>CATQJA010002655.1:0-1487500 GCA_958295435.1 Mesorhabditis spiculigera
AACGGACGAGCTGTTTGATTTATATATTGTAACTTATTGTGTGACCTGACTTGGAGAAAACATTAAGCGGGATGAGTTTTTTCTCTTTATCTGATGGTTGCTGTGGCCCACGTATCAGCCTATGACGTTTTTATCATACGTACGTCGATCGGGCGACTCTTTGATATTGCGATAATGGGCATAGACACGAATAAGCGATCAGTACTGACAAATAGGCGTACAGTCGTTCATTGCTGAATTCGCGTTCCGTAGCTCAATATTTGTTTGGCTGTCAGTTCCCACTAGGTTTGCTTATGGTTAGTACGTCTGTTTACTTACCCCTTACTTCTCTCAATGAAACTGGACGGTTTAAAGTTCTTTGCCAGTGGCGTGTTGTTAACCTCATTAAATCAGTTGTCGAAGCGCTGACTATTGGTGGCTCATGAGTGCTTTCTTTCAGGAAGACTTATCATTATGGACTTGAACAGATGGCGTTGATCGGAGAAGATCGACTCTTGGTTGAAAAGCGCATCAACAGCGTCAGCGCTGGCGGCGCGAGCCGACCAGCGAACTGTTGACAGATGATTTGACGAGCTGATGAGAGCTGATGAAAACTGGCTGCGACAGCTGGTATGACATTGACGACGAGCTGTTTTAGAGCGACAGTGACATAGTATAAGCTGGCCTTTCGAGTAGCCCTGCTTAACCTGACCTGTTATTTTGTTTGTCCCAGAACTCATTCGAAGACTGAGTACAAAGTGTTGTTCAGCTAAATTCAGCTGACGGTTTTAACCCCAAAAATATTCAAACAAAAGTGGCTGGCTGACCTGTTGTTAGGCATGGCATTGTTTGAGCGTGTTGGCTGAACTGACATATTGTATTTTTCAAGCTGACACGAACTCAGGCATGAGCCTGAATGCGACCTGTTAAACTAAGGCTGTTAAACTATTGTGAGGCGACCTGCTGACGGCACGGCATAGCTGACGCAGGCTGTACGCTAGGCGCGAAGCTTTCAAGACTGTTTTAGGCCTGGCCTGCCTGACTGGCATAGTAGGCCTAGCTGAGCTAGCCTGAGCCACAAACAGACATGAAAACAAACTTTGCATTTGGCTAAAGCACCTAAAGGCATAGGAGGCTAAAAACCTGTTGCTGTTCAGAAGCTACAGAGCACAGAGCATAGCTGAACTAAACTAGTAGGCTGGCTGTTTCAGACTTTGTTTGTAAACATAAACTGTTTGTAAACCCTCATTAAAATAAACTGGCCTGAAACTGTTTGTTAACTAGTATAGTACATTTAAACTATTTATTTATTAAAGTGAAACTTAGTATTAGGCTGCTCAGCTGGCTGGCTTATTTAATGAGCCTAATGACACTGACTGTTTGAGCTGACGCTTATTTGTATTTCTGTTTCTTTGGCTGACCTAAGTACCAGGCTAAACCCTGTGCCTGAGTGACGGGACCTGGGCTAAGCAGAAGGCCTGTTAGCCTAAGCCTGACTGAAACACTATGGCTCAAACATTGCTAGCCTAAGCCTAGCCTAAGCCTAAGCCTAAGCTAAGCCTAAGCCTAAGCCTAAGCCTAAGCCTAAGCCCAAGCCTAAGCCTAAGCCTAAGCCTAAGCCTAAG
The DNA here is from genome assembly GCA_958295435.1 of Mesorhabditis spiculigera. Taxonomy (NCBI): domain Eukaryota; kingdom Metazoa; phylum Nematoda; class Chromadorea; order Rhabditida; family Rhabditidae; genus Mesorhabditis; species Mesorhabditis spiculigera. Next base: position 1,605 of record CATQJA010002655.1, read on the forward strand.
CCTAAGCCTAAGCCTAAGCCTAAGCCTAAGCCTAAGCCTAAGCCTAAGCCTAAGCCTAAGCCTAAGCCTAAGCCTAAGCTAAGCCTAAGCCTAAGCTAAGCCTAAGCCTAAGCCTAAGCCTAAGCCTAAGCCTAAGCCTAAGCCTAAGCCTAAGCTTAAGCCTAAGCCCAAGCCTAAGCCTAAGCCTAAGCCTAAGCCTAAGCCTAAGCCTAAGCCTAAGCCTAAGCCTAAGCCTAAGCCTAAGCCTAAGCCTAAGCTAAGCCTAAGCCTAAGCCTAAGCCTAAGCCTAAGCCTAAGCCTAAGCCTAAGCCTAAGCCTAAGCCTGAGCCTAAGCCTAAGCCTAGGCCTAAGCCTAAGCCTAAGCCTAAGCCTAAGCCTCAAGCCTAAGCCTAAGCCTGGGCCGTAAGCCTAAGCACAAGCCTAGGCCTAAGCCTAGGCCTAAGCCTAAGCCTAAGCCTGCTTCCAAGCCACTAAAGCCTAAGCCTGGGCCTAAGCCTGAAGCTAGCCTAAGCCCTAAGCCTAAGCCTAAGCCTAAGCCTAAGCCCAAGCCTAAGCCTAAGCCCAAGCCTAAGCCTAAGCCTAGGCCTAAGCTAAGCCTAAGCCTAAGCCTAGGCCTAAGCCTAAGCTGGGCCCAAGCCTAAGCCTAGGCCTAAGCCTAAGCCTAAGCCTAAGCCCTAAGCCTAAGCCTAAGCCTAAGCCTGAGCTAAGCCTAAGCCCTAAGCTACAGGCCTAAGCCTAAGCCTGCTCCAAGCCTAAGCCTAAGCCTAAGCCTGAATCCAAGCCTGCCCAAGCCTAAGCCTAAGCCTAGCCTAAGCCTAAGCCCTAAGCCTAAGCCTAAGCCTAAGCCTAAGCCTAAGCCTAAGCCTAAGCCTAAGCCTAAGCCTAAGCCTAAGCCTAAGCCTAAGCCTAAGCCTAAGCCTGGCCTAAGCCTAAGCCTAAGCCTAAGCCTAGGCCTAAGCCTAAGCCTAAGCCTGAGCCTAGGCCCAAGCCTAGCCTAAGCCTAAGCCTAAGCCTAAGCCTAAGCCTAAGCCTAAGCCTAAGCCTAAGCCTAAGCCTAAGCCTAAGCCTAAGCCTAAGCCTAAGCCTAAGCCTAAGCCTAAGCCTAAGCCTAAGCCTAAGCCTAAGCCTAAGCCTAAGCCTAAGCCTAAGCCTAAGCCTAAGCCTAAGCCTAAGCCTAAGCCTAAGCCTAAGCCTAAGCCTAAGATGTAGGGTCTGGTTTGATACTAACAGAGCATTAACGAGCGGTGATGGGATTAGATCGTGATTCGGGGGGTTTAGGAACAAAGGTTGGTATATCGCCTAAAATATTTTACTTAGTAAAAAGCGCGACTTTTCTTTCTGAGGCTGCAAAATAATGAAATAAATCGGAAATCCGTTATGGGAAGCATACGTTCATCTAGAACACGAAAAGCTAAAATCTTTTTGACGTTGATGTGTGTATCTGTTCTCTCTCTCACTCTCTCTCTCTTTGTGTCTATCTCGGTCAGAAATGACTTTATTGGACAGTTGAACATTATATCACAGTTCCAGAAGATTGCTAAACAGGGTACGCTTTTTTGACAGATGATGATCCTGTAATATCATTTCTAGGAAGGAGGCGGATTCTGCTTTTCGAGTAGGGCCCGCTTTTCATCTTTTGTCACGCAAATCGAACGTGCGCGCTTGATATTCTTACGGCTTCTCCCTGCAGAAATGAGCTTATTCTTTACAAATTATACATACGGCTTTTCCGTTTTTCTTGAGGTACAATAACGAGGGCAGATGTTTCGGTGGTGGCAGAAACGCGGGTCGTGGTCGTGCAGCTATTCTGAAAGTAATTTTTGTTAAAGTTACCTGAAAGTTCCAAATAAGCTTTAGTTAAGGTACCTTGTGTGTATTGCTGACTACAGCGTCGGATAATTCTGATATGCCATTTGTAGTACCCATGCGACTACAGGAAGAATATGTGGTCGATCCTAAATTTTTTAATTTTGCGTCATCGGTATTTTAGTGCTTTTCCTATAATTGAACCGCATTTTAAGTACGTTTTTAGGTATTTAAAAATAGACAAAAGCGGTTCAACCCTAGGAAACCTTTAAATAAATCATAGTGGCGTTAAACCGACGGAAATTTTGCATTTTGACAGGAAGCATTGGTTTAAATTAAAAGCAGAATGGGGGAAATGGTTCCAAGAAAAGCCGAACAGAATGTAGTAAAAGCTGCTTAAAAAGTGGCGAGCATTTTAAGCTGGGATAAGCGCGAGATAGTGTTTGAAATGGGTTGGTCATGCAAATTTCACGGCTTTACTTTGGCTATATGAGAGATCTCTGGCGGTTTTCTGCTGCAGGCCGGTCGTAAAGATAATTGGCTTGGCGCGCGGTTTGTCGGCTAAGAAGTGTTGTTTGTTGTTTAGAGTTAATCAGAAGGATTGAGGAATTTTTTAAGTGAAAAAGAGGCTTGTATTTATTGCACTAACTATTTTTCTTTTTGAAAATCGTTGAAGTAATGGTTTTTTCGTATTATCGGGGGCGGGGGGACCTACGTTTTTCTTAGATGCTACTTTTTCCGATATAAATAGTGGAAGTATTTCGAAACGCTTTTTACTATTCCTTAACGTGAAAGGTTGAAAACTTTTGATTGAAAAAATATCGAACATATCAATTTTCGATCAAAAATGGCCGATTCTTGAGCAAAATTTCGAGTTTTTAAGCGTTTTTAAAAGTTTTTCGATGGTATTTTTCGTGAATATTAAGCTAGCGTTTACTGAAAACACTGTTAAACATTTCTTATTAAGTTATTAGACATTTCTAAACTAAAACAAAGAATCGACCCCCGCCCCGATAATGCAAAAGCGCCAATTGAGATAGAACTTTAAATATTTGTTCAAAAGAAACAACTTACCACTCTTCGACGCGCCGCAGAACGCGCGATGGACGTGTGATCGGTTAAACAGGATGTAAATCCACGGGTTCACGCATGAATTCAAATTCCCCAACACTACGACGTACACCATTAGTGACGGGCCTGGTAAAATGGTTGTAATGTGAAAATTATAGGTAAGGGTACTCAATAGACTGGGTGCATTTGCTTGCAGCACATTCACCACACAGAACGGGGCCCAGAGGAAGAAATTGCACGCGATAATTGTCAGCGTAAGTCGCACGGTTTGCATACGTTTTCGGTCGAATTCTGAAAGTTGTTAGGATTTATTCTACTTACACAAAAAAATACCTGACGTTTGACGCCTAATTCCACAGGATTTCTTTCGGAGTCGCGTGACGTAGTTTTCAGTCTCGGTGCTGAATTTTCATAGGTAATTAATATTTTAATATTTTAATTTAGGATTATTAATTTGTTATAATATTTATTAGTTTATGATTATTTTTAATTCAATGATGTTACACCTGTCACATTGGCTCGTACGGGCTGTTGTCAGATCGAGTTGAGGTCGTGAATTATAAGACATCCAGACGGCTTTACAAACTTTATAGTAGAACCAGCCGGCCATGATTGAGGGGAGAAGCCAGGCGATTGTGTTGAAGGCTGCAAAAAAAATTATTTTCGATTTTCGGCTTTGGTTTTTGACATTATAGCCTCTGACTAAGCCTAAGCCTAAGCCTAAACCTAAGCCTGAATCCAAGCCCAAACTTAAGCCCAAACCTAAACCTAAGCTAACCATAAGTCGAAGTCTAAGCCTAAGCCTAAGCTCAAGCCTAAGCCTAAACCAACACCTAAACGTAATCCTTAGCCTAAGCGTAAGCCTATATCTAAGCCAAGCCTAAGCCATCGCCTAACCCTAAGCCTACGCAATATTCAGCGGAAAACCTTAATATTCTCCGATAAAAAAATTTTCACAGCATACCTACGACATATACACTCTTTATGATCGACGTTCCATGGCCGTAAAAAGTGGCGCATTGTTGGTTTTTGCTAAATTTAACGTAATAAAATTTTAATGAAAACTTACCCAAACTTTCCCCAAATGAAAACTTGTGGAATAGAGCAGATCAGCGCCAGGGCCCAAGCGCAGATCGCCAGATAGGTCGGGATCTTGTATCGATTTCGACGGTAATGAGCTAGTGGTCGGCAAATTGCCTACAAAATTAAATTTACTAACTTAAAAGTTTAATTTTTGAATTACCTGATATCGATCGGCACTTATCGCTACTAGGAGGAAAGGGCTAGCGTAGAGAGGTACCATTTGGGTGTAGCGGATGGCCTAAAAGTAAGGTTTTTGTGAATAAAAATGTATGCTTTTTTGTATGTTTTTAGGGGTATATTAATCTTGTAAAATATTCTATTGCCTACCTTACACAACCAGGCGGAACCTTGAAACGGATAGATCAGCATTAATAAAATTTCAGTCCCTAGACAACACAGAGCAAACAGCAAGTCGGCGGCGCAAGTATGAAGTAGAAGAAACTGAATTAAAAGTGATGATTTGCTTTTTAAAAGATATTTTTAAAATACCTGAACGGGCGATATCCTCCTCCTCGCCGCCCGATTTCCCCTCCAAATGACGAAAATCATAAAAAGATTGCCGCCGACAGCCAGACACATTGTGATTGTCATATGGACAACAATGAAGAATACCTTAAATTAATATATAAATATAATTTAATTATTATTATTGGTAGATTACCGCTTATACCAGTATTTATATTATGATTTTTTTGACAGTATAACGTTCAAAAACACTTACTGTCGAATGCATCGTAGCGTAGGGTCGGTTGGCTTCTAAAAGTTTTTATTGGTTTTTCAGTTAATTAAAAAGGCAAAAGAATCAATAATATAGAATAGAAACTTTAGAATAGTAATAACAAAAATAAAATCAAACTATTTTAGTACATCTCAAGATTCAAAGAACCAGATTGCAACCCCCGGCCCCGCCCTGCACTGTGTATGTTTTGGCCGCGCTCAATTTCAGGCTCATTTTTTTGCAATGATACCCGGGTAGTTCCGGCCGCTACGGCCGCCCACGGGAACTAATTTAGAATTTTGAGAGCACCTTGCAGAGGGGGCAACCTATGAAACCCGGGGGGTAGAAAAAGGACTCCCGAAAATATTCGTTGAATTTGGGGACTGAGAAAATTTAGAGAGGCCAGCGCCGTGATTTACGCATCCTAGAATCGTAGAATAACTGACCAACTGCAAAAATATGGCTTTGTTTGATAAGAATGCCAACCAAATAATAACGCAAAAATGGGAAATAGAGCGAAATGTCGCCTTTTGTGTGGATGCTATAATGCGGTTTTTTTGGGGGAAGCGTAGAGGAGCAAAGATCGCTTATTGGGGTGGTTAATTTAGAATTTTTGGGGTGAATTGGACGAGGGGAGGTCAAAAATGTGACTCGTTGAGAAAAGTGAATGGAAACAAGCAAAAATTCGTTATTTATGGCATTTATTTCATGTAAAAAATACTCTTGAGACGTCTTTAGGTTCAGAATTATTAATCGAACATTTTGACCCTTAGGAAAAACGTGGAACGTATTGTTTTGGAATTCAGCTGGACTAAGTTTAAACCTAAGCTTAAACTTATGCCTATGCATAAGCCTAAGCCTAAGCCGATGACTAAGCCCAAGTCGAAGTCGAAACCTAAGCCTAAACCTAGCCTACGTCAAAAAGTAAGCCCAAGCCTAGGCTTGAACCGAAGCCTAGCCAAAATCCTAAGCCTAAAGGCTTCCTGGTGTTCACAATACAATCAACAACTTTTTACATAGTTGGAATTCAGGAGCATGAGCACTATAAGAAACATTCTATGAACCCCCAACAAGTTTTGAGTTTAGTTTCAGCCGGCAACGTCCCCTCCCGTTCCTAATAACGACGATGCCCCCCCATATCTTCAACTAAAAAACAGGGAAATGGAGGAATTGGTGATGGGCCCCAGCGAGGAGCAGCAGCTCTCCTCCTCCCCTCCCTCACCCAACACCGGGATGAAGAGAGAAGACTTGGAATTGCTTAATTTGAAGCGGCTGACCGAGTCCCGTCCGCTGGGATGAAGGGGCGGATGGGTGAGAAAAATGAATTGTCATTTTAATTAGTCATTATTCCCTCTTTTCAGCCGGAAGACCAAGGAGAGGGGAGGGTAAAGGGGACGAAGACGGGGCAACTTTTCCCATTTCGTTCGGGCGTGTAAGCCCTCAGGGACCTTCAGGTGGAAGAAGGAGGACCAGTAGCAGATGTAGAAGGAGCCGAAGAACAACAGCGTGAGTGAGAGGGAGAGAGAGAGAGATACACCCACATACAACTCTTTCAGGAAAACCCGGTTCTAACTCAAAATCGGGAACCGGAAATAGAATTGATGGAGGGTAAATTGATGTCCCTTTTCCGGAGGGAAAAGCAGAGGCATTAAGAAAAGCTCCTTACCTCGGAAAAACTAGAATAATGACGTTTTAACGCTACCTAGAGCGTGCAAAACTTTAACCTCCATGGTTTGTAGCCCTCGTTCTCAATTAAACGACCCAGATCCCTGCCTTGAAACAAATCCACCCCTTTTTGGCATCAGCCCCCACCTAGCGTAATCCGCGCACCCCATAAATTAGCGCATTTTGTGCAGATTGCCGCCAAACAAAAGTGAATAGGCGGGCCTGGTAGGGAATTACATAAACGAGCCGAGCTGCAGAGGGGTGTTAATTAAAAAGTTCTAAATCTATCTAAAAATTAAAAACAAACATGCTAATTATGGTAGATGAGTTTCTAGATAAACCATCCATAGCTAGCTACAGTATCTATTATTTATTATTTTATAAACTCTAGATAACGGGTTAAACTATGCAAAGTGGGTGGCATATTTTAGGTGTTAAAAACCTCAAAAAAGGAAAATTTATCAAGATTTCGGAAGATTACAAAAATCGTAGATAGATTCCGAAAAGCTAGAGTATCATTTTTAGCGCTTTTAACTGATTTCAATACAGTCCTACTAAAAATTGAAAAATTTTAAATTTCTTAATTTTGCTAATGTCATGCCGCATCAGTCTAAATATTCAAAGGGGTATAATGTATCGAACTTAGCTTAAAACCTGGAATCTAATTCAAATATATATTTCTGTGTTTCTAAAATTATCTAGGTATCGAAATTCAAGAGGGCTATCTTTCTCGAAATGCTATTTCCATAAAAGTTGCTCGAAACTGTCTTTGATTTATGATATGTGCGGTATTCAAATGCCTTGAAAGTATGACTTAAATGCTATTTCCATAAAGTACTATACTTTCCTCCCATTATCCCGTTTAATAGCCCCCAAAAGAGTCACCCAGCCGTCCCGTTCGTTTTCATTGAGTGTGGGTGGGAGCTGGTGGCAAAGGCCGCAGAATTCACCCTCCAAAAGAGATAATATTCTTCATCACTATCGTTGCATCAGCGAAATAGCGGAAGAGGGGGGAGGGATGGAGTATGGAGTCGGTCTCGCCCCGAGGCGATGGGGAGCGAATTTTTTGTGGGGTTGGATATAATTACTGGCGACGGGTGCCGTCGCTTTCACCAACATCCGACCTTTGACGTCCCCATCGACACCGAAATGGAGAAACTTTCAGAAAAGGGTGGCCCTGGGGGAAAATGGGATCTCGGGTAGACTTTCTGGCAAATGGGAAGATGAAGGCTGGGGATGGGAGGTGGATGGGGTATTGATTCTTATACGGATGAGGTGTAGCTATAGTGGGTAGTACTGTAGGTGGCTTGAAGGGGTACGGTAAGTCGAGTCGTTAAAATTGTACTACGACAGGCTACCTGGGACGCTAGGTGATCTCCGAGGTCTATTGTAGGATCAACTACGGCACTAGCGCTTATTGGCACTTGATAGTACCAGATTCTACCCCTGTTTTTTACTAGGTGTCGACAATTCCAAGGAACAACAAATGGCGCTAAGGTATGTGTAGAACTATACCGCTACTGGGCTTCAGGGGTACGGTAAAACCGAGGAAACGAGTTTTGGGAAGACGAGGATGTTCGGGTACTTTAAACGCTAGGTCAACCACCTAGTGTACTGTAAGATCAGCCATTGTACTAATCTCTTCCAGGCACTTCGTAGTGCCAGGTTCTACCCATGTTTTCTACTAGGTGTTGACAACGCCAAGTAATTCTAATGACGTTATGGTACGTTTGAAATTATAGGTATCGACAGCTACAAACCACGCCAAAATACGCAAAAAGGGGCTTATAAGTACTGATATCTAGTACGAGTTGGCTTCCGTAGTTTGATGTAGTTTTCCGTACAGCCTACCTCACCAAGAGCAAAGATCCACACCTTGAATGCCTGCCATCTCATCAATCTCCAACCCACCGTATCATAATCACCCACTTATTCAAATTCACCCCCAACGCCCCCCTCATCCCTCCATTATACAACAACTCACAACCTCAAAATGGAAAGTACCCACCCAAACCCTCCGTAATTCGAACGAATAAACCCAAAAGAGCACTGGGCACCAACCAACCATCGTGACGACATCCGGACCTCCCCAATGGACCCCTGGGCCTCCCCACTATGAGCAAATTGGGGCTGAGGGGGGCACCACCAAGGAGTATTTATTAGAAATGGGCACCGTTCGGGATGGAGAAGCTGTGCTTCAAGCAATAAACTCTACGCAAATATTTGGCAGGGCAGTGCTGCACAAGATTTCACATCCGCGTTTTCGAGTCGGGGATGGTTTTGGGTTGGAAGAAGGAGGTCGAGGGTGCGTAGGAGGTGGTGAAGTGTGCTTTAATGTTAAACGGCTACTATAGCAAAATACATATTTAGCCTAGAATCATTCTTATACAACAAGATATGTGGTTTGCGAGGAGGAGAGAAAGTGCAGTTTGATGTAAAATACGTTAGGTATCGTAAAATACATTAAAATCAAGCATGAGCAAGTTTAGACAGACAATGCCGGATTTTTTGCTAGGCTTTAGCTGGATATAACAAGAGATGGATAGGAAAGCCGTAGTTTAAGGAAAAACAGGTGATGTATGCAAAAATGACATAAAATTAGGCAACTATGGTTTTCAAATAGCGGAGAGCCGGATTTCTAGTAGTTTGGTCAGGCTGGAACAAGCGCTTCTAGTTAGCATCTCATAAAATTCCGTCGCTCTCACTCTCGCCCACTCTCTCTCTCCCTCGCTCTCGCTCTCTCGCACGCTCTCTCTCTCGCTCGCTCGCTCTCTCTCTATTTTTATCTCTCTCGTTCTCGTTCTCGCTCTTTCTTTCTCTCTCTTTCTCTCTCTCTCTCTCTTTCTCTCTCTCTCTCTCTCTCTCTCTCTCGCTTTCTGCTCCATTTCTGAGGACATCCAGCCGTTTCGGTAAAGGGGCTGGCAAGGCTCGTTTATGAATTGAGTCGGTATTTAGCCGTTCTTCAAGGGTTTGTCTAGATTACGCGATGCATGCGCATTACATGTAGCAGCATGACAAAAATAGTTAGGCTAGCTATAGTCTGGAACGTGCAAATTAAGAAGGCTTGGGAGCGGTAGCATAGGCATGATGTTCGGGCTTAGGCTGGCTTCGGATTTAGCATAAGTTCGGGTTTAGGCCTAGGCTTAAGCTTGGGTTTAGCTTTGACTTAGCTTAGGGTGAGACTTCGGTTTGCCTTTTAAAGGGGTAGGAACAGCGAGCTTCAACTTTGCAAACATCCAAAATTCCTCCCCACTACTAACATAAACTCCGTTGAAGTCTCGAGCAAAGATGACGAGTGCCTAGTAAGCAATCTAAAGGTTTACCCCCGCCCGCCCAAGCATCGAGTAGGAGCCGAGCCCCAACTAGAGCAGTTGAGAGCCAAGCCAGGATGAATAATTTGAGGGCCAACCCCCCCAGTGGTTGTAAATGAGGCGACTCTTTCTGTTCTATTCCAAGACGTTGAAACTAGCTCCCCTTCCTCGCCTTTCGCACTACTCGTGAACAAATTTCACGCCCAAACCCACATGTTAATTAATTTCATAGGAAGGGCGAAGAGGAGGGAAGGTCGCGTGCGGCCTTTCTTCTGCCTTATAGGGATCAATGAACCAGATTTGTTCGTGTATTCTTTTCTAACTGGGATTGAGGTCGAATTCTGGGGTGGGGTGGATGCTAATTTTGTGAAAGCTGAGTCTGAGATCTGAAATTTCTAGAATAATTTTTAAAGGCTTACAAAATCGGGAAAGACGTGGAGAAGCAGGTTAGCTACTTTTTTAAGGGCTAGTTTTTAATTTTTTTTAGTGTGTAGAAAATGGTAGAAGACGTTTAACATCAAGTTGGCTAGGTTTTTTAGGCAAAAAATGTGTACATCCATCGAAATCGAAATCGTTCTGCTCAAAATTTTATAAAATAAAGGCAACTACATTCGATCGGAAGTAAAGATGTGGCAGCGAATTGTCAGGGGAACACTAATGAGCCGCAAAAAGAGAGCCGTACGCAGGAAAAAGCGGAAATCTGCAAATATGGGCTTTTGGTTTTGAAATGTTTGGAAATAGGAGTTTTGTTGAGTTTTAATCTAAAAAGCCATAGAAACTTAAATAATCTATTAAATAACAAAATCTATACCTCTAGAATTTCCAAAAAAAATCGTTCAAAGTCAAGACAATCGCCAAAAATTCGACGCAGCGTTCAACTCTGGGTGATAAAAAGTCGACATCCTACCAAAGATTTTCTAAAATTCTGAATCCTATCCCAAAGTCGAAGACGAGAACTCCAAAAACATAAAAAAAGTGTCTCCCAGCTATTAAAGACATTCACAACGCTCAAACACGCGATCACGAATTATTTCGTGTAGATAAATGGGGCCGGACGAAAAACAGGAGATGAAGGAGTGAGGGAGGAATGGTTCTTAGAATATCCACGCCAACCCATATCTTATATCAACGGCCGGGGTGCAGAATCTGGAGGTCAACCTATGGAGCCCGATTTTTTGGGGTGGAGATAGGGTTACAAGAAAGGGTAAAAAACGGAAACGGAACAAATAAGGTATGCTTTGTGTTCCGAACGCTAGTGAGTTAAATTCCGGGGTTCGAACGTTTTTAAACGAATTCTAAATCACAAAAATTAAAATTATGCACTTTAAATAGAAACCAAGTTCCAAAATAAACTTTTATTAATGTTAATAAGTTAAAAAACACCAAAAAAATATTGACTTAACTTTTAAAGAGGGTCGGGTAATTTCGCATATTTGCTAAATATGACTAATAAAAAGTTTCTATTCTTAAATACAACAAAAAACATGGGCAAAAGATACACCTTAAAAACTCAAGTCTAAAAAATCCCAAAAACCAATCTAGACTTCCCCGCCGACACATTTCCAAAATATAATTTGCGCTCCCCCCAGCTCAACCTAACGATTTTTGATGTCTAGTTCGTCATCTACCGCACTCTACCGGAAGCTAGTGAAATTTATCGGAAACGTTAAATCGTTTTAGGCTGCTGGAAGGCGGGAAGGAAAAGGTGAGCAATTGTTGCCCACTGAAAAGCGTGGGAACCGTTCGATTTGGCAAAAACTGGGGAACGAAAAGTCGTCGTGGTACGGGTTGATAGGTGCGGAACGGAATATCACATTTTCATCGTAATTTTCACTAATAATAAAAGCTATGGATTTGTTAATAATGGATTGAAATATGACTTACTACTTTGATGAATACGAAAAAAAGTAAGCAAAAATGCGTAGTGCGAATCGGCGAAAAACGAAAGATTGCACTGTCCTGTCAATTTTCATTCCAATATCGTGATAAATTTAATAAAAATCGATTTATGTATGAATCTATACTTTTCTTATGGCAAGAAATAAGCTGAAAAACGTAGTACAGGGGGATACTACGTGCGAAAAGGAAACCTATTGCTTTTCAGCTAAAGCCAGTAGCACTAAGGCGAAAAGTTAATTCCAAATAATTTTGTGTATATTTTTATGTGATCTTAATATCGGAAAAAAGGATGAAAAATCGTAGTTTTATTAAAACTAGGCTGTTTAAGGCTATGTTTCTATTAAAATCAAGGTTTTTATACGAATCCTAATACCTAAAAGCTTTTCTCCTCTGTCCGCCTGCCTCTAATATTTACCGAACACCTTCCGGGGGTTTACATTGTTATGAATACATAAAACCCTAGTGTTGCCACAACTGATACCCATATCAATATTCTATGCGCGCTCTCTCCCTCTCTCACTTGAGAATTCTCAAAGAGAAAGCCATGTGCCCTGCGCGGATGTAGAGGAGAAGTTTTTTCAAAAACGTTCTGGAGAGCTGACTTTGGCCCCCATGCAATTTAGCCATGGCTACCCCAAGATCTTTCTCCCCTTTACTCCTCTATGCATTTAATTGAAGATTATTCGGATAAGAAGTCGACGAGCTATGGTATTGAAGGGAACGCTCGAGATTTAGAAGTGAAGCGGGGGTGTTTAGAAAGTTGAAAAAGTATTAAGTTATTATTTTTTTTATTTCATCAACTGCATCGGGCGAAAGCCCTTTTCGCTATAAATCCATTTAAAAAATTTTCAAATTTCGAATTTTCATGGCTGAATTTTTGAACTTAAAGGCAATATTTAACTAAGCTTTTGTGCCTGTTCTATTCATTTTAGACATCATTTTAAAAATTTTAGGTGAAAATCATCTGTTTGAGAAATTTTGCGAGGCTATATTTAAAATTTCAAGAATCATCTTTAAAATCAATAAAAAACTTTCCAAATTCTGAAAAATATGGACGATGCTATCAAAATGGCAAACATTTAGTGCAAAATAAGTCTCAAGCGATACGGATTTTATTCGTCAATAACATAGCCAGAAAATCTTCTAAAACAAGGCGACGTCGGCGCAATTCCGAGAAAGCAAAGTAGGCATCCATCGTCCGTGTTAGTAATCTCTGAAACCACGCTCTCGGGCGGCTATGCATAGCTGAGGCCTGCCCATAAACCGGGGAAATCTCTATAAAAAAACCCATATTTTATGTCTGGAACGGCAACTGAGAATTGACAATGATTTGCGCTTTCGGGCAAAGAAAATGTATAAAACTAAAGGTTTTTGAAGCCTTATTTGGCTATTCATAAAGGTTTTTATGGCATTAAAGGTCCGCCGCCAAGAACAAAAACCTTATGCCATTTAAATAGCGTCGCGTGCTGGAGGGAAAACAACGGAACGTTTAGATTAGCGCTTCCTGAGCTTTTAAAGGTGTTAGGAAGCCTGAAAACTAACCCACCAATAGACAAGGTATAGACAGCTCAGAGGCGAGATACTGCCCCTATTAAAACGCATTTTCCTGGGTACACAAACTTTTCATCAGCGTATTTTGATGTAACTTGTAGCTGGCTAGACCTAGTCGATGACAAGGGGCGATTTTGGCCGTTCCAAATCCATTTACTACCCATTTTTGCTAATTTCCATACTCAATAAAAAGCTCAAATTCTTTATATTCCATCCCCAATTCATACCACACTTTTTTCTTACATTCAGAAAATTCCCCTCCCTCCTAATGCCGATTAGTCGCCTAATCCCAAAAGAAACCCCAGCCCCCTCTGTCTGGGCAGCCTGATGATCCAATGGTACCTAATTGATTGGGGTGTGCACCACAACTCAACTCCTGTACTCTCTCTCTCCCTCTCTCTCTCTCTCTCTCTCTCTCTCTCTTCTCTCTCTCTCTCCCTCTCTCTCGCTCTCTCTAACTTACATGACTTTAACAACTCAAAACGGATCAAAAAGACATCCCCCACTCACCCGCCTACAAAATCCGTTCTAATTTTTCGTCGATAGCGTGTTTCCGGAATCTCCCATTCGGAACGCTTTTTTTGGTCCATTGTCCGTCTGAGGGCCGGCGGCGCCCCGGAAAGAAGAGGGCTCAATTTTTGCGCCTCATATTCCCGCATTAAGGCCCCCGGCCCCAGGGCCCCCAGATGCTCCTTTTCGTGCTTTGATTCAGGCCCTCGAGGGGATGGAGACCTTGTAAATATGATACCGAAAAAATTGGAGGCGTCCCGGGGTGGGACTCCCACGGAAGTCACACTCAACCCTTTCCGATCAAGCCTCAAAAACTGTGTTTTCAGCACCGACCACCTGGGAGTATCTTCGCTTAAAAGGCGATGGCTTATGAGATTTCTCTGTTATTCGGGGCTGCATGGCTTTTGAGCGTGGAGCTTGACCTGCAACGCTGCTCTCTCTCTCTCTCTCTGTCTCTCTCTCTATCTCTGCATACCCATGTGCTCCCAATTAGCCATCACTTTTCAGAAGAAAATTTTTGTTCAATTACTCCACGCTTTTCTGCATTTCCGCACTTCCGGCAAAAATTTGGCTTTGTTTTCCATTTTGCACGTTTAAGGCATTTCGAAGTATCTTTAGATTTGGTATAGAATCTTTAATAGAATGTCTCACTCTCTCTATCTCCCCACTCTCCCTTTCTCTCTCTCACTCTCTCTCGCTCTTTTTTTCTGTCTCTCTCTCTCTCTCTCTCTCTCTCTCTCTCTCCCTCTAGCTCTTTCTTTTTCTTTCTCTCTCTCTCTCTCTCTCTCTCTCTCTCTCTCTCTTTCTCTCTCTCTCTCTCCCTCCCTGTTTTGTTGCCTTTTCGCCGCAAAATTCAATTTTAACTTACTTTGACCAATCCTTGAAGGCTTCCCGGGCTTGAAGGCTTCAAATATAGACTTTGATTTTGATTTCAAATCTTTACAGCCTTTTTAACATATTTCTATGATTTATTATCTAATCCCTCATCCAATCCTCTTCTCATCCTCTCTGAAAATTCGATCTCAATTTGCTCCCCCCTGCAATGCTTCTTCTTCTATTTTTCAATTCCAGCCCCCATCCCTCGAATGGCCCTTGTTTAGTATTAGCGCCAAAAGCCGCATTGCATTTTTAATCGGAACTCTGGCGCTTAGATGAAGCCTCACGTGTTTTTTTGGCAATTCCGAGCCGCTGCGCCCGAACGGGCAAAAAGCGGCCTTTCCTTAAAGGCTGAATGTTGCGTTCTAATAGAATCTATACATTTTTAGCTAGGAAACGAAGAACGGATCTGCTTTTGTTTTGGCATCCGGTAACCAGATCTTCGGCCAAAATCTTTCCCTTTTCATTAGGCGCTCTATTATTCTTGGTATGCGCGCCTTGCCCATTCTCATGCCAATATTTTGCGAATATTCTGAATTACAAAACCAATTGCTTTTTTGACGTTGTTAAATTGATTTCTATATTTTATATAATCTCTTTTTTACTGCTAAATGCCGAAAAAATAATCCCGAAAGTCATGATGTTGAAAATCATAATTTCGAAAATCATAATGTCGACATTTTTTACAAAGACTTTGGAGGTTGTTTTAGAAGTTTTTCCTACGTCAATTTCGTTATTCTGAAATTCCTATATTCTGATATTTCGGTATTTTGAATTTTCGACATTCTGAAATTTCGAAATTATGGTTTCCTACTTTTTCGAAAGAATTCATATTTAATAATTCCATTTTTTCAGATGATGAAATTAGAATGCTATATTCGATTATTTCTTGCAACGTTTGAACTGTTAATAGCAGTCCTATGTACCCTATTCTTCTTCAAAATATTGTCAGTCCTAAAGAGCAAATCCAGCTCCCCATTCTATACAATGTTATTAGCAAATTGTAAGTTAAATTTAAATAGTTACTAATTTCCGCAATTTTTTATGTGCAATAGATGTTGTATATTTATGCGGCCACTCGACGTGGCTGTTTTTTGGAGAAATGGGAATTGACCCGAGGCCGATGTGGATTGCGCAAATGGCTGCCGAGGGGGCACTAATCGCTTTGCATATGGGCGTTGTGTTGTCGGCATTTAGTCGATTTTGTGCGATCGTGCAGTATAGTCAATATAAAGCGGTAAGTCATTACTTTAAATAGATATTTTTTATATTTAGAGGACGTAAAATATAATACCGTAGCCACGTACGAATAACTAGGCTTTAAAGGGCTAAAAGCTAAAAAAACCGACCCCTTGTTTGTCTATGTTTCGCCAACTACACTCAAGCCGAAAACTAGTTAATTTGAGTTACGAGTTATAATGCGCGGCTTTTCGGACTTTTCCTGCTTAGTCGTTCTCTCGCTTACTAATCCCTTTAAAGGTGCAGTGAAGGCCCAGTCCATAGTCTAGGATCTTTGGTAAAAACCATGATCGTCAAAAATATTTATTTTGCCTTCCAAGTACCTTTAAAACAACGCTAAAATTCCATATTTAGGTTCTCTCACGGCGCGGCACTTTCACTTATATTGTCGTGCAAATCGGAACTGCATTCGTTGTCCGCTCCGTACTTCCACCCGGAAATCATCCGGAACGTACACAGGGTGGTACGATAGATCGTGATACGATGGTATGTCATATTACATACTTTTTTTTACATTGTTCTTTAGCTAACCTGCATGATCCACTTTGCCTGCGCCAGCGCGGCAGTCCTCCTCGCAGCCCCACTCTATGCAAAAAGCCACCAAGCCTTAAACTCAAATAACCGGAAAGGGTTTGTGGCTCTCACATCTATTATCCAATAACAACTTTTAGATGGAAAAGCAGCGCCGTGAGAACGGCGGAAATCCGGCGCCTCCGCTTTTGCTTGGCCGCGCTGATATTTCCGCTCTTTTATTCGCTGCTCCAATTGGTTCTCATCGGGGTGTTGGTGAAGAATCATAAAGCTTATCGAGAGATATTGAGGATATTGGTAAGGGTTGGATAGTTTAAATGACTAGACAGGGTGTCAAAAAAACCCTCCGGATTTCGAGGTATTACATCCGATCGGTTCCAAAATTGGACCAGAGGTGTAGCAGACCCTAGAAACCATAATCCTCATTTATATACCTCATTTACAGTAGTTTTCGGGTTACAGCAAAAAAAATTCTTTTACTTTTTAGAAGGGTTCCCGTGGTCCTTCTTGTAAATATTAAATAGAAATAATGTGGCAAGACTTCTTTACCCTAGAATTTTTATGACAAGAATCAACCAAATAAACGCTGAATTAAAAATTTTTATAATGTAAAATTCTGTTAGATCTTAGCCGTCTGCAAATCGATGTAGAGTACAAAAAGAGCCGAAAACCTGCTCACAACTGCAAAAAAACAGTATTTTTCCTATAACTCCAAAACTACTGTAGCTATGGCGTTATAAATCAAGATTATTGTTATTTAAGGTATGATACACCTCTCGACCAATTTTCGGGTAAATTGGGTGTGATACAGCGGAATACTCAAGCGCGTCATTTTTGGGACACCCTGTAGCTTCAATATTTTAGGGCTGGATGCTGCTATGCCTTTTTGTGACTTCCCAACCACTATCAGTTGTTCTCTTCTCGTCGGTGCTACCAAAATTCTCTATCATTGCGAGGATACAAAAATCGAGTGCTTCTACGAACTCTCAATTTGCCAATGACACCCCTTCCGTGGTGATACAAAGAGACGATTTGGATCGAAATTCTAGTTTTAGAAGTGGAGGATGATGATAAAGATTTGCTCAACAGAGATTGACAGAGACGGAGATAAAAACCTCATAAAAATCTATCAAAAATGACAAAAAATTTCTAAGTTAAAAGGTTTTTGTAACATCGCTAAAAATCGAAAACTACGAAGAACATTGTAAAAATACAATATTCATTTTTAACAGCTAGGTACAGACGGAAAACAAAATTTGGTTCTCCCCGCTAAGAGCCCAGTACCGTTCACCACTGACACGGTGTTAATTTGAGGTGGTCTTGTGTGTTCTGAGGGCCACAGATCATCTAAGCACCTCGACTTTCCACACGTGGAGGCAGGCAGGCAGGCTGACATCGCAAATAGAGACACACACACACACACAACTCAATCGTTCGCAAGGTGGGGGCCCACCCCGTAGTGTTGCGGACGATGCTGCTGGCAACTGGTACCGTCTGCTATATGACGGAACAGAGACAACAACATCTCTTTTTGAACTTGTCAATCGGAGCAGTGTTTCATAAGGAAAGCGAGTTGGCGATTTGCTTGATATGTGTTTTTTTTGTCCTAATCATTCCTGTTTTTACGTTCGGGATAACTGCCATGAAACCGTACCTTTTCAGTTTTGGACGTAAACACCTCTCTCTCTTTGGTTTAGTCTGACGGCGTCGATAGGTGTATACGTAGTAATGTTTGTACATGCGCATGCTGATAAATACACTTCATGATATTTTGCGTAAAACCCTGTACTATTTTAATTAAATAGATGGATTAAAGTGTTTTCATTTCCTCATCCCTTCGGTTCCTTCGAGTAATCACTGAAAATACTATAAAATTCTGACCTAAAAGGTGATGCATTTGGAGCTTGTTTTATGCTGCTATCCCTGAAGATTTAAGCTATTATTATATATAATATAGTTCCTTCTTTCAAAATTCGTATTAGGAATCTACAATTTTTACGAAAAAAACCAATTCATTCGCTTCAAAGTGATCTCTTTTTGGCTTGGCTTGACTTGAGTATACTCTAGGAGTCTGAAATATTCCTCCTTCATTTTTTTTCAATAATTTTGATAGAAAAACAAGCTTTTCGCGCTTTCTAGTTCGTTATAAAATCATAAACAAAATTTCTCTAGATTTTTGACGCATTCCGTGACCAAACAACGTAAAACATAAATTCGATATTTTCTGAATAACAGCATTTTAGCGGCAATTTTTATGAATTGATCGATTATTTTATTATGCTGGATATTTACGGCCAGCAAGCCGCTTTATGCAGATATAATCAATTTTGTTTAGCGTTATAAAACTATTATTGGGACTGCGCGACGCTCCCATCAACCTACCATAACTCTCCCTGCCATTAATGCACATCGTAATTTGCCAAAACCAGTGCGACTACGTTATTTTGTCCATTGAACCCCCAATAACGTCATTTTCCCCTAGAAAACTACCGCGGTCGGGTGTTTGCACCCACTTTTTGGCCTGGACTACCCGGTGAATCAACTTACAAACATGACCCAAATCACAGATGTTTCACCCGGCCCATTTACGCCTCTTTGCGGGCTGCGTGTCATCAGAGACCCCAAAATGGTCTTACGATCTCTCTTTCCACCCCCTGCTCATTTTGTGGTCTGTTGTCTAGTTCTGAATTTGGAATTGAGAAAGTGTCGTCCAGGGGGGTATCCCCGGGAGACTTTGTTTCATGATGACATCGGCCCGCCTTGGGACCCTTGCCACCCAAAAACACAATTCGTTGCTGATCATATTCTAGTGATTGTTCTTTAGAAAAGGCAGAAGATTTTCAAGGCATTAACGATTCTAATTATCTCATTAAATTGGATGTATATATTACCTGCTTTTTGAGCGAGTAGAATTGTCGGTGGTTCCAGGTTAATGGGGGGAGGTTGCCAATTTTTTCTTTTTTTTTGTCCTTTACCTGCCTATGGATAAATTGGAGTTTATTTTAATATATATTTTTAGTTTTCTGAAATTATAAAAAAATTATCCTGCAGTCGCCAAATCTCACGGTTTAGCTCGTATTTCATAATTTTAGTAAAGGTTAGATTGAAAAAGCAAAAACGTCAACCAATTTTATGATGTTTTTTAATTTCTCGTCCAGAGACGACTTGAAACGGCGTACAAATCTATTAACGACAAACTTTTAATTCGTTTAATTTAATTCGTCTTTTAATTCTTGATTTCATTTTCTTGTGGTATTAAATAAAAATTAAATCATAAATAAGCGAAATCCCGGTTTTTTCGGTTAATTCATGTTTTAGAAAGCCCATAAAATCTCCTTTGCGTGTGTTTCCTCGAGCCTAAGACCTTGTTTTTTGTCTCTCATATAATTCTCTTAGAAATCACATTTAGGTAGTATGTTGATACCCACATTATTCTGCCTCATCACATTAACATCAGCCTCAGAATATGCATACGCTTCAACCCTATCGTCGAACGACTTCCTATTGGCGGCAGAAGTTCTTGGTATCGCAATATTCCACTACCATCTAGAAACCTATTTTCAGCCTATCGAATCAACTCTTTTAACGACTACCCCTATATCGTAGTGGCTACAGAAGATATTACCAATAAATCGATCGAAGCGCTAAAAGTATGTAAAAATTTTGGACGCTGAAAATTCGATTATTTAGAGTCTAAATGTTACGGTAATAGTGAAGCCAAAAATTGATACGCCGTATAAGGCCAGTCACAAAGCTGCAAAATATCAGGTATTTAAGAAATTTAGTTTGTAAAGTTTTTTTAGTATACCAAAATATACCTTTGGTCGTTAACACAATATAAAAAGATTTTGCACCTCGATTTGGACACAATTCCGATGCGACCATTGAGCGAGGTGAGACTTTGATTCCTGAAATATTGACGGTTTGTTCATTTTCTTTAATTTATAATTGTCTAATTTTGATAATTTAATCAAAGCTTTATAGAAAAACTGAAATTTAGCAAATAATAAAATTCTGTAATTTTAACTCTTAAACAAATTAATTAAGGTTTTCCAATGTGGCTCCTTCTGCGCGACATTCCGACATTCCGATCGGTTCAATTCTGGCGTATTTGTGTTAGAACCAAATATGACGGTATTCTAAAATACACTAAACCTACAGTAGCCCTCTCTTTAGGTCTACCATGATATGCTCGAAAAAGTGGACCACTTGGTATCATATGATGGTGGAGATCAAGGGTTCCTGAACACCTATTTTGACCAACTAAAGGTACGAATTGTCCTTCAGAAGATCAAAGGTTTCGATTTCGCAAAAAGGCGCTTATCGTACACCATGCTATCGGGGGACGCGTCAACACTGTAGATGATTCACAGTAGATTTTATGGGGGTGGCATTGTGGTTGGAAACTTTCTGGGAGAGATAAGAGGCTGGAGCACGGAAAGATCCAAAATTTGGGGGTAGTAGAAATTGCAAAAAATACGGATTTTGGTACGCAATTTAGTAAAAATCAATTTAACAACTTAAACCCTGCACTTGAAGCCGTTCTAATAAAAATACATCATCGTCTGGATCTTAAGTACGTTTAAAAACCTTCGAAAATATATTCAAAACTAGACAAAACCTCTAAAATAAAAATTTCAAAACATAGTGATTTTGCCGAAAAAGCTTATTCTCACAAATAAATTCTATAGTTAATTAAGATGAGTAAATTAGATTAATTTACATAAACAAAATATTTATCTATCATTTAGTATGCCCCCATGTTTGATGGAAGTTCATTATCTACAAAATTCCCACGTCCAGATGGTCTTCGAACACTTTCTTGGTCTTACAACTATGATGTAGGAATGTAAGTATCTCGCATTAATGTAAATAATCCCGACATGCTGATTGGGAAGCGAAAGACGGCAGAAAAATGACTTACAATGAGTTATTATCCAAAGTAATACCAAGAATATGCCAGAATTTTGGCTGTCGGCTCCATGTCTGGAATTCGCCACAAAAGCGCTGGATGTCGAAGCTCAATTAGCATGTAGAGAGACCTCTTGATCCCACAGATTTATGATACGGGCCGAGCTCAAAAGAAGCACCGCTAAAAATTATGCGGTGAAAGAGTCAAAACACCATATAGCAATGACCTTCGGGGTATACAAGCAAAAACCAAAAAGTCGGCCTCAGTGCCACTGGAAAAAGGCCGCGAAGCGGTCCTTTTCCACTGGTGATTCAACAATAAGTTTCATCATCGGCCATCCTGGCACTGCCGGGGGTCGAACCCGGGCCTTGCGGGCGGGGAGGGGCGCCTCCCGCCATTCGGCCACAGTGCCAGCAGAGAGGGGGAGGGGACAATGAACTTTGAACCCTCAGGGGGAGAGCGGCCGGCCAGCGGCGCAGGCTGGCAATAAGCGGTAATTTTAATATTTTCGAGTTTTTGGGCCAGAAAATTGTTTTTTTATTCAGCTGATAATAAACCAGTAGAATTGAACGTTTGGACCGGATTTCATTAAGAGAATGGCCAGGGGTATAAAACTTAATGCAAGGTCCAGAAAGTCCATTTTGGCTGCGAATAATAGAATCTATACCTTAGCTTTTAGCTACTACATCACCGGCGGCCGTCTCCTACTCCAACCAAAAATCATGCATTTCACGCTCGGACCCGTCAAACCGTGGCTCTGGTGGAGTTACCCGATCTTCAATTTGAATTGGGAGTGGCTGGCTGTTAGGTATCGATTTTTAAGGTACCTTTGATATCCCAAAAATTTAGAACAGCTATGGAAGCCGAGGTATTCGCACCTAGAAATGATTTCTATCTACTTATTGCCAGCTCTTTCTTGGTCGGCATTTTCTATTCGATCTATCAGGTCAGTTTTTCTTGATTCGCGTTTTATAATGTTTGTTTCAGATTTTACATTTTTATTGGCATGGGAAATATTCAAAGGTCGAGTTAACGAAAGCGGAAGAATTGCTGATACCTAGCTTCATCTTTTGTGGCGGGATCCTGGCGGCTTTTCAAATAATTCCTACGCAAACGCATCCGTCAGTTGCGTGGACGTTTTTCTTTGTAAATATGGTGAGTTATAGATGTTTTGGCACTGAGCAATTAACGGGGGGTGAAGGGTTAGTGTTTTAGTGGTTTTTATTGCTAGAAAGATGCGAAAAATGCCTACAATTTCTGGCCCTTTCTGAAATTTGTCGTTTTTAATTTTTAGGTGCTTTTTGTCGAAAATCATGTAAAGTGCTTTGAGATTACTTATATTTCATGATATGGCCGAATAAAAGTACTAGAAAAATTTGATTTTCCCGCTATGCCCCCCGCTAACAGTACAGTACTGATATTTTTACAAGAATTAACGACATAACGTAATACCTCATTCCAGATCTTATGGCAAGTATTCCTAGCCGGCTGCTACCGTAGCATCCGCTCCGGCCTCCGCCTCCCCATCTGTGAATGTGCTCGTTTTTGCTGTATCAGCCTCTGTATCTGCTGTGGTCTCTGGATGGCCCTCCTTTCCGTTTCTAACTTCTATCTCCGTTCCCTGCTCCTCCTCTCTGCCGGCCCTTCCGGCGCCATCTCCATTTTCTTCCTATTAAGACGATTAATGGGAATGGACAAGCATTATCGTGTCTCTTATGCTCTTATCGAACAGATTCCTCAAATGGTCAAACTCGCCAAGTGATCTCAAATTTACGCAATGTCTTGTATTGTAATTAGTGATTTGAATAAACCGTTTATTCGCAATTTAACTACCACCCATCAATCCGAAACTTTGCTAAAGGCTAAAATGCAAAATAATAGGAACTGGCAACGCAAAATTGTGGTATTTTGGTGTTTTTTTAGTGCTTTTCTATACACGATTTGAGGCAAGGATTTTTCGTTCGCATAGATCTTGGCAGGGGCGGTAGTTGCAGCCGACAATTTGGCGGCAGATGTTTAGCTGAAATGGCTTGTTTATATTAATAAATATGCAATTTGCTAAAATTATTCCTGTTACTTGTAATTAATATGCAAATTTACCAAAAAAGGTTTATGGACCCTATCTAATTGATATGCAAACTAAATTAAAGTGCTTTATATACTACGTAATGATATGCAAATTTAGCTAAAAAGTTTATATATTATTTAATTAATATTTAAATTACCTGTTCCTTCGAAACTTCCACCGGAGTAGTGAAAATTGTCCAGATCACCGATTCGTTGAAAGGCGGAGTCGTTAGAGAGCCCAGATAAGTTACAAAATCGCGATGATCTGGAAATTTTAATCTTCAAAAACCATTTCATTAAATGCCTACCGCTTCCAGGCATCAGCTGCTCAATCGTAAAATCTTTACACATATTTGTCGGTTCCCCGGCTTCATTTGACTATAAAATTACTGTATTTTTCCCCTCGATCCGTTTTTACCTTTTTAATTGCCGCCAACAACGGATCGTAATTAGCATTATGCTTCCCCTCATGGATAAATACTCCAACGACGGCCAACCCATCCGGCTTCTCCAGCGCCTCATCAATATTTGCATATTTTGTGTTCCAGAACACGAAATGGACCTGACATGGGGGAATGCATTCTCATCTAATTCCATCTGACATACCTCAGCTGCCTGCGGCTTTCCGTTAATTGTATGTTCGCTGCCCTGGCTGCCATCTTGGCTCCAATGAGCATGGAATTGGGCTAGCAGGTATTTGCCTTCCAGGTGCGAGCCGGTCAGGGCTAAAAAAAAGAACGTTTTTGATCGTAAATGATGGGTTTTGTAAATTGCCGACAACTCAAATCCCACGAGTCAAAATCTCGACAAATTGAACTACCGATTTGCGAATCGCAACCCAAAATACCGACATAAAAACCATGACAGTAAACTGCCCCACGTTAATATATCGCTCTATGCGCAATGTCGACAGCCAAAACACCGACATTCGAAATCCTGACAGACGAATGCCGACAAGCGCAAACACCGACGACAACAATCTCCCCAGTCTAAAGTTCAAAATCCAAGCAAGTAATTCAAAATACCGACAACTTTGGACAATGTTAAAAAATGCCGACGAAAGAAATGGCGATAAAAAAATAGCGACCAGGATGTCTAATTACATGCAAAGTAAGACGTTTTTCAATGTCAACGATTTGCGCCTCGGAATTTTGACTGTCGGCATTTTTACTGCTTGAATTTTGACTCATGACATTTTTCATTTTATTTAAATCTCTTCTCCCGCTTCGAAATACCAACATTTTGCCACATGACTGCACCAGGGCGGATAATCCAAAAAGGGTGGCCTAGCTACGCATTTCCGAGATGCCCACAAAAATCCTTCGGAACACAACATGCCCGGTGAAGCATGGGAAGGGACCCCCGGTTTCCGGCAAAAACAATAGAACACATTAGGAATTCTTTTTAGTGTTTTTGCCCACGTGTGCCGGCCTCGAGGAGAAAAAGAGCTAGAGTGTCGTTCACGCAAAAATGAACGGTGTACGCTTTGAACCTTTGAACGGATTTTATAATCGTTATAAGGGTGGAAACTTACTACTAGCACAATTTTCGGCGACATTCACCCTCCAGCCAGCTTCATTGCATCCAACATCCACACAGTCACCAAGTTTGTAATCGATGTGCAGAGATTGGACCTGGAATTCAGCGTTTTAAAGGGACGGCTAAGGCATGGTTATGGATTTGGTAAGTCCGCTATACGCAACGCACTAGCCATTCTGTTGCGTTATGAATTATAAAATCTCTGATGCTTTGAGTGTTTATTTTCACGAGCCCGCGACATGCAACGCGCCAACATTCCATAGCTTAATCGATTAAGCTTTTGCACGTTGCGTTGCGTGTCGCGCTGAGCAAATCCTTTGGAAACCCGTAATCGTTCCTTTACCGTCCCGTTAAAGGCACAAACAAGAAAAAAAAATGGCTTTTGTGACCTATGAATTCACCCTGGATTTTCCCGCGCCGCGACACGCAACGCGCGCCCCGACTTCCCATAATTTCCGGGTCGTAATCAATTACGCCATGCAATCGGGCGCGTGCGCGTTGCGTGTCGCGGTTGTGGGGAAAAGATAACAGATTAAAAAAAACATGTATATCGATTTTAAAGGACCAATGAAGACAAAAACAGACTACTATAGACACTATCGATCCTGCCGATACCGTATCCCACCTGACAAACATTCGGATCGCAGCAAACCTTGTCGGTCTGAATATCAATCGGCGATTGGCGGTGCCTCTTGGCGATTGCTGAAAATTTGGCTTGTTTTCAAGTTGTGCTGCTTGGGGGTGATGTTTGGCATAGCCCCACTGGGTCCAAATTCCCATGCAATTCAATCCCCCTCCCGGACCGACGTCATCCGGGTCATCCCGGTGGTCTTGCCATCAAAAATGTTGCGTATATGAGAAAAGTTGGAATGTATTATAATAAAGTTGTAGTTGTATAAAAGCAAAACAAAAAGAAAGAGAGCTGACTTTTGAGCGCTAATTTCTCCTGGCGACCAATGTATCTTTCCAAGCTTTTTATCGCCCGTAAAAAATGACTTTTTTGAGTTTCATGAATTTTTCTGTATTGTCCAGAAAAATCCAGAAAAATAAAAGAACCCAGAAAATCTGATTTTTGAACGTTCGCTTTTCCCCCCACTAAACCAAAGTCTTCTTTTCCATAATTCCCCCCAATTCTACTCCCTTTCCGCTTTTTCCCAATTTTCTAATCCACCAAATCCCACAGGATTACCCGAAAAAATGGGGGATTTTGTGGGGGTGGGAACGAAGAACAATATTACCCGAACCCGCCGAAAAAAAAGACTTACTCATTTTCCCGGTGAACAGGCGGGCCTTTGGTAGAAAGTTGTGAAGGTAGAAATCTACAAGGAAATCGGGGAGGTCATGGAGAAGATGGGAGACACCGTCCATCGTGGAAAAATTCGGAATTTTGGTTTTAGTAGTACGGAAGCTTAGAGTTTAGATAGAAAATCCGCCAGCCAGCCTGGTGGCTTAAATTGCTTCAGTTTTTAGGGTCATTTGGGGCAGATTGTCGAGGTTTATAGCAGAGCGCGTCTGGCCGTAGCGGGAATTTTATGGGATTCGGGCTTTGGGATATGCGGCCCGGAGAGACGGGGGTCGTGGATTGAAGGGGGAGGGCGTGGGGGGCCCTGCTAGTCTTTTTGGGCCCCCGCATGGGCCCTCTGGGGCCTCTGCTGGGGCCCAGATCCCTCTCGTTCGCTTTCTATTCCACCTTAGCCCTTGGGGAGGGTTGAAATCGGAGAGAAAGTTTTCAAAAAACCCTAGGGAGTTTTGTGCTTGGTATAAATTTAAATTTTAAAATCGTGAAAATTAAATTTGATTATTTTTGTACTTCAGAAGATCAAGTACGTTTTATACTATAACTTATTATTTGGAGAGTTTCTCAAAAAACTAAAAAATTTTGTGCTTTACATGAATTTAAATTTTAAAAGACGTAGGAAAGTACGTTTTATACTTTAACCTACTAAAACCTAAATGCTCCCATAATTCCAAATTTTGAAAATACCGTATTCAAATTTCACTTTTCAGCTCTAGCGCAACCCCCGGACTACGGTATCGCTTCCAAACATCAAGAAATCAGCCCCGCAAATTATAGACCGACCAGTTCTGATTAAAAAGGAACCCAAAATTACCGTTTCCAAACCCCTGATTTAAAACGAATGCCTCCAAAATGCAAACTGAAAAAGGGAAAACTTCGTCTGGAAGTCCGCATTTTTAGCACGCCCAAGCGCCCCAATGAAAGGGTTGAACTTGATGCCGGAAACGGCGTTCAATGCCTAAATGCCGACAGCTTCCGAAAGCCTTTTTTTGCAAAAAGAGCAAAGACTACGGTGGACAAAGTTAAAAGTGGAAATTTCTGGAAACTTTGGGAAAACTGGGGAGGAGGAGTTTCCCCCGCGAACGTATGGCGGAGATCATATCGTGGCTGGTGACAAAAATCCATCAAGGACATCCGGGGGAAACAGTTTTAGAACAAAAAATTGACAGAGAGAGAGGGAGAGACGTGGGCGTGATGCAAAATATTTTAGTTCAAAGATGCGGCTCAAAAAACGTTAAAGTGATTTTTAGAAATTTTTGAAATCCGGAAAGCAGAAATAAACCGAATAAAAAGTTTCAAGTGAATGGCGATCGGATTTGTGCTGTGTCAATCACTATTATCAAAATGCTTTTAGCAGATTTTATCTACATCTATGAGCCGGAGCGACTTTTTGGACCAGAGATCACTCTGCCCTTCTTGGCCCTAAAGATAAGCATAGTGACATCGGGGTCATAAAGTTAATGGCGACTGATATACCAAGCTCTTGAATGTTACAACATGAAAATGTAGTAAAATATAGCTAAAACCACCCTAACCATCTCCTTTTAAACCAATGCCTCCACCCATTTTGTGAAAATAACAGACTCCCGGCCCGCGTGCTCCGACCCGGTCACCTAGCTCCCCGGCGAAAAATCAAGAGTCCAATGGTCCGGAAACGGAAAAGTCGTTTTTTTCTTTTTCTTTTCTCCAGCCATTTGTCGTTGAAAGTGATGCGCGAAATTTCCAAAAAGACCGGTTAGGGCGGAAACCCCCGAACCGTGATGGATTTTGATTTTCGTCTTTCGGCACGTGACTGACAGAGATCAGGCAGGGGGAATAGGATGCTCACATGGATGAGAAAGGGAATGCAAAATAGGTTTGGGAACGGGGGAACATATTAAAAAGCTATTTAAAATATGCTTTAAACCTTCAAATATCTGTTTGCTGTAATTTTTTGGAAACTTTGTATTTTACGACACGGTATCAATGCAAAAATTGAAGAAAAATTCTGAATTCGATCGTGAAATATACAATTTTATGCATTTTGTAAACTCTGCGTTTTTAGCACGATACCAAGCAAAAAATGGAGCTAGCTTTTCTGTTTTTATGTTGAAAAAGCTGAAAAAAGTCGCAAAAATACCGTTATTGCGATCCTCCCGAGTCCATTACGCACTTAATGACGTATCAAACGGCAAAAAACTGTTTGCTTTAACTCGATTCGTTTAACTATGGTAAAGAGATTTTTCTGCAATTTTTTGAGCATCGGCTGTTTTTTTTAATTATTTATGTATTTTATATTAATTCAATTGGGATTTTCTACAAAAAAAAGTAGATTTATCACAGTTATCAACCAATCCACCGAAAATTAAAGAACAGCTGCGGGTCTCACCACGAAAATGGCGGGGGTTAAATGGGTACCGAAGGCCGGCTAAATGCCATAGAAAGACGATGCGAGATGCCGGTGAACCAGGATGACCAATTTGTTGGTAATGCACGGTCGTCAGTCGGCTCCTCAACCCGAGGAGCTCGTCGCTGATGTCGGCGCGCAAAGTTGGTGATGTCCTAAAAAGCTGGAGCTCATTTTGCCAATTCTATTTCTTTTAAAGGAACTAGGAAGGCGAGAAGTCTATCCCAAACAGACTTGGCAAAAAGCCAGGTCGTTTCTAAGCACCCAAGTTATCTAATATTTTAAATGGAAATCGGAAATGGCACACTAACGGGTTTTGTGTTTATGCCTTGTTGCATTTCTCGGGCTCCTTCGCGTTTCTCCAATCCAGATTGCAAAATCCGCAGGTTGAGCGGCAGACCCGGAAGCCAAGACGGTAGTGCTCAGTTTCGCAAGACCATCTGGAAAAAGCTCTATTAACAACCCTTTTAAAATCTGTCTATGAAATAGATCAGGCTAAAACCATAACTAATTTTTTTTTAATTTTCTCTATTAAAATTGATACCTTCTCGCATTCCAAGCATCACTTCCAGTCTGAAACCTTCCGCAAAATGCTGGGCTCATCCTGTCAAAACAGTGCGTAGCGTTATGAGAAGAAGAGAAAAAGCTGAAAAACACGATCATACAGCGAGGGTTACGGTATCCAACTTGGCCGCTCGTTCCCTGTAATCTGTCCCAAGCTCGTTGCATGCTTTGCAACAAACGACGAGGGAGAAATCGGGCTCCGCAATGCATCTAAAGGCATAAATTAGAGTCTAAAAATTTGTTTTGATATTACCGGCTAGCAAATCCCCTAGGATCGTTGTTTTTTAGAGTGCGACACATGGAGCCACCGCTCTCATCTCGACAGCATGGTAAGGAGCGAGAGGTGTCTAGTGGAGTTGCCGTGCGAGCTCAAAACGATCAAAGTGACAATGTGGTAGCTTAGGTTTAGGCTTGGCTCAGGCTTGGCTTAGGCTTGGGCTTCAGCTTAGCTTAGAATTTGTTGAGGCTTAGGCTTAGGCATAAAGTTAGGTTAGGTCTAGGCCTAGGCTTCGCTTAGGCTCAGGCTTAGGTGTATCCTCAGCTTACCTATCACAAAGCTCTTTGGGACACTGTTCCTTTGTAAAAGTCGATAAGCCGGATGTTGATATTTCGGCCGATAAGCCAGAGAATTGTTCGTAATAGTGTCCTGCGCTAAATTGTAAAAATTAAGGCTTATTAAGAGGTATATTTCAAACCGAATACAGTAGCCACCATCCAAAGCCCGCACAGCACGCCCTTCATCAGGGCCTGTCGTCGGTAGATCTGTATCATTAGCGCCGCAGGGCTCTTCCACCCAATCCATGATGCTTTATAGGAGACAGCAGTGGGGGCCATGACAGTCCGCCGAGGACAAGCCCACACACACACAGACACCACACCCGTTTCGAACTCAAATAGCCCCTTCCGGAACGTCTTGGGGGCCAAATCTCGCCTCCCGATTCCGCACCCTTCCTCCACTAAAAATAAGCAAACGAAAAGGGGGGAAAAGCGGAGGAAATGACATGGCCGAATTGCAATTGGAACGGCTGGGAGGAAGAAGGACACCTACCGCAGACAGATCGGTGGGTTGGAACAAGAAGGCGAGAGAGAGAGAGAGGGAGAGAGAGAGAGAAAGAGCTTTTCATGAACTTAGGATTTTTAAGATTCAAAAAAACTTGAGCCGCCAGTTTTAGAAAATCGACCCACCTCTTGCCTCGCTTGCAAAGAGACGTTTTTGAGGGTCGTTCGGATTTCGGGATGGGGCCATCTAGTGCAGAATTCTGCGCTGATTCCGATTATTTTACCGTTTTTGGCGGAATAGACAAGTTACGTAGCTTCAAAATAGGTTTTAAAGATACAGCTAGTGCATCTTGTCCAGAAACAATTCTCTATAAATTGTGTCATTTGAATCGCAAATCTTGTGAAATTGAAAACATTTATACTTTTGGCGCCCTATCGGTTATTAAAATGTTTAAATTTTGAAAAATTTTGTGTAAAGTAGCTTTCTGGATAGAGGATTTGGTACTAACTCATCTCTCATCACTCACGCGATTATACTAACTCTTTTTTTCTAAAAACCTATATTGTGTTTTTTATGTCCATGGAAAGTAGCTGATTTGGGCATTTTTTTGGTTTGAGTCGTTCATAACTTGTGCGAATTGTCTTCGGCAAAAACGGTACTCTTATTCGGAATCAGCGCAAAATTCTGTTAGGTTTAGCCTCGCCTTGTTAGGTTTCAATCGCGCAAATCACTTGCTTGAAGGTCCAATGCATTAAAGTGAGGAATTTTCAATCCTGGCTAAATGAAATAGGCGCATCAATGCGAGTATACTGGCTGGAAAACAGTTCCTTAATGCAGTTATCTTTCCGCTACATATCCGCTCTATATAATGGATATCAACGTCCGCGATTCCACATAGATAAAAATGATTTGCTGGGCCTTGTATTAAATTTTTTACCCTGGCGATTCTCTTAATAAAATCCGTTCTAAGAACGTTCAATTCTACTGTTTATTATCCGCTGACAAATAAAAAATTTCTGGCGCGACAACTCGAAAACATTAAGATTACCGCTCATTGCCAGCCTACACCGCTTGCGTGCCGCCCTCCCCCCCCCCCCCGCGAGAGTTCAAAGGTCATTGACCCCCTTTCCCTCTCTGGTGGCACTGTAGCCGAATGGCTGGAGGCGCCCCTCCCCGCCTGCAGGGCCCGGGTTCGACCCCCGGCAGTGCCAGGATGGCCGAGGATGAGCAGCAGACATGCACGCGATATGCGTCTGAGTCAATCCTAAGGTACGGGGGTTAGATATGTGATCTGAAATTCTTACTGAGGCCATCTTTTTGCTTTTTGTTTGGATACCGCGAGGGCGATTGTTGCTATGGTATTTTTACTATATTTTGATGTCACCTTATTTTCAGTGGTTTTTTTGGGGCTCTTACCTAAAATCTGTGGAATCAACAGGTCTCTTATATGAAAATTAAAATTCGACATCCAGCGCTTTTGCAACTAATTCCAGGTAGAATGCCGACAGCCAAAATCCCAAAATATTTTTGATTTGTGTTTGAATGCCATCTGCTTGTAACTGATTTTTCTGCTGTCTTTTGTTAGCCAATTCGCATGTCGGACTTTAGCTTGTCGGGATTTCGGCCATCGGGATTTGTCCAGTTTGAATTTTGGTTTGTCGGTATTTTAGTCTGTCAGGATTTTGGCTGTCGCGATTTTCGGTGGTCGGGTTTCTGGCCTATAGGGATTTTGGCCTGTCGGGATTCGGCGGTCAACATCTGGCCCGTCGGTATTTTCCGCTGTCGGGATTTTACCTCATCGTAATTTTTGCTACCGGGCTTTTTCCATGTCGAGCGTTTGACTGGGGCGATTTTGCCTATCGGTTTTTTCATCTGACGAGATTTCGCTGTCGGGATTTTAGCGTTTTCCCTTCCCTCGTCTCCGCGAAAGTACCAAAAGACATGTACAACTACAACAACACACGGCACATCGATTCATTTCATCCCTTTTCTTCAGAAGCTATTCATTGGCGGGGGGTAATCCGCACCTCCCCAAGGCAGTCAACCGAAAACACGGATTTCCGATATTCCCACATCCCCTCATTCTATGCCCTCCAGTTTTTCATCAAAAATAACCGTAGGAGGTGGTGGATGGAAAGTAGGACTTTAGTGGGACTTGGCCTCTTTTCTTTATTATTGTTTTTGTGGAATGGCAGTGTAGTAGAAAGTGAGAGAGAGACAAAACGAGAGAGTGAGAGAGAAAAATTTTGCCTTTTGCTTTTTGATCGCGGCCTTGTCACTCAAACAAACACTTTAAAATTGAGGGCATGGCCTTACCAACACACAAAAAAGCACATTGTAACTGTTTACGGGTCCCCACTTGGCTCGTTGTCAATTGTTCACGGGCGTAGTGACCTAGTTCTCGTAGTTTATTAGTCGTCCGTCCCTGGCGCATCCGGCCATTTCACCGGATTTCGATGTAGTAAAAATCTGGGGGGGGGGGGTAGTGGCGAAATGATGTGGACATTTTCTAGGGTGGGATGTTGTGAGCAAAACACAGAGGTGACGCTCACAGTGGAACCAGATGGTTTTCGATAAGGTACTTAATTGCATTAGGCGGTATAGATTGGTGTACCAACAATGTCGTTTTTGATTTTATAGTAGGATACTAAAATATTGATTTTTTAAGTATTACTTGTTATAAAATACATTTAGTATTAATTTATTTAATTGCTAATTAAATTATGTAACGTTTTGCATAGATTGAAACTGTATTAACCGATAACCATTTCCATACTTTTCATATATTTTAAATAAACAGGCAGAACTGTGAAGTTTCAAAAATTTATTACCCAGCCCTTTAAAAAATCTTAAAATTAAATTATATTGCATCATAAAATATCTAGACAAATTTAATTAATTTGATTATACCCTGTGCAAAAACCTCTGAATTTTCATCCGTGACCGCTAACAAGGGAGGTCCAAAATACCCGCAACACCGATCGGGCTGAAAATCTGTGCACTGATAGAATCGACCACGCTGATAATCGCCTCGTTTTCCGAATTTGCTACAGAACCTCAAAATTTGAGATATTAAAGTTTTAAAACGATTCTTTAGTTAAAATTGCCGAACTTCGGACTCGATTATTTTTACCTTTTTGGCAGATTTCCGGAAAACAAGCATTGCCATCGGATTCAGAAAAATTTTCTCTTTCGAATGAACCCTCTAACTCAAAATTTTCGAAAACCCGGAAAATTGGAAAAAATTGACGGTACTTGTTGGTATGGGCTCCGAATTTACTATGGGAAATGGTAGAAAACAGCCTACTTCAAGCAGCTGTAGGATAGCGTCCAGGTCCTTTGTGCATTAAGGAAATATACCATTCGAATCAGAAAAAAAATTCTCTATCCGATAGGCTACGTAAAACAACTAGAAAAATACAAATAAAAAAGTTCGATATCCTGACAAACCCCTTCCCGGGGACCCAAAAATGACACTAAGACTTTAATATCTCAAATTTTGAGTTTCTGTAGCAAATTCGGAAAACGAGGCGATTATCAGCGTGGTCGATTCTATAAGTGTACAAATTTTCAGCCCGATCGGTGTTGCGGGTATTTTGGACTTCCCTAGTAAGGGACCACCCATTTGTGCACGATCATCAGCTGGGTTGTTGGTTTGGGCGAGTCGCCCCTTTTTTTCTCGCCAACAACGTATCAAATTACAGCAAAACACACGGGCATGTTTGCCTAATTCTTGTGCGATCCTCTTCTTGGTACTCACTGGCCATTATGCTGAGGAATTTGTGGCATTTTTGCGCGCGTGGGTTTTGCCTGTGTAATTGTGATTTTAAGAAATTTTTGCATTTCTTTGAAATGAGTAGGTCTTAACTAAGGCGGTAAGTCTCGGATTAGAAACCAAGGATTTTACGAAATTCACTTGTTGTTCTCATGCAAACATCTGCTGAACATCTGTGGGTCGTTTTCCGATACCGTAGTCTAATGTTGGTCCCAGGTATTGAGGGTTAATTCTCGTGGTATTAGCTTTTTATAAATTCTAGTTCCTGGTTTTCAAACTTCTTTTTGCACTTTTTGCCTCTTTTGCACTTTATGCCTTTTTGCACTTTGGCCTTTTTGCGCTTTTTACCTTTTTGCCCTTTTTCATCTTGGTTGGCTTTGACCAGTAAAACAGAACAATTTATGGCGGTAATTACAGAAAAGTACATGTGGAAAAGCACCTGTTTCCCTTGAAAATGGATATTTTTGTCTTTTAAAGAGTCAGGTCAGGCAAATCATAGATTTAGCGCCTTGGGCTTAACGTAAAAAACCATTTTTAAGCGATTTCTCGACCTGAAGGTGTTGTAATCAGTTACGTAATGGAAAGCCGGAGGTGCGCAACTACTAAATCTATAGACAGCTCATAACCAAAATACATTTCCATGCCTTGTATGTCCCTTTAAAGGGATGTCGAAGGGAGAACCCCTTTTGCGCTTTTGGCTTTTGGCCAAGACCATGCATCCAATTTTTCGATGACTTTCCATAACGAGAATACCATTATAGGACATTTAGACTACGGTATCTCATAGCTCACCTCATCCGCTTAAATTTTTGAATATTTTCCAGAGCTAAAATTTTATATTTTAGGCAATTTTACTACGGTATCTCGCCTCATCGCCTCACCCGCTTTTTAAAAACAGCCCACGTCATCCCCCCCATCAACGTAGCAAGGCGCGAAAGCGTTTGATAGCTCCGTATTTAGCCCGGAGGCACATTTATCGCGTCGCGATGCCCTTCTCCCCGTCGCGCACCCGAGTAATTTCCCGTTTTTGGGCCACGCGTCGCCTCATTTCCGATGAGCGTGTCAGCCCCTGTTTTGGTACATTTTTGGGGGGGGGGGGGGTGAGAGAGAGAGAGAGAGAGCGAGAGAGAAGAGAGAAGAGAGAGAGAGAGCGAGAGAGAGATAGACTACCTTTCACGCGAGATTCTAGAAAGGAAGAGCAACGCGACGCGTGTGGTCCCCCTCGGAGCGTAGAGGCGTGTATGTTTGTATGTGTATTTTCGGGCCAGCGGGGAGAGATGTTGATGCCTGGGCGGAGAATTCGGAAGAGATAAAGTTTCTTTTCCATTGGAATATTTGTGGCGAGAGGGACGGGAGGGGGAAGGGGGGGAAAGGGGGGTCGATCAATGACGCCCCACTACGCGACAAAACACCAGCCCCCAACCACCACCAGGCTCCACCCCAGTCAGCAGCCCTCTTTTTCCCCTTTTTTGCCCCTCTTTTGCCCCCCTTCAACCTCTTGCTCTCCCCATCCTCCTTTTTCTCGGCCCCCGTCCAAGGGGTCAACTGTCCTTACATTAGCCCCTGTCCGCGACCTACCCCGCCCAGATCTTTTAAAAATGTTGTTTTTTGGGGTTTAGCACCTGGATTTTGCGGAAGTTCGGGTTTCTTCGAGCTTTTGCTGGTTGTTTACGGCATGTTTCAGATTTACAAGTTGAAAACAATGTTTCTGGCTTGAATTTTACTGCCTTTTTAAGTTCGTTTAGTTTCGAATACTTCTTTCTGCTTCTAAATTCTGGATTATCGACTTATTTACAAGTTGTTTAACCTCTAGAATACAATGATAGTACTATTAAAGTTAATGTATTTTTCAGGATTTTACATGACACTTAGACTATTGTTTTTCACGGTTTAAAACTGCTAATCGGCTCATTTTCGATTTTGATATTCCGAAATGCACCAAAATCCGCCTATTCATGAGAATTTCTTATTCAATTCAAGAGAATTTCAAAAGACTTCGCGAATTTGTCCAATGTAATTATGTCGAAAAATTCTACTACATTTTCATATCTAGAAAAAATCAATGAAAATTACAAATTTTGGTTTACTTTTCCACGTTTCCGCTTTTCTATAATTATTTACTCTTTTAAATCCAACCAATTTCTGCTTTATATCCCCAAATGTTATTCCAAAACTTGTTGCCACCAATTTACCACCCCAAAATTACTGGCATCATTTTGAGCCCGATAAAATTTATGGCACTACCCGGCAATTTTGGCCCGAAACAGCTGATTGAACCGAGTCACCCCTACTACAATCTAGGCCCAACGAACGGCTTCTCATAACCTGTTTTCCTGCTATAAACCTTCACCAGAAACCATTTTCCAATGTTTTACGTGGTCATTATTCTCAGAATATTGCTTTGCGCTTGTTCCATCTGTTTTTCTTGAGGTGGGCAACACCCACGGTTGCGTCAGCATTGTCGTGGCCGTGTTGAGTCACGATTCCCTCAAATCCTCCGCCGGCTTTTTGATGGGAAAGGGTGATGGTGATGCAGCATTGTCATCTGTCATGATTTTCGGGGGAATCATCATGTTTTCTTCGCTGGTTTACTGTTTATGACTTGTAAGGAATGCATAAGAAATCAGACCAAAGTTCTTTAAATTTTAATAAACATTGATTTTTTGTAAAAACGCTAGTAACATTTGTAAAAACAATTTGATAGAATTGGTTATTTTTACATATAAATAAAAGCTGGTTTCATTAAGCCTAATCTTCAGCTTGAGCCTAAGCCTAAGCAGCCAAGTCTAACCTGAGCCTGGGCCTATGCCTATCCTGAAGCGGATCCTAAGCCCAAGCGTGAGCAAGCCTAACCGAGGCCCAAGCTGAAGCCAAGCTTAAGCCTAACCTAAGCCAAAGCAAATCCTGACCCTAAGCCTCAACCTAACCTAAGTATGAGCCTAAGCTAGAACCTAAGCCTAAGCGAAGCCTAAGCCTAAGCCAAACCGAAGCCCAAGCTAAGCCGAACTCAAAGCTAAGCCTAGGCCTAAGCCTAAGCTTCAGCTGAAGCTTATGCCCAAGCCCGATCCGAAGCCGAAGCCTCGAAAGCCAAAAACTAAGCCTAAGCCAAACCGAAGCCTAAGATAAGCCTAAGCTCAGCCTAAGCTTAGCCTAAGCCTAAGACTAATCCGACAACTTCCGGTTCCTGAGTGTAAATTGAAACTTTTGTTTTGCCAATGATGGGCACAGAGCGAGGGTGTGTGTGTGTGTGCGGGGAATTGGGGGGACTGGAGTGGATGTGGACCGATGGCAGCCATTTGGGCCCCCGATCCCGTGAACTTCCTTCCCAAATTTCCCCCCGTCGAGACCCACGTGATCCACCACCACTGCCCGGTAAACACCACAGCCACGCAGCCATAGCTATCTACAAACCGGCATGGTATTTGGGTGATTAAACGGGCTGAGAAGGCAAAATTCGATCTACCTGATCAGAAAGCGAGCCTGCTGCCCATAAAATTCAGGGGTACTGTAAAAAGTCTTTGCAAATTTGTTTCGTTGCGAAAAAGAGAACTAAATAAGAAAAAAAAACGATATTTATTGGGGACAAAATCGACGTTTTGCGTGCACAGGGATTACATGTCGTAATGAAACCTAGAGGACCAGATTCGTCGAATCCGGTGTTTTCTGGTCAGATTTCGATAATTAAAACTGCTAATCTCGCTTCTTGACCTTTTTAAAAGGGTAGGCAGTCTTATGTCAATTAGCATAAAATCGCGTTTTATTTTCGAATTAGCATAAAACAAAATTATTGCAAATTAGCCTAAATCCCTGGTGCACGCCCTTTACCGTGTTATTTTTGCCTAGCCTTTCCGGTTGGATTTTTGGCAATCGAAGATGGTCGCTGATTTGGACAAGCATTCTATCCCTTTAAAGGGAGCGTGCCAGCTTGCCCAGTTTCTCCACCAAAAGCCCGTCATTTCGAATCGTTATGCTTCCCTCCAAATATTATCGCCAACAGCTCGGTTGCGAAACGGCAAAGGGGGGGCAAAGACGATGGCTGAGTGCCCCCTCCTTCTTTCCCCTTCCTTGCCGTCAATCCGCCCCAAAACAACCCTTCGTTTTCTTCTAAGCAAACGTCTGTTTTTTGAGTGCACCCCCCTTCCAGCCTTACTCCTGTCTTTTTTCTGTCTTTTTTCTTCGCTTCTTTCTTGGCTTCGTTTTTGTCCTTCAATCTCATGCACAATGCCCGGGTCCCCCCCCCGTCAACTTGTTTTATGACGGAAACGATAGCTGCACTCTTGCTATGGTTGGCTATGTCTGGGCGATGGGTAGGGTAGCATCAACAATTAGTACTGCGTTTTTTTTGTTATCGTTTTTCATTGTTTTATAGGAATTTTATCTAAGGTAAGATCTCAGACTTTCATAAAAGAGACGGCTTGCCAAGTTCTTCAAAGACTCTCTTCAGGGCTTGGAAAGGCTTGAGTCAAATTAAATGAGCTTCGCATCCCTATGGACACGCGACACGCCTCGGCCGCGACACGCGACGCGCAGGTTCTATTTTCATTGCGTAATCGATTCGGATTCATCAGAGTTGTACGCGTTGCATGGCGCGGCAATCCTTGGCTTCGAATTTCATAGGCCTAATTCCGTTGCCTAATGCATTATTTTAATGAGCCGCGTGCGCGTTGCGTCTCGCGGCACGCCAAAATCCTCGATAAAAATTCCATAAACCTCCTCCTGCCGCTCTCTTGAATGCGAAAATGAAACTTTTCATAATTACCATTAACTGGTAAATATCGCCGGCTCCATAAAAGTGCTGAATTCCTTTAAAACGCCCTCAAACCATCACAAGAATTTTCGTAATTGGTTTTTCACCGCTAACATTCAGAAGTCAATCCCCCCCCCTCAAAAACATTATGAAATCCTTTCCTTCAAAAACATCCGCCACCCCAGATTTTTATTCCCTGATTTTTTCTATTATGAAATTTTCATCAAATCTCTTCCCGCCTCCACCCCCACCCTAAATGCCGTTTTGCAAACTCTTTTTTTGCTACCCTGACCCCTCTGCCTCCCTCCAGATTCAATTAATTCGGTTTCGGGGTTGTTTTGGTTCAGTTGAAAGGCTTCGCGACGGTGGCGGCAGACGCCACATTTCGTCTGTTCGTCCTGCTCACCGTCTTGCTCCTCCTCCTTCTCCTCCCTCACACTCCAATCCACAATCATAAATGCCTAACCAACAGCGGCGGTCGGAGCGACATTATTAAAGAAGCCTTTTATAGTTTGGGAACTAGGGCTTCTTTGGGGGATTGGGGGGAGCCAGATACCAGATTTGGCAGTCTAATCACAATCCCCTTTCACCTTGGAAGCGTCATTGTCAATTTATTATTTCTAGAAGGCTGTAGGATGGCAACAGACTTAAAGAGGTTAGTTAGAAATATTAATACATTTTTTAACTACCATAAAACATGGTGTATTTTATGAATTTCTGGCGCTCCTGATATTGCATTTGAAGGATCACGGCGACCTCGTGCTCCTTTCTGATTTTTCAGCTAGAATCAAAGCTATACGAATTATTAAAATTTTTAATGTGAACCAAATACCCTAAATCATCATAATCGCTCGAATTTCCATTAAAATAGATTTTTCTAAAATCCAACAAGCATTTGAAAAATGTTTAAAATCGTTAATATGGGTTAATATATGCAAAACTATATAATCGTTAAAATTTTTTGGCCCTACTTTTTATTTTCTAAATTCCGTATGAATCCTATGACCCTTGCATGCCTCCCCTTTTTCCTAAAATCCATTAAAAACCCAAAACATCCCCTCACCCCTCCCATGTTGCATGATTTTTCCAATTCCTCACAAAAAGCCCACTTTTTGCAGGCATTCCTTCCCTTCTTTCAATTCACTGCCCTCTTCCAGATAAGCCTAGTGATGACGCCACCCTTTCCGTGTTTGCCAGAAATTCGGGCGCGGCCAAAACAACGATTTCCTTGAATGATTTGTCAGCCTGGCGCCTAGCTATCGAAACATAACAAAACGGGTTGTGTTTTAAAAATCAGATATTATGTTATTTTTTGAGGTGAATCCACCGGGGTGGGGGTGGGGGTGGCGGGCGGAGGACGGCTATTGTTGGGGAGTGGTTTAGATCGATTGTTGATCAGGAGGGAATTTTTGCCCGTTCGTTCTCTCTCTCTCTCTCTCTCTCTCTCTCTCTCTCTCTCTCTCTCTCCCTCTCTCTCTATCTCTCTCTCTCTTCTCCTGCCTATCGAAAAACATTTCCCAGACAGATTCTTGGAAAATGTTTATTTCTGGGGTTTTGTCCTCGCCCTGGCTACATATTCCTAATAACCTAGAATATGCAATGAGGTAGGGGAGGATGTGGGATTTTTCACAGAACGAGGGGTATCTTTTGCTTTGAATGCCTCAACGACCTTGTTTTATTAGGCTACGATACGCAATTTATTAAAGGGATTGGCAAGGCTCAGGTTTTAGCGCCCACGCAACACGCAACGCACACGCTTCTCGCAAAAATTTTGCAATACGTTACGCGATAAGAAGGCTAGCTCACGATTTGCGTTCGTGACAAAATCGATACCTGTAGATTTCTTATTACTGGGGTTTAGTGCAAAATACCGTCCTCGTGCTACAATGCACCGCTAATGATGCAACATTACGCGATGCAAAGCAGAGCTCATGCGTCGCGTGCACGT
This sequence comes from Mesorhabditis spiculigera, assembly GCA_958295435.1. Classification (NCBI taxonomy): domain Eukaryota; kingdom Metazoa; phylum Nematoda; class Chromadorea; order Rhabditida; family Rhabditidae; genus Mesorhabditis; species Mesorhabditis spiculigera. The sequence goes on from CATQJA010002655.1 coordinate 42,100, forward strand.
GTGACAAAATCCATAGGATTCCCTTGCCCAACCCTTGAAAGGTCTGCGCAAGGCAAATTCTGATGGATTCGATGTGTCAAGTAACTTTGTTATTACCCATACATAGTGCAAAATAACCCTCTCAAACTACAACCCACTCCTAATTCCATATCCTCCCCTAAGCCCTTCCATATCACCATCGAGCAGATTTATCTGTTCAAGGCCACAGGAAGCGTTCCGTCATCGGTCTTTTGTCACACCCCCTCGGGCTTGATCCCCCCTAAGGCACCGGTCCTTCCCCTCCATTCGATTGCATCAGGTTGTCGGCGTTTTTTTGGCACTGCGCGCGCGGCTTGAGCTCGCACTCCTTCCCACGTTCCAGCCGTTGATTCTCACTTATCGGTCTTTTTAAAGGCGTTGAGAAGGAATGACTATGTACCTGTTGGGTCTAGACTTTGATCTCCTTGATATCTTCGTAAAATGTCGTGGTGTTTGTACGGTCTTTGGCGTGCTAGCCCGGACCCCCCCGGACCTTGTTTTCCCCTTTAAAAATCGCCGTACCATCAAAAGAGACCCATTCCTCCCCCAATTTATACCAACGCCTCGAATAACAGGTTTTTCTGATGCTTTTTTTGCCGTGGTGCCTAGCTGGAATCGAAGGGGCTACCCGAGGCCAGGAGGACAAGAAAAATGGGCCTGAGCCGGTTTCAGCCTTCCTCGTTTCAGCCCCCCCCTCGCAGCCCAGGTCAAAAGCGAGTAAACAAGCAGCTGCTCGCCCTCTCTGCTTTGTTCTACTCTCTTGCTCCTCCTCATCCTCCTGTTTTATTGCCCTCCCCCAATATTGCCACGCCATCGTAGTAGTATCGTTGATGATCCGTAACAAAACCTGTTGATCCCTTTTGAAAATCCTAATTTAAAAAATTGGTCCACGCTATGGCAGGGCCTGTTTCCTAAAGCGTGGATATGTCCGCCCTGGGGGAAAAGGCCCGGTCCTATCCCGATGCCATCGTGCTCTTGGCTCATTGGTTTTGCGTTTGCCTGCCGCGCACCAGACCCAGGCTCAATCCCCGCCCTTGAAATCCTTTTTTGATTTTTCATCAAACGCAGACGGTTTCTGTAAAGTACCGTTTCCGGCTCGTTTTTCGTTGCACCCACCGCAAAACACGGCTGCCTTGCCCCGCTTTGCACTTTCCAAATTCTTTTTCCCAGACACGTACCACCTCCACCGACTGCCCAATTCCTGCGCGGAGCGGTGCTCAACCTCCTATTTTTTTGGTCTTTTCGCCCGTTGGTCCCGGTTCACCCCGGGCGGTCCGACTGAAAGTGCAAAAATGGGAGCGTCTCGCTGTGTGTGGTCATTGTTTCGGAGGGACAATATTCGTCAATTATTCCGAAGGCCCTAGCCTCTCTTTGAGGTGTTTTTCAAGAAAGCCGCCCCCTCTTGAAAATGACCGCATATTGGATGTTGTTTGTTGATTCCTTGGCATTATCGGGGGGGGGCACTTTTTTAAGAATCCAATTTTTCCTTATATAAATAGAGGACGTTTTCAATATGAAAAACGTAAAAACCGAAAAATTTCTTTTGAAAAAAGACAAAAATATTAAGTGTACGACAAAATGCCGATTTTCTACAAAAGACGGCTATTTCTAAGCTTCTTAATAATTTTTTCACTTGAAACATAGTCAAATTACTAAAAACGCTGCTCAAACTTCCTATTAGTTTACGAGGCACTTTCGAATTATGGGATAAAATCTACGTCCCCCGTTAATGCCAAAGAACTTGTTTGTCTCAAACCAGACATCGCGTCATTAAACGTAGTAGATTTCATTTATTTCCGTTGTACCAGAGGCCCCGTGCATCTGATTTCCGGCCCCCTGCCCCGCGTGAAACTTCCGGCGTATCGGTTATGGCCCGACGAAAACAGAATGGCAACGCTCAGGGCATACTGTAGCAGGCGGAACCGTTCCGGATATTGGAAACGTGGGAGAAGGGGATGCTGAATATGGAACAGAACCGATCGCCCTGTTTTCCAGCCCCCCACCACCACTATAGCCCTTTTGTTTTGGACGTTCGGGATTTATAGTTTTTGGTTTTGAAACTATTTCTATACACGAGAGATCGCAAATTTCATCATCGAAATATTTACAATATTACCCAATATTACCACCCTGTCAAAATCTCGAGACATTTGATGTTTTCCGAAAATCCCCCACTAACGATGCACGTGACGCATTGAAAATCCGGGAGGGAAGCCCTATAGGATCAGGCATGATCCGGGGGTGAGCTTGTCCGGGGGGCACAATGAAAACAAGTCGAAACTGGGCCTCACCCCTACGCCCTCAGCCAGCCGGATTAGACGGAGGGGGGAGGGGGGGGGAATCCTGTTTGGATGTAAGATGTGATATTGGGGCTGGATGAAGCTGAGTCAGATGTCTAGACTTGAATTTATATATTATTTAGCATTAAAATTATATTAAATATTGTTTAGCTTGTGAGGTTTTTGCAGGATCGTTTTCTGTTGCTCTCTCTCCCTCACTCGCTCTCTCTATCTTTCACGCTAGGTAGCTCTGTCTCTCGCCCTCTCTCGTTCTCTCTTTCTCTCTCATTCTCTCTCTCTCTCTCGCTCTCTCCCTCGTGCAGGGGAGCTTAATGTGGCGATCTAAGACCCAAAACTGTCAAAATTATTTTTAAGGCGTAAGTTAGAGCCCTATATTGTTACGATAGCACCCATTTACGTATCTCTTTCGCTCTCTCTCTCTCTCTCTGTCTCTCTCTTTCTCTCTCTCCCTCTCTCTCTCTCTGTCCCTCGCGCTCCCTCGCAGTTTCTCCTCCTCTCTGTCACTCTTTCTCGCGCTTGCTGTCTTACGATCTGTCTGTCTCTCTCTGTGTCTCGCTCTTTCCCTCTCTCCTTCTCTCTCGCTCTCTCTCTTTCTCGCTCTCTACGACTTAAATTTAAATTCAATACCTCCTCCCGATTCAAATTTCAATTTGACCTTGATCTACCTCCATCTACTTAACTTCCCACTCCAGCCTTACTATCTCCCTGAACATCTTGGAAGTGGAACATAACAATGACTAACCATGTTTTCCCCATCCCACCTTCCCTCCACCTCCACTTTTTGATCTAATCTCCCCCTTTAAAAGTTTGACGTCCCATCTCTGTCACCAATATCTTCCAATGTTTTTCCCCCATCCAATTCATGACATTATGCCATTTTGGCTCGACTCTTGTGGCCGCTCGCCCTCCCCTTCCCCTTCTCAACCGGATGTTATATTCTGTTTGCCCAGCGGGCCTTAAATTAATTTGGCCCCGCGCTCCCCGGGTTGCGACCCCCCACCCCTCCTGGCCTGAAAACTGTACAACTCTGGATTCCGTTTTTTACGCCCCCGACCTCGATATTTATTTAGCTAACAGGTCTCCTATTTTTCCGCTTCTTCCTCCTAAACCTCGAATTTTTCGTCAACAACATAACCTCCCGATTTTTCAGACCCACCTCATTACATGGATTGGACGCTACGCCTCATATCTACGTGTAAGTTTTTTTGTGGATACTGAGGTTTTGGTACTGGACTGTTAACGGGGGGATTGTCAGGCGAAATCAATAGGATTTATGGTTTCTCCGCTTAATACTTGTTGAAAAAAATGGCTTTTCATAAGCTTTTTATATCTAAAACTTTCTGTAATGTTATAAAAATGGTTTCCATTTTTTCTACGGCCCTACCGGAAAACCTAGAAAAATTTGGTTTCACCCCCCGCTAACAGCCCAGTACCGAGGCTTTTATATTTTTGTTCGAACCGCCCTGAAAAGGATGGCAAGTGCCGCATAAAAATGGCCGTTCAAAGGTCGTGCCGCCCGCAGCTCTGGTAAACAAGGGGTGGGGGAGGAGGAGAAAGGGGGAGATAGCGCTCAGAAAAGCGCATGTTCTGCCAATGCAGGGCATGCTTTTTGGCATTCAGCTTCAATAATAGTTTTATACTATACTTTTATACCTTATTCACTATAAGATAATAATTTTATAGATTATTTTGACTTTAGAATGCCAACCGGAAGTCTCGAAGAGGACCCGGGCGTGTTAAAAAGCGGTGTCATCACCGCGCTATGGCCACCATCGGTACGTTTTTTGGGTTAGAGTTTAATCCAAGGGTTCAGAAATCCAAAAAGAGCTACTACGCCGTACTCGTCGAGCGGGCCCTCGAGCTGCACGAGAGCGAGAAGAACTACCGGCACAAGAAGAAGGCCGCCAAGCACACGATTGATCTCTCTGTGGCGTTTAATGTGCATACAGATCATGTAAGTGTTACTAAAAATATATAGCTTTTTTATTCATTCAAAATTAGTTTTTTAATGACTATAATATGGATTTTTTGAAAATTTTGACACCGTAACCTAGAAAAGTTCTAAAAGCCTAAAAAAAGCCATAAAAATTTTTTAATGTTTAGAAAATTGAAAACAAAATTTTTTACAGGAAAACAGGTTTTAAACCATAATCTGCAATTAGTATAATTTCGTAAACCACCACCATCTGAACTTTGACGCGCCGTCACCATTGTTTTCAAAACCATAAGCCCCCCAACCCGGTTTCAGTTCGACCCAAAATTGAAGCGATGCATGAGTCTGACAGGTCCCGACGACACCCTGCTGATAAAGGTTGTTTTCCGCGAATTTCCGCCAATACGGTGATTCTCTAGGCAGAGAACGACCAGGCGACTGATGAGTGGTATTCTGCACTCCTCGATGCAACCATCCCGGCGAGGGCCACACGGCTGGGTCGTCCGGTTCAGGCTTTGGAATTTTTCGGTATGCAAAAATTGAGGTAGCTGACGTGTAAAAAATTCTAGAATATGTTTGGGACGTCGAAGTGGTCGCTCAACCGAAATTCAAGAAACCATTGAAGCCGGAAGAACGGAATATTTGTGAAAAGACACCTGGACTGGCCGGGCCGAAACGGTAGAGAAATTAATTAATTATAATATTTATTAAGTTCTTGTAAATTATTGGCACGAAATTACTGTATTTAAACGATATTAAAGTTCTTAATTTAGTCTGTGCTTCTACGCACATACGATAATCCTCTGCAAACGACGCATCGAACCTGCCACTCATAATTTGCCAAACTCTTGTGTTCCACCATTTTCCATGGACGATTTTTTGGAACTTTCGGTAAGTAAGGTCTTTAAATTAATAATGCTTTCGAAAACTCAAAACATACGATAATTTTAGCGACAATACATCGCTACCTTCGGATGCCACGAAAAATTCTTCATGATCAAAATGGGACGCGGGAGCACGATGGGTGCGTGTGAACTTTGGGCACAATGTGAGAGTGAAGAAGTGGGTTTTCAACTTTTATTGCTCCTCTTTAAACATATAAGTAAAACAATACTAATATTTAGTTTTTTAGGTTGCCCGAGACATCTACGCCAAACTCAACTGCATCATCGAACGTGAAGCCGAGAAAAAGAAGAAGCTCGGCAACGGGTAAGTCAACCCGGGTCCTCAAAAATAATCCACCGCCCCCATTTAGCGATGCCACCGATCTGAATGGGTAATTCAGCATTTGATATATTGGTGTCGTGGTTGTAAGCTGCTCTGTAACTGTCAGTAGTACAGTTCTCTGCAAGGCGCGTCAGCAAATCGCTAGATAGATATATTTCTGCAAATTGCAAAATTTCGGAATGTTTTTACAGCGCGGGGATGGGAATTTGCATGTAAAGTTTCCATCTTGCAATCAGAAAAATTATAGTAAATTTCAACTAACCCAATTTCCACCAATAATTTCAGCCCGGTCATCCAGCAACTACCCTTCCAATCATCTCGTCACTACCGAGACCGCCTCAACACCGAGCCGAACAAGCCGAAGACCAGCGGCAGCTTTTCCAGCACATACCGGGACAGGTTAGTGTTTTATAAATATGCAACATAGCAACTTTGAAACCCCAATTTTTCCCGATTTCTTGGTTTCGGTTTATTTAAAGGCCTTGCTTGTTGCTTGCTAAAAATATAGGAAAAAATGTGTGCCGTGCTTGAGACCTTTATGCCAAGAATTTCCCTAATTACCGATGGATATCCCAATTTGCATACAGGGCCTTAACCTAGCTTTAGTTCGTTTAGCGATAATCCGAACGCGCCGGTCTTCGCGAACACTTCGGCGTCGGCGCCATCTTCGGGCCGTTCGGGCAGGACTCGGATTGATTTATTCAAAGCGAGGGTCGACTCGTTTGAAGCGGACAAGCTGCCGATAGGTGTTAATCGGAGGGATTCTCGGCCGTCCGTCGGATCGCTGCATACTTCTGACCTAACAAGGTCTCGCCACGACATAGATACTAACCACCTTTGTTGAATTAACGCACGTTTGGGGATTTGGATTTGCATGATATGGAGATTTATTAAGGCAAATTTGCATGGACGCGGCGCCACACTCTGTATAAACACCTTTGATAAAACTTCTACTTTCTAAGCTATCGAGGGCATCAGAGATCATCGATTAATCTTGTAATTTTCAGGCGTGTCGGAAGCCCATCGTCCTTCAACGGCTCTATCGGCTCACGTAAACCATCGAATCCCGGATTTTACGATGGTGAGAAGCCGCGTCAAGCTTATGGATACGACAATCCGTTCGTCGCTCGTGCCGTTGGGGCCGGGCCTTCTGGACGAGGGATGGGAAGCTTTGGATCGATTCCGGGAGGGAAAGGACCATCGTGAGTTTAAATATACCTTATACTAGCCATAAATAGGTTTTTCATAAATTTATTCATCTTAAAAATAATTTTTTTTAGGTTTTTCTCGGCGTTAAAAACTTCGGCTACGATTCTTTAGTTTTTTTTTGGGTTTTACCGAATTTTACACAAGAATCTTCAAAAATTAAAGGCATTTCTTCTATTAGAAATTTTTTAGACGCCGACCATCGGAAGAAGTCAGCCGTAAAAACACGCCCCGAGATGGGAAACCAATCGGTCTCGAAGCACTCGTACGACTCCAGCCAACCTCTTCCCAATCAACCATGGAAGAAACTGAAGACAGGTCAGTTCCCCTGCTAATTTTTTAATTTTATAAATTTATGAAAATACCACAATCCCCCCAAATCACCACCAAATTTTTAGACGCTTGCAGCCGGCATTAACCCCACGGCGAGTTCCCCAAGCTTCTCGTTTCACAAGCGCTATCCTGGTTGCTATAAAGCACTCACCAAAAATCCAGCATTTGCTAAAACGATTTAAAAAATCCCCTAAAAATGCTTTATTTTTGGCCGGTGTTGTGTCTTGGCGTGACCCCTAAATATCCGACTTTCTCTACGTTTCTTTCTGGCATTAAGAGGGTTATTAAATAATATATTGTATATTTTAGTGGTGGTACGCTGAGATTGGAGACCGGAAGTACAAGAGACCCGGACACAATATCGAACAACAGCAAACGATCATTCGCCGTTGAGGCTATCATTGAGCGACGTCAACCGAGCACATCTGAAGATACCGGTAATAACTTAATAGTAGAATATTTACATATATATATTTTTTAGACATTGAGGGCACGTCAAGTTGTAGCAGTACAATGGGAGTGCAGCCGGCTGAAGATTACGCCCAAATGGAGGCAGCCGAATGGATGGTAGATGGAACAACATACCTAAAGCCTAAAGGTATTTAACCTAAAAAAATTATATAGAAATCTAAAAATCAGGATCTTTGGCATTATCGGGGGGTGGTATCGTAAAAATAGTCGATAAACCCTTAATCTATCTATACCATGAGAAGCGGATTAAACTAAAAACTTAGCCCCCCCCGATAATGCTCAAGCTCCAAAAACCATATTACACCCCTCTCTCCAGACCGTCAATTCCATTTGGATGAAGTTCGCAGCTACGTATCCGATAGTTCTGATAGCTGCTATTCCAGTATGGCCAACAACCCCGGGGCTACATTAAACAAGCCAGGCCACCAACCCCCGAGGTAAGTCCAAACGGCTTAAAGTTGGCTTGTACTGTGTCGAGAAATTACACGCAAACGGAATGTTTTACGTTGACCGGATCACATTGAAACCCTGGAAAGCACTTGCTTTTGCGGGAGACCCCCTGTCGTAAATGGTGCCACTTTCTGACCTCAGTTCGCTCTTCTACAAACTTTACTGGGTGAGGCTCCAGATGACCACTGTATCTTGGCTGCCTTTTACCGCACGGGAGTGTAAAGTATACCAAAATGTTCGTCTTAATTTGGCAAATATTTTGATATACTTTACAGCCCTTTAGGATGGAGGGTAGCCGAGATACAGTAGGTTGACGTCGACTGGGGAGGTCATCTGGAGCTCAGCCCCTTTCTGTCCCCCCAGAAAACCACCGCGTCGTGCCGGTGTTTGTGCCGGAACGGTTCTAATTTTAGCTTTCAGCTATGAACTCCTCTCACCCGGGCCGACTCTGGAAAATTTAGCCCACAGCCCAGGAGCTAGGTAGAGCATTTTCGAGTACTCCACTAACTACCCCACCTCGCTTTAAAACCCTCAAAAATTCCGTTATGCTACAGATGGGCTAGCGCTATATGTTTAGTTATAGGGCCTTTAGTTGGTAGAATGGACACAAAAATTACAAAATTTGAGACAAAAAGCCAATATTTAAATTTAGGGCCTACTCGTTCGGTGCCCGAACGGTCCCCCAAGCAGCCAAAGAACTCGGAGTATCAAGCGGTGGCCAAGTGACCTCTGCTGATTCTGGAGCTTCCCTCGAAAGTGCTTCAAAGGAGGCTCTCGCTCGTTCCGGCCTACTTGCTCCCCAGGACACTGCCGACCCACGCCAACGTGCCTTCTCCCTGGGCAGCAAGAATCTATTTATGTATGTCGACTATCGCTCCTCTCATCTATCATTTCCCTTATTTAGCCGGCCATTAAGGAAGCTCAGCCAGCATGCCAACCGCTCCACACGGCACTCACAGACCACGGCGTCTGGGGCGTCGCTGGCGAGCAGCAGCAATGCGAGCAGCACTGGGCAACCGACGGCGTCGAGCAGTACGCATCAGATCAGGTAGGAAACATCAGAAAATTTTAAGTACCATCGTGTTTTCAGCTACAGCAACATTTCGGCCGCAGAACCTGAAGGGCGGAACCGCTCTGGATCTTTTGGATCTGGGAGATCGACTCCTTTCAACAAGCGAGGAGGATCGGTCGGCGGATCTGGAGTTGTCGAACGTGGACCACAATCTCACGACCATTTGGTTGAGATTGATTTTGGAGGTGGAGTCGGATACACGGGCAGCGGATCTGTGCACAGCATCGACAGTCCTAGCCGGTAGGTTCTGGAAGACTGATCAAATCCATTTATTTCTTCAGATCCCGAGCTTCATCAATTGGTACCAAGAATGAAGTGCAGTCCCCAGCTCAACCACTACCGCCAGGACAAACTATCGTGACTGTACAGCAGCTACCCGCAACACCCCAGCAAACGGCTCTTCCCCCACTTCCGGAGCCCGTCAAAGAATCGCCAGAGTCGAAGCTGTCCCCTGAACCGCAGAGCCCGAAACGTGAAGAAGCACCTCCGCTTGAAGAACGTGCTTCGAAGCAACAAGTACCACCTGCTTTGCCGCCAAAAACGAATCTACCTACTCGTAATGCCAGCAAGAGCCATCATGAGCTGAAAGTGCGACAGGGGAAAGGTGAGTAAAATAGGCGACCGCTTGACTTCCATAACTTGCAGTAAAGCTTAAAACAATCCGACTATCGCCTTTTTCAGATTACGGCGACTACGTACCGACTCAAATCAACGACCCAGCGGTCTTTGTCCAAGCCGGTGCTGCAGAAGAAGTGGCCGCATTGGTCGGACAGCCCCACCCAACCAGCATGCCCATCGAACTAAACCGACAAGCTTTCGAAACAATCCAAGAAACAGCTAGTGGCAATAACTCCCGAGCTTCCTCCAGGTAATTTGATATCACACTGCAATTATACATTATCTCCTTCAGAACGTCACTGAACAAATTGTGCATCAATGATGATGAGGACAGTTATGCTATGATGGAATCCCGGGAGCGGGAGGTCGAACGAGCAGTGGCGCGATCGCCATTCGCTCCTAGCCCTAGGGAGCGGAGCAATAGCAGAGATCGAGGAGGACATCATGCGAGAACCCCGATTTCTGATGATAATGATGTAGGTTCTGGGAACAACACTTTCAGAAGAAGTCCGAAAATTGTTTACAAACCTAGCGGCGTTTCAGGACTACGTCGGCTTCATTGCTAGCTCCCGTAACTCTACAAACGATCCGACCTCGGTAGATGACCATCGACTCACAATCTCCCCAGCTGTCACCCGAGCTTTTGTCGCAAAGCCACAAGGTATCAGATTTTAATAAAGCTTTATCCTCCCTTCTAGGCCAAATGACAGCACCAAGTGATGCTCTCTGCAAGGCCAGCTCGGTGCCTTTGCAGATGAATGAGGGTGTCTCAGCCTCTGGGATTAATTACGCTATGCTACAGGTAACGAATTTCAACGCACGATCCATAAAAATTATATTTTCCAGGTCAACCCTGAAGCAAAATCTCAATCCTGTCAACCGCGACGCTCTCGCTCTCGGAGCGGGGCGAGCCCGACACGTTTCGGCTCTCGTACGTCATCTGCGGTCCCCACCAGCCCGCCTGAAGATAGGCCTGAATATACCATACTTGATCACAGTCAATCCTAAACCATGAACATTCAACACCTGGATTTGGTACATCTAACCATTATGCATAGAAAACCCGGGTATCACTCGAGGCCTGTAAAAGCGAAAACCCGTTGCTACCCATTTTATTGAAACTGTGTTTTTCATTTTTATTTCGTAATTTCTATTTTCTGCCTAGGTGCAGTGCGCGTTAAAAACCCTAGCCTGAAATATACCTGCAAAACCCTAATATAACTAACAAGGGAACCACCTAAGGTCGAGGTGGCGTTTCGTTATGGGACCCAGCCCATTTTGTGCAGAATTTTTCGCTGATTCCGAATCCGCTGCTCATTTTTGCCAAATAGCTCGTTTTAAAAAAGTTATAGCGCTTCAAAGTTCCATTTTTTTCCAAATTTGTCAACTTCAAAGCCATTTATTTTGCACTTCCCGGATGATTCATCGAAAACGAATATCGCCATCATATTTAGAAAATCTTTCTCTATCGAATGAGCTCTTTAACTCAAAATTGTTGGAAATCGAAAAAATCGACGATACTTGGTATGGACTTCGTTTTTTGTATGGGAAATGGTGAAAAACAGGCTATTTCACACTCCCATAAGTGATCATCGATAGGCAGTAGCGCAATAATGAAATATACCATTCGAATCAGAAAAAAAATTCTCTACAATATAGGCTATTTAAAATGGATTGGCATATTAAAACAAAAATGTTGTGCAGCGTGACAGATGACCGCCCGCGGGCTCAAATATGATCTTAAAATCGCCGTAACTTTTTAAATCGGGCTATTTGGCAAAAATTGAAAGCGGGTTCGGAATCAGCAAAAAATTCTGCACAAAATGGGGTGGGTCCCATAACGAAACGCCACCTCGACCTTAGGTGGTTCCCTTGTAAGCCACAAGGCTTGTAATCTACACTTTCAGCTTTTCCATTTTTTGCACGACTTTTTATTGACGCTCAACAATTGTTTCCGCGGTGAAACAATTTTCATTTTCTGGTTGTGATTTCATACGGATGCCCCGCGCCTGCTTCCTCCAAATATACCATCCCACTTTCAAACACATCGATTTCCCCTCCCTACTTTCCGCCTCCTCGATTCGACAACGCGAATAGTCTGTGAACAACCTGTTTCGTCCATATCATCCTGATTTTGTCGTTTATTTTGATGTTTCCTACAAACTGACCATCTTTCACAACTCGTCCTTCCAATTTCCCGGCGATCGTTGGCACTATTAATCTTTTTTGATGGATTTAAAATGCCGACCGATCCCGTTCACCTATGATGCTCAATATTGTTTTTTTGCGGTTTATATTGCTTGCATGGATTCAACAGTCATGACATTGGATTAAATATTTTACTTTCGAGTTTGATTTATCAGCTACAAAACACAAAAACTACGGTATACTATAAAAATTTACATTTATAAATCACATTACATAGATATTAACATTTAAATTACATATCTATCAGATTTACATATATCCTATCCTATAAGCGAGAAAAGTATGTGTGTTTTCTGTACAGCCGATTTCTCGGCGGTCTGGCCGAATTTCCGGCTGATTTTTGGCATGGACTTGGCGAAACACATTTGTCAGTGATGCATTTTTTTGTTTTGCGAAATTTCTTCATTTAACGATTTTACAACAAAAATAGTGAAAAATCCTTAACACTTTGCCCAAAAAAAGGTATGTCCGGAAGTTTTCTCGGCCGCCAAGAGGAGTTGGGCTCTGATTTTTGGCGGGTGAGTGGTAAAAGCAATTCTCCCGATACTATTTTTTGGATTTTGCCAAATTCCTTAAAATAAAATTTTTAGGAGCATTTTACTAGAAGGTCCTTAATAAAATGGCCACAGTCCCGTGGTGTCCGGGCCATAACTCGAAGCCCAGATCGAATTTTGGTCTGTAATTTGGTCCACTTATGTATTCGATAGTGGGGATCACGCGCATCTTATTATTTTTACAAATTTTCGGCGCATTTAGATTCAAAAAGAGAATTTTGTAAAGTTACAAGAAGTCCCCCTTCACGGGATGGCCCGCCCCCAAGACACAAGAGGCCTTACCCGCCACCTGTCGCCATCTCCCCCGTGGTGTAGTGGATAGGCGTCCGGCCTACCAAGCGCGTGGTCTGGGTTCGAGTCCACGCCGAAGTTAAGTTTTTGCTTTTTGGCAGTTCAACAACAAAACATATTTCTATGGTCTCGGTGTGCGAGTTTTAGGCCTGGCCCTCGCTCTAGCGCCGCAGGCCAAAGAAAAGAAATTTGACCCAGGCTCTGGCGCCGCAGGCCAATCCTGGAAAAAACCCAGTAACTAGCGCCGCAGGCTCAAACATTATAGCGGAATCCTGGCTCTGGCGCCGCAGGCCAAAGAAAAGCTCCTTGACTTACGCTTTCGCGCCGCAGGCTGAATCCGGGCGAAAAATCAGTAGCTAGCGCCGCAGGCAACAGTTTCTAGCGCGAAGCTGGCTCTGGCGGCGCAGGCCAACGAATGGTTCCTTGAGTCAGGCTCTTGCACCGTCCGGCTACAATAAAAGGAAAGGGAATTCATGATACCTAGACGTGGTCCAGTGGAAAAGGGCCGCGAAGCGGTCATTTTCCACTGGTACATATATGAATAAATAAGCTTAAATTTCGGATTAGAATAATCTTTAGCAAATCAAATTTGCATGTCAGGCAATCTACATTATAGTTTTGCTGCGACGTTCCTGTATATAATTATATAAAGTTAAGTTTTAGATTAGAATAATCTTTAGCAAACCAAATTTGCATGTTGGTCAATTTGGATGTGATTTTCACTGCGAATTTGAGGCCGATCTGGATAGTGTTCGTAAAATATAGGAGAATTTGAAACAGCGTTAAGCATAACAAAATTAGCATAATTGCATCCGATTCACAGAAAAAGCGCTCATAGTCATTGCTCTTTGTCTTCCCGCCCGACTCGGCTGTGCCGGCGAAGAAGCTTGAGTGTGGTCGACGAAAAAAAAATCGACTGGTATGTTACCTCACTTTCGTTTCCTTTTACATCAGAGTTATCGTAGCACTCACAGTTCTGGAATGTTAGCAGGGGGCACCGCATTTTCCTTTGATTCCCTGCGACCCCATAGCAAAATATAAACCCTTTTTATAGCGTTTTATCTAATTTTAAATAACAAAACACCAGACAAAATTTCAAAATAATGAAAATTTTCCAAATCTTTTGTTTTTTTTGACCAAAAATGTATCAACGATAACCAAAAAATGTCAACATTTTTGAAAATATTTTTTATAACTTTCTAGCAATCCAAACTTACTACAAACACTATAAAAATACAGGCTAAACTCCACATAACCCCCCAGCCGACCCCCACCTACCGTATCTCGGCTCCCCGTTCATCGACAGGTGTGTAAAGTATACCAAAATACTCGCCACAGCAAAACGAACATTTTGGTATACTTTATACGCCTGTAGATGATCAGGGAGCCGAGATACAAAAGTTGGGTGCCGGCTGGGGGGGGTATCTGGAGTCTTACCAAAATACATAACATATTATCAAGGTGTAGTGGTGGAAAAATAAAAAGCTTTTTTCCCCTGATAAAATCCCCCTCCGCTAACAGTCCAGAACCGCACTGCCTTTCAAAAAAGCAGTTTCTCTTTCCAGGCGGCCACGGGGAAGAGCGAGAAGTTGGTGGACGTTCAGTCACCAACTGCTCGAGAACACGGACGAAACGTTCTGCATGGACAACGGGGGTAAGTTGGTTGCATTCTTTGCTCTCCTAAGACTTTAAGATAAATATAAACCCTTAGGGGATGCTATGCTCCTATTTTAATATAATGTTATTTTTAGGCGCCTCTCCGCCGCCCCCCGCGTCCCAGCCCCACAGCCCCCCAGCCGCAGCCCGCCCACCCGGCTGGTTTGTAAATATCACCGTTATCTTCAATTTTTTTCTATAAGCCTAGAAATGTCGAATAAATTCATAGGAAGTATTTTAGTGATCTTTTTAGTAAAATAAATATACATTCAAATTAGAAAAACCACGTTAAAACGGCAAAATCTTTCCAAATGGTCGGAATTTTGGTAAAAAAACGGTCGTTTTTGGTCGTAAAATCGATAGTTTTTATTTTAAACATTTCGATATATTTTATTTCTTTGTTTTTATGGCTTAGGAATTGCAAAAACACTTTTGAAACAGGTACTTCCAAAAAAGTAGCTTCTCTTTCCAGGGGCGGTTGCGGGGCAGGTAGCTGGTGGACGTTCGGTCACCAGCTGCTCGAGAATACCGACGAAACCTTCTGTATGGACAACGGGGGTATGTTTGTTGTCTGGTTTGGGATGCTATGCTCCTATTTTAATTAATCGTTAAATTTTAGGCGCCCCTCCGCCGCCCCCCGCGTCCCAGCCCCACAGCCCCCCAGCCGCCGCCCGCCCGCCCGGCCGGTTTGTAAATATTGTCGCTATCTTGAAAAATTTTTCTACAATCCTAGAAATGTCGAATAACTGAATAGGAAATATCTTGATCATGTTTTTAATAAAGTAAATCCCATTCTAAATAAATTTCAAAGCTATCAAATCATTCAAAAAAAGTCGAAATTTCGGTCAAACCACTGCCATTTTTTGTCGAAAAATCGATATTTTACATTTTTTAATTTGTAAAACTTATTTTATTATTTTTTTATTCGATATATTTTATTTCTTTGTTTTTTGGCTTAGGAATAGCAAAACACTTTTGAAACAGGTACTTCCAAAAAAGTAGCTTCTCTTTCCAGTGGCGGTTGCGGGGAGGCAGCTGGTGGACGGTCAATCACCAGCTGCTGGAAAATACGGACGAAACGTTCTGTATGGACAACGGGGGTAAGCTTGTTGCATTCTTTGCTCTCATAAGACGTTAAAGTAAATATAAACCCGTAAGGGATGCTATCCATCTACTTTAATTAATAGTCACATTTCAGGCGCACCTCCGCCGCCCCCCGCGTCCCAGCCCCACAGCCCCCCAGCCGCCGCCCGCCCGCCCGGCTGGTTTGTAAATATCGCCATTATCTTCAAGTTTTTTCTATAAGCCTAGAAATGTCGAATAAATTCATAGGAAGTACTTTAGTGATGTTTTTAGTAAAACAAAACTATATTCAAATTAGAAAAAACCACGTTAAAACTGTAAAACCTTTCCAAATGGTCGGAATTTCGGTAAAAAACGAACGTTTTTGGTCGTAAAATCTATAGTTTTTATTTTAAACGTTTCGATATATTTTATTTCTTTGTTTTTATGTTTAGGACTAGTATAAACACTTTTGAATCAAGTACTTCCAAAAGTTGCTTCCCTTTCCAGGGGCGGTTGCGGGGAGGTAGCTGGTTGACGGTCAGTCACCAGCTGCTCGAGAATACCGACGAAACCTTCTGTATGGACAACGGGGGTATGTTTGTTGCATTCTTTGCTCTCATAAGCCGTTAAGATAAATATAAACCCTTAGGGGATGCTATGCTCCTGTTTTAATTAATAGTCTCATTTCAGGCGCCCCTCCGCCGCCCCCCGCGTCCCAGCCCCCCAGCCCCCCAGCCGCTGCCCGCCGGCCGCCGCCCGCCCGCCCGGCTGGTTTGTAAATTTTTCCATGTCTTAAATTTTTTTATATAAGCGAGAAATTCCGAGTTACTTAATAGGAAACCTTTTTAATAATTTTTTAATACAATAAAACTAGCATTTACCTAAAAAACTATTTAGACAAATTCAAAACATTCTCAAAGGTTGCTCAAAAACGCCCATTTTTATGGAAAATCGATTTTATTCTTTAAATTTATAAACTTTTTACGTTTAGGAATAGTAAAAACAGTTTAGAAAAACTGCGCGCATTCATATTGCAAAAACCCGTTCCTCAGAAAAAATTTTCTTTCCCCCCGATAATGCGAAGGATCCGGAATATTATACCAATAGCTCATAAAAACAACGGTGAGGGCTAAATAAAACTGGAAAGCTCTAATGGGGGTAATATTGCACAATATATTGCCTTTCCATTCAGGGCGGGCAGTGTGGGAACCAGATCGGCGCCAAATTCTGGGAGGTCATCTCCAGGCCTCTGCCCCCGTCGGTGAGTTTAAATACCTTAATCATTTAGCGATTGATATTCTGCGCAAATTATATGAATTTAATAGTAACTTTTCAGCTGCGACGCCGGCCCTCACGTCCCCGGGACGCCCGCCCCGTCCACCGGCCGCCCGGTTTGTGAATTTTGCCGTTATCCTTAAATTTTTCTATGAGCCTAGAAATGCCCAGTCTCTTAATACTTTTTAAGAACATAAAGCTACATTTTAACTAGAATAAACTATTTTAAAACTTACAAGACAGTTCCAAATGGTCGAAATTTGGGGCAAAAAGGCCTTTTGGCCGAAAAATCAATATTTTTTTGAATATTTTTCTCAAATATTTGTAAAGTTTTTACGCTTAGGAATAGCAAAAAAGGGTTGGAGATAATTCCGCTCTCTATATTTCAAAAATTAGATTTTAGCCTCCCACGAGCACGACGTCCAAGCTGACGGGCAATACAAGGGCGACTCGGAGCTTCAGCGCGAGAGGATCAACGTGTACTATGAGGGGGACTGTGAGTTAAATTCTGCTAGAGGGACGGGGCAGGCTAGCAATGATTCTCTAGCATTTTTCTAATCCCTCTTCTGTACATCACTATTTAACGCAGTTTAAGCCAATTCAATAGTCAGATTCTAGCAAAAAAATTGCGATTTTTCTGACACTCTAACAAGAATTCACCGTTACACGCGGGCCTAAATAATATGAATACTAATCATTTAGCGATTGATATTCTGAGCGAATTATATGAATTTAATAGTAACTTTTCAGCTGCGACCCCGGTGCTCACGTCCCCGGGGCGACCGCCCCGTCCACCCCAGCCACGCCCGCCCCACCCGCCCGCACGCTATTCAGTGCGTGGGCGCCAGGTGTGGATGATTAGTTGGTTGTTAAACAAAAACAAAACACAAAACAAAGTTAAACAACAAACAAAGATTTTGGGGCCAACCTAAGTTTTTATAGAAATAGCGTAGGCGCTTCCACATTGCTTTTAAATCTTCTTCCGCCAGAGCTTCTTCTTATGCTAAAAAATGACTTATTCCATTGAAGCGGCTTTTTTAGAACAATTTTTCTGCCTCAAAAATATTTGAAACTGACTAGAAACGGCATATAACCGCATGATATTTAATTACTTACTACGATACTGTTTTTCCGGCGTCAAAACGGAACGCGGGGAAATTTGGATCCGTCGCAATCCTAAATACCGTAATATCTTTTGCGCAGGCAAAAATATAGCGTGTTCGTTAGATAGGGCTGACTAAACCCAACACCATCGCAACATTACGCGCGGCAATAGGCCATTAAAACTTAATTTTGTGGATTTTATCCTAATTAGGATTATGAATTTAGGCCTAAACTATTCTTTCAGGCCAGTGTGGAAACCAAATCGGCGCGAAGTTCTGGGAGGTCATCTCCAGACCGCCGTTGCCCGCCGGTGAGTTTAAATACCTTAATCATTTAGCGATTGATATTCTGCGCGAATTATATGAATTTAATAGTAACTTTTCAGCTGCGCCGCCGGCGCTCACGTCCCCGGCCCCGTCCACCGGCCCCGCCCGGTTTGTGAATTTTGCCGTTATCCTTAAATTTTTCTATGAGCCTAGAAATGCCCAGTAACTTAATACTTTTTAAGAACATAAAGCAACATTTTAACTAGAATAAACTATTTTAAAACTTGCAAGACATTTCCAAATGGTCGAAATTTGGGGCAAAAAGGCCTTTTGGCCGAAAAATCAATATTTTTTTGAATATTTTTCTCAAATATTTGTAAAGTTTTTACGCTTAGGAATATCAAAAAAAAGGTTGGAGATAATTCCGCAATCGATATTTGAAAAATTAGATTTTAGCCTCCGACGAGCACGACGTCCAAGCTGACGGGCAATACAAGGGCGACTCGGAGCTTCAGCGCGAGAGGATCAACGTGTACGATGAGGGGGACTGTGAGTGCATTTTTCTAATCCCTCTTCTGTAAATCACTATTTGACGCAGTTTAAGCCAATTCAATAGTCAGATTCTAGCAAAAAATTGCGATTTTTCTGACACTCTAACAAGAATTCACCGTTACACGCGGGCTTTAATCCTAATTTGAAATGTTACCCCCAATCAGTATGCTTTCGCTGGGGTAAAATTGCTGTAAAAACAACGATAAAGAGGAACTCTATCAAAATATTCAAATATGCCGGTGATAGTTTGCAAAATAAAACAATTTACGATACATAATCATATATATATTACAACACATAAAAATTTTACGAATAATTTGAATCCTGATTCAGCCAGTCGCCCCTCCGCCACGCCGCCATGACGCCGTCCAGCAGCCGCCACGCCGCCATCCGTCCACCTCGCCGCCGCCATGATAGAAGCAATATGTTTTTCCTTTGAATAAATAAAAGATTATTGTGCTTCTGTGATGATTTGAAAGTGTCAGCTGATCACATTGGCATATGCGGCTCAATCGTGTTTTATTGGTTTTCTAGCCGTTGCATGGATCCAACAGTCATGACATTGGATAATATTTTACTTTGAATTTTGGCTGATCAGCTACAAGATATCAGGTTGGACCGAAAGTAATTACAATTTTTCGGACGCAAAAAATTTATGGAAACAGCCATCCTATCTTTTCCATATTTTAGCATGATCGAGGGTCAAGTATGAACTTACTGCACGCCCGATTTCAACTTCCAACCTTTGCTACTTTTGAAGTTATGAGGCAAATACGCTGCGCGTTGTAATTTTCGCTCATTTTAGGTTTCGTAAAAATTCTGTCCGTCAATGGGGCCACAGTTACCTGAATAATTAATCGCAAATAGAGCAGCAGTAATACTATACAATGTATCGAACAAAATTTAAATAGGTGGTCTCATACATTTTTCCTGATCGATTTAGAAAGATGTCAAATTGGGATTTCGGGTCCCAAAATGACAAATCCCTTCGTCGGCCGTTTTGTCCGAATTTGGTGGCTAATTTTTTTGAGAATTTTTATCGATATATAGCTTAGTTATCACTGTTTCAAACGCGTATATTGCCTAGGGATAAAACTTTTATACCGAGCTGCAGAAGGGATCAACCCCTGATTTTCCAACACAATTTTGTTTCGGTATTCTCAGAGTGAACAAATGGGTTTGGGGCAATGATAATTTCAGTACCTTATCTACTGTTGCTGCGTAATTGCCGTGCTATGATGAAAAAATTTGATCGGCAAGGATTAAAGAATAAAAAGCAAAATTTAATGACGATGCCAGATCCCGTGTCGGTTACTCGACGTTACAATAGGTTGCAAAATTTTTCCCGTGAAAGCCGGGCGGTTTGATAAATATTGTTTACACGGTGTTCCCAACTAAATGTTTTCCAAAATAGGTGGAGCGCTTTACATTCGCTGTCGTAATTGGATCGTTAAGCCCCTTTTCATCAGACTCATCCCGAATCGGGATTTTTTTTCCATACTATAGACAATAACGACGGGCTCTACAGTTGTTTGGTGAATTAGGCACCATAGCTAGAAAGGTATGATACTGGCGTTATAAACCGCCAATTATTCTGGCAGGATTCTGACTTTAGAAACTTTCATAAGGCTGAAAGGGCAGAGGGCTCGCGGATGTCGCCGCGTCGGGTCAACCAGTGTCTCAAGGAGAACCGGTCATAGAAAAATAAATACAGGCTCGATCGACTAAATATTTTTATGTGCTATAGTAGTATCTTAGACTGAACTATGGGGGTAAAAATTCCGGCGGCCGGGTGGTATATGTTTTTACAAAACCGGCTTGAAGATCGATTGTAAAGACTTTCGGTCCAGCCTGATAGCTCTACAATTATTAAATCATTACAAATAAGAAATCACGTCAATTTTCATAAAAATACGAACCTGCCCTCATCTGAATAGATTAGCTTTAAATTTTGCAATATAGAATAGTTTTGGTAATGTGAATTTGCATGTTAGGCTGTTTGTATGCCAGCTTCCTAGCTACGGTTCAAAAAAATCTTGGGATCTTACTATATATAAAAAAAATAGTGTCTGTGTGTCTGTGTGTGTATGACACTTTGCATGCAACTTCCGTCTGTCTGTCCGGTGGATATTTCAGGAGGGGAAGGGTGTACGGAGGTGTATGATACGTCATTAGGTGCGTAATGGCCTTGGGATGACTGCACACTCATAAAATTTCCAAAAGCTCGCTGTTCTCGACGTTAAATAAGCTTTTTGTTGAAAAAGCGAACAACCTCTTTGTTAGGAAAAATTAGCATATGCCGGAAGTTGCGGTATCCTACTATATATAAAAAAATAGTGTCTGTGTGTGTGTGTGTGTGTGTGTGTGTGTGTGTGTGTGTGTGTGTGTGTGTGTGTGTGTGTGTGTGTGTGTGTGTGTGTGTGTGTGTGTGTGTGTGTGTGTGTGTGTGTGTGTGTGTGTGTGTGTGTGTGTGTGTGTGTGTGTGTGTGTGTGTGTGTGTGTGTGTGTGTGTGTGTGTGTGTGTGTGTGTGTGTGTGTGTGTGTGTGTGTGTGTGTGTGTGTGTGTGTGTGTGTGTGTGTGTGTGTGTGTGTGTGTGTGTGTGTGTGTGTGTGTGTGTGTGTGTGTGTGTGTGTGTGTGTGTGTGTGTGTGTGTGTGTGTGTGTGTGTGTGTGGGGGGTGTGTGTGGGGGGGTGTGTGTGGGGGGGGGGGGGGGGGGGGGGGGGGGGGGGGGGGGGGGGGTGGGGGGGTGTGTGTGTGTGTGTGTGTGTGTGTGTGTGTGTGTGTGTGTGTGTGTGTGTGTGTGTGTGTGTGTGTGTGTGTGTGTGTGTGTGTGTGTGTGTGTGTGTGTGTGTGTGTGTGTGTGTGTGTGTGTGTGTGTGTGTGTGTGTGTGTGTGTGTGTGTGTGTGTGTGTGTGTGTGTGTGTGTGTGTGTGTGTGTGTGTGTGTGTGTGTGTGTGTGTGTGTGTGTGTGTGTGTGTGTGTGTGTGTGTGTGTGTGTGTGTGTGTGTGTGTGTGTGTGTGTGTGTGTGTGTGTGTGTGTGTGTGTGTGTGTGTGTGTGTGTGTGTGTGTGTGTGTGTGTGTGTGTGTGTGTGTGTGTGTGTGTGTGTGTGTGTGTGTGTGTGTGTGTGTGTGTGTGTGTGTGTGTGTGTGTGTGTGTGTGTGTGTGTGTGTGTGTGTGCATTTGCATGCAACTTCCGTCCGTATGTTCCAATCGTATCTCAATAGGAGAGGAAGTTAAGGGTACGTATGATCGTCATTAGGTGCGTAATGGTCATGACACGACTGCACGCATATCAGATTCGTAAAATCAGCTGTTTTCGATATTAAAATTAAGTTTTTGTGAAAATCTAGCTCGGCCTCTTTGTTAGGAATCAATTTGCATACACCGGAAGTGGGGGCAGCCCATATAATGGGGGAGAGGACGCGTTTTTGATTTTTCTGCACAGGAATTCAGGCGTTTATGCAAAGTGATAGAAGTATTAGGGTAAGACGGGGCCAGGGTTGAAAAGTCGCGAAGCGGCTTTTCAACCCTGGTTTTTTATAAAATACAACAAGCTCGGACTAGTGCCAATCATCGCAACAATTTGCGTAATTAGGCATCAGGAAAAATGGCAGAAAATAGCCAGAACAGAACTGATTCCAATTGCGGTCTGACATTTCCGAAACCTGGTGTTGCCTTCCTGAATGTGTGAAGATCGAGTGCCCAAGTTGAAATACAGGTACAGGACAATGTAGCCAAAAGGGAGGAGAGAGAGAGAGTGAGAGAGAGTGACTGAGTAGAGCGTAGTAATAGCGCCGAATCATCCGAAAACACTGCGCCATGCGTCTGTTTGGTGCCTTCGAAAGGAATGGCCGAATTGTAAACACAGAAACTACTCATTCTAATTCTATTAAATTTACATATATCGATCACACTACATAGATATTAACATTACCTACATTTATAAATATATGTATTTAAGATATAAATGTGAATAACTTTAGGAAACCAAATTTTGCGTATTAGACGATTTGCATCCTTGTTTTGTTGCGACGTGCATATATATACAGAGCTGATATGAGTCCCAGATGAAAATACGCTTTAGCAAACTAAATTAGCATGTTAAGCTATTTGCATGCAGTTTTCACGGCGAATTTGAGGGATATCTGGATAGTGCTTGCAAAATACATGAGAATTTGGAACAGCATTCGGCATAACAAAATTAGCATGATTAGCATCCGATTCAAAGAAAAAGCGCTCATATTCATTCCTCTTGATTCTCCCTCCCGACACGGCTGTGCCAGTGAAGCGTTTTTTTTTGGTGGGTGATTTTGGAGCTTGCCCTGTAATCTCGAAGAAAACGCTTTGCACGTCTTGGACGCTTTGAGAGGAACGTAACAGAGCAGCTTATAGCAGCCAAAATCAGTAGATACAATCTAGTAAATAGATTATACGGGGTTTGGATTGATTAAATGTTGCAGGCTGCCCCCCGCCCGCTCGCGCCCAAAAATGAAGTACATTTGAGTGTGTCCGACGAAAAAAGGATCAGGTAAGTGTTGCCTTTCAAACAATCAGCTTCTCTTTCCAGGGCCAGGCGCGGGGAAGGTAGCTGGTGCACAGCCGGTGCACCAGCACCACTGGCGAGACCTTCTGCATGGACAACGGGGGTATGTTTGTTGCCTTTTTTTGGGATGCTATGCTCCTGTTTTAATTAATCGTGACATTTTAGGCGTCCCCTTCAGGCGCCCCCCGCGTCCCAGCCCCCCAGCCCCCCAGCCGCCGCAGTAAGCCCGGCTGGTTTGTAAATATCGCCGTTATCTTCAATTTTTTCTAAAAGCCTAAAAATGTCGAATAAATTCATAGGAAGTCCATTTAAATTAGAAAAACCACGTTAAAACTGCAAAACATTTTCAAATGGTCGTAATTTTGGTAAAAAACGGAAGTTTTTGGTTGAAAAATCGGTAGTTTTTATTTTTAAAAATTTCTATAGTTTTTATTTATTTGTTTTATGTTTCGAAATAGCAAAAACACTTTTGAAACAGGTACTTCCAAAAAAGTAGCTTCTCTTTCCAGTGGCGGTTGCGGGGAAGGTAGCTGGTGGACAGTCGGTCCACCAGCTGCTCGAAAATACCGACGAGACGTTCTGCATGGACAACGGGGGTATGTTTGTTGCCTGGTTTGGGATGCTATGCTACTATTTTAATTCATCGTTAAATTTTAGGCGCCACTCCGCCGCCCCCCGCGTCTCAGCCCCACAGCCCCCCCAGCCGCCGCCCGCCCGCCCGGCTGGTTTGTAAATATCGTCGTTTACTTCCAAAAATTTTCTACAAGCCTAGCAATGTCGAATAACTGAATAGGAAGTAGCTTGATCATGTTTTTAATAAAGTAAATCCCATTCTAAATAAATTTAAAAGCTATCAATTCATTCAAAAAAGTCGAAATTTCGGTCAAACCACGGCCATTTTTTGTCGAAAAATCGATATTTTACATTTTTTAATTTGTAAAGCTTTTTCGCTTAGAAATTAAAAGAGAAGAACAGTTTAGAAACCCCCCTCCCTCCCCCCCCCTCTTACGGGCCTGGCTGGACGCCAATTTTGGGAAATTTCATTTTAGGAGAACTAATTTTCTAAACGATTTCTTTTCAAAAATATGACTTTAGGAGAATGACTTTTCGAAATCCTGGTTTCCGAAAACGTGCTTTTCGGAAATCTATTTTTCGACAGTGTGTATGCAAATCTTCTAATAATCGTGCGCCCAACCGTAACGCAACTGCAATATTATACCTTAGTCAAGGTCATTACAGGGGCTGGGAAGTCAGAATTCGCACATGCGGTGATTGGACCTACTGGTCAAAAAACGAAAGGGACACTGCAGAAAAGTAACAGAAAAGTGATTTCAGCGCGAAAAACGCGCAATATTTGAGTAAAACCGAAAAGTTTTTGGGGCAAAAACCCGGTAATTTTTGGGGCGCGGTAATTACAAGTCGTAATGGCTTGTAAGGCACTCAATCTCCCGAATTCGGGGATTCTCCGAACAATTTTCATAATTAAGACTTCTTTTATGATCAAAATTCGATGAGGATGCCAGAAATAGCGTCAAAATTTTTACATTTTTTTGCATCCAAAAAAGTAGCTGCTCTTTTCAGGGGCGGTTGCGGGGAGGCAGCTGGTGGACGTTCAATCACCAGCTGCTGGAAAATACCGACGAAACGTTCTGTATGGACAACGGGGGTAAGTTGGTTGCATTCTTTTCTCTCATAGGACGTTAAGGGAAATATAAACCCCTGAGGGATGCTATGCTCCTGTCTTAATTAATAGTCATATTTTCGTTTCTCTCCATTCTCTTTCTATAACTTAATAAAAAGTATCTTGATCAGGGTTGGTCATTTTGGGTCCGGACAGCTCTCAATTAACGCAATTCTTTGCTGGGATTTTTGGAAACCAGGAACGGAAATCCGCAATTCAAATGCAAAGCAAGGAAACAGACCACTTTGACTAGGCAAATGACCGAAACGAATGGAAATTTGCAAATTTCGCATTCAAAATCGGACACACCCCGGACCGCATCGGACCGATTCGGGCCCATTTTGACCATGCCTGATCTTGTTCATGTTTTTGGGTCAAATCAAGCTACATTTTAGCTCGAAAACCATTTTAAAACTATCAAAACGTTTACAAAACCCCGGCCATTTTTGGTCGGAACATCAGTGTTTTTTCATTTTTTTTTTGTTAATTTAAAAACTTTTTTACGTTTAGGAATAGCAAAAACAGTTTAGAAACATTGCGAGTATCCATATTTCAAAAATTGGTTCCTAAGAAAAACATCCCCCCCGATCATGCGAAAGATGCGGAATATTATACCAATAGCTCATAAAAACAACGGTGAGGGCTAAATAACACTGGAAAGCTCTAATGGGGGTAATATTGCGCATTATTTTACCTTTCCATTCAGGGCGGGCAATGTGGAAACCAAATCGGCGCGAAGTTCTGGGAGGTCATCTCCAGACCGCCGTTGCCCGCCGGTGAGTTTAAATATCTTGATCATTTAGCGATTAATATTCTGCGCGGGTTGTACGATATTAATAGTAACTTTTCAGCTGCGACCCCGGCGCTCACGTCCCCGGGACGCCCGCCCCGTCCGCAGCCGCAGCCGGCACTTGATTATGGTGCGTGGACGCCAGTTGGGGATGATTAATTTTTGTTGTTAAACAAAGATTTCGGGGCAAACCTAGGTTTTTATAGAATAAAATAGAATAGTCTAGGATAGCGTAAGCGCTTCCATATTGTTTTTAAATACTGAGCCGCAACTGCATCTTAAGCTAAAAACTGACCTTTCCATCGAAAATGGCCAAATTTCCGGCTTTCTCAAACATTTTTCTAGCTCGGGAGATACGAATTTAATAATCACTTTTTAGCCGCTCCGCCGCCCCCTCCGCCGCCGCCGCCCAGCCCGCCAGCCCGCCAGTCGCCGCTCGCCCGGTTTCTTAATTTTGCCGTTAACTTAAACTTTTTCCAGTGCCCAGTAACTGAATCGTTTTTAAGAAACTATGAAAACTAAAAACTATTTTAAAATTTCCAAAACATTTTCAAATGGTCGGAATTTTGGTCAAAAAGGTCTTTTGGCGGAAGAAGCGCTATTTTTTTAATTTTTTCTCAAATATTCGTAAAGTTTTTACGCTTATGAATAGCAAACAAAGGGTTGGAGATAATTCCGCTATCTATATTTGAAAAATTAGATTTTAGCCTCGGACGAGCACGGCGTACAGGCGGACGGACAATACAAGGGCGACTCGGAGCTTCAGCGGGAGAGGATCAACGTGTACTATGAGGCGAACTGTGAGTTAGGCTTAGACTCTATTAAACAAACGGGCAGGCTAGCAATGATTCTTTTGGATTTTTCCAAGGCGGTTTTTTTTCTAGCAAAGCTGGTAGGGGAAGTAATGTCCCTAACCACGCGGGTGTGAATCGGAATTTGAAATGTTGCCCCAATCAGTATGCTTTCGCTGGGGTAAAATTGCTGTAAAAACAACGATAATGAGGAACTCTACAAATATGTTTAAATATGCCGGTGATAGTTTGCAAAATAAAACTAATCCTACTATATATAAAAAAATAGTTCCTGTGTGTGTGTGTGTGTGTGTGTGTGTGTGTGTGTGTGTGTGTGCATTTGAATGCAACTTCCGTCACCGTGTCCGGAGAATATCTCAAGAGGGGAAGGGCGTTACGCTACGTATGATACGTCATTAGGTGCGTAACGTCCCCGAGATGACTGCACGCATATCAGATTTTGCAAATTATGCTATTTTCGATATTAAATTGAATTTTTGTTGAAAAATTCGGCAGTCTTCTTTGTTAGGAAATAATTAGCATACGCCGGAAGTGGCGGATGCCTAGGGAGTGGAATTCCTCATTTTCCCCAATAGGAATTCGAGAGACGTATGCAGAGTGAAGAATTTCATCAAGTTAGACGGGGCCAGGGTTGGAAAGTCGCGAAGCGGCTTTTCAACCCTGGTTTTACGAATAATTTGAATCCTGATTCAGCCAGTCGCCCCTCCGCCACGCCGCCATGACTCCGTCCACCAGCTGCCACGCCGCCACCCGTCCACCCCGCCGCCGCCATAATAAATGGAAATATATTTTTCCTTTGAATAAATAAAAGATTTTGTGTTTTTGTGATGATTTGAAAGTGCCAGCTGATCACATGGACATATGCGGCTCAATCGTGTTTTATTGGTTTGCTAGCCGTTGCATGGATCCAACAGTCATGACATTGGATAATGTGGTTTTGGAATGTAGTGGGTAATTTTAGACTTTGCCTGTCAAGTTCGAAGCAAATAACATTCTTTTGAACTTTCCACGCGTTCTAAAAATACTTTGACCCGCTCGAAACACATCATTATGCGGCAGGTAGAGCATGAATTAATGGATCCTAATTATGGTCTGACATTGCCTAAACCTGGTGTTCATTGCCTCTTTGAATGGGTGAAGATCGAGTGCCAAAGTGTGAAATGTAGCCAAAAGAGAGAGAGAGGAGTGAAAGAGAGAACGAGAGAGAGAGAGAGGGAGAGGGAGAGAAATAGAGCGAGATCCGAAAACACTGCGCCATCCGCCTGATTGGTGCCTTCGGACGGAATGTTCGAAGCATGAACGCAGAAAAAACTCACACCTGCCAAACGGCTCGCTTTGGCTTTATGGACCACCTGGAATTTCTAGCAATGAACTCACCAACAAATTACGAGGATCCAACCTTCTTCAAAACGTCTTCAAACGTACTCCTTGTGGTCGGGACACCATTTAATATATTTACGCTATGGATTATAATAAAGACCCCGTCAGAGAAAGCGTCATCATATCGTTGGCATTTGGCTTGGTTTCAGGTATTTTAAAATTTATTAAATTTTTACATTAGCATAATCTAGTTCTGGGCGATCCTCCAAGAGCTGATTTTTCACGGAGTATGTCCCGAATTCTATTTACCGACCTTGGCTGGTAGTATGTTAGGCATCTTAAACCTTATTCATCCAAGAGTGCTGCTGGTAAGCCTTGGTAACCTCCAGCTTCTGCCGTTTTTCTAGTGTTTCGGAGCCATGTTCGTAGTGGGGATGCTGGCATCTACCCTCCAATGTTTTTCCTATCGTCATCAGGTCCTGCTACCTCTTGAGAGTCGTCTCCGTCTCTCGAAACGTACAGTTGTCGGCATTTCTCTGGTTCATTACTTGGTACCAACAGTCTGGTTTATGCTTGGAGCTCTAACGGCGCCAATTGAAAAAGGACCTGATTCTGATATTCTACGCGCTACTGTCCAGGTTTTTAAGCCACGTCAATCAATTTATTTTTATTATTTATAGGAAGACCCTTCACTCTCCTACATGTTTTCATTGGATACACTTTATATCATAGACCGTAGACCATTGTTACCTCCATTTATTGAATTTTCGAGCTTCACCATCTTAGCAACTTCTTTAGTGGCGGTGATCTCTTATGGGATACCTCTGGTAAGGTGTATTACATTAATCGTATTATATTAAATTTAATTTCAGGTTATCTTCCTCCTTTGGCATTCCTATACCTTACTCAACGACCATCATTCTACAATGAGCAGGAAGACCAAGCGGATGCATCGCAAATTTTTCCGGGTTTTGATTATTGGGGTGAGTAAAAATTATAATTTTTGAGCCCGTTAATTATAGTAAAAATATGGTATAGTATATAGTACTAAATAATATTCGTTTCTTAGATATCGATCCCTCTCGCAACGTTGGGAGCACCATATGTTGCCGTTTTGCTCACCGTCTGGGCCCAGATTTGGCTGCCACAATGTTGGTCCGTTTTCCTTTGATTTTCAATATATTTAGGGTCGATAAACCTATTAACAGGTATCCAATCGGCACATACTACAATTACCTCCCTTACCTTGCTCACGGTTACTGCTTCGTATCGTAAATATATCCTCGGAAAAGTGATTGGGTGCCTACACAGGTTGGGGGAGCTTCTTGATGAAGCCCTTTGACGACCAATAGTCAAATTCTTTGTAATTTTTAGGAAAGTCGAGCTTGAGCCTAAATGAGTTGCGTGTTTTTTATAGTATGCCGCATCTGACGACATCCATCTATTAAACAAATTAAATTTTTTGAGCCTCAGCAAATAATCGGAAGTTTTTTAACGGCGATGAATCCTGATATCGATTATTATCAACTACGTGCATTTACAACAGCTTAATAAATGGCGCATTAAAATTCTTTTTGCATAACAATAAATTTATTAAGAAGCACTGTATTCTTGTTATTTAGGCCTTAAAAATTTATGCTAGATTACTAGCCAAAACTTACTACGAAAAAATGTTTAGAAAATTTGTAATAGAATTTATTTACTTTCGATTTTGATTTGGGCGTTGTGCGGAACTGAATTGTGGGGGTAGGCTAGGCGGATAGAGGGAAGAAGGGAAGCTGTGCGGGGACCACCCTGATGTTTTTACCTACACGAGGGCTCGCCAGTGCAAAATATTCAGCGGTAGGTCTGGGTCTCTGGGCCAAGCTAGACTCACCGAACCTAGCAATTTGTTTAAAAAGCATAGTGGAAATAGTTTTGAAAATTATACCAAAACGATGAAATTAATGTTTTCGTTCTCGGCATTTCGATATGTCGGTTTTACATCACAAATCATCCGCAAAAATAGCCAAATTCCATGCTTAAAGCTTAAAAACTTGAGAATGTTGTCTTATCAAATTTTCATATTTCGGCATTTTTAACCGACATTCTAAAATTTCCGAATTCGGAATTTCTATATTTCTATCAAATTTTGACATTTTAAAATTGGAAAAGGAGCCATTGAGCGCAACTGCGGTATCTAAACTTAAGTTATTATCATTAATTCGGAATTGCAAAATATATCGTTATTATGCTTGGCATTGGTGTTATTTTGTCAATTCTCTTCGTATTAATCTCGGATTCACAAAGATTTATTATTGGATCTTATTAATTATAAGCGCTCCCGCTCACACAAATTATGCACACAATCCACAGAGATTCGGGCAATAGGTCTTCTTATCGGCTGCAGTGTAGTACGGGGACGTACAGAAGCCGTTCACGTTCCATGTGGCGCAACTATTACTTGATTTTTGCAATAAAGAAAAATTACTTGGCATTATCCGTGCATGTCACAGTGGCCTTTTTGGTCGTTGTTGTCACCTTGGCGCTGGTAGCAGTCTTTGAGGTGGTCGTGGATACTCCAGAATTACAAAGTCCACAAGTAGATGGGCAGTTTGCTTTTTTATCAGCAAGGGTATAGACGGTAGAAGCGCAGAAGCCATTCGCATTCCAGGTGGCGCAGCTGAAAATTGGGCTCTTAGCCAACTTAGGAGCTATTTTTAATAAGCTAACTCGGCTATTAAATTTGCATATTACTTGGCATTCTCCGCACAGGTTCCGGATGGCTTGGCTGTGGTTGCTACAGTAACCGTACCACCGTTGGATCCGGTGTATGTTGCTCCGGCGTCCGGCACTTGTGAGACAGTAACTGTCGATGGTGTGGACGCAGCCACTAAGATGATCGTTACAAAACTAAATCCATTTTGAGCTACCGTATCTGTAGGTCAGGGTGACGGTGCTGGAAGAATAACGATTATAGACAATCACGGGCATCAGATGAGCTTCAGAAACGATTTTTGTAGTGGCATCGTTAGTGCAGCAATAGCTGAAAACTCAATAGGTTTTGTGTTAAATTGATTTAATTTTATGATCGCTGATTCGATGAATACTTACCGGATACCGGTGTAGCGATGGTCGCTCATAGCTTTCAGCTCGATTCCGGTGTAGGGACAGCCGGCAATGCATTGTTGCCTGCCCAGAGCTGTGAGCACGACCTCGATTTTCTGGCCGACGGGAGCCTGTAAGAAACTATTGATTTTTATGATTTTTATGTTATAAAGCTTAAAATGCACCTTCAAACTACTGAAACTCGTATAGACTATGCCTTCCTATTCCCTTTAATGACTATTACACTGATATACCTGAATCATGTAATTACACGTAGCAAAAGTTGGCTGTTCCACAGCTGTACCAGCTCCAACTGAAGTCGACAAGGTCTGCACTGTAGCAGTTGCCGTCAAATCTGACCCACATCCAGGTGTCTATAAAATCAGTTTCAATGCAGAAATCGTGCTTTCTTTCTTACCCTCTGGTTACATGTTGCGCCTCCCCATCCATACGGGCAAATACAAGCCGCGCAATTCCGGGAATTCCGGAAACCCCCATTTAGACAGGTGGCCCCCGACGTGCATTTGGCTAAACAAAACGACATTGAAAACTGGCCGCCGTGACCGACCCTTGCACTGGTAATGCTGATTCATCATGGAAATATCGTAGAAAGAGACGAAATCTCCACCCATGGTATCTTGGTATGGGGTGATCTAGAATGGTATCGTTTCCGGTGGCTACCTTCTGCCAAAAAAGTAAGCTTTAAAGTAGGTTTTTCTTCTACCTTAGCAATCATAGTTGGTTGCCCATTACTCGAGAAACCACCCTCACTATACTGCATAACGCTACCGTAGTCGTACGGCATACCGTAGTTGTTGTTAGTAGCGGTAGTCTCCTGGAAAACGCCCGATACTACACTATAGCCCTTAAACACCTTATTGAATTGATCCAAAGCCGATGCAGCAATATTGGCACGATTCAACGAGATCATATTATCACGATCGTGTCGAGACTGCTCGTGGTAGAACCCAAGCGCATGCCCAATCTCGTGAGCAGCAGTACCAACCTATAGCGAAAGCTCTACTGTACTGTATTCATGACTCACGCTTTCGCAACCGGCACCGAGTGACAAATCCTGG
Source organism: Mesorhabditis spiculigera (assembly GCA_958295435.1). Lineage (NCBI taxonomy): Eukaryota > Metazoa > Nematoda > Chromadorea > Rhabditida > Rhabditidae > Mesorhabditis > Mesorhabditis spiculigera. The sequence goes on from CATQJA010002655.1 coordinate 74,014, forward strand.
ACACCACCGATCATTCCAATGTACGAATAGCAGCCCTGACCAGTGAAGAAGCGCACTCGGTTACTGTAAAAAAGCTATAGGGTTAGTGAAATTAACTAACGCATTGGTCGTGCTTTGAATAAAAGTAATGCAAGTCGAGTTTTGCCAGAAGTCAATAGCCAGCTGCGCAACGTTGCGAGCCGCTGCCGACAGGGATGAGTCAAAGTAATAGTAGAAAGCTGGCGACCAACGAGTGTAGATAGCAGAAGCCTGATAATATTTAATTGAACAAATTTAATTTCTTAAAACCTGTCTTTTCTTTCTTGCCACTGACGGACCGTCAAGATAATCTCCGAGAATCTGGTCGACTTGGGTACTAAAGAGTGCGCAAGATCAGTTTTATGAATTTTTAGCTTACTCATCAAGCGCAATATCGCCTTGGTAGAGATTTTCTGCGACACCGGCTTCTTCATTAACCTGAGGAGCATAAGCTTGCTCAAGAATTTTTGTACCTGGCTCAGAGAATCGCCATGCTCGTGAACTCTACCGGAACGGGTGTGGTTTTTGATCTTCTAAATGAGCTTGGCTGTCTAATGGCCTTAAAATACCCTAATTCTAGTCTCGAGCTCTTCCGCTTCTTCCGGAGTCTCTACGGTTTCAGCATTCTTGTCGCGAAGTCTATCAAGAGCCTTATGAAACCGGTCAATATTCGTGTGACGGAGCGACTAAATCGCATATCAAGGTAGGGCTTCGATTTCTAGATACCTTCTTGAAGTCGTCGACCTGATCCGAGGTCATGTTGCCCCATCGAGAGCGATTACCCCTACGCCTACCGGCCTCTACAAGAGAGATCTGGCAAAGTATAGCGAGTAATACAATCGCTTTGACGACGGCCATTCGAGGGGAATAGAATGTAGACCGTCGACCATGGCACGCTTTTATTGCCTGATGACCGTCATCTTTGTATGTTCAGCTACCAGCTCGCCCCCGTACCACCTCGGGATGCATTTTTTGCGCAAACTACTGGACTTCCGCGGTGAATGCCGATTTGTTCGGCATTTGCAGGGATTAGTTGTAATGAATAAAGGGCAAGCGAATTTTGCAGTTACAAACGTTACGCCTTACTATGACAAATATCTTCATCTACCACTAAATCTTCACTATTCAGTTCTTACAACAATCGAAAAATTGATTTTTTTTTCTAAAAACGAATCTTGAAGCCTGCATTTTATTACTGCTCCCGATTTTACGCCTTTTTAGCGAGGTAGTTTCGTCCCTAAATGCATGCTTTACAAGCTTTTATCGTATGGCTTCTAAAGGTCTTTTATAGCCCTTAAAATTACAATATTTTTCCTTGGAAAAGCTTTCACAAACAACATTGTTTCTCCCATTTCCGGTCACTGATTAGCCTTATCATTATCACCCCATCACTACGCAACGCTACTAACACCCAACAACCCTTGTGGTAAATCCCGATCCCTGCGCCCACAATTTTCTCTTTAAAAAAAAAACGGAACTCCAATTTCATATCTTTTTTCGTTTCTTGTTTTCCATTTCAACTCTGCCGTTTTCATTGCTGCTTATGATCTTCTTTTTTCAGAATGGCGCCGGATGGCGGGGGGAAACGCAGCGAGTCGACCGTAGAAAAGGAACTTCAGCAGATTGATTTCTACAGAGATACGCCCATTCGATTCCTAGGTTTGGTTTTCAAAATCGAATTGTACTTTTGTTTAGGATACGCTAATGAAGTCGGTGAAGCCTTTCGGTCTATGATCCCATCGGTGGCCGTCAAGGCCACGTACGTCGTTGCAATGGGTTACGTTTGCGCCGATGCCCTGGACAAGAGCAGAAAAGTACACATGGTGAGTAATTTTTGTTAGCTGTTGATAAACTTGTTGGTAGTCTATCGGCGTCTATTATATTTAATTTTTAGCGCCAATGGAAGTCGCCAGATGAGCGTAACAAGCTGGTCGCACTCGCCGCCGCCGACACCTTCGTTTGGCAAGCGCTGGCTTCGGTGGCGATCCCTGGATTTACCATCAATCGTCTCTGTCACTTTACAGGAATGGCTCTGAAAAGGTTTGTTTCATCACCGTTAACGCCTCCGGTGCTTCTTTGTCTTGGATTATATGAATGTTTCATTTACAGGACTACCCGTTGGCCTCCTTCGGTTCAGAAGTGGACTACGACGCTGATCGGATTGGCTGCCATCCCCTTCATCGTCAAGCCCATCGATACGGCCGTCGAAGTCGGCATGGACCGTACCATCCGAACCCTCTACCCAACGCATTCTCACGAATGATTGTCTGTACTCGTTCCCCCACCACTCACTGTGCGAAGTCTGTACTCCCAAACCACAAAAAGTTCTCGACAAGCCCCCCTTAATGACAACAACTACACACGGTTCGCTTAAAGGGCTCTGTCAGCATCTGCTCATAACACCTCTCGGCCCTTGGGTGCCGTGTATATGCGGTTAACCGTGTATAAGCACTGCTGACAGGGCTCCCTTAACTCAGCTGTTGATAGTAACCCCGCCCCGGTTCTATCTACCAGTCTTCCCATCCCCTTGTCACAAGTATCGAAGTGTTGGGCCGTCATTCTCTCTCCTCGGGTAATTTCATGGTACTTGCACATTGCTTTCGACCAGAAATCTAGTCATCTAGGAATAAAGAGTTTGATTCTTAGGATTGCATGATGATATGGCGGGTTGGGTTATGATCTTTATTTTCCCTCCCTGGCTGCCAACTCTGCTTGCTCTTCCACAGCTGCATGGCCAAGGCCTGCCTCGGCCTCTTCCGCCAAATGTGATAGATGGGCCTCGGCGTGTGAGGGTGGCAGCGGGATTCCAAGGAACTCCAGAAGATGCCGGTCATCTAGGCACGGGTTTTGAAAGCTTATAGCCGATGAAGGAAAACGGCCTGAGAAACTTGAAGCTGACCTGGCATAACCTCTTCCTCCGCCCATTCCTCGCCGCGACCGATAATCTTTTCGAGGGTAATGGGGTCGTCTGAAAAGGTTCTGTTTGATCTTTGACGGTTACATGGAACATGCCAGGGCCGACGTCATGAGCCAATCCATGCAGATCAATCAGCTCAATCGAAGCGTGACCGCCCTTCGCTGGCTCATCATCGTCCTCTTCGGGTTCATGTCCGCCACGGTGATGGGCGTGCAAATGTTCTCCACCGAGAATATGTGGGGATAAAATCTGTTGTATGCTTTAGGAAGAAGGTTCCGAAGTGTACCTCGACAAGCAGCCGCTCGCGCCCCGCAATTCTTGGCGATAGAATATTTGGGCTCAAAACAGTAATCCCGAGGTTATCCGTACCGCCAATATGTGGGCCAAGGATATCTGAAACGCAGAATTTGTAAGCCCTTACTTTCAGTTTCCTTACTTGGTGATAATACTGAAACGATGCCTCCAATTGGCGACAGAACCCTAGGCTCAAGGAAACTAAAGTTAAATGCCTTTATATGGTAGAGAAACGCTTACGTTGGCGTTAGAATATCGGCGACAAACCCCTCTGGAGCCAATACCCATGCGCCAAGGGCTCTTGGTGAGAGGACCTTAATGTTTAGCGTTTTTTATTTGGAGTTGGGAAGGTACCTCGACTTTAAAACCCATAGGACTGAGAATTCTAGCAATCAAGGCCCCAGGTGATAAAATGACAGCATTGAAAGCTCGTGGTGATAACAGACCAAGCTAAATGGGATGATCTTTCTTCTTCTACACAATTTAGACTTACAATCAACAATTCTGGCTGAAAAATCTCGACGGTGAAAGCGCTGGGCGATAAAACCAAAGCTTCCAAGTAGGCATCGAGTCCTAAAGATTTGTTATAAGACCTGGGTGAGCTTTGGATAACCTGATAAAACATCAAATGAGTATGGCTCAAGGACTTCATACAGAATACCATTTACTCGAGTCGTTGACCCAGGAGGTCCTTCTTCCGGAGACTATAAAAAGTGACTTCACCTAGAATTCGGCAGCTTACCTCTCGTTTCCGACGGAAAATTGGGCTTGGCGGTTCCGGGCCAATTGGCTTCTCAGTTACGAAAGCTTCTAAATGCTTTGCTTTCGTTTCGTTTGTCGCAAACCTTGTTGTGGCGCTGGTGGCGGATCATGATTAGTCGCCAGGGATAGCATGTTCCACAGCATTCTCTCCAGTCTCTGCTCTTTATCCTCCCATCTCATGTCGTCCCAAGCCGTTAAATTAAGCGGAAGTTCCCGGGAGACTGTGATGGTTCGATGTTTAACGTAGAAACTTACACTTGTTATTTTTGTTGTAAATCAGCTGGATTTGATTTGTGGATAGATGGGTGTAGCCGTAATGTTTTAATTCGCATTGCTGTCTGAAGGGAATTAAGAATTAGTAGAAAAATAACCGATTGTCCATCATCCTCCTAGCTTTTAGTCCATTTAAAGTATGTTCAGCGAGTTCCATAGTATCTGGATAGACTTCTTCCTTGATTCGCCTCAATAGTTTTCGTTCAGAAACCGGTAAGCCTACGCTACTTACCGAATCTCCGGCCCCATATCCGCATAAATATGTCGAATCGCTTTCGCGCTGCCCGATATTTCCAAGAGAAATTTAGTCATTGAGAGATCAAAGGCACCGCGGCCATGCTAGAATTAATTTTTCGACTTTTACAAAGAACGCACTTGACCGAGATCATAAAGTGATAGAATTCCACCCGGACGTAACCCAAAAAGATTTGGCGACAACACATCAGCATAATCTGACGCTGAACTAGAGAAAAATCTAGGCGACAACACGGAAGTCGGCATCGTCTTCCGATTCTTTGATTGCTGTTTATGCTAAACTTGAGTTGTTTAGATTTTTTGTTGTCACCGACAAATAAGGGTTGAACTCTGGCTAGAGCTCCTTCTAACAATCGGCGTTTCGATGATAATTTCGGAGCAATAACATCTATATTCTTGTTCGCACTTTGAATAAGCTAAAAGATAACATCTTTTATAGCGCATTTTTGGTACCTTCGCGTTTTCTTTAGTAACCATAGACCAAAAATTGTTAATTCGTTCGACCTTCCTTTCATGCTCTTCTATTTCGAAGATCATAGCATAAATATCCTTGCCAAAATTTGTATAATCTGAAATTTAATGTTAGCAATAGCATTAGATTTCACCTTCTGGCATATCCTTCAATTGCTTGGCGGTAATCTCCCGTTTTCTCCTCCAGCTTCGTTCCGTTTTGAAGCTCTTCAAATAGCGCACAAACTTGGAAAGTTTCTGTTCTTTTTGAAGTTGCTTCGCTCGATTCTGGAGCAGCTCAAGTCTTCGTCGAGATTTTCTGCGTTTTTTGATGCGGAAGGTATTTGTCTTCTTCCTCGTGCGAGAGCGGCGTTTCATCGTGAATTTTACAGTTCCGAAGGCTATTGGGGGAGGAGCCGGTTCATTTAAAATAGGCTTTTCTTCGCGTACATAGGCTTCGCGTGGCATTTTGTCACATACATTCTAAAACAAAGTAGAGTAATAAATTTTTAGAGCTTTTGACCTCATAAGTGAAGTCTTTCGCGCTCCTTTGCGAGATGGCAGTATCTAAACATCGTAGTCTATCCACCAACGTCTTGGCTTCACTGAGACAAATATCAGCCAAAGCGGCTTCAATTCGATTCAAATATTTCTTCTCTCGCTCGAGTTTAGACTAAATGAATTCATGAGCATGAGCATGGAAAGAGCTGGCAGACCTTTATCAACGATCTCATCAGCACATTATGCCAGTAGGCCGTGACGGCGGTCCGATTCAGGTCATAGTAGGCGCTCGGAACCTGAGTACCAACGTGTGGCGGCGCCGGGTCAGCAATTTGCCGGGTTATCAAGCAAATGGCAAAAAAGGCGATGATGTCATTGAGCATAGGAATGAGAGGGTCTGCCGCCGAGAGCCAGAGGCTGATAGCCGTGAATCGAGCTCCCGAAAACAGGGTGCCGTTTCTTCTACGCGAGCTGGGGTCGGCCTGATCGCCCGAACCTAAAATCAACAAATCGGGCGGGTGATCTAGCGGAAGAAGGTTGTGCTGAATTTGGGGGAAGGTTTGGGGGTTTTTTGGAGGTTGAAATCTTGAGACTAGAGATTGGAAAGGATTTCCGGGTGGTGTTATTTGCATAAAAATGTGTTTTTAAACTGCGTAGGATACTTTTAAAGGGTAGTAGTGTTTGAAGCTAAAGTATCCGGGCTCCCAAGGACTCCTTCTTGACAGTGAATTGAAACCTAATAGAGATTTTGGCTAAAACGGCGAAACTAGAGGTTGTTAAGGACTTCCGGGTGGTGGAACTAGAATAAAAATTGTGTTTTTAACGTTTTACGATGTTTTAAAAAATTCTAGAGACGCTAAGATGAGACTCCCGGGTGGCTAGATTGGCAAAAATTATGTTTTTGAATTTTTAAAACGTCTTAAAAATTCGAGAAGCTGCTAGCTACAGTACCCACCCTCCCAAAACCCGCAAACACCGATTCGAAACCAAATGACCGTTCAAACTTTCGAGCTCCACGCTCGTTTTGTTGAACCTCATGTGCGGTTCTTTGATACGACGTCCTCCCCGACCAGCACTTTTTGCTTCACGGATTAATCGGTTGTCCCTTAAAACGACAGACATTATCCGCAGCACCTCCCGACCGCGCTTTCTCCACCCCCGCCCGATGACCGAAACTATAAAATCAAACGAGCCCAAAGAGCTGTCCGATCAAGCGAACAGGAATCCGCACACGCATGCTTGGATGAGTGGAGCAATGGGGGAGGGGTTGGAAAAAGGGATCCATTTCGAATTAGAGAACGGGTGGTATGGTAGGCATGTTGCAAATAGTGACGAGGAAATGTCAGCAAGTGCATAGAAAAATGCTAATAGGTCACTACTAAACTTAAAAAAAGCTATTTTTCTATACAAAAACAAAATTTTTACAGATTTCGGTAAAGTTTGGACCATTCAAAAGACGGTTTTACAATATTTAAATTATATTTAGGGAATTAACGGATCGTAAAATTTTTGCGAATTAACTCGAATAATCTGAAAATGTTAGCCGATACTTCGAAAATAGCGTCGTTAATTTTTTATGCCTACATAGATGTTTTTAAAGGGATTGGAAAGGCATAAACGACCGAAAAAGCCCAGGATTTGATATTCTGCGCTCTCTCGATCATGTTCAGGGGCATTAAAGGGACCATGACAGGTGAAGTTGACTCTAATGGCGCTGACAAGGTATGCGTATGGATTTTATTGGTTCTGAATACTAGTCTGCTCGCTATCACACAGACACTTTAGCTCAACCTTAAAAGCCTACCGCTTTTAAATTTCGGCTTCCGCTTCATGCAACCACCAAAAACTGCTCTCGAATTTCAAATCTCCTCCGCCATGTGTTTTTCTGTGACTCAGATATCCAAATGTCAGCTCTGCTCCCTTCCTCCCCAAAAAGCTAGCTAGCACCACCGAGCGCCAGCTTTTTGGCGTCGCATTCGGATGTATGCATACATATATGAGAAGCTGCGGTGCGGGGACACAAGCTTTTCCTCTTCCTCCCCCCCCCTTGGTTGGCCACTTGGCCAAATGCTGTAACCACCGAGTGACTGACTGGCTGCGACTCCTTCCTCCCCAACTGACTCGTCACACACAAAACTCTCTGGCGCTCCCCGGGCGACTCGATCAATTGGCTTCGGGGGGCTTAAGTGGTTTGGCTATTAGTTGGAGTTTGAAGTCTGGGTGTTTTTTGGCGTTGTTTTACGGTATTGTTAAAAATTTCGGAGTATCTTCCTGATCCTCGAGAAGTCATGCTCACCTCCCGTTCTCCCTCTCCGGCTCATTCTTTCAGCTAGGGTTTAATTCAGAGCGTTCTTTATGCAAATTTGAAGGTATTACCCTATTTTTGACGATTCTGACCACGTTTTTGATGCTCCTCCAACAAGTTGAACACCTCGTGCTCCTCGCAGTCCGCATGAATTTTGTGATTCCGCTAAAAGCTAGAGTTTGCGGTATGGTCGCCTTTGGGACTTCTTAAGACCCTTTTTTTGTCTTGCAATTGGAGTTTGAACACTAGCGATTTTTTAAGTTATTTAAGATTGAAGGTAAGGCTTAAAGGTATTTTTGACCAATTTTAAAGCGTAATTTTACATTCCTCAACAAGTCCCACCCCTTCTAGCTGTCCACCTCATTCCAGAAAATAAGAATTTTGCAGGGTGGCCTCCCACGACCGGGGCCCATCAATCTTCGAGGAAAAATGCTCGGCTTGCCTTGGAGGTGGAGGGGGACCGACGTGGCCAAAAATGGGTGGTCCACCCCTGGAGGGGGCGAATCGGCACTGGCTATTACTATAAATCACCCTGGCAGTAACGCGTACCGCTTTGGCGGTTGGAATTTGAAACAGTAAAGTCGCGGGTTGGAAATTGGAGCGAAACTAGAGAAAAATCAGAAAAAATAATGAAATCTTATCCTACTATATATAAAAAAATAGGGTATGTGTTTGTGTGTGTGCATTTGCATGCAACTTCCGTCCGTATGTTCCAGTCGTATCTCAATAGGGAAGAAAGTTACGGGTACGTATGATACGTCATTAGGTGCGTAATGGTCATGACACGACTGCACGCATATGAGATTTTTAAAAATCAGCTGTTTTCGATATTAAAATGAAGTTTTTGTGAAAATCTCGCTCGGCCTCTTTGTTAGGAATCAATTAGCATACACCGGAAGTGGGGGAAGCCTATATAATGGGGGAGAGGGCGTGCTTTTCACTTTTTGCCCAGGAATTCAGGCGTTTATTCAATGATGAAGTATGGGGGTAAGACGGGGTGTCTCGTTAGCGTGGGAGAGCAGACATGAAGGGTCACAGCATTTATTCGGAGGATGTCCCCGGTGGGGTGACACCTCGTTGAAGTAAATGAGGACAGGGAAGCCGGGGTCGGAGCGGATGACTGAAGCAATCACAACGAGAAATCGGGGCTTTATATACCAGGGAACACAGGGAAATCGACATGGTAATGAGGGGAAGGGATGGTTATTGGCTTGGTCTTCCGGTCATTCAGCATGCGCATGCAGTCGCGGGATCGCGACACTCCCGGGGGCGGCAAAGCTTCAGCGGCAGTAGTCGAACGGTCTGCAGACGACCCGCGGTGGCAGACATCGTTGCTTCTTGACTCGTCGCCACGCACGTCATCGGCCCGCACACGCCTTGTACCGGCCAACCTTCCGCGATGCCGGTGGGCGAAGCGGATTCTTGGTCCTAGCACAAAGCGGCGCCCTGAACACGGTGGAGTTGCCCTTGATCACGCGTAGTTGCCCTGGTACACGATGACGTTGCCCTTGTACACGATGAAGACGCCCGTGATCACGAGAAGACGCCCTGGCACACGTGATGTTGCCCTTGAACACGAGAAGAAGCCGGCCGCCTTGATCCTCGCGGTGGCGAACGGATGACGGGCACGGAATACATCAGATGAACACGGGTACGTGGCCCTCCCGGGGGCGGCGTTCAGCATCACGTCCGAGTAGATGTCGACCGGGATCCCACGGGGCACCACATGTCTCGTTAGCGTGGGAGAGCAGACATGAAGGGTCACAGCATTTATTCGGAGGATGTCCCCGGTGGGGTGACACCTCGTTGAAGTAAATGAGGACAGGGAAGCCGGGGTCGGAGCGGATGACTGAAGCAATCACAACGAGAAACGGGGGCTTTATATACCAGGGAACACAGGGAAATCGACATGGTAATGAGGGGAAGATATGGTTATTGGCTTGGTCTTCCGGTCATTCAGCATGCGCATGCAGTCGCGGGATCGCGACACTCCCGGGGGCGGCGAAGCTTCAGCGGCAGTAGTCGAACGGTCTGCAGACGACCCGCGGTGGCAGACATCGTTGCTTCTTGACTCGTCGCCACGCACGTCATCGGCCCGCACACGCCTTGTACCGGCCAACCTTCCGCGATGCCGGTGGGCGAAGCGGATTCTTGGTCCTAGCACAAAGCGGCGCCCTGAACACGGTGGAGTTGCCCTTGATCACGCGAAGTTGCCCTGGTACACGATGACGTTGCCCTTGTACACGATGAAGACGCCCGTGATCACGAGAAGACGCCCTGGCACACGTGATGTTGCCCTTGAACACGAGAAGTTGCCCTTGAACGCGAGAAGTTGCCCTTGAACACGGTCGAGTCGTAGCACGCCGGGTGAAACTCTGCCAGCCCTTCTGGGGCGGCCCGATCTCGCCAAAAGAAGTGGGTCTTCATCTACACGGTCGAGTCACGGTACGTCGGGTGGAACTCCGCCAGCCCGTTCAAAACGTCCGGATCACGCCAAAAAAGTGGGTCTTCTTGATGCACACGGGTACGTGGCCCTCCCGGGGGCGGCGTTCAGCATCACGTCCGAGTAGATGTCGACCGGGATCCCACGGGGCACCACATGTCTCGATAGCGTGGGAGAGCAGACATGAAGGGTCACAGCATTTATTCGGAGGATGTCCCCGGTGGGGTGACACCTCGTTGAAGTAAATGAGGACAGGGAAGCCGGGGTCGGAGCGGATGACTGAAGCAATCACAACGAGAAATCGGGGCTTTATATACCAGGGAACACAGGGAAATCGACATGGTAATGAGGGGAAGGGATGGTTATTGGCTTGGTCTTCCGGTCATTCAGCATGCGCATGCAGTCGCGGGATCGCGACACGGGGGCCAGGGTTGAAAAGTCGCGAAGCGGCTTTTCAACCCTGGTGTACTATGAAAATGCTAGCAAGTGGGACCGGCTGAAAAATTTTTGATTTGGAAATCCAGGTTAAGGTATATTTTAGTTTTTTTAGTAGTTCATATGGTCTATTACTTGGCATACCTATTTTTAAGAGCGCTGTTAGGTGCTAAAAACCTATCAATCACGACAGCCACTCCGGTTGGCAGCAGCTGATTTTGCCCCCCCACCCCCGATTTTTTAGAAGGTCTGAGTGGAACAGTACTAAAACGATATCCTAAATCGTACTACTATATTACACTATACCGCTGAATAAAGAACAACCTCTAGGAGTAATTTTATAGCTTAAAGATTCGATTTTGAAGGTTTTAGTGCGTTTTAAAGCGATGGGAAAGGTATCCTTTTTTAAGGTTTCAACCGAGTACACCTGAAGCCCCTTAGAATACTCCAGATCCCAAAAAAATTCAATCTCGAGTTGAGATCCACACACACGTCTCTAGTGAAGGGGGCCTAAAGGAAGGGAATTTCAGCCCCGAGCCCGGGCGAGAGTGCACCTGTTTCTTCTAGAGGGGTGGCCACGTCCCCGACATCAATATGGCAGAGGGCCCAAGGGGCCCTAGCTCTCCCCCTAGCTTCGAAGGCCCCTAGCTTTCCCCCCTTCCCCCCTCTCACCCTCCTTCAGCCCCGTCCTGCTCCTTCTCTCCCTGGTTCTCCACCCCTTTCCAGCCCCCTAAAACTTCTCCTCCTCCTTGCTAGGGTCCCTAGGGGCCTATTATTGACGACGCACTCCCCCTCCTCCACCCCACCCCACTCACTAAACCCTCCTCGCGCTTTGTTCTTGCTCCACCCATGGTTGGGGGAGCTGGGCACCAAGCTTTTAGTTGCAAGAACGTTTCCGCTCTCGATTGTGGGGTTGCTGCTGGGTTTTCTGGAAAGGTTTTTCTATATTTGGCGATCAATCGTTTGTAATTTTTGGTTTCGTAACGTCTTAGATTTTTCTATACTAATTTTGTAAGCTGGGATGTAACGGAATAGGATTTTTATAGCTGCATGCTCGGTCGAACGTGTATTTCGCTTTGGCTCTCTATATAGGCCAAGTAATTCCGGTAATTACTGTAGATTCCGATGGGCCTGTACAACTCGTGCTCACTTTGCATGTTTCTGTTTTAATCATGCCAGTTGGAACATAATGAATAAGATTCAGTTCGTTTCTCGTGTGATGCAAATCGCGGTATGTATCTCTCTGTTTCTCGACCTACGCCACGTAATTCCGGAAATTACTGTGGCTTCCGGAAGAATCTGGACAGCTCTTGCTTCCTTTGCATCTTCCTATTCCAATAAATTGGGATTCTCTATTTAATGAGCTAAATTTAATCTAAATTTAAATGAAGCGTAATAAAATTGTGATGTTTTAGCTTTTGATGAAAATTTCCGTTTCTATCTCGCTGCCTCTCTACCTGGGCCTCGTAATTCCGGAAATTACTGTCGCTTCCGAAAGACCTGAACGGCTCTTTCTCACTTTCCACCTCCCCAATCACATTTCAAGATTCACCAGGCTTTAAGATACAAAAATCCGCCATCTTTTTCATACTACCCCCCAAAATTCCTCGGTTTTTCGATAATTCCCCGGCGCGTGAACGAGCACTCTCGTTTCTTTGTTTTTCCACCCCGATTCCCAGGGGCTCCGAATTCGCGGCAGCGCCCGAAATTACCTTCCTTTGTGGCCCGTCTCCTCAGATCTCAAAATGGAAAGGAACACGTTTTTCGAGGGGCGAAGGGTAGGAGGGGCCGGTATCGATAGCTGGGGCTCATTTTTAGGCGGAGGCCCATATTGCTGCAATGACGGGCTAATTGCCGGAATATTCGGTTGATGCGTTTCCTTTCTGCGTTTTGTGAGGGGTGGTTTTGATGGATTGGGGTTGTCTTTTGCATTTAGGTATTGACAGCTAGGAAACAGATGGGCTGAATTTTTGATGAAGCAACATGTAACCGAGATATCGCAGTAGGGAATTTGGGTTTTTCTCTAGCTGAAAGATTCATTACATTCAAATCTTAAAGTATATTCTCAAGTCTTTGCTTTTCTTATACCTTTAAAAATATAGAGAACAAGAAGTCGTATATTTCCAGCCTTCCAAATACCTTTAAAAATTGATATAGGAGCTCTAAGATTCGTCTAACAAAATCTAGAAATTAACCTCGTTAAATCAAGTTTTTTCCTCTAGCTAAAAGTCTATAACTGCCCTTTATAAGTAGTTCATGCTCATTTTTCCTCTTTTCTGCGACTTCTAATTTTTATGTATATAGATCTTATGATTTTTCTTTATTCTTATTTGTGCTAGCTCATGCTCATACTAAACCTCAACCTCCCCCGGGACCCAATTACACCTCTCACGTTTCTAGATTCCCCCACTTTTTCATCAACCAAACGACACCCCCTCAGATTTCGCAAAAAGTCTATTCGGTCCGATTTCTCACTGCTACATTTTTTTTTGTATCCTCGTTACCGACCCGACCCTCACTTTGAGCATAATTAGACCGGGGCACCCCGGCTGCATAAAATCTGCTCCACCCTCCCACACTCACCACCCACCCCCGACCGCCTCGGCTAGCCGGCAATTCCACACACAGACACTCCGGGTCCGTTTACGGACTTTTCCGAAGCTGGAGGGGAGCCAATTTGGAAAAGGGTTGTAGCTAGACTACAAATCTAGGCAGTCTGTTGGTTGGTGAAACTACAAACTACGTCTAAGATGCTCAAACGACGCGGAATAGTAAGCTGGAGGGTAGAGAAATGGAAATAAATTGTAGTTTGTGTAAAAATTTTTGCTTAAAATTTTGATAATTTATTTTTTGCCTGGTCTACACTAAAGCGTGGATGCTGCGGTTTTCAAGTTTTCGGAAAGGACGCCGAAGCGGAAGTAACTTGGAACAAATCTGCAGTTGGATCTGTAGCTCTTTTTTGTTCTAATATTATATTTTAATTTGGGCTACGCTAAATACAATAGATACGCGGAAATACATTGAATTTTAATTTTAAACGCTATATGAAAGTTTAACTCAAGATTTTTCAAGTATTAAAGGACTGGAGAAAGATGGCCAGGCGTCCGTCAGGGTGACGGACGACGAAACTATCGACGTAATTCATATTCCGAATTCGTAATCTTTATGCAAAGCCCAATTTCGGCGCAGGCAAATGCGAGAAACCCGGAAACGGCCTATGAAGCTCCCTAGGGCATTTAAGGGCTTTTCGCCGTGGCGGCCCTGTTGGCACCATGGTGTACTGGTTAGCACTCTGGGCTGTGGGGTGAACCATCGCTGGTTCGACTCCCGCCCGCTGCAAAATTCCAAAGTAGAAATGACTTTCCCGGTCCTTTAAAACGGCAACTCTCATGCCGTAATCGTTTCCCGGCTATTTGCCCCCCCTGCAAGAACGCCGCTTTCATCCCCAAAAACTGCATTCTCTGAATGCGTTGATTCTAGCAACAACCCAAAAGCCCGGCTTCGTCGTGTCCACCACCCGCACTGCGGGCCCTTTCGCCAATCTGCCAAATTGCACCAAGTCTCCGCCGCAGCCCCCGCTCCGACAAGCCCTCCCTCCTCCCCCTCTTCTTCTATTGTCCGCAAGGGCACGAATTGGCCGCGGTGGGGCTGTTTGGTGTGTCTCGGGGGGCGAGTAATAGGAGCTAGGGGGGTGTCATTGGCCTCTGAGTCTCAGTTCCTACCCGGGGCAGTACCCTCCGATGGGGACCCATAGCGTGATTTCATTAGTCGTGGTGGCCGTGGTCGCATTCCGGCTATCCCTCGAATTGACTTTCAAATGGGCAACCCAGCAGCGTCGGTTGCTTGTGGATAGATGGGACGGGCCGCCAATATGGGTAAAAGCTATCTACCTTGAATTTGTGCGGCGAAAAAAAACCGCCCTCATTCCGTTTATTCGCTTCGAAAAAAGATGATTTTTTGTTTTAACCCAGGTGTTGTCGAAAATCCATCTGATACCCAGAACTGGAAGCGATTCATGCAAATTTTTGCGTTATGTCATATTTTTTTGTTCTCTGATTACGGTAAGAGCAAGACTAACCATTTCACGTTAAAAACAGTCGTTTTTCAAACAAAAAAACTTATTAACCTATCTTTTTCTGTTTCAATCAAATTGCTGGCTATTTCTTTGTAGTCTGTACTCCGTGAAATGTAAAGTTTTGCACCTGCCATTTTGTTTTAAGGTAAAACTGATACATTTCCCTTTTTTCCATCTTTTAAAGCGACGAAGCAATGTTATTTCTTTGGGCCACAGAAATTTTGTAGTGGCATTTTATGAAAAATTAATTTTGCATTTTCTTAAAATTGTAATAAAAAATCATACCCACTCCCATCTCATCAGCCCCATTTTTTATCCATCTTTATTATCCATCAATGTCAACCCTCGGCGACATCACCAAAACCAGTCACGGAATTCCCCCCACCACGGCAGATTTTGATGGCCCGGGGCACGCGATTCCGCCATATGACCCCCCGGGGCTAGGAAGGACCCAAACCAATTTAAACAAAAATCCCAAGCCTGCCGTCGGCCAGGCTTCACGCCGTGGCTTGACTGGTGATTTCGCTGGAGCTTGTCTCATGAAAAAAATTATATTGATGATTTGGATGCAAATTAGCCAAAAATAAGTCTGTAAAAATCTAAAAAAAGGAACCAGATGTATTTGTTTTTATGCATATATTTGTTTGATTTGCATACTGCGACTGACCGGAAATTCGCTTAAATCGTATGCAATTTCGTATGCAAACTTTATCAGAACTGGATTTTGACTAACAAGAAGTCATTTTTAGACGTTTTTGTAGTTTCCCGGTGTGTCACACCTCATTTTTTGAACTTGTAATTCTGCATAAATCACGATTTTTCAAACGGCTCAAAAAGTTTTCTAAAACGGCAAAAGGCAAAAACGCAAAAAAAAGCCTTTTTGAGTGTAAATTTCCTCCAAGACTGCGGTCGTTCTGCAATTTTGACACACAAATCAAATTTTTTCAAAATTTTTAGCTCTGACGAATCTCACTTAGCAAAACTTCTTGAGGACCTTGACCAGTAGGATCAGTAGAAAGGCCTTGCAAGACCACCTCCACCCCACACCAAATACCAAAAGTCAACCCCACCCTAGTAAGTCTCCCTCCCCCCACCCAGTCAGTAAGAAGTATTGAGGTGCGAGGGGGGGGGGGGGACACACGGCGCTCGTAGACCTGCTTGGAGAGTCACGCATAAAAAATGGAGGGAAAGGGCCCGGAGGTGGCCTCTATCTCCCCCCTCCATGGCCATCGCTTCACCCCCCTTTGCTCCGAGTGCGTCGATTGCGTTAGGGAGGCTGAGGGGCAATAAAGGAAGGTCCTGTGGGTGGCCTTCCCGCGCTCCAGAAACCCCCCGTCTCTTTTCCAGCCCTCGATTCGGAAGCGGTGCCAAAGGTGCTTTCAACTATATTTGGGCTAGTGAGCAGGCTTTTCTTCCGGACTTGCTCCTTTAGGGTGCTAGAATTTGGTAGTTGATGATCGGGAATAGGTCGTGCTCCACGATCTATTTTGCATACATTGATGCACTAGCTCGTTCTCTCTCTCTCTCTCTCTCTCTCTCTCTCTCTCTCTCGCTATCTCCCTATTTCTTTCAATCTGACGCTCCATCGTTCTCGATCTCCCATTGTCCTTTGTCTGCTCGGTGCATTTATCGTTAACTTAATATCTCGCACTCAATATGGCTCTGTCTCTCTATCTCTCTCCCTGTCCCTCTCTCTGGGTCTCGCTCTTTCTCTCTCTGGCTCTCGCTCTCGTTCTCTCTATCTAGCTCATTTATCTCTCTCCCGCTCTCTTTCTCTCCCTATCTCGCTCTCGATCGCTCACTCTCTCTCGCACTCTCTCTCACCAGCTCTATAAATGAAATGTGAGTTAAATCCCACGAACTCAACAAGTTGTATTTTTCATGCCGTTATCCATCATCCATTACAGCATCTCGTTAGTGATTTGTCTTGTGGACAAGTTGATGCTCCAATTTTCGGCGTCTACGCGGTGTGCAGCGATATTTTAAAGCCATTCACGATCTCACTCTCTCTCGCTCTCTCGCTCGCTCTCTCTCTCTCTCTCTCTCTCTCTCTCTCTCTCTCTCTCTCGTTCACTCTCTCCCTGTCTCTTTCACTCTCTCTTTATCCCTCCCTCGAACCACATCACCCACTGATAATAAATGGACGGTTAGGGTGGTGGTAGTGGCTTCCTTTGTCCCGTGCTCCCTTTCGGGCCCCATTGCGAGTTCTCTCTGTTTGTGTGACGGAGTGAGCGGTGGGTGGTCTTCGTCTTGAGTCTTGAGGCGCAGGCATCTCAGGCTAGCGGCCCTCCCGGGACCCCTCAATTGGCCCGGTCGAGCGGCAGAGCCAGAGCCTTCTGAAGGGAAGTGCCGAAGACACTTGACTGACGCCGATTCCTCCGGCCCAAAAATGTGCTGGCTTCCCCGGAGGACCAAGGCCACACTTGACAAGCCCACATTCTAGCAGGGGCCATTTTAGGGTTTTCGTCGAGTTAGGAAGTTTTGTTTACGTAATCTTGCCCGATATTCGAGGATTCTATGGATACAGGACTTGTTATTTGAAGTTTTTTTGCCGGACTTGGGAGGAATATCCTAATACAGATTCTCATGCTCACTTCTGCAAAATCATTCGGCACCTAACGGCTACTGCAGCGTTTTTGCATCATGAAAAACGTCATTAGCTGTAGATCGGACCGGAATTGAATACCGGCATCTCAGATTTTTACAAAAATATCATATTCGACATTAAATTTAAGTTTTTGTAAAATTTTTTTACCAATCTTTTTAGTATGAAGCAATTAGCATGTACTTCTCACATTTTTCTGAGTAAACTTCGGGGGAAAGACCAGGAAAATTCAAGCCTTTCATAGGTCCCAGGTGGATCCAGATTTAAGAACCGCGGAGCGGCTTTTCGACATTGATAATTTGTTGAGGATGAGCCTGAGCTACAAACACATTTTTGTAAACTATCCGATCGATACCTCAAACCTCGATAAAAATAAGACAACCCACAAATGGTAACCTCACGCCTGAATGCTTCTTTCCCAGACCACCTGCCACTCCCCGAGTCGCTTCCGCGCAATGATTTCATCCAATTCTGGCCCCCGGGTTTGGCGCCTAATTTTCTATTAACCAACTGTGATATCATATGTTTTGATTACTTTTTGAAACTGGCACTGGCTAGGATCAACAGGCCAAACCTGAGGCTCGACAGTGATTTTTCCACCTCCCCGCAGAAAATCTATGCAAATGGGCACTTGGGCCGGCCGGGAGAAGATTAATTGACGCGGCACGTGTTCGACATCAACTAGGGACCGAGCAGCACATCCCCAAGCATAGATATGCAAGATATGCAAAACGGCTTTTAGTCGAGGGCTTGGGGAGCACGAGTTTATCCGAGCATTACTGTTTTGTAGTTCTTTTGTATACAACTTGAAAGTCGTTTTTCCGAAATTCATTATTCTTAAAAATGCCTTTTCTTCTTTTTTGAGCATGAAAATACCTTTACTTAACAGTTAGTCGTTTTTAAGGCTTTTTTTGGGACCAATATGGCTACGGTATAATTGTCATATCCGGTGTGATTTTAAGCGAAAAATAGAAATTAGAAAATTCGTAATTAAGCAAAAATGAGCAAAATTCTCTGGCTTAAAACGCGATAATTTCGATTTTTCCGTACTCATCCACCCTGAATTTGTTTGCAGTTCCACCCGGTGAAGCCCGGATGGGTGCTACCGGTATAGATAGAGCCCCCCAGGGCCGCCCAAATCTAATACACCCCCCGGGCCCCTACCCCCGGCCCGTCCCCCCATATCCTTCTCGCACTTCACAATTAGGCCCTCGAACTGGACCCCTCACACACACACGGCAGGGGGATACGCATAACTTGGACGGGTTTGCACCTGCAACCAGTACTTTTCAAAGAAATCGATGGATTTTAGGAAGGTTTGATCGTGACAGCTTACTTTAGAAATTGCACTCTTGTAGCTTGTATTCGTTGTCAAAAGGTTGCTCTCTCTCTCTCTCTCTCTCTCTCTCTCGCTCTCGCTCTTGCTGCCTAGCTATTTCTCTCACTTTCTCTCGCTTGCGCATCCGCCTTCTCTCATGATTATTTTGGATGTGTATTGCGTATTAAGTCATTTCTTCTAGCTGTCGCTCTCTGTTCCACACTGGCTATCGCTCGCACTCTCTCCTCTCTCCTCTCTCTCTCTCTCTCTCTCTCTCTCTCTCTCTCTCTCTCTCTCTTTCTCTCACGCAACCTCTATCTCTCTGTTCCCTTATCTTGTCACTCTATCACTCTGTCTGTCTCCCTATTGCTCTATCTCTCTCTCTCTCTCTCTCTCTCTCTCTCTCTCTCTCTCTCTCCTCTTCCGTTAGCTTGAACTTTTGAATATGACAATCGCACGCCTTTAGGGCATCTACACTTCTACATCTTTCTCGGTTTCCGTATCTCTCTCGCTCTCTCTCTCTCTCTCTCTCTCTCTCTCTCTCTCTCTCTCTCTCTCTTTCTTTCTCTCCTCACCGACGAATCGAGAAATCGTGGATGGCATGCCAAGTGCAGAATCGCATTCCTCGTCTCTCTTTCTCTCTATGCTTCTCCATCTCCCCTCATCCAACATACAGCTCTCCTTCTTCTTCTCCGACCAATTATCCAGAAGCCGTCCTCCTTCGCGGGCCCTCCACCTCCATAAATTATTCACAATTTTGACTCAATTTCTTCGCATTCCCGCCATTTTCGGCACATTCTTGACGAGGGATCTGAGGGGAGTGGCTTAGTTTTTTAGGGTATCGACCTTTAGCGAATCGGGGGGTTGGGTTTCCGGGAAATCTGAAAATTGGGTCTCACGTTGATTTTAAGGAATCAGTCGAGGGAATGGGGAGTTTTGTCGCAGGACTGATGCTTTAAGAGAACTTTAAGTTCTACGCTCATTTAGCGGGTTTTAAAGGGGGTAGGAAGCGCCAAAGTCCACCTCTTTCTCGACTAGGTATCGACGGCGACGCGTTACGCCTAATTACGCGTGTATGGGAATTAACTTTATAAAATACGGGGGCGTCCTGTCTAACCACGAATCAATTAGAGCATTTTTTGACGCTTTCCCTATCTGTCAACACCCAGTCAAATTCAGGGGTTGATTTCCGCAGTTCCCACCCCCTTTAATAACGATTCATGATCACCCAAACCAATTGCCTCGTTGCAATTAACTAGGCGTATCCACCCGGACCAGCCGGCTGCTTTTATCCCCCTCAATCGAACCATTCTTACGCGAAATTTGTAGCAGTACCAACACTGCATTGAGCTTAAGAAGTCCTGACGGCAGAATTACCTGCTTTTTGACGTTTCTCGAGTCACATTGCTACGATTTTCGAGTCACTGGAAGACCAGAAATTCCTCATTGTACTCTGCTCTTTATTTTCAATATTTAATCGTCGTGTTAATAGTTCTATTTCGATTTTCACATTTTTGTGTCTTTTATGTCTTTTCTTAATAAGAAACATCAAAATCTAAGTCAGTATTTTCAGGGAAACGGGCGATCGACGACGGTTCTGAAGCAGCCAGCCCGACCGACAGCTAACGGCCCAGTTAAGGTATGGTTTTATAGAGTTTTTAAGCCTTTGAAAATGGAGATCTTTTGCTTAGCTTAACGAGAATGAATTTAGATTATTCTAAGTATTAAAAACTAAAAATTAGCGTTTTCTACGTTAGAATTGAAAATTTGATCTAAAATACTTTGATCACAAGATTAAATGATCTTGAAGAACAATTTAGCTAGCTGGTCATTTGACCTAGCAGCTCTCAACTACCTCCTCCATACTTAGAATAGCATGGGGGTACCGGCTGTGCTTGTGTGTGTCTCTATGTCTGTCGATGTGTCTGTGAGCATTTCCGTGTTTGGCCGGCGGCAATTTGATGGGCTAGTAGGTTCTCACGGGTGGTAATTGTACCCAACACACACTCCTCCCTCCACATAAACGGAACTCGAGTCGAATGGGTGTTAGTAGAGGGGTCTGTTTCGACGGGGCGCCACATGCGTAATCAAGCAAATGCATCACAATAATGGGAACGCTTGCTTTAAAGGGATTGTGAAGGGAAAATAGGATTACCATGTGAGGTGTCACAATGGTTTAGTATCTTTATAGAGGATCGTAAGGTAACTATGACGTGACTTATTTCCAGAATGCAAATAGAGCAGTCGTCGTTGCATCGTTAGAAGATTGCCGTTTAATAGTTAGACATCATCTATCTTGGATTCTGAGCGTATTGTCTGTTGCCAATACGTAAAAAAAAACGAAAAAGAACCGGAGAAAAACTAAAAACTCACGCCTTAACTACGTGCGATGCACGGCACTTCAGTCGGATTTTGTAATTCCAAGTCTATTTGATTTACCAATTTTCGACGGAATTTAGCGTCAACTTGTAGCGAGGATCGACGATTTTTGGGTTTACCTAAGAGCTTATAAGATGAAATTTATAATCTTTTCTGTCTCCGAAAAACTAGACATAAGTTACAGTACTCTAAGGAAAATCTAGGCAGCTTTCGCCAGCAACAAGAGTGTACTTTTAAATTGTTTAGTAGGAAGCGACATAGTTTTTACAAGTTTAATCAGATAATTTACTTGCGTCTTTTCCCGAAATCCTAAAAGTAGTTTTAGTTTAGGATATTCAATAAAAAAACTGTATTCATTAGCTCACGTGTGCTTCAGGAATTATAGCGCAAACGTGGTTCTGAGAATTTTGATTCTGAATTCTGAGAAAATCAAAATTATGATGGGCGAGCGTATTACGGCAGGATGTTTGATGTTCAAAACCGTACGTTGTATTGAGCTTCTAGCTCCTCAACAAAATTTCGGAATTTTTCGCTAATTCTGAAAAGATGAAGATCGCCGAAAAAGCGGACGTCGAAGTGACTGCGATTTTTTGACTAATCAAATCCATTCCAAATCCAAAACCAACAAAAATTACTTTCCCAGCGCCCGATTTCCGCTCCAGCCTTGACGAAAATCCGGGGGGACCACCCGCGCCAACGGGTTTTATGTGGTGGTTAACGTGCGTCCCATATAATTTTTTAGGGGCTGCTGCGCCGTATTTTTTTTTGAAAAGGGGTATTATTTTTGCTGTCAGCCGTCGTCTATTCAGACGTCCTCAACGTTCCTAGGGAATAGAAATAGGAAATGGCCCGATGCCAAAAACGCCGTCAGGCGGCCATAAGCCAAAAATATATAAACAGAATAACACGAAAATACACGGTAAAATAAGAAGGAAAATACTCTGTAAAAAGGCAGTTAATAGGTAATTAGTACATTACAGTAATATGTCAGTAAAACAGCTGATTTTTCATGATTTTATACTAGCTGGTGGCAAGCAGGTGGTAGGAACGCGGGGGAGTGCTAATGGGATACTGTAATTGCCTATTCGAGCGTAAATATGCTAATTAGGTCCACTTATGAAATATTATGAAAACAATAAATCAAAATTTGCTTTCGTTTTCCGGCAACACTTTGTGATTTGGTTTAGTAAATATATGGTAATTTTAGCTTCAATCGCCCTATAAAATCGTAGCAATTATAAAAATTCATTCATTACCGTAGCGGATCTGTTTTCAACCAAACTTAGCAATTCCAAGAAACGGACGACTAAATATAGTCTCGAGTTGCAGCAACACCCAATTACAGCGCGCTTTTTTTGCTCCTCAGCAAAAATTGCCTAGCACCAAATAAACCTAAAAACTCTCAGACTAAGAAAAATTCCTTTCAAACTTTTCCTTTGCTAATACACGTTCGTTTCTGGGGAATACCCTCCTTGTCTCGCAGCCTTGGACGTGTAGAGTTTTTTTGAGGTTGCCAGATGGTTCCACTTATTAGTTGGGCATTGCAGGAGCGAACGGCAGGATTTCCGGACGTTCCAGTCAGTGTACGTTGTGTAGAAAAAGGTCTGGAAAAACGCATAGTTTGTTAAGAAAAGCTAAGGTGATATGGGCAGCAAATTGTATCAGAAAATCTTGAAGGGAATATCGGAAATAGGTCGTGCTCCACGATCTATTTTGCATACATTGATGCACTTGCTCGTTCTCTCTCTCTCTCTCTCTCTCTCTCTCTCTCTCTCTCTCTATCTATCTCTCTCTCTCTCTCTCTCTCTCTCTCTCTGTCTCTCTTTTACGCTATAGCTCTAGCAGAATGGCTATCAAATCGCAAAGCCCGTTCACAACAATCCATGCTTTAATTTTTAACACCTCTCCCAAACTCCCGCGTACAATTCCTTCCACTCGGTGATCTTAGATGCGATTGTAGAAGCGGAATCCGATCCAGAAGAAGAAGCATTCTCGGGCACCACCCCGGTTTTGTTGAAGGGGGAGGAGAAGGAGAAGCTTGGAGGGGCTGGTGGGCTGGGGGCGGGTATTTGGGGGGAAGAAGCAGCCGAAGGAGGAGGACGAGAAAAGGGTGGGCCCTAACCAGAGCCGGGGACCCCCGCCAGCTAGAGGCCCAGCTAGAGGCCCAGTGCAGGCCATGCAACGCGACCGTCCGGTCGTGTTGCCCGTCTCCACTGAGCGTCTACAGGCCCCAAGATACCGTCGAATATCGGCTATATGTGCGCAGGCGATCACCTCCACCGTCACCCTACCATCAGGCAGTAATCCGAGTCTTTACACACATTTGCGAGAGCGCGGCTTTTGAATTATACCCCTTTGTTTGCTTGTGCTTGGGCTTTTGAAGTATTTAGGGCTTATTCAAGTTTAGAATTTTGATTATAGCTTCAGAATTAGCTAAGCAATGACTAGAAAGGTCTTAGAACTCATGATATTGAAATTTTTTCTGCAGTTTCTATGTATTTTAACGTGTTTTTAACAAATTTTTCATTTCTTTCACATCATGCTTATATTAATGGGGGTTTTTAAGATTTATTCAAGCTATAGAATTTTAAACGGAGCTTGTGAAAGGGCTAAGAATGGTTTAAAACTATTTATTTAAATTTTCAAGACAGATTCTATACTTTCAACATATATTTTAAGCCTATTTAAGTTTTAGATCTGTTTTCAGTTCGATGCGTTCGAAACATGCTTAGATTTTAAATTTGGTGGTAGATTTTGAAATGTAACTAAAAATGTCTTAAAATCGTGGCTTTCGATTTTTAAGTCGATTCTTAAATCTTTAAATGGATCGTTTTTATCAGATTTATCCAATCCCATAATTCATACCTTACGAAATCCAATCCTGCACTTTCCTTCCCTATCTAAATCCAAAGACCAAAACCTAACGGGCTACCTGGGCCGTCTCCAAAAAAACGCGGTGAACTGGATAATGTCTAGCCCTTTTTTCGCGTCCCTCACATCTAGCCCCAGATAATCGTCGATACCCGGTGTGGATGTAGAATGCTCGGGGCCGCTCCCAGGGTCCCCTTCCACCTAGAATATGCGATTTTGGGGGGCTGTTCGGCCGGCGATTTAGCAGTGTCCATAAATTTTTCGCGTAGCCAGAAGGTTGGGTGAAGCGCGTCAAGAAAGGATAGGTGGTTATTAAGACAGGGGGGCTGTTATTAAGACTTGGTTTTGAGTTTTGGAGGGATATAGATATAGAAAATATATGGGGATGTTTGGAAGATGAGGGATTAATAGGGAATATGAAACCTTAAGGTTATGCTTATGCTTAAGGTGTCTAGCAACATAGCAAAAATTGTATGGTAATGTAAAGGTATACAAATCAATATATAATATATAAATCAATATATAAAATATGTAACGAAACTTTTTTAAGGTTTACGCTAATATAAAAATTATCTACTTAATATCCCATTAAAAAAGAGAAAAATCGATAGAACAATCCACATCTATGCCCTTAAATTCGGCGTAATGTATTAAAACATTCTATAAAATTTTTCTGCTATCATGAATTGCTTTCTGTTTAATGAACTATGAAAAATAGACAAAAATTGGTAGAAGATATTAGTCTTATAGTCTTTAAAATTAAGCTTAAGCGTACAGACCTGGCTGCTTGAAAATTTCAATACCCCCTAGAAATTTGCATATTTTTAGGGACACCGCGAGCCATGTCGGGAAAGGAGCGGAGCGAGCCGCAATGGGTGACCCCGTCGTCGAATCAGGTAGCACGGCAAGTGCGTACGGTGAACCACTCTCTTTCGTTTCCACAACACACCCCCCTTACACCTCCCACCACTCACCCACTACACTGACAATATCACGATTTTTTGCATATTTCACTCACCGAAGCATATTATTATTACTATAATACTATTTTACGCACCGCAATCGAATTTTTGCACCACCACCGCTGCTTTTCAACGTGTGCTCGACCTGTGGCCTTTTGTGCGCTATATCTTTAGGGGCTGCACACACTCCCCGGTGGTGTCGTACGGGCTGACTAACAAGGGAAGGGCACATGCACAGGTTGGAATTTCGAAAAACGCTCGCGGCTACCCTGGGGTAATCGACTACGGAGAACACGATGCTGTCGTCCGATTTTCCTGCCGAGGCTTGTGGACAGAGATACAGCACTTCCGGAAAATCATGATTTGCATGCGAAAAATTAGAATCCGGGGAAGCTTTATTAGGCTCTCCCATCAGTATGCAATCACCAGTCGAGTGGCCGATTGGTAAGCAACTCGCTTGGTAGGATACTGACAGTACGGATCCGCTCGTGATTTTTCGTTTTGCTTTTCGACAAAATTTTTTGCACAAGTCCAGAACCTTTCCTAAATGTGTAAAAAGACGCCTTTGTGGTCCTGTAATACGTCTTGCAATCAAAGAAAAACTTTTTCGAAAATTCTATTTTCCGACCCTCCACCCATCATCGGCTGCCAAACGATCAAAAATTCTGCGGGAAATTTTTTGCAGAAGCCAAGCGTCACGCTCTCGTTTGGTTTTGTAGCACCTTATCCTGTTGCACGGCCCTGGCAAGTTGGTTAGACAGCGCTTTTATAAAAATTTTCCAGATTTTTTGAATTTGATAAGCCGGTGGGTGGGGTGCCCGAAAGATCGCAAAAATAAAATTTTCGAAAAAGTTTTTCTTTGCTTGTTAGACGTATTACAGGGCCACAAAGGCGTCTTTTTACACATTTAGGAAAGGTTCCGTGCAACAGGATAAGGTGCTACAAAACCAAACGAGAGCGTGACGCTTGGCTTCTGCAAAAAATTTCCCGCAGAATTTTTGATCGTTTGGCAGCCGATGATGGGTGGAGGGTCGGAAAATAGAATTTTCGAAAAAGTTTTTCTTTGATTGCAAGACGTATTACAGGACCACAAAGGCGTCTTTTTACACATTTAGGAAAGGTTCTGGACTTGTGCAAAAAATTTTGTCGAAAAGCAAAACGAAAAAATCACGAGCGGATCCGTACCCTCGTCAGTATCCTACCAAGCGAGTTGCTTACCAATCGGCCACTCGACTGGTGATTGCATACTGATGGGAGAGCCTAATAAAGCTTCCCCGGATTCTAATTTTTCGCATGCAAATCATGATTTTCCGGAAGTGCTGTATCTCTGTCCACAAGCCTCGGCAGGAAAATCGGACGACAGCATCGTGTTCTCCGTAGTCGATTACCCCAGGGTAGCCGCGAGCGTTTTTCGAAATTCCAACCTGTGCAATGCACGGGCGTGTCGTTGGGTGTTGAGCGCAACGGGCAATTATCGATTCTAAATTTTATGGCGAATTTAATGACAACGTGCCACTTCAAAAGTCAAAAATTCCTTCGTCTGAATGTTTCAAAAATGTTCTACAATTTTTCTTAGGGCTGCTACGCCTGACGACATTTATGACGTTAGGTGTGGAGCTTACAGAAAAATTATCTAGCTGCAATTAATTTATATTAATTTTTTAGATTAATTGTTAATTTTTAGTCCGACGCACCATTTCAAACCTTTTTCAACATCACGTGTCCGGTTACCTTTTTTACGTTTTACGCAATAAGATATATTTATTTTTTAAATTTTCCTAAACGTTCTACACCTAAATTTACTTACGGCAATAGGTGTGGGACGTACAGGAAAAATTATTGATCACATATGCTTCTTTAAATTCCCGATTTTTATTCATAAATCAAAATTCACAAAAAATCCTTAGATGGTGCTGCTGATCAGCTGTTTCGCGTTTTTAATCCTAACTACATCTTTCACTTTTAACATTTTTCTAACCATTCTACACCTAACGACACTCACCCAACCACCCAAAAACACCCGGCACCTTACCTCACTTGAATTTCCCTTCAAAATAACCCCCCAAACAATTCCAGGATGTTCCGCCCGATTACGAGACGATCGGGACGATCTTCGGCTATGCCCTGGTCGTGCTCTCCTGGATTCTAATCATCATCACATTCCCCTTCTCGATGTGTGTCTGCTTGAAGGTGAGTATCCCTTTCCCTTCCAAGCCGCTCTCCTTGAAATTGACCGCCCTCAATCACTCGGCTGCCAAATATTGCGCCTTTTGAGTGACAAGGGCCTGGTCAGGAAGATAGATCAATACCCATATTACCCAGGGGCCAAGGGTTAGGGCCCAGGGTGGGTGGGCCCTAATTGTCTGTGCCCCCCCCCCCCTTTTGCGCTTCCGCTTGACCCGCCAAAAATTTATGCAGGAGGGAGGTTTTGGGGGAGGGGGTGCTGAACACCGGGCCCTTCTTACTTAAAGAGATGAGGACGGCATCTGTTGAACCCCCCCCTTGGGGAGGGGGGGTTCAACAGGTCCCGCGGCGATCTCGCGCGAGAGAGGGCTCCCAGGGGAGAGGCGCAGAGACATTTTCTTTCCCTCGCGTAATCGATTGACTTATGCCGCCCCTATCTCTTTAAGGTCTTTTAAGGAGCCTTAAAACGAGCCTCCAGGCTAGCAATATGCGAAATTTTAGGGGGGAGGGGTACTTTAGAGGAGTTGTTCGTGGTCTTCCTCGCGTTTTAGGGTAGGGGGAGGATGAGGCTAGGCACAATGCTAATTGTGTGAAGTGGTGGTGGGCCCTCTAAAAGGCCCAGCAGCGTCGTGGCTAACAGGACCTTAGCCTTTCTAGGGCCCTTGGCCTCTTCTGCGCCTCTTTTCCAGGCCATTTTGTGGGTTCGCCTAATTTATTTGGTGGCAGGGGGAGGGGTTGGGGTGGTAGATAATAACAAGTTTTGGGGGGTAAACCGGGTTTCTGGAGAGTTTTCTGGTGAATTTGATTTAGAGGAGTGTTTAAGGACATTTTTATAGCGTACTTTCCGGCATTGGCGTTCTATTGACACACTTTTATACTTATCGGCGCATAGAGAAAGATATAGAGATAAAGAGAGCGGGTTACAGCGAGAGAGAGAGAGAGAGACAGAGAGAGAGACAGAGCACGCGCGAGAGTCTGAGTGCGAGCGCGATAAAAGGATCTAGACGTTATTAGGTATATTACAGACCCCAAAGTGTGCCTTAAATGAGGCGCACTCCCTTTAAAACTCAAAATACATGCTTTTTTCTTAAAAGCCGCTTCAGCCTTATTTTTATGCAAAGTATTACCTTGAACGTATGCTTTGAAGAGCGTCATGCCCCTTTAATTCTAAAAATACATTTTTTTAAGCTGTATCCATACGAAATTTAACTAGAACGACTCGTAACTCATTTTTTGATGAAAAGAACTCTTTTTAAAAGTGTCACACTTCCTTTAAATCCAGATATATATATATATATATATTTTTTTTAAGCTGCATCTATACGAAATTTCCCTCGAAACAACCCGTAACTTTTTTCCATCAAAAACCATCACCCTCCAAACCCTGTTTTTGATGTAATGACCCAATTCCCCCACACTCCAAAATCCATTCCAAATCGATTCCAAACCCCAGAATCCCCACGGGACGCCCACCCTCCAACCGGCAGATATCTGGAATCTGGGAGGAGACGTGGGAATCCCGTGTTGGGTGCCTAGGGGTGGGGGGGGTCTTTTGTTTAGCGTTGCGCGAAACTCGAGAGAAGCAGCTATCGAGGGGTAGAAGCCTTAGCGGGGCTTCTCCCTTCCGAAGAGACCACCCCACAACGTCCTCCTAAATCAAATTGTGATTTTTGGCGGCGTCGGCGAGCCGGGGAGCCTCGATCCCCTAATATGGGGACAACGATCTGGCGAAAAAACACACGCTAGGGTGTGGCTATAGTTCCTGTCGGGCTGAGGAAGGGGAGAGTCAATAGAATTTACTCGTAAAGTTATCAGAGGAGGGGAGAACACCTCTAGGCGGCTATTCTCCTGGGTGTGTCAGGATGAGACAAAGGGTTGTTGTAACGTGTAGCATAGCGTACTTTTTGTTCAGCTTCACTTAGAAAATATTAGGCATATAAACCGAACTTAAGAGCATAACATTTATTATCGTAGCCGCGCTAGTCTAAATTGAGCCTCTATGGCTTTTTATAGTCGACCCACTACCGGGCGTGTTTTTCCTTAACTACTCACTACACCTAAATACCTAAAGACTCCGACTAGCAACCCCCACCACCGCGAAAACAACTTATCGAAAGCACATGAATAGCCCAGACCTAAAAATACGGAGCCCAATATCCCAAACAATGCACCAAAAGCTATCTACCCCAATTGTGACTCGAAGCTACCCCAAAAAGCCAAAAAACGAAGAGGGAAAGTCAGATTCGGGGACACTCATCCAGGGCTTTGGATTGGGACACTGAGTGCCATGAATTTTCTTAAGGGAAGGGCTGAAGATTTGGAGCTGTTGAATCAAACGAGCATTAAAAAATACCTTGTCTAGGTCATCAAAGAATACGAGCGAGTCGTCATCTTCCGGATTGGTCGTCTCGTGTTCGGTGGGGCCCGTGGCCCTGGAATGATTTTCATCATCCCCTGCATTGATACCTATCGCAAAATTGATCTTCGGTGAGTAAAATCGATGCGGATATCTTGGTTGAAAAACCGCTTCGCGGCTATCAGGGTCTGTATTTTTCATAGTTTGCCCCGAATGCTTATGACAAAAAAAAAATTAAAATTATAAGGACCGGTATTACCCAGTTATGTAGAATGGACCCACTTCCGGCAAAATGATTAAAAAATGATTTTCCGGTAAGAACAAATTATAAAATCCAAACTAGTAGATTTGAATAATCTAATATGCGTACGTCGTCTATAGGCCACTACACAACTATTGACATACCATACTTACCCTAAAATTTTTCCCCTATGACGATGCCACTAGACGGTGAATTCCATGATGGAAATAGCTTTCGACTCATTACTATTTTTCTATATAGAAAATTCAAATTACCACCATTTTAGTGTCGTCTCCTATGCCGTGCCCCCTCAGGAAATCCTATCAAAGGATTCGGTGACAGTGTCCGTGGACGCTGTCGTGTATTTCCGTACCTCTGACCCGATCGCCTCGGTCAACAATGTTGATGATGCCATTTATTCGACCAAGCTCCTCGCCCAAACTACCCTCAGGAATGCGCTGGGTAAGTGACTTTACAGCCCAGCTGCCTTAATTGATGCTCAATTTCTTAAACTAAATTTTTAGGTATGAAAACCCTCACTGAAATGCTCACGGAGCGTGAAGCTATCGCTCAACTTTGCGAGACGATCCTCGACGAGGGTACTGAACATTGGGGTGTAAAGGTAAGCCATCATTTAAAGTATATTCTGCGTTGTCTTTCTTTATATACTAATATTTTAGTATATTACGTATATCTGATGCATTTTCAAGTACATCTTGCTATAGTTGTGCCCAAACATGCCCACCCCGGCAAAAGCAATCCCTTTGCACACTTCTTGCCATCTTGGAGCGACAGAGAGAGAGAGAGAGGAGAGAGAGAGAGAGAGAGAGAGAGGAGAGAGAGACAGGCAGACAGACCAAGGAAAAGGGAAGGGGTTTTTGCGCATAGATTGGATTACATTCGATAGCTTGCGCGCGGTGGCTCATCGACTTTGCTCCTAGTTTGAAGCGTGGGGTTGGGGTTAGAGGACTTGGGGGTGATTTTTAGAGAAAAATCATGTCTTATAATTATTTAATAAGCTTGTAGACTTTAGCATAAACGTCAAACTTTAAAAACTGCTTTATGCACCTTAAAATTAGATGTAACGAAACCTTAATGTATATTTATCAGCTCTTAAAGCCGGAGTGTAATGCAATTGTAAAAACAGGCTGAATAAAGTATACAAGCGTAACTTAAGTCATTATAATCCCTCTACAGGTAGAGCGAGTGGAAGTGAAAGACATCCGTCTGCCCCAACAGCTCACCAGGGCCATGGCCGCCGAAGCGGAGGCGGCTCGTGAAGCTCGTGCTAAGGTCGTCGCGGCTGAGGGAGAGCAGAAGGTATGTGATCTACAAAATACCGTTAAATCCTTGTTAACTACTACTCAATATAAGCATACTTTAAATTCCAGGCCTCCCGGGCGCTCAAAGAAGCCGCCGATGTGATCCAGGCCAATCCAGTGGCCCTACAACTTCGTCATCTCCAGGCTCTTTCATCTATTGCGTAAGTTTTGGGTTACAATTTTTATTAAATATTAATTAATAAATATAATTATTTATAATGACATTCTATATAATTGTTTTTTTAGCGCTGAACACAACTCAACAATCGTCTTCCCGGTCCCTGTCGAAATGTTTGGAGCATTTATGAAAAAGGAAAACTAGCCCCCCTCAAATATTCTCGTGGCTGTACAAAGATCTTTCATTATGGTTCTTTTTATCCATTAAATTTTTTATATTACCGTATCTTTTCTGAAATTCCTCTCACAATTTGCTAGTCAAATCCGGAATCTTATCGAACTATTCACACTTATTTAGCGATCCATTTTTGGGTACAGAGCTTATTTTTCGCGTTTTTTACCAGCATCCAATACTGTAGTTTTTTTCACTAAAATTGTAAGGCATTATTGATCGATTTTTTAACTTTTCAAATCATTTAGACTGCCATAATATTTTTTTACATTTTAATTAGAATTAAAAATGACAATTTCCACATTTTCACACATACAGTTAGCCGCCAAAGATGTTTTGCCAAATCGACCCCCATAATCTCCTAAAAGTCCTCGAGTGTACTTTCTTTTTAATGTCATTTTTGTGCTTCTCAATCCTAATTGATGTTCCCAATTTTAATCTTTATTTGAATATTTTTGAATTTTCACCCCCATCTGTCCGGTTCTTCCCACGTCCTGTTTTATGGTGTTTTGTCGGTATCAAAAAATGTTTTTGTTCTTCTTTCTTTTTTAATATATGTAAGGTGATATGCAATCTGGAACGATTTCTCCGAATAAATTCTGATAGAGAAGAGGGTGGTCTCTGAAATGCAAAAAATTGGAAAAGATAACGAGGATTTTGAAATTGGGAATACAGATGATTCACCAGATAAAGGCTTGGAATTCAAAGTTTTTATAGGCATGACTAGGTTTTTGGAAATCATCAGTTTTAGGGTAACCACGCCTAGATTAGGGTTTGATGCGTGGGTTCATATGTTATCAGTGAGTTTTTGGGCATCGTAATCCAGAGATTAAAAAAAATATAGCAAAATTAGTCCGAAAAAGAAGTCAAAAAGTTTTGGTCGTAAATTCGG
Source organism: Mesorhabditis spiculigera (assembly GCA_958295435.1). NCBI lineage: Eukaryota > Metazoa > Nematoda > Chromadorea > Rhabditida > Rhabditidae > Mesorhabditis > Mesorhabditis spiculigera. The sequence goes on from CATQJA010002655.1 coordinate 106,221, forward strand.
AAGTAGGAAGAAGCCGCTGGATTTAAGACTCTAATCTAGTATAAAAACATTTTTCGGCTTCTTTTTATTTTTTTTTAATCCGCAAAGAGCACGCCCCTACTACGTCGAAACTCCTCCTAAACCTTGCCCTCCAAAGCCATGACTGTATGCCTAGAATGATTTTTTTTTGATGTGTCACCCCCGCTGCACGTCTCCAAAACTCAAATGCCCTCCCCCGATTCCCCAGACACACACCCAAAAAGATAAGACCCGCGTATTTCAAGGAGTATCTCCCTATTTCCGCGTCATTCTTCTTGACGCCCTGCGCCATGCTTCGATTTCTACTGCTACTCGCCATTAGTGCGGCGGTGGTCTCGTGTTTTGGCGAAAATGGCCAGTACCAGCTGGACGAGCTCAACCCGTCCTTCATCCTGCGTGGCGATGAGTTTGGGAATGACGTAGGGTGGCTTAGACAGAAAAATATTTGAGATTTAGACGATAGTTATCAACCCTAACGAGACTGGCGCAACGCTGCAAATTAACGGTCTTTTTACGAATGTTAACAATGTGTCGTTGAGTGTTGTCACGCCAACTCAACTATTTACGTATGTATTTAAGTGAATATCGTTTCAAGACTTTCTATCAAAATGTCGAAATTGGTAATGACAAAAATAAAAATGTCGAAATTTCATAAGCCGAGATTTTTTGCGTAGAATTTGGGTATTTGTTTGGGTTTTTTTTAGCAAAAATTGCTCCTAATCAAATCATAAGCAAAAATTTTTTAGGCAAAGCCAAATCATTTCAAATGGTGCTCGAGGCTTGAGAATTGTCTTTTTCCCAGTGACGATCGCGGTGGCGAAATCGAGCGATAGGAATTTTTGGCTGTCTGTCACCCTGATTTCGCCTAGTAGGTCTTAAAGGGATTCGCAAGCGTCAAGGCTATGGATTCTGACCGCTACGATACTAAAAATTTCAGAAAGTGTCCCCAATGACGTTGGCTTGGATGATTATGTCCTCCAAACATTTACGCCTACGACCAAAATCACTCCTCCTTACACAATCCAATCAAACTCCACCACTTCTACGTTGCGGACAATCGTTAATACCCAATACTCAAAAACGGCTTGCTTCCCATTTGAGATGACGGACCTGAAAATTGTAAGTAAAAATATAACTACTAAAATTATTCATAGGACACTGGGTGCAACATCACCATGTATGCCGGCGCTGCACCATACAAAAAATCCGCAATTCTCTACCAATTAATTCGTGTTACGTACGATACCTTCAAATTATTTAGATGCTTTGTATTCTTTAGTGACCACGACTACAACACCTTCTATGGGGCCACTTTCTCGTATAACTACTACACTTTCCAAATTCCGGCCGGTTGTACCGTATCATTCCGGTTGGCTGAATCAAAAAGTGAATTCAAATCCATTTAAAACTAATTTAATCTGTTTCTATTTAATTAAAAAACGTTGATTAAATTTAGATATCACCGAACGGGACTACGATCCGGGTTATTGGACCCAAGGGTTTGTTGCTAGCTGCGAATTCCCAGGATTTGGTCTGAACCAATATGCCCCGGCAACACCCGTCCATACTTTAATTCGAGGTATGGATCCCCATATTCCTTTTAATATTAAGATTTTCTAGCAAAAGGCCAAAGCACAATTGACATCAAAGCGATGCTTTGGAGCCAAACGAAGGTCGGAAATGGAGGCAGTTTCCAGGCTTCAGTTTTGGAAGGCGGAAAGGCGGTGGCCACCCTTAATCAGTAAGGTTTTTGTTGGCTTTTACTTATCAATAACCTATTGTATAAAAACCTGCTTAAAGGTTACACGATTGGTATATTAATTTGAATATTTAGGACCGACAAAAATCTCGAAGGGCACGGCCATGATCTGCAAGTCGACTACACCCCGGGAGCGCCCGGCCGCACTGGACTCCTATTAACATATTCATTTGGAGATCCAGATGTGGTCTACTATGATGTCAGCTCTGATCCCCTAATCTACGACACAAGGATCATGTCTACGGTATGATTCTAGCAAATAGCGTACATAATTGTGTTATAGAAGGCCTATCAAGTCCAATGCACTGGTGCCATCGTTCAAGTCAATGCTAATAATGCCACTGGAGCTGGAAATATCATTTTTACAGATGCTACGCAGACTTGGAGGTATGTAGCTTGTTTCCTAGCGTATTAAATGATTTTAGTATCCTGGACGTAGCCAAACAATCTCGACGATTCAACGGATACGTTCATGTCTCTGGCAATGACAACTCGGCCTACGTTGCCGCCTTCACTTGCCTGAATCAAAGTGAAGAATTTATCTTAATTTTTAGTGATTCGCTTTAGATATGGATTCCACTGGCATGGGCCTCGACAACTACCAAATCTATAGCTACCGACAAAACACCAAATCGACTTTGGTCATCCCAAGTAAAAGTGGACCCCAAGCAGTCACCATCGCTCCGACAATACTTTCGAGCTTGGGCGTATTCCTTTCCCGACCTGTTGTGGTAAGTTAAAAAAATTCAACTTTATGAGAATTTTAAGTCGGGCTCTGGCTGTAGCGCCCAGCTTTACGTCTCCGGAGTTCCATCGAAGAACCGTAAAAGCGCAATGATGCTGTATAAATTCAAGTAAGGGACTAATAGACTTTATATATCTACTTTTCTAGTTCGTCTACTACTGATAAATTCGTCCAATCCGGCTTGTTCTCAGTTTTTACTTTCGTGCTCCCGGCTGGTTGCGGATTTAACGTTGACCTAGCTGATAGCCCAGGTCTTAATAATTAAATTTTGACAAAAAAGTAGTATTTAGATAATAACGCCTCATATGACGATGGTGCTCATGGATTTATGGTTAGCAAGGAATATCCGGGATATTTGTATAACTATTGGGGCCTGGCTGCCAGCAGTTTTTCAAAGACTTTCATCAGTAAGTTTCCGGCATAGATGCCTTAAATATATATGATTCTAGAAAACACAAACCTTGATGACGTCAAGTTCACTATTGATATGCCCCTGGTAGACCCTGGAACCGGAATGCTCAATTTAACGATCTTCAACACGGATAAAAATACAAACCAGATAATGTGGGTTCAAGCCTGGTCTTTGCATACAAAGATTTTGAAGTAGCAGCTACTCGACGGATCGGCATCTCTCCAGCGTCGGATTTATGATGAGAATAGACTGGCAACCCCAATTCACAAAAAGTGGAATGTTACTCAAATGGAGAATGGATGCTGTGAAAGCCGGCAGTGCGCCAAGTCTATTTGCTGCGTTGTTTGTCGTATTTTATTATTTGTGGAAGTGAATTTGTTTTGGTGCTACTATCGGGTCACTTAACGCGATAAATTTTGTAATTCCTCTAACATAATCCCTCTGTCAAACACCGAGATCACGGATTGCCTAGGATGGAATTTAAAACTAAAAACCACGGGTAATAACTGTCCTTACTTGCCAAGCTTGCCAGGCTACACGGTTTAGAGTCAAAACTAAGTCAACCTAAACTAAGCCAAAACTTCTGACCTTCCTAACTGCAAAAATTTAATGGATTTCAAATTCGATCAATTTTTCCTTCAAACTGTTACGAAACTCACCCATCGCTTCACATAGAGATAAGCCCCCTCACGTAGTTCGAGTCGTACCTATCGGTTTCCGCGCTATTCCGCCGTCACATTCGGCCAATTTAATATAATGATCTTATAGCATGACCTTTGGTTGAAAACTTTTACTATGGTTGAAAACTATCGGCTTCTCATAGGATAACGGGGAGGGGGGCGATTTTCGAGATCCAATATGTACCCTTTCTTAAACTTCGAAAGAACACCCCTCTACTACGTCGAAGCTTCTCCTAAACCTTGCGCTCTAAAGATAATGATATGACTAAAATGTTTTTTTTTTATGTGGGACCCCCTACACCCCCTTCAAAGCTCAACTGCCCTCCCCCACACCCAAAGCCAGATAAAACCCGCTTTCAAGTTGCATCTCCGTATTTCTGCGGATTACTTTCGACGCCCTGCGTCATGCTTCGATTTCTGCTGCTACTGGCCATAAGAGCATCGTCGGTTGCTGCCTTTGGCGAAAATGGCCAGTACCATCTCGACGAATCCAACCCATCTTTCATCATGCGTGGCGATGAATTTGGGACTGATGTATACTAATTACTGAATACGCAAAATATCGAATTTCAGGCGATTATCATCAACACTAATGTGACAGGCGCAACGCTACAAATTAATGGCCTGTTTACGAATGTTGCCAATGTTTCATTGAGCGTTGTTGCTGACACTCAACTGTTTACGTTTGTGAATGGATTTTAAGGAAAACCCGTTTTTTTAGGCAAACAAACATCTACTCGCAGGGTCCTCGCGGATTGAGGCTAATCTTTTTCCCAGTGACGATCAATGTCGCGGAATCGAGCGACAAGAATTTTTGGCTGTCCTTTAGCCTGACTTCACATAGTACGTTTTTAAGGGGACAAGAGTTCTGTTCTCATTCGCGCGCGCGGGATCGAACCAACTCTTCTAAAACAAACTGGTTACTGCCGAAAAGGCTTTATTGAGATTGCTGCCAGGAAATCGATTTTGTTTGTTTTGTTGAAAAACCCGAAAAGTCGTAATGCCCTGCTTGGCATCCAATTTATCGATCTCGATAATTCCGCGACCAGTTTTGTTAATCAGAGCGGCTAGAATGATTAAAAATAGGTGCAGATTCCGGAAATAGTGTCAGAATAAACAAGTTCGCGCATCTTTATGCCGAAATCCGGCGGCGCGGTCGGGTCGCGGCAGTTAGTCAATCCAAGATGCATGTTTTAGACAGCTTCAACTACGACATCGGATTAGATGATTACGTCCTTCAAACCTTTACTCCTGCAAGCAAGATCACCCCGCCATACACCATGCGATCTAATGCCACCACGGCTGCCCTGATGACAATCATTAACACCCAGTACACAAAAACAGATTGCTTCCCATTCGAGATGACGGACCTGAAAATCGTTAGTGAAAACCTATGTTTTTTAGTGATTATTAGGACACTGGGTGCAACATCTCAATGTATGCCGGTACCGCTCCATATATAGGAACCGAACTTCTCTATCAACTAATTCGTGTCACGTAGAAGATCAGAAAGGTTTTTGTAGTATTTTCTTTTAGCGATCATGACTACGACACCTTCTACGGAGCCACTTTCCTACAACTACTACACTTTCCAAATTCCCGCCAATTGTACGGTTTCCTTCCGGTTGGCTGAATCGAAGAGTAAGTTAAAACCGAGGCCAAAAAGGAAATAAAAATGAATACGTTTGGATGATCATTCCGGTAGGCTGCATCAAAAAGTAAATTAAAATCTAATTGAACACAATTTTAATCTAATGCTAATTCGTTAAAAAACTTTGATTAAATTCAGATATCACCGAACGGGACTACGATCCGGGGTATTGGACGCAAGGATTTGTTGCCAGCTGCGAGTTCCCGGGATATGGTATGAATCAATATGCCCCGGCGACGCCAGTTCATCAATTGATCCGAGGTAAAAGACCCCTTACCTTTTGAATAATTATTTCTAATTTAGCACGGGGCAAAAGCACAATCAACATCGATGGAAAGCTATCCGGCCATTCGAATGTTGGCAACGGTGGTAATTTCGACGCTTCAATCTTGGAAAACGGAAAGCCGGTTGCTGCCCTTAATGGGTAAGTTTTTCACTGAATACAACCTATTCAGGTGATATTTAACACCCAAATTTTGCTGTGCTAGATTCGATATGTTTAGGACTGGAAACAATAATAAACTAAAAGGAAAAGGCCATGATCTGCAAATCGACTATAACCCGGGCGCGGCCGGGCGGACTGGATTCCTTTTCACATATTCTTTTGGCGATCCGGATGTTATATACTACGATCTCAGCAAGGATCCGTTGATCTATGATACGAGAATGCATTCCACCGTAGAACACCAACCCATTACGTATAGGCTCAAGTTTCAGAAGGACTACATGACTACATGTTACGGTTCCGTCGTTCAAGTGAATGCTAATAATGTCACGGGAGCTGGAAATATATTTTTTACGGACGCAACTCAGACTTGGAAGTATGTAATATGCCTTATGTTGTATAGAATGAATGTTTAGCATCATGGATGTCGCCAACCAAGCCCGACGATTTACCGAATACGTTCATGTTGCCACCAATGACAATTCCGCCTACGTTGCAGCATTTACTTGCGTTGATAAAAGTAAGGCAGTTTTATTCAAGACCCTCACATAATTTTGTTTAGGTACGGACTCTGCCGGTATGGGCCTCGACGACTACAAAATCTATAGCTACCAACAAAACACCAAATCGACTTTGGTAATCCCAAGCAAAACTGGAGCCCAGGCAGTCACCATTGCTCCGATCGTTCTCTCAACCCAGGGTGTGTACCTGGCCCGTCCCACTATTGTAGGCTGGGACCTTAAGTTTCTATAAAAATTCTCAGAATGGATCAAGTTGTAATGTTCCGCTTTATGTTTCCGGAATCCCATCCAAATATCGCAAAAGTACAATGATGCTTTATAACTTTAAGTAGGTAACTTATGCATTTTCATACACCTTTCTAGCTCATCTACTACTGACAATTTTGTCCAGTCCGGTCTGTTTTCCGTATTTACATTGATCGTCCCGGCCGGTTGCGACTTTTCCATCGATCTCGCCGATAAGCCAGGTTTTATCAATGGAATTTGCAAATCATGTGGAATGTTTAGATGACACTATCAATTCATGCACCTTTGGTGCTCATGGTTTTGTCGTTAGCAAAGAGTATCCGGGCTATAAGAACAACTATTTCTCGGCGGTCACTAGCAGCTTTTCAAGGGCCTTTACGAGTAAGTTGATTTAGAAAACGATAGATGGAGAGAGGCGTGCGAGAGAGCAAGAGTATGGTCGTAAAAAACCCATCTTTCGCCTTTTAATACATCTTATAGAAAATTACTACCTCGCTGGCGGGAAGTTCACTGTCGATATCCCGATAGTCGAACCTGGTACCGGACTGTTAAATATAACAATCTACAATACGGACATGAACACCAACATGATATTGTCTGTTCAACTTTGCCTTTTGACAATAGATCCTTAAGTGACAGCTACGCATGGGACAGGCACTTCTCTGACAAAGGATATATGTTGAACATCGATTGGAAGCCACAGTTCTCCAGTAGCGGGATGTTGCTGAGGTGGAGGTTGGATGCTGTGAAGTCTGGTAGTGTGCCATGTCTACTTGTTGCCCTGTTTGTTGCGGTGTATTATTTGTGGAAATAATTGTTTGGGTGCTGACTGCGGGTGGTTTTCGATAAATTATGTTTTTATACTGTACAGCCCGCACGACAAGCAATCGGTATATAGTTTTGAGAAAAGAGAAGAGAAGTTGTTTTGCTAATGAAAAATGAAGCGGATATCGAATTTCTAAGAAATAGATAGATAAATAGACAAATGTTGGGATATTCAGGTTTATTAGAGAATGGTTTAGAAGTCGTTCAACGGCATTTTCTTGTTGAACGCCTTGCTGGGCCGCCGCCTCGAATTCTCATCAGCCCGAACGACCGTCACGAGGGCCACTTCATCTTGACGAACGGAACGGAGAGAATGGAGAGAGTGCAAAGATCGATGGGACATTGACGAGCGTGTAGAACCGGTTTCGGATGGCATGGCTAAAAATAACTTACTTTAGAAGCTTTACAAAACTATATATAAAAATCCTAGTAGCAAAATTTGTAATTTACGTAATAAAACTTCAAAATAGAACTTACCATGAATTTTCTGCAACCTCGGATCCGGTTTCCTTGCCTTCACCTCTTTTTCCGGATATTCCAATCCATTATCCGCAAAATATTCGCGCAATTCCTCGTCCGGAATGTCGACAGCTGTCTGCCGGCAAAGGTATTTCCCTTCATCATTCAGATCCATACTCTGAAACGATTTTATTAACGGAATTTGGATCAAGCTAAACTTTATAAAGAGGAAAAACTATGATAAACCTAATAACGACGACGAACACCTAATATAGTTTAGTTCAAAATCGACTATCCCAACGTTAGAATACCCCCACTCAGAAGCCCCAACCGGGAAACACCGGATTAGCGAAACTACAGCCCCCCAAAAATAAACCAAATTGGCCGGAAGGGCGGGGCCAATAACCCTGATAAAACGGGCGATTGGTAGACAGAATCGTATAATCAAAACAAGGGATGAATGAAGTGGCTCGGCCAGTTTATCTTGAAGTATACAAAAGTTGAGCGGAAATTCCCACACCAGGTAACAAATCCGGTAGACAATCCTCAAGGCGGGGCCAAAAAGGGAGCCGAAAGACGAAAACCCTAAACCCGGCTCTCAGGTCTTGATGGACCCTAGTCCAAAATCCGGATGATTTTAGGATTTTTTTTTGTTGTGAAATCCGAAAGATGATCAGGATTAGATAGCCTGGGACTGGATTGTCAGCGGGGGATTTTTAGCAAAGGGGCAACCAGTTTTTTTTTGTTTTCCACCTATACCAACCTGTTGGTAAGATATAAGGCATTTTTTTATAGTGCTTTAGTAGTTTTTTTTTATTGTAGAAAGTTATAAAAATCGTTGAAAAAGGTTTGAAAATACGAAAAATTTTTCCAAAAAGTCAAAATTTTGGAAAGTTATGATGTTTTCATGATTAAATTTGGTTTGCCCTCCTCAGTAAATCCCCCCGCTAACAGTCCAGTACCGATAGCCCTGGAATCAGAAAGCCTACCATTCGCTTGTCGACAGGAAGATTTCGGACAATCTTTTCGATAGAATGTGAAGAATGGCGATTGAAGATGACACTAGAATTAGTAGGGACGTCGGGATGGTCCGACAATTCTCTCACTTCTCGCGAAGTTGACGAAGCGATGGGGGGCGACGTTTTTCGAACGTTGGCTCGGTCCACTCGCGACTTGTGGATTGTTCTTCCAGCCTGCAAAATTAGTGTACATATTTATTAACGGGGGGCGGGGTAAAATCACGGGTGCCACTCCATATTTCGAATTTTGTCAATTTACTATAGGATTTCGCAAGTGCCATTCTATAAAGCATCAAAAAATTCTAAAATACTGAATTTTAATTCGAGAAAAATCCGGTTTCAAGTTTTTACAAGGTTTCAAGGTAGGAAAACTTTGGTCGGAAAACGCATTGCATAACAGGAAATCTATTTTCGATCCTTTCGAAAATACTGATAAATAGGTCTCGAAAAATACGAAAAGTTTTCTACAACGAGAAGATTGCTATTTCTAAGTATTTTTATTATCAAGAAACTTTCTTTTTGTCTTAGGCTTAGCCAGGCTTAGGCTTAGCTTAGCTTAGGCTGAGAGTTAGGTTTCCGCATCAACGTCTCCCAAAAACGGATTAAATCTAATAAATAAAACCATACAATTTCTTTTTCAACCTATACCCCAGACCACTAGTAATAAAAACTCACAACTGGCCACTCTAACGCACAAAAAGCGACCAATTAGTTTTTTGAACTACCGCCCACTCCGCGACCACCAAAACCAACCCCATTTTGCCAAAAAAAAACACATAGTAGCTCACCTCTGAACTGGAAGCGTCTGCACCGACGTTAGCGAGCCGGAACGTTCTAGGATTCAGGGTTGAATGTAGGTTTTGGCTGGGGGTTTTCCAAGAAAGAACGGACCGCTCGTAAATATCTGGCCTGCTTTCACAATTTGCCCTTTCTCCCCTCGCTGGGCCCCTATTTTTGGATTACGAAAACAGCGAGAGGGACGGGTCTTTCCCTTCCACGAGACGAATGCCAGAATTCATTTGCTTAGAGAATGTTCTAAAATAATTCAGAAACCCTTGATTTAATTAAATTTATAGAAAGAATCGTTTTAGGTGGGTGTAAAGCTTTGTTCTTTGGACAAAGCTTGAAATTCCCCAGCAAAATATCTTTTTTTTTAATTACTGAGTGACTATGGTATTAGAGCAAATTTTACAAAAAAACGATTTTGCCAGTTCTAACCCGCACTTAACAAAATACACATTTTTAAAAACCTTGGCTAAACTACAGCTAAACTCGCCGCTTGCCGACTCTCGCCTACTGGTTCTCGGTTACCTTTTAGTCTAGAGGGCTGTAAGGTATACCAAAATACTGGCAAGGGTAAGTCGAGTATTTTGGTATACTTTACAGCCCTGTAGATACAAAAGTTAAAGTCGGCGGGCGGAGGGGGCATATCCAGTAATACCGAAACTTTTCCTGGAAGATCGTAAAATTTTGGCAGTTTTTTATGTAGACTAAGATTTATTTAGATTATTTAGTTCTACCGAAAAAGCTATCTTAAAACGACAAAAACAGCTAAAAACAACTGCTTCCAAAACAAACCTCTTCGCATAGGAGTTCTTCCAAAATGTGTAAAACTCAACGTAGACAATCGGCGAACAGGACTAAAAAAGTTGAAGTTATAACTCTCTAAAATACAGATCCAAGTGTTTCAAAGTCCCCAAGGACTACCCGATACTAATTGAGCCCGCCAAGGAAACGGAACGCTAATTTTCCGACAGCCAAAAGCTGGAAATAGGATGGGCCCGGAACCCCGGAGAGCTGAACAGACATTGGCATAGAAAAAATGGGACCCGGGGTGAGGGTGGGATATATTGGGGCGGCTATGGAACCCATTTCCCGGTTTGAATAGGGCTTTTTAGAGGTTGTAGGGGAGGGAAAAGGAAAAAGGAAATAAAAGAGAAGTGGCTGGGATGGATGAGTCTAAAGCATACTCCCGGAATAGTTTGATATCGGGAAATGGAGAAGCGGATTTTTGAGGGGACCATAAATTAGCGGAAGGTGGTTCGGGGAGCAAGAGGGTGTTTGTTAGGGAGCATATGGTCGGGAAAATGTTTTAGAAGCTATGATTGGTGGCATATATTGTTATGGCAGGGTCACGGAGGCCAGCTGTAGAACGTGGATTCTGGGAAGAGACAGTTTTTGAGCGAGTGGAGGGATAAATCATGGTATAACTGGTATCGTCTTCGACTCTATTAACGGTTGAAATTATCTACTGTCATAACAACCCTGGATATCGATATAAAAGACGAATAATAAATAAGAAAAACTTTCAAATATCAAATTTAAAAAAGTTATTATCGAAATGTTAATGTTTAGGTATATCTAAGGCAAGAAGGCTTACTGTAACTTCAAATAAAAAATATAGTTGTAAAATCAAACAGTATTAGCTATAAATGATGATTATCAGGAATCAAAAGCATTATTGGGGCCAAGAATTTTTTCGAAAATCATATTTCATGCAAGATTTTGTCGAAAATTACTTTTCGCAACGTCGTACTTCGAAACTCACTTTTCCGAAAATCAGAAATTTGTAAATTCGCGTTGTTTTTTCATACCATTTTTGACATTTTCCTATTAGTAGCTGTCTGCAAATTTTTCGAGATCCTGATTTTCAAAAGAGTGGTTTTCGAAAAAGTGGTTTGTGGAAACAAAGGTTTCGAAAAAGTTCTTGTCGGAAATATTACTTTCAAAAAAGTGTATCTAAAACTAATATTATGCTAAACGGAACAAAAAATCTGCTAATCTTAGCGCTAAATAAATTTGATCTGAAATTTAACATTCAGAGTGGGTTACGCAATTTTTTAAACTCCATTCCAACTAGCTCTAGACCAAAAACTAAACCCTAGCCAATCCGAACGCCTCAAAAATCCCAAACAATTCCCAAAATCCCGTCCCAAACCCCCGGAATTCTCGTGCCGCCACGCCGAACATGTGGTTGAGGATGGATAGAGGAGGAGCAAGAGGACCCGACAGTCCCCCCGATCGACCATTGCGATAGGTGAGGACGAGCCGATGAGGGTGGCTGTATGTATGTCTGTATGTTTGTCGGGATCGATGGAAACGCGAGGGTGGCAGATGCCGGCAGACCCATTTCGACGGCTTTCGACTTCATAATCTATCGCGACCCCCGGAACTAGCAATGCGCAACATAGAAAAGGGGGAGGGGGTCAGTGGGGTCGGATTTTTAGGTTTATTTTTGAGAAGGAGCCGTTATTAAGTCATAGTGAGATTTTTGACGCATCACTCAAAAATCTTCAAACTCTGCCCAAACTTCAGGATTTTTGAGAAAATCCTCCCGGAATTTTGTCAAAGCTGAATCCTGATGCCACGTTTGTCCCTTCTTTAGCCATCCTGATTTAAGAAAAAATTTAAATTAAGATAAAGTTAAAGAAAATTAGGGAGTTATGATGCTAATGCTAATTTCGAGGCACTTTATCCTTTCTTTGAAAGATGGGAATTGTGCAGAATTTCAAAAAATATTACTTTTTCGCATGCTTTGATGATTTTAATAATTTTTATTTTACATAAAGATAGCATTGCATTTCATTGCTTCCTGCGAAACGCATAGTATGCTAATTAGAATTAAGCTATAGATGAAGCTATGTGAACTGACAATTCCGCAAAATGAATATTGGTTTTTTAGATTGCCGTAAACCTTGGAGTAGCGTGAATTATACTAATTAAAATTCATCAAACTAAGTTTTGCGAGCTGAAAATACGCTAAATAAATGTTGAGCCATTAAAATCTATCGAATCACCAAATGAAATTATCGAAAATTTTATTGCTGAAATGGATCTTTTTTGTCGCATTTTATAAAATTAGATAATGTAATTAACCACTTTAGAAAAATTACCAACCTCAACGGAACAAGGGAAATACTCCTCGCCGACAACCGATCTAAAATTGGATCTGCAGCCTGGGGCGTCAATTGAAATGTCGTCTGAAATGCCCGCCGTCTGGTCCTGGCTATTGACGTGCTCTGCATCAGATCTAAACCGAGCCTCAGTCAGCCAGTTTTCCGCCGACAATTTCCGCTCACCCGTCTCCAAATCGTACAAAGTGCCCCGTTCTGGAACTTTTCGCGTGATCAGCGAGATTGTTGACTTGAAGATGTAGATGAACATTTCCATTAGGGTTACACAGCTGCAGCCAAGGAATAGGGAAGTTGCACCCCCGATTAGGGCTAAAACAAGTTGGAAATAGACTTTATATATATTCTTACAAAGCACATCGATTAATCCAATTTTTCTCGTTTCCGTCCTTTCCTCAATATTTGTATCCATCACGATTTCAAGCTTAGAAAATCGGCGGCTGCTTTTGATCTTCGCTTTTTGGTAGTATTTCTCTAGCCGCACATCAAGGTCTGTTTTCTCGCATTCCGGCACGCAACGGAAATCTAAAAAAACTATCAAATTCAACCCCTTTTCTTACTTTGTATCTTTTTAATTTCCTTCTCCGTGGGAACAATCGGTTTTGCACATTCCGTAAAATTCCCGTTAAAAAGCGAAAAATGCGCCTTCGGGATGCAGTCATTTGCCTCGTAATAGTACGCGGCAATCCGGAGCCTTTCGCACAACCGTAGCGTATAGGAGCTGTTCGGAATAAAGCTCTTGGGGACCTTCAGCTCGTGCCAAGAATCCATACAGTGCCCGCCTTCACTTGCTGGCAGGAGTATCCTCTAAAATAATGTCCTAAAAAATTTCTTAAAATTTGTAAGTCACGGCCTGGCTACGATATTGTTAATAGCTCACAGCGCACTTTGCGCATGCCTAGATGAAGCCGATTGAGGCGCGCGAATGGTAGATTAACCCGCGATTTCACCGGAAGTCCCAAAAATAACGTCAGCTCCATTGGGATTAAGGCCATTTCTAAAGATTATTTGAAATTTTGTAATTTTTAGATACCTTTTGTAAGATGGTCTATCACTAGGTTTTTCTTTACTTTCTTTAGAATATGCTTCAGCCCGAAAAGAAAATCGTAAAATAGAACACAATCATCCTCCACTTCTTTGCACTTGTAGACGGCGTTGAGATCGAATTGAGAGCAATTAAGCCTACAAATTGCATATTGATTTAATGGGATATATACCTTGAGCTATGCTTACATAATTTAAATTTCATATCGTTAAAGGGAGATATTGATAATCGTGAGCTTTTCATCATAAAAGAAGACTTCCGGTGGTATGAGATTATTGTTCGACCACTCTAAGAATAATTGTAAAATTGAGAGACGTTTATATAACTTACAAAAAGCATAAAAAATACTAAACAGTTGATGACCACTACGCACCAAAAAACACGTGACGCCCAGGTTTGGGCTACAAATATTCGACGCTAAAAATTAACATAATTAGTAGATTTCGAAAAATTCTTGCCATTCCATGAAAAGTCGTTAAATCTGTATAATAGCGTCCTTCCTCATCATGAACGTGAATATAAACGTTTGGAATTTCTGCAGCTTCATCCTCAGCTTCTCCTGCAGAATCTAGAGATAATAAACGAGTTGAGTCAATGTTTTGGTAAATACCTACCATGTTCACTTGGGGGTGGCTCTTGGCTGGCTCTACTAATTCGTTCCGGATCGATACCCCGTTCATCTGGGGTCAATTGTCTCAAAATGGCTTTCACTTCTGAGGGGAAGAGCCGGGGTCGTGTATAATCAAAATCCACATCGAAATCGTCGACCTGAAAGTTCAATAATGGTTTATGGCTTGCAAGAATAGATTTTAAGCTGCTTTCCGTTTAAATTAAATTATGGATTGTTTAAAACTAATAATTGACATATTTTTGTTGCACGCCGACACAAAAAAACGCCAAAAATAGGGAAAATATCGAGAATCCAGGGAGTTTCGCAAAAATCTTGGCTAAGTTTATTGGTAAGAACGCTCAGTATAATTCCCTTAAGTTTAACTCAAAAATTTCGATACCTTTCGAATAATCGAAGCTTTATGCCCTTTGCTGATACCAAGCCCCATATTTTGAATGAAAGCGAAAAATAATGTGCCATCAACTGCCCACCAGCCCTAACACCTCCGCCTCCAAAAACCATCAAAATTTACGACTTTCTCGCCCCTCCCCGTTAATACCCCCCAACTCCAATCTCATACCTCATCAAAATCAGTTTCGCTCATTCAATGGTGTTTAGCGATGGACGAGAAATTGTGGGGCGGAGGGATAAAGGAAAAGACTGCTAGGAGGCCTCGGGCTTCTGGACCCGATCCTTATCTCTGGCAATTGTGGGTGGTTATGAGCCTTGGCTGGGCACGAGCTCTCGGGAAGGGCTTCTTCCTGTCTTCTACTCGCCACAAACATTCCTTGATGGACTGTACACGTAATCGAGGGCGATCCGGGAGGAATTGGGTAGTGAAGTGCAAAGAAACAAAATGTTTCGAAGGTGGAGATTAAAAATGAAATTAGATAAAGGCCATCCCGAAAATCCCTCTAGCACCCCTTAATTAAACCAGATGGTTCCAGTCGCTTCGCGACTGTAACCATCTGGCCTTCGGGCTTCCCTTCATGCCATACACCATCACATCCATCCCTACCTTTCCAAAAATACCCCCGCTAATGGCTACAGATACCTCCCCCAGCCAAATCCTCTTCAAAAACTACCTAAATACATACCTTCCTGACGGCTTCAGATACCCCCCATGGCTGAAATCCCCTTCAAAAACTACCTAAATACATACCTTCCTGACGGCTTCAGATACCCCCCATGGCTGAAATCCCCTTCAAAAACTACCTAAATACATACCTTCCTGACGGCTTCAGATACCCCCCATGGCTGAAATCCCCTTCAAAAACTACCTAAATACATACCTTCCTGACGGCTTCAGATACCCCCCATGGCTGAAATCCCCTTCAAAAACTACCTAAATACCTTCCTGATGGCTTTAGATGATTTAAATAATTAATTAACATAATTAAAAAGTATTAAAAAGTATTAAAAAGTATTAAAGTAACTTAAAAAAGCTATCTGGGCGCGGGAAGGGGCCTGGGGAAGAGGGGCGAAGGGAAAGGGGGCGTGGCCTCCCGTTAGAGGGGCCCCCACTGGTTTTATTAAGGCGCCACTTTCAAAGTTAATTTTAATAATTTAAACTAAAACTTTTTCGTAATTTTTTTATCAGTTTGGGGGTTTCTGACGGCGCTCTATCCGAATCCGAAGAGAGCTAAGCTCTAGCTCCTTTCCCCTTCGAGTTGAATTCGGCTTCACACGGACGGACGGACGGACGGACAGAGACCACAGCAAAATTATTATAGTTGATTGATAGCTTGGATCGTGGTAATTTTTAGATCATTTTCGAATACGTTTCGAAATCCAAAACACTAGGGGTCTTAGTTTTCTGTGTATCATTAGCTGTAAATCCCGTGCTTTCCTGAAAACGTATTTTTTTCGGAAATCGGAAATTTGGGTTTCTCGTTAATGTGCCTTTTCCATGATTTTTGAGCGTAAAAAAAACGGAATCAAACTACAATATTTTGAAAAGGAAAAACCCTTTTTCCGCAATTTGGAAAGCTTCCGTTTGATACAAAAGCCTTAAAAATCGGATGATGTCATCCTGTATTTTTCAGAATTGTGAAAAGAAGCGACAAAGTGAGATCAAGGCGCTGAGCAACTTGTGTGTCGTCTATTTCAGATGCGGCCTTTTCTCATTATTTCTATAGCACCGCTACGTCATCACCAACAAGTCCCAAGACCCCAGAATTTCTAAATTCTTCCATCACATTGAAGTCTCCGCCACCAACCACTTTGCTGATTGGACGATCCCCGCATCGACATGATTTATTCCCGGCTTTGGCGGCTAATCCGCAGCTTATCCGCCGCGACACCCCAGGACCGCGAATGGCACTTTCCACAGATTCTTTCAGATCCGCCTCAGACTAACGGAAGGAATTATTAAATTTCTGAATACCGTTGATTGCTTTCAAAGCCTGGATGACCAGTTTTTTTTGCAGTAGTTATTTAGTAAAGGAATTATTCCGGATTTGACACTGGTTGTTTTTTGCAGATAAAAACTTTGAAAAGCTGATCCTCAGATTAGAATCTTGGTTATCTCTTTTATATGAATTTTTCAGCTCTCTTGATCGCTTTCAAAGCTTATAGAACTGTCTTCTTGTAAGTGGCTATTGAGAAAGAGCTATTCTGGTTTCTTCCATCGTATCCTTGTAGAAATTTTCCGGAAAAAAAACTGTATAACAGATCCGGGAAATAAACGCTCTATTACTTCCTTTTAATATAAAATAGCCTTGAAAGTTTGCGAGTTTCTGGTTGCCTCAAAGGCCGCACGTCAAGCCCAATATTCGGAACGTGCCATCCCAAGGGACTCCTCGGCCTCGCTTCCGCAGGCCATGTCAGAAGCCGAACGCCCCGCTTTCCCAAAAATTCCAAAACATTCCGATGTGCGTTAAGTCTTTTCTTTTTTAGACACATTATAGACAGTAAACTTTGCCCATGCTTGGATCCAATTTTAGGAACCAAATAAAGCTTTCCAGCGACACTTCGTGAAGTTTTTGGTTCGGAAACGCTCCTTCTTATTGCAGCCTTCCGAATAGTCCAAACCCTAGAATTACGCGCGTCCCGTTAATTACTCGTTACTTCCAGCTATCGTCCCCACAGGCAACCCCCCACTTGGCACCTAGATGAGATTTCCGGGTATAGCACCTTTGCAGGATTCCAATATTTTTTTACGGAATTGTAACGTACATTAATAGCTAATTCTTGGGGTTATATGTCGTCCTTGGTGCTTTTCTGCCTTATCAGCTCTTATTAATGCAAAAAATTGCGCATCTGTATGGTATTCAAATGTCACGCTTGACCTTATTATGCCTCTCACTCCGCACGGCATTTCGGGACAGCTTTTGTTTCCAGATATCACCAGAAGTTCTCGAGGTTAGCTTCTTGTCGTCTTAAAGTGATGAAGACGACCGAGCTGGAGGCGTACCGCTTCAATTTAGGTAAAGGGAGCCAGTTGGCATGAAGCCGATCCAGATTATGTATAACATGTATAATTGCTAGCCCTTTAAAAATCGGTTAAATTATGAAAGCGTACAAAAATCTTGAATTCTCAAAACGGTACTCCACTTCCGAAAACGAACATGTAATTTGCATTCCCCGCCCCTTCCCCTTCTCTCCCCCAGCCGTTCCCATAAACCCCCGTAGCTCCTCCCACATTGTTGTCCCTATTACGACATGTTATTTGAAGTGAAAGAGGGGCGCAAAAGGGGAGAGAGAGAGACAAGGGGAAAGGGGCTGGGTGCTGTGTCACTCCTCGGGGGCTGTTGGGTGTGGTGGGGCGGCTACGCGCGACTCCCCTGCACGCCGAGGTCCCGTTGACCCAGGGGACTGGCGGCGAGATAGTACGGAGACTTTGGAGAGTCCATACCTCCCACTGCTACACCCCTTCCATCCCAGCCCCGCGTCATATGATTATCCCCCCTTCCACCCCAATCGCCTCCCCTCTTTTCTCTTTTCCGCCCCGCTTCCATACACACAGACAGACACACACACCCCGACTGTGTTTACATTTGGTTGTTTTTCTTTCACCGCCCCGTTCTCTTCAGTCGCATATTCTCAATCAAAGAACGAAAACGACACAATAGGGAACAAAAGAAACCCGGCTTTTCAGGAACGGAAATGATTGATTGTGATGAAGCGGTGTACTTGGCGAGTTGTTCATTTTTCAGGTATGGTATATATTCATTGGATGTGCAATTTAAAGTTCAGGAAGGTTAAAAATGATTGGATAAAGTGGTGGGGGTAGAAAAATCAATAGTTGGGTGCGCCGAAGTTTCGCGTTAAAAGTTCCTCTCGCTACGCTAAAATTTTTAAGAAATAATATATAAAAATATAGCTTTTTAGAAGTATTATAAAACTAATAGACAATCGTGTTAGTATTTATAAACCCAGATTTATTTAGTTTATCAATTAAAAATGATACGTATCATTTTTGAGAGCGTACAAGGGGTAAAAACTTTTTTTTTGCAAAAAATTAGGTATATCTAAACCCAACCCCATTTCCGGGGCCGCATTTTATTGGGCAAGCCAAATACGAGCCGTGCCACTATCGCCTCGCTGCGTACAGGCCTGGGAATGGGCCGGCCCGGGCCGGCCCGGGCCGGCCCGGGCCGGCCCGCCAGTCCATTTTTCTCGGCCCGGCCCGGCCCGCAGCCAATTTTTCGGCCCGACATTTTGGGTACATTTTTACCAAACCAGTATATGCCATCATTTAATTTTTCCGGAGTTACAAAAACGTGTTAGATCAAGTCCGTTAATCGTCTATAGGCTTGTACAACCGATTTAGGTATAGTATGTGACGAGAATTTATTTATAAAGCAGCATACAACCAGTTACATCTTTAGTCCAATAGAAAAAGGTCTGTTTTACTTAGTGGAGTTCAATTTCTTTGACGCATACGTGTAGTTTGAACGAAAATACACTTAAATAAGGCTAACAAGGCATATTCCCAGCATTTCTGAACATTTCCGGCCAAAAAAGCAAAAAGCAAAAGACTGACCTCGGCCGGGATCGAACCCGGGTCGTTTTCCTGATAAATCAAAGTTAAGCCAAAACTCGGATTTTTTTATTTTTAGCTGTTTAAACAGATGATTTAAGTTGAATATCAATAAGGAAAACTTATAATGTAATTAAATTACCTCATTTAAACTCAATATAACTTATTGGCAAGGTGGCGGGCCGGGCCGGCCCGCCAGCCTAAAATCCCGAAAATCTCGGCCCTGGCCCGGCCCGCCAAATTCCCAGGCCTGACTGCGTATAAACACTTTCCGGGGCGGGGCCTGTTTTTGTGGCGGAAGCCTGTTGATCAATCACACACATGCTGCTCCAGCATCAAGGCCATCCGACACCTTCACTTTTCACGTCTTGGCGCGAACCCAACGCAGAAACAATCGCTGAATTTGCATATTACGCGTTGCTCCGCCCCCTCCGGGCTTCAGAGTTTCGAAACAGTTTCGTAATAAATCATCGCGCCCGTCAGCCTTTCGCGCATATTTTAAAAAATTATTTTTAAAGGTAAAATTGTTTTAAATAAATCCATAGAGATTTTGGTATCTAGATAACTATGAATATCCAAATTTTCCCACTGCCCTGATTTCCCAACCCTCTGACTAGCGGCGGGAACGGGCCTCCATTCAAATTTTGGACCACCCTCACCCTAACACCAGATCTTTTTCAGCGATTACTCCAGCCACCCGCAAAAAATCGATCCCCTCCCCGATCAGTCTTATGAAATGGATGAGGGGCCGAAAGAATATGTGAGTTTTTATATTTATTTTTGTAGTTATGGTTTTAGACAACGCTCACAGTTATGAAGCGTAGTACTCCTCCACACTCTGAGCCTTATGAGATTGGCGTAGAAAATCAAAGAACTCCTCCGGTTTCGCCGCTTAAAAGAAGGTAAAATTTTATTCTGTTACTTTTTTATTTTACTTTATATAAACGGTTTAATTTTGAGCAGTATCCCTTGAAACATATTACAACTTTACCTATTTTTTTTCAGCTACAACAACCTCGAACCTCAAGCGGACAAAGTCAGAAAAGACCACGATATCCAGGTTTGTATTTGCGTGTCATACACTAGTTTACTCTTCTCTATCAGGTCGTCAAGAAGCAGATTGTGAAATACACGGATCTGCCGCGCAGTTTCTTCGAAAACCCGGTCTACCAGCCGCTGCCCGGTGGGGGCTACGTCGAGATGTGGGTTTCTGTTTGCGTTTAAGACTGAGAAGCCTGGAACAGAGAACCAGAGGCTAGAGTTCAGTTTGGGGATTGTTTTATTGGACCGGAAATTAGAGAGTAATGGGTTGGTTTGAGCTAGGCTAGTAGTTAAACTTTTGCTTGGTTTGGGCTTGGGCATGGGCATACAGGCTTGAATTTGGAGGCTTCATCATCTTGTGAGGTTCATTACTATAATTTTTTAAACTAGGCTTAGGAGACTTAGGCTCAGGTTTGGGGCCTAGTCCTAGGCTTCGACTTCGGGTAAGGCTAGGCTTAGGCTTAGGCTTAGGCTTGATTCGCATAAGACATCGTCGTATCATAAATTTCGGTTCCGGTTTTAGGTTAAAGTCAAAAATTTTTTCTAAAATTAAATATTCTCACTTTTTAGTTGCGTCGAAAGCAAAAAAGTACACCCCCGCATCGCGGCCATCAAACGATCTCCCGTCTAACCAACTAGAAACCATTCCCTGGTGCCATAGAATTTTTTGCTACATCCTTTACGGTCTCCCCCCTTATCTCTGCATTTAGTCAGTATTTCCCATGTTTTCTGTTTGCTTTTTTCGGCGTTTATCCCCCACGATAGATCTTAATTTCTGTTTTGCCCCACGGGTGCCTTCCCCAAAAAGATTGTGATCTCCGGGTTTTTTCCCCCAAATTATGATGTCATGTTTTCTGCATAAAGTTTATCAATTTGAAAAGAAAAAAAACTTGAGCAAATCGGAAATGATAACAAGAATAAAAAACACAAAAAATGGTTGTGGCCGAATGAATTTTTGACGAGGTGAGACCACTCGGAATTAGTACAGAAATGTAGGAAAAATGGCAGTTTTGATTTAAAAAAAATTAAAAAACAATTCTTAAGGCTAGAAAAAAAGATAAAACTTTATACATCAGTATTGCGGGGCTCCTTTTTGCCGGAAAGTATGACGGTAGTTGTGCGTTTTGGTGTAAACTCGAGGCTCTCCTCCTCCTCCTCTTCCTAAATCAAAATAGGATTTGTAGTTTGAAACGGACTTCAGGTCCCAATCCCAGGAGCCGGGGGAGGGCCACAAAAAACGTGGGGGGCTCATTTTCGCCAAAATGGTTTTTTCTAAAATGAAATGCCTTTTGAGAAAGCGTTCCACAACACACTACAATTACAAAACGACGGCAGCGAAAAATTCTGGTACCTCACTGCCGGATGTTTTGGCATAGATTCTTTCGGCTCGTTGGGGACCAGAATCGGTGATATGTTCGACGGGGACTTCAACGACAGTTTCCGGCTCGCTGTGGGACTTCAATTGCGTTTAACGATTTTTATAAAATTCCTTAAACCTGGCTACTAGTACCACGAGATGAAGAGGGTCGATCATTATGGGGGTGGAGATGAATGTCCATTTTTCGGGTGGGCTGGGCGGGCTAAATGATTTTTAGATTTTTTTTTTGCTTAAGGACTCTCATACCCTGGGAGGTGGGGCCGAAACATCGCCATGGTATACAGTAGTTGAGGGGGTTTCTTGTCCCGAGAAATCTTGTACCACAACGTAATTAACAGATTTAAAATCCTCTTTGTATTTTTCGAGCGCGTATGCCTAAAGAGATGAAATTTTCGGATTCTATGCAGCAAAGCTTACCCTCAACATAGCTTCATCTGTCTGGCAAATTGCATTCTTGAACTTCATCCTGTTCTCGCTGTGTTTCTAAATACAAAAAAAAAAATTTTACGGTATTTTGTAAAATATGTACCGCCAAGCGTTTCTTCTCCTTTTCCGGCATAATGTTATACAAAAGTCGTGACTTCAACGGCATTTTTGCCAATACAACATCAAGAGAACGAGGATCCGGAGGAGCTGAAACACAGTATATATGTCTTTAAAATCAATAAAAGCTTACGAGCTTCACGATGTTCATCGTCAACTCCTTGAGCCTCAAGATCCTCATTAGCTACAGGTTTTGTAGGAGGAATCTCTCCCTCATCCTCCGCTTCCGCCAATGCTTTTGTGTATTCTTCGTCGATGTTGTCTTGCATTCCCTGAAAAGCGATGCCTGAAATCAATATACAAAGAATCCTTACTGTAGCCAGGGCCTCAATTTGTTGCTGAATAATCTGAAGTACGGTGGAGACGATCGACAGTCCGATCAGCATCAGCACACCAACGATCAACATGTAATCGTACTTTTCCGGAAGTACATCACCAAATCCAATGGTTAGGAAGGAGATCAGGGTGAAGTAAAGAGCAGTTCCTAAAAATTTGTATATTTAAAGTTTCTGGAAAATACCGTAAGTCCAGTCATCTCGTCCAAGAGGTAGGAAAATTGCTGCACAAAGCAGAATCCAAGCAATCGTCAAAAGAATCAAAAACCATAAAGGGAAAGAGAGAAGATCATCGTCATCTTCACCCTTCTTCACTTTTGCCTCTGGCCCGAGGTCTTCCATCTAAAATAGATTTTTTCACGAGTTTTTCTCGATTTCCTAAATGGATGCATCTGCATATCCTTGACGTAATTCATGCAAACTACCAATTACCTCTACTTTCTTTATGGTATATTTTGCTATTAGCTAGATAATTAAAAAATTAAACCTTTTTGAGGCTAACCTACCTTCTTTTCCAGGTCCTTTGAGACAACGCGGCTAGATTTGGTAATTCCACCCCAAAGAACCTAAAATTTCGATATTTTCTGGTTTAAAATTTAGTATCGTTCCGGAATTAAACATAATTAAATTCCGCACCTTGCAAAATTTTGCAAAAAGCGATCCAAGCCCGAGCAAACAGATAATGCCGATCGGGATCCCGATAAAAGCGTAAATTACAGTCAGCACCCTTCCGGCACCAGTGACCGGAACGATGTCACCATAACCTGAAAGTATATAATTTTTAATGTCTGATTAAATCTGCATACCAATTGTGGTATAAACGGTCATCGAGTAAAAGAGGGCGCCGACGAACGTCCATTTGTGGTTGGTTACCTCGACCTAGTATGGAGGAATAATGATATTTCTTTCGAAGTTCCGCCTACCTCTTTCACTCCCAAATCACGGGTGTAGTTTTCGAGTGAAGTTAAGGTATGATCGTAGGCAACACGTGGAGTCATGGCACGGATATTGTTGAGCTTGAAGGCGGTTTTCTAAAGACATTTTTGACAGAGGTTTCACAAGCAGAAAAAGTTATATAGATTTTCTCTGTCATCGATTTAATAATAAAATCTATTTCTTTGTTTGATTAAGCGATTAGAACCCGAGTAAGTAGAAAATTCTGCACGTGGCGGCAAAATGATCCTCCTAATTTCAATGCAAATTAAATTTTCTGGATTTTCTAAAACTTTCGCTCACCTCCATCAACTCCTCACGATCTTTCTTCAAATTCTCCATCTCATTCAACTCATTTGGAGCTTCCAGGGTCATAAAAAGAACGGCTCCAACCAGCGTATAAAGCGCCAGTATGAATACGGGTAGTAGGGAGCGGAACCCCTCTCGGAAGGTCCCTATTAATGATCGCACCCATTCGGCGATCATGTCGAGGGTTCCCTGAAAAATCATATATTGCAATTAATAGTTTTAAGCCAGAATGCCGAAATTTAAGATGCCGCTGCAGAAATGTCGACAGTTAAGTTGACAAAAAATATAAATGCCGACATGAAAAATACCGCTGGCGGAAATGCCAATAATTAAGATGTCGAAAAGGCAAAATGCCGACATTTTAGGTATCGAAAGTCAAAATGCCGACATTGAAAATGCCGACAATAACAGGGTCGACGTTCGAAATGCCGACAGTTAAAACGTCGAAAACCCAAAAAACCCACATTCGAAACGTCAACGGCAAAAATGCCGGCATTAGAAATGCCGACATTCAAAATGCCAAGAAGGTCAAAATACCGACAACCAAAATGATTATGGCGAAAATGCCGACAGTCAGGATGTCGAAAAGGCGAAATCCCGACATCCAAACGGCTAGATATATGCAAAAACACTTAAATTCCAGGCCTGGGCGCCGACATTTTGTGTCTCGGCATTTGGGCGATCAGCATTTCGCGTGTCGGCATTTTGTTCATGAGTATTCTGATGTCGGCATTTTGCCCCCCCCCCCCCCTTAACTACTAAACAAAACTAGAAAACTACCAACAAGAATATATACAAAAAGCAACATTAGCAATTCCCGGCGAACAAAAGAGGGGGAATCCGATCCCATTGAATAAATGGGCCATTGGAATAGGAGCCGGAACATGGGATTGCGTGATGGGGCTCTTTCTCCTCTTTGGTTTGGGCCTCCTCCTCCTTTCTCCGGGGTCACCCATCCCCCCTTCAAGGAGATCGACCGTCGTGCAGCTCGAGCTCCCCTGGGTCCCCTATGTCACCAACTACCACCCTCCACCAACCTCCCTCTCTCAACACGGGCCAACCACACACAAAACAAGACAACATGTCGTTATATGCATATGGACGGGATGGTAATGCTATAGTTGGAGGGCATAAAATTGAAGGTATCGTTGAAAGGGACAGTGAAGTGAAAATTGGAGCTTCGAAGCTAACGATAAAATTCAAATAAGGCTTCGTCATTCCTTCAAAAATTTCTAAATTACTACGGTAAACTAGAGGCTAAGTCGAATTTAAAAAAATATGATTGAAAGGGAAAGTTATGTGAAAATGCAATGGAAAAATTTTGCTATTAAAAGCGCTTTCTTATTTTATTGCCATTGGAGCATTAGAAACAAATCGAAAAGCTCTATTAAATTCCAAAGGTAAAATTGCAAAAATTAGTTTAGTAAAAAGAGGTTATAGGGTTTATGGTATGAGTTTAAAGGCATAGTGAAGTCAAAATCGAGCTAAATTCTTAGCGTATATAATTTCATCAAAACACTAAAAATTTGAGATCTAGATGGTACGCTACTAAACGCGGCCTTGGGGCTTCCATCGCGATCTTAAAGTAATTGTAGCGTAAAAAAACGTACTCTAGGAATAGACAGTAAAAAATATCAAAATCAGCATAAATTTTTCAAAATGAGGTAAACATCGTATATTATTCCTGGAGAATTGTATTTAAGTTTGGGATTAAAATGCCTAGCATAAAAAAATAGCCATCATGGCTGCAAATACCATTTTTAACCGATTCTGCACGAAAAGCTCAATTTTTTGAATCGGATACAAAATTACCACTAAATATTACTAAACTCCAAAAAACCAGAACAATCAAGCCATAAACAACTCATAAATCAACACAGATATATCAAAATCCGTCATCCATCCAAACGACCAACCCTCCCAAAACCCATCGGGCCATTTCAAGACCCGCCCGTGCCTCCAGGGCCCGAAAAATGGGTACGGGAATGTGGAAAAAGCTGTTGAATAATTGGGGGTGGGGCGGATATAGGGAGGGGGTGTAATGCCCCCTGGGGGCAACAGGGTTCTCCTCCTCTGGGTTGAGCAGGAGTCAGTTGCCCCGGTGGCCCATCTCAACCTTTGGGGTCTCCTCCTCAAAGACCCCTGCCCTGAGATCCCTGGTCTGGGAGCAGAAAAAACCGCTGCTGTGCCCCCCCAGGGTCAAGCTAGACTGGCTTCTTCTTTTGTTGCTCCTTTTTCTGTTGCTCCTTTTTGCTGGTCCTCCCTCTTTTTGAGAGTTTCTTTTGACACCTCCCCATCATAGGACCCATCAATTCGGGGTGGGAGACACGGCAATTGGCCCTGTGTCTTGGCTGGGCATGAAATTTGGGGCTGTGGATTGTCGCGATGGAGATTGGGTAGACGGTTGTTTCGATGATAAAAAGTTGTTTTAGAGGCATGCTCATATATTGGTACAGAGAGAAAGAGAGAGTGCACACTTCCAACTTCTTGAATTCGCACTTTAAAGGGACAAGCAAGAGACAAGCGGATTTTGCGCGCGTCACTTGAGCGAAGCGTGCGCGTCGCGTATCGCGGCCAGCGAAAAAGAGTCATTGTGCACCTTCAGAACCTTTAGAACCGTTTTAATCATCTAAGCTAACTTCCGGTGTGTCATAATCCCTAAAAGCCGCTTCCCGCCACCCCAACTTGCACTCCTGCTCACTTGCACTTGCTCCATTAAATTGAAATCCCACCGTCTCCATCTCACCGCCCCGTTCCCTATTCCACTATCAATCCACCACCACCCGTCCTTCACATTACACCCCTACCCATCCCCCCAAAAAAGTCCAGGGTGTGGTGAAAAGAGAACACCCGGTGAACAAACATCAAACCCCGGAGCCACCGGTCAGAAAAGCCACATAAAAACACGTACAAACGCACCTGAAAAACCGGACGATTCCAGCTGAAGCCACCGTAAATTAGAGGACGCGATCTTTGGCGCGTGAAGAACATTCTGAATTAATGGTTATTTTGCATATAAATATGAATTAAAATAGCCAGGAAATTTTATGTCCGCTCATTTGCGGATTTTCGGATTTTCTCTAGCTTTTTCGCCTTTTTTGCCTGCTAATTAGGAGTCACAGAGGTAAAAATCTAAATCACACACAAAAAAACCAAATTTAGGTTACACCATCGAATTTCGCACGTTTTTAACTAACATTAAACCATTAACTTTTTAAAACATAAGGGAATTAATGTTATAATAAAAATCATTTTTAAAAAACGGTTAGATTAAAAAGTCGAACTTGACATTAACATGCATAAAAACGGCAAAACCGTTTTTGCCGATTCTAGTTTTCCGAATTTGCTTAGGAATGCTAATTAGGGTTCGGAAATAAGCGTAAAAACTCAATTACGAAGTTTAAGCTATTTAAATCAATTAAAAATAAAATATTTCAATTTTGCCTGATTTTTGAAAGATAGTTTAGCGATTTCAAAACCGCTTACAAACGACATCGTCAAATATTGGTCCTATTTTAGACATATAGTATCTATATAGTTTAGACATTGGCAAAAACTGGGAAAAAAAGTCCACTGGAATGACGTACTATTAGCGTTAGTTGAATAAAAATTATTCAAATACAATATGAAAAACAAAAGGCGTTGGTATCAAGAAACGAGAAAATGAACAAAAACCACAAAATTTTAATTATTCAAAGAAGAAAATTTTTAGTCCAGACGTGCATGTCAAAAACACACATCCCAGAAGAACAACCAGTTTGAAAAATAAGCCCAAACCAAGTTTGGCCCCAGAGCGAAGGCCACCCCAATTTAGAAAAGAAGACGCCACTGCCAGGCGTTGAGCCGTCTGATGAGGAAGGAACGGCTTCTGCTCCTCCACAGCCTCAGCCTCCCTCTACTCGGACTCCTTCGTGAGAATCGGCCACCAACCCCCGGGAGTGCCAACAGGAAGGGCCCGGCTTCTGGATGCCCCCAGCATCACAATCCTCACACCAAACCCCCGGATTGAATTTCCACACACATCTTCACTTCTGATTGTCCGCCTTCCACCCTCACATCCCCCACTCTAGCCATAGCACTTTAACTCTATTTCCGGTCTTCCAAAGTCCAGATGGTGAGGGTGGAAGGAGCAAGAGCGTAATAAAAGTATATAAACATTAAGTCATTAAAAACACTTACTTATCTGGAGACATTGTGATTTTAACGCGTAGTAAGCTTTTCCTTTAGCTAGAAAATTCTGTAAGACGCTGACATCTACGAACCACCGCCAGCAGAAATTTTCGGCCCCATTTGACCGGATGCATAGGCGAGTGGCGGGGGGGGGGCATCTGGAAGCCATTCCTCCGACAAATATCATTGCTATATAGCCGGGTCGTTGGGTTTTTGGGGATATCTGGGTTTTTATGATATTACCGGCTTAAACTTACCGTTATATGCAAATTTATGGCAGCAAAGATTCAACTTTATGTTTCTATCAGCCTATCTCTCTCTCGCTCTCTCTCTCGCGCGCTCTCTCTCGCTCTCTCACTATGTCGCTTTCCCTCGCTGTCGGTCTCTCTTTTCTCTCTCTCTCTCTCTCTCTCTCTCTCTCTCTCTCTTTCTCTCTATCGCTCTCTCCCACTCTCTCTCGCTCTCTCGCTCTTTCTCTCTCTCTCTCTCACTTTCGCATTATTTCTTGCTTTGCTTAATTCATATTTTTTCTGATAATTTCTCAGACGACGAAGTCGAAAAACACGAATAAACGCCTTTAAACGTGAATTCCAATACGGAAATTCGATAACTTTTCTAAAGTTTATCTTTTCCAACAGTCCACCGACGTCACAAAGATCAAATTCCTAAATGAACAGCCTAAAACGCGATCCGTACTTACCCCTTTTTTGCACCCCACCCGTCCGACCCAAATTCATCTCCAATCACATGGATTCCTGAAAAACCTGTTTTCGCTCCCTATTACACTGAGCAAACTATGGCCCAGGTCACGTTTGGGCGTCCTAAAATGACAGTCAAGTAATTTGAAGGTGTTTCGAGGTCATCATTGACGTCAATGAGTGCTGTATCTCTCTCTCTCTCTCTCTCTCACTAGAAGCGATTTCAGTTTTTTTTGCGGAGATCATCAAAAGAGGGGATGTTCTTGTTTGGATCGGAGGGGCGGTCCCGGCCTGGCTGGAATGTCGCGTAGAAATTGAACGGATAGGGCCGGGGACCGAGTCGAGACTGATCCAACTTCGGCTACACCCAGATACACCCTGATCTTCACTTCGCTAGCTCACTCGCTACTCTCTAGAAAGTTGTTATGAGCCGATTTTTGTTGTTACTATTATTTGTTTTTATCACGATTTGTGAGGGTAGGTATTACACTAATTTTTAATAACTTTGGCATACTTTCAGCCTGGCATAAAGAATGGCATACACGTGGAAACCAAGTCGTCAACCCGGAAAGTAACGTACACGTCGAGCGGCATTCCGGCAGTAACGGCAACTCGCATTGGTGGACCAGCTTCTTCTCATGGGGATAAAAGTACAAAATTTACGTTATGGACTTTTTTAAAGTATGTACAGTTGTAAATAAAAATTTTATATGAAAATCTATGGAACTAACGGCCAAAATCACAATTCCGCTCTTTCACAGCCACGCTATAGTGGTGATAAATTGCTCCAGATCTTTCAACCCTAAAGATCACCCATTACGCATTGCCCATCTCGAATCAACCCTTAATCGTCTCCTCAAATTCCGGCCCGCCAGATAAAAACGTCTGGAGAAGCCGCGCGACGTATTCACGCCTTTGACCTCCAATTCAAATAGAGCGTTGTTTGGCCACGAGGGGCTGGGGTATGAATGTCCAGCGCTTGAATTCCGTATCAAAACGGTTGAGCCTGAACTATTCGACACCTCAAAATTGTCATTTTCCCATATCCGGGTACTATAGTCAGCCTATCATTAGCGCACGCTGCTCTTAAACAAAAATAATTGTCGATGGACATAGTTGAAAACGGGTTGAACGTGATGAACTTGAAGTCGACGTCAAAATGCCCACATTATCCATGCTCTTAATGCATACCATTAATGGAGTTAATAAATTTCAGATTAGGTAACGTAATTTTGTAATTCCGCGTGCAATGCCTAATTTGGTATCAAAATACAGAGATTTTAAGCGCTCAAAAGCTTAAAAACTTTTATTTTCTTTAACATGATATTCTAGTAATTCGTGCTACTAAATTTTAGGCATAAATTAGTTATAATAATTTCCGAAAAGGTTGAGCTTTTGGCATTTGGACTCCGCGGAATACAGTATGCCGGGATTTTGGAGTATCATAGACCCCAAAAAATGCCAGTTTCCGTTGTTTGGTCATTAATATGGGTATTCGATAGTAACTCACATTAATGGGTTTACTTTTTTTTGATACTGATTTATTAAACGAATTTCAAACGGATTGGAAGTTTGATTATTGATTTCCGTATCAAAATTTGAAGGCTTCTATACCTAAAAAGTGATATTTACCATAGCATCTTACATTAGTAATCTTCCATTAATGCACCTTACTAATTTCCCAATCGAATCAATATCCCAATAGCCCAAAAATATCCAATCATCCCACATAATGATGACGGTTCCTCCGAAGCAAGACTATATCATAAGCTTTGAGGGATTACTTGTGGAACGGCTTATCTCCACACCCCAATAGGGTCCATTTGGGATCGCCATCCGGTCTTATCAAAAAAAAGCATAATGCCAAAAGGAGAAGCCCCCTCCCCTTCGGCTCCTGTGGTCGTGCCCATTCCGTTCTTTGTCTCCTGCCACTCGCATTGCCTTCTGATATTTTCGGATTTTTAGTGATTCACTGTGGAATTTTAACTTGATCGAAAATTCTGATTGCTATTTCGAGCTTTTATTTAGTATGAGCTACCGTAATTGGGCGATTCTGATGAAGGGCTCAGGATATAAAAGCTAGAAAAATTCGTGGATCACAAAATACAATGATGATTTCACAGAAGCCCGGGGCGCTATCTTTGCAGCGGTTGGGAGGAAGGGGTCTTTATGATCGCTGCACTCTTTTTGAGCTCAATTAGGTTTAGCGGCTTGTGGGTTTCGGCTGTTTTTAGTATGGTTTTGTATACTATAGCGTATATCTTAATTTTTAAGAAGGCATAAATACTTATTCTTAGGTTTGTTTACCATCTCATCCAAGTATTTGGCTAGAAAAGTAAGGTCGTGGGTTAAAGGGACCGTGAAGACAATTTAATTTTTTTGGAAGCTGCGGTGCGCGGCGCGCAAGATACGAGCGAGCCTGCGCGTGGCGTATGGCTTTAAACGAGACAGTTTTAGCTTGTTACCTAGCTGATTACTTCATGCTTTTTCCGAATTCTTAACGCTTCATTGCGTAATGGGTTGTTACCAGTTTTCTGGCGCAAAACGGGGCGTACGCGTTGCGTGTCGCGGTCGCATGATATCCATCTGCCTTGTTTGTCCACTTAAGATTGTTTAAAATATGTTTAAGGTGGTTCTAGGTTGCGTGCCGCGGTTTTCCCAAATCCATAAGCCTTCCTCGTGCCTTTAAAAGGATACTTTTCACTGAAACTCAGTATAGTTAAGGCCGCAAGCTCTTTTGCAAGTTATATTCAAACTAGTTTCACAGAAATACATTAAATACGCCACCCTCAAAACAGTAGCGCTCCCCCTAACAACCCCCGGAGGCCAAAATTCATCAGCCGGAAGGTGGTGTACAAACAGTAGTCACCCGTTCCCTCCTCCCCCCTCCCGAACCAGCCAACACATATTTGCATCCACACCAAAATCGACTTGTTGGCCGCATCTTGGTCACTCCCTACAGCTCCATGTGATCATTCCCATTGTCCTGCTCCCAACACCCCCCAAAAATTAGCCTGTTTAAGACCTGATAGCGTTGATTTACGGTCCCGGCCAGCCCTGTCGATATTTAGGCTAGTCTGAAGGAGCTTATCAATTTTTGGGGTTGAAGCCTGGCTACCTGGGTTTTGAAAGTTATATTGGGAGATCAGGCAAGTGTTGGTTTAGGTGAACTTTGGGGGGATGGGCTGATTAAAAGGGGGTTTTCGGTCATTTTGAACTCTTTTTGGCTCAGATTTGAATTTTCTTTCTTATGTATGATTTGAAAAATAATAAATAATATCTATGGATAAGGTTTATATATAATTATATTTTGTATTAAATTCGTATCCTAATTGTTGTATGTTTTTGTTGCTCGATTCAGGTTATTTTTTAGGTCGGTGAAGCGGCGCTCCGGCTCCTTGGGTCCCAGCAATGAGGTATTTATTAAAAATTAGCAGAATATAGAACGCTAGCTTTTTTCAAAACCTTTAGAAACGATTTTTGCGTATTTTTCACTTTACAGTAGCTTTATATACTTTCAAGGGCGCATAAATGCCGTTTTTAATTAACTTCCGGCGCGTTTTAACTTGTATTTTTTAGTTTTTAATTCCTCCAATTTTTCGGGCGTTTAATCCCCCCTATTTGCAAACCTCCACCGCATAGCCCTAGGCTCGTGGCACTGATTTGAGCAGCGGCAAGAAGCTGAAGGTTTTTCTCCACGGAAAAAATTCCGGAGTCGCGTCAGTTTTGAGGGGGGTGGGTGATAAGGCCCCAAAAGGACTACCAGATTTGGAAGTGGCGGTGGCAGGCGAGAACCTCTTCAGGTTTATGGGGCAGACTATCAAAGTTTATAGGAGAGCAAAAAATTGATCTTGGTGCTGAACACCGTGCGGTTTTGAGGGGGAGAAAGAGACGAATTATGGATAAAAATCGATAATAAATGAACTTTTTAGTTTCGTATATCCCACTTCCACGAAAGGAAGCTTGGCGGGAAGCTTTTCGCACCCGACCGGCGAGCATGTAAATAGTCATGGACATCTTGGATGGTTCGTTACTGGACTGTTCGTCGTCGGTGATTTGGCCGGCGGCGGTCTTGTCGCGTTGCCGACAGCTATGATTCAATCTGGTAAGTGCTAAGGATATACCTTTAATTTTAAATGCGCTTAGACATGTCAAATATAGCTATAATATAGCTTAACAGCTTTTAAGTACGTAAAAATACACTTAATTTCAAAATTAAGAGCAAAAGATAGCTTTAATTTTTAGGTTTCTGGGGTGGTCTCGTCATCACAACAATTATGACCCTTGTCGTTACCTATACAGCCTACGTCTTGGGATTATCATGGAATATCCTTTTAGAAAGGTGGAAATTACCGGTTACTTAATATATAAATACAATTTATGATGTTTCTATAAGGTATTTAAAATTATTGAAATGTTGTTTTAGATGGCCCGAATACCATTCCCATTGCCGAAAGCCCTATCCCGAGATTGGATACCGAGCCCTGGGTGTACATATGAGGCGTTTTGTATCAATTTGCATTGACGTCACGCAGTTCGGAATCTCCGTTGTGTACTTGTTGCTGTCGTCGAAGAATATTCATGACTTTTTGAAGGTACTATCCTTAAAAAATTACATAGTTTTCGTATTTCTAGGCCTTCTTCAAATCCGACCTGTCTTTCTGCATTGTCGTCCTGTGCCTGGCCGTTTGCCTGCTTCCAATTACCTTCTTGAAGTCGCCGAACGATTTCTGGTAAGTAAAGTTTACAGATTTATTTAGTAAAATTTTCTTTATATAAGCTAAATACTATTTTTAGGTGGGCTGTGGTTATTGCGATGATGACAACCTCAATCGCTGTCATTCTAATCCTTGTTGGATCAGTTCTGGATTATGACAAGTGCCATAGTGAAAAGTAAGGACACCTTATAAAATGTAATTTATCGTAAACCGCGTAGTATTTGTTATTATTCATATTAAAATTTAATATTTTAGAGCCATGCCAGATTTCCATGTGACCAACTACTTCCTGGCCCTCGGCACGTTTTTGTTTGCGTATGGTGGACACTCGGCTTTCCCTACTATCCAGGTAATTAAATTCAATGGAAAAAAAACTAAATATAAATTAAAATAACAAAAAATCGTTTATTTTCAATTTGATTTTATTAAGCAAGGAATTTATCATTTTAGCACGACATGCGTAGACCCCAGGAATTCACCAAGTCCGTCATCTTGGCCTTCACGAGTACGTTTTGATACCATAAACCATTAAACTTGACTAAATGATTCAAAGAGTCCGTTTTGTACTCAAACTCGTCAAAAAATTAAGTTAAATTCTAGTTATGGCCATTATGTACTTCCCTGTCTGCATCATGGGATACCTGACCTACGGTAACTCCGTCCGTGACTCCATCATTAACTCCATCCAGGTAAGGCTTATATAATTTTCATCTTTTTTTCTGCTTTAGATCACCGGCATCCAACAAGCCATCAACATTTTGATCACCATCCATTGTATCCTTACCCTAACAATCGTCTTCAACCCGCTTATGCAGGAAGCTGAGGAGCTGTTCAGGGTTAAGCAACGTAGGACTATCGATTTAAATAGTAAAATTATATGTTATTTTAGACTTCGGAATCGGACGTGTTATTGTCAGAACCTCGATTATGATCGCTGTAGTAATCGTTGCTGAAACTATCCCAACTTTTGGACCTCTGCTCGATCTTGTCGGTACTGTAACAACATCTATATATTTTTAATCTACTTTTCAGGTGGTTCTACTCTGACATTAACATCTATCGTATTCCCGTGCGTCTTCTATCTATGGCTTGCCGCCGGAAAACGAAAAGCAGAAGTCGAAAAGGGTTGTGATGATGGGCCTGTCTCATTCAGGGAGTATGTTCCCGAAATTGGCATATAAAACTCGATTTAGGATGGTTAAGTACACGCCCAGGGCCACACTCTACACTTGTTTATTCATTATTGGTATGATTTATGCCCATTACTGAATTAAAGAAACCGTTTAGTGTTCGGATTGATCGGCGGCTGCGCGGCCACATACTCGGCCATTAAGGAGTTGACGTCATCTAGTGTATTCACGACACCATGCTATGCACGAGGACGAGGATTTATTCATGCTGTAAGTGTAAAAATATGCAAATTTACATAGTCTAAAACTTTAATAAAATTTCGTTTTAGGATGTAAGTTTGCGGTTTTTGGTAAGAGTGCATGTATCTAATTTAGCACTTAACAAAACACTAACTGATCTACGAATTTTGCACTAAAAATCTGCATTAACATACTGAATGACTCTAACGTGGTTAAATATGACTGAAAAGATTAATACGGATTTTAAGACGGCGGAAAATTTAGTTAATTCACTAATTAACAACAATTAACTTCTCAATAAAATTTTACGTTAAAAAGCTTAAATTAGCATGCTAAATATTAACTTAATTTAAATATATTTAAATAAAAGCAACGAAATTTATGTAATCTTTTAGGACGGAGAAGATGCGGCCCATACCAATTGCTGTGGACACTGTCAGAATATCGCCACAAGGAGGTTAGGAATTCAAATTTTATGCTAATTTTTGACTATTTAAATCAGTATCCCTCCATTTCAGATTAATTTCCCTTAACCTAATTTGCACAAAATCTTAAATTTAGTGGCGTAACCTGTGCCCAGCCAGCCCTCGACTTCTACCACGACGAGGCATCCAAGTACAGTGTCTGTTCTGCTGTAAATATGACCACCCAAATTATCGGCTCCACCTTGTCCTCTGCACTCCCAAATCTGTTTAATGGTTTCAACTATTAAATGTGTAATTTGAATCTACAATTTTTGTGTGCAATTTGAATGTGCAATTTGGATGCTCAACCTGAATATGGCCTTTTCTCCGTGTAAAAATTGGTTTATTGAATAAAATAAAAACATTTTAAAAACACCAGCACTCATAATGATTCTGTTAAAAAGAATGTTGGTATT
The DNA here is from genome assembly GCA_958295435.1 of Mesorhabditis spiculigera. Taxonomy (NCBI): domain Eukaryota; kingdom Metazoa; phylum Nematoda; class Chromadorea; order Rhabditida; family Rhabditidae; genus Mesorhabditis; species Mesorhabditis spiculigera. Next base: position 141,926 of record CATQJA010002655.1, read on the forward strand.
ATGTCGCTAGTTTTGTAGATGACTAGTTTATTAAATGGCTCGCTGTGGGTTTGAGATCCAAAAATAAATAGGATAAAAAAGTAGATGAGCAAGAATGGGCGAGTCGGGGCACTTGGCAAGAGGGTCATGGAAATGTCAGTTAACGAGAAAATTCAGAACATAGATAAAGTTAAATAAATTACAACAATTTGCTTCTAACTCGGAATAAATTATTCGCAATTTCGGGGGTTAATCTTTGGTGGATCCAGGGGCATGGGACGATGAAATTTAGGCCCCACCAGGGTCCAAAAACGAGTCGCATACGTTCCCCTAGAAAAAAGACGTTAGAAAAACTATATATAATTTAGTAGATCAGCTCAAGTACAACAAAAGTAATAAAACCCTACCTATCGTTCGGCCATCACCTTCAAATTCTTCACGAATCCCCAGCGAATGATATTCGTACATCGTATACCCATGGCAAGTATAGAAAATCTGAATTAACATCATTTGAATAATTATATATAAGTAATATTAATATATATCGATTAATGATATATTATTCTACCTGAATAGCAAAAAATGCCATCGACGCAATACAACTAGCAGCTCCAAACGAAAAAGCCACGCATATCGCCGCATTTACCAGCAGCTCCTTCCCGAGAATCCATTTCACAACAGCTACAGGTGCCAAGAAATGCACCCAGCCAAATGGATACCTAGAAAATATACTTTAAAATACTCAAAGCTCAATTACCATGGCTGTACAGCATGATCAAGATATGACAAGATATATGATGAACATAACGCCGCGCCTATCATCGCCCAGAAGTTGAACACGATAAAATAACGCTGAAAAATTGGCATATTTGGTTAAGGTACCATTTTACCTGATTCCCCAGCCCCACGCAAGCACCCGTGATGAAGCAATGGTGGTCCTTTCTTAAAACACATATATGGCACATGTAGCAGTGATGGCTCCGGATCGGGGCCCGGCTAGAGTTGTGAATGGTCTAATTTTTGTGTTAAATTCCTTACCGATTACAATCGACGCAGAATTTGGCATCTGGAGTATTGGAGCCTTGTTCATCTCCAGCGTAACGCACGAAATCTTCGATCTAAATTAACATAAAAATGTAAATTTTAGCTGTAACCTCATCATTATGACGGCAGAGGTCGGCTACGCAAGAAACTCGCTGCCAGAAAGAGACGCAGTTATGTCTAAAGTAAAAATTAGCATAAAATTATTTATTTTCTGGACTTACTTTGAATATTGGTGAAAGAAGTAAAGGTTTATTGAAATTTCGAATAGGATAAACCATAGCCAATATTCCAAGTTATCGCATTTTTCGGCGGTTTGAGTTGCTGGGCAGGCGACGAAGGAGGTTAGATAGTAGAGGATTGATGCTAAAATATATAATAAAATTATGCGCATTTAAAGGCATGTTAATTCTTGATTTTACACGATTTTTCATACAAAAAAAATCCGAAAAATATCAAAAGTATGACCAACCTGTAACACAACAAAAGCCAACACCTCCATAATCCAGCGCCACCTGTGCAGCCGGAGATAATCTCCTCTGTAGTGTCCCAATAGCCATCGACTTCTAGAGGTGGGCCGCCACCCAACGTCCTTTATTCGATATTGGCCACCCCCCCACTTGCTCCCCCTTACTAAGACCCCCCACTCTACCCCTACCCTCACTCTCTACTACTACTCTGCGTCTCTGCCAAACACTGACACCCCTCGAATTCTGTTGACCTCCCCCAATACATCTCCCAACGCGCCGCTTTAAATATTCATTGGGAAGCAAGAGGAAGCAAGAATATGAGAAGCCCTTGAAATGAGGCTTAGGAAATGTCAGTTTTAAAAAGATGATCTCCAAGATATCAATAAGCCAAAAAACTGTAATAAAATTAGGGACTTTTTTCAATAATAGTATAGATCAAGTACAAGATATCGAAACGATAAGCAAAAAAAAATCATGTTTAAAATATTAACAATGATACATTCTTGACGAGATGACGTGGTTTGACACGTGACAGCGAATATAAGGCTTTTACTTTAATTAATAAGCAAAGATTCATATCTGATTCCTAATGCCGAAACTGGTAAGAACAAAAAATACCGACAGCCGCCGACAGAGCTGCCGCAAGCCCAAATGCCGACAGCCCAAAGGGTCGTCAAGCCCGCAGGACGACAAGTAAAAATATCGACACCCGAATGCCTAAACTACGTCTCTCTCTCAATTGCTTGGTTTCGGTTAGTGTCGGTATTTCGGATGTCGGTATTTTTGCGGTCGTCAGCTTATCCGCTTTCGAAATTATTTCTTTCGGCGTCCCGGATATCGACATTTTACCGTCGGCATTTTGTTCGTCCTCGACATGTCGGTGTTTTTAAGCTATCGGCACTTTCGGATGTCGACCAATTGGATGTCGGCATTTCGAGTTCCCGGATTCTGGAAAGGGCGTCCGGATGTCGGCATTTCGACTGTCGGTCGTTTTGCGCCAATGGGCATATCTGCTGTCGGGGTTTTTAGCTTTCAGCATCGCCGGCATATTGGGCGCCGCCTTTTTGAATTCAACATTTTTTCAGGTGGTTTTTCAGTTTTTCGTCATTTTTAATGTCGATATTATTGTTCTTTCCTCGACGATTTGTGGCAATCCTGTCACGCTAATAACAAACAATTTCAACTTGTCATTTACAAATTCATTGTTGATCGCTACTTCCCAGTGGGGTTCTTGCCACGCTTTCGAACTCACAAAAATTTGCAATTCATCCGTATCGAATTTCTCGATGGTCCCCCACCTCCACAAGCTTTCCCACCCTCCCCCTTCCACAGCTACAGTTCCCCCCTTTCCATGCTTCATGTCTCACAGAGCCTGTGGGTCGTTTGCGAGCCGAGGCGTGCGTGATGCATGCGATGGGTGTTTTCTGTTTATCTAGCCCTTTCGAGCCAATGCTTCGGCCTCGGCCATCGATTCCGTTCCTTCTCTTTTTGTGTCCCAGTTTAAGCATGTCAAAGCCAGTCATCACACTCTGTCACACTCTCTAGCATGGGGGACACACACTTTTGGAGTGCATAAAATTTGATACGCGGTTGGGGGAGGAGTGGAGTTGGATAGTGGTTCCAACATCGAGAGAACGGGAAATTTTTTAGTGTATCGTATTTTTTCAGAATTTCCATACTGTATCTCCTTTCTTACCTTTTATTTGCCTTTTTAAAACGATATATTTTTCTGTGGATTCTCAATTTAAATGATAAAATCTTAAATTTTCGAAAAACTTTAAAATTAATAAAAATGCATTAGGCAAGAGAACCGACAAGCTCACGTCGCAGTTTTCGTAATATTTGCATAAACTTGTAACAAATCTATATTGGTAAACAAAATTTTTATATGTGGTTGAAAATCATGTTAAGCTACCCCCAGATTGTAGCACTCAAACCCCTTCGCTCTCTCTCGCTCTCTCTCTCTCTCGCTCGCTCTCTCTCTCTCTCTCACTCTCGCTCGCTCGCTCTCTCACCCTCTCTCCCTCTCTCTCGCTCTCCCACTCTCTCTCTCGCTCTTCCTCTCTCGCTCTCTCGCTTTCTCTCGATCCCGCGATCCCACACTCTTTTTTGATCTCTGGAAATTTGATTTTCTAGGCACTCCGCACCGTCATTTGGAGCCATGTGAAGCTCAAACCAAATTATGACCACCTTAAATAAAGAGGTACAGTAATCTGAACCTAGAAATTCATCCGATTTTTTTCTTAGGCATGCTCATGCCGAAAACGCATCATCCAACCCCCAATTTTACCATGGGAATCCGGCACTAATCGATTCGCATCTCAAACCGGAAATCCGCCATTTGGAGCTTTTCGGAATCAAGGTAACGGTTTACTTATTAGGTTTATACATATTTCGTTTTAGTCCTCGATCTACCCGCGCCAAAACTCGGCCCAAATCTACCAGAGAAAGCGGAAACTCCTCCGATTATCGGCCACCACCGCCCTCAAATATCCACCACCACCATTGTAAATTTTATGGGTATAATGCGGGCTTAAAGGAGAACAGCTGTTCCTTTCCATCACTCTCGACGAGACAGAGAAAGCTGTTTTTCACCGAAAAACATGTGGGGGTCTTGGCACAAGATCGGCCATTCGAACGAGATCATTGGCCCGTAACCCACTAAAAGTCGTCTAAAAGCCACTAAATATCGACTAATGCTAAGCGTATTCGATGTATTCCACCATCTACATTTTCAGAATGAAGAAAAAACTATATTACGCCCAAACTACTCCCCACCAACCCCGAAAAACCCCGAAGTATTTTCGTGCCGAAGAAGCCCAGTATTAAGTAAGTTTCTAAAAGGTTCGGTGCTTTTGCATTATCGGGGGGCCCAATTTTTTAGCAGAAGTCCAGAAATGCCCAGTAACTTATTAATTAGCGTTTTTAGAGTGTTTTTAGCAAAATTTAATTATATTTTAAGTTGAAAACAATCAGAAAATACTTGAATTTTATTTGATATTTTTGCGCTAAAACCTATATTTTTTGGGTTTTTTAATACAATTTTTAAAAGAATTTTACGTGTAAGAACAATACAAAACATTTTAGAAACATTTTGCTTATTTATATTAGAAAAACTGGATCCTTGTAATAAATTGGTCCCCCCGATAATGCCAATGAATCAAAATTTTTATTCAATTTAAACTATTTTTAGAAGCTCCAGAACCATCCTCTTTACGTGATTTCACAGCAAAGGAGAAGCGCGAATGCCAGGTTTATTTTGCCCAAATGATTCAACTTGCAAAACAGGCCGCCCTGCCGAGATTTGTTTCCCCCAGTCCATCTATTGCCGAAAAACATGAAAAAGACGTGGTGGGCTATTTATTTCGTTTGTTAAATTTATTTTTAGAAAACTAACAAGTTAAAAGGACATCGAAGTACTTGGAAAGGTGATTATATGGGAATGGATACGGAGGCAAGGCAGAGATATTTGGCTTGGATTGGAGGGCAAGTAGGGCTTATATAATACGTAATAGATTAAGTGTCATTTGAACAATCTCGATTTATGTTATTATTATAATAAAAAACTTATTTAGGTAACTACCATAAAACCAGCGGACCCACAAACATTTTACCAAAAACTGATGTTTGAGAGAGAATTTTCTCCAGAGGTAGGTGAGCTAAAAAACTAAAATAATTTTTTCTTTTTAGCTTCTCACCTCAAAACTTCATGCTCTAAAATGATACCGTAATCCAGAATTCCAATACAAATTTGCATTTTTCACTTTAAAATTTTTTTGGTTGTGTCCGTGTTCCAGGCTTTTTCTGCACTAACGAATTACTATAATGTAATCTTGTCCTTGAATACTTCTTACGCTCGTTCTCCCACTCTCTCACCCTCTCTCTCCCTCTCTCTCGCTCTCTCACTATTTCTCTCCCCTCTCTTCTCTCTCCTCTCTCTCTCTCTCTCTCTCTCTCTCACTCTCTCACTCTCTCTTCCCCTAAAGTGCAGCTGAAGTCTGGAAGCTTTTTCTCCTTGAGATTTATTATTCTGATGAATGTTGTACCAATCGGCAATAAAAAGTGCTAAACCACTACACGGACCCCGACTTTTGAGCAGTTGTCACCTCGGCGGATTTCACCGTCAACGCACGCATTTTCACGCGGTCTTCTGTGTCTAAAAAAGTTTTGAAAATGGTATTAAATAGAGAGTACAATACCTCCATACAGCGGTGTCAGCGATTTTTTGCCGTCTCGAATTCGGTGATGTCGAAAAGCCACCATCACGATCAGACTGTTAACAAGAGAGTTGAAGCCAGTAGTCGTTGGAGAAAGAGCTCCAACTAAAGAAAATTGGTTAAAAAAAAGTTACATCATACTTATATCCGGAAATGGTATTCCTATATTTGACATAATCATTATAGAATAAGGTACGATGATTAGAATAGCGGCACTTCCGGACTAAATCGATAAAATTTAGAGCTTTAAGCTTAAAATCGTAAAAAATACCTGTAAGATCAAGATCCTTCTGAATAACTTCTGTAATCCTTGAGTTCGTTTACTCAAATTTTGATGTATAACATTAGACGATTTAAGGAGGAAATAGGTAGTTGCTCCGAGTAGACCGAATGCTTGAACGACAAGTGATACCCCGACGACGACAAGGCCGATTTTTATGCCGGTTGTTTTCCGGTATACCACAGCCCAGGAACATTCTAGCAGTCGTTGAAGTTCCGGATCAACTGCCTATGTTTGGCTTTAAAATTAAACAAAATTCAATTATTGAAAAAAATAATAAAATCTTTTTTTAGAGAGAAACCGGGGGAGAAGAGAGAGAGTGCGAGTGAGAGAGAAAGAGAGAGGAGAGAGAGAAAGAGAGAGAGAGGGCAATAGTCTAGAAACCCACAATTTCCGCCTGACTTAATATTAATCCATTATAATACGATACCCAGACGAATAATTGTATAGAAACTACAGCCACGATAAAAACAAGAGCCAGGATTTTATTGCTCCATGCAAGATGGTGGGCCTTCGTGCTGGGATTTAACGAAAAAACTCTATAGAATAGTGAATAGAAGATGGAGGTCAGGGTATAAGGTAACACGATGTAGTATATTGACTATAAAATTGGTCATAAAAAATTATTGAGAAGATACATACCACAAAAGCCAGACCGACCTCATCGTTTGGGGCGAGTGGTGTTAGTAGACAAGAGGAAATATGAGGTATGACCATGATTGGTTCTCCAAGTGTGATTAGGGAGTCGCATATTTGGGAGGCTACCTGGAAAACTTGGTTTATTAATTTTATTTCTATTAGGACTTGTAACATTTATATTGATAGCTTGTTTAACGTTTATTTAATTTATAACGTTACAAATCTGTAAAAGTTTCTTTCATTTTTAGAAAACTGGTTTAAAGTATCGATTATTAGCTTATTTAAAATTATCTTAATCTGCATTCTTTGTTTTTTTTTATAGCTTAATTAAGGTTTGTTTGTTCAAGCTGCAGTAATTTGCATAAATCGATAAATCAAATTTCTGTTTTTCCATTTTGTCTAATCTATAAAAACCACTTAAAGGTATCGAAGCCGCATTTAATAAATCGAAAAACTTTTCATTGTTTTTCGTGTTACAGGCTTTAATAACTTTTGATAATTTAAAACTGAAATTACGTCTATAAAATCGTCCCGACTCACCAATATATTAATTTGTATCAACCGATAGCGCAGCGTATTTGCAAACGAATTCTTCACCACAATGTATAATGCGATTACGAAAAAAATCACTGTCCAAAGGCCCAGGCCGCGGTAAAACCAGCACAATATAGTCTTTTCCAATTCCGTAGGGAAATACATGCGATCAACCGGGTAATTGGTGCCGCGTCAATGCTAATTTACGGCGTAGGAATTTCGAATTTAAGATGAAGAATCAAAACGGACTATGAGGTCGAGAGTTAAAGAATATAAATTGAACCTCGGTTGTCTGTGATCGTTGGTAGCAGGCCCGTAGCGGAACCTAAATTTCGGGGGGGGGGGGCCCAAAAATTTTGGCGACCTCCCCCGGTCACCACTTTTAAAACATCCGAAAATCGCGCCAATAATAGCGCCGCAGGCAAAAAAAATAGCAAAAAAGCGTTCGCTACACTCAAATTCGTGTGAAAACAAGGCAGAAAACGCGCCGCAGGCGAAACTTTTTTATGAACAATTGATTCACCAATGAAAAACCAGCGCCGTAGGCGAAAAATTTTGAAAAAATAGGCTTCATATAAGTAAAAACTGTTTGAAAAACAGTAATAAACAGCGCCGCAGGCAGAAAAATTTTTGTAACTAAAAATCATAAGGGTCCCCCCTTATGAATTTTTCAGACCTTGACCGATTTCGGGGGGGGGGGCCCAGGGCCCCCTGGGCCCCCCCCCTCCTACGGGCCTGGTTGGTAGTGATCCGGGCTAAAGCCTTTGATTTCCAGGTGAAAAGCTAAGCTAATGAGGTTGTCCACCCAGTTGTGCGTGTTTTTATACAGCCTGTTTTGCATTTATCAGCTGCAGGTTCGTTGGTACAGATGGACTCTTTTATTCAACACAAAGAAAAATAAATAAGGTAACTTTGGTAAATACGAAAACATGTTATTTGTGAGAAAAATTACGCCTAATAATTGATTTAAATAATAAAAAGGTTGGGGTGATTTCCACTGTCAAAATTCACTTTGTCGAACGCCGACTGCCCCGAACTTCCATTTTTCGAACTCTTTTTGTCGTGATTTCATTTTGTCGAAATTTCTTTTTGTCGAGATTTCATTGCCTCGAGGTTGCACGTTGTCGAAATTACCATAATTACCATACCCATTAGTGATGTTTCGACAAAATGGAACTTCGCCACAGTGAGATTTCGACGAAACGTCAATTTTGACAAATCGGTATTTCGGCAAAATGAAATATCGACAAAATGAGTTTCGACATTTTGCTAGCAAATAAATATAATTTACTATTATCGATTGATACATATCATGATTCAACATTTCTTATCGTTGTATTTCCGGTCTTCCGCGAAGAGCCGCTACTCCCTGCCGGATGTGCGATGCTCGAGATGCTGGGCGGCCGACTTTTCTCACCTAATTTGCATCCTATTTTCATCAAATTCTAGTTCCTACTTACCCTCAAAAATCCGCTTCACCAGTAGGATCACCTGTCGTCGATACACTTTTATCGTCGTCAAAAGAATTAACGAATTCACGGCCGAGTGAGAGCTGATCAAAATCGGGCCCACACCACCAACTAAGCGATTTTTTCAACGTTATAAAAGTTTTTCTTACTAAAATCCGGGATAAAACTCATCCCAGCAAACGAATATGTCAATAGTGTCATCGGGACCACGATACAAAGAGCAGTAAATAGGGCCTATAGGGTATAATCATCACAATTGAGTGCAAGATGCTAATTACCTGCAAGGCAAGCACGTGCAGCAAGTGTCGTTGCATTTGGTGGGTTCTTTGGCTGCTCGTGTAGCGCTAAAAAGATGGTAATTAGGGTTTACAGAGTCCCACCGGCTTATTAGCATGTCGATAGATTAGAATGGCGGAGGTGATGACACATCCACAACTCATTACTGTTTCAAATACACCAAAGATGGTGAAATATAGTTGAAAACTTTCATTTTCACGAAAAACGATCGGGTTTAATTCGTTGCGTAAATAGTAGTAATCGTGATGTAGATCCCCCTAAAAAGGAAGGTATACGAAGGGAACCGGATTTCCAAAAAAGACCTATCGGCATTTCGTCACCTTCATCCGATTGGTCCCAAAATTGGACCAGAGGTGCATTGGGGCCTAAATAACAACAATCCCGGTTTATAGCCCCATAGCTACTGTAGTTCTAGAGATATAACGAAAATACTAGTTTTTCCGTAATTTTCGATAGTTTTTGTATCTCTTTTTGGACTTTGCATCGATTTGCATGACTTTCGGCTATGAATCCTTGATTCCACAAGATTTTGGGTAAATCTGCGTTATAAAAATCTTTTAAATCTGCCCTTATTTGATTGATTTTATTCCCAAACAAATTTTTCAGGTAAAAAAGGCTTGCCGATGAAATTTCAGTCAATATTTGTAGCATCGATCCTCACGCAAACCCTATGAAAAGCGAAAATAAAGTTTCTTTTGCTATAACTCAAAAACTACTGTAGCTAAACATCAGGATTGTTGTTATTTGCGATCTGATACACATCTTTTCAAATGCTGGAGCCGATTGAATACAGAGAGGCGAAAATCCAAGGGATTCTTTCTTAGGACACCTTTAATAGCATTAATTTAAATAGTAAACTACAAACCAATAATTCCGGCGGTATCAAACTATCCGTCAGCCATGCCACCCATATAAAACCTCCACAAAAAACGGCCGTCAGTGGGAACGCAACGTATATAACCTGATTAAATAACGTCAAAAATATCGGTTTTGCCGTAGGATCCATGGAATATAAGCGGTGGAATAGTAAATAGTAAATAAATGTAGAATTAAAGGCCAACGCAACCAAGTAGAGACTGACAAAGCTGAGTCGTAGAAAATACGGTAAAGCCACCGGGGTCAAGAAAATCACGTATAAATGTGGATTACAGGAGATAGGGCTTATAATAAAGAATATAACATCTCCAACCTCCCCGGAAATCGCTATCATCAGCTGCACCTTTCTGTACTTCTTCATGACGAGCGCCTTGACGGAGTACATAGCGTAGATCACCAATCCAAAGAGTAGCGTTGATATAGCCCCATTAAAATAATATACTGCGCTGCAGAAACTGCGCAACCGCTGGTCGGGGAAGAACATCTTGGGAGTGGAATGGAAGATTTCCGGAGAGCCGCCGAATTTCTTTGGCCATTCGATCAATTATAGTTTGAATCCCGGGGGGATGGGTTGAATTAGTATTCGAATTAAAATTAGTGGCCGAGGTTTTCATGCGGATGTTTGTAGCCGGGTGTTTGTAGGGTTCATTAGTTTAGGGTAAAAGAGCGGATTTCGTTTTTAGGGCAGAATGAGAGAACGTTGAGATGGTCGGCTACGGAATTAATTACCTACCATTAGCGTGAGGGGGGTTATTAAGTGGAGGGTAGGTATTAAGGAGTTCCCTATTTAATTCATAGTTGAAAAATAGGCAACAATTACTCATTAAATTTCCATAAAGAATTTGACGCTCAGAGATTACCTATTAAGTTTGAATTCAAATTTTTGCTTTTGTAATTCATGCGATTTTGTAAATAGCTGTTTTGCCATAGTTAGCTTAATTTATCTTGTTCAATTTTTTCAAACACAGACGCTAATTTGCCTTTACCAACTCTATAACATTTGAATATGAAAATATTACCAGATTATAATTAAATTGCATTTTTAGTGTTTTAAATGGCCGAATTTCTTGTTATTAAGTTTTGTATTTTATATATTATTGCATTTTTCAGTTTTATTTCATCTTAAATACAATTTATTACAACCTGAACAACTGATGTTTTTTTGGGCTAATCATACCAAGGCAAAAGCACTTTTTTGGAAATCGGGGTTCGCATGTTATTGGGTCACTCGGCTAGCAGATATTACAAAAAAAATGAGCAGAAAAAAGGGTGATGTGGTAGTGGAAAGCAAACTATCGTAATTCAGGATTATGTTTGTAAAAAAGCAAAAATGACAAATTGCAGCCGTGATTGTGGGGGAGAAAGGAGGAAGGCGTACCTGACAAATGCCCATATAAAAAGTGGCGAAAGGATCGAAAGGGCTTATCTATTTTATTGCAAATTAGGATGCCGAAATTTGATTTTGTCGAAAATTAGCATGTCGAAGTCCATTTTTTCAAATACGCTTAAATTTTGATTTTCCCCATTTTCGTGATGACAAAATTTCGAAAAACGGTGTTTCGACAACGTTACAAATGGTTTACGACCAGATGATTTTTGATAAACTAAAAAACTACGACAAAATAAAATGTCGACAAAAGAAAATATCGACAAACCGTTTTCGACAAAATAAAATGTTGACAAACTGGTTTTCGACAAGAAATTTCGACATTCTTCGACAAATAGCCATTCCATAGAAAGGTATCGTTGCCCGCGCTATAATGTCGTAAGAGAAAAATCGAGGGGAAAATAGAGGAAAAATGCACATCCTGAATCAAAAATTTAGGGCACATGTTGTAGTTGAAGCTCTGGGGGGAATTAATCGGTGACCGCGAGTTACCGTATACCTGGGGTTCGACCAGAAAAAATCGGGGGAGTGAAGAAGCGAATTGGGATGTTGGTTTGGAGCCGAGGGATCGGGAGGGTCTTTGATTTTGTGGGTGTTCAATGGCAATGAATTGGTAATAATAATAATAATAATAAAGATCGTGATATTCGTTGGCTACCGATATTTTTGGGGTGTGGGAAAGATAAGCTGCGACTGGAAGAGTGGGAGGCTAGAATCGAAGGTACTCTTTTTTTGTTTGAGGATTATGTTTTGGAGTAGCTTTGGGATCACAAGAAATATAACTAAGAAGGGAACATTTTGTAGCGTGAATTGGAATCTGATCTCTAATAATTTAAATTTGGAAAAAAATGCTAAAGAGTTCAGAAGCGTTGAGAAACGCAAAATTTTCGAACATGACATGCTACTTGATTTTCCGGGCTTTTTATAAGGTTTTTATTAGCTATTTAAAGAGTGCTATTTTAGGTATTAGCTAAAAAGCCTTGAAACTGCCTCAAAATCGCCATTTGGCGGCTTCTGGAACCGGATTCGCAATCAGCGCCAAATTATGCACAAAATAGATCCGGTGTTGATCCAAAACTCAATTCACGCTAAAATACATCTCCTTGTTAGGGTGCGGGTGCTGGTTAACAAAATGTGCTGGATAAACAAATTTAGATACAAAATTAGGCGGGCTCTAATAGGTTAGCAAGATTTTTGAGGGCATCTAAAGCCGCTAGATCGATAGCCTCATCTCCGGTGGTGCCGATACCTTGATGGACCTGAAAAATCGATAGTTGGTAGTTATTTTATTCATGTTTTGGATCTACTATTTTATTCATTTTTGTGCTCACCAATGCTTTTTGACTCTCCAATCCGAGGGTGGCCAACACCAAACAGTCATTGCCCGACGAGTGGAGTTGGCAGAATTGGAGTGAAAATTTGAACTTTTCAGACAGCTCGGCCAAGCGGTCCCTAGCGGAGATGGGCTTTATTGTGAATAAGGTCGTGCCTTCTGGGGTAAGGTCTCCTAAAAGCTGGTTTACTAAATTCAATATTGATACCTTTCGACGGCAACATCGCCATTTTCGTCTCGTAATTATACGTCGCGAGGAATTCCCGAGCGCGTAGGCACAATTCTTGTAGCTGGTCCGGATGGAGTACACGCTGCTTCTTACGGTCTCGCCTACAAAATATATTTAGCATTTAAGGTATATATCCTACTTTGATAGCTTTGCAACAAACGTCACGTCTTCTGTCTTCAAAGGAGCTATCTCAGAAATAGGATACGCGGCGTCATCTGAATTTTCTTATTCTTCCATGTCTAAAAAATTACCTGGTGGTGGACAAGCCTTCACTTGAGCGCTAAACGTCACTTTCCGCTTTTGTTCAGCTTGCGCTTCCTCCTCAACAGCGTCAGGCACTTCCGGTACTTCAGGAACTTCCGGTGCTGCCGGAATTTCCGGGCTAACTTCAGAAGACTCGTCCTCAGACTCAAAGGGTGGAACAACAACAATCGTATTCCATTTTGTCAATTCCGGATCGCTGGTAATATTCGAGGTATCCATTCCGGGTGCTTCTTCTGCTGGTTGGCTATAATCAGCCGGATCAAAGACCCCAATCATCATCTGCGATTCGTCGTGGCGTTTCTTTAATAGCGATTTCCCAGGCGTAGGCATCGGCTTGACATATCCAATCTTGGCAAGAACATTCTCGGCTGCGGCTCTTTTGGCTAGACGCTTATTCGGGCCCATTCCATCGCATACAATTCCATTCCAAGAGCACGCGACGAAGAATTCTTTGTATCGGTTCTGACCTTGTTCGCGGAGGAATGTGAATTCAGGATCTGCCAGGGATTGCGCTTGCGAGATTTGCATCAAACGGGAGACCGGGTTGATCTGGTGTCCATATTCTGGGTCCATCTTCTTGTCCTTGACGATTGTCTTGCGTTTAACTTCTTTTCCTTGAGCTTGTCTTTTGTCGTTTTTGTAGAGTGACTGGGCGAGCATGATTGGTGATTGGCTGAGAGCTAGAAATTGAACGCTACTTTAATTTTCAGTCATAGAACCTACCAAGTGCCTGTAGCTTCTCAAGAACTTGAGCACAAGCGTCTTGCTTGCCGGCCCGTTTGTTCTTTCCGGTTCCTTCGGCGCTGATGCTCTGATTTGGACCTGCGACGCGGCAGCATACGGTATAGACGCGACTGTGGGCCGGGCCATCTTCAGAGATTGTCTGAAATAATGCGGTGAATAGATAAAAGTATTTACATACCTCAAAGGAAACGTCCATTTTTAGCTGTAGGGCGTGTTCGTGGACTTTTGAGACGACATTTTTCTTTTTGCGGTTGCTTTCTTTATTGTCGTTGTCGCTTGCTTCAGATGCCGAGTCTTCCTATAACGCATGTGGTAATTAAGTACAAGAGAGAAAGAGAGAGAGAGAGAGAGAGAGAGAGAGAGACGGAGAGAGAGACGGAGAGAGAGAGAGAGAGAGACGGAGAGTAGAGACATTCACTCACTTCTTTCGCATGATTATTATCGTCCTGCTTCACCTTCGGAGCCTCCTTCTCATTCTCCTTCTGCTGTAGATCCAACTCGGCAAGTAATGGAGCAAGATAGATAAGCGCCTGATTGGCACATCCCTCCCTAGCCATTTCATAGGTCGGTGCCATCACTCGAAAGAATGGATGTCCAGGGCCCAGCAGAAGAGTTGCAGCCACCATTGGAGGTTTTTGGCGTATATCGTACATCGGATTCGGTGGGAATAAGGGTCTAGTATATTTTATTAAATTAAACTAGTAACGGCTTACGGTGGCATGCCAAGGGGAGCCTGGAATGGTTGAAAATCCGCAAGAGCTGGGATTGCCCTAAAATTGATTTTTCTGAATCTTGCTAAAATTCTTACGGTGGAATCCCTTGAGGTGGCATATTCATCGGAGCACCAATGATCGGAGCAGGACCGTAGAACATTGGATTTCGAGGTGGTTTTGGGTTCTGAAGGTATATTTTAATTTAATGCAACCCTTAACAAACCCGAATTTTCGGCGGAAACGCCAGGTTCGGAAGTCCATTCATACAGTCCTGTTTTTTGTAGTCCGGATCGGGGAGACCGAGGCGGGTTGTGGCATGGCGAAGAAGTACGCTTGGTGGGGATACTGTAGGTCTACAGTAAAAATTTAATGGATTCAAATTACCTCGTTTCTTAGCAAATTCCTTTTTCGCTGGCGGGCGAGCGCGTTTGGTTTCTTGGATCGCAACCGCTGCTGCGGCTTGCTGGGCTTTTCTAATAGAGCCACCAGTGCCTTCATATTTCTAAAATTTATGCGATTAAAAAAGCCTTATAAATAGTTTAAAACAATTAAAAACGATACTCACTTCAGTCGGCGTAAAAACAAGTTGTACTGTAAACATTTTCTTATGCGCCGGCCCGCTTTCATCAAGTAGATCGTACTGGTGTTTGATCTAATTTTATTGCAAATTATTTTATGATATTTTCAAAACATACCCGATGATACCGACACAATTCCGCTACCATACACATTGGTGTCTTTTCCTTATCTTCGCGATCTCCATACCGATACACCCGATTATCCGTATCTTTTTCTCCTGAAGCTCCCGCCGCACCACACCACGGACGGGGGTGGTTTAGTTGGGGTTGTACCTTAATAGTATCAACTATAATAATTTTGCTGTGGTGTCTGTCCGTCTGTCTGTCTGTGCGTCATGTCCCAGATTCAACTCGAAGGGGAAAGGAGCTAGAGCTTAGCTCTCTTCGGATTCGGATAGAGCATGGTCAGAAACCCCCAAACTGATAAAAAAAATTATGAAAAAGTTTTAATTTAAAATATTAAAATTAACTTTGAAAGTTTTTCCTTAGTAAAAGGGGTGGGGGACGAAGGTTGGGGTGATTTTGGACATAGTGAGCCAGGCCGCGCGCGTTTCGGCGAGGGGGAGGGAGTGCAGGGGGTAGCCCGAAGTCCAGCCGCTTGCAGCGGCGAAGCCGCTGGAAGCGGCTGGTAATATATATTTCACCTTACAATAATATACCTGATTATTCATAACCTTCTCGACATTTCGTACTACAGGTGTTTCCTGTGGAACGTTTGTCTGGCCCGTGTCGGGATTATCCGTAAATGACACCATACTCGGCAAAACTTGGTTTTCTGTCTTGGCCTTCAAACTCTTTCTAGCATCTCGCCGACCCGCTGAAAATCAAGGAAATTCTATAAGCTTTGAAAACATAAAACCAGCCAGTATAAAACACCATAAAAAATTCGAAAAACCACGACCCCATACATGCAAAAATGAAATTGTTCAACCCCAACCGGTAGCAAGGTAGTGAGATGGTAGTCCATTAATAATTCAGAAGAAAGTGGCTGGGGATGACATGAAAACAACACCCGCTGTTTTTTCATAAAACCGGATTAGATGCAGTAAGATTCCAGCTGTGTCGCGCTGCTCCCCCCGGGGTCAGCTCTGTGCTCTCACTCCGTGGGGCGCGGTTTAGGTGACTATAGACTGCCAAGGAAGGATTTTCCGGGTAGTGCCAGCTTGTGTAAAACCAGAAATCAATTATAAAAATTGATCTGAGAGCAAAAATTGTATATAAGATGTGGAGAAAAACTAGGATCAAAGAATTTTTTGCTTTACTTTAAAAAAAATTTTGGTAGCCACTTTTTCGTAAAATGAAAAACGTATTCAAACTCATATAAAAAAATTTTAGCCACATAAAAAGTGTTTGTTATTGTTACTAAAGATCTACAAGTGGTTTTTTAATTTCTAAAATTAAGATGTCGAATATAGATTTCTAGTTATTGCATTAGATTTAATAAACTCAATAGAATATTGAATTCTAGATGATGGTAATGTTAAGAAAAAAATCCTAGTAAATTCCTTATGTTGAAACCTCCAAAATCAATATAAGATGTATGAAATTCTCCGATAATTTGTTAAAATTTATTCAAAATCAAACCAACAAAAAATACAAGATATTGGTAGCCGTATGGAGAATGTTTACATGTGAAAGCCAGTGCGGAATCCGAGAAATCACATGAATTCTCCGCCCTTCAGCCTTTTCTTCGCGTGTGCCCTCGTGACGAAGCACATTATCACCGGGATGGCGATGATTAGGAAAGCCACCACGCCGACAACCGACCAGAACCACCATTCTAAATGTAAAATATAATTTTCTAAGGATAAAAATACATTTTTAGGTAATCGCTACAAATTAAGCGCTTTGATCATCTGTCAGTTTTTTCTAAAACGCGTCAAAACTACCGTAGCGGTTGCCAAAAATCGTGTAGACACCGAGCTTTTAAATACCATAACCTACCATTGTAGACCTCTTCTATCTCGCAGTACCTGCCCTTGTATGGCGAATGACATTTGCAAGACGGCTGACTGTGTGCCGTACCCCAACATGCCCCACGGTGCATGCAGTGATGTGGACAGCGCGAGAGTTCGACTGAATACATCTGAACATTTAGAAGTTATTAACGAATTTTTAATATTAAAGTTGAGAAACGAGTTCCAGAAACGGTGTAGGGTTACGGTACGCACCAAAAACCCGACTATCAAAGAAAAAGTTGTCGAAAACACATCGAGAAATAAGATAATGGCTTCCTAGTGCCTTTAAAGGGACTGACAAGGTCTGGACCTGAATTTGTTTAGCTATGGATGGACAAAATTGCGCCACATCCGCTACACGACACATTTAACTACACAAAAATTTAAAGGAACGGGTACGGTATGAATGAGTATCGACCGCAATACGCCAATCGTAGAAATCCATAACCAACAAACGATAGTTCTCCCTTGCCAGTCCCTTTAGTCTAGACAAAATTTTTTGACAGGACAACTTTAAAGAAAAACCACAAAAACCACAAAATTAATCGAAACAGTTCCTCCCAACGGCGACAACCTGAGGTTGAAAAGGTTTGTGTGTTAGTGTCCCAATCACCCCGGTTTGATTTTGGCTGTTCAACAGCTGCATCGGGCCCAGGATCAGCCCGAGTCTCGAGGTGGCTATAAATGATTAGAGCCCACCGGATCCAGTGACACGTTCGCTTCTCACTCTCTCGTTCTCTCTCGCTCTCTCTCGCTCTCTCTCTCTCTCGCACTTGCTGCCTCGCTCAGTCGCTCTCTTTCACGCTGTTGCCCCTTTTGAAGAAGACATATGTTCACCTTTGGCACATCGACCACCTGAAAAACAACTGCGGAGGGCTCTTTGCTTTTTCTGGAGGAAGTGTGTGATCGAAGCGTTCATAAAACTGAGTACAGCTAATGAAATGTACGTCATTAGTACGTCCGTGGAGATAGAATGCCAAAAATCCCGAAAGCTTGAATCAAGGCAATGAAATCCCGACATACCACATTGTAGCTTAAGACAAAATGGTCTTCGAACCAGCACCAACAGCGTCACGAGGTTTCAATGAATGTTATATTAGCATGAATCCATTCTGAATCCCATGCGCAGTATTTGTTTGCTCCGTCTCGGGATTTACGCTGTCGGTATTTTCATCTGTCGGGTTTTTCAATCGGGATTTTGGCTGTAGCCATTTTTGTTTCCAGGATTTTAACTGTCCGGATTCTGACCAAAATTGACTTAAGTAAAATATTAGAAACTTAGGTTTTTTCGAGGTATATATGAAGATGTCTTACAGCCCCCTTGAGCTGCCATGCAGCCTTATTTTAGAAATTTCTAACTATCACAGGAAGGTTAGTATCCGAAAACATCGTAATTTAATTCTCGGGGTACATCCATTTCATGAAATAGCATACTGTAGCCAACACTACCATAATTATTCCTTTTACGAGAACGAACAGC
The DNA here is from genome assembly GCA_958295435.1 of Mesorhabditis spiculigera. Lineage (NCBI taxonomy): Eukaryota > Metazoa > Nematoda > Chromadorea > Rhabditida > Rhabditidae > Mesorhabditis > Mesorhabditis spiculigera. The sequence continues at coordinate 160,414 of CATQJA010002655.1, forward strand.
TTCTTCAGGTGTGATTTGTAATTCCTATAACTTGTTTACGTTAACAAATATCCTGAATTTTAGCCGCATTTGCCTTCCTGTTCCATTTTTAAGCATTTTCTCATTTTTGCTTACATATTTTAATTTTTATATTAACTTAATTGCATCATATTTGCATTAAACACTTTTTGTTACATGCACATTGCCCATCCACTACCAGCCGCCTCATTATTTGCATTTGTTCATTTTGTTTGCCCCCATGCCATCATGCAGTCCTTTTGATGTTCGGGCGTGTTGGGAGCAGTAGTTCGTAGCCCAGGCATAAAGACGGGAGGGATTTAGAGGTCATAATAGATTAGCAGTTGCATTTCAAAGGTCATTTTGCTTAGAATAGACAAATTTAAATAACTTTATTCACATATCACATTATAATTCAGCTATTTTCGATATTTGCATATTTTAGGGCATTTTCATGTCAACCCGCGAGGGTCGGGTACGATTGAAAAGAACGTCAGAATCGGAGAATAGCAGTGAGGAGGAGGGAAAGCGAAGTGAAGCGTGGGTTTTTAAGGAAATATTGTTTCTATAAGGTTTTATATATTTTATTGGCATAACTAATTAAAATAATGTAAATTTTCGAACTGACAAGATTTTTAGCACCTTACAATTGGAGGAATACGCCGAAAAATTAGCTGAAGATTGCTGCGATTCTGCTATTATCGAAGCTTCTATTGAAAATTGGGTAGAAGGTAAGAATTCTAAAAATATAAACATGTCATGGTATTTTTAGAACCTATATATGTAAAATTATGCAAATTTCACATATTTTCAGTAGAATTTCGCATTTTTTTAATGCTATAATCGACTTTAAAAGGAGATTTCACTTCGGTATTTTACATCTGCGGGTGATCCTTTTAGCGACACGTCAGATAATCAATAGCGCACGCATTCTGAGCCCCAAAAAGAGCCACTGAAAAGGGCCACGCCCAGTCAGCCTGTCCGGGCTCGGGCTTTTCGTCTGTACGACTCTCCCACCCGGGGACAGGCTTCATCATATCGTAGATCTATTTAATACCCAAATTCAGATCTTTGTGCAGAGGAGGAAGGAATCGACGAAAGTAAGCCCGAACTAGCACAGCAACTAAAAAAGAAACAAAAACCATATGGTAATTTAGCTCTAAAAAGTTAAATTGTAACTTTTTAAGGTATTATGTCACGGGTATGGCCACTTATGATATTGATTGTGGTGACGCTTGCTTCATTTTTTGCATATTGGTAAGTTTTACAACTCTTAAAGTATAATAATGATACTTTATTAGTGCGAGCGGACACCAAAAATATCGACATCAACTGCCAGCCCAACCTTTCTTTCCAAATTACACCGAAAGTTGGGTGTACGATTTTCATAGTGGACAAGCAATTGGGGAGACGCTAGAGAGGTAGGTTTAATATATTTAATATGATATATAGCATAACTAAATATATTAAAAATAACAGATTTTTTAGTGATCAATGGACTACGATTACACTTTATTATGCTCCCTGGGATCGTTATTCTCAAATTATGAGGGTCCCGTTTCAAAAAGTAGCCAAAGAAATACGAACTTTACACCGAACGGTACGTATAAAATAATTTTTCATATTAAATATGATTTCTAGGTCCGTTTTGTCGCAATAAACTGCTTCGCGGCGCATGGAAAATGCAAGCAAACCTATCGTATGTTCGCGTACCCATTTATCATGGCGTATGTCGGGAGATCGAGCTCTGTTTATATGGGAGAGCCAGAAGCTGATCATTTATATCGGTAAAAACCCGCTTCAAAATTAATTACAAAATTCCAGATGGGTTGACAGCTTACTACATCCCGTACAACTTTTAACTACCCAAAAGGACATTGATAAATTTGTACAAGAAAGCTATTATCCTATTATTGGATATTTTCCATTGGTAAGGTATACTATTAAACGATATACAAATTTTTGCAGATAAAATCACCAATCAACATAAGGCTGCGAAGATTTATCGCCGTCGCCAACAGCATCCACACCGGGCAGCCAGGTGAATTTTCCCAGGTCGGAAAGGTCATGCTAATTACTTTTCCAGCCCGATACGACTACCAGTTTGCCGTTATTTCAAATCAAAATCTGGCCAGAGTCAATCAGCTGTCGACCGGTTGGCCTTTGGTAGCACAGGTGAAAGCTATAAAAAAATTAAAATATAAATTTTTAGACAAAATTCGAGGGGCCCGATTGTTATAGCGGAAATTTCACCCGGAAAAATATTGAAGAGTGGGCTTTGCAACTTCCTGGGAGGGATAAGACGATTAGAAGAGTGGAATTTAGTAAGTTACAGTAGTCTCGGAAAGATCTAAAAATTTCAGATAAACTCTACGAGCTCAGCAATCGAGATTTTTCAACGCTACTCCGAAAGGGCCCTACGCTAATTTTATTTGCCGAGAATAAGGCGCTGGGCGAGAATTTGCTGCTTAATTTATTTAAACAGGTTTGGATACTGTAATTTAGCTATAATTTTTGTTAAGATGGTTCACGAATATCACAACTGCGCAATTGGACAGAGTACAAATGTAATTATGCATATTAAAGCTAGTCAAGGGAATGTTACTGGACGATGTGGGGTGATGTCACCAAATAAAGTAGGTTTATCAAATAACCTTAAAATTTTTATTATATATAGTAATTTGATAGCTCTTATAATTACTAATGAAAAAACTTTAACCCCTTCAGGCATTGGCTTGTTGCGACTTTGATGGACAACAAATTGACTGGAAAAAGATTTGTCCAGTTATCTCATCTTGTCAAACTGACGAGTGCTTGCAAAATCTTTTGGTAATTTTAAACTTTTTCAATTAATTTTAAATAATTATATAGGAAGCAGCACCACCACTTCCGGAAACTTGTCTAATTACCCACGCCTCGGATTACGGTATTTTCTATCAAATTAAATTTTACTTTTATTTAGTCACAATCTGGAAAGCCTGCTGCGCAAGAGCAACATCAATGGAGCTAGACTCAAAATTGCCGGATCGTCTCTACCTTGATCGAGCGTCAAATCTGGCTATGATAGATGCGCAAACCTGCACATCGAGGCGTCTGACAAAACAGGAACGATATAAGATGTAGGTATTCAAATTTGATTCTGATATTTTTGATAGCCGACCCGAAACGCCGGACATTGGCTACGATTTAACGTTCCTCAGCGGAAGAGGGTGTCGGCATGAGGAAGAGGAAAAAGACGAGCCGCTGCTGCAATTTGCTATACTGGACGCTAAACAAAATGTGTTTTTTGCTAAGAAATGGGGGATTAAAGGTATAATCTGCATGCGTCCTCTAAGAATTCGATAGGTTCACCAGCGATCGTCGGAGTCGATTTGAAAGCGGAAATGTTTGGGGCCGAAGAGAATGTTAATGGGTGAGTATAGTAGATCAAGCCTATAATCTTGATTCAGAACATCCCTTCTAAAATTCACACAAGATTTCATTGCTGAAAATGTCAACGATTATTTCCTCGGTGAAGAGAAGCGGGGTAGTGGATTTTCTCATAAGGTAAGCAGCAGGAAATGGTAGCTTAATTCCTATAAATTCAGATCCCACTTCCGGAAAGAGAAGAAGCTAAACAAAGCATGCCCGTGCTCTTAGAAAGACTGACAAAACATACATTCCACATTGCTACGGAGGTACGGTCAATATCAAAATACCGCATATTGTTTTAGTCCAACATTGATAGCGTTGTTTACTTTTCTGGCGGAAGCTGGCATGGGCCGTCGGCTACGCAAATGCATTTGATGCATTCGGTGTCTAGAATATTTCTACCGGCTGCTGAAGGAATGATACGATTCTATACGTACGTTTTGGAAATCGAGATTTAACGTAAAAATTTAGGATCGATGCTTCTCGGAACGAGCTGCCTTACAATTACAATTTCGAGGCATATCCGGCAATATTGATTTTTAGTCCAAACAAGTAAGTTTTGAGCTCGTTACCATAAATGTTTGGCTTATTTTTACCTTCACTATTTTTAAGGACCGAACTATCCTGGAAATATCCAGCTGAAGCAAAACTCGACATAGAAGACATTACAGCTTTTATCTTGTCATATTGTAGCGATGAGCTGCGAGTAAAAATGGCCTTTGAGGTGAAATTGTTTTAACTTTTACTAATTGTTCATTTAGCTGCTTGACCGTACATATACTCCTCGCGTACTTCGAAGACTGAAGCGCCACATCCATTGGCTGAGCTCCAGAAATCGATCGCTTCGTGAATTTTCATTACTTCGAACGGGTCCTCAACACGAGCTATTCGTTTTCCACGAACGAGCATTGATTCAAAAGTAAGTCCTTTTATTTTTATAGGCATCGCTGAAATATCAAAATATTCAACTTCTCACCAAAATGCTTTCAGAAACATCCTCCGACTCCGTGCGGCCCGTGGCCTTCTCTCCATCCTACGCAATCGCGTCGACTTCTCATCCCAAAATCAAGAAATGGGAAAAATTGCCAAACTCCTGAGAGAACTTCTCAATTCCTAGTCTCTAGACATTATTAGGTCATTGTGCCTCATTATTTTGGTGCCTTATTTAATTGAAATTGTGATTAGCAAATTTCCGGGTACTGTTGTTGTTAGCCAAAGTGCTCTGGTTGTTATAATGGAGCTGTCACTTGCCAAGATACGGGTTTAAGAAATATGGGTTGAAAAAGAAAAATGTATTGACATTAGTGCATTATATATACACCTCAAAATCATAAAGTTATCGATGAAAAAAGATAGGCATCTGTGTCCATAGCGCAGAAGTCTGTTCGACGTGTAAAATTCGCAGATAACGCCGAAAGTCTGCCCGTTCGATAAATACACACATTAATAGAATATACTTTATTTCATATTATAAACAATTTCGTTTAAGAGGTAGACATGCAGGCCGTTCCGTCATTGTCGAAGATAAGGTTCTGCAGATTCATGACGATAGTAGTCATCAGCGCGTTCTGGTCAGAGGGCACGAACGAGCATTGAGTACCTCCAGTCACCAACTGGAAAAACATAGATATCTCTAAAAATTCCAGTTTACCTGAAGCGAAGCTCGGTCCATACTGCCGTCTCCATAAGAAACACCAGCGATCGAGTAATACTTGAAGGATTTCAGATAGTTGGCGTTCCTCTTGGCGTCATCGGTGTCGGTGATGCTACAATATTTGGGTATTGAAAACCGATGTATCTTGGTCGTACCTAGCAGCTGAGGTCAAATAGATAACCCAGTGGTTATTGGTATTCGGGTTGTATCCGTCGGACGGCTTGGTGTACTGTCCAGAGACCAGCTCGAGAGCTCTGAAAATTGCATAATGTACATCTTTAACTTCAGCTTACTGTCCAGTGTATTGACCAGTGGCGCCGAAGTCATTGTAGTAGTTCTGGATGTCGCTAAGCGCCTTGAAAAGCGCGTCCTAAAAAGTTTAGGTTGACTCTAGAGCAAAATCAGTTACGGTGCTTGTGATGGAGCTCAATGGAGCAACCGGGAATTCGCCGTCCCGGCTTCCGGCAACATTGACTACACCAATGCGAGCCTTTTGTTGGCTGACGGTGAATGCGGTCAAGAAGGTCTTGATGAATTGGGTATACTAAAATCAATAAAAAGCTGTTATAGTCGGACTTGCATCGGCCCATTTGCTCTGTGCGGTGGCGGAGCTGTCGATGACGAAGACGATGTCGACCTGAAAGGATTGGCTACAATTTGCTGAGCTTTTGCGACTTACAACTCGGTTGGCAAGAACATCCGACGTGGTGGTCTGGATTCCCGGAGTCGTTGTCTAAATGGACGTTTAAGAATTTTTAGGCATTGGATACCATTGTGGTTCCAGTGTAGGCAGTGGTGGTGGTAGTCACTGTCGTCGTAGTGGTAGTAGATGGAGTAGTGCCAGTGTTAGGAGAGGTGGTAGGTCCAGCGGTCGTCGAGCCGGCTAAAGAACATTTCCTTGTGTGTGCGAAAAATCCGTACCTGGCAAGCAGAAAGCAACCACGTGCCTCTGGAATGTCTGCCCGACCTGATCGACTCCGTGGATAGTCATATAGAAGCCCTCGTTAGCCTAAAACTCTATATTCAGAAGTGAGAAGGGTCCCTACAGTGCAATCAAATGGATCGGAGTAGTACTCGAAGTGGCACTTATCACGACGGTAGAGCTCACCATAGACGGCCTGAAATACGTTAATTGCGGCTAGACAGCTAAAAATACCTTCATCGACACAGGGTCGTACATCTCGAAGTAGTTGAGAATTCCGCGACTTCTGCGGTCCTGTCCAAGTTGGTACATATGGAAGACAGCGACGTTCTTGACGCCAGCGACAGCCGTCAAGCTAGTCTGGTCAGTGTGAGCGCCAGTGGGATCCGCGGCCGTTGGTTGCACGAAACCGGCCCAGGCTTGAGGACCACCGATGGCTTGGATGTTGACGTAGCAAGCACCAGGTCCGGAGGTCTAAAACAAGGTATTTTAGATTGCTCCGACAGTACCGTGAACAAGTAGGTTCCAGCCTCGTTCTTGTGGATGTGGTAGTACTTCTGGCTTCCGTAGCTGTAGAGGACATCCGGTGGGAGTTGGTCTAAGATTATTAGGTTTTTGATGATGAGATTTGTAACTTACTTCCACGGGGGTCGACAACCGAAATCGAGGCAACATCATTAGATACAGAGATGTAGATGTCGGTCGAATCGTTGTCGATTTGGAGGTACCTTAAACCAAATTGATATGACGATATTCGATATAAAAAACCTACCAGTTGGTAGGAGTTTCGCAGGTGAAGTTGGAGAAGTAGGTCGGGTGGGAGAGAGTGTTGCTGAGCGTTGCTATAGATGGCAGGTAGACAGTGATAGCCTGCAAAGCTTAGGGCTACTTTTTTGCTCTTACCTTCTGGATCTGATCCTTGTTGGTGAAGAAGTTATTTCCGTCGGTGGCATAAGCAACACGCTGAAGGTGCCATGCATCGTCAGTCGTCGGCATCTCGGCACCGTTGAAGCAGGTCGAGGTCGCGGAATAGAAGTAGTGGATCTAAATAGTTTTCATCTTTCTTTTTGGATATCCTAACCTTTGGTGAGGCTCCGTTGAGCATCAAAATTGTGCTCCATCGCTGGTCGGTATCGCTTGGAACGGAAGAGGCAACGAGGAGAATATCACCACCATATCGGAGGTTCGGGTTTTGGAAGGCAGCTCCGATAGCTCTATATTCAAATTTCAAATGGAATATTTTTGGCTTACCCGAAGATGGGGAGGTTGCAGCTTCCGGTGTTGCTGATAGCATTAATCTGAGAGCTGATCGAGGCGAGCAGGCCAGTGGTGGATGAGAAGTTCTGGTTGAAGACGACACCATTGGCTAAACAAGTTTAGTTTCAGGTTTTCCCCATAAAACCCACAATTGAACGTGACGAGCAAGTAGTTCTTGTACCGCATGGAGGTAATGGTGTTGAGTGCGGCATTGAGACCATTGACAAAGTTGTTGGCATTGTCCTTGTTGTTTTGAGTAACCTCAAGGATGACGGTCAGAGTAGATCCCGAGGTATCAAAGGTGTAGTTCTGCGGGTTAATGCAAGCCTCATATTGGCAAGCCGGTCCCTCGAAACCATCAGGGCACAAGCACCGAGTGTTCGTCATATCGAGGTATCCACCATTGACGCAAATTGGGGTGCTGCATTGCTTGCCCTGCCAGTATTCAGTGCAAACGCAGCTTCCGTTGTAACGGAGGCCTCCATTTCCACACGTGATCGACGGCTTTTGGCAATGTCCATTGACAATACGCTGGAATGTATGGCCGTACTCATCTTCTCCCATGTGGTAGACAGCGAAGAGATTGTCAGCATTATCAGCATCGGGGCAGGTGAAGGGTTGGGAGATCCAGTCGAGAGAGCAGAGGACGCGGGGTTGATAGGTGACGGCATCCCACATGGTTTCATTGTGGGCACTGAAGATAAGGCCGTGGGTGAGGATGGGGGTCCGTTGTTGGAAGGAAGCGGCAGAATCGACGAAGGTGACAAGTCGGTTTTGGGTTGATTGAGAGACCGGGCTCGGATCGGGGAAGTCAGCGTGGCTGTCTTCGGTGTATCCGCCGTAGATCTAAGAAATGTTTTGGAAACTTCTATTTTTGTTGGTTACCTGGAGGTGAGACTGGACCCTGACATCGATGAAGCAACCAGGTCCAAGAGTGGTGGAGCCGTCAGTTGGAGGTTGTTTCGTCGTGACCTTCACGTAGTACTTGCCGGCTGGCATGTCATCTGAAATTTAACTAAGTTAGGGCAACTTTCAGGTTTGTTACCGTCGTCAATCCTGTTCGGCTGGTAGTTCCAGTCATAGAGATGCTTCTGGCAAACGAATGACTTCGCAACTTGGCACGAGTCGCCATTCCTAAGTATTTTTCTGAGATTCGAAAGAATTCTACTGACCAATTGTTAGTGCCGCTGCTGGAATCAAAGAAGCCGCAGAGTTTCGTGTTGTCCGTGGGCGGGCTGCCTCCGTTCCAGTAGTTAATACCGCTGGCATTCCAGGACACTGGTGGCACTCCGTTCTCACGATCCCATTGCCATCCAGTTTGATTCTGGTTATTAAGGCCGAACCAGAACTTCAGACCAGCGCCATGTGAGACGAGGTAAGCATGCTTGTCTGCGGTCAAATCATCAGCGAGCATGCCACCGCCATTGCGGCAGATAGCCTGGGCGGTCGCATAGTCTTGCGAGGGGTAGGAGAAAAGCATGCAGTAATCGCCAACTGGGTCCCAATCCGGATCGCAAGAGGCGCGTTGCGTGAAGAAGTTCCAACCAGATACGCTGTCTTGGGCATTGGTGAGCGGGCGGAAGTTGGGAGCAATTTGCAATCGGTTATAGCCATTGTACAGCTCGACCTGGGCCTGGTATCCTTGGACGGCGATGAGGAGCGATTGAGCGTATGCGTCGACTGGGACCGAGATGTATTGGGTACCAACACAGTTATCGTAACGACGATGGGCGACGACACCCTGCATGAACTTCATAGGGATCGTTCGCACGAAGCCCTCGACGACGGCCTGCTGAAGGTTGTACGACTCGCCGTTGGAGTAGCGGCATAGGTCGTGGATCAGCTCGAAAGTGTTCCAAGTGTTGTTGCACAGATAGCTACCGCCATTGACGTTGTTGTACGCAACGACAGCAGTGATTTTGACCTTGTAGTCGAGGACAGCCTCATACATTTCAATAATCTCGGGCAGGTTTCGGCTTTGCTCGGGCGCGCTGGCGATGAAGAGGTTGATGTACGAGCCGGGGCGGATGTTCCTCTGGATGATGGCTTGGGCCATGGCGTGCCAGGCTTCAACGGTGGTTCCATTGCAAGCATCGGTCGAGGAGTCAAGTTGGTTGTAGTTGCTGGCGATGTTCTGGAGGGCCTGGACGACGTTTTGTGGCTGGAAAGAGTTGGCGGTCGCGATGGTGCCTCCCCAGGTAGAGTTGAAGCCGATGAGGACGAAGTTGCGGATCCATTCTGGGTGGTGAGAGACGGTGTCACGGAGGATTTCTGGGAACATTTTGTTGAGGTTGACGATCTAGAATAGGAAAGGTTGATGGTAAAATTACTTAGCTAAATAGCTAAATTGATAAAAACTACAATACCTGTGCGTATGCGGTGGTGGTAAGCTCAATGGCGAAGACCATGTCAACAAATTGGGTCATGATCTGCGGTGGCGGACCCTTCTCAATGCACGACACTAAATTAGTTTGTTTTTCTCTTTCGAAACTCATTCCACTTACGAGTCTCGCAGTGAGTTCCCATGAAGCCAGGCGGGCAGGCGCAGAAGCCAAATCCAAGCGGCGTTCCTCCGTTCCAGCAAACAAGCTGCTCGCAGAACTGTCCAGTATATCCTGGTGGGCAGTAGCAAGTCTGGTTGTTGCCCATCGGATCAGGTACACCACCATTCTGGCAGCCACCTGGCGGGGCGAAGGTGGGATGGTACTCTGTGCAGTACATGTTTCCGGCACGTTGGATGGTGAAGCCCAGGGCATCGCGGGTGAAGAACTGGAAGTGGAGATTCTCGTTGCCGGTGCGGCAGGTGAAGGGCGGGAAGTAGAAGTTGTAGTCGCAGCCGTCACGCCAGATTCCGTTGGAGGAGTAGATGTCGATGGGGGCGCCTCCGCGGGTGGCGGTGATGAGCAACTCGGCTTGGACGTATTGAGGTGGGATTCTGTCGGGGAAGTTGGTCAGATGGATGCCGATGGACATCGGGTTGCCTGAAAGGTTACTAGCATTATATTATTTAATGCAATGTTTATGATTCTATTCAATTTATTGCGCATATTCTAAGTTCACTTACCAACAACCGGTTGCTGCCAGAAACCGTCGAAGTTGATGTTCTGCGAGAACTTCCAGAACATTTCGAATTGCGGGTTCTAAAAAATTCCATAAACTTGTAAATTGTATTGGATCGATACCCCGAAGCTGGCCTGATGGTAGGCGCGCTGGAAGATACGGTACGAGCAGCTGGACAGCGCCTGCGAGGACAACACGTTGAAGAAGTAGTTTCCGGCGACGATGCCATCAGCGGACCTAAAGAATCGGGTGATTCACCTAAATTGTCACACTCACCAGATGTAGATGTCATTGCCGGAGTACAAAAGCTTCGGGTTGATGACGCCTTCACCAGAAATAGCAAGCGTGAGCCCAGCTAAAGGAAAAGTTGAGCCCTCGAAAAATTGCGCCCACTTCCGCGCGCAACGATGATAAGTTGATCAAGGGTCGTATCAATGGAGATCGACTTCCAGAGCGATTGCATCGAGCAGACCTCAAGGTCATCCAAAGCCAGTAGTTGGGTACGGTAGAAGGTGGCCCAGATATGGTTGTAGAGGAGCTAAACCAGCCTTGGAACCCTAGAGAAAAGTGTTACATCAGAGACGCTGGTTCGGTTGGTGACGTAGAAGGCGAGACCCTCGGTTCTCTGGGCGATTTCGTCCATGGCACGGAAGCCAGGGTCGTGGATATCCGGGGTGCAGGCCTGTCCGGGGCTGGCCTCGATGTACATGAAGAAGATCGGGACCTAAATTGTCATTTTTAATGAATAGGCGGCTCAATCAAATACCCGGAAATAAGAGTCGAGCTGAAAGACGGTCTCCAAATTATCTCCATAGTCCTGGGGCATCGAGTCGGTGATGACGTATATCTAGAAATTGATTAAAAGTTTTGAGAACGACTAACCTTGGAGCGCGGGGAGATCTCAAGTCCCTGCAGAGCTTGGGCGATGAAGCTGAACTCAAGATCAGTGCAGTTGCCTCCATTGTTGGTGACGTTGGCCGCATAGTGGTTCCAGGCTCCCGAGAAGCTCGAGATTCCGCGGTAGCTGGCAGCATGGATGAGCTCTGAATTAAGGATGAGCCTTTCTCTTTCAGAGAGGTGGCTCACTTCCGTCCAAGTAGAAGACAGCGCCGAAGTTGGTGACGTATTCAGGATCCCAGGCTTCGATGACGTTGACGACCTTCTGGATGGCAGCGAGGGCCTAGAGGGTTAGGAGGTTTTACTAAAAGTTGAATAAAAATCATACCTGGTCGAGGACATTTTGAAGTTGGCTGCGAACACGGACAACGAAGACGAGAGAGGGCTTGTCGACGTAGAAGTTGTCTTGTCCACGGTCAGAGCAGACGACGTCCTAAAGGTTGTGTTTTAGGGTAAGCGAAGGGACTAGGATTTTCTGATAAGTTGATGCTTACCTGACAGTGTGTTCCGATGAAGCCGTTCGGGCAAACGCAAGCGATTCCTCCACGATCTTGTCCTCCATTCATGCAGACCAGCTGGCTACAGGTAGCTCCTTGCCACAATCCACGGCACACGCAGAATGCCGATCCATCGGGGTTCTAAATAGCATAAAATTTATTTTAATTGATTGAACGCCTTTCTTTCCGCCAATTCTCTTAAAAACCTCCCCCTGCAGCTCCCTTCAAAGAAATCAAAGCCTAGCCCCCGTCGTTATCACCTTTAATAGCCAAGCCCTTTCCACTCACACAACCCAGAAGTGTGCCCCCCTACGCATCCATAAAACGTCTCACCGCCCTGATGCCTAATCACCCACCGTAACGAGCAGACCGCCGTTGGCGCAGCTTGTCGGATTTGTCGGGGCCGGAGTAGATCCGGTCGGGGCAAGGGTGGGTCGGTTGGTGTTGTACAGACAGGAGAAGACGCCCATTCGCCGGAAGGGATTTCCCCTCCACGTCACTCCCTCCACAAGCCAAATGTGCTCTCCAAGGTTCTGGCAGAAGAAGCTTTCGTAATAGTATTCGTATCCACATCCGTATCTGGTGCGCAGGGGCTGAGATCGGCTAGCCTGATTTCCGCCGGCCATGATCGAGACGACAGCCAGCTGTCCGGGGTGTCGCATGTTGGAGGGGTGGGCGACAAAGGTGTTGAGGGTGTACTGGTAGGTGTACTTGAGGTCCGGGTAGTCGGAGCGCTCTGTCTGCCAGTCCTCGCCGGTGATGAAGCCTCCCTCGACGGCGAGCATGGTTTTGGCTCGGATTTCGAAGTAGCAGGCGGCATTTGGGACACCGACATCGGGGACGAGTTGGTAGGTGTTTGGGGGCAGGGTGGTGTACATGGCGCTGATGGTGGTGGGGGTGCGTTCGAGTACAATATTGGCAAAGTAGCGCTTTCCTAAAGGAGTGAATTTTTGGGATGATTTATGTTTATTTTTCAAAAGTCCTTTTTTACAAAAATTGATTGATTTGATTTGTAGGAAAAAAGAATTTAGGAAAGATGATTTTAGGTAAAATGACAGTAATTCGTTTGGTATGCAAATGACACTTACCAGTAGAGTCCTCAAGGTCGAAACCAGGCTGAATATTGCCGTCAGAGGTGATAGTGACAATGATGTCATACATCTCGTCGTCGACAACAGTCACATGGGTGCGGGTGCAGTTTGCTCCAAGGAAACCAGCATCGATGTATGCACCCTAAAATCCGGGTAACCTCGTTTAAGGTAACATCTCCTACATCTCCATCAGTAGCAGGGCGGTCGACAACTCGTTGGTTCGTCTCAATGCAGATGGCTATACACAATAAATTTTATAGCATATATTTTTTTTATACTCACGATACTGGCAGTACTCTCCAGTATATCCAGGGCGTTCGCAGAACCTGGAGGACAACACCGCGGCGTTGGAGTTGGGCAGGACGGCTTCGAGGAAGGGGTGGATCGATCGCTTCGAGCGGCCATGGTTCTGAAAGTTATACTTTGGTCAGATATTACAGGGGCATTAAACCACAATATCAATGAAGTCATCATTTTCAAAGGGTTCTTGAACGGCTTCCTCTTGTTGTCGAGTTTTCCAGTGATCGGCGTATACGATAGGGCCGTCATTCCATGTGGAAAGGACTTGAATAAACGGATACATGATAGATATGAATATAATTTTTAATTGTTTAAGTTAGGAAAAGCCGCTCGTGCTCATGCTCATGCTCCCACCTCGTTTTATGGCTTCCGAGTCCTCTCTCGCCGCAAGGGCGACGACGGCTGCTGACAGCAGCAGCCAGCCGTACCGCATGCCTGCACCCTGAATCAGAAAAACGTATATATAATTAAAACAGAGTAATTACTATTCAAATTATAAAATTTTTACATTCAAGTTTAAAAATTGTGGAATGCTTGTTTCGCCAGTATGCGACTCTTTTGACAAGTTTATCAAAATCAAACTTTAAAGCACGACAAAAGCCGACTTTAAACTTAGTCAAAGCTAAATATCGAAATCCCTGAAACAACCCCGAAAAAATGACGCGCCTCCAGGGCGTTTGGTATGTAATGAGTAGTGAGTGGGGCGCCAAACCCCACGATCCACACCCATTCTTTATCAGGCACTACTAAAACGGACATAAAATTCGCCGACACGTTAACTTTATGTCCTTTCTGATTGTGTCCCAGCGGCGTATTCAGCCGTTGCAACGTGGATCCTGGTCAGAGGAGTTAGGGTGTTCAGCGAGAATGTATTAAAAATGGGAAATATCGATAATCCCGGGTACTGCAGCGTTATCATGTCTGTTTCAATTTGTCCTGACTGCGGACTGTTTGCAAATTTTTTTAAGCGATTATAATGATACTGAATATTTATTTAAGCTGCAGAAATTACATAATACAAAATATAAATATAAATACAACATACCAAAATATTTCATATTGTATTCTGTCGACTACTGTAGTGTTACCATCTCTGCATTTTAGATCCTACCTCCTTAGATATCGATTTAATAATTTGCCTGTAATTTTTGTAACGCTGTAAATTCTTCAGCTGTAATTTCAACATACGTAATTAACATAACATAAGTAATATTTATCGAGAAAGATATGTGGCTTTCGAATTAAACAACAGCGACCAATTCTTCGAAATTTTACACTTACAATGCTGCACAATCATATAGAACGACCCTGTAGCCCCGTATTTGCACCCAGAAATAAGTTACACATAGAAAAACATAGAGAAAAACAAAAAATCTAAAAATCCGATTTCAACTGCGTCCGTCGATCGATAGTCTCGCTGTCTTCAGGCTATGTTTTGCTTGGATCTAAAAATCCAGATAAAATGAATCGATTGCAAAATGCGTTAATTTTTAATCATATTAATCTTTCCCCAGTCCCGGCCACTGTACGGTGCAAATATTCGAAGAATGGTGCTTTTTGTTTTACTGCGATCATCGGGGGCCCACGACAAACACGGGTTGCGAGCAAGCTTTTTCGGGGTTCAAAAACTTTATTCCCTAACAGCAACGAAAAACAAAATCTCTTTCCAAAGGTAGCTGTCGTGGTACGCGTGTTTTAGCGCCAGATGCGAATCACAGTAAAACCCAATCAAAAAAATGGGTGAATCGGAGGCGGGAAGCAAAAAGGAGGAGAAGCTGAGGAGGAGAAGCTGGGCCCATTTTTGACAAACAAAATGCTAACCCAAAAAAGCTGGACGACGGCACATGACAACATGTATTCACAACCATGCAATGTTTAGATCTCCTTTTCTGGGATATCGGCTAGGGATTGAAGCACAGGCGGGTTGAAGGTTTATATTATTAATATATATAGTATATTATTAATTTAATAAATAGACAGAGAATAGACCGCTGCTCAGTTCTAATTTCCGCTAATAGATCACGTTTGATTAATGACTACAACATGATGAGAGTAAGGCCACCATCACAAATCGACCCGTGTTTGACCAAAGAAGAAATTAAATATAGATGATATACAAAAAGATACTCTAGATGAAGCGTCGTGAAGGGGGGATCAGGGCGCTTCAGTTCCTAAAACACGGACGGTACGGTGGGACGAGAGGTGGGGTTGTTAGTGAGCGGAAATGGTTCAGCACCGGAAAAGCTTGGGGGTAAAATTATTTCAAATCCTACTCTTAGTATATATTGTAACATAGGAGAGCTAAATTTTGTTATTATAAAATCTCATTTTCATGCTCACAACCAAAGCATGCAAGTGCCGTAATTTCTGGTAGTGAAAAATAACTTTTCTACCTGAAAAATCGTATCTAGTTTCAGTCTAGTTTTTCATATAGTTTTAATGTATAATTCTGAAGCCTTACTAAGTCTGCCCCAAAAGCCGCCACGTCACAATCATCACCAAAAGCGTTAGACAAACAGAGACAGATTAACGAGTACAAAGACCACCACAGTACAAGCAAGCAAAGCCACCGCGATTTTAACCCCCGAAAAACCGAATGGGAAGAAAAGTCACAATTTGAAGTCGGAACTGTAGTAGAACTGCTTCCAGAAGCGACTCTTGTTCCGCCGGTATTTGTAGTAGGCCAGGAAGACACAGACGGCTATCAACGACAGCAGCCAGAAGTAGAAATGGCCACGCTCTTGTTGCATCGGGTTCAGGTTTGCTGAAAAATTGGATTATCATTGGCAAAGCGAGCTATAACTTACAATAACTTCCATCAATACTTCTCCATTCGCGTTGAGGATTCATGTCGAGCTTACGCTTCGCCTCATCGGCTTCTAGTCCATCAACCTAAACAGCAAAAATGTAAATTAGTTTTTTCCCCTACCTGATCCGCATTGACGTTGAATTTCGGATTCAAATGCTTATTGGCCACCTTCGACAATTTTCCGTTTTCGAATTCGGACATCTGGTACCCGTCTGATTTCTGGAAAATTATGGCTTGCTGAGTGTTTGTTAAGATTTTGTACCTCGGGTTGATCTGTTCGAATGTCTTGGTAGTAGTGAATGAGGAATTTGAAAGTTTCCTCCTCGTTCAATGCTCCAGCCGCATCCCAGCACGTAGGGCAGAGGACCTTCGGCGGGAACTGGCGTTTCGGGAATTGCGGATCTTCAGCTGGCGCTCCGGACAACCGCTTGTTGACGGCATTGTGGACCTTGTTCAGCCAAAGAACGGTGTCTTCTAGAATCCGAAAGTTAGAGTACATTGGACCTAAAGTGATACCTACCTTTCCGGCTGACATGCGCCAATTTGTGCTGTTCGGCCTCTTTGTTGAAGTTGTCAGCACACTCTTGACAGGACAGGAATCGGAAGATGAACTGGTGCCACGGCTCCAAGAATTCATTTACCGGTGAGAAATCAGCGCCTGGAGAACTCAAGGATTTAAGGAAATCTGAAGGTAAGCTTACGATCTTTCTCCTGGACGTAGGCGTTTACAGAAATAGCGTGTCCGAGTGTCCAGAGTCCACAAGTGTAGCCACGGAGGTTGCTCTTCGATCCCTTACATGCTAACCAGTTTGGTGTGGCTGGTAGAGGATTTCCGAGATCAACCTGATAACGCATGGACGCCATTTTCTATAATTTAAATACCTGAAGCTCAGTTATCTTTTTGGTCCACTGGTCAGCAGTAACTATCGTCATCTGAAGTTGCAGCCACTCGTCCAATCGATGCAAGAGACGGCGAGTCGGGGTGGTGCCTGGTGACCACTAAAAATAAAAATACGTAGTAGCATTTCAAGATTGATGATACCTTCTTCAGCACATGAATCCATTGCTTTAGGGCCTCCAAGTCAGCGCCGGTGATCTTCTCCCTACGGACAACCTCCTTCAACAACATGTACCCGAGCGCGGATTGCAGATCGGTTGCTTGGACCTTGAACTGCTCCAGGTTCAACGCAACGCCGTCCGCACCGTGCTTTTGGCCAGCTGGGCTCTAGAACCGGTTATTTATTGACTCAAACCTTCATTTCTTACCAATACTGGCTCAACAACTTGTCCGGCAGGTTCAGAAGAAATATGGTCATTCACCTTCTCCTGGATTTCTGCCCAAGTTGTAGAATCACTAAACCAGCGAGAGTTATAAGGTTAGAGGCTTTGAACCTACCCTGAGACCCACACGGGACTTGGGTTGCCTCGCTGGAAAAGTGCGGCCTTCCCGGCGTAAAGCGCGATCGAGGAAGCTGCCTTGTGCGAAGGTCTGACCATGGCGACCTTGACGAGACGACTGTCGTGGAAGTTGATGGCTTCCTAAAACTAGCTCTACGAATATTTAGGGATTTTTACCGCAAAGCCCATCTTCGAGGGATCGTTCTCAGACACCATCAACAAAAATTTGGTCTTGGTCGTCTCCCAAACTTGTTCAAGGCTGGTGCTGCTGAAATGGAACAAATTGTAACGGCTTAAAGCAGCATATAATTTTTTTTAATTAATTCAACAAAAGCTTTATTCGTTCATGTTTAAACCGGTTTAACAAAACTAATAGCTGTTAGTTACGACGACAAAGGAGTTGTTTTTGCGTTCAGGTGAAGCTACGAGCGACGGAAGAGCGGGAAGAGACAATGAACTCACTCAGGAACAGGATCGAAGAGCGGCCAACCGGTTGGGTGCTGAACCTCGGCGTCGGCTTTGACCAACGCTGCCAAATCGGTAGGTAACGTCTCCAAATTGTGCTTGTCGCCTTGGAACGGCACCACATCGTCTTTGTTGGCTGGACTGTATTTAAAATACTGAAAATTAAAAATAAAGTGGAATTAGAGAAGAATAGCGATACCTTGATGGTAGGGAACGCATGAATTTCGTGCGCTCGGCAGAGTGGCATATTGATATCCTCAGCACAGTTGACGACAGTCACTTGAACTACTGGCTTCCAGCTTTGTACCAACCTAAAAAAACAGCTTATACGCCAAAGAAGGCAATTTACATACCTCGCGAATTTCTTAAACGTTGGCGCATAAGCGATACACGCACCGCACCATGACGAGTAAAATTCGACAAAGAAGGCCTTTTTCTAGAATTATTTTTTGTATGAATAATGTAAAGGTGAGCAATACCTGTCCATACACCTCCTGATCAAAGTTGTTGACGTTGAGCTCGACGATGGGGTCGCTCGCGTCGTAGAGGGAGTCGGCCAGGCAGAGCTGTGCTATCGAAAACACAACTAATGCCAGCCCCAGGCCCCCTCACCCCGGAGCCCATTTCGGTGAGTGGCCTGAAAAGTGGAAATGAATTAGTAATGCGAAAAAAGAGAAAATATAAGGGAAAGCGAACATCTATAAAAGCTTGAAGAAGTCAAAAGAGCTTTTGAAAAAGAAGTAAAAAAACAACAGCCCGAATATTGGTGCTAAAGCACTTACGGGGGGGGGGGGGGGGGGCATTCCGAAATTGATCGCAAGAGGTTACGAGGCGCTCCGCTTAAGCTACTTGGCTTTAGCATAAGTCTAGGTCACTTTAACTTTAACTATGCTTAGCTTAGACTTCGGCTTAAGCTTGAGCCTAAGCTAAGCTCATCCTAAGCCTTAAATTGCCTTACGAGGCCAAAATGGGGTCATTTAGGTTTAGCTTACAACTAAGGCGGAAGCTAAGCTCAGGCTTGGTTTCTATGAAGCCAAGCCTAGGCTTTGGCTCAGCATGGCTTTTCCAGAGGGTTCGAGTTTAAAAAACGGCATTTGGAGCGTCTCGGAGTCAAAATCCGCACTGCCCTCCTTAAGTGCATTAGCAGCCTAAAATCTATTGCAATATTACTACTTTACAATTAGTTGTGTTTTTTTGTGATTTTAATCAGCTGAAAGGATTCGAAAAAATTTTCCCATGCGTGATGAGCTAAAAAAAATAACGATTTTGAAACAGGAATTCTAAAATTCACTAAATCTTACTAATCTGCAACCACTTACTCAAGCCCCAATAGCCCCTACTGGTGCCAAAATTCAATTTCCGGAACCTCTCCTTCACCGAACAAAGAATCGAGTCTAATGAACCCGGTCTCGCCCCAAAATGACTTTTGCAAAGAAAGCAAGCCCCTGACAGGACAATACCCGTTTTTTGGCAGCCGACAAATAAATAGAATGACTGTGAGTATCGATCGGCCCAAGGCCGGGGGCGAGCTGTCTTGGAGCAGAACCAGATCTACGGCCCGTCAGATCCATCCCTCCCGCCCGCCGTAAGCCGGAAAAGAGGGGGTGAGACGATGGTTGGTAGCTGCTGCTTGGGGGCGAAATGGAAAGGATCGCCGCGCCGATCGGAGGGATATATTCCGCTGACGGCTTTTGATCACGTAAAAGACGTCGAGGCACGCTTCCGCGTGGCGGATAACGCTGGCCGCGCGCGGGGGGTGATGCGCGGCATCGGGAAAGTTTTTAATGGGAAAACGGGTTTGGGTGTTGATTGGGAAGGAAAAGCTGGAGAAAAAGATTGTTTATAAAAGTTAGAAACGCACAAGTCGTTTAGAGAATCTATGGCGAGGCTTATTCTTGTAAATTTGCCAAAATAGTTCGAAAAATGTCCAATTCCTGTAAAATTATGAAAGAAAAGGCTAGTTTTTAGCGGAACTTTTTGTTTTTTTTTAATACGTCACTGACTTGCACGTTTGAAAATTCACTAAATCTACCATTAAAATCCCCCTACAGTTATTCCTGTAAATTGATTAAAAATCTTTACATACATTTTGACATTTTTATAAAATTCACTAAAGAATCTCTTTTTGCGAAAAATTTTGTTCATTAATATCAACTTTTTGTATCTTTTAAAATACTCTAATTTTTAATAAAATCGCGTAAAGTAGCGGAATCTCTAACCCACAGGCCCTCCGGCTGTGCAAATAGCAAGCACTCGACGCAAAACTAGCCAACCAGCCGCTAGGCCACGTCGCCTTACAAGCAAAAATAAAGCAATACGCCTGTCCATCTTTACGCTTTCAAAAGGCGCAATGAGAAATCTGGGGGGCAATATATATGGGAATATGTAAATAGGTGTGAAATACGGCAGGAAAGGGGGCAGGGAAAAGCATTTCATGCCATTTCGCGGTAACACTAAATGGCATGGGGGCCGGGTTTGAAATTGGGGAAAACGGCGGGGGTGGCCCAAAAAATTGATGGATTTTCATTTCGGCGGGGGTTTTAGATTAGGGATAAAATTAGGGAATAAATTAGGAGAAAGGAGGGTATTGTGGAATCAGGCAAATTTGGATCAATAGGAGAGGAGAAAAATGGGAGGCGATGGAAAGAAAATTAATGAATTCTCACATTGATTCGGAGGTTTTGAGAAAGATAGAAGAAATTAGGTTTGGTACAGAATACCGAAAAAGGTAGATTAAAGGCACAGAGAAGCGTCATAAAATCGTGCTTTCGTTTGTATATTTTATAACGCACCATTAAATGGTTGTTTCGCTTGTATGCGTCTATAATTTCTATTTTATAGTGTTTTCACAAATTTTAAAAACAATTTTAAAACGATTTTTAAACAATTTCTAGAAAGTCAGATTGCGCAAATGCCAATTAGAGAGGTTGCACGCTTCTAGTCATGGTTAAATTGGCCTTTTTTACCTATAAGGCATGTTTAGTACCTTAAATTACTAATTACGATGTAGTACTAAGTAGATTAACTTAATCTTCTAGTTATAAAAAATTGCTTGAGTACATACAACCCGTTTAATGTTGGCTAAAGTGCGCCAAAGTGCGCTAGGAAGACGTCTGGTTTCCCTTCATGCGTGAACATCTAGAAATTAGAAATTAACGATAGTTTCGAATCAATAGTGTCCAAAAGTGAAGTGAATGGGGGTGGCGCGGGGTGGGGGAGTGCAAGCGGACGATGGGGTGTTGTGTGTGTTTTTAGCGGAGAGGCGCGGCGTGTGGAAGGGTGTTCGACGGTTCGGTTTCTGTCCACCCGGAGGGGCTATTTCGAGGATAGTCTCGGTCTATAAGGGGGGAGAGGAGTGCTTTCGATAAATATTGACTCGAATTCCCTCCTGGAACAGGCGAGTCGGATTTGGGCGATTGGATTTTTGGGAGGGCTGGGCAGGTTTTAGAATTTCTCGGGGAGAGCTATATATTTCTTATTAACCTTTTATATCTGGTGAAAAACGCTAAATAATCTACACGATTCTATATAGAATTCAAAATAAA
Source organism: Mesorhabditis spiculigera (assembly GCA_958295435.1). Lineage (NCBI taxonomy): Eukaryota > Metazoa > Nematoda > Chromadorea > Rhabditida > Rhabditidae > Mesorhabditis > Mesorhabditis spiculigera. Next base: position 181,717 of record CATQJA010002655.1, read on the forward strand.
GTTGAGGTTTTAACATTAGTTTTTGCGAAACTCCGCTAATTTAAAAGGTTATTCGACTTTTAAGCTAGAATCCAGGTACGAATTTTTGTTTCAAGAACTACCTTAACTGCAGATATCCCTAATCTAAATGATTAGCTACTTATAAAACTTACAATTAACACCCATAGCACCAATCTTCCAAAAAAACTACCGTACCTTACAGTATTAACATCATCCAAACACCCCCGGTGACCAAAAACCAATATTGACCCCGATTACCCTATGTAAAGAGTAGTGCAGCGTAAAAAGTGAAGCGTTCGATCAAAAGTGAAGGCGGGGGCTGAACCCGTCGATGTGGAAGGTGAATCAATGTCGGGAACCTGGGTATAGAAAAACTGCAACCCTGCCCCCACACACGTGTAGTTTGTCTCTGCGGGAGGTCTGCACTAGCGGGGAGTACAAAGTACACTCCAAGAAGGCACAGATATTTATGTTCATTGTTCTGTCTATCGTGCCGTCATTATTTAAAATTGTTTACTAATTACAATAGTAAATATAGAATAACAGGGAGGACATAAAATAAAGTTTATAAAATAATAAGCTATATAAAATGAATTTTTCTCTGATAAAAATAGTTTTAAACACCGTTTTTCAGGCTATAAAAAGCTTTTATAATATTTTTCGGCCCTCTATCAAACGACGATTTAAAAATATCGAAAATATTGAAAATTCCGACTTCCCCTTTATCCTATTTGGTGCCCATAGTTTTTGAAATAGCGTCTTTATGCCATAAAACCTTTATATTACATTTTTTCGGGTTGAGATTAATCTAAATAGTATATTTTTCGATGCTCTATCGAATGGTACTCACAAAATCCCAGAGTACTTTACATATATAAGAGAAATAATGAGTGTAACATTATAGTAGATAATTCTCAGCCTACAAATTTACTCTTTTGCTATAGTTTTCAACCTAAAAAATACATAAATAACTTCAGAAATATGGCAAATGACCCAATCCCATCGACGTCAACGGTGCCGCCGCCAAATGACATGGAAATTTACGTGAGAGAAGCCTCGGAGGGCAGTAAAAGCGGCATCGATGATGATGGGGAAAATGTGCCCGAAGCCCGCGAAGTCATGGAATTCGAGGAGGACGCTATTATGACGATGATTAAGGAGCACAAGCGGCATTTAGAGCTCTTCAAATTTGATACGGTATGATAGCTAAAAAATCGAGCCTAATATGCAAATTTAGGCCCGAGATACTGTCGAAAATTTTCGGGTTCGACTCTCGAAAATGCCGCAATATGGCAAAGATACTTGGGCGGCTGTTTGTAATTGTATAGCGCAGGTTTGATCCACTAATAATCCGTATATATTTTCTGAATTATAATAGCCTATATATTAAATTAATTTAGGTAACAATGGCCGATAAAAATTACTACCATCTGACGTTTCTAACACCAAAACTATTTTTCCGGAAAGAAGATAGCCTACAGAAAAGCTATACGCAAATGACGTGAGTTACAAAAATGTAGAATTACTAATTTTACCCTTTCAGAAATGACTTTAAAAATCTTGCTACTGTCGCTCCAGAGGGCGGGGATTGCCAGCGAATTTTATTCCAGTTACATCAATATGTCAAAGTTCGATCACAAATGATAAAGTTTTATATACATTTGGGTAAGGAAGTAATAAAATTTGTATACCCAAATTTAGCAAATAATGCCGATCGCGATTGGGAGGATATTACGCGAAATAGTGAGGATCTTTTGGAGAAGTCTGACAGGTAATCGAAGCTGAAAAATTGAGTATCTAAAATTTTTGGATTTAACGATCCCGTTCTAAGCGGTTTGCACTCGGTATATTTCTGCGAAGTGGAGCTCCTCGTTATGATGCTGCGTTTTCAATGCTATATTATTGACGGCAACGTAAGGATCCGCAATTACGATATAAAACTCCTAATTTTAGTTAGCCAAATGCATAATGTTGACCAAACAAATCACTGACAAATTTGTGGATTGGATTGGAGGGGGGAAAGATCAGTTATCAGCCTCGTTAGCCGTTTCAAAATCGAAGAAAAAGGTTGAGAAATATATTACAAAGTAAGAAAAATCTATGTGTTGAAAAACATGTAAATAGGTTTCGATTAGTTAATTGGTTGCTATATTTCTTCGACCATTTGCATGCTAAATTCTCTCTCTACTATTTGGACTCAATGGGGCCGTATTTGAATCCGATGGATATGGAAAATATGCTAACCAAACCGCACACGTCTGCTACTCAACCATGGTATTTATGTAAGTATTTATAATATAGCATATTAGTAACCTTTTAAACCTTATTAAACTATTAAAAACCTAATAAAAATATTTTAGCGATGTGTCGCGATTACCTTGCAAAACGAACTGAAGAAGACTTCTTATATATTATAATGGATCGAAGCGATCGTGATGGTCCTTTTTACGGTATAATATATATACGATACTTGGGCATTAAACCCAAATTAAGGATTCAAATTCGTCCAAACTGAAAACCGATTTACGAACTCGATGAATTACATGGAACCTATACGTGGTCACGCCGAACAATACCCAATTCTCCTAAAAATCAGCAAGGTTTTCATGGTCGAATCTAATACACATCCGCAGATCCACAAGGTATTTCTAGAAAACCGGTGTGATTACGATATATTTAGCATGACCCAATTTATGAAGAACTCGACAATTTGCTACCAAGGACAAATAAAAAATTCCATGAAAACCCGAAGCACAATAGGGTGAAGTTTTGAAATATAGAATTCATTTGCATCCTATTTTTAGGCATATTACTGTGAGCGGCTAGAAGAGGATATCTACGGTATTTTTGCGGCTGTCGGCGTGAGGGGAAAAGCGGAAAGCAGCGTCCTTGATTTCTTGAATGAACTTGGACTGTTTGTCAGGGGGCATCGGATTTTCCAGGTATGGTAATTTCACTTACAAAATATACAATAGTATTTAGACTCTAAAAAACTGCCCTCAATAGGACGAACTACATCTAATGACGAATTTTGGCTTTTTTGTTATGCACTTTCCGTTGTAAGAATTTACCCGGGTTTTGCTAGTCACTGCCACCTTATTTTCTGGTTTTACAATGCTGTTGCTCAGTTTCGTTGTGATATATAGTGCCTTATAAATAAACTTAATAAAGTATATATAAAAGCAAAAAATCATTCGAAAACCACAAGCTATAAAACCGCGTGAAGAGGCTGTACGCCTGGTTTGCACGGCAATCTCAGGTTTGCTTTTTTTTGGCTAAGCTTCAGGCCTCGGTTTTGACCGGAAGCTAGGTCATAAGTTTGAGCTGGTGCTCGGGTTAGCCTTCGCTTAAGCTTGGGCTTAGCTTGACTTTAGTTAGGCTTAGGAATTCGCTAAGACTTAGCCCATTGAGTAGGCTTAGGCTTCGGTTTGCTAAGAATAGGCTTAGGCTTAGGCTTCGATTAGGCTTAGTTTGGCTGATTTTTATGATCTGCAGATTCCGGACTTGTCTTATAGTCCCAAAAATCCTCTCCACATCTCATTCATCAAAATATTGTTATTCCACCCGTCCATAGTGATGTCACCCCATATTCCCACCCGGTTCATCGCGCGCACCATCCCCCTCATAGCCAGCTATTGAGGCCAGTAGCAGTAGCTCTCATAGGAGGATGGCCTTGGTATATATGAGGGTTGGTAGAAGGAGTGTATGTGGTGGTGGTAGTAGTGGTGGCCTTGTCCTTCTCCCCCCATCGCTAGACCTATTCTATCCTCCCAGTTCTCCCGCAGTTCACGTATTGGGTTGCTGGTTGTGGGCCATGCCTTCCGCCGAACAACCCCGGCGGGGGAGACCACAATGTGTTTGCCTTCCATAATATTCTCGGGTCCGGGAACGGGGGCTTCATCGCGATCGATCTGTACATGGGGTGGTTGACCTGGTGGGAGTGCTACAACTTGTTAGGGATTGCGATTCTGGATGGTTGGCCTTGTCATACATCTGTTTTTCATAGTAACTAACCAGTAGACCATCCGGATTTGGGCCTCCTTCAAGGTCTAGCTGATTTTTGTATCCCGAAAAATCCACCTATTTTTGCGATTTTCGAAAGGCTACACGATACGACGGGGGAGAGTGCTGATGTTTCGGTCTGTGAGCTACAGTAACTTTCATTTTACACGCGAAATAGCATGGTTTTAGGTGTTTTTCAAAATACAGAAAGTTTAAAGTCAGGTAATCGCGTAACGTTGTTTCTGAATTTTCTACTTTCAATCATGTTTTTAAAATGCAATAAAACTTATAAATCGCTCGAAGATAGGATGCTTTAGTCTTATGGAGCTACAGTAACCCAAGTAATAGCAGGCTTTTCATTTAATATGTTGTTTTCTAGTCTATTCAATTTTATGTTTAATTACCGTTTAAATAAATTTAAAAAAACTCGAGTAATTAATAGCAGCGCTCGCTGGTTTTTAAGTCGGAAACTCTAAGAACTGTAGCAATCATGCTAATCAATGAGTAAAAACTGCAAATTCATCTCATTTTTCATTTTCTGAATAATTTTTGGAGTTTAAAGTTATAGAATTGATTGGAATACCGTAATTTTGAAGCTTAAATCTACTAACTGCAGGACTTTAAAAATTTTACATCAGAAACATCAGTTTTGCTTGAATAAAATACATGACTCACCAAGTAACCCGTATTTTTTGCGCATAATCTTTTTTCCAATCCCGTGCTCCTTTATGATCGCTCCCCTCCGGACCAAAGCCCTTTTCGAAGAAATTGTTTACCGCATTCCCATTATCTCCTCCAAAGCTTTGTCAGCGCCCACTCGCCGACCCTTTATCTCTACCTATTTTCGGGTTTCGAATCTTTGCCCTATTTCCCCTTTTTTAAGCCGACCTATGCAAGCTGGTCGATTCAAAAAGTTTCAAAAATAATAGCGAAATCTATAAAAATCATTCTCCACATTTCCGACATCTTCTAGCGGTTCACCAAAAAGTGAAGTACACGAGGATCTGGGCTAGCTGAAGGATTCGTATGTGAGAAGGAGGGGCCTGAGGCTCCTCGTTTCTGTCGCGAAAAAGTGAGCGGCGTCTCCCATGGGAATGTTCACACATATCATCCATCCGCTCCTCACATCCGCTTCTTCTTTCGCAGCGGCTTCTTCCTTCACCTCGGGCTCAACGATATATGCATTTTTGCATGGGCCAAAATTTTTGGAATTTTTTGCAAAGCTTACCCAAAATTTGGTTTAAAAAATTGAATTTGATAATCATATAATTTAATTTCAAATATTCATTTTTCATGTTAAAATTTCAAATTTTGCACTATTTGCATTATTCTTTCACAATTTATGTATTATTCCATCTTAAGAAAGTATAGAAATTATTTTGCGCGTTTTTGTGGCTTTTAAATGGACGAGCAAGGTCCCGCGCTACGGGCAATTTGACGTCGTAATCAATTACGGAATCAAAGGGTGGACTGGCGCGTTGCGTGTCGCTGTCGCGGCAAAATCCATAGAGAAGTCACGATCCGGTTATTTCGCAAATATAAAATAAATGTAAAACTACTTAGCTGTTTTCTTATTTTTAAAGCGAGCGTGCCAGCAAGGAACGCCTGCAAATTTTTCTTGTCTTTTATTCAATTTTTCCCCGCTAACCGGCTCGCTCCCATTCAAAATTACATCCACTAAAATAGCCTCCTCCCCTCCCCCCAAAAAGGTCGCAATCCGAATCCCTAATTGCACCCTATTTTTCGCCTCAATCCCCTGACACAGCAGCAGCACCCGCAACGTTCAATCGCACGTTTCCTTGGCGATCCCATGCCCTCCACAAAAAACGGCCCCCAGATTTTGTACCCATCTTCTATTACCAAAATAGGGAGGTTGGCTGCTTAGTCATTTTGTAGTTCAAGGCTCCATATTTTCGCATTTCCGCTTGCTAAAATTGCAAAAATAAATTTGGATTTGCACTTTTTACGGTTATTTAACCTTTATGCTTTTGGTAGGGAGTTGTTGACGTGGTTTAGAGGTATTTAAAGCTAGTAAAAATGTGGGTATATTTTTTATTTTGCTTTGGATTTCCTAGGGTTCTATGTTAATCTTCTTTAGAGCTTTCAATTTTCTATTTTTTTTTGTACACTGGCGCTCTCGGGTTTATTTGAATATTTTGATTAGTCAAGCTAAATTTGAATACGCCAATTCTTATAGCTAAATTTTTTTGCTGAGATCCTTTATTTTTCATTGTTAAGATCGCAAAAATAGATTACCTTTGCTCTTTTTACGATATTTGACGTTTATCTTTGGCTTAAAATTTTTATTTTAACGGATTTCAGGACGATTTAAATCTATTAAAATTATACCACAACTTTTCCTACTGCCAAGTGTGAGCAGCCAGCCTTTGAAGTCTGGGGACGCTCGGAGTCCATCGGAATATTTTGACCAGCCGGCGGGAGGCGACGTTATGAATATTCAAAGGGGAAGCGATGCGCCCGGGCACTCCCCCCAATATGCTCGGCCAGAACGTGAAGTTTGACGGCTTTACTCTTTAGTCAAGTAGTGTAGTAGCTTAAAAAAAATTCAAAACTTTATTTTACATTTTTTAATGGATTTTAACACCCGCCTGGCCTAGCTTTTTTTGCGTACATATAGTTTTACACCCGCCAAAACGCACGTATTTGCATAGCCCGCATTTTTTGCAGAAGTCGTGTTGGTCGGGCCGGACGGCGAGAATGCGTTCCGGAAAACCCAATGCGCTATAAACCCATACCCATAACCCGAGAATGGGGCTAATTTGGATCGGCGACCGCGATCCGGGCACGTTTTTCTTGGTCTAGCCATTCCAACAGATTTGGTTGTTGGGTTTTTGTGATTTTCCAATGGTTGGATATGTAAATGTTATTGGAAAATTCATTATATACCTTCGCTAATGCGAAAAAAATGTGAAACTAGGTATCGTAAAACCTTTTTTTGGCGAATTCGGGGCACAGCGGAGTGTAAGCATGTGGTTTTCGTAAATTTGTTGGTGTTATTTGGTTAGGTTTGGCTTAGGCTTGAGTTTAGGTTTATGCTTAGGCTTAGGCTTATGCTTCGACTTAGGCCTAGCTTAAGTTAGGCTTAGGCTTTGCTTCGACTTCGCTGGACTTAAATTTCGACTTCGACTTACACCTATGAAACCAAGCCATCACTTTCCTCCTACTAACTTTATTTGTTCCAATACGTTCCCCTTTCCAACAACGAACATCTCCCTTTCCCATCCCGACGATCAATTCCTGGCAACGATCGTCACCCCGTCTGAATCACCTCCTAACAGCCCCGGCGCCCCGAATATGGGCACGCTATTCCCAATGGCACTGTAGCTGGCAAGTGAGAGCTATTCTCAGTCAGCTCCAGAATACACCTCTGAACCCTCGACCTTCTCCGATTTCTCACTGATCTGATTGTGACCAGAACCCGGTGCAACCTCCGTGCTTTCTCTTTATAGCCCTGAACTGTCAATTTTTGCGATAACGGGTTATGACTACAGTTCGTATTGGGTGGGGCATGAAATGCCGAAAACAAAGGGTAGGGTCGGAGTTTCAGGTTTTTTGTTACTTTATATTCTATTGTATGCCGCAAGGTAGAGGAAATTTAGCGTAGTATAATGCTAATATCGAGCAGGTGTCCTTGCGCCTAGAGCCGCTAAATAGCGGTGACTAATCCGCAGCAATGGTGCGCCGCCCTTATAGCAATTAGGTGTATGGCGGGGGCTGAATCATAGCGGGGTCGCCATATCGGAACCCTTCGTAGTGACGTCAATTTCGCATAGGTTGGCTGGGGGCAATCAGTTAATGGCTAGAATCTTTGCCTGAATTTTTGATTTGCCCTTTGAAGGTAGGAGAAGTTTCACGAAATTTCGAGGGTGGGAGGAAATTCAAAGTAGCTGACTCAGGAGAAGGGAGAGTCAGAAACGGTTCGATTTCCTTTTCAAGTCTTTCAGCTACACGCCGATATACTATTACGATTGCTATTTAGAGAGAGAGAGAGAGAGAGAGAGAGAGGGCGAGAGACAGAGTGCGAGAGAGAGCGAGAGACAGTGCGAGAGAGAGCGCGAGAGAGCGCGAGAGAGGGTGGGGGGAGGTAGGTGGTGCCATGGGTAGGTGCACGTCATTGTTATTAGCTATTTGCATATGGTGTTGTGGTCTATCGGGGTGACGTGGGGTATTTAGCTTTCTGGTCTCGCTGTTTCGGTCTCGTCACTTCTAAGTACCTTAAGGTACCCTTAAAGGGCCAGAAAAGGCATGGCTTCACGCTAGTCGCTTCTGAAAATTGTACTTTATAAGGTTTGTCAAATTCTATGACTTTAAAGGTCTGGAAATTTAAGCTTTAAGACTTGGCCCAGGTCAAGGCCTAATTCCATACCTTTGTAATAGACTTTTGCAAGCAAACATCTGCTACTCTAGCTATCTAAAAATTCCCTTTCCCATATACCTCTTCCGGTTGACCCAACCCCCCTCTCTCCCACATGACTCATTCCCCTCTCCGAATATTATTGGTACCTCCCTCCCCCTAGCTATGGTGTGTTCTCAATGGTGGTCCAGGTGCATCCAGGTCTGCCTCTGTCCGTTTGTCTGTCTGTGTGTAGGCGTGTAGGTCTATCGATCGGATCGGTCCTAGCCCTCCCGCCCCTGACATTCCCTGCTCCCTCCGGGTACTACTTTCTTTTGTGCGCCCCGCGCGCGCCCTTATCGCGCGACAGCGCGTCGCGTCCCCCTTAGGTACCAGGTAACCCATCCCCCCGCTCCCACCTGGACCACCGCATGTGAATATACGGCTTTTTATTGCCAATTTCTATCCTATCGATTTAAAATTTGCATACCGTATCCTGGTTATCGTAATCTACGCCTATTTTCAGCTATTTTTGAAGTTCAAATCTCGTTTCTTCCGCCTTTTTTGCGCTCTTGAACCCCGTATTTAGCAAAAAAAACAGATGTATTACTTATTTTAGACAACTATAATTATTACAGTATCTATCTAATAAGCTGTTTTAAGCTCTTTTCTAAAATGTCCCCCGAGCAAGTACTAGTAACTTTTCTAGTTTTGGACAGTCATTTCGATATTTTCACCTACGAGGAACCTAGTATTTAGCGAACAAAACTAAATTACAACGTATTTTGTACCTACAACAATTATTACATTATCCATTTACCATCAAACTTTAAAACCTCCAAAATATCCCCGGAGGGAGTTACTCTTTTTTTAGAAGCAGAAACTATAGTTACTGTTTTTTCAGTTTTGTTTTAGTTTTTTTTACTGTTTTGATGAGTACATTTCACTCCAAATCACGCCCTGATATCGATTTCGTCATGAATTTTTGAAAAAAGTAACCCTTACGCATCTCGGCCCGCCAAATCTTGCATGTCATCCTGACAGCCCGGCCCTTCTCAGCCTTCTCAAACGCCCGTGTTTGCCCGGGGAACGCATTTCGATTTATATGTCTGGTTGAAAAAGGGGGGTGAGGCCAGGGGAATTTTGTAATTATATTTTCTAGAGTTATACCAGGGTTGAAAAACCGCTTCGCGGCTTTTCAACCCTGGCCCCGTCAAGGAACTATGAAAGTATTGCTTTGCATAATTCTTGCCGGAAAACGATCAGCAAAAAATGAAAACCCCGCCCTCTCTTCCTTTTTATAAGCCACCTCCACTTCCGGCGTATGCTAATTTCTCCCTAACAAAGAGGGAAGCCAAGATTTTTACAAAAACTCAATTTTAATAGCGAAAATGGAAATTTTTCAAAGATTTTATGTGTGTGCAGTCGATTCCAGCCCCTTCTTTACCCTATGACTTTTCTTCCCTACCGAAAAAATGCTTCCCCGAGGCTGTAGGTGCGGAACATCCAAACGGAAGTGCATGCAAATATACACACACACACAAACACTATTTTTTTATATATAGTAGGATAGTTATATTCCGGTAAGAGCAGCATTTTTTACCATTTTAATGAAATTATGTGAAGTTTTTACCATCATACTACCGAAAATTTCACGGGTTTTTATCGAATTCCGGTTTCATTTAGTTTTTTGAAACTTTTATGTTTGTGAAATCAAAAATGCTACGTTTTGCGTAGCATAAAAATGCTAAATGCTGCCATAAAAATTTGCTTGTAATGTTTTAATGCGGCTCTAAGGTTTTTAAGGTCTTTTATAGATAATCCTTGACTAAATAATTTTTACAACTGTTTGAAATTATATAAATTAAATTATAGTAAGTTTATTCCCTAAAATTTGCCTTACCAATACCTTAAAATTTTTTGGCTTGTCAAAACTCAAGTATTTGAATTTTTTAGGTTCTACCAACTAAAAACCTTCCAAAAATCACAAACCCCATCGCAGAACACATTTTTTGAACTTCACGCTTTGACTCTCCACTCCTCCCCACCCTTGTTAAAAGTTACAGTCTATCCAAATATCAACGTCCACCACCCACCACCACCACAAAAATTCGGCACCTTTTATGCTAATCCCGAGCCCCCGTCGTCGCCCATTTTCAGCCAGCCGCCGCTCCTATAAGCGGTTTTGAGAGCGGCTTTGTGGCTGCTGCTGCCGTGTGCCATGTCTCCTCCTCACAAACCTTGTTCTTTCCCCCCGGCCACCCCCTCTAAAGTGGACCTCGAGTAGCCTTCCCGCCATGGGTTTTGCGCCTCTGCCCCCCGAAGGGAAAAATTCCCCCTCCCGGCCTCACCCCCCTCCCTTTATCCGGCTTTTTTGGCCAAATTGCTTCGCATTTTTGCGTGCCTCCAGGCTATCCAGGGTGGCCCTTCTCTATTCCACGAGGTTCACCCCGGGGTGGGGAGTTCGATTCCGGTCGTTTCATCGAAATTGACGTCGTTTCAGGAAAAAGTCAATTAACCTAAATTCTTGCGCGTCAATAACCTAAAACTAGTAATTTATACAAATTAAATTTTTCCTTTTCTTTTGTCAATTTTGATGTTGGTTCTTTTGCATTATCGGGGGAGATATCACAGGGAAAACTATTTTTTTGCATTGGTTTAGTTATTACTAGTGTCGTGAGTAAAATGTAACAAAAGTACTGGGGAAATCTGTGTAAAATTTAAGACTACTTTACAAACTGTAATTTTTATCGAAAATCCCTATTTTTTGTATTTTTGATGGAAAATTTGAGAAAATAGAATACGTTTAAAACAGTTCCTCGATTTAATTTTGAAAAATTTTGAAATTTACGGATTGTTTTCGTTGTTTTTTCGTAGTTCGTTTTCCCCAGATTTAATTGCGATTGAATTTTGTATATATAATTAGTTTTCGGTGAACTGAATTTCGATGAAGTTACCAGCGCCCTAGCTTTCCGTTCTTTCCGGGGATAGCTGTTTTTGTGTTGGAAGGTTCGCGGGGAGGTTTCGCTGGGCAAAAACCCGTCGTGCAGCGTGATAACGAGATGATAACGGGCTCACCATGCGCCTGACCCGGGGGGAGGGGGGAGGGGGACTTCATTCTCACTGACTCAGCTTTCTTAGAAACAAACCCAATACTGACTGACATTCAATTTTGGGGCTATTACCTCATTGTATACCTTGGAGGTTATTGATTTTTATTAGAGGTGTCGGATTCACGCTGAAGTACCGTAAAATTTCGAGATTTTATTAAGCTTTTTTGATCAAATCAAGGCACTCTAAAAGCTCGTGATTTTTAAACTTCCGGTCCTGATTTAAATTTCGAAATCTAGACAATTTCGCGGAAAATTCGATAAAGGATACAAATTAGCGTCATTTGCATAAAATGATCTTTCATAAGAAGGAAAATTTGCATACAATTATCTCGTAATTAGGATAAGCATGGGTATGAAGTTCTACGCTCCGTTTTTAAGTACATTTTTTTAAGAGTCGCATACAAAATACAAAAAAATCATATTTTTTCTGACAACATAATATGCATATTATTTTTTCTAAAAATAAAACGACGTATATTGAAATTCGAATTTTGAAGCGTGGAATTGATTTGCATAAAATCGGTTCGAATTTCTATACAATTTTAAGAGAAACACACCTAAACTAACATTTGTCATTTTTGATCTCCCCTTACCCGCCAGGTTAGAAAAACCCATCCATCACCTGTTTGATTATCCGATGGGAGAGCCCCCTCGAAAAGCCGACCCGGGTCCCATTGGGACTTCCCGTTTGACGTACCACCCCTCAGCCCTTGATGGAAACTTTAAATTTCCGTGGGATTTTTTGTTAGGCCAATTCAGCAATGCGATTTTCGTACAGAACAGTAGCCCTCTCGATCGTTTGTTCTTCGTACAGTTCGTAATTTTGTCTGGAAACCCTTCCTTCCCAGTCCAAAGTCCCCCTAACCAAATTTGAACCCACCGCCCCGGAAAGGGTTGTCGCACTCAAATTAGGTTGCAATTCTATAAGTTGGTCTGGGTGACGAGGGGAAGGGTTCAAAAATGCCGACAATCGGAATACGGGGAGTCAAAATGCCGACAATCGGAATACCGGGATTCAAAATGCCGACAATCGAAATGCCGACAGCCGAAATGCCGACAGCGAGAAGACTGCCGGTATTCTAGCTTCTTAGCTTATCGATTGGCTTTGCGCTGTCGGCATTTTGGGTTGTCGACATTTTTGCTAGCAAGATTTTTGCGTATCTGTATTCTAGATTGCCAGCCTTTGGTTTATGGTTTTTTGATGTCGGTATTTTGGTCGATATTTTGGTTTGTCGGGATTTTTGCTATCGAGATTTTGTCGGTATTTTGGAATCAGCATTTGGACTTTCGGCATTTGGCTCTCTGTCTGCTGGGTTATTAAGTTTTTATTGTCGACATTTTTGCAGTAGGCCTTTAGACTGGCAGGATTCTGTCTTTTCGGTGTTATCGTTGTCGATAGTCAAACTGTCAGGTTTTTGGATGTCGGCATTTCAGCTGTTCCGGTTCTCACTTGTCGGCATTTCAGCTATTGCCATTTTGAATTATCGGTATTTCCGCGATTACCGTTTTCACATGTCGGTATTTCATCTAGCACGATTTTCACATGTCGGCATTTTCGCTCTCCCTAGCTCTTCCCTCCCTTGACCAAATGGGTAGAGGTCAAGCCGATGCGAGAGGGTGGGGCCTTATCTAATGAGGCCCCGGGGGGAGGGCGGGTTAGTCTTCTCTCTCCCCTCTCTCCCCCTCTCTTTCCGGAAGCGAAGGGTCAAAGGGTCTTCTAGTCAAATAAGGAGCCGTCCCAATTTGCCCTCGGCACACTGCAAATACTCTATGCTGGCTGCCTAGCTCTCCTCCAACTGCCCGTTTTATCCCTTCCCTTTTGGGTGCCGATTTCGAGCCGTTTTTCTGCACGGTTGCACTATAATTAGGGGAGAAAGGTCGTTGGGAAGGGGTTTCTTTTGCAGTGAAAATCAGGGATACGCCTAGTTTTGGTGGATAAAAATAGATTAGAAACGGTATTTTATTTTTAAATTTACTATTTTATCTGTTATTTATCTATATAATCTATTCATGAAGATCTGGATTTCTAAAGGGCTGTTAATAGTATCAATTCAAAATAGTGTTAGTTTAAAGGAGGGCTGAAAAAGCCTATAAATTCCACTGTTTAGAACAGGGCGTTAAAAAATAAATTCTTCTTATTTATAGGGGCAGTAAAACCATTCTTCGCTTTTTTGTGCTTTAAAGGAACTAGGAAGTCTGAAAAAAGCTCACAAAATTTTAGATATAACTAATTTTGGAACGTTTAAGGCGTGAAATCGTTGAAAACGTGAAAAGATTCGGTTGACCACAAGTTTTAAATGTTTGTAATCAATTTATTGCATCGAAAAATACATAAATAACTGCCATTTTTTTGATTAAGAATTACATTTTAAACGACACTTTGACACCCCGGAACTGCTAGATATTGCCTTCTAAGCCCCTTTAAACTCAACTAGTCCTCTAGAGAATTTGTAGACTCAATATCACCCTCAAATTCCGGGTCCTAACCACCCCGCTAACGCCTAAATAAGTTCCGAAAAGCACGTTACAGCCCCCCATCCGCCCCATCCATGACGATCGCATAAATATAGGGTGCATGGAATTTTCGCGGGGGGGGTCGGCTTCAAATGGTTGAGAGGAGGAGAGGTCCCTCGGGTCATCTCATCCTCCCTTGCCATCCCTCCTTCTCCTCTCCAAAAGCATTGACCACTAGAGCCCCGTTGTGCCCTCGCTTCGAGGCTTAGCGGGGGCTTAGCCTCGCCCCCGGCATCTTTTCCAACTTTTTTTGGCACTATATGCCACCATTCACACCTACCCTACCCGGGGCCCCTGGGTCTCTGGGTTGGCCCTAACCCACTGGCCATCCATCATCGCGCGCGCACCCCTAAAACACGAGGGTCTTGCTCCCCGAAAAATTGTCGATGGGGAAGGCGTTTATGGGGGGTGGTGAGACCAAAAACCTAGGGCAATTGGAGGGGAGTGATGTGTTCTTTGGGCAGATTTTGGGGGTTAGGAACTGGATCTTATAAGTGGGCAAGTTTTGGAAAATGGTTTTCGCTATTTTTGGAGCTTGTTAATTTACAAAATCACTAAAAAAGATGCTTCTCTCTCATGCTCTCGAGTTTTCGCTCTCTCGCTCTCTCTGTTTGTCTCTCTCGCATAATTTCGGGCTCTCCCGTTCCTCAGCTCTGTCTTAAACAGTACTTTCAGGTGATGATCTCGAGACGACAAGCCCAGCGAGTTAAATACACACGTCACTTGGATAGGCCTCAACACCATATGCAAATATAAATGAAGTCCACCTGCTCCAGCTCTCTCTCTCTCTCTCCCTCTCTCTCTCGCGCTCTCGCTATCTATCTCTCTCGTCCTCTCGGTCTCTCTCCTTCTCCGTCTCAATAGCTCTCTCGTACTCTCTCACTCGCCCTCTCTCTCTTTCTCTCTCTCTATCGCTCTTTCTCTCTCTCTCTCTCTCTCTCTCTCTCTCTCTCTCTCTCTCTCTCTCTCCCTAGCTCACGCTTTCTATTTTTCTCGCTTTCTCACTCTCACTGGAACAAATACCTAGAATAATCAATATGGACAGTAGTAGTAATAGCCTTCTCGTTATCTATCTGTCTCTCTCTCCCTCTCTCTCTCTCTCTCTCTCTCTCTCAACCTTAACGTTAAGTCTTAACAAACATTTCTTACCCCCTCCTCACAATCCTCCTAGCACTCCTTTGCTTTGTTTATTCGAATTCCTCCTTGCTCTTGCTCCCCCATCCACAGCAAACCCTGCCAATTTCCCGACAATTTCCCCCGACCCCTCCTCTACTGCCCTATTTTGACCATGTATCCATTTTCCACATTTCTAAGGCGTGCCCAAGATCAATGTAGAAGGCCCCCTTGTTTCAGCCTAGAAAAAGGAAGGGTTGGTGGCAGTGGACGTGGTAGTCAGAAGGAGCTTCTTCCACCACGGGTCCCCCCAACGCAATTAGGTGTGTGCCGGCACCACGCTTGATTCGCACGCTCTCCAACAACCCGATTTTTTGCGCGGGGGGCTTTGGCTAGAGAATTTTTGGTTGCACCGTAGACATGGGTCGGGGGGAGGGTAATTTGGGTGGGAGTTGGGATTTAATAGAGGTTGGCAACTTTTAGGTTGGAAGGGTGTATGGATTTTAGGTATAGATTTATCAAGTTGCTGCGATGCTCAAAAGCTTTAGTAAATGTCGCGGCACGCAAAGAGTATACCCGTCCTTAGATTGCGTAATCGATTACGAAGTTTTATTTTAGGAAAGCGGCGCTTGCGCGTTGCGTGTCGCGGTTTCGCGGTTTTTCCCAAATTCTTCCAAATTCTTCTTAAATCTATTTCCATTGGCTTATTCCTTACCCGCCACACGCAGCGCGTGAACCATTCCGTTGCGTAATTGAATCCCGGCCGAACGACGCGCGCGCGTTGCGTGTCGCAGCAACCACAAAATCGATAGAATCCATGACTTGTCCGTTCCTTTAAATTCTTTAGTCACCTCGCGCACATCATTCCATAGTGTAACCGATTACACTATTTTTTTCTAACGTACGATGCGTGTCGCGGTAACGACACAATCCATAGCATCGATGACTTCTCCATCCCTTTCATTTCCTTATGTTTTCGCACCGATCAGAACACACAAATTGATCCCCCTCGTGTTGTTATTCGATTACCAAAAACTCCCCTAGGACTCCACCTTCAAGTCTTTTTGAGCATCATCCACCCCCAGAAGCTTTGTTCCCCTCTTCGATTTGACGCCAATTAGCGTCGGCGCGGGCGAGGAGGGGCTGCGGGGAGGGCCAGCCGTTTTTATGGTCCTTCCAGCTGCATCCAGCAGTTCGTGCTCAGCTCCTCTTGCTGGCTAGTCAAATCTAGGCACTCTTTTCCAAGGCGCATGGTTCGGAATTTTCCATTTTTCAGACCCGATAAATTTTTACGAGACTCGGGCTCGTTTTTTGGTGGCTGAAAGGAGCAGCAGGATTGGCTAGTTGGGGGGAGCAGGAAGGAAGGAAGGCTAGTGCTAGAGGGGGATATGTAGTGAGGTGAGGCGCCACTGCGGGGTGTGCGCAATCTGATGACCTGAGTGCTAGACGGCTAGGCGACGCCGCCCCCCCCCCCCTTTAGCCACTAGCACCACCAGCAGCAGCCTCTTTTTGAGGGAAATTGGTTTTGATGGGCTAATGGGTGGTGGTGAGGGATGTGGCTTTGGACGATGTGGTTGCGTTTTATAGGCCGGGACAAGGATTTTTTTGGTTGGGGTTTAATTTCTGTCATTATTAGCATTTATTTTGTTGTTTTAAGATGTTAGCTTTATGTTCTCGTAGTTTTTAATTAAGGTAGATATAATTTTCCGAAGATCCTATGTAGTTTTTTAGGATTAGTCATCCTGATCAAGCTCACGACTCCGAAAACGCTCTTGAAATGAGTCATTTATTGACTTCCACGACCCTTTAAAACCATGCTGCGTCTTTTTAAAGGGACCGGCAAGGCCAGAGCCCATGGATTTCTTATGAAGCCGCCACACGCAACGCACGCGCCGCGTTTTATTGACTTGAACGTACCTTTAAAACGTTCTAGCCGGTTTTAGAGACAGTCAATGCATAGACGCTATGGATTTTTCTAGGGAGATCCCACGTGCCGCGACATGCAACGCGTCGTGACGCCTATCCGCGGCGACAGTGGAACTTTACGTTACGCAATGAAAAGACCAGCGCGCGCGTTGTGTGTTACGATCTGGCATAATCCATAAGGTATTCATCGCCGAAAAAAATCCATATCCAGTCCTTGACTGTCCCTTTAAAAAAATTTTCACTGAATTTCCATGTTCTTTTGGATAAATGTGTTTTGCATCGGAAATCTATAAACAATCTTCTTCCCACTTTTTTCTCGCTGAAACCCAGCCAAAAGCTATTTTGTTGAATTTTCCTAATTGCCTCGAGTCCCTCCCCTTTCTTGCACCCAACCCCCTCTGCAGTGATCGGGTCAGTGTTATTTAGCTCTCCATCCACAAACAGCCCTTCAAAAAAGGGGGAAAAGCTTGCTGCCACAGCTCCAACTGGCTGGCTGCCAGGGGGTGCTCTCCACAGCGCGTAAAGGTGAGAGTGGTTGCAGCCCTAGCAGAGAGGGCAGGTGAGTGAGCCTTCTCGGGGGTCTTCTTCGTCCTTCTTCTTCCTCTTCTTTTGTGGTATCCTCCCCTTCCTCACCTTTGGTATGGGAGGGGGGAGACGCGTCACTGTTTGATCAATCGATCAAACACGCCCCTAGGCGTTGGAAGGTGGTGGGGGTGCTGCATTCTTCCCTGCGGATCCTCCTCCTCTTGGCGTCACTCTGGTTGTGCTGGAGGGGCCGGTACTTTTACTCGACAACAACAGATAGAACAGCTTGAAACGAGAACGATATCTTGATCTTAAAACGGAGAAAGATCGACCGGTTTTTCAGAGATACCGTACCCGTCACAAATCCTCAACTCCGTAGTGATACCCTAAATTCTTTAAAATGAAATAGAAGCTGATTTAAAGCCTGGTATTACTTTTTAACCTTTTTTTAACCGCCGCTTAGCAGTTCCGGAAAAACCCCCCCTCGATCAGCTTTTGATTTTCTGACTCCGCTTTCCATTTATGTATGCAAATCGGATTACTCTGGTCCGAAATTTTTCTTTTTCCGCCTCTTGCTGCTATATTTTTGGAAATTTTCCCTCTCGGTCGGCTTGTCCATTGTTTTTGCCGTATGATTTATGTTTTAAAGCCAAGCTAAAATCTAAAACAATATTGTAAAAATCTTATTTTATTTATTTATTAGCCTGCTGCTCATTTTTAAATATCATTAGCCCGAAAATTTTTTTATTTCCGTCTCTTGCCGTTATATTTTTAAAAATATTTCTCTCGTACTCTTTTTCTACAATTATTCTGTATCATTCTTGTTTTGAATTAAAAAAAAAGTTAAAATCGAGAAAAAGTCGTTAGAAATTTGTTCTTTTAATTCTAGTGTAATTTTTATGATCTCGAAATCACTTTTATTATTATTACCTCATTTCCTCGCTAAAAATTACACCTTCTAGCTACGTTTCGATACCCCAAAACGCCACCCTATTCCCCCAAAAGCATATCATTATTCCTTCGATCCCGTCTTTTATGGTCTCATCTTATTTCGACTCATCTCACGCGGGGGTCCACAATGGCCATCCCTATACCCCGAGAAATGCCCATTCTCGGGCCCTTGCTCTCTCTCTCTCTCTCTCTCTCTCTCTATCTCTCTCTCTCTCTCTCTCTCTCTCTCCCTCTCTCTCTCTCTCTCTCTCTCTCTCTCTCTTTCTCACGCTCCATAATTTCCATAAGGCTTCTCGTATATGATGGATTAGCGGCCGTTCCCTCACCACCAACGAACCCGAAATGATTCGTGTTTTCCCTAGCCCCCAGGGCGACGACAACTGTTCTGTCTTCCTCTCAATACCCTCACCCTACCTCCTATAATCCCTCCCATCCATGTGAGGGGTCTCTATACAAGAAAAGAAATAAGAAAAAAGGCAATACTCTGGGGGGTGAGGCTGCTCTTGTTCTGTGTTGAGTGATACGGATATCCGGTTACCACGCGCGCGTCCCCCTCAGCTAGTAACAACCATTTTCGAATCCGCGTCGCTGCGTTCTTTTTTACACAGCCGTTTGGTGGGGGCCTGGGCAAATAGTGGAGTGTTGCAAATATGGGTGTAGTCATGTCTGGATCGAGGGGGAATTGGACTAATAATCGCGTTGTAAAATTAAGCGTGTTTTTCTGGTTTTAACTAATTTTGGTTACTGTTTTTATCGAAGAAGTGCTAATTTTGACATTTTGTACAAATTATGTTTTTGTAGCGCAGAAATTTAAGCTTGACTCTGCTTAGGCTTCGGCTTAAAGCTTCGGGCAGACTTGTTAGGCTTAAGTCAGGATTACACTTGGCCTAGGCTCCGGCTTAGGCTAAAGCTCACTAGCTGGTCTTTTCTTGCATCCTAAACTTTTATTAAATTAAATTTTGCGTTTTTCAAGGTCGGGATTAAGTTTATACTTTGCTTGGACTTTGCATGGGCTTTGCTTCGGCGTAGGCTTGGCTTAGGCTTAGGTTGGGCGTAGGCTTAGGCTTGGACCTCGGCTTAGGCTTTGCTTAGGCTTAGACTTAGGCCTAGGCTTGGGCTTAGGTTTTGCTTAGGCTTAGGCCTAGGCTTTGCTTTGCTTAGTCTTCAGCATTTTCGTCGCTCGATTTGAAAATTTGCAATTCGTGTATTTTTTCAAAATCCTGTTTTTTGCCTTCAACATCCCTTAAATTCTTAACTTCAAAACTCTCTCCACCCCCAAAAAAAACTTGTTTTTCTCCATGAATTCAACAGTAGCTTGCCTTCCCTCGCTCTTCCCGGCAGTGTCCTCGTGCGAAAACCACCCCACCACCCAATATTCCCACGTTCCAAGCAGCGCCTCGGAAAGGACGCGCGCGCCCTTTCCGGATTCAAACTCCTTCCCGACTTTCTTCGCCTCCTCCTCGTTCTTACTTTTGGCGCTCATCCCCCTTTTCGGGGGTTGCTGCTCACCCCCCGTTTTTATGTGTGGCTTTGAATGGGTAATCAGGATCGTCGGCGTGCCTTTTTCGGTGGCCACCAAAATTGATTTTTCTTGTTGACAACTCTGGCCGCATCCCAAATGCGCACTACCTTTTTGCATTTCGATGGTGGGGGTATTGTTAGGGATGGGAAAAAGGCTGTGTTTTTTTATTGATTTTTTGAAGATTCAATTCGTTGTATTCCGTGTTCTCTGATTTCGACAGTTTATTTTTAAGGTATCTATCTATTAATTAGTTTTAGCTCTATACAACGAAAGCCTGAAGGGCTGCCCAGCTTGCAGTTGAAGACCATGTCGTCTTTCTTCTGCATGCCCTTCAGCTGTAATCGGCAAATCGACTCATTTGATAGAAGGCAGTGTAATTTACAGGTACGTATTAGTACGATTTATACCTAATTACACCCAATAATCACTCATATAATACGGTAAAAAAAAATTGCAGACCGTCCCCCATGATGTCGAACGATATGCCAGATGGCTGGAAGAGCTCCTCCTTGACTGCAACCATATCAAAGAGCTCCCAAAGGTATCGAAAATTAAAGGAAATTGATTTTCCGATTTTAGTGTATTTTCCGCTGCACGAGACTGCGCAGACTCTCGCTGAGGGACAACGACATCTACAGGCTGCCCCCAGAGATCTCGCATCTTGTTAGCTTGGTGGAGCTGAATCTTGGAAGAAATGGTACGTTACTTAACTTACCTTGACTTACTTTACCTTAACAATACCTTAAAGTCAAAAACAAATCTAAACCATTTTTTTAGATATCTCCGACATCCCCGAAGAGCTCAAAAACTGCAAGCTGCTCCAAATTGTTGACCTTAGCTCGAATCCGATTACGAGGTATCTAAAAATCACCTATTAAATTTTAACTCCGCCAGGTTACCCGCAACTATCACTCAATTGCCTACATTAACGAAACTTATGCTCAATGATGTTTCTTTGACGGTTCTGCCGGCCGATATCGGGCAGTTGGCCGAGCTCAGGTATGTAAATTATACCCAACTTTGATTTGGATTTGAAATTCAGGGTTTAAAATTATTTTTCAGGGAGCTTGAGGTCCGTGATAACCTTATCCGGACTCTTCCGCCCTCTCTATGCCAATTAACAAAATTACAAGTGCTGGACCTTGGGCAGAACGAGCTGGATTTATTGGTATGTAAATTATCACAAGTTTATGTGCTTTTTAGCCACCAAACATCGGCAATATGCTGGCCTTAAGAGAACTGTATGTTGATAATAATGATTTGGAGCTGCTGCCGGAGGAAATTACGAAGTAAGAAATATTTTGATGGCTTTTTCTCCTCCTATGTAACTTTTCTATACTTTTTATTGTAATTCTCTCTATCTAGATGTCGTCAACTCGATTCCCTGGACGCTTGCGAGAATCGGCTACGACAATTGCCCGATGACATCGGCCATTTGGAACATTTAACCGAATTGAATGTCTCCAACAATTGCATAAGCGACATCCCCCATTCTATCGGGCGCTTGAAACGACTTGTCACACTCAAGGCCGAGAAAAACGCGATCAACCAGTTGACACAAGCTATCGGAAGCTGTGTATCATTGGAAGAAATTCAGGTATCATTATTACCATTACTTTAATATATCTTTAGTTGACCTCAAACAACATCAGCGAGATCCCATCCTCGATTGGAAACTTGACAAGGCTCAAATTTTTGCATATGGATCAAAATCATTTGACGACGATACCTCCTACGGTAGTTCAAAATCAGCTATTGAAATTAAGACAAATTTAGATTGGTGGCTGTGCTGCTCTAACCACCCTAACACTTCGTGAGAATCAGATCTCTGAACTCCCGATGGACATCGGAAAGTGCGAACGGATGTCGGTGCTCGATCTCTGCTCAAATCGGCTTTCCTACCTCCCCTTTACGATTAACGTCCTCTTCAAGCTGCAGGCTTTGTGGTTGTCGGAAAATCAGGTAGGAATTTTTTTAACTATATCTATATTATGCTTTTTCAGTCCCAAGCTATGCTCAAGCTGCAACAAGAACGCGACCCACGGACTGGCGTGAAAGTGTTGACTTGTTATTTGTTGCCCCAACACGGTGGACAAGCGCCAGGTAGGCTTATTAAAACGGTATACATCTATTAAATTCTAGTGTATCCTACTATATATAAAAAAATAGTGTTTGTGTGTGTGTGTGTGTGTGTGTGTGTGTGCATTTGCATGCAACTTCCGTCCGTATGTTCCAGTCGTATCTCGATAGGGGAGGAAGTTAAAGCTATGTATGATACGTCATTAGGTGCGTAATGGTCATGACACGACTGCACGCATATGAGATTTTTAAAAATTAGCAGTTTTCGATATTAAAATTCAGTTTTTGTGAAAATCTCGCCCGGGCTCTTTGTTAGGAATCAATTAGCATGCATCGGAAGTGGGGGAAGCCTATATAATGGGGGAGAGGGCGCGCTTTTCATTTTTCTGCATAGGAATTCAGGTGTTTATGCAAAGTGACGAAGTATGGGGGTCAGACGGGGGCCAGGGTTGAAAAGTCGCGAAGCGGCTTTTCAACCCTGGTGATATTATTAAATTATATATTATATTGTGTGGGTGTCCCAAAAAAAAACCCCCCTACCTAGCGGTCCGCAGTCGATTCCGATTTTTACGATTTAGGTATCTATCGAAAGCTCTCGAAAAGGCGAGAAAACAAGGAGGGTTGAATTTCTTAATTAAGCCTTTTTATTTGCTAATTTTATGTCCAAAAACCATGAAAACTGCTGATTTATGCGAGATCTGCATGCTAATTGCGTAATTCCTGATGAAAAATTCCCGGCTTTTTAGGAAAACCTGACATATCGATAGAATCAGATTAAATCTTAGAAAACGAAACCCGCTTGTTTTCTCGCCTTTCCGAGAGCTTTCGATTGGTATAAAAATCATTCCGATCCGATCCGATTGACGGCCTCTAGAGGGGGGGTTTTTTTTGGGACACCCTGTAGACTATATTAAAACTTTATAACTGAAAATTCAGAATCCGAACGCCCGGCAGCCAAGCAAGCATTCGTTGGAGGACCCAAGGTCCACTTCCCTGATATGAACAACACGGTGGAGGAGGAGAAGGTTAGTCGATTCAAATTTTACAGCTGCCAGGTAGCTGCCTCGGTACTGGGCTGTTAGCGGGGGGGGTTAGCAGCGTCGACAAATTTTTGTTTACCGCCTGTTAATAGCATTTTTATGGTGTTTTCGTACTTTTTTATTCCTACAAAGCCATACAACCATTTTTAAAATTTTGAAAAACCAAAAAATGTTTACTTTTTTAGTCCTTTCCATAAATTTTTTAGCGAAAAGCTAATTTTCGACATTTTTATACTTTCGATGCATTTTTATCTCTAAAAGCCGTAAAATGGTTGATATTTTCGCAAGAAAACTGGAGGATTACTGGAAAAAATTCACTCCTCCTTGCTAAATCCGCTAACAGCCCAGGTCCGCTTCCTCTCAAAAACAAATGAAAACCGCTAAATCGCACCCAAAAAGGAGCCCGTAAATTGTTTCAGACTCCTAGACGGATGCGTACCCGACAAAAACCTTGGTAACACAACAACCTGGCCTTTCCCTCCCCCCAAAGTCACTTGATTTTTTCGTTCGTCCATCCTGTAGGCCCTCGAGAAATAGCATGCAAATCGACGGCACCGGCTTATGGCGGGCCGGACAAGCGCTTCTTGTACGCAGAAACCAAAAAATCTAGAATCTAAAAAGTTTTTCTTGAAGTGCATGCCGTCTTTTCGCGACCAGTTTCCGAGTTATATATAAAAACCCATTTTAATGCTTAAATTTAGAACATGCCCCTCGGCAACTTCGAGAGGCACGGAACCCCGCATCCGAAGCCGCACGCCGCCAAGATGAAGAAGAACACGATTGACGGGCATATTATACACCATGATGATGAGCAGGTAAGATTTAGATACTTTTATGTATCGTAAAATTGAGACTTATATAATATTATCTATATTATCTTTATTAAATTTAGGGTCACCCTTCAAATATTGCTCTCCAACCGAAACGGTCGACCGACAACTCGTTCGTGACGTCGCCGACGCAGTCGAATGGGGCTCCGGGAACCTCGTCTACAGTACTACCACCAAGGTGTGTTACGGATTTAGGTATTAGCTTGCTTATAAAGTTCCTTAACTGGGCCAGTTTAGGCTTAAGCTTAGGCTTAGATTTGGGCTTGGGGTTAGGCTTAGGCTTGCTTAGGCTTAGGCTTAGGCTTGGGCTTAATCTTAGGTTCGGGCTTAGGCTTAGGCTTAGGCTTGAGGCTTTGCTCTCTCTTGCTTACTTTTTTCCTGAACGCTTCCGGTTCATTTCCGTTTGGGATGCTTTTTAAGAGTTTTAGAGCTTCTATACAAAATCATTAATTTTCAGATCGGCCCTCCGATTACCACCAGTCCCCGTCCAACAGTACGTCCCTGAAAACCACACAACCACCCCCGGCGACCACGATTCTGGCACGGCCACCGGAAGTGCCCACTCCTCCCAGCAACAGCTCAACAACTACGTAAGTCCCCTCACCTATCCTCTTCCGTTTTCTGCTTTCGTCACATGAGTTTTAGTGGGCTGGTAGGGTATGTAAGGTACCACACAAAAACACTCAAAATCTGGTGGTCTCACGTAATTACACCTGAAAAAGTAACTTTGTATCAAAAATTGGGTTAAGTCATGTGATTTTACAGTGAAAGGTAGCTTAAAAATGTGAATCACACTTTTTAATAGCTATTATAAAGTGGCTTACACGTGTCTTTTAAATATTGAGTTGGGAATTCCGGGGTCCCATGGCCATGGCCTAGCTCCGGGTCCAATCCGCAAAACAAGTGCTCCGGGCGGGGGTCGAACCCGCATCCTACGGCTTTCGAGTCCGATGCTCTCCCTATTGAGCTACCGAAGCACGCGGAATGCCTCTCTCGGGGCAGCTATCCATGCCGGCCCCTCACATCCAACTATTGCCTAAAAACGTGGGCCATGTAAGCTTTTGGGATCGTGCAGGAGCGTTCGGTTGCCTTCGCCACCGGCACTGAAGAGGAGCACCGTCAAGCCCGCCTGAAGCGCGTCAACACGCCGCACTACGGGAAACAGAAGGCCGGCCAGCGGCCGACAAACCCTACTGAGGTACCCAGCCGGAAATAGCTTGCCAGTGGAGCTTGCTCTAACTATTGCTTCAAATCATCTGCCATTTGCGTGTGTCATTATAATAAACGTCGTGCCTTCCGCTTCCACTAACTGCGTGTGTGTCATCGAGGAGTGAGAAATGAGGGCGAGAGAATGGAGAGTTGTATGGAGTTGAATGAGATTCTTGGTGTTGCTGTCGCTGTCGTTCGGGGTGGGGTGGGGTCTTTAGGGGTTTAAAAGGATTGGCAAGGCATGAATATGGATTGCGCTTGAAGATGAGTACTTTAGTACGGGCTTCTGCCTTATTATTCTTTTAGTATATTAACTCGTTTTTAAAGGGACTGGCAAGGCATGATTATCGAGACAATGGCAAAGGCAGACAATGGATCGGCCATTTTCCTGCTATCGATTTCTTATAGATTTTCTTAGGCATACCGCGACATGCAACGCGATTGCCGGCTTTTGCATCGCGTAAATGAATACGGCGGTCAAGTGGCGCGTAAGCTTCGTCATTCCATGGCGTAATAGATTCCTCCGCTTTTGCGTGGGTTAGCCCGCGTAAGCGTTGCGTGTCGCGGGTTCAGCAAAATTCCTAAAGAATCCAGTTCCTAGAAAAATCCATATGCAACCTTTTCCCGTTGTTTAAATATGGGTTAAAAGGGTGAAATTAGCATTTAGCTCCTCAAAAATTACCCCCATATAACCAGAAATTTTTTTGGTTTATTCGATTCCTCAAATTCGGGATTCGATCCTTTCGAATTCCGGCTCTTCACATCCCGTTTCTCCAATTTTCCCAGCAGTTATATAGCAATTGCAAACACCGGGGGTATCGGGGCTGCAAACGTGTTTCGTTACTCCCTCCTCCTCCTCCTCTACCCGCGGCTACACACGCATGTGAGGCTTCAACAAAACGCCGGCTACAGATGTTGGGGTCACCTCTTGTTTTCCCTCGGCCATGATCAGAGAAGTGCGGCCGACTGGGCTTGTTTGCCTCCTACTACTCCTCCTTCTCCTCCTCCCGGGGATCCCATTCCGTATAGCAGTATTTACCTGCGGAAACAACGTCTTCTTCTTCTCCATCTACCCGCTGGGGCCCACATTGAATGCCCTCGGCTCGTTTTTATGGGGCGCCGCCGTCCCGTTTTGTCTTACCCTCCAGGGCCCAGGTCCGTCTCTTTTGAGTTTGACAGCTGTTGTTCCGTCAATACATCCGTCATCACACCCGGCTTTAGGCGGCTCAGAAGGGCTTTTCCAGGGCCCCGAACTCGCTCTCGGCTTGACTAATTTCAGTTTTGGAACCGGCATTTGTGTATTCCGTAGTGCTGTCGTATACAGGGCATTTTGAAGGAAATACAACGTCTTCGAGCAGTTCGGAAGATTTTTGGATTTTTATGATTTTTGTAGTTATCGAAAGCTCCAGAAAATGTAAGAAAATATGAGCGGATATTTTCCACTTAAATATTTTATTTCTCGAATTTTCGTATCGAAAATAGCTTTATATAATTCATACGTATAAAGGCATTATAGAATTTTAAAATCCAAAATTTTCATTTTGAAAAACTTTTATTAAATTATTAATTTAGGAAATATTGTTAATTCGAAGTCGCCATTTTTCTCCCTGTTTCAAAAGCCTTCGATATAAAAATCATTCCATTCCGACCTTCCCTTGAACTGCTAGAGGATGTTGTTCCCTCGACACCCCTTGTAAAACTATACTTTGGCTGTAATTTGGGGTGCGCACGGTTCTCTGCAAGCCTTAAAGAAAGTGATAGCTCTTAGCCCTCGGTTGCTTGTCCCCCAAAAAATTGTTTGTGTACTCTGTTGTCCATGTCGGCCTTGCAGACAGCCGTTCCGCACCCAGCTTTGCACCCAACCCAAACCGCACCAAAACGTTGGCTTATTTGCAGATGAACCGATCCTCATCCTCACTCCGCGGCGTGCCCGAGACGCAGATACTTTACATCACCGTGAATCGGGACGAATCCGGAAGTCTTGGGCTCTCCATAGCCGGAGGGATGGAATCGACACCTTACAAAGAAGGAGACCAAGGCCTGTTCATCTCCAGAGTCACCCCCGGCGGCCCAGCAGACAAGGCTGGACTCCGTCAAGGTGATAAGCTGCTGAAAGTCAATGAAGCCGACGTCGTGAATGTACGACATGACGTGGCCGTACAGAAGATGCAATCCAACAGGGCACGAATAGAATTGACGGTCCTGCGCACAGATGAAGCCCCGGCGGCCAGCTCGATTCGAGTAAGTGACCCCCACCCCCAATGCACCTCTACCCCCTATTGCTTCTCCCCCTTTCACGCACACACCTATATGTGCTATACAGGCTTGCCAATAAAAAACAGCCCGGATTTGTCGTAAAATATCGGGTCGTAGTGGTAGTTACACAATTCGAAAGCCCTTTAAATGGTGGGCTTGCAACAATCTTTAAACCATGTTTTTACTTAACTAATTACTTTTATACAAAAGTTAAAAACTTTCAGGAACCATAACTTCCGGTCGTTTTGTTAAGAAAGTAGAGGCAAATTAGCTCGTATGCAACTTTACAAAATTTAAGCAAGTAAAGCAACTTTTACAAAATAGTCATTTCCGGTCATTTTGCCTTAGTAACTTAAGACAAATTAGCTCGGAAAATTTTACAAAATTGCTTGTAAAATCGCTCATTTAAATAAAAACATGGTTTTTAATTGTACTACAAACTCACCGTTTCAAGCGCTTTCACTGGTGTACTATCGTTCCGATCCGATACTGTTTCCGTCGAGTTTTAGGGACTGTTTTTGATTGGCACACCCTGTAAGATTTTGGCAAAAACCAGGCACTATCTGTCATTTTCGGCTCTATGTTATACATCCGGGCGGTGCGCTTCTGGGGTGCTTTCGCTGAATAGAAGAGGCTGATTGATGTGCTATAGATATATCGGGGCCGGCTGGTAGACTAACACTTTCGGTTAACACATGATGGGGATGGTGTTGAATGAGCGACTGGGGCTGACGGACTGGTATGGTATGACCGGACGTTAAGCTTCAGGAATCTGCCTCAAATCACCCACCGAAGTAAGGCAAGGTTATACGGTATCTTTTCAGCAATCCCCGAATGTGAGTCAATCGTTGGATACGTCGATCAGATCGGAGAACAATGATAGCTTGTCGCGGGAGACCGTTACGACAACTATCAAGGTGAGTCAAAAACCATATTTTTTAAAATGTCGAAATTATAAAAATATCGAAACTTCTAAGACCGAAATTTATAACCATATTCTAGCGTGATTCTGCCACCGGATCCCCAGGCTTCACCATCGCTGGAGGAACTGGGGTCGGAAAGGACCTCTTCTACATCTCTCAAATCACTCCAGGTGGAGCTGCAGCTAAGGATGGGAAAGTTCAGGTAAAAGTATTTCCGTCGATTTTCTAAAGCAATTTTTAGATCGGCGATCGCGTACTGTCCATCAACGGAACCTCCCTCCGAGGAGCACGTCACGATCAAGCCGTCGCCCTCCTGACTGGCCACGCTGACAGCGAAGTATACCTAGTGGTACAAAGAGAGCGACCATCCCTGACCTCTCCCCTACCACCGGCTGTCACATCGCCCACAAACACCATCGCTCCTCCCACAATCGCGCCAGGCCTCGTTCGTGCTCCCTCAAGAAGCGCTCCCCTGAATCTCCTTGGGGATACGACGTCCTGGGACGGTCACGAGGATGAGGTCGAGCTCACAAAGGACGGCCAATCGCTTGGTCTCTCCGTCGTTGGTGGTGCTGACCATTCATCACACCCATTCGGTATCAAGAGCCCCGGCGTGTTCATCTCCAAGATTGCCGTTAACTCGCCCGCGTCGAAATGTGGGCGGCTACGTGTCGGTGATAGGATCTTGATGGTAAAGGAAATCGAATAAGTCAAAAACAAAGGCTCATTTAGGTCGATCGTACTGATGTCCGTACAGCAAAGCACGCCGATGCTGTAGCTGCACTAAAGCACAGCCAAAACAAGGTGCTGCTCCGGGTTCATCACGATCCACAGCCAGCAGGGTTGAAGGAGGTAAGCAAAAGTCGCAAAAAACCTTGAAATTACAATAAATTTTGCAAAAATGCTTTTTATGAAAAATTAAATTTCTCGGCTAAGGGTCATTTCTATCATCTAATTTTCTATTTCTAGGCTACCGTACTCCGGCGAGAAGGCGGCACTCTGGGCATTTCGATCCACGGAGGGGTGAGAAATACCCCCGCCAATCCGCACGACTCGACCGATGAAGGGATATTCATCGAACGTGTTGAGCCGGGCAGCGTCTCCGAGGCCGCCGGGCTCGTTCAGGGATTACGCATTATCGAGGTATGTCACGAAAACCGCTTAGAAATCTTAAAAAACCCCCAAAAACGAGCCGGAATTCTGCTGCCTTACAGTCTCGCCTTCGTCCCCGAAATTGGGCCAGAGCTGTTTCAGGCCCTAAATAACAACATTTTTGACTTATAGGCCGGTAGTTAGAGTAAATCTTGAGTTACAGCAAAACAAAACTTTATTTTACATTTTTGAAAAGGTTCTCATGAGATAAGACCCCTAAGTTTAAGTGAAAATGAATCGAAAGACCTTCTTTACCATAAGACATTTTTCCGGATTAAAATTAACAAATAATCCTCGATTTCACGATTTTTACAACGCAAAATTACCCAAAATTTTAAGCGGAATTAAGGGTTTAGAAGCGGAAGTCGATGCAATTCTATCTAAATTCGAAAAATATAACCGAAAAACTGTTTACAACTGCGGAAAAAACAGTATTTTCGTTGTAACTTGAAAACTACTGCGCTATAGGGCTATAAGTCAGGATTATTGTTATTTAAGGTACGATACAGGCCTGGTCCAATTTTAGGACCGCTCGGAAGTAAGGTGACGAAATTCGGGAAGGGTATTTTTGGGACATATGAATTTATATGACGTTTCTTCGGCGAAATGCAACAAAAACAAAACAAAAACTATAGGTCAACGGCGAAAGCTTGCTCGGCTGTACCCAAGACGAAGCCGCCGGTTCCCTCCGACGACACCCCGAACTGAAGATGCTCGTCTGCGACGGCTACAATCGCGCCTCAAACCGGGTAGGCCAAGGCTCGATGACCACCCTCATCCATTAATTCTCATCCTCCCCAAATCCCATGATCCCAGTAATTCTCTTTGTATACAAATATACAAATATTCTAGTCGTTGATCTTTCCCCCAAATTCCTACCCCATCCCCTCACCCTTTTTTATATTTTATTCTAGCCCATGTGCCTTATCCCTTGGAAGTCTCACCAAGCGGGTGCTTTTCATTAATCGGTTCTTTGGCATTATCGGGGGAGCCAACTTTTTCTTAGGATCTAATAGTGGAAGAATTTCTAAATTGTTTTCTACTATCCACAAACGTCAAAACTTTACAAAACTAATATCAAAATATCGATTTTTCGACCAAATATGGCCGATTTTTTACCAAAATTTCGACTTTTTAAAGTTTTTAGATAGTTTTCGAGTTGAAATAGAGTTATCTATTACTAAAAACGCTATTAAAACACTTGCTATTAAGTTACTAGACATTTCTAAACATATACAAAAAAAAGTCGGTCCTCCTCCCGATAATGCGAAAGAAGCCCTCAATTATTACTTTTTGATAACTCAAAATCCTCGAACAAATCAAAAATCCCTACCGTACCCTTCCCTAAACAAATCTCAGTCAATTTCTGGGCGCCAACTTCTAGGCAATATTTCATTACCATGTGTGCATCATCTCAGCCGATATGTGATACTTCAATTCCGGCCCTAAAAACCATTTTTGGGCTCCCCAGTTCCTTTTTGTGGGCATTGTGATAATTATTTTTGGGCGCTTCCCCCCTATCTTTCGGTGGTTTTCTATACGTTGCTCCAGCCAAAAGAGCGTACATAAAATTGAGACCTGAAATACCAAGTGGCAGGACACAAAACGAGGGTTAGTGAGATGTGTGCGAGTGCCAGTTAAATCATATTATAGCAGTTCCTGGAGGTGGGTGTGCTAGGCACTAAATCTGTCGTCTGTAGATGGCTGTAGATGTTCACCCCTCTTTCGTTACCACCCCCCGGCCCTCTTCTACCAGCTATCCCCCCCCCCGGAAGTGGAATGCCAATGTTGTAGCCCCTCCCTCCTATAGCACGCCTTTCTGTTTCCGCTAATGGCTTCGACACCACATCCATGCTCACCCACTCCTCCCCGGCCCTTCGTATTGTGTCGCTCGCCGCACTCTGGAGGGATGGACTAACTCCCACCTGGAGCTTTCCTGGATTTTTTCTTAGTTTTTTGTATGCCATTTTCCAGCCGCTAACCGTTTGCCACCTTTTTTCGTTTTGCGTACATCCAAGTACCCATTTTCTCGGCTTCTCCCCTCCCCCTACGTCCCACTACGTTCTGTTCCTCTGATCGACACGCGCTGACAAGGAGACATTTTTTAGTGTCGGCGGGGTTTCAAAAATGACTCAGAATTTTAGCTGATTTGAAATATACCTACGAAATTTACGGAATCGGGATTTTTCGAAAGTTATGAACGGTTTAAGGGAGGAAAACCATTAAAAAATGGCTCATTTTGTGCGTTTCGCGGTCATAGGACGTCAAAAACTTTCGGAAAATGGCAATTCCGCAAATTTTGTAAGAATATTCGAAATCAGCGTAAAATTCTGTACAATATTTAATAAAAACTCCAACTTGAAACCCCGACGACACTAAAAAAAACCCCTCCGTGTGAGATTCGATTCTATAACGCACCTTTGCTTCTTTCGCTCAACCAAAAAAAACTGCCTACCAAGGGTGCTTATCGTCTTCCACCGAACAACTTAATCCTACCCCGCCAAATAATACGTTTTTAGGAATCGCCGGTACCGGATGAGAACTCGATGGAAAGGATCCCTTCCCCGGCGCTGACCTCCCCGATCATTCACCATCCAAACAACATCGTCAGCTACTCCCCAAATCTCTCCGGACTCACCGAAGCACCGCTAGCCACCAGCTCACCCCTGCCTGCTTCTAACATCCCGGTAACCCCGCTTTTAACTATTTTTTTACGTTGGCTAATTTAAAGAAACCCTCCCGCATCCCACCACCGGTTGCCCCAAAACCGACATTGAAGACTTCGCAGGTATACAAAATCTAGAACAATCGAAAACCTTGGCTTAGCTTGACAACATTCGAAGCGCCGCCCAAAAGGAATCATCCCCGGAACGCTTGAACTTCTCATCAAAACTTCAGAAGTTTGAGCGCGAGATCGAGATCAAGAGGCCGGAGCGAACTACGAGTGCTGTTTCTCTACCACCTCCAGGTAGGTAAAAAAGCAATCCGCGCTCAAAATAAAGGATCAAAGAAACGAGAATCAAAGACGAGAAACTATAAAAAAATACTAATTTAGACAAGAAACCCCTACTCTCCGAGTCGGACATGAAAAAGCTGAAGGAAGAAGAATCTAAAAAGATCCTGGATGTTCTGCCTAGCGCTGCTCCATTGGATAGTCCCGATAAAGACATCTTCTTCAATGAACTCATCGACAATTCCTACCTGTAAGTCCTTTAAATTTATATACCATAAAAGTAAAATAACTACCGACTAGCTAGAAAACTTCTAATCCAAATCTTCCTAGGTCTACCAGCTCCAACGGCAAATCAATGATCCCTATCCGGTCAAAGAAAGCGGAAAACCGAGCGATTGCATCTGGGCAGATTGATTCTGATGAGGGATTATCTGAGGTAAGTTCTGCCTTTAAAGCTTAAAAACTAAAAACTATACTAAATTCTATACAAACGCCTTAATTTAGGCTGAAAAAGCGCTACGTGAACAGCAAAAACGCAGCGAATGGCGTGCAGCCCGGCTGAAGAGCATAGATCAAGAACGGGCAGTGGCTGATGCTATGATGCAACGATTGCAACACGGCTCGGTACTAAAAGCCTAAAAAATTAAGCCTAAAAATTACTTGCAGCCGCTTTCTTCTATCAGCGAATCCGGTCAAACTACGCAGAGAATAGTATCTTCCGTCGACAACGGTGAAAGCACCATTAGCATCGTTCAGAAGAGCTTTACAAAGAAAGAGGTGCGCTAAAGTTGATATATAATAACAAATCTAAATAGTGAAGGTGTTTCTATAGTATTCCACGATTCCTAAACGTGAAAACATTAAAAACCTTATTAAAATATTTCAAAAATGTCGATTCTTCGACCAAAAATGACCAATTTTTTCACAAAACTGGAGTTTTTCGAAAGTTTTCTAGTTGAAAATAGTAGTATAATTCTAATTGTACTAAAACACTATTAAAACACTACCCCCGATAATGCGAAAGAACCAAATTCTAGATGGAAGTCGGCAACGGTGACATCGGATACGCCGATGACTAAAGAAGCGTCTAAATCTCCGTGATTCCCAGCCATTCACTTATCATACCGCCTACAGTTACATGTGCATTCCTGCCCCGCCAAATTGTTGTACCTAAATCCCCAAACGTCGATTACCCTACGCCCCGATACTCTTCCAAGTCATGGACTCTACTTTTTGATCATCCATTCCCTATTTGGTTGTTATTTCCTGGTACAAGTAACAAATGCAAAAACAATAAATTATTTTGTGAACAATCACTATTGCGACAAAGGTCACAAATCATTTGCAAAGTATAAAACAGGATAAAAATTTATTAAAATTTGAAAGACACAGATAAAAACTGATAAAAGATAAAAAATTGAGCAAGGATCGTTGAGATATCAAAAAATGAGATCGCATGCAGGGGGAAATTGAACTTATTACCCGTATGAAAGGAAAGGGGGGACACTTATTGATCACAAAATGCATGGGCCAAGAAAAAACTTTACGGGAGCGGGGATCGGGAGAAGAGCTAAAAATACAACAATGCATAGCGGGGGGGGGGTAGAACTAGAAATTGAAAAATAAAACAATTTTTCATGATGAAGCAGAGTTGAAAAACCGCTTCACGGTTTTTCAGTTTTGTCCCCTTCTTGGAATTTCCTACTAGTACTTATTACTCAATTTGCATACTTCTTAAAAATTCCCCCTTCTTCTCTAGCAAGAAAAAAGTTAAAAAAAAACTCCCCCTTCCGGGGTAAGCTAATTGTTTCCTAACAAAGAGGGTAGCCGAAATTTTTACAAAAACCGAATTTTAATAGCTAAAATAGCATTTTTCTGGAAACCTGATGAGTCGGCACACGTGCCCGGTCCATACTACACCTAATGACGTTCCTTCACTTTCAAATGCACACACAGACACACAGACACACAGACACTATTTTTTACATATATCGCAGAATTCGTGGCTCATTGGGTGAAGTACCCAGGCTCGTCGCTTTCGACGTTGACCTAAAGGACAAAATAAAGGAACGCAGTTTCACAAAAAAAATAGCGGCTAGAATTTTCTTTACCCCTTCCCCAGCCGGAAGTTTCCAAAATTTTTCGGCATTTACGCTATGCAAAACGATAGAACATCTAAACAAAATATTAGAAGTTTTAATCACAGCCCAAAATAATCAAATATAAAAAAAGTTATAGCGAAAAACTTTTGGGAACCACGGGCTGGGGGGGGGGGGGGCAAAGTAGTCTCCAAAATTCAAAATTCGCTATTTTCAAAAAAAACATACGTCTTGCCGCCAATCGCGTTGACCTCGATCGGGATTCGGCGGGGGGATACCGAGCTGGGCGGCCCTCATATCCAGATATTCGCGCAGGTATAGGAACGTCTCCTGCACTCGATCGCCGACTGTCCTAAAATCACGAATTTCAACCCAAAGTCCAAAACTCACAAAGTGATGCGAAAAGGCGAGTGCTGAATTAAATCGATCGCTTCACCCACAGCGCTTTCATCTCCCTGAAAAAATAGTTATAGCTATAAAAAGTCCGTTTTACCTGCTGGATGCGTACTAAGACCGCACGCGGCACGATGTTGGCGACGTTGATGTCGCGCAGCACCTCGGGGACTTGCCTAATAATAAAAAAATACTAATAAAATTAAAAAGCCAACCGTGGCGGCCCGAACACATTCCTGAAGGCGACAGACATCGAGAGCGCTTGCTGGAATGCCAAAACACCAACGTGGTGTCGGAAGACATTTCTGAAACGGAAAAAAATGATTGATTGCAAAAATATGACATACTCGTCTCGGAGATTCGGGGGGATACGAGGGTGAGGACCCAGCATTCGCCGAATTGCCTCGATCGAGTATACGACATGTTGCGGAGGCACTGCCACGGCAGGCACAACCGGATTCAGGACTTGCGCTGCCTCGAGCACAACGAGTATCTGAGAGAAAGTTGAAGGTAATGTAAATTTTCTTACTTGAAATGGGAAGGCTTCAAGCTGATCAGGCATCGTGAGGGCCTCGCGAATGATTTGTGCACGGAGCTCGATCTCCGGAATCGTCATCGACGATGACATCGACACTAACGGGCCGATATAATCGGGCACAGCAGGGAGCGGCTGCACGAATTCCTGGAGATCGAGGACCGGCATGTGCGCGTTCGCCTCGTCAGATTCGGAGTCGTCGACCAGATGCCGCGGGTTTTGTTCTTCTAGATCAGAGGGAGGCGCTCGCACATTCTAAATAAAAAAATAGAGACAAATTTCGTGGACCTCACCCGATATTCCTCAACATCGGAAAGGAAGCTAAGCGAGAGCTGGGAATCGGAATCCGAGGCGTGATTGGCACGTAGCGTCTCATCTACCGCCGGAATCTCAAAATAATGGGGGTGAAATCCTAAATAGCGATCCCATACCTCAGACCGATGAAGTGCGATGGCCGGAGGCTTGCTAGCAACGTACGAAGGTGAAAGCTTTTGTTGTTCTTGCTGTTCTCGCCGGAAGTCTTCGATCTTCTCTGTCTGAGAAATCATTGCAATTTAAAAACAAAAAGAAAGCTTACGAATCCATACGAGCATTCAGAATCCGTCGACGAGTAAATTTGGGGGTGTACATAAAAGAAGTTCTGCTCCGAGTGCTGTCCGCTTGTTCCGGCAGCGCTTGTTGATGGTATCGCGACATCATCGAAATGGATGGGTGGATTCTAAAAGAGCGTACAAAAAAATCTATGAAACCGACCGTGGCCCATTCTTCCTTTGGCGTATTGGGCAGAAACGAGAACGGCT
The DNA here is from genome assembly GCA_958295435.1 of Mesorhabditis spiculigera. Taxonomy (NCBI): domain Eukaryota; kingdom Metazoa; phylum Nematoda; class Chromadorea; order Rhabditida; family Rhabditidae; genus Mesorhabditis; species Mesorhabditis spiculigera. The sequence continues at coordinate 218,006 of CATQJA010002655.1, forward strand.
GGAAGTTGAGGCCAGCGTATGGCGTGGGGTTGGCATTGGAAGCCGACTGTTGGACACCATTCGATGTTGTTTGGGGCTCGAAGATTGCCGCAATTCTTGGCATTGTCTGGAAAATTCGAAAGTTTTAGTAAATAGGACAAAAGACACCTCCAGGTCCTTCTGATCGAGTTCCTGGGCGAGACGCGCGGCGGCAGCCTCCTGCGCAATCGTGGTGTCCTCAAGTTGGCCGACGAGCAAGCTCAGCTCGCCAACACGATTCGTAGCTTGCCCTAATTCGACCTCCTTCTGGTCAATCATCTAAACAAAAGTAATAAAAAATTTTAAACCCAACCTTCAGAGCTTTTTTGTATTGTTTGGCTAGGCGAGTGAAGGAGTAGCGATCGTTGGTTGAACGTGGCTCGTCGCAAGGCCTAAGATAAATAATTATAAACATCAAATTTCGATGGGCCGTACGTGCTATCGTCAGTTCGTTTCGCGGGCGAACATTTACGAAGTCGACGAGTGAAAGTCTGTCCGGAAGTGGTCTCCTTCTCAACCTCGCCATCGCTTATCACGGGAAGACGCTTTGCCCACAGCCTAAAACCGGAAGTAAATTGATTTAAAGTATTTAGCGAAAACTCATGTAAAATTCTAAAAACGTACCCGACGCCATATGGGGTATTTGTGAAGATGGCGGGCAGAGCATCATAGACTATAGCAAACACGTATACGACAATTGGCAGTATCACAAAAGCCACAAGCGAGAATGCTGGGCGCTGCTCAAGCGTGTCGAAATGACATTCTTCGGGCGTCGTACCATTTTTGAAGCCACACCTAATTTGAAAGATAAAATCAGGAATAAATGTAATTACCGCCAGTAGTTCTCATAGACAGTCTTCTCCCGTTTAGGCCAGTGGTGAATCGAGAGGTAATGTAGGACGGGAGAAAGCATCAGGGCCAAGAGACTAAGCAGAAATAGACCTAAATATAAATTATTAACGCTTCGAGCAAGAGTTACATTTTGTGGGAAGCCGGAAGATGTGGAACTCCAATGAACCGGAAGTGCCGTCAAGCTTCTTCGAATCCCCGGGCTTCATCGTCAATTCGTGAGTCTCCTCGGCCAGATGTCCTCCTTCAAACGCTAAATTTGGCCATACTTGATAATTGGCACTAAACATACCTCGCCCAATGACTTGATAGGTGGGAAAGGCGATGACAATCAACACCAAGATCAAGGCGCCCAATAGAAGCGCAACGAACGACCATGTCGAGTGATTTCCGGGGAAGCAGACCCCCGAAAATTCGTTGCGTTCCACCTAAAAGAGGTATAAGAAACTAGTCAATAAAAAAGTACTCCAGAAATGCGCTTGAAAAGAAATGGCCAAATCAACGAGTAGCAAACTCCAATGATCTGCAGGCACGTCTCGTTTTTGACCAGTCTAAAAAAAAGTTGAAGTTACGGGAAATTCACATACGCATCCATCCAGATTTTTGCATATGATCTCGGGTGATTCTTCACCTGCCCCCCAATGAGGCTTGACAGAAAGCTGACGATGAGGCAAGTTGTGCTGGCAATGAAGCATCCAGAGAGCAAGAATTGGACAGCCGCGCAGAATGAGACCCTAGGAAAAATTACAATCAGTATATTCGCTAAAACCAACCCAAGAATATCGTCGGCCAATGGCGAGATTCTGACATGCTTTTCATGGCAAGTGATGCTGCTGAAGAAGCCTTGATATCCGGAGGAAAACCAAATGAAGGAATACAAGAGGGCCGCGCAGCTGCCGATCCCAAAAATTCTGGCCGGGAAGCTCCGCTTGGCAATGTCGCTGCGGAGGAAGAGGGAAAACTGAAATGAATCAATTAATAGGGTTACATACTGAAAAACCAACCACAAACACGCCCAGAACCAAGCAGAAGAACCCTGACACCAACAACTTCAGCTCGACGTAAACCGGGCTTGTGCTGGCGCGGCATTCCGCGTAGCAATCGTCAATTATGTGGTGTTGGTCAACGGAAGCATCAGGTATGTAGATTAGGCCTTTGGTGCAAGTGGGAGTTTCCAGTTTGATCAATTGGGTGGCTGAAGACTCCTAAAACCAAACAAAGATTATATTTTCCGCGTTACAGAATTTACCTGACAATCATTGCTAAAGAAAGTGCCATTCTCGCACTTGAAGGGCAGGTTGGACTTGAACTGAGGAGCCAATTCGAACAGAGGTTGGCATGCCTCGAGCATCTGGTGGCAATCGGCGAGCGGCAGAACATGGACGAGCGATACGTTGGCAAGAGGGCTTTCACCTAGAATAAAGTATAGGCAATGCATTATAAAACCCACCAATTACGTCTAAAGTGTGGCACGGCCGGTAGGAGTGCGCACAGATCATCGGGAGCAGGCGAGTCGAGCACTTCGGGAAGCTTTGGAGCAGTGGATGGGCGTAGAGCGGGGGTGGCATCGAGTGTAAGAGCACATTGGTCGAGACACGAGCACCGTAGCAAGTCAGACCTTAAATAAAATTTAAAATTGAATAATAATTCACACCGTTGATCCACAGGCATTTTGCAGGTGACTTGGTGGAGCAGTGTGGGTTGCAGAGGCGTGGAATGTTTTGGCGCGACGGGCAGGCGTCGTGGATCTGAGGATTAAGAATAGGAATCATGAACCGCTTAACTTACGTTGGGAAAGTTTGAATTTTGCGAGGAGAATGCGCCGAGATCGCAGAAAGCGAATTGAGCGAACCATAGTAAGAGGATGATGGCGGGCACCATTTCATACCTGAAAGTAAGCATTATCACGCCCAAATCAATTTTTCAAGAGAAGAAAACATTCCTAAAATTTCATGCAAAAAAGAAAATCGCTGCAAAAAGCGTTTGAAAAGAAAAGTGACCATGGAAATCGTGGAGTACGAAAATTACTATGGCAACCAGACATGATGCGTTCGCCGCAACGGAAAATTCCCTGTTGTACCACTGCAAATCCTCCAACAAAATAAAACTCAGCTTTTTTGGGCTAATTGCCTAAATTTTCGCATATTTTTCCTGAAAGCATTTATTTTGGAACGCTATTTCTATTCTCTAATATGTTCGCTTCCATTCGCCCTGTAAACTGGCAATTTAGGAGGCCCGAAAGATCAGCACTATAAAGTCGGCGGGCCAAGGAAGTTTTCTTCGAATATGGGAGTAAAATCAAAGTGAGTTTTGTTTTCAGTCGTCCTTGCTAATATTCTGGACATCTGTTACCCGCGGCACTATTGATTTTCACTGTGCTGGAGGGAAACGAAAAACTTGTCCATTAGTGTGCATATAGAAACTTTTGCTTTTAGGTATGTGATCGTCCAGCTGGCCTCATTGATTTCCGGATCGACCAGAGTTTGGGTAACTTTAGTTTTACATATAACCAATCCAATTTAGGTCAGGGAACGGGCCGCTGAAAAGTTTACCGGAATGTTCTTCGATCCCGCAAGTATGTCCTGGTTGTAGTTATTAACTGTTTCTTTTTTTAGTTGGACGAAGCTGTTTATTCGAGGAGAGCCGAAGGATAAAGGGCAAAGGCGAACTGCCCAAACATGTCAAGGCAAAGTATAACTGCGGCTAGATTTGTACTTACTGTTTTTGGATAGGAAATAAAGATCAATTCTTCTGCATCGTCGTTGATTATTATTGGTTGCCCCCGAATACCTTCTACTTAGCAGGATTTGTATTTGTTTATACAATTTTAGGCGGCATTCGGCGCTTAGGGGAGCCTTTATTGCTTCAAGATGGATAAGGCTCCACCAACGCAAGTGACGGCTGGCCCCGATGGCTTCACCGTGGCGGCTATCATAACTGCTTTGGTCGTCATTGGCCTGACCTTTGTGATTTTCTCTTATTTGAAGTCTCGAGGTATGCAGTAGCTCGTTGCTATATGACTTGAACCTTTTTCAGCTAACAAGTCTGCTTCGACGCTGTTCTGTGGCCTTTCCAACGCGGGGAAGACAGCTTTATTTGGCAAAATGGTCAATCCGAGTATGGTTTCCGGTTCGATGTAACTTTTCATTTAGTGGTCACGTTTTCTACGTACGTATCGATGTTTCCGAATACTGCTGAAATTGACGTGAGGGCTTTATTGTGTGCGATAATTAACGACATTTAGACGAAGCGTGGGAAGCGCAAACTTGTGGATTATCCGGGGCTTGAGCGTTTCAGAAATGGGATGCTATTTGATTATTTCGACTCGGTGAGTTTTTTTTTTGCGGGATTGGGCGATGGAAGATCCTTTTCCGTGGTTCAAAAAAGTTTATTTATTTTCAGGGCAAGTCGCCTGTTGCGAAAATAGCCTTCGTCTTGGATAGCGAGGTGATCTTTCGGACTGTCAAAGAAAACGCGGAGATGTTGTACGACATCATGCTGCGTTGCAACTCTTCGGTGCGTTTGTGGTTTTTAGAGTCGTAGGGAAACAACATGTGTATATGCTGATTTTATGATTTTTTAGAACAAGTTGCTGATCTGCTGCCACAAGAGCGACGTGTCGCAGGCTGAACCCAAGAAGGTAGCATTTTGCAGGACGCTTGGTATTCGTTTCATTTAGAAAGTGGCGGACAAGCTGGCTGAAGAGTTTGTGCTGATCAACAAATCGCGTCATTCGGCTCTATCGTCAACGGAGGGTGCTGGTGCCGGCAAGAAAACGCTGTTCGCCAAGGACGGCACCTTTTCCTGGGAATCTTTCCCGTTCAAGGTAAATTCTTTGTATCGTCGTTCTTGTTCCCGCGTTAAATATGCCGAGGTCAACCGCGGTCAATTTTTGGGCTATATTTCGGATTTCAGATTGATTGGCTGGAAACGTCGATCTACGATGACTCGTTCCGTGGCGTCCGGGATTGGATCACTACGGCTTGATTTTGGGCTTTTCTGACACATATTCTCGGTCATTCCGGTATTTTTCCTTCACAACGGTATTTGTTACTATCATCATATCTGGGAATCTTTTCACCCCATAGCCATCAAACGTGGCCACTAATCCCTGGACTTACGATTTCGTCAGTTTGTGTATTTTTCATTTCCCATGTTGCGCGGTGCATTTCTGGTTGTCATAAAATATACTCATCGTTTTTCTTTATTCCAGCAAAAAAAAAATACAAAAATACAAGCATTGTAAAAAGTGACAACTGGAGCCATGACTTGGGAATTTTGGGACCTGTAATATTGAGTTACCCCTGGGATGCATATAAAAATAAATGCGGTTAGAGTTCTTTCTTCTCGTCTGGTTTGGTGACAGCTGGCTCGACTTTCTTTTTCTCAGGACGGAAGGCGAGGGGCGTGAGGAAGATCAGCAGAACAGCAATGATATGCGGAATGAAGTATACGCGGCTAAAAAGGATGATTAGTTTGCAGAATACTGTGAACGGCAAGCTGTGTAAATAAAAACTGCTGAAAAAACTTACGAGTAAATGAAGAACGAGGGATAGAAATGCATAGTGACGAATGAATAAGTAGCATAGGCGAGGGCGACCTTCGTGGCGAGGAATGTGATCAAATCGTAAATCATCTTCTTGGATGGACTTTGAAGGAAACGGTATCGTAGACAACGGCGGAACTGAAATAAAAGGAGTTAATTGAAATTAAGCTAAAACGTACGGTTCGTGAAGCAAAAGTGAAGAGGGCCGTCGTTCCGAAGGCCACGTAATAACCAGGGAATAGTCCGTGCCACCAGGCAGATAGAGCATATGTCGCAAGAGTTCGGTATCTGAAACAAAAGTAATATTAAACCTATTAGAGATTTCTTACTTCCTAGGTGCTCGGTCGAATGCTGATCGCCTGAGCCAAGCAACGGTCGGGATGTTCCAGTTGTCCAGGGTGTCTTTCAAGCTTTGCGCCATCTAAATAGGAGATTATCATGCCAAACATTCTGAAACGTTACCTCCACTTTTTGGATATCAACACTGCTCATCATATTCCATGTCGCCTTGCCATTCTCACCATATCCACTGAAGCCGAAGCCGGAAAGATTGCAAATAGCGTCCGCTGAAAGCAGTTTTATAATAACGCAAAAATAACTCGATTACCCATCGTCCACGCGAAATAATATTGCACACGGCTCATGAAAATGCAGATCCACCATATTGCCAGCCATTGGTACAGCGGTTTTGCAAGATCACTAAAGAAAATATAAACTGGAGAATCTAGCTAGATACTTACCGATCTTCCATAAGTCGTTCCGGGTACAGCTCTGCCGAAAATAATGTGATTGCCGCTAGCAGAACAGCGGCCAGAAATAGCTTCTTCATTCCAATTCCAATCGAGGAAGGGATCTAAACAAAAGAAGTAGCCAAATTTTAACTAGAGGGTTACCTTGCCATGCTTGTCAGCCGAAATATGCGTGCCCTCGACGAAAGCCTTGTAATCAACGTAGAGGCACATTGGTCCGGTGAGAACAGCTTGGAAATGGAAGCAGTAGGAAATGTACATAAGAAGAGGTGGGACTTCTCTAAAAAGGCGATACGTTAGGCTATGATTTCCAGAGGTTAGGGACACAGGATAAAATAAACTCACTTCAGCGCTTCTCGTTTTTGATGCGGAAGAAGGTCTTCTTCCTTTTTACAATTTCCGTCGTGCAGCGAAAAGGCCAACATCATCACCTAAAAGAGAAGGGGTTTACTGTTTTCTCCAAAAATTTACCTTTTGCACCATAATCATCATCGGGCCCGTCACATCAATGTAATATTCTTTCAAAATCCTCCATCGGTAAAAATGGATAAACGTCAAGTAGGCAGTGGCGAAGAGAAATACCAATCTAAAAAAGAAAATTTAGTCAAGAAGTATGTTCTTACTTGTGCACATATTGACTAGGTGCCAGCCTCATTATTGCGTAATTAATTAGGATATTGGCGACGACGTGCTTTATAGCCCTAAATCGGAGGATTAATAAAAAACCTTGGGCCGAAAGTTACCATCCAAAACACAGGAAACAAAATGATAGGCCGATGACGGACGGGAAGACGACGCGAAGTTGTTGGGATACTTTTCCGAGCTGCATCTGCGAGTTGTAGATGTAGCTGATTGGCACGGCGGCGAATAGGCACATCACCAGGTTTATCTAAATCAGAAATTTAGCCGGGCAGTGGTATAAAAGTCAAAGATTTTCACCTTTTTCGAGATTCTCCGTTCAAAAAAAGCAATTTCTTTTTAAATCATTGAATATAAACCATTACCTTGTCCGTCTCGACGCCGACGGCCCTCGAAAGTGGCTCAAACACCGTTGACCCATCGTAGAACGTATGCACCCCCGGCATCCTGCAAAAAATCGAAATGAATCCAGCGCCCAGCACACGTGCCGATTGGACAACAAAAAATTTCGCAATCCACGGATCGCCCCCCAAGAGACCACAGAGAAGAAAACAATACGCCCTGCAAAGAACCGATCAGAATCCATGAGGGCAAGTGCCAGACGGTCTGCCTAGACATGCCGGCAAATGGCCAGCAGCAGCCTTACTCGATGCAAATGCACATACACACAAACAACAAGTGCTTCGCGGGGGATGGGGACCCGAGGAAAACATGGGAAAGCAATTTCGTGGGGGTCAGCTAGGGGCAGGGGACGAGACGGCAGAGAAATAAAGGCAAACACCAGCCCTTTTCTACAATAAAAGAGAAGGTGAGACTGGGGGCAAGAGATGGGGGGCTGGTGAGTCGGCACCGGTGGTCCTTTGCTTTTCCCGATCACGCCACATGGCTTTTGCAGAGAAAAAATGAGGGTTGGAAAAAGTTGCAGGGCGGGTTTTTGCTAATTTTAGCATCAAAAATTCTGTTTTAGTACGTAAAATAGTGTAAGAATCTTGGAAATAGCATGAAGAAAGTAAACAAGGTTGAAATTATAAGGGAAACGTTGGTTTTCAAGATTACTAACAAGATCAGATCAGTTTCAAGAATGTGAATTATCAAAAGCGTGCCCTATTATCGGCACCAAAACGGCAAAAACAGAAAAATGCACAGCGAGTCCAGAGGGCTCGTAAAAAATGGAATATGTCCCGGCGGGCTATGGGGCGAGTTCTAGTTATCCTTTTTTGAAGATAAGGGGGCAGAGGGCGAAATGCTGGCGCGCTCTCAGCGCAATTGGCGGGGATGAAGGCCATCCATCTGGCCATTCCGGGTGCACGATGAATGGGCGTCGATTTGAATGGAGTAATTTCCTAGTTATTTCAATACACGGGGTTTTTAACCTTACTTGGGGCGCGCACGAGAGGGAGACAGGGAATGGGCGAGGCCACGCCCCCTTTTCGCCCCCAAAATGTATTAGAAAATCCCTTCTAATGGCTATAACTTTTTTACTAGAAAAAATGACAAATTCTCCGCCTGGTAATTTGTAGAGAAGACCCTCGGGAACATTTTGGTAAAAGAATCAGCGATCGCGAGGAAAAACAAGGATTTGAAACGCTTTGAAGCGATTATCAAGACGATGTTCTCGTTAGGGCCTCATTTTCCTAATTTTCTGCCTGAGATTCGCCACAGATTTGTTGTCGGCGCTTTTCTGAGTATTTTGCAAAAAAAAGCAAAACCATGTGATGATTTTATGCGAGGAGAGGAATCGAACCATGACCCTCCGCCTGACGCCGCCTTGGCCAGGCCCCCCCGCACCCCCGTGCGCGGAAAAAAACCCCGTGAATAAGTTAACTTAGAAAAAGCACTAAATTTACTTTACAAGCCATTTTGCGGATTTCACTTTAGTTTGCGAGCACTAGAAAAAAAATCAAGGGTACTTATCAAGTTGGGGGGGGGGGGCACTTTGGGTACCGGTTAGGAGACACTTTTTTAATCGGTTTTTCGACTCTTTCTGGGGTAGTTTTTTACGCTGAGTGCGAATAGAGTCGCAACAGCATGCGAAACGGTTGGGTTTATGCAGAAAAAAAACAGTGTAAAAAATTATTAATAAAGGTGTACTTATGCACAATTTGAGGCTTGCTGCATTGTCAGGCAAGGCGGGCCGTCGCTTCGGATGGGCTGCCGCTCCACTCTTTCGAAATCGGGGCGCCTGGCCGCTTCGCGCGCCTCGGGCGCCCCGATTTCGAAACCCTGTACGAGCTCGCACCCATCCGAAGCGACTAGGCCCCGGGTGGCACGAAGCCTTATTTTTAGGCTCAAATTGGGTGTAAGCATCTCTAAATCTTAAAAACGTTTAGATAATTGTGTTTTACTACTCTGATTTTGTTATATTCGTAACCAGCACAAAAAACTAGCCTAGAAAGACTCAAAAAGTCGAAAACCAAAGTGGCCCCCCCCCCCAACTTGATAAGTGCCAAATCAAGAAATAAACGAAGACGCGTGCAGCTTCAAAGGCGAAAAACTTATCCGACGTTCGACAACCAAAGAAACGCAAGACAAAAAGTTATCGCGCCGCTGTCTATTTAAATAAAAACCAAAATTAAAATAGCCAATTATCGTCTAAAACTATCTTTTTTATTAGCAAAAATTAACTGAGAAATTAAAAATAATAAATAAAATCGCGCAATTCAGTAAAACTCGAAAGCCTTCCCCGAATTACGCTGCGCTCCTCTGCACAGCCACGCCCGGTTTTGTACGTACTCCAGATTACCCTCGCTAGTCAAAAAACCCTTCTAATGTCGCAGCCTCTTTAAAACAATGAAATAAAATAACCAGAGTTACACCTAATACCATCTACTACCAAATCCGTCGTAAGTACTGGGGCACTTCGTCATATGACACTGTCCAGCTTTAAAAATCAATCGAAAACTGAAGTGGCGAGTGGATACTTTGCGTTTCGCGGGAGGAAAGGGCACTTTTCGGTCGTTGACACATCAAAACAACCTCGGCCCGATGGAGGGGGCTTTCCATATGACTCGATCTGGCTGGTGTGAGGGGAATGAAAACTTTGGGTCGGAATGAAGTGGAATGGCTTCAGGGCGAATCGGGAGTCAATAATCAGACCAGGTTTTAATATATTTTTATGAAATTTTGATAGTTTTAACGAATCAATCGAAGCTCTCGACAAGGCGATCAGAGGTGTTATCTTCACTTTTGAAAATCCTGTTAATTTTTGTCAGTTTCTAGCCTAGTAAAGTGGGCTTTTTCAAAATAATACAATCAACCCGGGATCAATACTTTACAAATAGCTATATTTAACTCTGATATCAAAATTCGGAGATAGATGGCTTTCGAAAAGCTCAACTCGGCGATTTGTACGCCTTCAAAAAAAACTCCTTCCAACGGAAAGGTTCCGAAAGTCTCGTCAGCTTCGAATAAAATGTAGTTTCTTTTACGTTATTATTATAACCTTTATTTTATTTTATTATAACCTTTTTACCTCGGTAATGATAAAACGTACACTACATTCTACTCCTATTCCAATTTGCACCCAAAATGTGCCCGGAAGCACTTTCTCTAATCCGTAGCCATCCAAAATGCACTGACTGAAGAGCAGTCACCCAGGGACCGATCGAACAATTCCGGTACCCGTTATCCTTTCGGCACCTCAAATAGTAGAGTGACAGCTAGAGCGAGCTGCTGCTCCCGGTTCGGAGGGGCAGGTATCGGACCCGCTTGGTGGAGGTATTGTAGGTAGCCCTTCAAACCGGGGGATCTTTACAAAGCGACAAGATTTGATACGGTTGTATGGCGAGAACGGGGCATGTATATACCGGTAGCACCAGACAGCAGGATGTCACTTTTTGATCGCTGGAGCTCAAACTTTGGGTCTGTAGCTTTGGTGATTGTGATTTTGGACGTTGGAAACGCAGGTTTCGGTATCGGATTCTTAAGGCTACGTTTCTTTACTGCTGACATTTACGTCTGCCTCTCAGTTTTTGGTTTTTTCTCTGCCTAAATAAGTGTATCCGTTATTTCGCGTCGCGATCTCTAAACTTGCGTTTTAAAGGGACTGGTAAGGTAAGTATAGCTATGGATTTTAACGGTTATGCACTTCTATTTTTTGCCAAGCAAGCGATACGCAACGTACCCCCGATTTTTATGGTGTAATCAATTATGCTAGTTAAATGGTGTCTAAACCTGTCGCGCAGCCGGTCAAGCTCGAAAAATACCGGGCAAACATCTGGTTTTAAGAATTTAATAAGATTATATACTTTAGAGCAACATATATTTTACTAGATTTTGCCGCGATCGCGATACGCGACTTCCTTTCCGTTGGATTTTTCCTTTAATTTCGGTCTTCTAAGAGTTTTTATTTAGTTAAGTAGTTTCTTCTATTTATTAAAATTCCGTGGCTTTCCATTCCTACATATTTCCCTTTTTTAGCTTTATCGTTGCGCTAAAACTCACCCAAAACTACTGCATTTGTTTTTTCTGCCGCCAGCGCCTTGGGCAAGGGATTTTGGGTGGGCAGAAACGTCGATCTGCTACTAAACCCGCAGGATTTCCCTGTCTGCTTTGCGCCCCATGTGGTTTCTCGGAACGATCCCTTCTGTACCTCGTCGATCTTTTGATCCAACAGGGGTGTAGACCGGGCCGGGTGGGATCAAAAAAAGTTCGCACGCCTCGCCTGCTAACCGGTCATTTCAATGATTTGCATGTCTGGGGCGTCGATTGCCTTGACATGGTGGTTACGGTATTCTGGGCGTTCTTACGGTATCCTCTGTTGTTGTTTAAAGGTACCTGCAAGTCGTGCCCCGAATTTGTTCGCTATTTCGCCCCTATGCATTTTGCCGCGTAGGCGACACGCAACGCGCGTCACTTGGTAGGCTTTTGTGGTCTTCTTCGATTTCAAATTGGACCAGCAGACGCGTTGCGTGTCGCGGCTGTTTCAAAGCCCGTATTGCGGTTAAAAGCTAGAATTATAAGATTTAAAGGGGCTGGTAAGGAAGACAGGGATCATACTCGATTGGGAAGCAGAAAAGCGTCGTGCCCGTTGCGGGTCGCGGGTGCGGCAGACCAGTCGGATACCAGATACAATAAATCCGAATTCCATGCCTTGCGCGTCCCTTTAGGTGTAGCTGGAACTTTAATATACGCTTAATATAAGTCATTTTTCGTAAGTAGATTAAAGTAACGTGTTGCCTCTAAAAACTACAATTATGTATTTTAGTTCGGAATTTTCAAAGAATTTTGATAACTAGGGTTCCGAAGATGACGCTTTTGGTTCGTTTAATAAAGCTATAAGCAAAAGAAAGCGCTGAATTAGCTTTTATGGACCTTTTGAAGGTGCTATAGCTTTTTTTTGCTGTAATTTTCATCGCGCTATTCCGCACTTATCAAGACAAAGCGCTGCCTTCGGTTTTCTAGATTTTTTTTGATGGTACTGTGGCTTTCGTATACTGTAATTTTCAGCGCGCTATTCAGCACTTTTTAGTGACCACCGGAAATGACCACGCCATCATCAGCTTTTTCCACCCTCAACCTTCAAGCCGAATCAACCCCACAAAATTTGACGCGTGCCCAAAAGCCACGATCAAAAAGTTTCTAGCCGAAGAGAGAGACAGAGAGAAATACAGACAGACACACTGACGCCTCGGGGGGCACGATGCCGATAGAAAATGATGGGGGCATCGAGTCCGCTCGGTTGCACCACACCGTCCCCCCTCCCATTCCTACCACCCCCTTTTGGGGCTTTTGCGCTGATCTTTCGGCTCGGCTGCCATCCTCCACCCCCGCTACAATTTAGCCTCTTTTTGAGGGGCAGCAGCAGCTCCCCGGTGGGGCTGACCAGTTCCACAATACGCCCCAACACGCCCGCCGTGACCAGTGTCCTTTTTTCGAAACAACTACCTCCACCCGCAGGCGATTCCGACTGTCAACGATTCAGACATCCGGGGCCACTGCGCGCCTTTTGTTTTTGGGCGAACGCTTGGATCTTTAATTTCATAAATTAAGAGTGAGCGACTTATTACAGTAGGAATTTCGATGGTTGTTGCGGTTACGGTAGCTACACATTCCTTGTTCTAAAGGTACTTAGAAGTCAAAGATGAGTAACCATGCTGACTTTTTTGTTTTATTACCGTATTTTCATAGCGTTATTTAGCATAGGAGTGAAATTCTGGTGTTTCCAGAGAAGACAAAATAAGCAAAAAAGCCTAATTCTAGGGCCTTATGGTTGAATGCGCACCTTCAGCTGCTACGGTATTCGAAGCCTGTATATTTTATTTCTTACTGTACCATCTATTTGACATTTATAGCATACTTTGATAGCTTTATTTAATAAAAGTAGTGACCTCGCAGTGGCTTAGAAATTTTTCAAAAGCCAGAATCAACCAAAAAAGTGGAAGTTCATGCATTTTGTTCCAAACTGTATCGACACTATCGCGTTTTTTAGCTGTTAAAGGGACCTATAAGGCAGGCCACACGGTCGCTGGAGAATCTTCTAGAAGCTTCTAGAAGTTTCCCAGCCTTTTAATAGAACTATTTGATACGGTTTTTTGCGTTTTACAGCTTTTAAAGGCACGTGGAGTACTGGATTTCTTAGCTTTTTACGGCGCTAGCAAGTCTAAGGAACCAGCGGTATTTAATGGATTGCTATGATTAAACTACAAAATATAGAATTTTCGTTCTAGACCTTAAACGGTGCGGAATTCAAACCGGAGTTTACCACTTGTCACAACGGATTTGCCAAAAGCTCGTTGCCCTGCCTTTCGAGCCCCTTTAAATGTACAAAATTTTCTCCAGTAACTTTTGAACTTTTGTACAGGCCCTCATTTTTTCTTGATCTCCGGCCGGAACGCCATGCGTGACGTGACGCCGTCCAACTTTTTGGTCCGATCAAGTTTTCCGCCAATGCAAATACGCATCCCACAAAACGCCTGTTGGATCCTTTTTGAGCGTCCTTTTCGATCCAGGCCATCGATACCCTATTTGCTGGTTTCAATTTTATAGCCCCCGGCCCCCGGCCCGAGGCGGTTGTACTAGGTTTTCGGCGCCCCTCGAGTGTACTCTGTTGACCCTTCTTGAAAGCTTTTCATCCCGAATTTTCCCGGTTCCTTGAAAAGGGCTGATGTTTGTGGTGCCGTTTCGTGGGGGAACCCTGAAGCCCCCCGAATTTTCGATGCTTTTAGGCGCACACCTGCCACCAGCCCCCCGCGTCTCGCATGCGCCGATGCAGCCATGAAATTCCCATTCCGTAATTTTTAGAGAATTTTTAATATGTACGACTAGAGAGAGAGAGAGAGAGAGAGAGAGAGAGAGAGAGAGGGAGAGAGAGAAAGAGAAAGACATAGCGTAATATTTATTCTTTTTTTAAGTATTGCTCCTCATGCCGTTGACGAATTGTGAAAAAGGCGGCGAGCGGAAATTGTATGACGTTGACAAGCAGGAGATTTCAAAAATTTGGCAAGCCGGAAGTGTGCGAGCGTTGTTAAAGGTATGGCAAGCAATTTGTGGATGTTGTTGCATTATCGGGGGGTTGTTATATAAAGGGAAACCGATTTTTCCCTCTGTTTGAACCTAAAAAAACCTAGTGACGCAATGGTATGTATTTTATTAGCATTTTTGGTAAAATTTAACTATATTTCAGTGCGAAAACTACCAAAAATTAAAAAGATGGAAAAACGATGACAGAAAAATCGTTATTGTTATATTTTTAAAATGGAAGTTTGTACAGCTTTTTCGCCTATAAACTGTAAAAATAGTTCGGAAACATTTCCCTTATTTATATTAGAAAAATTGTATGTTAACGAAGAAAGCTGATCCCCCCAATAACGCAAAAGCTCCAATATGTGATATTATTAATGTTTTTATAGGCAAAAGGTCTACGCGTCACCCGAGATATGCCAAAACTAGAGCGAATTATATTTGAAGGATGTGCGAAAGATGCAAAGGTATGTAATTGAATTCTCACTCCCAGCTATACAACCTTATGGCTTTATAAATTTAATATCTGCAGTAACCTATAATATTTAATGAATTTTAGGCAGTCGGGGCATTAGCTGACTGTGTCGTCAGAGCTATGAATGAACGTGATCGTCGCGTCGTTCAACAACAAACTACGGTAGACCCCGAACAACAATGTATAACCCGGATTTTAGCCTATCGCCCCTGCAAAGGTCACTTTCGGCACAGTACCCATCATCCCAAAGCAATACCCAACAACCTCGCGCCGAGTTGGCCCTAAGAAAAAGCTCACCTACCAAGAATGGAAGAAAAAGATGATTCGACCGCAAAGAAGAACTTTATACAGAAGAAGAAAGGAAAAGCGGAGGTGGAAAAGGAAGCAGAGAGCTGCCGAATCGCAGCTTCTACAATTTTTGGAGACTACCAAGGAAGTCGAGTATGTTTTTCAAATTTTTCGTTAATAAAAAAATTAGACCTCAATTCCGGACACGGACGAAACGAGCTGTTAACGATACCGAACTTCGGGCTCGATTCGACGTCCATATGAAGCGAATTTTGAAGAAACTCCCTGGGCTTTCTTCAAAATATTTTCAAGCTATGATAGGTAAGACCGAAAATATGCGTATGTATTTTAAATTTTAGAAAACCCAAATGGGGAATTTACGTCGAAAAACCTGCAAAATTTGAAGCGGATACACGACCATTTTCGGAAGGCTGACATTTGTGATGGATACTTTAAAACGGTTGTTAGTGAGAACCAAAAGTAAGTAAAATACATAAATATAAATAAGCAAACTATATAAATAAATACAAAATAAAAAATATGACACTTTTCAGAGTATTTGATTCAAACCGAATGGGTGTAAAGTGTAAGACACCGACTCCACAGAAGAATGAAGAAGTTCTAAATGGGGTCCTGAATATGGTCAATGCTTTTATGGTATGGAACTACGCTGTATTATTATGAACCTTCTTTCAGGGCACACCTCAAAACGACGAGAAGTTGTCGGTGTTCTCTCCCAAAGTCTTGTCGATATTTCCGGATAATAAGGCTCCAAATAAGAAGCAGCTTTTCTCACCGACGCTGCTGAGTTTTCACAACGACGGGTTTTTCTCGATGAATGAGATATTATCGGTAAGTTTTAAGGGATACTTGTTAATTATTAAAAACTTAAGGCAACTACTGACTCTGCAAAACCACATCAGATAATTTTGGACGCAGTTTTGGAGGCTAGTGGAGCTGGGGATATGTTGTCGGAAGTGCTAGGAAATATGACTTCTGAAATAAAGTGAGTTTAATCTTTTTAAAGCATTTTTATGTACGAAAAATGTGTGACATCAATTAAATTTTAGACATATGGACGAGGTTCGTTTTCCGCTTGTAAGAGAAATGTCCCGATTGGACCTTGGCCATATTCGAGCCCAAAGAAGCCTCGACGACCTCCAAAGACATGAGCTTGACACCCACGGCTACACTTTCTTCTCTAAAGAACAACTCGACCATATCCACGCCTCAAAATCATCCCGTAATTCGTATTTTCACGACAATTATCAATTTTTTTAGTCCTTAAAACCCCAAAATTCAACATCGAGACCTACAACCGAATGTCTCGAGACGAAAAGGAGCGCCTGTTTGAGCAAGAGATCCGAGAAATGGCAAATTTGCATAAAGGTAATTCTTGTGCTCTGAATTAATGGGCTAATTTCTAGATAATCATCGTCGAAAAAGGAGAAGAAGAGCAGCAGTGGCAAGTGGGGAAGCGATAGAAGAGGGAGAACATCCAGGTTGGGCCTCAACTTAAACTTTAAATTCAGACTTTCAGGAAATGGTACGGCACATGAGCATGTAGAACACGAGGAGCATGAGCATGAACATCATGGGGGTGTCGAGTGGATTACGTTGGCGCCAACGGCTTTTTCGAACTTTATCAATCACGGCGCATCGATGGAAGTCGTTACGCTGTCGCCGCGATTTTGGATTGCCGAGATTTTAGCTCCGGAAGCCTTGATTGTAACGTTTATATTTTTTTATTTTACTACTAGATTTATCTTTTATAAAGACAGATTTTTATATTCGATTTAGATTTCCACCCTATCACCTCGCGCCTTCATCGGTACCGTACTCTCTCCAAACGCTCTAATTGCCAGAACGCTAAGTCCGACAGCTTTTCGGGCTGAGGTAAGTAACCTTTTAGCGGTCTTAAAAAAACCTATATTAATTAGGTATTGGCTCCGAGAGCATTGACAGCTTGGGTACTATCACCAGAAGCCTTCGTCGTGGAAGTTCTATCACCTCGTGTTTTGGAGCCTCGCGTAATGAGTCCTGAAGCTTTTGTCATCGATATTTTGAGCCCCGGAATATTGGCACCACATTATATGTAAGCTACGTTCGGAATTAAATAAATATAACTAACAAAAATAGCTAAAAATCGAATTTAGGAGTGACGAGGTGATTGGAGTGATGGTGTTATCTCCGAATATTTTGTCTCCAAGGATAGAAAGTAAAGAGAAGATGCTTGTCGAGGTTTGGAGCTATTTTAATATTTAAAAAACGAAATATATACCTTAATAAAAATATAATTAACATATTAAGATCCTTTCCCCACATATTCTTGGCGGACCACATAGTAAAGAAGAAAAAGAACATGGCGACGTTGTGGAAGACAAGGCTGGAGAACACCATGACAAAGAGGTAAGTATAATACATTTTTTACAGATTTCATGATTTAGTTATCAATGACTTTTATGAATTTTATAAACTTTTAGGATCCTTTCCACGAGCTCGAAATCCACGGCGACCGGGGCGAACTGTCGCACCCTCTTGAACACCGCGGCACCCACGCCCCCGAAATGTTCGGCGTCCCCCAATTCCAACCAAATTTTTTCAACGTTGCTGTGCAAAAACATCCTCAAAATGGATAGTACATGATTATACTACGTTCTATTAATATTCTCCTATTCTTGAGAGTAATTTATAGTATAACAATTATTGTCCCTCCCCGTTTTTCATATTTTTTTATTTTTTTTCGACGAATTTCGACGATTTTCGAATTGATTAGTTAGCGCCACCCATCCCATCCCACATGACAAAAATTCCCCCACTAGGTGCCTATTGTTTGCGCAGCCCTCGGCGATCGCTCAAGCAATTTTTCTCTCATTAATAATTTTTGTGTTCCGCATGACTCCATACTACGGGGATTTCTGAAAACTTTCATGACCTTGATCTGGAATCCGGGCTTTCAATTTAATAAATTGTTTTGATGGATTATGTGGCGTGATTGGATGGATATAAAAGAGAAAAATTTATAGAAATGTCAATTTTAGCGTGCAAAAAAAAGCTTTTGCCAAATGAAAATCAGCCGCTTCAACTAGCCGGTTCCTTTAAAGGAATATGTATAATTATATGCCGTAATTGGATGTGTTTTCATATTAAGAAGCCAAAAAAACCAATCCAAATTTTTTCACGCCAACATTCATTCAAAATTGATGTCCGACCATCCCTCCCCCCACTAATCCGCACCGCCACCTACCCTAACCCCCTTCCCTGCCAATCCTAAAAATCGATGTGAGCATGAATTCCAAAAAGTGTTTATTTAGGAGATCGTCGCCATATAACTCATAGCAAAAAATGCGAGTAAATATAACCATATCGAGTCCATAAAAAAGGGGAAGTTTTCGCAAGGGGGCTGGTGGTTGTTGGTAGGGGACTTTCAGAGGAAAAAGGGGAGGGAATGGAAGAGAAGAGTTATCGCTGTTGGCCAGGCCCCAAGTTGTTGTTCGCCAAGAGTCAGCAAAAAAACTAGAGGGGGAAGAGGGGAACGAGCAGAGGATATAGTCGGAAAAGTATTCAAAAAGCCGAAAAAGACATCGAGTTCAGCTCGCGTTCCCCCAGGCCTGATCCAAAATATGGATATGTGAGGGGGGTTTTATTGCTTATAGTCGCCTGGGGGAACGGGAGGCTACCCAACACGAGGAAGAAGTACAACAGGATACTTGGTCGGAATTGAGGAATAGCCGGGGGGTTTCCGCTTCAAAAGTCTGCTTTTTCGCTCAGTCTCCACCTGGCGCCCCAGAGGTCCGCTTTGGTTTTTTTTTTGAACAAAAAACTAAACAATACAAAACATAACCGCTCGTTTTCAATGCCTCCCCCAAATTTATGCGGCAGAAATTACACAACAAAAATGTGAAAATTGAGAAGAAAAATTAAAAGACCATATTTATAACTGTTGGGCCTTGTAGACGGTCATTTCTTTCTCGTAGCGTTTTCGGTCTTCCGACGCCAACTTTTCCCATTTCTAAAAATGGGTGCGTTGGGGGCGTCAATCGGCGTGTAACGTACCGATTTGTCGGTGAGTTTTCCCCATTCGGCACCGGCGAGCTTGCCGATTTGGCCGACGGACGCGCCGGGGTTCTCGTTCTTCAGCCGGGTGCGGTTCTCGTTCAACCAGTGGAAGAAGGCGGACTGGCCGCGCTTTGGCATGTTGGGGTCCTGCAACGAAAGGTATATTATTTGTAGAATTATGCTTTTATCTATATTAATAATAAAGATGGTTTTATAGTATTTAATATATATCATAGCTGTTTTTGGAGATAAAAACTATAATAAGAGGAAATAATTCAGCAAAAAAATTATCAAAATACAGTAATATTCACTACCGTATCGTTAATAATACCGATTTTATATTATTTTCTAGAAATCTAAACAATAAAAAAGTTAATAATGCAGTATACTTCATAAAAATACCGTATTATTTACTGTTTTTTTGCGACTCTAGTACGATAGATTTTTAGACTGTTTTTCAAGGTCAAAACTACAACCGGGTAAAAATACAGTTTTTATATCTTAACTTTTGTTTTTATCTAATTTTTATAAAAAATTTTCATATCTTAACTTAAGGAAAATCTAGACGTTAGAAATGCAAGACGTCTTTGAACTATTGTAACGTCAATTTTCAAAAAACGAAATTTTCAAAAATTGAAACTTTATTAATTTTTGTAAATTTACTGTACCTTTGCGCCACCCACCTTCTTCACGCGCTTAATGCTCGTCTCGCCGTCATCCTTGCGTGGGCGGCCCATCTGGAAAAAGGGAAAAATTAAAATCAAAGTATATTAAAAATAGAAAGCCAAAAAAATTGAGACAAAAAAAAAATTGAGGGCAAAACACCAAGTCAAAACCAAGCTAGGCATCCCAAATACTGGGATGGTAGGGCCATATGAGGTGCAGATAAGGGGGGATGGGAATCAATGAATGAATTCGGGGGTGGTGGGGGGTTGTGTTGGTGTGGTGTGGACGGAGTAGTGTGGAGGGGTAGAGAACGGGGTATGGCAAGGGGTAGAGAGAAGGGGTTACCGGGGCTGCTGGCTGGGGCTATGGCCTCTGCCTCTGCCTGCTGTGGGCTGTGGCTACTCTGCCCCGTCCTCTACCCTCCTCTCGCGTCCCCTTTTCAAATCAATCTGCCGCCATCTCTGGCCCGGTACTCTCCATCTCTACCTCCTCTCTAAAATCCGCACTCTCTCCCTCCCCCCGCGTCGTCCAGTATCCCGCCAAAAACAACCCAGGCCAATGCCCTCCCCTCTGCTCTACCCCCACCCAATACAAGAGGGGGGTTTTACTCTGTTGAGGGGCAAAGCAGCTGAGAGAAGAGTGTTGCTGTCCCCCCTCAACTCTTCCAAACCCAACCCTGGGCCAAGAACTAGAGACGCAGGGCGAGAAAGGAGGATTGAAAAGGCATCCTTTCAAATCACGTCCCCCACATCTAATCTCCGTCCCGCCATCTCACAATGCCTTTCACATTTTGTGTTGGGATGCGGCACTGTCGCATTAAAGGGGGGGGTGCATCAGGAGGTCGATAAATTATATTGATAGTATGAGAGGTTCGCGAATTTTGCGGGGTCAGGTGATTGATGGGTCAGGGGACGGTTTTTGTAGGGATTTTCGGGTGGTGAGGAGGTGCAAGGCGGTGTCAAGTGTAGTCTAGCGTAGTCTAGATTACTTAAAGGTACTGACTAGTCAGGGTTGATTTTGTAGGTTAAGATTTCAAGGAAATTTTGCCGAGTACGCGACGCGACACGCAACGCAGGTAGCGTTTGGGTATCGTTAAGGAATTTTGATACATTACGCAATGAAAAAGTGCCGAATTTCGTGCGCGATTGCGTTGCGTGTCTTAAGGGCTTGCTTTGCGTATCGCGGAAGCGGCATAGTCTAGAGGAAATTCATGCCTTCCCAGTCCCTTTAATACGCTGGAACCTAAACTACCATGCGATACTACCGTAGAAAACTCTAAAACTACTTTATGATACTTTTAGCCCTCCTAGCCGTCATCTACAGTAAGATTCTAACCAAAATCTGAGTAGTAGAAACTACAAACTACAAAACCATACAACCATATCGAAGAAAGGGGATTTTATTCTGCATCTCCCAGCCCCGCATCCCCCAGCTTAGTAGGATATAACAAAGAAGAAAAGAAGAAGTAGCGCCCTGCAGAAAATATATAAAGGAGAAAGGAGAGCCGGAGAGTAGATGGTAGTGGTTTTGGAAGGAGAAAGGGGGCAGGGCCCAAACCCCTCCCAACGGGACACCGACCCCCATTTATACACACGCCCCTAGGCTGTCCTAATGGGCATATCCAAGGATGAGGAGGGGGAAGGAGGGAAGGATCTAGTATGAAACACACCATAGCCACCCATCAGAGGCCATTGGCCCCTAGCCAACCCACCGGGCACCCAAGCCAAGCACGCACACCATGGATGGGATCGATTGGAGGGGGGGAGGGTTGCATGTGGAATAATAATCGGAGATGAGGCTCGTTAGGGCGGAGTGGAGGGTAGAGGGTAAAGAGCACTAGGTTTAGGGAAAGGCATAGAAAGTGTAGTATTGGGCTTAGGCTTAGACATAGATTTGCGACGTAAAATGTGAGGATACCTATAAACGAACCTATAAAATGTGAAATGTGAGGATACATGCAAAAACAAATTTAATGAACTTTTGAAAACAATTTTGATACCACTAAATGCATTTAAACTTCCTATAGATCCATTTAGCTTAATGCATTCAATCCAAATCGGCTAGTCTGTGTATAGGAGCGCTACGTTGTCAGACCCCAGTACGCCAGGCTCCTCTGTACTCGCTCTGGCTACGGTATCTGTGCTGTGGCAGTATTTGGGCTTAGTCTTAGGCTTAGGCTTATCCTTCGCTTTGGCTTAGGCCTAGGTTAGGCTTAGGCTTAGCCTTAGGTTTAGGGTTAGGCTTAGGCTTAAGCTTCGGCTTAGGTTTGGTTTAGGCGTAGGTTTAGGCTTAGGCTTAGGTGGCGCAGTAATTTTAGTCCTGCTAAGAAAGCTTACAATGCCTTTCAAGTCATCTTTAGAATTTTTACAAAGGTATCTGAAACCAGCAAAAACAACATTATAATTAGCATAATAAGGATACTGCAACTTCTGCCATTTTGCCGAAAACCCCGATTTTAGCATCACGACTAAAAATTCAAACCCTTGATGTTAGTAACCGACGCGTCGGCAGTAAAACCCCCGGCTCAACACCCACAGAAACCGATCGCCGATTAGCATATCATGTGAAAGCAAATATATACGCCCCCTCCCCCGGCCGATCCATCCCACCACAGCCTCGACAACACGTTTCCCGACACATTGATCGTTTTTTGCGAATGCATGGGGTGAGAGGGGGGATGACCGGTGGCAGAACGGATCACGACACCGCCAAACTTATAGTATCGGGCTGGAAAGTAATAACTAATTTTTGGCTGTCCCTAACAACCCTCAGAAAGGTTCAATTTAGATAAATTAGAGGACCTTATTCAAATTTTAATTATGAAAAAGTCTTTAAAACGGAGGTGATACGGGGTGCTCCCGACAAAAAAGATTACGCTGGAAATTCGTCATTAGTGGTAAACCTGAGTCGAAATTCGAAACATGGATGCGAAAAGATATCTAGAATATCCACTAAAATTTTCGGTACTCTAGATACGGTAGTTTTTGAGTTATTGCAAAAAAAATCGATGTTTCGACGCTCATTCTTACTTTATTTTGTTGATATTTTTTGAACTTTGCAATGATTTGCATCGACTTCTGGACAACAATCTTAAATTCCCTTAACAAAGAGGCCGTTTTCAATTTATTGAGGTGATGCAAATTTTCTTACATTTCATGATTACTTCCAAGCCAATTTCGACAAATAAAAACTTTAATCGATTGGAAGTCAGAATTTGAGAGGTAAAAAATGGAAAATTTTTATTTGACGATACCTAATCAGGTTAAGTTTCTCAAAATTCGTATTAAAGACCCAAAATAAAATGTATTTTTGCAATAACTCAAAAACTACCATAGCTAGATGGCTCAAGGTTTCTATGCAAATTTTAAATGTCCTTGCATACCTTTAGACGTTTCACCTAAATTGGGCCCTAAATGGTCGCCATTCCAGCGTTTCTTTTTTATTGAAACATCCAGTATATTGCCATGGCAAGGGGATAATATCGACGTTGAAGCTCGACCACCTCAACCACCACCACCACCCGGCACATAACCCAGCGGGCAGCCCTCCCTATAGCATTGGTCCCCATATAAGTGCCCCAACCACAGACCAACACTAGGCTTCTCTATATAGAATTTCGAATGGCCGGATAGACACTCCTCCTGATAGACACTCCTCTTGCCACAGCCTCCTCCTCTTCCCCTCCCCATCCCTTCTATTCCATATCCGGTGTGGATTAGTGGTGAGGGGGGATGCCCCCTCCCCTGATGCCCTCTATCCAACGGATTTGAAGCCTGAGGTACTTCTAATAACACATTACCATGGAGTGGATGGGGAGATGGAAATATGGAAATTGCGAAGGGGAAATTGAAGGCAATATCGAAACCAAGAGCTAGAAAATCTATTAAGAGAACCAATCTGTAAACCGGGAGAATAAGGATTTATTTTAAATAGTAGAATTTTAATTATTAAAGCGTAATATGTAAATTGAGAAAACTCAAAATCAAAATCAAATCAAAATCAAAAATTAAAAGAAATATGTAAATTGAGAAAACCGGACCAAAAATTAGGAGGCTAGGGTAGGCTAGGGTTTTTGGGCGTCCTCCCATCGCCCCATACCCGTGGCCCGTTTAGCTCAGGGGCAGAGCGTCTGTCTCGTAAACAGAAGGTCGACGGTTCAATTCCGTCAGTGGGCAGTACTTTTTGCTTTTTGGAGAATGGATGCTAAATAGGTTGTAAATGATTGCATTTGTTTTGTTTTTGTTTAATTTTGATTTTTAAGGAGCTTACAAGCTATTTCTGTTGTATTTGTGCTTTTTAATCCAGTTTTTTGCATTTTTGCAAAAAGCGCCTTTTCAAAAGTTAGCCTTAAATTTGAATTCTCAACTTTTAAATATGGCGAGAGATGATTGAAATTAGGGGGTGATTTGCATCTGGAAAATGTTTCAGAAAAATGGTAGAAAATGCATAGTAATAAAATTTTGAAAGCAGGAAAAATACAACTTTCTTTTCATAACTGGAAAATATTTTTTTTAAATAAATGTAAATATGAGGTAGAAAACAAGATTTAACAACGTATATTCCTTAATTATTTAAATCCACAAACGATTTAAAATGCCTTCGAAACAATTTAATTTTAATCGGCGCGTATCTGAATTTTCGGCAATCGCACATTCGATAAATTTGAATTTTTATCGTAAGTTTTGCAGAACCACAAACTACAACTAGATACGGTAAACAGTTACTGGTAAAGAAAAAAGTTTAAATAGTTGAAAATGATTTTAATTCGAAGTTTTTCAAACAAAAAAGATTGGGTTCGTTTTCTGTCCGTCCCCTTAAAAACTCACAAATTCAAGCATGATTCATCAAACCAAATTGGCGAAATTTTAATGAAACACAAAGAAAAGCGAATTTTCAAAAACCGCTCCAAAATTCCCGGGGTCCCAATTACCAGGGAGCTGCCTTCACAAAAATCCTCAACCACGTGGGAGTGGAATAATTAAGGGCCCTCCTCGCCCTTCTGATGCCCGTCGAGAGGGGCCTTCTGGTTTTCACACATCACTTGCCGGACTAGCCACACAAATTCAGCCCTCCCCTCTACACAGCCTTGTCAGTATTGGATGTCGTCGGTTAATGAGAATTTGGCGGCTAGTGGCGGTGGTCGTGTTAGAGGGCCAGAGGACTTGACAGCTATATTCTGGGCCCCGGGGTTTACGACGATGAATTTCGAGACGGTGCTGATACGGCCGGGCTCAACGATGTCGGAGAAGTCGAGAAGGGGACCGAAGGTGGGTTAACCTGTTAATAAACCGATCTAAAATCTTAAAAAAAATTCTGGCTAATTCCCTACTGCTTGAAAACCGCAGGACGTTTGCTAAAAATACTTCAATACAAAATATCTACGTAATAATCAGCCTATAACAGTAATAAATCTTTTTCTAACTCTTAAGGCATATAACCAATTTTAATTTTATTTATAAACTTAATAAATGAAAAAATAAATATATGTCTCGTTAATGCTTGAAAAGCTCGCCGTTCATTACAAGTAATACAATTCTAATTATTAGATAATAATGACTAATATAATAGTAATGGGGTTTTTTGGCGAATTTTTAGGTCCATAATCGATTTTAGCTTTGTTCATTACCCTAAATCATAGAATAAAACGAAGAGATTGACTCATTACTGCTCAAAAACAGTAAATTCGCTAAAACACGATCTCAAAATTCAAAATACCTACGTAATAACGAGCAATAAAAGTAGAAAAGGTCATTTTTGAGAATCAAATTGAAAAATCAGAGAAAAATCAAATTGTATTGTGTTTATAACCCTACTAATTATAATGCAGCAAGATAATATTTTATTACTGCTTGAAAACCGCGTCCCTCACTTAAGACACCGTTCTGAAACCCCTTGGTAAACGTGCGCAAAAGGATTAGTGTTAACTTTTTTCTCTAGTTTCTAAGGCTATTTATAACGCTAAAAAACGCTCCACTTTTACGCAAATATTTCGAACACAGCTGAGCGGCCCACCGAGAAGGCGGCGGATGTAGTTGAGCAGAGCAAGAAAGGGCCGCTTGAATTTCAAATGAGCCCCTCCCGGCCAATAAAGAAGCGCTCCCATTCCATTCCACCTTCGTACGCCTGATCAACAACGCCCTAGGCATCCATATTTTTAGTTTGAATTTATAGAATTTTTTAGTGAAATACGCTTTTGAAACTATGCTATTTCTTTGTTTTGCAACCTCACACTGAAGCGCAAAAGTTTAAATTTGATGATTTTATCAAAACGGGATTACTTTCAAAATGCCGAAAATTATAATGTCGAAAACGATGATCTCGAAATTCCATAATGTCGACATTTCAGAATGCCTACATTTCAGAATGCCGATAATTCAGAATGCCGACATTTCAGAATATCGACATTTCAGAATGCCGACATTTTAGAATCCAAAATCACCCCCCATTCTACCCATTTCAGTTTGCGATGAAACTTTTCCGAAAAGTTGACGGTTTCCGCCACAACGACGAACAATACCTATGCTGTTTCCATGAATTACATTGCAAGGTAAATTCAGCGTATGCAAATTAGTTTCCCCTATTTTTTTCTACAGAGCGGCTGCTTCGTCGTCAACGTCCTCAACAGTTTCCTATTCTGCATCCTCGCCGTCCAAACCATCTTCTCCAGCGAGAAACAGCACCTAGACTTCTATGCCTTGTTAATACAGGGTACCGTAATCGCCTGCACTTTCTATGCCCTCCCACGTGATAAGCCACTACTTCTAATACCTGCTATTATTTTTTGGGTATGGTTTTCTTGCCTTAAAATATTACTTATTTTTAGATTGTGATCAGCATTCTGTTTTCAATATTAATCGCGCTTTCGCTGGCCTATGGACTCCATCCCACCAGTTTTCCGGAACAGGCCAAATTGCATGCAACGGAAAAACTTGGGAGTAAGGATTTAATAGAAACTAGATAACTACATAAGGCAGATTGTCAATAATGTCGATCTTAAAATGGTTTAGCACCTCTAGAAAAATGGAAAATCGTTATTCTGTAAAATCGGTATTATGCAAATCGTTATTTTAAAATCGGCTTTATGTAAATTTGCATTATGATTTTAGCCTAGTAAAAAAATGGCCCAATTTTTAGTGGTACGAGGTGTGGCTTTCGTTGGAATGTTCATGCTCACTGTCCTCGCTGCGGTTTGCGTATGGTTTATCATAATCCACATCAGGACTTATAAATATGTGAAGAAAATTAGAGAGTAAGTTTTTAATTTATAGTTAATTATATTGAATTGAATACTGTCTATAATTTTTAATTTAGATACGAAGCAAAATTCGCAAAAAGAAAAATCGATATCGAAGGTAATTAGCGGGTCAATAATCTGAAGGATCGTCCTTGGGAAATCCGAGGAATGCTGGATGATAGATTCCGGTATTTACGTTTGGTTCTAAAGCCGTAATAATTAATTAATAAAAATTACCAATATTCACATCAGCATGCAAATACGATACCGCAAATGCACAGCCAGGGAAGTCAAAAATTGTCGTCAGATTGAAAACAACTACCGAGATAAAAGCGGCATATTCTAATAAAGCGTCTTCTGGAGGTACTGCAAAAATAGAAAATAAGAGAATATATAATTTATACTATAATATATAATTCAAAGTACTTACCCAAAGTATGACAAATTTTTCGCTCCGTATATTCCGTGTATCTTGATATAACTCTGGGAGCACTGACACACAATGAAATCATACAGAATAGTCGTATTCCAAGTTTTGTTGTTTTCTAAAATTAAGATTTAAATTTGGTTTATATTATTTACACCAACGATTTTCACTTTTCGATCCATTAAATCGACCGCTATATGGGCCAGCATATAAATAATCGAGAAAAATGCCAGCACCACCATATTGCAGGGCATCAAAAAAGCGACTAAATGTTATAAATTTATTACTATTAATTCGCCACTAATAAATTTTATTTACATATTTTTAATATTGATATAAATTCCTGTATTGTTTGTACTTACTAGTTTCGTCGCTATCCTGATGAAATGTCGTAACCATACATGCAAATGTGGTTTCCACACATAACAGGGCCGGAATAACAAATGCAAATTTGCGGATAAATACGTGATATTGTGGATTTAGAACGTCAAATTTGCATGCCCGAAACCAAGCATAATAAAACCGTACGCACAGATTGCCTAAAAATATTTAATTTACATTTTTAATGATCTAAATCACCCAGAACTAGTAGACGAAGCGAAACCTGTGTCATCGCCTTCATCTCGATTGTTCGTAATATTGAGGGCAATAAAAATTGCCCGACTGGTCTTTCGGCCTAAATGGTATATTGATGGTTAAGCTACGATTCTTACAATACACCACGACGCCCAGGTACTCCCAAACATCACCCTCACATACCCGGCTCGGTGTTTTTCCCGATTTTTCACGTGAAAACGCCGGACAAACGCTCGTCTAATCCCTTAAAACCGTTATACCACTATTAATCTTGCCTTCGGAATCGATGAAAAAATCAGCATGTTCTTTGATTTTTTGGTCAATGTATTCCTAAAAAATTTAAGTAATATAGGGAGGCCGAACAAAACGACCCTTTCTGCATTTGGCCGCGTTAAACCGGATCGGTCCCAAAATTTTATCAAAGATGATCAGACCTTATGTAATAACAATCCAAAATTACAGCCTTATGGCTACAGTAGTTTTCGAGCTTTTTTAAAAATAAACTTTGTTTTACGTTTTGCGAAGGGTTCCAGTGGGCGACCTAGCAAATTGTAAATGAAAATAATGCGGAAAACCTTCTTGGCCGCTATAATTTTTCTTACCAACAAAACAAGATAAATTCTGATTTAAACGATTTTACAACCGAAAATTGCCAACAGTTGTTGAGAATTACGGAAAAAACAGTATTTTCGTTATAAACTCGAGAACTACTGTAGCTCTGGAGCTGTAAATCAGGGTTGTTGTTATTTAGGGTCTGATACACCTCTCGCCCAATTTTGAAACTGATCCGATGTAATACGGCAAAATGACGTTGGGGTCGTTTTTTGGAAACCCGGTATAGATCATCAAAAACCCACATCTCTAGTTGCATTTGGGTAATTATCCTCCGGAATTGGCACCTTTTCAAAGGAACATATTAAAGCTAATACACAGATTAATACAGAAGCCACGCCCACTAAAATAAGATAAAGAATTTCGAGGTTCTATAGTACTGTAGCTGCCGAATCTCAGAAACGTCGAGCTCAAGTACGCCATTTTCCATTCATGCTCAGGCTCCAAATATCGGAATTGGGTCATCATTCGTTTAGGCCTCATTTAATTCAATGCACAAAATTAAAAATACAGAATTGGGAATAAAATAAAGATCAATAGAAAAAGCAGCGACCAAGCCCGTTAGCAATGCCTCCTTCCCGGATTCCACGCAGCGAGTAAACTGGTTCCGATTAGGCGACAGCTTCGCGCGCCCAATCCCTTGTTTCTTAGGCTTCCCCTCCTTTGTTTATGCATCTCCGCAACGTTACCCTCGTTCCACCCACTTTAAACAATAAATTTATTCAATTAAAAACAAGTTCCGAATACCGGGGCAGCTAATGAAAAAGAAAATAAAACAGTACCTTATTAATTCGAAATATTAGTTTTTTTGAAAGGCATATCTATCGTTTTTTTGAGGCTGTTGGCTAATTACTAAGAAAGAATCACAGATTGGGGGGATTGAAATTTGGCGAGTAACTAATTAAAGAAAGGAAGCTACAGAAAGAACACAGAAAGAACAATCACACTTCATGTAGTGGATGACCCAGGTTTGCCCGAAAAGTGGATGGGAGCGCGGTGAAGACGTGGAAGACACGAGGGATGGGGGAGGCGATAAATTAATTTTTAAGGAGAATAGCACAGGAAATGACGCATATTTCTCAATCATCAGTTTGCTTGAACGGCGGCTTGTTCGGGTTCTGCAGGCGCCGCGCTGAAGGGATCTACGGATTCTTCGGAATCTGAAAAAATGCGGGTATTAGGTAGAGGACAAGGATACTAGCTAATACACCGTTTTTAAAGGAGCTCACAAGCCAAAACCGAATCAATTTGTGAAAAAAAACACAATAAGAATACTGCTTTAAAGTTCCGAAAGTCTGATTTCGTTGCGAAATAGGCCACATTTGAGAAAAAAAGAATCTTTTGGACAAAATCGTCTTTTTCGGGCTTGCGTGAATTATATGTGGTAATGCTATGAAACACAGCTGTAAGGCGTAGTTTCCGATGCCAATTTGCGAAGTTGAACATGCCGAGACGATGATAATAACTTAAGGAATCCAGAAATGGCTTGAGAATTTTCTAATTCACGCATTTTCACGTTCAAAAAGGTGTTGCAACCGCGCGGCGGTTGCGTGGCGGCCTATCTGGCTAGTTGCGAGAAACCAGCGCTTTCTAGTCCCTTTAAAGAGCCCCGAAGTCGAAAAGATGGAAAGCACAAACCTGGCATCTGGGGGATGAAGTTGAAGCTTGTTGGGATGGGCATCATTACTGGGGCAGTGGGGGCGGCCATTGGTGCGCCCTGAGCCGCTGATGAAGCGGAAGTGACTCCATTGAAGTAACGCGAAGCACCACCAGCACGGGCAGCACGAAGACCGGAGGAAGGACCTGTTTGGAAGGAAATTGTTATTTTAGGTATAAGTATGTGGCTTAGGTATAGGTATAGGTAAGGTTTAGGCCCACGTTTCTATAACTCCCACTTACCTTGAGGTGACTGCGGTCCAGCTGTAGGTGTAGCCGCACCAGCCGGAGCTAACGGTGCCATTGTGGGCATAGTTGGCATCCCCATAGCCGGTGGCGGAGGCGGAGCCTCTTCCTCCTCGACCCCTTCACCGACCCATCGCCCCAACTTGTCGTCGTAGTAGATCTAAAACAAAATAATAAATTTTGGTAAGCACTAAAGTTTAAACCCACCGTCTTTTTCGAGTCATCCGGCAGATGCACCTCGTTCTTGCTGCCGATCTTGTGCAGCTGGGTGGCGACCGACGACTTGATAGCGCCAAACCAGCCCCCGGAACCGCTCTTGCCGCCCATTCCCGGGTTTTGGCGGGCCGGGGAGTTTTCTTTAGAGCCTTGAGGTTGTGGTTGCTGCTGGTGTTGTTGTTGTTGGCGCTGTGGGGCGGGGGTGGAGTGTGGAATGGACGGTTGCTGTTGGAAGTCCTGAAGGTATTGTTGATGTTGTTGCTGCTGATGTTGTTGCTGATGTTGTTGATTTTGTTGATGTTGCTGCTGCTGCGGATGTTGCATCACAGGTTGTGGTGGTGGCTGCTGAGCAGGCGGCGCCCATTTGTACTCCGGAATCTCGGGTACAGTAGCCAAAGGGCTGGGCGGAGCGCTGTTTTGAGGGGATGCAGATTGCTGATGCTGCTGCTGATGATGTTGCTGCTGATGAGAAGGCTGAGGAGGAGCATAATGATGAGCAGGAGCCCTCGAAGCGGAGGCCTGGCTGGAGATTGACGCCCG
The DNA here is from genome assembly GCA_958295435.1 of Mesorhabditis spiculigera. NCBI lineage: Eukaryota > Metazoa > Nematoda > Chromadorea > Rhabditida > Rhabditidae > Mesorhabditis > Mesorhabditis spiculigera. Next base: position 249,263 of record CATQJA010002655.1, read on the forward strand.
ACGATCAGTTGTGTGCATGCTGATCGGGTCTTGCTGGCTATGCCAATCGTTAGCTTCAGAAGTGATGGAGTTGACACGGGATCGTGGTGGTGAAGCTGCGGGTGGTGCTGGCGGTTGGTAGGCCGCTTGCTGGGGTGCCGGCGGTTGATGAGGCTGATGTGCTGGGGGTTGTGGAGGAGTTTGGGCTGCCGCTGGGACTGGTGGTGGGACGTAGGTCATGGGAGGTTGAGTTTCCTAAAATTATGTGAATAGATATACATGACGACATTTTTTGTGAAAAGGCTATACTCTATTCTCCCACTTCCTATCGCGTGACCTGACCACCGTAATCTCCCTATTTCGAAAAGCGGCATAATTACGCGTCGTAATCGCCATCTCTCTTGGGATTTTTACTACTGATGCTTTTGGGTTCGCTGCCAATAATTCTATTTCTGATACTCACCTGCTTCTGAACAGTCGGTGGCGGGATATTCTGCGGAGGAACAGGCCCCTGGGGTTGGATAGCGTTCTGCTCGATCATGTCTTGTAGCTCGTTGATCCACACGGCCGCATTTGTCGGATCTTCATTCGACATCAAGCACTGGTATGCCACATCGCACAAATCGACCAACACATCGATCGGGAAGTAATTACGGATGTGCCAGATTTGCTGGGCGATATTTGTGGCGTAGCTAAAGGGAAAGGTATGATTTTTTCACGAGATTCTTACTTGTAAGCCTGTTTCGGGAAACCCATTGAAGCCAAGAGTTTCGCGTATTTGACGCGCGTCTTTTGGAATTCGATGGAGTGGATGAGATGGCTTTCGCCGCCCGCCAAGGAGATGCCGTAAGCGAAGATTTCCGTGGCATGGAGATTGGTGAGGGAGAAGCCATAGCTTAAACGTTGTTTATCCTACCGTATATAATTTTGGTGTGTATCTTTGTGTGTGTGTGTGGATGTCAGTTTCGAGGCCCGATTTGAGGGCCTTCCCGGGTCCAAAATGCCCTAATTCTCCGTCATTCGGGGGAATCGACCCTCCTCTTTCCGATGGCGCTTTCAGAATCCCGATAAAATACAAGTTTACAAAGTTAAAGCCGGTTTAATTCATTTTTGGGGTACCGGAGAGCTAATTTGCATAATGCGAAAAAATACAAATTTCCTCATTCTTGCCAGTTGCACTCGCGCGTGTGGTCGGGAGTTGGGAGGGTCCGCAGGACCCGAGCTGTCAGAAAGTCAAACTTTTCATGCAAAGGCCGCATTCCAGCGCCCAAGGCCCGCGAAGCGGGTTTTGGGCGCTGGTATAAAACTAATTGCACATTTACATACCTGCATTCCGTCGAATTATACTTGTCATGCGGCAGACTGGCATTGACAAGGGAGATGTGTTCCCGGCTAGCACTTCCGTTAGCATTGGGTGGAACGAAGACATTGCTTTGCTTCAGGATTGCAACGGCTGAAGGTATCAATTTTCCTTGATCCTGATTTTATGCTCCTACCCAGGAAACAGAAATCGGCCGCGGCATCGTATTCCTTTTGCGCCAAGAATTTTCCCAATTCATAGACCGTCGACATGGCACATTCGGTTTGAAGGTTGGCCAAAACGATGGCAGCATGTGCACGCCAGCTGCCACCATCATCTGTTGCCGGATTTACCTGGAATCTACGTTTTAAGGGGGCTCTAAACTCAGAAATTCCCTGTTCTAGCCAATCAGAAACTACACTTTTTGGTTCAAAAACCAATAAGATACGACTTAAAAGTACTAGGAAACGGAATTCCTTGCAAAAAAAACGGCAAAATCGAGGTTTTGAGCGGGTAGGGATTACATGTCGTAATGCAATGTAGGGCACCTGACTTCTCGATCTCGCTGATTTTGGGTCACTTTTTATAATAAAAACAACTGACATGATTAAAATTTACTGAAAATTTTCTAAAACGCGTCAAAATTTGGGAATTAACGCATTTTCACGATAAAAAAACCTAAAGGACAGGCTGTGCGGTCGCGTCGCGGCTCGTCGGCCAGATTTCCCAGCCCCTTTAAACAAAGTTTGATAATACCCACCAAAACAGGAGCCTTATGATTGGCAGCGACCGTCAGCAGTGTGGTGATAGGATGATTATGTAGTCGACTCGTCATATAGAGCATCTCCACTTCCTCGATTCTCTGCGGTGCAACCCTTCTGGCCAAAAGCAGGGCCTCAGTGTACATTTCATTTCGTAGAGCGGTGTCTATGGCCTCCTAAAATATATTATTAATAAAAATCAATAGTAGAATTACGATTATTAATCTTATCAATTCCATTAACTTACATCAATATGACCTTGGAGTATAAACTCGTCAAAAAGTTTTCGTTGACTTCCATCGACAGGTTGATACGTGGGTGTTGACGATGTTTCACGACTTCTCGCTGGAGCAGCTTTTAGTAGTAGACGTGCAATGTCAGGGCCGGTTACGCGCTAAAATACAGTATTTAATTATGCCGATATAATAGCAATTTGAATCTTGCCAGTATTTACCCCATGTTGCTGAACCAACGTCTCCAACAACTTCCACAACAATCGACAATCAATCACATCATTGTCGAAAGCATTCTCCTGCGCCACCTCCGTCATTTCGAGCTGCTGAAGCTGACGCTGGATGTATAGCGTCACCTAATTTGCATAAATTAATAGGGTACATTTTTTTTACGATATGTGAAGGTGTGCTCGTTGTCAATGGGCCGCGGAACATTTGCACGATGTGCTGCAGCCGTTTGGCCTTTTCGTCTTGGCCACAACTGATGGATCTTTGGATGTTGGTGAACTATAAATTAAGATTAAGTTTATTTAGTCTTAAAATTACCATAATCTCAGCCCCGAGTCTTTTTGGGTCGATGACAAGAACTTGTCCGTGAGGTCCCATCATAGAGAAAGAGCAGCGATCGGAGTATTTTGTTGGTCCGCGCTAAATATACAACATATTGTAATTTAAGTCCAAAATTATATATAATTAAAAATGAAAAATATATATAATCCAAATAAAAAACTATAATTAAATATACCGTTTGTAAATCGACACTTTCCGCATCTCCACTTTCACCGTAACCACTTCCACGCTCGCTCTGACTGAAAAATTAGATGATAAATTTTGTTTCATAAATTTAGCCCAAAAAGACACATATAATACAACATAGGGGAACCCGAAAAGCTTTTGAATCGACCCAAGAAGAAGAACAGACATTCAAAACTGGTGATCGACTCTACAACCTCAAGTGACCATGCACTCAACTAGAACAAAACGAGATCTCGCATCAAAAACAACTATTTCATCGAGTGCATCGTCACAAAAATCAGTTCGAGACTATATTCCCGAAATGCGTGTGGGTTGACCCGGACATTTGTCACTCACTCATCATCATCCAAACAATGACGATTGGGTAAGAAGGTGCTGAAGGATGGGGATGGTTAGGTTTTGCGTTTTTAGAGCTAATAACGGGACCACGTGAGGTCAAGGTGGTGGTTTTAAATGCGAATTAGCGCACCTTACACAGAAATTTTAGCTGATTCCGAATCTGTTTTCATTTTTTTCACAAACAGCTCAATTTAAAAAAATCATGCTTCTTTAAACGAATTTTTAGCTTTTTTGTTTTTCTGTTTGGTTTTTTTCGATTTTTAATAGCCTACCTGATCGAAAATTTTATTTTTATGGCCTGTTTTCCACCAGTTCCCATACAAAAATCCGAGTCTATACAGTGCATTGCAAATTTTTTCCCGTTTTTGGCAATTTTTAGCTAGGAATCTCATTGCATACACGACAATTTTCTGAATCCCGTGGTAATATAAATTTTTTAAGCTAGCTTGAAAATATAAAAAAAGGCTCTTGAAGAAGCCTGAAATAATTTAGACAAAAATGGCCTTAATAGCCCGTTAACTTTTCTAACCGAGCTATTTGGCAAAAATCACACGTAGATTCGGAATCAGCAAAAAATTCTGGACAAGATGGACTTTGCCTCAATTCCAAAACGTCATCTTGACCTTACGCGGCGCCCTCCTAAAGTGTACATAATTAATTACCGTTCCTCCTCATCATGACTGTCACGCTCATCGCTAAACAGCTGCTTCTGCGCGCTGGTGTATCGATCTTTGTTCAGCTGACTGTAGCGCGTTTGCATTTCGGCGCAAATCTGAAAAAGGCCGGCGAATGTAAGTATGATTTCAAGCTTTCCTTACCCTGTACAACGCCTCGTCATTCGGCACTCCACTAGCCGTCAACGCATAGTAATCCCGGTTGAACTTCTTCCGGAAGTCCTCCACATCAAAGTACTGTCGCTGCCAGAGGGCTGTGTAGAAAACGAATGCCACTTTCTCCATGGCGTTGAGGGCATCGTATTGGGGTGGTGGTGGGAATTGACGGACGGTTGTGATGAATTTTCCCTGAGCTCTATTGTAAGCATCGTTTTGTATCGTTTACCAATGGAACTCGAAGCGAGCCGATGTAGTAGATTTCGGCCTTGCTGAAGTGGCGTTGGGCTTGTTGGACGGGGACGTTGTATTGGGCCATTTCAGCGTCTGGAAATTGGTTTTGAGCTTTGTTGATCGCTCTCTCTCTCTCTCTCTCTCTCTCTCTCTCGCCTACCTGAATCAGCTCCATCAGCGCTTTCGCTGCTCATCCCCGGACTGTTAAACGCGTCGTAATGCTCGATTCCAAGCCCAGAACGTTCCATCCTGAAATAAAAGTGTATTAGAAACGCTTCCTCCGTTTTTAAGCAACTAAATCTAACTTATTAAACATTGATTTTGCAGGTAATTAGCATCTCTTAGCGCAGATTAGCAGATTATGGCCTTTTTGCGTAAACTTAGGTACTGCTAGCTTACAATTTTCTCACATAAGCTCTTGAGCGGTAAGATTTACTGAAAAGCTACTATAGCCTAAAGCTCCCGGGCTACGAACCTGGCCAATGCACGGGGATCGTAGCTGCTCTGTGGCCGTCGGACGTGTTGCTCCGTCATTCCCATATCACCGTACCCAGCCACACTTCTTCTTCCGCCGTTGCTTTGGTATGCATGTGGTTGCCTGAATTCAATTTATATATATATGTTAAAGTTTATAAAACCAACCTTGGATACCGATCTTGCCGAATCTGAGGCCGATATCCTTGTGAAGCTCGATGAAGACGGCTTCGTCTCGAGTTCTCCACAAAATTGTCTCCATAAGCGGAATGAGGGCTGTCCATTGAGTATTCAAGCGGACCATCTGGATTGGTCAGGAAGGAGTTTCCTAGGGAAACCAGGTCTTAAAAACAGTTAACGAAATCCTTACCATCACCAGATTTCTGCGGTATAACATCGTAGTGAGCGCTGGCCGGCCTGGAGTGGTTGTTGGTCCGGCTGGTCACCGAGCGGCGTCCCTCCCTAATTTGCATATTTTTAATAAATTTGTAAATACTCACTCAAAGAGAGGATTCGGCCGGCCGATGACTTGCCCATTGGGCCCTCGGAGGATGCTTTGGCGGCTGACGATTTGCGGGATTCTAAAAAGCAATTTTCATTTTTTGTTAAAGCAGCTAAGGTACCTCTTTTTGTACTCCATATATTGATTTGAGATTTGGGCTCGAGTAAGGATACTGGAAGCGCCGCTGTCGTTCGCTTCTTGTTCTCGGTAGTCGTCAACGGAATAGCGGCCTGTAAGGTATAAGGTACGTACAGGCCGACATGTTTCGTATCTCGACTCCCTGTTCATTTTAAAGATGTGTAAAGTATACCAAAATGTTAGTCTTGGTCTGGCGAGTATTTTAGTATAGTTTACAGGCCGATAGGATAAAGGGTAGCTGAGATAAGTTAAGTTCAAACGGCTGGTGGGATGCCATCAGCTTTCAAGGTAATTATTTATATTAATTTGTGTTATCTTGTGTTTACTATATTAAACCTATTAACCTACCGCTCGTATTCAAAGTCCTCGACACCGGCTTCCCGCCAGCATTCCAGCTGAACAACGGATTCGCAGCCGAATACTCGGCCTCAGTTTCCGGCGTGAAGTTTTGAACCTTCACGAACCCGTCGCTGGTCCTGAAATAACGATTTAAAATCACATTTAATTCACTAAATTAAGCTTAGAATTTGGTCAGTCAGAAAGTCACTATTTTTGACGAGCACCGCCCGATCGAAAAGCGCGCGCCGGGATTTGTTTGCTCTGCGGCTAGCAGTAGTAGCGCTCTGACAAATAAATATGCGAGAGAGCGCTGGAAAATGAGAGAAATCAAGAGCGAGAGAGAGAGAGATGTTTAAAAACTATAAATTGATAAAGATGTATTTGACTAACCGATCGCTATTCTGCGTATCCGACAACTGGGTGTTGAGCTCCTTCTTCACTGGAGTATCGGTCGGAGAAGGTACGGTAATGTCAAGCCCTTGATCAACATCATTTGGGGTAGATTCAGCAATGGGACGTCCTGGTCCAGAGTTGCGACGTGTCGTTGGGGTGGTATCTTGAACCGAAGATCTCCTCGGGAATAGCTCATCCGCATCCTCGTGGGTGCTGTCGATTTCTTGTTGTAGCACCCGCTGCATCATTTGTTCGTCGAGGACCTCGGGTTTTGGCTCGACTTCCTGGAATTAAGAATATATTAACAATGGGTGTGGTTCTTTCGCATTATCGGGGGGAGCAGCCTTTTCCTAAAAATCCAGAAATGCCTTTTAACGCAATAGTAAATGTTTAATAGTGTCTTAGCAAAATGTAGCTATATTTTAGGTAAAAAAATAAAAACATTAAAAATTTTAGTTCAATTTTTGTCGAAAAATCGATACGTTTGGTTTTTAATCAAAATTTGTAAAGTTTTACGTTGAAAATATTAAAAAAAAATTTAGGAACCACGCCGTTAATAGATAATAGTTCTCTAAAAACGTTGCTCCCTCGATAATGCACAAGATCCATGATTAAGAGTTTAGAATTAAAATATGTATTAAAAAAGGAGTATCTAGCGCTAATCGGTGGGGACGCACCCCCGATCCACCTCCTCGACCACTAATTGGAACCTATCGATTACCCCGGATCAGCACCCACCTCAATTTCCGGCCATTTATTCTCCACTTCCGGCACCTCAGGCTTTTCCTCAATTGGCGGCGGCAATACCGGTTCCTCCATTTGCAAGTAGTTATTAGAATGCACGGGCTCGGCCTCCGGAACCTGCTGCTCAAATCCAAAATCGAGGGCAGTATCTGGTTTCACGTCTTCAAGAGGAGGCTGATCCCAATGGGATGCCGTTTCGGGTTCAGGCTTTGAGGTTTGTTGTTGTTGGCTTTCATGTTGATAGTAATCCGAAAATTCATGTTGAGGTGGCTGTTGTTGTTGTTGATAATACGGGTCAGTATATCGATGTTGGTATTGTTGAGGGGGTTCGACAGATGATTGATGCGAAGGAGGGAACACGGGTTCGGCAGAAGATTGGTGTGGCAGTGGCTGGGGTTCGACGGAGGATTGATGAGATGGGAATCGTTGTTCCGGGGTTTCATGTTGGAATTGGGGTTGAACTTCCGGTTGGACTTGTTGTTGTTGCTGCTCAATGACTGGAGCTGATGGTTTTGGTGGGAGGATGGGGGCGTGTTCAATGACTGGTTGAGCAGGTTGGGGTTGGGAGTAGTGATGCTAAATTGAAATGGTGAGTTTTAACGTGGTTTTAGATACCTCAGGCTGGTGAGTTGCTGCAGGTTGAAATTGTTGATATTGATTCTAAAATAAAGCTTAATCATAGAATTATGAAACTCAGGCCATCGCTATTTAAAAAAATCCTTACGGAATTTTGCTGATGTGGTTGTTGCGGCTGATGGTTGTAAGTTACCCCATTATTTTGTTGATTCCAATTATTGGCAGCTAGTGCATTTGCATTTTGCTAAATTTCCATCATTATTAAGGTATTTAAATTCATAAAATTTGGCGATTTCACCCACATGTTGCTGCTGACCCCATTGGTCCTGCTGAACCGGCTGGGACCAGCTAGCATAATTTTGCTGCGTTGACGGACCTCCTAGAAAACTTTTCACATTTTTAAGCCATTTTTTACCCAAATTAATTTGATCCCAAGGCGAAGGCGCGGCTTCTTCTTGATTTCCAAGCTGCGTCTGCCAGTAGAAAGACATCCTTAGAAGATTTTTAGCATACTGAAATGGTTTTTGGGTTTGTTAGGGCACGGAAAACTAGGTCAAAGAACAGGAATGTATTTTAAGGGCGCGTTCCGATTGATCTCGTACATGACACCTATATCTAGGTCTCTTTGGTGGGGGGAATTGTCGAGTGGAGGAGCGCTGGCATACGCAACGCGCCGGCCGGTGCGTTTTAGCGGTCAGCGGTTGGTCAAGACTGAAAGGGTTGCCAGTTGAGAGCCAAAACATCCAAAGTTTGGGTGTATTGTCGAGTGAGTGAGTAAATAGTGTCATTAAAAACTGCTTAACCAAAACGATGGTAATCTAAAAGAATTTACCAACGTGTTCGTTAAGATCCTTTAAAAACTACGGAAATCTGACGTATATTTGCTTGTTAATGATTTTTAAAGCTCGATTTTTATACATAGGACTCAGTAATTTTGAGAACAAATCAGCATGAAAGTATTTAACCTTTCAAAAAGGTCTATAAAATCGCATCCCGTCAAAATAAGAGTCAAACATCAGCCGATATTTTTATAAAGGCTCTAAACGATTTTAATTTAGATTTAAAATACCCCAAAAACAAACTAGTATAGCTAAAATCCTACTATATATAAAAAAAATAGTGTTTGTGTGTGTGTGTATATTTGCATGCACTTCCGTTTGGATGTTCCGCGCCTACAGCCTCAGGGAAGCATTTTTTCGGTAGGGAAAAAACGTCATAGGGTAAAGAAGGGGGCGGAATCGACTGCACACACATAAAAGTTTTGAAAAATTGCTATTTTCGATATTAAAATTAGGTTTTTGTAAAGTTTTCGGCCAACCTCTTTGTTAGGGAGCAATTAGCATACGCCGGAAGTGGAAATGGCTTATAAAAAGGAAGAGAGGGCGCGCTTTTCATTTTTGGTGAGCGGTTTTCGGCAAGAATTATGCAAAGTCAATACTTCATCGATCCTAGACGGGGCCAGGGTTGAAAAGCCGCGAAGCGGTTTTTCAACCCTGGTAATCTTAATAAAAATGCTCTTATTGAGACGAACAAATTTCAAGTAAATTAATGTTTATCATATTACACAGAATTGAAAATTAGTCCTATTTCCAAGCGATTTGGTGTTCCGGAGCAGCTCTACGCCTACTCAAAGGGTCATCCAAATGTGATGCGGGGTCAGCGTTGAGCCCTGCGGGTTCTTTGTAGCATCCCATACATTTATAGAAATGCCGATGCAAATTTTAACAATTTATATAGGTTGTTTTGTGCGCCTTTGCCCCTATTCTGGTTATATAAATCCTCTCCTTATTTTCGTGAAAATTCAAAAATCAACGAAAAGTGGTCTAAAGAAAAATTGTAAGTCTTTTAAAAGTTATTTTAAACTTTTGAGCTTGTTTTTACGATCTTTTTTTGAACTTTTGGGGGCTCGAAAATCCGAGGCTAGTCGGCACTTTGCAGAGGGGAAGGGCCGATTCCCGGTCGAGATGCGGGGACCACCCTGAAGATCGCTTCGGTGGTCCGACCACCCGGAAAGAATTTCCAAATGTTTTGAGGGGGAAATCCTGTCATATATATGTAATACTCGAACCTAAATTCAAATAGATTTATTCACCCGGATGAGCGGCACATAATAATGAAAATAAACATAAAGATAATTACAGGTTTAAATTCATAAAGATCGTTTTTCAATATATAGATCGTATTAGCATAGAGAACGACTTTGTATTTTTTCATTAACTATATAAATGTTAATATTTTAAATTCATAATTATTATTATTACATTTATAGTTATTAATTTTTAATGAAACAAATGTTTCTCATTACAATAATCCACAAATTGATTAATCTGACTACAACTAACATTTGGATAATACATCCGAATCAACACGCAATTCCTCGAGGCAAAGTCGGCAATATCGGAAATTCCCCAAGAAGAACCCATCTAAAAACAACACCACTTTTCGATACCTATACTAAATACCTTTCTAGTCTCCGCACACATTGCCACTAAATTTGCCTTCGAATATTCGACATTCGATTCTTTATCAACAATCGCCTGAAAAGAAAATTAGAATTTTAGGGCTAAATCTGAATTACCGGCATTTCGATATAATTCTCTTGCGGTGCTACGGCTGGGACATAATATTGTTGGATCTAAAAATTGTTAAAAATCGGTAAATTTATTCAAACCTGAGTTTGATAAGGTTGTATGACCCTTTTCTTGATTCTGGCCTTCTTTTTTAGGTACGGTATCGTTGTTGTCGATTCGGATACCACAGGTATCTAGATTTTAATGGGTTTTGTGATTTAAATGATACCTCGGTGGTGATTTGAGTGGTTTTAGGTTGACTTGTTGGTGCAGTTGACGCCTGCGTATTACTGGGCGTTTCTGAGGTGCTACTTTCTGCATTTAATTGCAAAATCTTTGAATGCTGTGCCTTTTTTCGTCTTAATTTTCTTCTTCTTTTCTTTAGTTTTCGTTTTGTCGGTTTGGCTGTTGTTGTAGAATTATTAAAAGCTTCTTCAGTAATCGCCCAAGAAACGGTTTCTTCATTTTTCTGTACAGATAGATTTTCTTCAACTTTTATAGTAGTGGTTTCCAAAACAAGGTCCTGAGACTTCATCTTTTTCACTTCTGAATCCTTCGATTTCTCTTCCATATACGGTTTCTTCTCTTCAAATTCCCTAACCACATACAACCTCCCATTCTTGGGTATGCGCTCTTCAGACGAAGCTACAAAACGAGACAGCCCGCGTCTCAAAAACGCATTTACTTCCGTGGGAACGTATTTGGCTGAGATGGTGGAGGTTCTGACTTTCTCAGTCCGAAAATATTCCTCGGAAAGGAAGGTGTTGTCGGGTACCGGTTGGGAAATGGATTCGACGAGCTCCAGCTGGGGCTTTGGGCTATAGGGAGGAGGGAATGCTTCTCGGCTCGTTGGTGCCGGCCATTCGGCTGGTTCAATCCGGTCTGTAGAGCCTGAAAGAAGCGATAGAATGAAAATATTTGGAAAGGTATACAGGGTATTCCAAAAAAGCAGCCTCCGTAATTTGGTCGCCTTGCGTCCGTACGGTCCAAAAATAGGACCAGAGGTGTATTAGACTTTAAATCACAACAATCCCGACTTACAGCCCCGGAGCTACGGTAGTTCTTGAGTTATAGTAAAAAATTTCACTTAATTTCTGGGGGGTCGATTCCAACGAAACCCCCATTAAAAACGGATACTAGAGTTTATTTTTATCGTATCTCGAAAATTACTGTAGCTTGAGGGCAATAAGTCAGGTTTCGTGGTATTTAAGATCTGATACGCCTCTGGCCAAAATTCAGGAACAATAAAATGTAAAGCGCCCAAATGCAGGAACGTTGCTTTTTTGGGACACGTTTTAGATACCTGAGGAAACGTAATACTCCCGTGCTGTTCTGGGAGCGCCTATCCGAACTTGACGCAAACACTAAAGGTATCGTTTCCAACAAAAAAAAACGCTTGGCAAACCTGAATAGGGTTAAGCACAGCCGATAGGGCAAATAAATAATAGATCATTAGAAAATACTAGCACATTTTCGAATGGTAGAGATTAGATTCCAGATTTTTTTAGAGATAAAATCGGTCCGGATTCAGGGTTTGGAAGGATAGTCGTTTGTTCTTTCAACCAGGCAGTTTCAGGCACCCCCGGGCGAAATCAGTGAAGCTGGAACATGAAGGGGGGAGGGGTTAAGCCCTGGGAGCCGGTGGGCAGGAAAAGAAAAGCAGCAAAAGGGGGGATCGGACAAGTCTCGCGGTCCGTCCCGATATACGATCTAGCCTAATTCGGCCCACACCAAGAAAGAGAACGGCGAGGAGCAAGAGGCGAGGAGCAAAGTGCAGCTAGCCACAGATGTTGAACGGTCTCTACAATGGGGCATTCTCCCTGTTCAAGCTCAGCGCTCCGTTTTGATCACACGCAAAAAGTGGATGGGCGGGTGGTTTTAGTGGCTGTGAATGGTTTGGGTTATGGGGGAAGACGGGGGATCTTTAGCAGCGTGTGGAGCCTGTGTTTTGTCGTAGCTTTTCGGGTAGCCGTCACGGTATCTATAGCTTCACTTAAAATTACTTACTCTAGCATACTTACTCTATTTACTATAATTTCTACACCATTAGAAGCTAATTAAAATATGAACTAAGGCCTATTCACATTTTAAGTAGTAACGTTACGCGATGTAAAGTAATGACAAGTGGTTTAATAGCGTCTTTAGTAAAATATCGGCCAGTCTTCATCGAAAGATCGATATTTTTGTATTTTTTATCAAAATTTCTAAAGTGTTAATGTTAAGGAATAGTTAAGATTTTTCTATTTATACTAGATAAAAATTGTGCCGTAAAAAAAAACTGGTCCCCCGATAACAGGAAAGAACCGAAAATAACCTAGCAATTGTCATATTTCCCAGCTTACGGTGTCAAAATTGTTAATGTTCGAAATCTCCTCTTTGAGAGCTTCCCTTTCATACCAAAATCATAAAACCTGACACTCCTCTGGACTTTCATGCTATTTTTTTTGTGGTTTTTCCATTTATTGTATACTCAAACTGATCAGATTTTCCATTTATTTCCACCAAGAAATACAGCAGTTTTTAAACGACCACAACAGGGCATGAAGTTTATTTACAGTGTGCGAGGGCATACAAACAACGACCGGCTTCAAGTCGTGCTGCCGGGAGCGCGAGATGGGCAAATAGGAGCATGAGGGGCGGCTGGGTCGGTTTTAGATGGCTTGGTAGAGGTCGGCCCGGTCGTCGGATGGCTGCGATGCGAGTGCGGCGGGAGGTCGAGGAGCACGAAGAACATTCACAATCAGGGCAGCTGGAATAATTTGGGGTTATACACTGTGGGAAACGTCAAGAGGTGTTGTTTGTAGTTCTACCGTAATCAGGGTCTTATCGATTCCGGCTAATTCCAAAGGACAGGTCTACTTATCAGGTGGGGTCTGTTGGGTCAGCTGACCTCAAGAAAATTTGATGTTTTGAGGGGGTATTAAAATATATAGTGCTTGTTGTAGCTTATGAAAACTGGACGAAAAATTAGATAAAAACCGTATTTTCTAGCTTTTAAGTCGCCTAAAAAATAGCAAAATAACTCGACAAACTACGAAAGAGTTTGAGTTAACGGAAGCATTTGAAATAGCATTAAAAGCTAGTGTAATTGAAAATTGGACTTAAAAACCCACCTCCAACAACAAACACAGCCATCGCGGCCAGGAATGCCAGAAAAGTCGAGTGGATAATGCTATCGTCGACAAATTCGTCAGCGAGAACCTAATATAAAAATTAAGAAGCCGTTTTTATACTTTAATACCTTTTCTAAAAACCTCGAAAAATTTTATAACCGCCAAAAATCCTCTAAAACACCTACCATTTCTTCCGGTAGCCAACAGCCAAGGAGACAAAGCTGAAAACTGGCGCGGAGTTATCTATCGGACCCTCTGGGCGGGCCGGAAAAACAACGCTTCGAATGTCAACACCACCATCCCTGCCCCCCAACAAATAATGGTTTAATCAGGGGTCCGCGAGACAGTTCTAGTATGTAGTGTTTCAAACAACTCCCGGATAAGCTCTCTGGATTGGGTCATTTGCGTACAGGAATCAATGTTTATTCGTCGGTTTTTTGCTCTAAAAATTCGTGGACGAGCTTGGTTTTCAGCCGAGTGACTGTTTGATCAAATTCGGTCATTTTGTGCACCCAATAGTCGACTACTTCTTCCTGAAATTAATTTTGTAGTGATGTAAGGAGTGTTCCAAAAAACGACCGTCGCGACATTTTGCCGTATTACATCCGATCGGTCCCAAAATTTGACCGGATTCGCATTAGACTATATATGGGTCGGGGCCCGGGGGCGCCGCCAAATGCCCCTCTCGCGGAGCCTTTTGCGGGCGCCTTGGTTGGGGCCTGCGGGCGCCGTGGGTGGGGCTTTTTTCCGGTATTCAGCGATGTAAATTGCAAAAAGTCGTCTGAATAGCGTTTCTTCGCAATTTACATCGCTGCATACCGGAAAAAAGCCCCATCCACGGCGCCCCCAGGCCCCACCCAAGGCGCCCGCAAAAGGCTCCTCGAGAGGGGCATTTGGCGGCGCCCCCAGGCCCCGACCCATATATACATTAGACCCTAAATAACGACAATCCGATTTTATAGCCTCATAGCTACAATAGTTTTCGACTTATAGCAAAACTGAACTTTATTTTGCCATCCGAAGGTTCCCGGGGGAAATATTGAGTGAAAATGATGCGGAACGCCTGCTTTACGTCGAGAATTAGGAATTAGGCTGTAAATCAGGATTTTTGTGATTTAGAGTCTGATACAACTCCGGTCCAATTTTCGAAGCAATTGGGCGTGATACGGCGAAACGCCGAAGAGTCGTTTTTTCGACACCTTGTAAAAGCCAAAAACCTCATATCCATTTTCCATATGTGGCCATTTATCCTCTTTTTCGATCACCAGCACCCTGAAGAAATTTTTCCTTTCCGGATCTAGCGGAGCCCAACCTAAATTTTTCTATATTTTTACTGCCTCAAAGCCCCTACTTTTCGTCGGTGGAACCTGATGTGTAAAATTCACAAACAACTCCGAATAAAATCCATCTATAATCTGCTCATCCCTCGTAAACTTCCGGCAATGCACCCCCATCACATAGCATAAATCGGAAGTGTGATGGCTCCACTTTCGCATACTGTTTCGGGTTTGTTTCAAAATCAGCGTGAACTCACTCGTAGCGATACAAATACACCGGGGCCCCTTTCTTGGCCTGCACTTGCCCGTAGTTAAATGTTGACGTGTAGATGCATTGGCTTTCGTAGCTGTGGTTAGACGCTTTAAAATTAATGAAATTACGCTCTTCTTGAAAAAATTACCTAAATATCCATGTATTCTATCATGCCAAAATTTGATTCCAACCTCGTAGGAATTATTCGTCTGAAAGAGTATGTTAAGAAGCTAACAAGGTGGCGTTTTTAGTGTCGTCAGGGTTTCAAGTTGCGTATAGTTGATTTTGGTTTCGATTAAAGTTTTTTCAAGCTACCTATCAAGTCTGTCTTGTACATAATTTTACGCTGGTTTCGACCCTCTTTAGAAAACTTGCCGAATCGCGATTCTTCGAAAGTTATTAACTATTTAGGTGAAAACAAACGTGGCAAACGTCTGATTTTGCGCGTTTTTCGGTCTTGAGTCGTATATAACTTTCCGGAAATTGCGATTCCGGATATTTGGTCAGCATCTTCGTGATCAGCGTAGAATTCTGCACAAAATAAGCTTGCTTCCAACTTTAAACCTTGACCCCACTAAAAAACACCCCCTTGTAAGCGGAAGTCAAAAAGTAACAAACCTGAAGCATATCGCCATAAGTGTGATATGGTTCCGGCGGGTCTTGCGGATCAAATTCTTGTCTTGTACTGCCAAGGAGAAGTGGGACTCGCTAAAACAGCATTTGGAAGGCAAATATAAGCTTTACTGGTGAATTCAGAAGTAATTCATAGAGACTACCGGAAGAAACAATTGGTGAAGTCCGAGGAAACCCGTTAAGTTTCTGATATTAAAATTAGTTGCAAAAATTAGAGGTTTTTACCATCATACCATCATCATCCATACCGCGCTGGATTAGCAACAACTCTTGCCAAGTCTTTGTCCGGAGACAGTCAACGATTTTTTGAGTAGCTTCTGCGGATTCAAAGCTTTGAGCGCCAGGTGGAGTACACTTAAATAACTAAAAACTATCAAGGTCAATGCGATACCCCGGCGCGTCTAGCGAATTCAAAAGATGTCCAATGCATCATGTCAAGGTTATGGTAATCCATGCTTGGGCTCATTGCCATGGCCTGAAAAATATAGAAATCAGGAAATTTCGGAGATGCCTGATAGAGAGAGAACCAGAGAGCGAGGGGAGAGAGAGAGAGAGAGAGAGAGAGAGAGAGAGAGAGAGAGAGAGCGCGGAAGAGAGACAGGGAGAGAGAAAAATAATGAGAAACTTACTTGAGCAAGAATCCGATTTCCTCGATTTAATTCATCTGAAAAAGCAATCGCTATCGACAGATCAGCTCCCATCGAGTGCCCAAGCGAAGTAACTTTTCTGGGATCGCCACCAAAAGAGCGTACTTCCGTTTGCAAAAACTCAAGCCCAAGCACAACCTCTGAAATGCTGTGCTCATGCTCTTCAAAGTTATTGGCCTACCGTATACCCCTAAATTATGAGGAGTCACCTCCTCGAATTGAGAAGCGAACAACCCCCAAGTGGCCAATCGAAAAGCAGCAATTACCATTACGGTATCTAAGGTATTCAAAGTCATAAAAATTCGTTTATGCGAATTACCCTTGGCCGCGTAACGCTCTATCATATGCTCATCGGGGAACATAATAGCGGAATCGTATAAAAAGGCTCCGCCGTGAATATAATAAAGAACCGGGCAATTTGGGTTTTCCTGAATAAAAAAATGAATTGATGGAACAATGAATATAATTCTCATTAAAAACCTACCCGGCATCGCTTAGACGTAAATATATTTAAATACAAGCAATCTTCATCAATGTACGTTTGAGGGGAGGTTGTTTGCGAGGAGTTACTAAGGCAACCATAACTAAAATAAGACCGATTTAATTTAAATTTTGTGCATTTATAAAATAAAATTTTATATACTAAAGTTCTATACCGATATTTCGTGCCATCTAACACTCCTTCCCAACGATCAGCTGGCTGTGGTTTTGCATACCGTAATTTTCCTATAGGCGGCTTCGCAAATGGCACGCCCTAATTTTATTTATAATTCATTATGTAAAAATTATTAAAACATACCTTAAATATCTCAATAACCTTCCCACTCTTCGATTGAGTAGTATACCCCCGAATTGACCCATAGTTTGTTAAAGCAACTTGACAATTCACTATGGAAAAAAATCACGAAAAATGCAACAACTTTCATTATGCAACACATAGTAATTAGTAATAGTGGGTTTGTAGTATTTTCTTCCGGGGGGAGTTAGAGATACGAAGTGTCTTTGGGGGAACCCTTCCTGGGGTCCCCTTATCGAATGTAGTATGTGTTAGACTGGGGAGCTGACCCGGGCAGTGGAAAGAAATCACAGATTTTCGCGCAGTTCGCCTTGGATTAACTTTTTTTAAACATTAGATTTAGGTAATGCTGCTGACGGGATTATTGATATTCGGGGCTGTTGGGTTTGGTGACTGCATTTTTCCGCAAGTTCAAACGAGTTATGGGACGTTAGAAGGTTATTCACAAAAAACGGCGAATGGAAAGGATGCGTATATATTTAAGGTAAGTTCTTTTAGCAAGTATGTTTTTGAAGGTTAAAAATACCCCAAATACATACAATTTCATGTAAAAATAATCTAAATCCATAGCTTTATTATTCACTTCAATTAAATTGCACTAATTTGCAAGAGTTGATTTTTTGTATAATGCCTTTGTAAACGAATATAGTATTGTTTATTAACTTTATTAAGTCATTAATAACACCAATTATCAATTTTACGCTTAACATTTTATAAAGCATAATTTTTGGACGCCTATAATCTGCAAAAAAGGTATAAAAGCAACTATATCTTTTTCAAAAATGGTATTAGGGTTCTAACCATCATTATTTAAGTAATTGGCTTTGTACATGACTTTTATAATTTATTTAGTTCTATATAATAGTTTGATGCGTATCTAAGAACCTAAGTAATAAATTTTTTTTAAACTTTTTAGAGCGTCCCCTTCGCCGCCCCACCAATCGGCCCACTCCGCTGGAAAAAGCCGCAACCGCCAACAAGCTGGGACGGCATCCGCCTCGCGCATAATTATAGGCATTTCCGGCACCTTTCAATCATTCATGAGTGGTTTTCAGCGCCGCTTGCATGTCGAATTCGTCGACAACGTCTTCCCCCCAGAAATGGGTCGACGAGGATTGTTTATATCAGAACATTTTCGTCCCGGCTGCGTGTACGGTAAGAAAAATTTACATATAAATTTTTTAATGCTCTAAATTGGGCGACAAAGAGTCGAAAACTTGATTTTGAAGCCGTTTTGCTCCGTTTCTTCGTGAAAACATGATAATTTCGTAATTCCGGACGTTTTAAAACTTAGAAATTCGAAGTATGGTTTTAGAAAACAAATCCATGCCCTGTAGTCTTTTACGTCCATGGTGGAGGTATCAATTACGACTCGGCCGTGATGTTCAACGATACCTTTTTGATTAATAATTTTGGTGGGAACGGTAGTTTGTAATACTTTTCTCTAAACTCTATTTAGATGTAATCCTTGTAATCAGTGCCTTTCGACTTGGATATACTGCTTTATTAACTTTCGATGATGACTCTGTAGTCCCGAGAAATTTGGCTATATATGGTAATTTTCTAGTAAATTTGATTTGCCGTTGTTTTCAGACATCATCGAGTCCCTTGAATTTGTGCAAAGAGAGGCCGCAAACTTTGGAGGAGACCCGAAACGAGTGACACTCCTTGGCCATTCTATGGGCGGTGCACTCTCCTTTTTCCTCTCCATGTCAAAGACAATCAACCCTGACAAGTATAGAAATTATTAAAAACCGCAACTGGATTATTTATTCTTTAGAAAGCTTTTCCAAAGGGCAATCGCCATGTCCGGACCGTTGAATTATGAAGAACCGCGGCACTTGCAGGATATTACTAGACAATTTGTTTATCGCGCCGGGGTAAAACTACATTTTTTGTGTGTATTTTTGTAAGACTCTTTAGTGCTGGAAAGACGAACAGCTTCCGGGCGCGGGCAAGGCCGTGGAGGAAGCAATTGAGTGTCTGCGAAAAAAGGACCAAATGCAGCTACTGGCTATCCAAAGAGCCATGGAGGATGAGGAACAGACAAATAGTTTGCAGTGAGAAATACGTTTACCTAAAAATTCAAGCTATTCAGAGGTATTATGCTAGTCCCGCCACTTTTTCCAAATACAGGAATTGACGATTTTTTGACAAATGTTCCGGTTTGAATTTTTTCCAGATATTTTAGTATTTTATAACTCAGAAAATTGACGTTGTAATGGGATCCACCCTAAAAGAAATGGACAAATTTGGCTCTGACATGAGCCCCGGAGAAAAGCTACACTTCCGCAACCCCGTCGAAGTGAATAAGAAGTATTATGGAGATCGCCTCAGGGGAGAACTGGGTCCGCTTTCTCGTGCTCATTAATTCTTACATCCTAGAATTTAATCACACCACTGACACCCAGATTTTGTACGTCACCAACTACCACTGCGCAAATGCTATCCAAAAAGTTGGCGGAAAGGTGGTATACTAAAAATTTTATAGCTTTATTTTAGGTGTATCTATATTCATTCGACTATCCAAAACACCCATATCATACCGATGATCTTTTCTATATCATGGGAATCCATCGCTTTGAAATGGATGAAAATGAGGAAGTGATTTCGGAAATTTACCCTCTATATTTCTTGGATTTTGCAAGGACTGGGGTACCAGATAAAGGTATAAAACGTACTTTAAGCATCTAAAGCTCTTTTTTAGACTGGATTCCCTACGATCCACGATGGCAGAACTATCTCTCGATTAACGTTAGTCTGGCTGATGGTGTATACCCAAGAAATATGCCTGGATATCAGCACAACGTTATCGATTATTGGACGAAATATATGAAAGCTTACGACGGGCTTGTTAGCTTTAAGAAGCACTATGAGAAACCGGAGGTAAAGCCTAAAACTTTGGATTTCTGATCTACCCTATATGTCAACATACCAAAATTACATTTCGTAAAAATACATACAAATCAAGTAAATAAATTAGACCGAAATTTGACTAATTTTTTATGCGTTTAAATGGCTATATAAGGTTCTAAATACTAAAAATTTTCAATGAATAAAATTAGCTGTAGCGAATTTTGGCATTTCAAATTTTGGCGTAATGAAATTTGTATAGAACGTTTTTCGGTATTCTCGGTTTTCGTGTAATGAATTTTCGATACAACGTTACCAATTACAAAAACCCCCTCCATCTCCCGACCCCGAAACTAGAAACCGATCGGTATGCTGTTTTTCTCGGCGAGCACCGGCCACAAATTTTTCCCCCATCTCCCGGCCGTTCCCGTAAAATTTGTATCTTTTTGGCAGAAACGCGCGGGGCCGGGGGAATTTGAGCAGCTGCGAGATGGGGCAGGTGCTGTGTGGTGGAGACCCATTCCCCATCCCCCACTTGCAATATAGGTTTCACATCGGAAGCTTTCGGTTTCCGGTCCGGTCGCGATGAGGGGGTTGGCACCCGGGCACAGAATCAAGAGCTCCACATCTGAAACCCGAATCTTTTAGGGGAATAGCCTGGTGGTGCCTTCACAAGAAGTCACGTCCGAGTCAGCGAGCTCACTTGGTGTCACGCTTTCGACGTTATTTTTGATTGGGCTCGCCTTGGGAATTGTTGGGCTGATGGTGAAGAATCGGGACTTGCGGATGCAACCGGAGGATATGGGCATTTTGAGTTATAAATAGAGAATAAACGATGATTTGTAATTTATGCACATAATAACAATCGAATTCCATACATCTTTTTGAAAATCACATCCGCCAGAATTGATTTTTCTAATCAGCATTTGGAAAGTTCATTCTTCCGATAGGCATTTTATATTTATTTTGTAAAACTACATAATATAGCTATAGTTTGTAAGACTTTTTTTGAAAATCAGAATGTCGAAAAATATGCATCTTGTTGCCCAAGAAAGGACCGCAAGGGGTATGAGATAGCAATTAAAATTATTCGTAATCTTGGTTTTCGAAAAAGTGCTTTGAAAATGTTGCGTTTCGGAACATGGCTGTTCGAAAAAATTACTTTTCGACAAAAACTTGTTTGAAAAAATAATTTTCTGAAATAGGGTTTTCGAAAAACAATCAACAGTCTTTAGAGATACCTTGAAAACACACTTAATTACCTAACTCTCGGAAAACAGAAACTTTACTCTACTGGAACCCTTCTTAAAAAAACAATTTGCTGCGCTGGAACCGATTACAGGGCGCTGTTCGAACTAAATGAAAAAATGTTTCTGAAGGAGTTTGTGGTTTAAACTATGGGCGGCTTTTTGAGCTTCTCCTACTCATCTCTAAAACCGACCTGAATGCTGTGCCAAAAGACGCTATTCCTACCTCTTTTCAACTTGGTCAAAGCCTCCCCCCAGCCGTTCCTATGCAAAAGCCCAAATTCCGGGACTTCTTCTTCCTCTTCTCCTCCTATTCTATTCCCCATCCGTTCGCCACACCCCCCCGAACTCAATTTGTTCTCCCGAAGCCCCCCTACTTCGTCATCTCCATCCCCCTCAATGTGTCCAAAAATAAGCCCCAACACTTATTTTGTAGAACTCCACTTTCCCCCGCACACACAACTTCTCCACGCCTAGTTTCACCTGGAGCGATTTGTCCGGTCGGGGGTGGGGGGGGGCACTTTTGGGAACAATGCTTCTCGGCTGCTCAATTTGGGCCCTTCTAGCATTTGGGGCCAACAACGGGTATCGTGGCAACCTCCGTTTTACATGGTGATATCCAAAAACGGAGCTAAGGGCCCACATTTTCGTGGCCGGCTGGAAGATGGATTGTTGCCGTGCGTTAGAATGCATTAGTGCTTCGACTGGTCTGGTGAAATATGGACCTGAAGTGGCGGGTTGTTTTTGGCTTTTAGGCGTTGTAGAGGGGGAAACGGGAAAGTTTCGACAACCAAAAGTCCTGGCTTACCAAAATTCCGGTGATTCCAGACTCCGGCAGACCAAAATACTGAAAATTAGCTTCCGGATTTGCGTCGCGCCGGAATTTTGATTGTCGGCATTTCAGTGTCGGAATTTTGGTTGGATTTCGTTCCTAACACTCATTTGAGCCTTGAATGAAGCGATCTAAGCTCATTCACGCCCACATCACCGGCGTGGTAAAACGATTTGGTGCGCAAAACTTGTTAATAGCTACGTTACTTCTGACGCTGGGCATTGTTTATAGCTCTCTGCGGATGCAAATTGTTCCTAGCTTGGCCAAGATTTTATAAAAAAAAAGTAATTTTAATATGAAAAATGGATGGTTTAGGAAAACCTCAATAATGTGCAGTCCTCTCGCGGCCACTAGGTATCTAATGGGATCAAAAATCCTTTAAATCCCCTTACTCCGGACATACTGACGCAATTTTCACGCAAAGTCGTACAGAACATACAAACGCTATTTTATATAAGCTGAGATAGGTATGGAAACTTTGAATGTGTTCACCTCCCAACTTCCCATCCCTTCAATTCCACCTCCAAACCCCTAACTCCACCCCAAATTACCCTTGCCCCTAATTGGAGTCGTGGGCACAATTCAATTCAAGAATTGTTGCTTGGCTGAGTGAGGGGGGCTGTGGTGTGCAGTTTGGGGTAGGGCACCCGAGGCCAATTAGTTAGGTTAAAGGGAGGCGGCCAGGAGGCTGCATAGAAAGGGGTGGGGCCCTAGGGGGGCCCAGCCCTGCCTTTTGGAAGGGGGGAAGGGCCCGCCAGGGGCGAGTTCCCAGCAGCCGGCCATGGCTTCGCCCATGGAAGGAAGGTCCCTAGGGATTGCGCATCCCGCACCCTGGCTTCACAACGGACCGGCCACAACCCTAACAAGCCGATGCTCGACCCACTGGACGGATTCTCACATGGGCTGGAAGCGGTTTCGGGGTTCCAACTTTGGAGATTCTAGCTTTTGCAATACACAATATAACTTCTGGTTTTTGCTATTTCTTGAGCACTTGTATAACTTTAACTTTCTCAGTTTTACAATTCCACAGTTAGTCCTGTTATAACCAAAAATTAAACCTGACTACATTAAACCATTCTCAGAGCTTTGTGAATGGAATTGTCCATTTGTGAATTCTTCTTAGTTCAAGGGTTCCTTCTTCTGGATTTGTCACTTTTAATAAAAGTGACTTTGATTAGGTTTTGAAATTTCACCGTTTCGAACCATAACGTTATAACCGAATTTATGCCAGTTTCCGCATCTTTTTGACGGCTTCTCGGTTAGAGGGTTCTAAGTTTGCAAATTCCAGCTTTTTCAACGCATCTTCCATGTTGTCCGGCTCTGAAAACGGCACGCGTTTGTTCTTATAACCGAAACAAGAAAGCTTCCAACTAAAATTTGCAAATTTCCCCATATTCATCGCCCGCCTCGGTTGAGGAGGGCTAAGTTTCGAAATTCTAGCTTTTCCAAAGCGTCTTACACTTTTTCAAACTCCCAAAACCATAACCCGGGTTCCTTACCGCTCGCTTTCCGCAAGTGCATCACTTCTGGTCGTCTCAAGGGTCCGCCACCCCAAAAATTTCCCAACCTGTTGCTCCCCAATATTTTCTACCACTACCCACTTTATCTGGTCCCCAAAACAACAACCTACTTATTTCCGTTATTATAATCACATTGTTGTCCATCCCCCTCCCCGACCCAACGCCGCATCAAAAATTCGCCCCTTTGGCGAAGTCTCCTAATTTTTAATGCGCCCCCTTTTCTTTGGTGGGGTAGCGTATTCCAGCCAGGCTAGGGGGGGACACGTACATGTTTCCCATACTCTCCGCCAGCTAGCCCGGAGGAACCAGGAAATCCCTACTGCATTTTGAATGACATTGAACGAGAGGGGGGGGGGGCATTCGGACAAGTTTCACCATTTTTTATGTGCTTTTGGTCTTAAATATTGTATCTTCTCCCTTCCTTGTTGAAACCATCTCCTGTATGTTGCTGTTTGTTAATTAGCTTATTTCAGAAAATGCTGGAGACATGAACGCTTTCATCCAGACGCTTCTCTGGATATTTGGGTGGATTTTGGCGACTAGAGGAAGCCAGCCAGTCGCTTATCCATCATTTACCCCCTGCACCTTCCCAACTCCTCTCCATAATCCAGTATTGGTGGGTCGTTTTCATTTCTAAAGTTAGATCCCGCTTCTAAACGTATCCGCCCCTTCAAACTATGCTGTTTTTGCGAACACTCCCCTAGAAAAAGCCATGCGCCCAAAGGCGAGCTTTCTGGTGGCGCAGGTACCGCTGAATACCCGCCGACCCGGTCGGCAAACTCAATTATTCCCCCTTGCCGTGAGTTATCGCCGCACTCACCGCCCTTGAAAAGCTCGCCACAGTCAACCGGGGAAAAATGGAATTTTGCGGGCCGCCAAGAACGAATTTCGGGGTCTGGAATGAAAAGGGAGATCTAGGGAGACGCGGAAGTGCGAGGAAAATTTCTAAAAATGATATTTTGGCCTGGGATACCTTGAAGCAAAAGAAAAAAACGCACCAACTTTCCAGCATCGCCATTTCTGCACTCGGGCCCCATCCCTTCCCTTTGTCTGTGATTTACACGAAACCTTGACTGGTCTACAATTAAAAGGAGCAGAAGAAGCAGCTCATAGGTACCTCGTTAAACTACTTTTAAACAATATACCTTTAGATATCGCGAAAGCCTCTACGTGCGGAACAACTCGGCGTTGGCCGTCATTGTAGGCAAGTTATTGGGTGTCCCATGTGGGGCGGGGCGGGGGGGTCGGGTTGGATATGCGAAATTGAAGTCGGCTCCCATTCCATGCATAACAACAAGATCCATTCAGGAGAGAAAGAGAAACTGCATAACTAGCCTAAGAGGGTAAATAGGCGCTTGTAATACCTCGCCTAACTATTCCTACTTGGCGCAGAATTTTGTGCTGATTAAAGCGTGGTCTTCCGAATCTGCGAAACGACCACAAGAAAAAAGTTATCAAGGTTTAAATCGCGAAAAACCGCCAAATTGGCGATATTTGGAATTTTTTTTGGCATTTTAAAGCTTCGTAGCTTTTCAAATACGGTCGTTGCGCAGATTCTGAAAACTAGCTTTGAATCAGTTCAGTGAAAAATTCTGCACCAAATTAAGCACGATTCTTCCCTAGAAAGCCTTCAATTTGAATTTCCTGAGCCTCAAACCAATTTTGAGCCTTCCCCGTCCCACCTTCCATTTCATTAGAAGAAATGTTTGACTCCGAAAAATACGCGCTACATCCCGTGGCGGCCCCTGCGTGAGAAGGGCAGATGTGCCAACATAGACAATATAGAGGACATCCCCCCACTTTTCAGCCAGAAACATCGAGCAGCCATGGCGAGCCTCCGATGTATACGAGAAAGAGGAGATGGCTTGTTTGCATACGAGTCAATGTCTCACCCAGGATATGATCAACGGGTTCATCGTCAACTCAAAAGCTTTCCTGAAAGTAAATATAACTGAAATTTCAAGACTTGGGGGTTTAGATCTGGGTCTGGAAGCTGTATCAACGGTGGTTTCCCAATACCTCGGAGACATGCCAGAGCGGTGACACACCAAATGTGATGATTCTGATTTTGATCGACGGGATCGCGAATGACGCGCGAAAAATACCATACGTTAAAGTATATTCAGGTAGGTGTTCAAAACCATACGTTTAAATAAGATTCTTTTAGAAAATAAAGCACTCTCAAATTATTTGAAGAATGTTGAAATTGAAATATTCAACTCGTTGGTGCAAAGTATGTTTATTGAAGGGGAGCATTATATACTATGATGCTTATTTATAGACTGGGAAATGCCACGAGTATTGGAACATTTAATAGACGACCTCGGATATTACATGAGAGAATTTAACCTACACGGCGGTGAGCATAAGGACCACTCGGTCCCCGAATGGGCTCGCCAACTCTTCATCCTCTGCGCTGCCCTTGTGGTATTTTCTTAACTTATTACTATAACAATCCCAATCCCAGGTTTTTGCCCTCATCATCGAATGGTACGTCGTCCGCCGTAAGCTCGCCATCAAGAAAAGTGCCTCTGGGATCAAAATTACCGTCGGGAAAAGCAAAACGCACATGATGTTTTGAATCTCTAACAGCCTCTCTCTCTCCACCTCCCCCAATTCATATTATTGCCACATATTTAATGAAAAAACGCTCAATCCCCCTGGCCGTCCCGCATTTTTTTTCACGTTAGCGATGGCTTCCCCGAATTCCAATCGGCCCCACCATTCTTTTTGCCAAAATTTGCCCAGCCGCCCATGATACATTGAAGCGCCGGGGCCATACAGTTTTCAGCGGATCGAGACGACGGAGAGCACCTCCCCACGAACGGGTATTTATCCAAATTGTGATTGTCAAAAGGTTGTGCCAGCCATTGTATAGAATTTTTATTACAATAAAACTTATATTATAGAATTATTTGTTTGCATTTCTCCTGGAAACTCAGGTAGACACGGCACGGCAATGAGCAGTATTCAGACGGCGGTAGGAGATGTAAATGGCAACGAAAGTCATTGAGGAAATTCAAGGTTTGATCACAAGGTCGTATATATAAATAGGGATCTTAATCAGGCACATAAACTGAACAGTAATAAATATGTATATCTTAGCCAGCAGACATCGGATTTTTGGTTGTTTTAGCGTTTTGAACTTAAAAAGCAACAGTATAAATATCATATTTGAAAGGGTAGCCCAATTCCTAATAAGTATATTTCTGCGTAATACCCGGAAGTAAGGCCATTCTGGATGGTCAGGGTCGCGAAAAGAATAAAGCTCGGCGGTGGGTCATGACAAGAGGAGAATGAGGTGGAGGGGCTAGCGACAATTTCCTGAATGGAATGAGGGTACGGTAGAGGGGAGAAAGAAGAGAGCGATGTTAGCTACTGTTGAATAAACCCTGAGCCCTGCGGTCAATTTCATTAGAAATCGCATTCCGCATCCGCTCGTAGCGAATTGCTGTATTGATCGCCTAGGTTGAGACAACATTAAAATCAAGTGATTTTCAATTCATACCTCTTGCTTGTGAAGCTTCAACATCAACTCGCTGCTGTTTTGCAAGTCGATTTCGGAGAATAGGCTCCACTAAAAAGAACTAAAGATTACTTTTCAAAACTTACATCAAGTAAATGGTCAAGCGAAGTGTCCGCTTCAGCGTACATCTTCAACCATTCGGGTGTTTCTAGAAAAAAAAAATAATTACCATAAGTTCGGGACAAACCTCTATGCAAAATATTTAGATTTTCGACAGCACTCGCGACCCTCCTCGGCCTCTGCCCAGGCATCGGCGGGTATTGGCTAGGCTCTGGAGGCAAATCTTGGGTTTGGAGCCCAGGATGTTCCCATTGGAAGACTTCTTCTATTTCACTAAATGCAATTTATTATTTAACGGTAGTAGTACTTACTTGTAGTACAACACGCCCTTCTCGGGATCAAAAAGCTTCTTCCATCCGGCTGGAAGACTCTCCTTGGCCAATGGATGTAACCAGTGCGTCCGGCGCATATTGTGATCCACGTAGTATCTAAAGCGTATTGCATTAAAATTAATATATAATACATACCTCCACCCATCTTCAGTAATGTCTACCGACCAGTTTGGTGGCAGCGGCAGCTCATCCTCGGGTGTACTACCCGAAACCAAACTCTCATCACCTGAAATGCAAAAGTAAAAATTGAAAACTTAGGTTTAGCTTCACTTACCTAGTATAGAACTTCCTAGGGGTCTTAAAGGCAGTGTAGTTAGCGAAGAGGAAATTCGAGAAGTATCCGGTCCGTAGCCCACATCACCAATACTATGAGACGCTGTTAGACGGGATCGGTCGATAGTTCTCAAACCAACAATATTCTTCATGTATTTCCGAAACTACCTGATTTCAGTGAAACTGCGTGATGAAAGTGGCTGGGCAGATAGCTTCTGACGTGTTGGAGGAAAACTTGGAACTTAAGACATTTTTTAAAGCTAAATTCGGTTCTTACTTGGAGCAACCAGTGATGAGCGTGAAGAGCCGCCGGATTGAGAGTTTATACCGTCTTTATTCGCTGAAAACAAGATTTTCGTAAAGGTAATGGCCAAAGGAATGGTTTAAAAGGTTTCATAAATCACTTACGATTGGAAGGTGGCGGGCTGACACGCG
This sequence comes from Mesorhabditis spiculigera, assembly GCA_958295435.1. Taxonomy (NCBI): domain Eukaryota; kingdom Metazoa; phylum Nematoda; class Chromadorea; order Rhabditida; family Rhabditidae; genus Mesorhabditis; species Mesorhabditis spiculigera. Next base: position 277,228 of record CATQJA010002655.1, read on the forward strand.
GTACATAGTTCCCGGGTGTCCCTTCTAGAAAAGTGGGTGTTTTGTGCAGCTTCTTTCTCGAGGGCATTCACTTCTCATAGTCGTCTTCACACGTTAATGATCATGTCCTTCGGAAACCTAGAAGTGAAGGTATGGTCAAGGCACCAAACACGAAACGGAAAATTCAATAAAAACCGATAAAAAAACCTATTAAAAATATACAGAAAAAAGATAGGCAAAAAGAATCATATTTTCAATAAGTGGTCAGTAAAAAGCTCGATGCAGAAGATAATTAACAGTTCTAGACATGTTCTCAAATAACGAATGAACGGCGTGTCGCAGAAATTCTCATGTTGATGTTTTAAAACGTGTCATCTCGATGCCGAGGCAATCTTCACATTGAGAATGCCAACAAATTTTGGAAGGAAGTGAAATGCCGAAATTCCGGAAGTAATATAAAAAGTTTATGGCTAAAAATACGTTACACCACAGATCTATAGCTGAAAGAAAAAAAAGAACGTCTTGGTAAAAAATAAATAAAACGAAAACCCTTTAAATATGCCTAGATTAAACGCTTAGTTCATTAAACACAAAAGCCTAGTACGCGCGCCGAAACCGCTCGTTTGCAAGTTGTTTTGTGTTCTGCTTGCCGAGCGCAAAAGGGTCATCGGGGGCTGTTGGAGAAGGACGAACATCCGTGAAAGGGATCATAGCTGAGAGAGGAGAACAGAGAAAGGATCTTTGGAGAGGCCGCCGCGGATGGTGTAATGTCGTGGAATGCAAGGAATGCTGTGACCCCATCGCCACGATAAACCCCCAAAGGCATACCGTACGCAGGGGCGCGTCCCGGGACCCTCACCGCTATACCATATTTGTCAAAAAACGTCATAAATGGTGGTCCTTTACCAAGTGAAAAGTTGTGGAAAGGTACCAGCGAATTTGAAGGAACCGTGAATAGATTATCAGAGTAAAAATCACAAGAAGTAGATTGACAAGTCACAAATGTCACCATACAACAACTCGAAAGTTACAGTATCCTACAGATAGTAGGTGGTAGTTCCGGTAGTAATTAAACCCCGAAGTTTGTGTGTTTAAAAACGCTAAAAGTCCAAAAATAACCGGAATGTGGTAAGGACCAATATTATTGCCGCTATATGGCTCATACTATGCATTTGGCTCCCAGGCCATGTACCACCCCGCCCCCATTAATGCGTAAAGGACAATTGACCCCAGACCCATGTGTCAAAAAGGCGCGCAGATCGATAACAGCCTATCGATTTGTAATCGGAGCCCCATGTGAATAAGATTTTTGGGCTGAAAAGGACACTACGTTGTAAGGGGAAGGACGTCAGATAAATTGTCTTTTTTTCAGGTAATCACAATAAACCTCGCTGCCTATATTTATATACAATGATACCTTCCTTGCCTGGACTTTTTCCTGCACAGCAACAATGTTTTATTAATCTGAACCTTACAAACACATCTTCGTGCACTTTACATCTTCAACCTCCGGTGGCCCAATGACCGATTCCGAGACCGGCGGACGGAAATGAAATGTTGTTCAACCAGGTCGTCTGGTTTAATTTCCGAAAAAGGCAGATAGAGGATACGTGGAGAGGGCGGCTTGTTGGTTCAGCAGCAACCGAAAAAGGCGAAGGCAAGCCGAGGGCCCTCAGCCATTTCACGGACAGTCCCAACCGGTGAACAGCACACCTCCAAACGATCCAACCCAGCCTACTGTATCGTCGAACGGCTTACTGTCACCCTCCGCTCATCACCGGGCGGCAGTGCCTATCGCTATATGTCTATGGCTGCTTTCCAAATTTTGGTCGGAGTATTGCCGTTTAATTAGCACTTCTATGACTTGATTTTGGAATAATTTGAAATATGACCGACGCGAAGGCTGCAAAAATACAAGCGCTAAAAACAAGAAGCTTTCGGTAAAATGGTTAGTGAAAAGAGTAGGCGAGTACCGAAATTCTGGCTTCCAGTTATCGAAAAAATATATAGTTCGAATCAATGCATAATTTTGCGCTAGCTAGGCCAGATTTCGTTCTCTTCCTACGGTAGAGTTATGGCACTGACCGTTTTAACGCAGAGTCCATTAGCTTCATAACCTCTTTGAACCTCCATTTCGCTTCGTTTTCCCTTGGAATAAACCGTTATTTCTCCGATTTCTTCAAACCGGTCTCTAATAACGTTTAGCGGGCTCACTTGCGGTAAAACACGACCCATGAAGTGGTCGTGGATATTCTTCGCAATTTCTGCGATCTCTCTCAGTCACCAGACTGGAGCCTTCTCATTCGATGATCTCACTTCCTATATTACAAATTTATTCGAGGATGAGCCAGTAGGGGTACGTAACACACGTTACCAAGCTTTCCCTAGCTTCACCTTACACCGTTCCTTTAGGATCACTCGGAAGAAGGCGTTTTGCCGGAGCCGGATTTTACGGGAACCACCCCATATGGGTTTGACGCGGTTGTAAATCGCAAGAAGGTTTGTTGGCATAACAAACCAGGTCGATCCTAACTTATCTGCCAAATTTAGAGGGCCACATGCAACGACTGCCCAGATGCCACTCCTTACGGTTCCTGCATTGAAGACCCAGAATTATGTGATGGAACAGTTTTCACATATGTCCCACCGACAATCACTTACGGTACAAGCGGTGGATGCAAGGTTAGCTGGCCAAGCCGCATAATCAACAACTTATTTTAATAGACTGTCACGCTAAGTTGTGAAGGCTACCAGGTTGTCTATATTACGGGCATGTATCCTGACAACTCCCCCGTCACGGTCAGTTCATCGGCTATTTTGCCAAAATCCGCATCCTATCATGCAGGTAGCCGAGACCGATGGTGCCGATGATACAACGTTATTGGTCGCCAGCACCACGCTAGATTGTAACGCTGACGGTTCAGCATGGGGTGCTGGAGGGCAGGACATTCAAAGCCAATTTGACTGCAAAGGTACAAGGGATAAATTTCGTGCCCGCGTAGACACGTAAACAATCCTGCCCCAAGCTCGCGCAACCATCCATAAATAACTGTTCTAGTTGGCATCCCGGTCACCACCACCACATCGACAACAACAACGACAACGACCACTACCACTACCACCACCACGACTACCACCACAACGACGACGACTACAACTACCACGACGACGACGACGACGACGACGACGACGACGACTACCACAACCACCACCACCACGACAACTACCACGACGACGACGACGACCACGACCACCACGACGACGACGACAACGACGACCACGACGACGACTACAACTACAACCACAACGACGACCACCACGACAACTACCACGACGACGACAACGACTACAACCACCACAACGACCACAACGACTACGACGACCACGACGACGACTACCACTACCACCACCACGACGACAACGACGACGACCACAACTACAACCACAACGACGACCACGACGACGACGACGACGACTACAACCACCACAACGACCACGACCACGACGACAACGACGACGACCACAACTACAACCACAACGACGACCACCACGACGACCACTACAACTACAACCACCACCACCACGACGACGACGACGACGACAACTACCACCACAACGACGACGACGACGACGACAACAACAACCACTACCACCACAACCACGACGACGACGACAACCACCACAACGACGACGACAACAACCACTACAACGACGACGACGACCACGACAACCACCACAACGACGACGACAACCACCACAACGACGACGACGACAACTACAACTACCACCACAACCACGACCACCACGACAACTACCACCACGACGACGACCACAACGACTACAACTACCACCACCACTACGACGACGACGACGACGACTACCACGACGACGACGACGACGACTACCACAACCACAACGACGACGACGACGACGACGACGACGACGACTACAACTACCACCACAACCACCACCACCACCACCACGACAACCACAACCACAACGACGACGACGACGACCACTACGACCACCACCACGACTACCACAACTACCACCACGACGACGACAACAACCACTACAACGACGACGACGACTACAACCACAACGACGACCACCACGACAACTACCACGACGACAACGACGACTACAACCACGACGACGACGACGACGACTACCACAACTACTACCACGACGACGACGACGACTACAACCACGACGACGACGACGACAACCACCACAACGACGACGACCACTACCACCACGACGACAACTACCACTACAACGACGACGACGACCACTACCACCACCACCACGACTACCACAACTACCACCACGACGACGACAACAACCACTACAACGACGACGACGACGACAACCACCACAACGACGACGACCACTACCACCACGACGACAACTACCACTACAACGACGACGACGACCACTACGACCACCACCACGACTACCACAACTACCACCACGACGACGACAACAACCACTACAACGACGACGACGACAACCACCACAACGACGACGACCACTACCACCACGACGACAACTACCACTACCACCACTACGACGACGACGACAACCACCACAACGACGACGACCACTACCACCACGACGACAACTACCACTACAACCACGACGACGACGACGACAACCACCACAACGACGACGACCACTACCACCACGACCACCACGACAACGACGACCACCACAACGACGACGACAACAACCACTACAACGACGACGACGACAACCACCACAACGACGACGACCACTACCACCACCACGACAACTACCACTACAACGACGACGACGACCACTACCACCACCACCACCACCACGACAACGACGACCACCACAACGACGACGACAACAACCACTACAACGACGACGACGACAACCACCACAACGACGACGACCACTACCACCACGACGACAACTACCACTACAACGACGACGACCACGACGACGACTACAACTACAACCACAACGACTACCACCACGACGACCACTACAACTACAACCACGACGACGACGACGACGACGACCACTACCACCACCACGACGACAACGACGACGACGACCACAACGACGACGTCTACAACTACCACCACAACCACCACCACCACCACCACGACGACAACCACAACGACGACGACGACGACGACGACGACTACTACAACCACTACCACGACGACAACAACCACTACAACGACGACGACCACGACGACGACTACAACTACAACCACAACGACTACCACCACGACGACGACGACAACAACCACTACAACGACGACGACCACAACGACGACGACAACAACCACTACAACGACGACGACCACGACGACGACTACAACTACAACCACAACGACCACAACTACCACCACGACGACGACAACCACAACGACGACGACGACGACGACGACCACAACAACCACCACAACGACCACAACTACCACCACGACCACCACCACGACGACAACCACAACGACGACGACGACGACGACTACCACCACGACGACGACTACCACGACGACGACGACGACTACCACGACGACGACCACCACGACGACCACTACAACTACAACCACCACAATGACGACGACAACCACCACCACGACGACGACGACCACCACGACAACTACCACCACCACGACAACCACCACGACGACGACGACGACTACAACCACCACAACGACCACGACGACGACGACGACTACCACCACCACCACAACCACCACCACTACGACGACGACGACGACGACCACGACCACCACGACGACGACGACAACGACGACCACGACGACGACTACCACCACGACGACGACTACCACCACCACGACGACGACTACCACGACGACGACCACCACGACGACCACTACAACTACAACCACCACAACGACGACAACAACCACCACCACGACGACGACGACTACAACCACCACAACGACCACGACGACGACGACGACTACCACCACCACCACAACCACCACCACTACGACGACGACGACGACGACCACAACGACGACCACAACTACAACCACCACCACGACTACCACCACGACGACGACTACAACTACAACCACAACGACCACAACTACCACAACGACGACGACGACCACAACGACTACAACTACCACAACTACCACCACCACCACAACCACCACTACGACGACTACAACTACCACCACAACCACCACCACCACAACCACCACCACGACCACAACTACCACCACCACCACAACCACCACTACGACGACGACGACGACGACTACAACCACCACCACGACCACAACTACCACCACCACCACAACTACCTCGACGACGACTACAACTACCACCACAACCACCACCACCACAACCACCACTACGACGACGACGACGACGACTACCACAACCACAACCACGACCACAACGACAACGACGACGACAACAACCACTACAACGACGACGACCACGACGACGACTACAACTACAACCACAACGACTACCACCACGACGACCACTACAACTACAACCACGACGACGACGACGACGACGACGACGACGACGACGACGACGACGACGACGACCACTACCACCACCACGACGACAACGACGACGACGACCACAACTACAACCACAACGACCACAACTACCACAACGACGACGACGACCACAACGACGACGACTACAACTACCACCACTACAACGACGACTACCACAACTACAACCACCACAACGACGACGACCACGACGACTACAACCACCACCACTACAACGACGACGACGACCACCACCACGACGACCACCACCACGACGACGACCACCACTACCACAACCACCACCACGACCACAACTACCACCACCACAACCACCACTACGACGACGACGACGACGACTACAACCACCACCACGACCACAACTACCACCACCACCACAACTACCACGACGACGACTACAACTACCACCACAACCACCACCACCACAACCACCACTACGACGACGACGACGACGACTACCACAACTACAACCACCACAACGACGACGACAACCACCACCACGACGACGACCACGACGACTACAACCACCACCACTACAACGACGACGACGACCACCACCACGACGACGACGACGACGACAACCACCACCACGACGACGACCACCACGACGACAACTACCACTACAACGACGACGACGACGACGACGACCACAACGACGACGACAACAACCACTACAACGACGACGACGACCACTACAACGACGACGACGACGACGACAACCACCACAACGACGACGACAACCACCACTACAACGACGACTACCACAACTACAACCACCACAACGACGACGACAACCACCACCACGACGACGACCACGACGACTACAACCACCACCACTACAACGACGACGACGACCACCACCACGACGACGACGACGACGACAACCACCACCACGACGACGACCACGACGACTACAACCACCACCACTACAACGACGACGACGACCACCACCACGACGACGACCACTACAACTACAACCACCACCACCACGACGACCACCACGACAACTACCACTACAACGACGACGACGACGACGACAACCACCACAACGACGACGACCACTACCACCACGACGACAACTACCACTACAACCACGACGACGACCACTACCACCACCACGACGACAACGACGACGACGACGACGACGACCACAACTACCACAACGACGACGACGACGACCACAACAACCACCACAACGACCACAACTACCACCACGACGACGACAACCACAACGACGACGACGACGACGACGACCACAACAACCACCACAACGACCACAACTACCACCACGACCACCACCACGACGACAACCACAACGACGACGACGACGACGACTACCACCACGACGACGACTACCACGACGACGACGACGACTACCACGACGACGACCACCACGACGACCACTACAACTACAACCACCACAACGACGACGACAACCACCACCACGACGACGACGACCACCACCACGACAACTACCACCACGACGACGACGACGACTACCACCACCACCACAACCACCACCACTACGACGACGACGACGACGACCACGACCACCACGACGACGACGACAACGACGACCACGACGACGACTACCACCACGACGACGACTACCACCACCACGACGACGACTACCACGACGACGACCACCACGACGACCACTACAACTACAACCACCACCACGACGACGACGACTACAACCACCACAACGACCACGACGACGACGACGACTACCACCACCACCACAACCACCACCACTACGACGACGACGACGACGACCACAACGACGACCACAACTACAACCACCACCACGACTACCACCACGACGACGACTACAACTACAACCACAACGACCACAACTACCACAACGACGACGACGACCACAACGACTACAACTACCACAACTACCACCACCACCACAACCACCACTACGACGACTACAACTACCACCACAACCACCACCACCACAACCACCACCACGACCACAACTACCACCACCACCACAACCACCACTACGACGACGACGACGACGACTACAACCACCACCACGACCACAACTACCACCACCACCACAACTACCTCGACGACGACTACAACTACCACCACAACCACCACCACCACAACCACCACTACGACGACGACGACGACGACTACCACAACCACAACCACGACCACAACGACAACGACGACGACAACAACCACTACAACGACGACGACCACGACGACGACTACAACTACAACCACAACGACTACCACCACGACGACCACTACAACTACAACCACGACGACGACGACGACGACGACGACGACGACGACGACGACGACGACGACGACGACGACGACGACCACAACGACGACGACAACAACCACTACAACGACGACGACGACCACTACAACGACGACGACGACGACGACAACCACCACAACGACGACGACAACCACCACTACAACGACGACTACCACAACTACAACCACCACAACGACGACGACAACCACCACCACGACGACGACCACGACGACTACAACCACCACCACTACAACGACGACGACGACCACCACCACGACGACGACGACGACGACAACCACCACCACGACGACGACCACCACGACGACAACTACCACTACAACGACGACGACGACGACGACGACCACAACGACGACGACAACAACCACTACAACGACGACGACGACCACTACAACGACGACGACGACGACGACAACCACCACAACGACGACGACAACCACCACTACAACGACGACTACCACAACTACAACCACCACAACGACGACGACAACCACCACCACGACGACGACCACGACGACTACAACCACCACCACTACAACGACGACGACGACCACCACCACGACGACGACGACGACGACAACCACCACCACGACGACGACCACGACGACTACAACCACCACCACTACAACGACGACGACGACCACCACCACGACGACGACCACTAACACAACCACCACCACCACGACGACCACCACGACAACTACCACTACAACGACGACGACGACGACGACAACCACCACCACGACGACGACTACAACTACAACCACAACGACGACCACCACGACGACTACGACGACGACCACTACAACTACAACCACCACCACCACGACGACCACCACGACAACTACCACTACAACGACGACGACGACGACGACAACCACCACCACAACGACGACGACAACAACCACTACAACGACGACGACCACTACCACCACAACCACGACCACCACGACAACTACGACCACGACGACGACAACCACCACTACAACGACGACGACCACTACCACCACAACCACGACCACCACGACAACTACCACCACGACGACGACAACCACCACTACAACGACGACGACCACTACCACCACAACCACGACCGCCACGACAACTACCACCACGACGACGACAACAACCACCACAACGACGACAACGGTATGTTGAATCGGGCCATCTCTTCTTCCAAACACACTTCAGAGAAGACTAATTCAATCCATTTCAGACAACCACCACCACCACTACTACAACGACGACCACGACGACGACAACCACAACAACGACGACAACAACGACGACTACAACTACCACCACAACCACCACCACCACCACCACGACAACCACAACCACAACGACGACGACGACGACTACCACAACCACAACGACGACGACCACTACCACCACAACCACGACCACCACGACAACTACCACCACGACGACGACAACCACCACACAAACGACGACCACACACCACAGACCACCAGACAACTACCACCACGACGACGACAACCACCACTACACGACGACACCACTACACCACAACCCGACCACGACAACACCACACACACAACCACAACCACAACGACGACGACCACTACCACCACAACCACGACCACCACGACAACTACCACCACGACGACGACAACCACCACTACAACGACGACGACCACTACCACCACAACCACGACCACCACGACAACTACCACCACGACGACGACAACGGTATGTTGAATCGGGCCATCTCTTCTTCCAAACACACTTCAGAGAAGACTAATTCAATCCATTTCAGACAACCACCACCACCACTACTACAACGACGACCACGACGACGACAACCACAACAACGACGACAACGACGACGACTACAACTACCACCACAACCACCACCACCACCACCACCACGACAACCACAACCACAAACGACGACACCACAACCACAACGACACGACACGACGACTACAACACCACCACACCACCACCACCACCACCACCACGACCCAACCACAACGACGACGACGACGACACCACAACCACAACGACGACGACACGACACGACACAACTACACCACAACCACCACCACCACCACCACCACCACGACAACCACAACCACAACGACGACGACGACGACGACGACTACAACTACCACCACAACCACAACCACCACCACCACCACCACGACAACCACAACCACAACGACGACGACGACGACTACCACAACCACAACGACGACGACGACGACGACGACTACAACTACCACCACAACCACCACCACCACCACCACCACCACGACAACCACAACCACAACGACGACGACGACGACTACCACAACCACAACGACGACGACGACGACGACGACTACAACTACCACCACAACCACAACCACCACCACCACCACGACAACCACAACCACAACCACGACGACGACAACCACCACTACAACGACGACGACAACTACCACCACAACCACGACCACCACGACAACTACCACCACGACGACGACGACGACTACCACAACCACTACGACGACGACGACGACCACAACAACAACAACAACGGTAAGTTGAGAACCTCATGTATAGGACGCCCTGCAAAAGGCTTTTAACCTGCAAATAATGCGGTTTTTGTGGTCATTTCAGGCGCGTCAGATAGAAGAGGGCATTTTTTTATAGGGGACAGGAAATACGGGCGCGTAAAGAGCTTTAAATCAATACGCTAAAGCCGTTACGAGTTAAACATTGATTACCGAATGCAGGGCAAAAAAAGCGCCCGGAAATTTTGACGGAAAGGAAAACATAAGAAAGGTTAGCGGGTACAAATAAGAGAAAGAAACAGAAATAGAAAATGAAATTCGCCGGCAATCCTAGGAGCCACAAAAGGCGGGTGAAAGAGACGATAGTTTCTGTCTTTTTTTATCTGTCCTAAAAGGTGGGGCTTGGCACCGCCATCACGAAGCCATTTCCCAAAACTGTTTGTTTGCTGTAGGACAGCGATTGTAATTTTCCGCGCAACAGCAAAATTACCGACAGCCGAATTGCCGACAGGCTATGCAAAAGAGAGTATTTGGGGCCAATTGAAATTTTATGTAGGCATTCAAATCGGGGAGAAGATCCGGCGGAGTCAAAGCACAATCAACCATAATAAATCAGGGTAGCCCGAAGGCCAGATGGTTACAGTCGCCAAGCGACTGGAACCATCAGGTTAACATATAAGACGGTAGCCTGCTGGCTCGTCCCCGGAAGCTTCCTATACCTTCTCCGCTTCCCCCTCACCGTCTGTCTCTTGGTCTAGTGGTCTAAAGCGCGAGCGCCGAGCAAACGTTCCGGGTTCGGTTTTGCCACACGGTCAGCCCCTACCCCAATTTGGCATGTTGAACAGCCATGCTACCTAAATATACCAAGCTTAGACTTAGACTTAAATTCACGAATCTGTCGACAATTCAGCTGTCGGCAAATTGGCTTGTCGGCAATTTGGCTGTCGGCAATTCGAATGTCGGCAATAGGGCTGGAACCCTAATTTTCCACCGGCCTTCGACAGGCTCGGTAGTGCAACAAACATCTCGGACAGAACCGTCAATTTCCTATAATCGTGCTCATCTTTACGATCTCCGATCAGAAAACTAAAAAAATCTGTTTTTGGGCGAAAACCGTAAAGCTCAAGCAAGCGATGTGACTTACGCAAGGCGGTGGAGACCGCGCCTTTCGAAAAAATTATTCAACCATACCTTTCAGACTACCACCACCACGACGACCACCACTACCACGACAACATCCACGACAACGGTGAGTTGCATCGCGCCAATTGATCTGCCAGATACATTTCAGAGGACTAATTCAATCCATTCCAGACAACCACCACCACCACTACCACGACGACGACGACGACGACGACGACTACCACGACGACAACGACGACGACCACAACGACAACGGTGAGTTGCATCGAGCCATCTCTTCTTCCAAACACATTTCAGAGAAGACTAATTCAATCCATTTCAGACAACCACCACCACCACTACCACGACGACGACGACGACGACGACTACCACGACGACAACGACGACGACCACAACGACAACGGTGAGTTGCATCGAGCCATCTCTTCTTCCAAAACACATTTCAGAGAAGACTAATATAATCCATTTCAGACAACCACCACCACCACCACTACCACCACGACGACGACGACGACGACTACCACGACGACGACGACGACGACGACGACTACCACGACGACAACGACCACGACCACAACGACAACGGTGAGTTGCATCGAGCCATCTCTTCTTCCAAAACACATTTCAGAGAAGACTAATATAATCCATTTCAGACAACCACCACCACCACTACCACCACGACGACGACGACGACGACAACGACGACGACCACAACGACAACGGTGAGTTGCATCGAGCCATTTTTTGCCAAATACATTTCAGAGGACTAATTCGATCCATTTCAGACAACCACCACCACCACTACCACGACGACGACGACGACGACTACCACGACGACAACGACGACGACCACAACGACAACGGTGAGTTGCATCGAGCCATCTCTTCTTCCAAACACATTTCAGAGAAGACTAATTCAATCCATTTCAGACAACCACCACCACCACTACCACCACGACCACGACGACGACGACGACTACGACGACGACGACGACGACGACGACGACGACGACAACGGTGAGTTGCATCAAGCCATTTTTTGCCAAATACATTTCAGAGGACTAATTCGATCCATTTCAGACAACCACCACCACCACTACCACGACGACGACGACGACGACGACTACGACGACTACCACGACGACAACGACCACGACCACAACGACAACGGTGAGTTGCATCAAGCCATTTTTTGCCAAATACATTTCAGAGGACTAATTCAATCCATTTCAGACAACCACCACCACCACCACTACACGACGACGACGACGACGACGACTACCACGACGACGACGACGACGACGACTACCACGACGACAACGACCACGACCACAACGACAACGGTGAGTTGCATCGAGCCATTTTTTGCCACATACATTTCAGAGGACTAATTCAATCCATTTCAGACAACCACCACCACCACCACTACCACGACGACGACGACGACGACGACGACCACGACGACGACGACGACGACGACTACCACGACGACGACGACGACGACGACTACCACGACGACAACGACCACGACCACAACGACAACGGTGAGTTGCATCGAGCCATGTCTTCTTCCAAACACATTTCAGAGAAGACTAATTCAATCCATTTCAGACAACCACCACCACCACTACCACCACGACGACGACGACGACGACTACCACGACGACAACGACGACGACCACAACGACAACGGTGAGTTGCATCGAGCCATCTCTTCTTCCAAACACATTTCAGAAGACTAATTCAATCCATTTCAGACAACCACCACCACCACTACCACCACGACGACGACGACGACGACTACCACGACGACGACGACAACGACGACGACCACAACGACAACGGTGAGTTGCATCGAGCCATGTCTTCTTCCAAACACATTTCAGAGAAGACTAATTCAATCCATTTCAGACAACCACCACCACCACTACCACCACGACGACGACGACGACGACTACCACGACGACGACGACAACGACGACGACCACAACGACAACGGTGAGTTGCATCGAGCCATGTCTTCTTCCAAACACATTTCAGAGAAGACTAATTCAATCCATTTCAGACAACCACCACCACCACTACCACCACGACGACGACGACGACGACTACCACGACGACAACGACGACGACCACAACGACAACGGTGAGTTGCATCGAGCCATCTTTTGCCAAATACATTTCAGAGAAGACTAATTCAATCCATTTCAGACAACCACCACCACCACTACCACCACGACGACGACGACGACGACTACCACGACGACAACGACGACGACCACAACGACAACGGTGAGTTGCATCGAGCCATGTCTTCTTCCAAACACATTTCAGAGAAGACTAATTCAATCCATTTCAGACAACCACCACCACCACTACCACCACGACGACGACGACGACGACTACGACGACGACAACGACGACGACCACAACGACAACGGTGAGTTGCATCGAGCCATCTTTTGCCAAATACATTTCAGAGAAGACTAATTCAATCCATTTCAGACAACCACCACCACCACTACCACCACGACGACGACGACGACGACTACGACGACGACAACGACGACGACCACAACGACAACGGTGAGTTGCATCGAGCCATGTCTTCTTCCAAATACATTTCAGAGAAGACTAATTCAATCCATTTCAGACAACCACCACCACCACTACCACCACGACGACGACGACGACGACTACGACGACGACGACGACGACGACTACCACGACCACAACGACGACGACCACAACGACAACGGTGAGTTGCATCGAGCCATCTCTTCTTCCAAACACATTTCAGAGAAGACTAATTCAATCCATTTCAGACAACCACCACCACCACCACTACCACGACGACGACGACGACGACGACTACGACGACGACGACGACGACCACGACGACAACGGTGAGTTGCATCAAGCCATTTTTTGCCAAATACATTTCAGAGGACTAATTCGATCCATTTCAGACAACCACCACCACCACTACCACCACGACGACGACGACGACGACTACGACGACGACGACGACGACGACGACTACCACGACGACAACGACCACGACCACAACGACAACGGTGAGTTGCATCGAGCCATTTTTTGCCAAATACATTTCAGAGAAGACTAATTCAATCCATTTCAGACAACCACCACCACCACTACCACGACGGGGCCCCGACGACGACGACGACTACCACGACGACGACGACGACGACGACGACTACCACGACGACAACGACGACGACCACAACGACAACGGTGAGTTGCATCGAGCCATTTTCTTCCAAACACATTTCAGAGAAGACTAATTCAATCCATTTCAGACAACCACCACCACCACTACCACCACGACGACGACGACGACGACTACCACGACGACAACGACGACGACCACAACGACAACGGTGAGTTGCATCGAGCCATCTCTTCTTCCAAACACATTTCAGAGAAGACTAATTCAATCCATTTCAGACAACCACCACCACCACTACCACCACGACGACGACGACGACGACTACGACGACGACAACGACGACGACCACAACGACAACGGTGAGTTGCATCGAGCCATGTCTTCTTCCAAACACATTTCAGAGAAGACTAATTCAATCCATTTCAGACAACCACCACCACCACTACCACCACGACGACGACGACGACGACTACGACGACGACGACGACAACGACGACGACCACAACGACAACGGTGAGTTGCATCGAGCCATGTCTTCTTCCAAACACATTTCAGAGAAGACTAATTCAATCCATTTCAGACAACCACCACCACCACTACCACCACGACGACGACGACGACGACTACGACGACGACGACGACGACAACGACGACGACCACAACGACAACGGTGAGTTGCATCGAGCCATGTCTTCTTCCAAACACATTTCAGAGAAGACTAATTCAATCCATTTCAGACAACCACCACCACCACTACCACCACGACGACGACGACGACGACGACGACGACGACGACGACGACAACGACGACGACCACAACGACAACGGTGAGTTGCATCGAGCCATCTCTTCTTCCAAACACATTTCAGAGAAGACTAATTCAATCCATTTCAGACAACCACCACCACCACTACCACCACGACGACGACGACGACGACGACTACCACGACGACAACGACGACGACCACAACGACAACGGTGAGTTGCATCGAGCCATTTTTTTCCCAAATACATTTCAGAGAAGACTAATTCAATCCATTTCAGACAACCACCACCACCACTACCACCACGACGACGACGACGACGACTACGACGACGACGACGACGACAACGACGACGACCACAACGACAACGGTGAGTTGCATCGAGCCATGTCTTCTGCCAAACACATTTTAGAGAAGACTAATTCAATCCATTTCAGACAACCACCACCACCACTACCACGACGACGACGACGACGACGACTACCACGACGACAACGACGACGACCACAACGACAACGGTGAGTTGCATCGAGCCATTTTTTGCCAAACACATTTCAGAGAAGACTAATTCAATCCATTTCAGACAACCACCACCACCACTACCACCACGACGACGACGACGACGACTACCACGACGACAACGACGACGACCACAACGACAACGGTGAGTTGCATCGAGCCATTTTTTGCCAAATACATTTCAGAGAAGACTAATTCCATCCATTTCAGACGACCACCACCACCACCACTACCACGACGACGACGACGACGACTACGACGACGACGACGACAACGACGACGACCACAACGACAACGGTGAGTTGCATCGAGC
Organism: Mesorhabditis spiculigera; assembly: GCA_958295435.1. Lineage (NCBI taxonomy): Eukaryota > Metazoa > Nematoda > Chromadorea > Rhabditida > Rhabditidae > Mesorhabditis > Mesorhabditis spiculigera. The sequence goes on from CATQJA010002655.1 coordinate 294,508, forward strand.
CATCTCTTCTTCCAAACACATTTCAGAGAAGACTAATTCAATCCATTTCAGACAACCACCACCACCACTACCACCACGACGACGACCACAACGACAACGGTGAGTTGCATCGAGCCATCTCTTCTTCCAAACACATTTCAGAGAAGACTAATTCAATCCATTTCAGACAACCACCACCACCACTACCACCACGACGACGACGACGACGACTACACGACGACGACGACAACGACGACGACCACAACGACAACGGTGAGTTGCATCGAGCCATCTCTTCTTCCAAACACATTTCAGAGAAGACTAATTCAATCCATTTCAGACAACCACCACCACCACCACCACCACGACGACGACGACGACGACGACGACGACGACGACGACAACGACGACGACCACAACGACAACGGTGAGTTGCATCGAGCCATCTCTTCTTCCAAACACATTTCAGAGAAGACTAATTCAATCCATTTCAGACAACCACCACCACCACTACCACCACGACGACGACGACGACGACTACGACGACGACGACGACGACAACGACGACGACCACAACGACAACGGTGAGTTGCATCGAGCCATCTCTTCTTCCAAACACATTTCAGAGAAGACTAATTCAATCCATTTCAGACAACCACCACCACCACCACCACCACGACCACGACGACGACGACGACGACGACGACGACGACAACGACGACGACCACAACGACAACGGTGAGTTGCATCGAGCCATGTCTTCTTCCAAACACATTTCAGAGAAGACTAATTCAATCCATTTCAGACAACCACCACCACCACCACCACCACGACGACGACGACGACGACTACGACGACGACAACGACGACGACCACAACGACAACGGTGAGTTGCATCGAGCCATGTCTTCTTCCAAACACATTTCAGAGAAGACTAATTCAATCCATTTCAGACAACCACCACCACCACTACCACCACGACGACGACGACGACGACTACGACGACGACAACGACGACGACCACAACGACAACGGTGAGTTGCATCGAGCCATCTCTTCTTCCAAACACATTTCAGAGAAGACTAATTCAATCCATTTCAGACAACCACCACCACCACTACCACCACGACGACGACGACGACGACTACGACGACGACAACGACGACGACCACAACGACAACGGTGAGTTGCATCGAGCCATTTTTTGCCAAATACATTTCAGAGAAGACTAATTCAATCCATTTCAGACAACCACCACCACCACTACCACCACGACGACGACGACGACGACACCACGACGACAACGACGACGACCACAACGACAACGGTGAGTTGCATCGAGCCATCTCTTCTTCCAAACACATTTCAGAGAAGACTAATTCAATCCATTTCAGACAACCACCACCACCACTACCACCACGACGACGACGACGACGACTACGACGACGACAACGACGACGACCACAACGACAACGGTGAGTTGCATCGAGCCATCTCTTCTTCCAAACACATTTCAGAGAAGACTAATTCAATCCATTTCAGACAACCACCACCACCACTACCACCACGACGACGACGACGACGACGACGACCACGACGACAACGACGACGACCACAACGACAACGGTGAGTTGCATCGAGCCATCTCTTCTTCCAAACACATTTCAGAGAAGACTAATTCAATCCATTTCAGACAACCACCACCACCACTACCACCACGACGACGACGACGACGACGACGACCACGACGACAACGACGACGACCACAACGACAACGGTGAGTTGCATCGAGCCATGTCTTCTTCCAAACACATTTCAGAGAAGACTAATTCAATCCATTTCAGACAACCACCACCACCACTACCACCACGACGACGACGACGACGACTACCACGACGACAACGACGACGACCACAACGACAACGGTGAGTTGCATCGAGCCATCTCTTCTTCCAAACACATTTCAGAGAAGACTAATTCAATCCATTTCAGACAACCACCACCACCACTACCACCACGACGACGACGACGACGACTACGACGACGACAACGACGACGACCACAACGACAACGGTGAGTTGCATCGAGCCATCTCTTCTTCCAAACACATTTCAGAGAAGACTAATTCAATCCATTTCAGACAACCACCACCACCACTACCACCACGACGACGACGACGACGACTACGACGACGACAACGACGACGACCACAACGACAACGGTGAGTTGCATCGAGCCATTCTTCTTCCAAACACATTTCAGAGAAGACTAATTCAATCCATTTCAGACAACCACCACCACCACTACCACCACGACGACGACGACGACGACTACCACGACGACAACGACGACGACCACAACGACAACGGTGAGTTGCATCGAGCCATTTTTTGCCAAATACATTTCAGAGAAGACTAATTCAATCCATTTCAGACAACCACCACCACCACTACCACCACGACGACGACGACGACGACTGCGACGACGACGACGACGACGACCACAACGACAACGGTGAGTTGCATCGAGCCATGTCTTCTGCCAAACACATTTCAGAGAAGACTAATTCAATCCATTTCAGACAACCACCACCACCACTACCACGACGACGACGACGACGACGACTACCACGACGACAACGACGACGACCACAACGACAACGGTGAGTTGCATCGAGCCATCTCTTCTTCCAAACACATTTCAGAGAAGACTAATTCAATCCATTTCAGACAACCACCACCACCACTACCACCACGACGACGACGACGACGACGACTACCACGACGACAACGACGACGACCACAACGACAACGGTGAGTTGCATCGAGCCATTTTTTGCCAAATACATTTCAGAGGACTAATTCGATCCATTTCAGACAACCACCACCACCACTACCACGACGACGACGACGACGACGACGACTACCACGACGACAACGACGACGACCACAACGACAACGGTGAGTTGCATCGAGCCATCTCTTCTTCCAAACACATTTCAGAGAAGACTAATTCAATCCATTTCAGACAACCACCACCACCACTACCACCGACGACGACGACGACGACGACGACGACGACAACGACGACGACCACAACGACAACGGTGAGTTGCATCGAGCCATGTCTTCTTCCAAACACATTTCAGAGAAGACTAATTCAATCCATTTCAGACAACCACCACCACCACTACCACCACGACGACGACGACGACGACGACGACCACGACGACAACGACGACGACCACAACGACAACGGTGAGTTGCATCGAGCCATTTTTTGCCAAATACATTTCAGAGAAGACTAATTCAATCCATTTCAGACAACCACCACCACCACTACCACCGACGACGACGACGACGACGACGACCACGACGACAACGACGACGACCACAACGACAACGGTGAGTTGCATCGAGCCATCTCTTCTTCCAAACACATTTCAGAGAAGACTAATTCAATCCATTTCAGACAACCACCACCACCACTACCACCACGACGACGACGACGACGACGACGACTACCACGACCACAACGACAACGGTGAGTTGCATCGAGCCATCTCTTCTTCCAAACACATTTCAGAGAAGACTAATTCAATCCATTTCAGACAACCACCACCACCACTACCACCACGACGACGACGACGACGACTACGACGACGACAACGACGACGACCACAACGACAACGGTGAGTTGCATCGAGCCATCTCTTCTTCCAAACACATTTCAGAGAAGACTAATTCAATCCATTTCAGACAACCACCACCACCACTACCACCACGACGACGACGACGACGACGACGACGACCACGACGACAACGACGACGACCACAACGACAACGGTGAGTTGCATCGAGCCATCTCTTCTTCCAAACACATTTCAGAGAAGACTAATTCAATCCATTTCAGACAACCACCACCACCACTACCACCACGACGACGACGACGACGACGACGACGACGACAACGACGACGACCACAACGACAACGGTGAGTTGCATCGAGCCATCTCTTCTTCCAAACACATTTCAGAGAAGACTAATTCAATCCATTTCAGACAACCACCACCACCACTACCACCACGACGACGACGACGACGACTACCACGACGACAACGACGACGACCACAACGACAACGGTGAGTTGCATCGAGCCATCTCTTCTTCCAAACACATTTCAGAGAAGACTAATTCAATCCATTTCAGACAACCACCACCACCACTACCACCACGACGACGACGACGACGACTACCACGACGACAACGACGACGACCACAACGACAACGGTGAGTTGCATCGAGCCATCTCTTCTTCCAAATACATTTCAGAGAAGACTAATTCAATCCATTTCAGACAACCACCACCACCACTACCACCACGACGACGACCACAACGACAACGGTGAGTTGCATCGAGCCATCTCTTCTTCCAAACACATTTCAGAGAAGACTAATTCAATCCATTTCAGACAACCACCACCACCACTACCACGACGACGACGACGACGACGACTACCACGACGACAACGACGACGACCACAACGACAACGGTGAGTTGCATCGAGCCATCTCTTCTTCCAAACACATTTCAGAGAAGACTAATTCAATCCATTTCAGACAACCACCACCACCACTACCACCACGACGACGACGACGACGACTACCACGACGACAACGACGACGACCACAACGACAACGGTGAGTTGCATCGAGCCATCTCTTCTTCCAAACACATTTCAGAGAAGACTAATTCAATCCATTTCAGACAACCACCACCACCACTACCACCACGACGACGACGACGACGACTACGACGACGACGACGACGACCACAACGACAACGGTGAGTTGCATCGAGCCATCTCTTCTTCCAAACACATTTCAGAGAAGACTAATTCAATCCATTTCAGACAACCACCACCACCACTACCACCACGACGACGACGACGACGACTACGACGACGACAACGACGACGACCACAACGACAACGGTGAGTTGCATCGAGCCATCTCTTCTTCCAAACACATTTCAGAGAAGACTAATTCAATCCATTTCAGACAACCACCACCACCACTACCACCACGACGACGACGACGACGACTACACGACGACGACAACGACGACGACCACAACGACAACGGTGAGTTGCATCGAGCCATCTCTTCTTCCAAACACATTTCAGAGAAGACTAATTCAATCCATTTCAGACAACCACCACCACCACTACCACCACGACGACGACGACGACGACTACGACGACAACGACGACGACCACAACGACAACGGTGAGTTGCATCGAGCCATCTCTTCTTCCAAACACATTTCAGAGAAGACTAATTCAATCCATTTCAGACAACCACCACCACCACTACCACCACGACGACGACGACGACGACTACCACGACGACAACGACGACGACCACAACGACAACGGTGAGTTGCATCGAGCCATCTCTTCTTCCAAACACATTTCAGAGAAGACTAATTCAATCCATTTCAGACAACCACCACCACCACTACCACCACGACGACGACGACGACGACTACGACGACGACTACCACGACGACGACCACAACGACAACGGTGAGTTGCATCGAGCCATCTCTTCTTCCAAACACATTTCAGAGAAGACTAATTCAATCCATTTCAGACAACCACCACCACCACTACCACCACGACGACGACGACGACGACGACGACGACTACCACGACGACAACGACGACGACCACAACGACAACGGTGAGTTGCATCGAGCCATCTCTTCTTCCAAACACATTTCAGAGAAGACTAATTCAATCCATTTCAGACAACCACCACCACCACTACCACCACGACGACGACGACGACGACTACCACGACGACAACGACGACGACCACAACGACAACGGTGAGTTGCATCGAGCCATCTCTTTTTCCAAATACATTTCAGAGGACTAATTCAATCCATTTCAGACAACCACCACCACCACTACCACGACGACGACGACGACGACGACTACCACGACGACAACGACGACGACCACAACGACAACGGTGAGTTGCATCGAGCCATTCTTCTTCCAAACACATTTCAGAGAAGACTAATTCAATCCATTTCAGACAACCACCACCACCACTACCACCACGACGACGACGACGACGACTACGACGACGACGACGACGACGACCACAACGACAACGGTGAGTTGCATCGAGCCATCTCTTCTTCCAAACACATTTCAGAGAAGACTAATTCAATCCATTTCAGACAACCACCACCACCACTACCACCACGACGACGACGACGACGACTACCACGACGACAACGACGACGACCACAACGACAACGGTGAGTTGCATCGAGCCATCTCTTCTTCCAAACACATTTCAGAGAAGACTAATTCAATCCATTTCAGACAACCACCACCACCACTACCACCACGACGACGACGACGACGACTACGACGACGACAACGACGACGACCACAACGACAACGGTGAGTTGCATCGAGCCATCTCTTCTTCCAAACACATTTCAGAGAAGACTAATTCAATCCATTTCAGACAACCACCACCACCACTACCACCACGACGACGACGACGACGACTACCACGACGACAACGACGACGACCACAACGACAACGGTGAGTTGCATCGAGCCATCTCTTCTTCCAAACACATTTCAGAGAAGACTAATTCAATCCATTTCAGACAACCACCACCACCACTACCACCACGACGACGACGACGACGACTACCACGACGACAACGACGACGACCACAACGACAACGGTGAGTTGCATCGAGCCATCTCTTCTTCCAAACACATTTCAGAGAAGACTAATTCAATCCATTTCAGACAACCACCACCACCACTACCACGACGACGACGACGACGACGACTACCACGACGACAACGACGACGACCACAACGACAACGGTGAGTTGCATCGAGCCATCTCTTCTTCCAAACACATTTCAGAGAAGACTAATTCAATCCATTTCAGACAACCACCACCACCACTACCACCACGACGACGACGACGACGACGACTACGACGACGACAACGACGACGACCACAACGACAACGGTGAGTTGCATCGAGCCATCTCTTCTTCCAAACACATTTCAGAGAAGACTAATTCAATCCATTTCAGACAACCACCACCACCACTACCACCACGACGACGACGACGACGACTACCACGACGACAACGACGACGACCACAACGACAACGGTGAGTTGCATCGAGCCATCTCTTCTTCCAAACACATTTCAGAGAAGACTAATTCAATCCATTTCAGACAACCACCACCACCACTACCACCACGACGACGACGACGACGACGACTACCACGACGACAACGACGACGACCACAACGACAACGGTGAGTTGCATCGAGCCATCTCTTCTTCCAAACACATTTCAGAGAAGACTAATTCAATCCATTTCAGACAACCACCACCACCACTACCACCACGACGACGACGACGACGACGACGACTACCACGACGACAACGACGACGACCACAACGACAACGGTGAGTTGCATCGAGCCATCTCTTCTTCCAAACACATTTCAGAGAAGACTAATTCAATCCATTTCAGACAACCACCACCACCACTACCACCACGACGACGACGACGACGACTACGACGACGACGACGACGACCACAACGACAACGGTGAGTTGCATCGAGCCATCTTCTTCCAAACACATTTCAGAGAGGACTAATTCAATCCATTTCAGACAACCACCACCACCACTACCACCACGACGACGACGACGCACGACGACAACGACACGACAACGACAACGGTGAGTTGCATCGAGCCATCTCTTCTTCCAAACACATTTCAGAGAAGACTAATTCAATCCATTTCAGACAACCACCACCACCACTACCACCACGACGACGACGACGACGACGACGACTACCACGACGACAACGACGACGACCACAACGACAACGGTGAGTTGCATCGAGCCATCTCTTCTTCCAAACACATTTCAGAGAAGACTAATTCAATCCATTTCAGACAACCACCACCACCACTACCACCACGACGACGACGACGACGACTACGACGACGACTACCACGACGACAACGACGACGGTGAGTTGCATCGAGCCATCTCTTCTTCCAAACACATTTCAGAGAAGACTAATTCAATCCATTTCAGACAACCACCACCACCACTACCACCACGACGACGACGACGACGACGACGACTACCACGACGACAACGACGACGACCACAACGACAACGGTGAGTTGCATCGAGCCATCTCTTCTTCCAAACACATTTCAGAGAAGACTAATTCAATCCATTTCAGACAACCACCACCACCACTACCACCACGACGACGACGACGACGACGACGACTACCACGACCACAACGACGACGACCACAACGACAACGGTGAGTTGCATCGAGCCATCTCTTCTTCCAAACACATTTTAGAGAAGACTGATTCAATCCATTTCAGACAACCACCACCACCACTACCACCACGACGACGACGACGACGACTACGAAACCCCCCACCAACGACGACTACCACGACGACAACGACGACGGTGAGTTGCATCCAGCCATCTCTTCTTCCAAACACATTTCAGAGAAGACTAATCCATTCTATTTCAGACAACAACCACCACTACCACCACGACGACGACTACCACAACGACCACGACGACAACTACCACGACCACGACCACCACGACAACGACGACCACGACCACCACGACAACGACGACGACGACTACCACGACAACGGTGAGTTGAATCGAGCCAAATGATCTGCAAATACATTTCATAGATGATTGATCCAATTGATTTCAGACAACAACCACTACCACCACTACCACGACAACCACGACGGTATCAACTATAATAATTTTCTTGAGGTGTCTGTCCGTCTGTCTGTCTGTGCGTCATGTCCCAGATTCACTCGAAGGGAGAGGAGCTAGAGCTTAGCTCTCTTCGGATTCGGATAGAGCATGGTCAGAAACCCCCAAACTGATAAAAAAATTATGAAAAAGTTTTAATTTAAATTATTAAAATTAACTTTGAATTTTTCCTTATAAAAGGGGGGAGGGGTTTGCCCGATTTCGACATAGTGGCCGGTCGCGCGCGGTTGGCCAGGGAGGGCGGGCAGGGAAGGGGCGGCCGGTTGGGGGGGAGGCGCTGGAAGCGGCTGGTTTTTTACAATTTTGGACGCTGCCTTATAGGGCTGTGAGGTTGACATGTCTAACCGCTCTTATTGTTGGGCTAACTTTGCTTTTAGACAAGCGCTGGTTGCTGCAAGTTGGGAGGTGTTTGGAGCGAATGGAGTTCGCCGACGACGGCTTGCTCGGACTCTTGCGGTCTTTGCGGAAACTGGACTCTCACCAGGACTTGCCTCTCTGCGCCGAGCTGCCCATGCGCGTGGGTTTACACAGGATACCTTAAATAATACGGAGCTATGAATCTGTAAGATTAGGAATTTGAGCACTATATTTTAGCGGTGCTACGACGAAGGTTACTCCGTGCAACAACACTTTATGTGAATTCCCGAGGAGCACGTGCTGCTCACCCTATGTCAAGACAGGACCGGTCAACGGACTGTATGTGTGCGGAAATTATGTGGGCTTCTTGGTATTAGGTTATATTTTGGATTCAGTCGGATCCCGAGCCGCCAGCATCTGATGAATGCGCCCTTGACTGCTGCCCGAATGGAGGTGTTTGGGGAGAATGGTCTCAGGGAGGACAGTGCTCGACCAAGTGCGGAGCCTGCTCGACGATTACACAGGTGCCAGTAAAAAATTTGTCTAATGGTTGTTGTTATAGAGACGCGTCTGCCTGACGGAACCGAAATGCGGAGCCTGCACCGGACAAGCCACTCGATCTGTATACTGCAACATCCGTAAGTGACGATTGTAGGTTGAAATCTCGACGATTTTCAGAGGTATGCTACTACCCGCAGAACAGTTGCTGCTCACCTTGGCACGCGACTGTCGTCAACAATACAAATGCTTGTGGAGATATTGTAAGTTTTAGCAACCGGTTTTGAAATTAGAATTTTTACAGCCAGCCCCGTACGATCCGACGCCAGCCCCGAATGTTTGCCCTCCACCTTGCTGCCCATTGAATGGAACCTGGTCTGAATGGTCAACAACCCAGGTTGGTTCTTTTCTAATAAACCTCAGAAGGCAGGCGGGGCAAAAGCCTTAGGTATGAAGGGTGTACCAAAAAAAGGACCGCCGTAGCGACTCGGAGAAGTCTCAGATTTTGACGATTTAGGTATTTATCGAAAGCTCTCGGAAAGGCGAGAAAACAAGCAGCACTTTTTGTTTTTCAATATAGGCATTTTTATTCACTAAATTTAAGGCCAAAATTCATGAAAACTGCAGATTGTATGCAAATTTCGCATGTTAATTGCTTGCTAAGGTAACAGGACGATACTAATTTTACTTTTGTTTTTAAGAAATCGTTAAATATCGAGCGCGGGCTATAGAAATTTGTAAAACCAAAAGCACTTGTTTTCTCGCTTTCACGAGAGCGTTCGAATGGTGTAACAATCATGCTGATCCGATTTTTCTCCGGACCGCTAGACCGGACCGTACTGATTCCAACATTTTCTAGACCTGCCCCGATTATTGCGGATCTTGCGGTAATTTGACCTACACCCGAACCTGTACCTCGATGGCTGATGGCTGCCCCTGCACGTAGGAGTTGCCTTTTCAGCGTATTTATCCCGTTTTCAGTGGAGACACGACAAAGGTGCAAGCGTGCAACATCGGTGTCTGCTACTTCCCGCGTCTCTCTTGCTGCCCCGGCTACAGCGCCACCGTCATTGACGATACCAATGCGTGCGGACCCCAGCCCACTGTAGGCACTAGAGTTTGGACATTTACACGAACCTTATTCAGCTGACCCCTGATGCCCCACCGTTCGACAACTGCAGCACAACTTGTTGCACATCGGGTGGTTGGTGTCTTCTACTTGGTTCTTATAATTAATTTATTAGGAATTTGGAGCGAATGGTCATGGAGCGGCAGCTGGCAGAAGGGAGGAGACTATAAGAATTTGACGTGCGGAAATTGCGAACAGCGAACACAGAAGAGGACGTGTCTGTCAGCCACTTACGGATGTCCTTGCACGTACGTGTTAATGCGCCTTAATAACTACGCCGTCTGTCTTGGGAAAATGTTGATGTTTTTTTCCACTAATGGTGGTTTGAAAAAGCCGTTTTAGTGGACCCAGCACAAACGCGATCGGCAACAACGATACGCTCTGTGTATTCCCGAACCCGACATGCTGTAATGGATATGTGAAGAAGCTGAACACGACCTCGAAGAAGTACACTTGCCAAGCCAACGCTACTATTCCAGCCCCTGTTGGCGATGGATGTTGCCCACCAAGTCAGTTTTCGGCAAATTTGATCATTAAGCTTCGGATATTATTCTTTGATCAATCGATTTTTAGGCGGACTTGGCCTCTGGAACCCATGGCAAAGCTGGGCGACTTGCAGTGCCACTTGTGGTCTCTGCGGAACCCAATCTAGGACGAGGACATGCGCTTCTGCTGCCTATGGATGCCCATGCACGTTAGTGGCATTTTTAGAGCGTAGCAGACTACATTTTAGCGGAAATTCGACTACATCTCGCGCTTGCGGCAATCCGGCTTGTACGGGCGCTACACCTTGCTGCGGAGGAACGTACCAAGCGATTGCTTACGATGGAACATTGTTCTGCCAGGATACGCCGGTAAGGGGGCAGATTGAGTGTTTTAGAAAACGTTAGAAAGTGCTGTGTATGCACTATTGGTCAATTTAGTGGGCCCCCACGTGCGCAGGAGTGTGGACAGAATGGACATTGACCACAAACTGTACCACCAACCTTGTGCTGACGCCGGCCAACTGCGGAATGTGCGCCAAGACGACGTACAACCGCTTCTGCATGAACCCTGGATGCAACTGCTCCAATAGCCCGTAAGATGTTGTTATGACTTTCTTTTTCGTTTGTTTCTCTCTCTCTCTCTCTCTCTCTCTCTCTCTCTCTTTCTGACCCTCCCTCTCTAACCCCTCAATTTTTCAGCGCCGATTTCCAAAAACAAGTTGCCTGCACGGACACGATCTGCACGTTCCCCAACGCGACCTGCTGCGCTGGATACGCGAAGAAGCTGAACACGACCTCGAAGAAATACACTTGCCAACCCACCTAAGAACATAATCAAAGAATGAGAACTACCAGTTTGTTATGATTTTTCAGCCCGCCTAATAAATATTTTTTAAGTAATCCAGTATTTCAATACACATTTATACACGACCATTTAACTGTTCACCACCCCAGGGATCGAACCCTGGGGCCCTAGGTACACCACAAACATTGAAAAACGGCTTTAAAAGACTTTAAATACGCACATACACATTGTTTATTAGAAAATGGCCCCAATTTACATACTGAATAATCCAGTCATGGACAAATCAATCCGTTTCTTTTTTTGCCAATCACCTAATAGATACAAAACGCCATTTTTTTTAAATTTTCCTAAATTGACATATTACAACGACCCCGAATGATCCCTAGTTGGTTTGATTAAAAACGGAAAAAGTTATTTCCTTAGTATATCACACTAATTTACATTCATCAATACACATAATAATCTAATAATGCTTCAATTGATTCCGCTTCCTTACCCGCTTCTCTAAAACGCGCAAAATACCATTTTTTTAGTAAATTATACCAATTTGCATTCCACGAGGCTTCGATTCTCATGCTCAGAGGCTGTTCCCGCTCCCCTAGAAAAGCAAGAATACTTTTTTTGTCGAGATTATTGCAATTTACATCTATGAATGTCCCGAATAATCTAATAATGCTCACATTAATCCCTAGGTCTTCTCCAAAGGGCGGCCTTTTGTGAGTATAGACCGAAGAGCCGAGAGGCATTGCCTTTTCTTGGTCAAGTGGCTTGTCGAACCGGGGGGTCAAATTGGTCGCTTGTTAATCCATCCTCTCCAGAGAGGGGGTGGCCCTTATCCGCATTGTCCCTTCCGGGGGCCCTCCGTATTGGCGGCATTTGCATAAATGCCGCTTCTAGTGTGAGTTGATCCGGGCGGCGAGCTGGAGGAATACACGCATATGTTCGGGGTGGTTGTAGATTTTGGGCGCCGGGTGGCTGGGTGGCTGTTTTGATTGCTAATTGGTTAAAGGTCCCGGCAAGGCAAGACTGTGGATTTTTGTGTTCACTGCACAGCATGTTTTTCATTGCGTAATTGGTCATTATTATTTATATTTCGTGCCAAGCAAAAGCGAATTCGATAAATAAAAGTCTTGAAAATCCATAGTTGCCACTTGTCCTCACTTTTAAAGAACCGTGCCAGGCAGGTCTATGGATTTCCCAAAAATTTCAGCCGCGCCCGCGAGACTTGACGCGCCAGCGACGAGGCGTTGCGTGTCGCGGGCGAGGCAAAATTCTGATAAAATCTAAAAATTTCGATTTTGAATCTAGAAAAAACTAGAAAATCCAAAAAGCTAGAAAGGGAAATATCTTAAATTGCGCCTTCTTTTACGGAGCTTTGAGACTCCGCGAGACAGTTTAATACGTTTAGCGGCTGAATTAATCGCTATAAGCGTTCTTTCCCTCTCTCTCTCTCTCTCTCTCTCTCTCTCTCTCTCTCTCTCTCTCTTTCTCTGTCTTTCTCTCACCACGTTTTAGCTAACTGCTGTTTTCTACAATCTCAGAGATTCCAAATCCCTCTAAGACCTCCCCGAGTTCGCGATGGTACGTGTCGTGAGTTGTAAGGCGTAGGGCTTGAGGGGGTGAGCCTGGTGGTTGTTGTGTGACAGTCAGGCTGTTCTCCAACAGTCTCTCTCTCTCTCTCTCTCTCTCTCTCTATCTCTCTCTCTATCTCTCTCTCTCTTTCTTTGTCTTTCTCTCTATCTCTCTCTCTCTTTCTTTGTCTTTCTCTCACCACGTTGTAGCCAACTGCTGTTTTCTACAATTTCAGAGATTCCAAACCCCTCTAAAACCTCCCTGAGTTTCTCCTAACCTGCAAGACGCCTCATTTGACGCGGGAATCGCTTCCAGGAAGCATCCGGATCGTCGCAAGCCCGTCGCGACGTATCCATTACCGCGTTGTCGTCGGTGGTCCGGGCCCCAACCATTGGATCGTGGATACCGTCTCTAGATTCTTCCCTCTTCTTCTCAACACCTTCCAATCCAATCGCCACATGTCTCGTTGGGAGGAGGTGTTTACCCGGGTATGCGACGCACAATAGCACTCAGCTCAGCGCCCCAAGTCCAGAAATGACCGCCCAGCTAATGTGCACAGAATCGCCCCAGACACGCCCTCGATCCACCCACGGGACCAGTCACTCCCCCCAATGGGATACGGTAGCTGGGTAGGCTGGGCGCGCGGCTGGGTACCATAATCCTGGCATGCCCGATTTTGGTTTTTGCTGTTTTAGAGGTTTTGAACTAATCTTATAATCATATTATTCATAAATATAATATAATTAGAATACCAGATTCCTGAAATTTTTGCAAATCTTCATGGTGTCGATCTTCGTATGGTTGGGTTCTAAAAGATGAATTTTTGTAAGCTTATGTTAAAACCGTTTTATAATCGGTATTTAGTAGTTTTTTTATTAAGAAAATCCGCCAAATTATCGAATAAGCCAAAATTTGGTGTTTTGGAGCCCTAGATTCGCTCTTTCCTTCTTCTTTCTAAGAGCTGTAAAAAATCGTAAATTTTTAAAGGCCTCTCAAATTTCCAAAGTTTTGTTATTTAATTTCTTTTTTTATGATTTAATCCACTGGTCGATTTTTATCTGTATTATCTCATGTCTCTATGATTATTTGCTTTCCTAACCCTAAATCGGCCGAACTTCCATTTTCCAGTTTCCATCATGAGCTCGCCAGCCTCTCTAACACCCCAAAGCTTTTCCCAAGAACAATTGCTGCATATCTGGGGTATGAGATACACTATTACGCAGACAAAATCTCAATTTAAGGAGCCAGAAACATGTCCAAGATGGGGCGACGATTCGGCGGGGATGGAGAAGCCGGGGGCGGACCCCCACCCCCACCACAACCACAGCCAATCAAGACCGGCGCTGGCACGAAGCCAAAGGTATTGAATTAAGCTAGAAAATAAATTAAGCATTTCATTTTTTTAGGTTGCTACTCCTCAAGTGGTCGCCAAGATTGAGCAGTACAAGCGGGACAATCCGACGATTTTTGCGTGGGAGATTCGGGAGCGACTAATTAGTGAAGGTAAGAGGAAGGTTTTTGGGGTTGCTGAACTTTTAAACAATTATTTTTGTATTTAAAAACTGCGTTAAGTTTTGCAGACGATACGAAAATGGAGGAACTAATTTTAAGGGTTAAAACAAGTCATAAATCCCAATTTCGATTTTTACCAGGTCCTTAATTTTTGTAAAACAGTCAGCAGTGGCAATTAAAAATTAAAAAAAAAAAAATATTTTTAAAAAAAAAAATTAAAAAATAAATATAAAAATAAAATATAATTTTTTTTAAAAAAATTTTTTTTTTTTTTAAAAAAAAAAAAAAAAAAAAAAAAATAAAAAAAAAAAAAATAAAAAAAAAAAAAAAAAAAAAAAAAATTTAAAAAAAAAAAAAAATAAAAAATAAAATTAAAAAAAAAATAAAAAAAATTTTTTTTTTTTTTCAAATAAATTTCAAAATTAAAAAACTCTTCCCCCCCCTTTATATAAGGGTTAGACCATTTTCAAAGCTCGGTTTTTGTCTAGAAAAGTAGGTTTTGGTTATTATATAATAAGTATCAGATTTAAAGGCCAGATCGAAAAGCTTAAACTTCCAGAAGTTGTTTGGTTTATAAAAACATTAAAAATCTGTTTCTTTTTATGCAATTTTTAAAAGTAATTTTATATATTTAAGAACATTAGGTATTCTGAGTTTTTTGCCGCTAATACAGGGTGTCCCAAAAAAATCGACCCCCCTCTAGCGGTCCGGAGAAAGGTCGGAGCTGCATGATTTTTACACCATTCGAAGCCTTTGAAACGGCGAGAAAACAAGCGCTTTTTGTTTTACAAAATTTTTTTAGCCCGGCCCGCAATATTTGACGATTTCTCAAAAAGACTAAAATCAGCCTCGTCCTGTTTGCTTTAGCAATCAATTCAATTTTCCATAAAATGTGCAGTTTTCCTCGATTTTGGCTCTGAATTTAGTGACTAAAATGAATATATAAAAAAACAAAAAGTGCTTGTTTTCTCGCCTTTTCGAGACCTTTCGACAGATACCTAAATCGTCACAATCGGACATGAATGCGGCCCGTTAGAGGGGGGTGGTTTTTTTGGGACACCCTGTAGACACATTTAGTAAGGTCTACGAGCATGAAAATGTTCGAAATGAGCATGAGAATCTAATTTATTATGATCTATGAACATGAAAATATTCAAAATGAGCATGAGACTCGAGCATCGTCGGCTTGAACTCTCTTAGCGCCCGATACCCGCTAGATACCCAGCAGTATTCTTTTTCTACCTCCCCAATAATACCCCCATATCCGAATGAATAAGACAAGCAAGCCGACTTGTTGACATCCCCATCCCTCTAGCTACCAAAGGTGGGATGTGTCGGTGGCCATAAAGAGCGGTCAAGTGGCCCAATGAGCCCCCAGGCGCCTCTCTCCCACCCGAAAAGCATCCCCGTATCTATCGCCGCCACAATGCAAGTCGTATTTGCGTGTTGGTAGGGATCGGATGGCATCTACAGCGGTACTCCAAACTTATTCACGGCACATTTGTTGGGGGAGGGGGGATGGAGCGGATATTTGCCTAGGATCGGCTTGGGGTTAGATGGGGGTGGGCGGGTGATCAGAAAATAATAATGTAAGATTATACTACTATAATAATACTAGGGGGTGGTCTTAAAGGAGCTTACAAGGCACGGCTTGTCGATTTCTTATTCATGGATGACCTTAAAGAAACAATCACCGCCTAATGTTATGAAATCGGTCCACGCTATGGCTGGTCTGTTTCCTAAAGCGCGGATAAGCCCCCCCCCCCTGTTCGGATTGCATCAGCCAGTTGGCTCATTGGTTTTGTGTTCGCTTGCCACGCACAGGACCCGGGTTCAACCCCCGGAGGTGACAAAGGTGTTTGTTTTTTCATAAAAAGCTGGGAATTGGCTGGTTCTATGAACACCTAAGTCTAAGCCTAAGCCTAAGCCTAAGCAAGCAGGATTAAATAACTCTGGGCCTAGAAAATCACGGGACGCTCGAAATGACACTCTCGTTTGTGTTCCAAAAACCCGGCCCAAGTCCCTGCAAAAATGGAATTAGCTCAGCCATTTGGCCCCGGCGCGTAATTGCCTAACCTCAACTGGCAGTAAGCGTCGATCCTTGCACTTCCAACTCCCCTTAAAATTCTTGAAAACGTCAAGGAACCTTTTGAAAATTTGGTCCAATAAATTTTTCAGGTGTCTGCACCACCCCACCATCAGTATCCTCCATCAATCGTATACTTCGTACTCGAGCGTAAGCATATTTTCAGGAACCTAAAATCCATTAAATATGTATAGAGCTGAACGCGCAGCCGAAGAACTCACCATCATCCTAAACGCCCAGCACAATCGGCCACCAAACTTCGCCAGGCCCATGCCGAATGTACTCCCCCCACTACCGTACCCGCCGCTTTGGCCAGGTATGAAAATGCACAGTTTTTAGCCAATGTGAGAATTTAGGTCTTCTCCTGACCCCCGGCGCTTTCCCACCAAATATGGGTCCATTTCAAGGCTGCTCTAACACTTTGAATTTACTTGCTGCGCTGACGGGGCAGTTGAATCAGGTTCGAAACAATTTAAAGATTACTTATACAGTTATAAAACATACTTAATGGGTAATTTAAAACGACATTTTGACATGTAATTTTGCCTATTTTAGCTACAACAATCCGGATCTACAAATGGTGATACATCACCGGCTGAAACTGTCGCCATGAGTGAAGAAGATCAAACGATTCGACGCGGTAGCAGAAGTCAATTTACTTCGGGTCAGTTTTTAGGTTTGATCACTTACTTCTTACCTATATAGTATAATCCTTAAAATTATGCAGTTTTTTATTAAATATAGTACACCTAAATATTTGCAGGCCAACTCGAAATCCTCGAAGCCGCCTTTGAAATTGACCCCTACCCCAGCAACGCCGAACGCGCCGAGCTCGTCAAGAAAACCCAGCTCCCAGATGCACGTATTCAGGCAGATTTTAAGACAAATTTTGAATTTCTGAGAATTTTGACGCTTTTTAATGAAGTTTTTTTAGGTGTGGTTCTCCAACCGACGCGCAAAATGGAGACGTCATTTGGAAACCCATGAATCATCGCCTATGCAAGAGTAAGTTAGTCCTCAAAAATTTTGAAAACTGCATATATAAATTAAATTACTTAAATCAATTAAAAATTTTTAGCTCTAATGAAGACCAGACAAGTGATGCCGAGAAGAGTCCAAAAGTGCTGAGCACCGATGAGGAAGGAAATTCGGGAAAACGGAAGCTGGAGGCTACGGAAAGCCCAGAAGAGCCGATGGTGAAGCGCGTTTTTCGGCCCTACGAGTGATAATTAATTGAATTTTTGTAACAAAAATTGTAATAAATTAAATAAAATATTCAAAATATTGTTTAACACTATCATAATTACTGCAAGTCATTCATGCACTGCTGGTATTCGTTTTATATTAATACCAAAAAACTTGAAATATTTTCAAGCAACAAACA
The DNA here is from genome assembly GCA_958295435.1 of Mesorhabditis spiculigera. Lineage (NCBI taxonomy): Eukaryota > Metazoa > Nematoda > Chromadorea > Rhabditida > Rhabditidae > Mesorhabditis > Mesorhabditis spiculigera. The sequence continues at coordinate 313,221 of CATQJA010002655.1, forward strand.
TCAAATTTTACACACAATTTATTCGTGGCAATGTCGTACTTTATTATATAAGCTCGCTGGGCATAGAAATAATGAGTGTTCGGGTGACAGGATCGCGTGCTGTAGTGAGGTTACATATCGAGTGATCCCTGTTTGCAGTGACGGCGTTCCTCTTTGATCCGTTCCTCCATTTCCCGCATTGTTTCCACCATCGGGTGTCTAGCAACTAGGGCTCGACATCTAATAAATTATTTATATCAAATTAAAGCCCATAACTCACATTTTTACTCGAATACAGCAGCTCTCTATCCGGTTGCACCTAAAAAAAATATTTTCATGCCGTAATAGATTATTCACCTGTCCTTAAATCTCTTCGCGATAGCCTTGCATTGGCTCTTTGTCTTTGCCCTCTTCCTCGCGTCCTTCACGTCATCCCCGTAAAAGTATTGATCGAATTCGGCGATTTTCCGGATGCACGTCGATTGGTGGCGCTGGAGAACGGGGCTTATCAAGGCCAGAAATTGACAGGTGCTTACTTTTTTGGCGCTCGCTTTTTCGAATTGCGAGTCGTCGACTTGATCGACGTGGCCGGTGATGTAGCATTCTCTGGAAAAGGGAAAAATAGGCATATAGCGAGATTTTTAAGTTTTTTTAAAGGTGCGAACAAGGTAAGGCCGCTGGACCCGCTACAAATTTATTTTGCCGCTTGGCGCTACACAACGGGTGTGATTTTTTTGTACTAGCTAATTTTTAAAAAGCATGCTTTCCTAGCTCTGATTGATTTTTGGTTTTATTAAATATTTGAGGTCGTCTTTCCATTGCGTGATCAATTAGATTTTTTAAAATAGGTAAGGGGCGATTACGTTGCGTTGCGTGTCGCGATCGCGATAAAAAATCCAAAAACTCTAGTGCCTAGAAAATCCCAATTTTAATTGTATTAACTGGTCGTAAGCTTTACATTTTCTATTCCAGATTTTATCAGACATTATAGAGGATTTTATAGCTTCATTTTCTTACCTAAGCAACTCCGCCCTCCTCCTCTTCCTCGAAATCAATTCGGCAAACAACTTGGCAATCGGCTGATAGCAGCTGTCCGACGGCTCCTCGTTCTGTAATTATATTTTTGCGGTCTAAATAACACCCTAATTTATCCCCCCGGACCCGCCTGTTTTGAGCGACCCTAACGCAGTTTAACAACTTTTGCCGGGGCCACATTTATTTTTCTGCGTTTTGGAGGTCGGGTTGGGCAACCTGAGCAGGAAGTGGGGACACATGGTCCTCCTCTCAGGGGTCGGTCTCCCCTGCTGGGTTATTTGAGCCAAATGTCAACTCTGAAGGAGTGAAGGACGGGTTTTTGGAAGGAGGGAGGATAACCTTTCAAAGAAGAAAGTGAGGAAGAACGTTTTAAGGCTCACAAAAACAGCGATAATTTTGGGACGTGCGATATGGGGGTGGGCTCATCATTAACTTGGCAAAGATCCGAGGGAGGGCAAATAGAAAGCGGATCGATGTGATTGGGATTCGCAGAAAAAGGTGACTACCCAGAAAGAACAGGATCAAAAAGCATGAGGGAAAAGTTCGTGATCGCGTATGGATTTTAATTAAGATGTAGAAGTTTCGGTTCCGGTTTATTAACGGGGGAGGAGAGAACGACTTGAAGGTCTTATTAGTACTTGTAAGCTACTTTACAGCAATTTATGGATTTTTTAAACTACATCCAGATACCGCTTCGCCAACATTTTAGAATTTAGACGTATTAGGTTTGTAAATTTAAACTATTGGGGCTATTTAAGCTGATATGATGTAATAATGACGAAAACCACCATTTTTAAAAATCATTTTAAAATCGTATCGGTTTGTACGGCGTTGTATTAATTATCAACCATTAAATACGTTAAAAATCAGCCAAATTTTCTTGAAAGCTGGGCACAACTAAAGAAGGGTGACTAGTCCCCCCCGTTAATGCACTAAAACCAAATAATTTTAATAGCTCAAATTTACATACCCTAAACTGCTTCTCATCTCCACATGCCGATACTAAGAGATCATATTTGGAAAGGCATCGATCATATGCCGAGCAGGCATTTGTGATCCAATATTCGACGGGTTCTTCTTCGGGTTCGGGTTCGGGTTTCTTTTTCTTCTAAAAAATCCAATTAGCATTATTGCACCAAATTCGCTAAAAAACAGGCTGATTAATCTTAGAATTTTACATAATACAGTATGCGAAAAAGTGTGCTCGATAAAAGCTTGATAATTCACCTCTTTCTTTGCCGACTCCACATAGGCAAATAATGAAAGCAAAATTAAAATATAATTTGCATTCATCGAAGCGGGAATACAAGTAGATGATCTTTTGGATGACGATTTTTAGTTGATGTTCCAAGAATAACAGATGCCGTTTCTTTGTTGAGAAATGAAGACAGTGGGTGTGAGGGTTGGGGGGGCGAGGATGGGTGATATCTGTTTCCTTCCACGTGCCTCTGTCCCTCTCAAAAAGCTTCTTGTGTCGACATGATCCTCTCTAAAGTCCCCCCTAGCTGCGACCCGTTTCAACCCCTGGCATCAACCGAACGGCCCATTCCCACCCCTGGGAATGAACAGAAGGGAGAAACAGCCAAATAACTCGAAAAAATGGGAGCGGTGGAATGGACCACCAGACAGCTGTAAATAATGGTAAAGAAATGAGGGATTATAATAGAGCGAGAAAGAGAAAGAGAGAGCGGGAGAGAGTGCGAGAGACAGAGAGTGAGAGAGATAGAGAGAGCGAGAGAGAGTGGGAGAGGGAGCGAGGGAGAGAGAGCGGGAGAAAGAAGAGCAAGAGAGAGAGAGCGTGAGAGAGAGACAGAGAGAAGAGAGAGGGAGGAGAGAGAGAGAGAGAGAGAGAGAGAGAGAGAGAGAGAGAGAGAGAGGGTCCGCAACACGCAACGCGCCGACTGTGACGACCCGGCAGCTGCAAATGGCAAACACACTGAAGTTTATATAGAAATAGTGGAAGAACTGCCCTTCTGAAACTGGTACATTTAAAGGGACCGGCAAGTTATCAATGCGGGTGGTTCAGGTGATTAGTGAGATTTTCAAGGATCCCTGCAGCCGCAACACGCGAAGCGTTCGCGGTTTCGCCAACCTAATGGTCGCAAAATCCATTACACGATACAGCCCAATCAACGCGTTGCGCGGGCGCGAAAAATTACTAAAGAATCCATAGCTGGCTGCCTTTCCAGTGTCTTTAAGACCTATTTTTAACGAAGAAAATCGCGAAATAAAGGATCTCCGTTGCACCATTCCACCAAGCCACCGCTTGACCTGTGACGTGTCCACACAACCCCCCAACGTCCATTCAAAGCAAACGCCGGGCCGGTGAAGCCGTGTGCCCATGACAGGTTGTGAAGCGCCCCCCAAAAGGATGGGTTGTTATCAACCCAATGTGTACATTAGATCCTGCAATCTTAAACGCAGTTCCATTCTTTTTCTCGCTTTTTGGGGATTTGGGCTTTTAATCGACAATTCCTATTTGAAAGGTTTTTTCTGCAATTCGTAATAAAATTTTGCGTCGTATTTTGTGTATAAAATTTGCATGTAATAGCTTTTCTAATATGATCCTCAAATACATCACTCAAATGCTTTTAATAATACTGCTATCTATGAAAATCTAGAAATATTTTTAAACAATGACAAACGAATATAAGAATCATAATTTGCATAAAATTTCATTTATAAATTTTTTTAGTTAGAATCATGGCGGTGATATTCTATTAAATGTTATTAAAATGCGTCGAACATGACAACTACTGACCGTACTGTACGGACCGTCGAACTGACAATTCGGGACAGTCCTGAATGCTACGTGTATTTGCTGCATAAAATTTTGCATATCCATGCATATCCTTTGAATTATAATGGTTTCATTAAATACGTTTTTATCAGCTTGTCAATAACACCTCTACCATTTCCAAACCAGCCCTGAAACCGTCCAAATGACATGTCAATCTTCCAGTTATCGATTTGGCATCATGAAACGCCGAAACCCTTATCAAAGTGACCCGTCCCTCTCCCCCCCCTCTTTCAGTCCTTTATGCGCCTACGGACAGCTGGCATTAAAGCACCGGAAATGTTTTCCAATGCCTAAAAATCCTTTGATGCTTTATGCATACTATGCTTACTTAATAATAACAATATTTTCAGGGATGAGGTTGATTTTTGTCTTTGTATTATTATCCTTATGCTTGTACGTGAGCGCCGGCCGAACAAAGGTCCAAAGACACGAGTCAAAACAGACTGATTCTGGGGATGAAGCTGTTGATGACGCCGTGGCGGAGGTAGCAAGCAAGAAGAAGGCTGCTAAGAAGGTTCTTTAATAATTATTTTTATAATTCAATGATATTTAGCGTCCACCACCTGCTGAAGAAGAGGAGGATGTTGAAGAAGAGGAAGAGGATCCGAAACCCCTCCCAAAACGAACCGGGGTTAAGGGAAAGAAAGGCGAGAAGCCAACCTTTGCCATCTGCAAAAAACCTCTAGACGATGGAGGTGCCTGTGATTGTACCGGAAATGATATTGTTTGCGATCAAGTAAGCTTAATTTAATTTTTTAGTCTAAATTTTCTCTAGGTCGTTTTTGATGATGAATCCGAACTTGACACCCTCATGCTCACACCCCCAAAAAATGCCACCTACACCTATTTTGCGGCTCGAGAAAATTTCTTTCCGATTTTGAAAAAGGTTAAAAACTAATATAATATAATTTTACATCTAATTCAGGGCGAAATCCTACCCCTCATCGCCGACAAAATTGAAGAGCTTGATCTCTCCAAAAACAAGCTGGTCACCATCGAGTCCGAGGCGTTCGCCGATTTAAACAGCCTCTCCAAACTACACCTCAACCATAATAAACTCAGGCGTCTCCCAAAGTGCGGAAAATTAGGAAATTTCTAAATCAAATTCAGGGACGCTTTCAAGGGCGTTGAGGACAAGTTACACCAGCTTTTCTTGAATTCCAACGATTTGCGCAACGTGGAGGAGGGGACATTTAAGTCGTTGAAAAGTTTGCGGCGCTTGGTAATATTAAAAAATCAATTTAAACGGAAGTTATAATTTAGGAAATGGATTATTCGAAGGTGAAGATAACGAAGGGGCTTTTTGAGGGAATGGATAATCTGGAAAAGTTGTCACTAGATGGAACCACTTTTGACGACAATACAGATGTGAATGTTTTTGACCATCTACCGTAAGCCATATTGCTATATATAATCTGTTTTTACCATTTTAAGAAATCTTAAAGTACTCTCCCTGCGCAACACCCACCTTACTGAGGTCCCAACGTCGATTCAAGGCTTGAAACATCTTGAAGAACTCGATCTCTCTGGCACAAAAATTTCTGAACTCCACGCCGATTCGTTTAAAAATGATCAGAGCTTGAAGGTGATACTGTAGTTTCAGAGCTATTAATAGTTTTTAGATCCTTTTCATGCAAGATATGCCTTTCCTGTGGGGTATCGAAGACTGTGCCTTCTGTGGTCTTGAGGGCCTCCAGGAAGTTCACTTCAAAAATTCCTCCCAGCTCTACAGTGTTCACAACAATGCCTTTGGGTTTGAGAAGGGAAAGGATGCGGTAATTTTTCATAAATTAAAAATTTATATAATTTTTTAGACGAAAAGCCTCACGAAAGTCGTCTTTTCAAAGTGCAATATCAGTACTTTGCACGAAGCGCTTTTTGATGAGGTATACCAAATCCATTCGCGTAATTATTGTTATATTTTCAAGGATTTGGACTTGGATCTGCAGCTTGATGGTAATAAAATTATTTGCAATTGCAATACGACCTGGTTGCTTGGGGAGCAGCGATTTAAATTTGCTACTACAAGCCAGGCACCGAGGTAATGTATATAAATTTATTTTCTATGGAAATTAATTCCTGATTTTTGTATTAAACAAAAAAATATTTGTGCATGATTTAAAATGTCTCTTTTCAGATGCGCTGCACCAGAAATCGCTAGAAATCGCGAGTTGATGGCTGTTGATCCGGCGGATGTTTGTGACGCTGTTATGAGCCGGAATAAGGGTAAAAATTTATATATTACAAGTTATTGTTGTTATAATTTATTTTTCGATAACATTATTAACATATCTATACCCTTAAGGAGCACGAATGATTAAATGGTTTTTAATGACGCTGATGTTTTCGACAATCGGTGTCCTTGGATATTACATGGTTGCTACCGGGAAAGTGAAAAAATGGATTACCCCGAAACCTCGTGAAAATGTAATTATATTGTTTTACTTTCAAGTTTAAAAATTATTTTTAGGTCCTCTACTCAAACCTCCAAACCAACGATGAACAACCCCTCGAAAAAGATTTCCAACCCCGACCTCAAGACGTTTAACCATTTGTATACAAATATTTATCGTGACAAAAATAATGGGTGAATGTGTGCATTGGATTGTATTGGATAAATGGTGCCTTTGGTAGACTTGATGTAGCACTTGATTAGTTGACCGCCAAGACGAATTCTAGGGCAAGAAAAAATTTCTTAAGGTTTGCCAAGATACCTTCAAACGAGATTTTGCCATCACCGTCGACGTCGGCCTCCCGGAACATTTGTTCGATGACGCCGCGGGGGAATGAGGAGCCGAGGGCTAATTCGCGGACAATTTCGATCATTTCTTGTTTTTCGATGTAGCCGTCTTTATCCTAAAATTCAGGGAATTGTAGTTTTAAAACCATGTAAGCCTAGGTTTAACTTTATTAGGCAGAGATAATTGGGCTTAGGTTCACGCTTAGGTTCATGATGTCAACTTAGGTTTCAGCGTGGGCTTGGCTTAGCTTAGGCTTAGGTTTAGCTTGGACTTGGAGTTAGCTTAGACTTGGGCTTGCTTTGACATAGGCTGAGTTTAGACCTAGGCTTAGGTTTATGCTTACGCTGAGTTGAAGCTTAGCTTAGTCTTAGCTTAGGGACGGCCTAGGTTAAGTAAGGCCTAGCCTAGACCTAGGCTAAGGCTTGAGCACAAAATAGGCCTAGGCTTAGGCTTGGGCCGAGACTTAGGTTTGTGCTTAGGCTTGGACTTACAAGGAGACGTTTTTGAGTGTCGTCGGTACTTTGGCACAGGACCATGCCTATCTTGTGCAGAATTTTACGCTGATTCCGAATATGTTAACCGTTTTTGCGGAATAGCCATTTCTCGAAAGTTATGAACGATTTAAACCTCAAAACAGCCCAAAATCGGCTACTTTCAATAGTCATAAAAGGCTTCAAAATAGGTTTTAGACAAAACCAGATAGTGCATCTTGTTCAGAAAAATTTTTCTATAAAATGTACTATCTTCTCCAAAATCATTGAAAAGTTGGAAAAATTTGATAAATTGGTAAGTCCATATTATATTACATATTACAAAAATTTTCAAAATTTTAGCATTTTTAAGTTAAGTAGTTTATTTTATAGAGAATTTTTTTCTGAACAAGATGTACTATCAAGTTTTGTCTAAAACCTATTCCGAAGCCTTTTATGACTATTGAAATAGCCGATTTTGGGCTGTTTTGAGGTTTAAATCGTTCATAGCTTTCGAGAAATGGCTATTCCGCAAAAACGGTTACCATATTCGGAATCAGCGTAAAATTCTGCATAAGATAGGCTTAGTCTCATGCCAAAGTCCCGACGACACTCAAAAACGTCTCCTTGTTAGGCTTAGGCCTAGGCTTAGGCTTGGACTTAGGCTTAGGTCTAGGCTTAGGCATTGGTTTAGGCTTCGCTTAAGCGTCATCGCAATTGTAGAAAATAAAAGCATTTTTCCAGAATTTTAAATTCCTTTTAATTGCTCTTCCAACCCACCTTATCAAACATCTGAAACTGCTCTTGGAGCTGAGCAAAGGTATACTTGTTCCGCGACGTCGACCCGCTCATCAGATGGGCGAACTCGTCGAAGGTGATCACGCCGTTTTCTGGAATGATTTTGGATGAGTGTTGGGACCACTAGGCCGGGTGGTCCCGTAGCGAAAGAGCATTCCGGGATGCCGTTTTGGATGTTTGGCGGCCATTCGTCGGGAGGGGGAAAAAGCCCTTCCGCGGTGGTCGATTGGGTTGTCGGATTGAATCAGGGCTGACGCATGCAAATTGTGGGGGGCAATAAGAAAATCGGGGGGAGTGTTTTCTCGTGACTTCCGAAGAGGTAGTGGATGAGCGATTAGCTGGTTTGGGTCGTGTAATTGGTCGTTTTCGTATGAAAGGTGGCTTATTTTTGGTAAATTATTGTTATTTAAATTATTCTTGATGGCATAGAAAATTCTTATTCAATATTTTAATACAACACAATGCTAAAAACATGATTTATGACTTTGATGCCTATTAAAGTAGTGGATTTTGGCCAGCCAATTATGGTTATTTGGTCTAATCCTGAACTTTCAAAATATCATAATTTTAAGAATCTAATTTCGCTTATAATATTTTATTCCTTACCCCCGTTACTAACAACCATTTCCGAACAACTAGGTGCCCCAGAGGTATTCCCCAGGGTCTCACCGCGAAATTTATCAACCGAAATGGACATGCCCCCAAAACGGAAACCCCCAGAAAAGGCGCCTCGACCCTAGGGTATCCCTCCCAACGCCCCATGCAAATGGAGAAACGTTGCAAATATCAAAGTGTTTCCTCAAAACGAAAAAGATTTACGACCAAAGTGCTAGTATTGAATGCCGATCAGGAAAATGCCGACAACGGTAATATCGATACGCCAAACGCCGGTCAGACCAGAAATGCTACAAGCAAAAATACCGACAAGCAAAAATTCCTATAAGGAAGATACCGAGAAGAAAAATGCCGACACGCAATAGGTTACTTCCCGTGCAAAACTTTTCAATTGCAAGCATTTGCGCGTCGATATTTAACGACGACAAGTTAAGATACCGACACCCGCAATGCCGACACCCAGAAGCGATGTGACATACACAACATTTCAATTTCATGCGCATGTCGACATTTTGGCTGTCGGCATGCTTGCTGTCGGCATTTTGGCTTGCCGACTAGGGGTTTTGAACATCGGCATTTTTGCAACACCTCGAAAATACCGACAACCGAAGAACAAACCTCAAAAATAGAAACTCCCAACCACTTTGAGGGGAACACCAGAAAGTTCCTGGCCCCCGAAGGGGGAGGCGCTCTCGAGCATCACCTCTCCCAAAGTCTCAAGCACCCCCGGAAACGCAAATTTGAATGAAATTTCGTTTTTTTCCTTGCCTAGGCTCTCTAAAGACCATGTCCTACGCAAGGGGGAGGGCTTCAAACATTAGTCGTTAATGCTAATGTTGCGGAGTTTCAGACGTGCTGGGGAGCATTATGGAATTTTTCTAGAACCCACTGTCATTATCCCCATGATGGATGATCAATCTGAGCTCGAGCTTTGACGGGAATTGGCCACATTTATTCATCGCGGCTTCAAGCTCCTCGGCAGTGATATGGCCATCATTATTTGCGTCGAAGAAGTCGAAGGCTTTTTTGTAGTCTGAAGTTTAAGGTTTAGAACTTTAGAAAAAGTTTACCTTCAACGTTGGCGCATTTTCGAGACTCTTTCTTGGGCTAAAATTGAATTTTGGTTTCCTTTTATTTTCTACCTGCGACGGATCGAAGAAGTTCATCATATTTGAAGCAGCAACTTAAAATAGAATTAGAATCTTTCAAAAGCAAATAATCGTTTTTAGAGAAACGGCAAATGGTAAAACCTTTAAAATTATTCAAAGTTTATGAAGAATCCATTTACAATTAAGCAAAGCAAAAAATATACAATTCTTCAAGTAATAAAAGTTCATGATCATTTCAAATTTGCAGCTCAATCGAAAAATCTTAAGAATTATTGAAATTTGCTTAAGAATAGTTTGAAGCTTTGAAAATACGGAATTTAAGAAAAAAATAAACGCCCGATTCTTGCAAACGGCAGCTTCCTCCAGATGCGTTCCATTCCGAAAGTGTCAAATAAAGTTTATACCCCGAAATTTGGGAGGGCTACTCCCGGGAGGAAGAGCGTGAAGCCGATGGGAAAAGCCGTCGAGTCGAGTAGGTGGATGAAAAGGTGGAAGAGGCCAAAGATAAGGAAGAAGAGCCGGAAGAAGGGGGTTAAGATGGAAAGAACAGATGGATAAAGAAGAGAAAAGGAGGGGGAAGAAGCTGAAGGAAAGGGCGTGCCTTCAGGGTTGGGGGAGAACCAGCTTTTGTGCTTCTAGAGGGGGTGTCTGATGAAGATTGGGTCTTTTCGGGAACGGGGTGGGGCCGTTTGGCGAGGCATTCAAATTCAAGTAGCCGCTACCAGGTTTTGAGACACAGAAAGGTGGGTTGGGGGGGGCTTTGGTCTGTGGCATCCAGACAACGTGTCGAAAGGTTGTCTCGGGGGCAAATGCCTTTATGGAGGTTGGGTGGGGAAATTCTGGGAGTCGAAAGATTCACGAGTGAAGAAGACGGCACTTAGCGCTAATTTAGGGGCGTATGCTTGTGGTAGAGTTTGGAGAGCAGTCACGTAAAGTATAGTAGTTTTAGGTTGTGAAAATGTAAATATTCTTTGTATTTTATTTGTATTGGTATTTTCTAGATTTTCTAATCAAAATCTTTCACGTTTTTAGTTTTAGAAAGAATAAAAAAACAGTCTAGAAACATCTCCGTTATTTATATTCGAAAAACTACAGCCTTAGAAAAAAATTTCTGTAAAGTTCCCCAGAAACTCCACCCTCCGCCCCCCCGACAATGCAAAAGAACCCTAGAAGCATCAAAACAGCTAAAAGCTTGTACGGTCACTGAAAGAAAAAGTCGTTCACCTGGCCCTGTTGCCTTTTGGGGTCACCCGAAGCTCCGCCCCTTTTCGGTTCAATTACCCGAGTTTGAGGGTAGATCTAGGGTTACACCATGAAATGACGCTTATTCTTCTTGTTTACACATAAATTAATATCCTATTTAATCCAAACGCTTCCCCGATAACAGCAATTCGTTTATAATTATCAAAAATACATTGTCCTTACATTAAAAAACATTTAAAATTATACATGCTCATCCATGAAGAACTTTGTAAAAAATCTGCTAGTAGTGCGATTTCATTCCGTTAAAACTAATGGCGTGTTTCAACCCTCTTTCAACGCGTCATCTACCGGCATTCGTTTAGAACATGCCAAACGAGCCAAGATATCGACGACGCATTAAATAATTAAGATAAAAGATCAGAAAGATAAGATAAATAAATAAGTGAATATCGATATAAAATCATAATAAAAAAATCCGAAAATCCACAATTCAAATTTTACTTTAATTTTTGGCATGGCCCCGGTTCCCTTTTCCAGAATAATTAGTAGGGTCCTCTTACTATCTAATTAGTTGGCCCCTCAGCGCGTCGACGGTTATGTTGTTGGGGTGGGCCAGGTCGGGGGCGTTTCGGACAAGCATTTCACTTTTCTCGCTTTTTCGCCCATAAACAGCGGTGTATTCGAGGTAAAAAACACATCATTCGATGCAAAATTCTTTGGCGCATCTTTTGGGACTATTCTCAGACAGCTAGCAAACATCTCTCTAGCCGAAAATGCCGAAAAATTGTTTAGTGAACGCGATTTAGCCATGTTCCCCTGATTTTGGTGCTTTGAAGTGTATTAGACAAATGATTGCCGTCTCAAAATACAAATAATCACGTGTTTTCAGTCAATTTGGTTCAATATTTTTGGAGGCTGTTTTCAGGATCGTTATAACTGAGCAAATCAAAAATGAAGAGTTGGACGAAAAATCAATGTCTGTGGCGTTTTTTAACAATTGAAATCTGTAAAGCACCGAGAAGCTCGACCCTCGCCCCCCATTAATGCAAGAGAACCCCCGGAAGTAGCCAAACTACTGGAAGCTTGGACGAACACTGGCAGCATTAGTTGTTCATCTGGTCCTGTCGCCCTCCGGGGTCACCCAATGGTCAGCCCGATTTCGGTTCAATTACCCAAGTTTTAGGGTAGGTCCGGGTGACAAGACGAAATCACGATTAATATTCTTGTTTTTGCGTAAAATTAGTTTCTGATTTGATCCTAACAATTTCCCGATATCAACAATTTGGTTAATAATATTATTAGTACTACTTTGGCGCTTCCAGATAAAAATTTATTAAAATTATACATTCGCATCAATGAGAAATTTTAGAAAAACTTCTAATAGAGCAACTTCTTTCATTTAATAACTATTATTAAGGATCAAATCCTTTATTTTATGTCATATTGCAGAATCCGTCGGCTGCAACATCTGAATTTTACAGGCGAAAATATCTGCAACGAAATAAAAGAGAGACTACAGAAATATAAAAAAATCCTAACATACTAACACGCTTAATATCGATACAAAGTCATAATTAAAAAGCGGAAATTACAATCTAATTTTACCAAAAAAATTTGTGGCATGACCCCGCTTTCCCATTTCTAGAATAGTTGTTAGTCGTTGATACGATATGATTAGTTGGCCCCTCAGCGTGTCGACGGTTATGTTGTTGGGGTGGGCCAGGTCGGGGGCGTTTCGGGCAAACATTTCACTTTTCTCGCTTTTTCGCCCATAAACAGCGGTGTATTAGGGGCACAAAACACATCATTCGATGCAAAATTGTTTGGCGCATCTTTTGGGGCTATTCTCAGACAGCTGACAAACACCTTTCTAGCCGAAAATCCCGAAAAACTGTTTAGTGAACGCGATTTAGCCATGTTCCCCTGATTTTGGTGCTTTGTAATGTATTAGACAAATGATTGCCGTCTCAAAATACAAATAATCACGGGTTTCCAAGCAATTTTGTTCAATAATTTTGGGTATACGTTTTTTATAGCGAGAAGTTGACTGCCCCTATAAACAAGGGTTAATTTGACTGCGATTTAGAAATTACCTAAATTATGTGGTAACTTAAGAGGAAGTATTTTCTTGGTGTTCTTAGTAGAAAACTAGAAACTACAAAACCATCTAAAAGCCTAAAAACCTATTAAAAATTTTAGTCAAAATCGGCCATTTTTGGTCAAAGAGTCGATATTTTTTGCGTTTTTAAAAGCTAAATCTGCAGAGTTTCTGGATTGGGAAACGACAACAGCATAAAAATTTCCGTTCTTTTATTCGGAAAATCGGGCCGTAGGACAAAAATTGGTTCCCGGTCGGGCACTTCCCTCGTTAGCTTCGGCAGACCTGACTTCATCCTATGCAGCTTAGCTTAACCCTAGATTATTTTCTGCTTGGACTTAGGCTTAGCTTAGACCCAGCTTCGGCTTAGGCTAAAGCTTGGGCTTAGGCTTAGGTTAGGCTTGGCTTTGCCCGTGGGCTTAATTTAAGTGACGTGCGTCGAATATGTCTTCTATTTTTCGTAGTATTGCAATTATTTATCGTAGTAATAAATCTTTATTCAAACAAAACGTTTCCCAAGTTATCGTCCCATTTACATTCCGCAGATCGGTTCGCGGCTGAAAACAAAATTTCCGAGATTTTACTCCAACTCACAAGCAAGACAGTGACTGGATGAGGTTTCCAGCGTGCGTTGCAAAATCGTTGTCATTTCCGGCAAAGTACGAGCATCTCTGGCCGGCCAAGGAGACCAACCAATCAGGAGGAGACTAAAAAATCTATACCTTACTACGCTAAAAAAATTACAGTAAATCCAAGCGAAACCACAGCAAATCCGTAGCTTCCTGAGCGCTTCAGGGCAGTGACGGCAGAAATGGGGTCGAGATTTCCGTCAGAATACCTAGAGGATATTAAAAATTACGTTGTATTTAAGGATGACGTACATCTGGCTGGAAGTGACATAAACGACAAGATGTCGAACATCACGATCGGTACGGTAGCCATTTGCGGGGTCCACGTAGTTGGCGCTCACATAGTTGATGGCCCTGGAACCAAAGGTATTGAAAGGATACCTCATGCTCACGATGTAATATTTTGTCCCATACGTCCGTCGGCTTGCAGGGTGTTGAACTTCAAGTTCAAGCTGCTCAGATCGGAGGCGGCGTTCAGGAGGAAGGGGTTTCCGCCGGGCTAAAAAATATGTTAATGTATATTAATTTACAAATTATAGTATTATTATTATGTAAATTTTTATTAAATAAGATTTAATAATCTGATATAGAATGCGTATTAATGAAAAACTATACTAAATGATGTTGATGTTTCTGCGGAGAATTGTCATAAAGAGCTTGAAAATTAAGAAAAAGAAAAATATTACCGTGGTGGAGGAGAAGGAGAAGGCTCCAAATTGAGTACCATTCACGCCGATGGTGAATGCGCTAGCTACGTATTGCATGAAGAGTTTGAACTTAAAAAATATGGTTCTTGGGAGCTGTTAAGGATTTGAATACCGTTCCGAAGGTCCGATCTGACATGATGGAGCCATCAACCATGAAGACGATGTCGGTCTTCTTTGTCGTCAGATCGCAGAACGGTGGTGGTGCTAAAATTAAAATTTATTAACTAGAAATTCATAATAAAATCTGGGTATCCCGCGCCGCCGTTAATACAAAAGCACCGAAAAATTTCCAAAATAAAAAAAATTTCTTACGTGGCGGAGTCGGCCTGTTGTTGATACAATGGCTGATGAAGAATCGGTTAAAAGCAGCTCCTCGCGAATCACGTCCATAGTAAATCACGTAGAAGTTCTAAAACAAGTTTTTCCCCAGGGTTTTTTTCCTTTACCTCCATATAGCACTCGAAACTCTTTGTGGAATAATATTCATATCCGCACTCACGGCTTCTGCGCTTCATTTCAGAAGTGAAATAGAGACCGCGTCGGGGGAGCACGATCTGAAAATTAAAAGGATTTCAAAATCTGTGTTTAAAATAACCTGAGCATATTCCAAGACAGCTCCCTCGCCATGGGTATCCTCATGAGCCAGAATAATGTTTTGAGCCCCTAAAAATTGATTTTAAGAATTTTGGTGTGGCTCGATTATACCGATCAAAGGTTGGAAGTGAGCATCATCATTTGTCGCTCCACCGTATTGATCGTTGACCTGGATTCATACTTTACGCTTTATTATCATTATTTTTATACCTGGGTGAATCCTGGAAGAATGTTGATGGCCGATCTGATCCTGACATCAAGCTCACAGAACGGTGAGCCCGGGTCGACGATTCGGATGGTATAAGATCCGGCCATAACCGCTCCATTAAGATTAAGCGGGAGCACGGCCAGATAGTTGCTGCTCGAGGTGACCAAATTGGTGGGGAGGCTCAGCGAGGTGTTATCAGGGGCGATGACCGTGATCGCATTCGTGCTTCCGAAATAGTCGAGCAGGAGGTGGGTGGCCGCATTTTCAACCTGTAGATAGCAAAATATAGTTTTTAAATCGTTTCATAATAATAATGTATAAGTTAGACAAAACCTACCGGGATGATATACTCTGAGAATGAGCAATTTTCGCTGACAGCTCCTCCCATCACCCATCCAGAGTGGTAGGAGTATGGGAAGTAGACACCCAACCAATTGAAGACGAGCTCAGTAGGAGAGAGCTAAAAAAGAGCTAAGTATTTAATAGCTATGCTTTGTAATACCGGATAGATGCCACCACCAGTGTATCCGGCAATAGTCCTCATAGCATCGACAGCAGGTGTGTTCCAGCCTTCATTACAAGGTGAAGAGGTACCAGCCAGCAGGAAGAACACCTTAAAAGCCACAGTACCTATAACTTTTAAACACTACATACCTTCGATCGACTGTTCTGAATTTGATCGATCACTTCATATTGAATTTCATGATCTTCAGGGGAGGAACGGGTGACGACAACAATATCCTAAACCTCTATAAAAGTGCGTTAAAAGTTATATACCGAGTTCGGGGCCTGGAAGATGGGGTTAGCGATCATATCGGAGATGATACGAAGGTAGGGGCGTTGACAGGCTAAAAGTAGGTAAAATTCGAAGCGGCACTAGAAAATACTTGTAGTATCACAGCTAGCGTTCGGGCAACCGCGTCCAATGTTGTTTAGGCCAGTGATCAGATCGGCAAAGTTGTTGGAATAGACCGGAGGGTACCAGTAGGCTTTGTTGGAGGCTGGAAATTAACAGAATTTGAGTTGTGTAAGTTGAAGCTTACTAGAATCGAAGGGATATAGGATGTAGCTGTTCCACCACTCGGGGACTCCAGTTCCATTGGTGATTTGGTTGATGATGGTGGTTAGGTTGCGCCTAGAACAGCGATAGAGTTATATAGATAGAGAGAGCGAGAGAGGGCGAGCGCAGAGCGAGAAAGAAAGCGAGAAGGGAGAGAGAGAGAGAGAGAGAGAGAGAGAGAGAGAGAGAGCGAGCGAGAGAGCTAGACAAAAATAGATTGACAAAACGAGAATGCCAGCGGGAGCTATATAGAGACAGAGAGAGAGAGAGAGAGAGAGAGAGAGAGAGAGAGAGAGAGAGAGAGAGAGAGAGAAAGAGAGAGAGAGAGAGAGTGGGAGCTAGGCGAGAGATTTGTCCTACTTGAGCAAGAAAATCGACGTCGACATGAGGGTGGACGTCTCCAATGCGATGGCAAGAGTACGGTTGGTCTCGGCATGAGATGGATGCGGGTATGGCGGCTCGCAGAATGCTAATTTTTATATTTTTTAACAATTTTTCAAGACAAATACCCAGCTCGCAGAAGTCTCCCGTAAAGGCCGATGGGCAGGCGCATTGGTTGTTGCCCTGCACAACACCACCGTTCTGGCAGACCGGAATCGAGCACCGGCTTCCGGTCCAGTACTGTGGGCACACGCATTGACCCTGGTAGACGTAGCCTCCGTTGTAGCAGAAGCTTTCTAGACTTTAGCGCTCAAAAAAATTCAAGTTTTGCATACGGTAGATGCCACAGTATGAAGAAGCCAATCGTTCGAAGGTGTAACCGTACTGATCAATTCCAGAGAACTAAAATATTTCATTTTTTAGCTTTAATTTTCACATCAAAAGCTAACGCTCATCTTTAAGCTCCCACCCTAGCGAAGAACTTGTCGAAGTAGTTGCCCATGTTTTGGCAAGTAAAGTTCTGCGACAAATATCGGTATGAGCACTGGGCACGATCCTCGAAGGTCATGGCATTGTAGGCGGAGTCTAAAAGATGCTTATGACTTTAATACATATTATTTTAATTAATTTTAAATTTTTGAAAGTATGTATTTTAATTTAATACTATTTTAACTTACAGTTGAAGCCCATGTACACATAGTTCAATCGTCCCTCATTCGACGGGTGACGATCATCGACGAACATGTTCAAGCCGGTCGTGCCAGCGACGAAGTAGTTGTTTGCTAAATATCGGTATTTTTAATGAAGTATTCAACTTACTGGCATTCGAGTTAGCATACAGCTCTGGGTAGTCCATGTGGGTGTCCTGGACAAAGCCAAAGTAAACTTGGATGGTGGACTGGACGCGGGCTTGGACGGCGCAGGATCCGGAAGACGATTGGACCTGGAGCTTCCAGAAGCCACCGGGGAGAAGGTCTAAAAATGTATAAACTTTAAGGTTTCGACTACTTACTGGTGGTCGGGTCGTTGGGGATGACGTCTTGGCCAACTGAAAAAAATATTATGGATTTTATTAAAACAATAAAAATGAAATTATATGAGACAGAGTTGTAAGTGAACTATACATCGGAACTTCTGGCAGATAATGTAGTGGGTCTCAGTACACGGGACGTCCACCCAGAATCCGTCTCCATCCATAATTGCGCAGTTGTTGGCAGCGTTGTTGGGGGTGACGCCGTTTTTCCAGTTGGCGTAGGAAGTGTTAAGCTAAAAGGAATATAATCGTTAAGTTAGAGAAGGAATGGTTTTGAAAGAAGAAACGCTTTGAGTTTAGTTCCCAAAACAATTTGCATGAAAAACTTCATTTGCCACCAAAACACCCTTCTTCTATGATAGATATTTTCCGGATCTTGTTTTCCGGATCATCTACTTGAACATCACCTCACACCGTTGCACTACAAGGTTGTAAAATATATACTAAGATATGGGTCTTAACCTGTCGAGTATTTTTATATACTTTACACCCTTGTAGCTCAAAGAAAACCAGAGATACAGTAGGTGGAGCTCAGTTTGGGTAAAGGACACCTCAGCAAGCGCAACAGCAAGTCATGTAACTCACCAATTGCACCGGCTGATTCTGATCCGCGGTATCCCAATACCACGCCGACCCAACCTTCGTCAATCCGATCCAGTTCTGCACACCAGTTGTCTCCTCTTCAAAATTTATGCTAATTTTTAAGGCTAAAAACCCTTACGATGAACGTAAGCCTGCTGTTCTGGGTTGAAGATGTCAACCGACCAGCCGCCAAGAGCGTGACAGCGATTGGAAGCATCGCGGAATGGCAGCATAGTCAGGATGAAGGAGTAGCACCCACGCCCGAAGAACTCCCAACCAACCGGGCAGGCTAAAGGATGTTTAACGCCTTACAGAAATTAAATTACGGATGATAAATTGGTCGATTTCCATGTAGGTCTCCTTGACCATCACCAATTCAAGGGCGTTGTTCCTGGCGTTGGTGCCGTCGGGGAGGAATACGGTGGCCTAAAGGTATGCGCCTGGACTTGTCTTAAGTCCCTTACCGTAACGTTAGCTCCATTAGACACAACAGTCATCGACTGAGTTCCAGAATCAACTGGCAGGTAGTATGTCTGTGGTTGCGTGCAGTCATCGACGTAGGTATCGAGGATGATACCGTTGTTGTATTCGGTGAGGATGAAGTGGTACATCTATTGGAAAATATATAGAAATAGGTTTTTAACGTACTCCTCGAATATCCGTAGTCGAGTACAGCCAACCGGCCGAGAAGATGAAGAGGTTTTGGATCTCATCCGACAGCCAGCCGTCCACGCCGTTGCATAGTCCGGTGTTTCCAGAGATGGTGGCGATAAAGTTCAGCTAAAAAGCATATGAAGCTGTTTATCTTGTTTCTTTTCCAACATACCTGAACTTGAACTTGCTCCACAGCTGCCATAATCTGCACTGGCAGAATAGAACTCTCTTTGACACCGTTCGAGTCCGAGAAGACGAACACCGGCGACCGGGCGTACGAGTTTGAGGCAGCCATCATCATACCGGTCTCCATATAGACGGAGCAGTCCTAGATTTTTATACAACTTGAAAGAGGAAACTATGAATCTACCGGGTTGGAGGCGTTCTGGTAGTTGGCCAGGTTGGCGGCGACATCTTGGACGGAGCGGACGAAGCCATCGACACGTTGGGTTTGGGAGACGAGCTGGGCGCCTAGAGATATAAATCTATGTATACTCTCATTTATGCAGAGAATAGAGAGTGAGAAGAAAGAGAAAGTGAGACAGATGGAGAAAAAAGACAAAGAGAGAGAGAGATGGAGAGAGAGAAAGAGCGGTGTTCATCCTTGCATTACGCCCACCCGCTGAATTTGATACACCTATGTACACTACAACGTACGCAGTACACTAAAGCTCTCCAAAAGTCCTAAAACCCTACCCTGGTTGTTCATAACGATCAAATTGTAGCGCTCGAACCACATGGGATTGTGGAGCTGGATGTCGCGCACGAATTCCTGGACTCCAGTGGCAAGCTGTTGCCAGGTCTAAAAAAATTTGCCCGTGTGGTCTTTCTTAAAAATCCTTACAGCATTCATCGATGGCAGGGTCGAGACAACAAAAGTGAGGGACCGGCCGTTCGGGGTGAACATCGGGTACTCGTTGATGACCAGACACTTTTCTGAAATCAGAAATGTGCATGAGCTCCAAACTCCTACGCTCTTCGCAGAAGGTTCCTCCAAGTCCCACGGGGCACTGGCAGATACCATGGGTGTAGACACCACCGTTCTGGCAGTTGTAGTCCTGGCAGTATTGCCCTGAAAGTTAAAAAATAGTATTGCAAATTAATAATTAGAATATTTTTCTGAGAAAAGTTAGAATTACCAGCATAAAGTGGCGGGCAGAGGCATTGAGTGGAGTTGTTGGGATCTGGGACTCCGCCATTAATGCACCCAGTGGGCGGGGCTTGGGTGGGGGCGCCTGGAAAATTTAGAATTGTTTTTAATAATTAAACTCATTTACGTAAAAAATGAATTAATTGTTTTGAAAAAATTGTGCTTACGTCCAGCGCAGTATCCAACGCTGGTACGCTGAATGGTGTAGCCTTCTGTATCATCAGCATAGACCTAAAATCGAGGTTTTATTTTGTGATTACAAATTCGCCGTTTTGAATTTCGAAAATATCCAAAAATTTTCAAAAATTTGAAAACAATTCGAAAAATAATAGATTTATGGCTATAATTACAATCAGCTTTGGAAAACCAAAAACTCACAGTAGCGTAGAACACCTGTCCGGGGTGCTCGCAGAAGTTGGTGGTTCCGAAGTAAAGATGGTAGCCGCACATTGTACGGTACAATCCGTTGGAGAAGTACAGCGGGCGGTGATATCCTCCGTTGTCGTTGGAGACGATCATCACCTCGGCGAAGAGGCGGAAAGGGTCGATGACACGGCCGTAGATACCGTTGATCTGGGCGACGATGGCGTTTGGCATACCTTAAGAGGTTATATTTAAACTATACCTATTTTAAAAAGTTATATATAAGCGACCTACCATAAATAGGTTCCGCCGAAATAGCGTCAGTGTAGACGGCATTGGTGACACCGAGGAACAAGTCATAGTCAGAGCGAGCGAAGACACGGTAGCTGCAGGGGTATTGGGACTAAAACAACATTATAAAATATGTATATAAACTATTATATAAATTAATGAAAAGTATCGAAATATTACGTTGTAAGAATTGAACCGCATGAGGTACTCTCCACGGATGATCTTTTCTTGCGGGATTGTGTAGAAGTAGTTGCGGCCATCCTGGAAGACCTGGGGGCTCGAGACGGTGCCGTTCGGGTCCGTGATAGCGATGAGGAGGTTTTCTGTAAAATTGTAGATTTCGAACGTTGTATTTGTTATAATTTGGATGTTTAGATGGATGTGTTAGCCGAATGTAGAAATTCGTGACGGCGAAATTTCAGAATGTCAAAATTCAGAATGTTCAAATTTCAAAGTGCCGACATTTTTTGCATACGTTCTGTGGGTTTTTTTTTGCAGATTTACCTATGTAGATTTCAACATTGGGTATTTCGAGTTTGTGTAAATTTTGGCATTCTCAAATTCTTGCGATATCACAAAATTTCGACATTCTGAATTTCGCCATTTTTAAAGCAACCCTTTAGACGCTAGCTCGAAATCGAAGAGTCCATACCTCCAGTAGCAACAATATGGATGTACTTTGTAGCCGAGTCCGCGAAGAAGGTACGATACCCATCAAGTGTGCAAACCTACAAATTTAATTTTGCTTTTACTGAACGTATTTTTCATACCGTAAGATCATCGATCAAGACCTGGTTGATCTTGTAGCTGGTCGAGCGGACAAGGAGAGCGGTTGTCTAATCAATTAGAAGATTTTTAGTACAATTTAAGCAATACCTGGCTGTATCCAGACTGGCTGAGGCCCATCACCAAACCTCCCGTCATATAGGCGAGAGTTCCCATAATTCTGTAGCCCTCCGAGATCTCGTCAACCTTGCAGGTTTGAGCGCTCGAGGTGTTGTGGAAGAGGGAGAAGATCTAAATTTAATAATTAAAATTTTTAAACTTCTGTAATTACCGGCAACTTCTTGTAGGCGTTCACTTCAGCCACCCCAAGGAAATCATTGTAATCCGAAGCCGGGGCGTCGGTGAAGTGGTAGATTGGGGACTTGTTGTAGGTGGTCTAGTATCCAAAGGTATAATTTGTACTTTAAGATAGTTTTACCGCTCTGAAGACTTCTTGAAGCGCTCCAACAGCCGTATCATTGCAGTTTCCGCTGACCGTCGTCGAGTTGAGGGCGGTGAAAGCGTCGTAGAAGTTTTGCCATTGTTGTTGGCCATAGAGGTTGCGAGTGTAAACTAAGACAATTGATTTTTAAGGTATATAAGTAGGCTTTAAGGTACCTCCATTAGCATAGGTGACCAGCAAGAACGAGCGATACGGCTCGAGTCCGGGGGTGGTGGAGAGGAATTGCATCTCGTTGTAGAACTAAAAATATATTTTGCTACAAAATACAAGATTTTTACGTACCACTTGAGCATAAGCATTGACATATTGATTCATGCTCGAAACGGCACGCCAGACGACGACCAGGGTACTGTAGTCGGTCAAGAAGTCCTCGAGGTTTGGTGCGCAAGCGACTAAATATACCTAGATGCCTAACTATGGGTTTAACGTACCGTTCTGGCAGTTGATTCCAATAAATCCAGTCGGGCAGATGCAAGAAGACTCGGTCGGGTTCAAGAAGCCGCCATTCATACACTGCGGCTTCTGACAGGACGCTCCAGTGAAAAGCTCGCGGCAGAGACATTGAGCATTCGGAGTTCCACCGTACACCAGGGTACCTTAAATTTACATACCTCCAGATGAGGTAACTTTTAACGTACCTCCATTCATACAGTCCTGTGGGGGTGGCTGGGTAGTGGGTGGGGGTGTAATGGGTCCCGCAACGCACGACCATCCAGTCTTTGTGCGTCGGAAAGGGTTTCCGAACGAATCGATACCATCAACCTTAAAATACCAATATCTGGTTCTTATATTTATTTTTAATACATATCTAATTTTTGTTTCTTCCATTAACTGCCGATTTAAATAAAATGACTTACCACAACTTGGTAGAATTGGCCAGCCTGGCAGGTGAATTTTCCGGCAATGTATTGGTCGTAGGCGCAGCCGTATCTAGAATTTTAAGCATACTTTAAAGACTATCAATACTATAAAAAATCGTACTTTAATTGAATATTCTCATATGTTAATTTAAAATTGCTTGACAGTCTAGATAACAAAACCAACTAATTTTTAAATTTTACTATGACTTTTTGGTCAGTTTTTGATAATTTTAAATTATAAAAAACGATACTTTAAATAACTTTTTATAACTTTATGTTTCATATTTCTTAAATTACCGGGTAGTCAACGGAGATCGAATAATCGGGTCAGTCCCTCCTCGTAGAGCCAAGGAAGCGGTGGTAGGCACTACAAAAATACAATTTTTGTTTTTAATTTCTCTCTACCAGCTCTGATTTCCGGATGGTACGTATGCACGACCAGATTCTGCATCTGGCCCTCGGTCGGGCTCGTGCCGTGGGGAGGGAAATCCGATTGGGGAGTGTCGACAAATCCATGGGTGATGTCCAGCTTGCTAGCTACCTAAAAATTCATTTGAAAGGAGTTGAGAAGTGTGGTAGCCAGATGCAGCCGCAACCTCGCCGCATAATTTTTATGATTTTTTGGGCGTAAAAAATGCGTGAATTTCAAAGTTCGGACGCTATTTCTGGAATTCTCAGGCAATTTTAAGCATCTAGGGTTTTTTAAATTTCCAAATTGACCCAAAAGTCACAAAAATGCAGGGCATTACGACATATAATTCATGCGGGCCCAAAAAGCCGATTTGGCCTCCAAACAAACATGTCGTCGTTTTTTCCAAATTACGTCTCGGCAAGAGAAATTGCGGTATGTTTAGCGGTATTCCTTCCGTTTCTCTCACTAATTGGCTCGATTCCGGATAACTCAAATTTCGACTTCATTTAACGTTCCAACGCCCCTTTAACGTTCTGTCCCTGATCTTTCCCTTTTCACAATTTTCGGCTCCCCAGAATTCCTGACTGTTCTTGAAACAGTCAAAAGGCAGTAAAAATTTAATAGCTTTTGGGGAGGGATGTTTAATTGGCGTTGCGAGAAGGGGGTGATGGTGATAAGGGGGTTGTGGAATTGGGTGTGGCTGGGTGAGTATTTCTTTGAATAAATTATGGTAGGCCGGGAAATTTGAATGTTGTTAGAAGTAGGGATTTTTCGCAGCTTAAAAGTTGGATAACCTACCGTAATCTCGATGGCGCAGAGATTGGAGGTCTGTCCCTGGAGGTCGATTTTAAGGGAATATTTTCCGGGGGCGATCGGTTGGTAGAAGTTCATGTTGTGGCCAGGGCTGGGGGCGACGGCGGTTGGTGGGACGTGATTGCCTTAAAACGGAATATAAATTCCAATATTACGTAATTAAATTATTTTAAAGGTATAAACTCTTAATTTTTTACTATTTTTTAGAATTCGTGTTTTTACAACTCCTTAGTAAACCTTTTGAAGGTATCTAACCATACCCGACGAGTCGGTCAAGTTCATGATCGGTACAGCGCCATCGGTGTTGGTCTTAAAAAACGAATTTATGAATGGTAGTTGTACAACGAGTAGTACTGTCCTAAGCCGAGGCCTAATCCAAAACCGAAGCCTAACCATAACCTTACCTGGATGAACAAATAAGTACAAGTCGAGTCGACCGGCACGTAGAAAGTTCCCATACAATTTGCCGGGGCGTAGATGAACTCAACGAGCTTGTCGGTGTTCTGCTCGACCGGTACGGTAGTAATATTTGTACACAACGCTAAAATAACAAATTTTCAAGGATCCACTATATAAAAAAAAAAAAAAAAAAAAAAAAAAAAAAAAAAAAAAAAAAAAAAAAAAAAAAAAAAAAACGTATATTTTCTCCTTAAAAATTCCAAATTAACATACGATTCTCGCAATAGGTTCCAGTCCATCCCGGCGCGCAATCTGGCATCATCGCCAGCGCAGCGTAAACGGCCCGCTTTATCCGGTGATGGAGGGGCTCCACTTCCTGGAAAATCTATTTTTGAATAAGGTTTTTAAAGTTGTAAATTAAGTTTTCTAAGTTCAAAAATTTCCAAAAAGATCAAAATCATTAAATTTCGAAAATTTTGAAACTTACATCCTTGTAATAGTTGATAGCATTGACATGCGGGCCTTCCGGTTCGGGGAAAAATGAGGTGAAAACTGAAATTTTTTATATGGATGTTATTATTGTTTTGTTTATATTTTTCCGTATTATTAATTACATCAAAATTACCGTACCTTTCCCCCAATTCGGCGCTGCTAATGTGGAGCCCCCGAGGAGGGCGAGGAGGAGCAGCACAGGCCGCATCTCCCTTTCCTTACCTAAATTTAGGTATATCTAGCTTACTTATTTAAAAAATAGCCAAAATTAAAGGAGCTTAGAAGTACGGACAAGTTTTTAAAACCAAAACCAAGCCCAAAATGAGCGCGTCCTGATTTGACAACGAAGAGGTGTGTCCACACCGCCCTCTTTCCCGTAAAACGAGCTCGTAAAAAGAAGACACCACCCAATGGGGCTTCGTTTTCAAGATGGGCGAGAGTACTCGTTACAAACGTGGCGCCGGCACGTAATTTCCCGTGATAACGTCCATAATGGCCCTCCGGGAGACGCGGCACGACGCCTCATGCTGGGCGATTTTGGGGCATCGGGGATAAATTAGAATCGGGAAAGTGAAGTCATTGGGTGGGTGTGGGATTCTGTAGAAAATCATCATTTCTATATCTGGATCGTTAAAGATGCTGATTTTTATTGTGAATTTGTCTTTCAAATTAAAAATGATTCTTTGCGCTGTGATTGAAAAAATAGATAATCAAACGTAAGCATTAGCATGTCGAAATCATTTGACGTTGAATTTCGTAATGTCAAAATTCAGAATGTCGATATTCCATAATTCCGAAATTTCAATATGTCGGCTTTTTTGCATAGAATTTGGGGATTTTAAGGGAGATCTTATATAAATTTCAGCATTTTCAAATTTCTGCATTATGATTTTCGACGTTTTTAAACCAACCCTTGCGAGATTCGTGATACGATTATGTAATTTGAAAGGACAAACTAAACTAAATTCTAACTTTACTGACCCTTGAGACCCCCAAAAATTTTGTTTTGCGCACCTGGTTTTCAAAATTATGCGGTGATTCTCCATCAAAAATAATTTATCAAAATCACCACCACCAATAAATTATCAAAATTCCACATTGCAACATTCTGTACAAACATAATATAGTCAAGGAATTAGCATATAAACTCCTGGCCTCGGCTGTCTTTCGAAAGTCGAACCGGCAAAAAGCCGATCTCCCCCTTGTTGTCGCCCATATTTTCGGCAATCACGCGCATCTGAATAAGCAAATTTAAAGTTTAGTTCTCGTAATTTTACCTCATAAATGCCGACAGGCAGCTTTCGGCATTTCAGCTCCCAACGTTTTCCTCCTTCCTAAAAAGTAATAAAACAAATAATAAGTAGACAAATTAAAGTAGAAAAAATCGATATAAATCTCTGTATTTTATTTACCTTTTGAGAAGCAAACGCCTCCTTTAAATCCAAAATATTTTGTTGATAGAAGCAATCCCCTCGCTCTGTGCAAATACTAAGCGATAGTCCGTTGGTCGTTAGATATTCGTAGAAACAGAAATATACTTCTTCAGTCAATGGAATGCTAAAGGGGGTTTAAAGCTTCAAAATAACGTTATAAAACTTACTTAATTTTCTCGGTGACAAGGGTATAGGAGTGGATGTGAGAATCGAGGAATGGAGCAACGAGGTATTTTTCGGCTGTAAGAAAACATAGAATTAGCATAAAATCTGCTAGAATACTTACAGTTTCCGGGCGCTGTATTGATCCCAGTCAACGGATTGCTAACCCGCCCCGTCGATCCGATTTCCCATTTATTATCTCCGGACGAACGCCAGAATTGACAAGATAGATCTATAATTAACGTTACAACTTTTTTGTTTTTATTTTTAACTTCTCCAACTCGCGCAGTATTTTTGGAGGTCTATTTTTGCATGATTCCATCGAACGGCCGTGGGCTAATTGCCCCTGTGGTTCCCCCCGAGGGCCCGAAACCGGTCTCGAACCACCGGATAGGCATGGCAGCCCGAAAAACAGGTATAGATTCGATTTCACGGGCGCGTGCCGCAGCAGATTAGCGAGTGAAACCCGACGTTACGTTGTAAGTTTTTGGGGTGCGTAGGTACGAATCGATTTGAAAGTATAACAACGGTATAGAACGTTGTTGGAGGTCAGAAAACGTCTGGGGACACCAGCGCAATTTTGTATTGACTTGCCAATACTTTTAAAAGCGTGTTTTTGACTTGACAAGGCCTTTAAAATTAGCGTCTATTTGGAAATTCAAAATTTCTTTAAAAGCTCGAAATTTAATTAGGCAAATTTTGCAGAAAATTCAGAAATCTTCTGCGAAAAATGTCGACATATTGAAATTTCGACATGTAGAAATGTCGATACTATAAATGCTTTTAAAATTGCGAATTTGACTTCCCAACACCTTTAAACTAGTTAACATACCTGAAGGATTGCAGCTCAACGCCAGACACTGCTCAAAAAGCGAGTTGCTAGACGTAGATGGGAATCGTGGGGGACGATCGGCATTCGTCTTCGAGTTCGACGTCGAGAATGCTGGTTGCGGTGCCTTGATCGGGGCGGTGTCATCGTAATTCGGGGCATTAATATCTTCCAGCTGGCTGGAGGCGATGCTTTGGATCGACTAGAAAAAATCTTTATTTTTATGTTTTTTGTAACCTCAGATTGCTGATCCCTTTGGAAGGTGTCAATGAGGGTTGGGTGTTTCTTAGGGGAATCGCCAGCACAGTTGAGGGTTCCTTGAAGCTAAAAATAACACTGTTTAGGTTAGAAAAATTTTACAAACCTGGATATCCTGAATAAACATGGCTCCCCCTTCAACAGCGGCAAAATTGTTGGCAGCGAGTACGATCTATGAGAATTAGGTTTCTATATTTTATATACATTTTAGCGTATATATAAATGATTGATCTATATTTTATATATATTTTAAAGTATCACCTGTGATGGCTGGCTAGGATCGTTGGGCTGTGGAACATCAATTTGAATAGGAGCTCCATTGTGAATCGGGATATCCAGACAATTGGCCAGTACCGCACGAGTCTCGGCCACGTTTTTGGAACAGATCTGGAGTTTTGGCTGGCTGTTCGGGTCACCGATTCTAAAGGTCATAGATTTTTGATGTGGAAAAATCATTCTTACTTGCTCTTCCAAGCCGTGATACCCAAAACAAGATCAGTTGGGAAGCAGGGCAGTTGCTCGGAAATTAATTTTCCGCCTTCCCATCCTCCTCGTTGTCCGGAGATGATAGCACCGGCGTTGGCTTCTAAAAACGATTATTATTTTTCCGGCATAAATTAGCTGAGTTTGACCTTCAAAACTATTTAGAAACGTAGGAAAATGCTTGAACTGTAAAACTTTTCTCGAAAAATCGATATTTTTGTATTCCTTGAATAAAAATAGAGGAAAATTTTTGCGTTTTTGGGAAGGGAAAAGCGCTTAGAAACTGGTATCGAATATTTTTATTTTTCTAAAGCTTTAGAGCCAGAATTACCCGGATATTCTGACGTCCCCAAGCTCGACATCCAGCTCTGACTATTCGGAATGTCCTTAAAAATTCACCTTAATTAGCATACGTCCAAGATTTACCTTTGTCATAGACCAATCCAGCTCATCCTCATTCGTATTCGACCATCGACAATTGTCTTCAAAGTTAGCGCAGTTTAGGGTGGTGACGGAGTGTTTCTAAAATTCTGTAGGTATACGTTTCCAGGCTCCACCTGTTCGGAGTTCATCTCCGATCTGAAGGGGCCAATTCTAGGGCCAAGGCCGACTGGAGGGAGGCCAGGCATCGCGGGGAGGCCACCAACAAATGGACGGGCCATGTAGCCTGAATAAAAATCAGATAAAAATAAAATTAGAATTACTTTACCTCCAGAATAACCCGGGTAGCCGAATCCATAACCAGGTAGGCAGGCTGAAAATAGAAATATATGCGTATTGGCCGACTTTTGTAGCTTGTAAATTGTAGTTTATAATGTTTTTAATGAATTTTCGACGTTCTAATCGCTTTTAAAAATCGTTTATTGTTATTAAGGCATCGAAAACTCGGCAGGAAATGTATCAGATATGGTAATTCCATTTTCAGAAGATGGAAAAATTTGAATGATAGCACTACGCTAACCAGAATATAAAAATAGCTCGATTTTGCTGAGTTGGCAGATTTCCAAAAGTCTAAACAAGTCGAAATTTTCCTTTAAAAGTACCTTTAAGAGCCGTGCGCGGCTTAAACCCAGTTATTTCCGCTTCAAAACAAGACCAAACCCTTTGAAGGTACCACCTCAAGTTCCAAAACCTACCCTCAAACCCCTTGGCCAACAATAACATAGTAAAAAACGAGAAGCCCCGCGTCATCTCGTCAGCTCTCGATTGCGAATGTGAGTTTGGTGTGACTGTGCACGATGACTGAGGTAGAGCACCAGCAGCAGCAGCTAGCCCTCGGGGCGGGAGGGGGGATCACGAGCCTTTTCTGCCCCCCGAAACCCAAATCCATCGCCAACGATAATCCATCGGACCCATGTGTGTACAAGCCAGCGCTCTTTTTACTCACTCTCTTCCCGCTCCGCCAAAACCTAGACAAATCCCACTACATACAGAGCCGTATGATCCAGTTCTTTTCGAAAGGGGGTATGGAGGGGATGGGTGGGCGAGAAAAATTGACACGTTTTTGTGGCACGAGAACTTTCGCCGGCAGAAAGCAGTAAAGCTGGTTGGGGAAGTAGCTAGGGGAATATTGAGATTGAGATGAGAGAGCAGGTACGGTATCTGGCGAAGCGTGTAATTTGGAGCTTAACGGCGTTCAGGGCTCTGTCTTTGCCATTAAAAGGACAGTGGTGTTAGGTACTAAACCGCCGCCGCATACTGTATTTCAAGCAGTAACATTCATTTTAAAGGGACGTGGAACGCAAAACGCTTGATTTAATTGTTTTTCATGAATGATTAGTACATTTTAATGCGTCTAATGTACGTATACGTGCAAACGTACAGCAGTATGTACTTTTTAAGAACTAATTCCGTATCGGCATAATCTAATTTTTACTTTACCAACACCCTAGTATTTGCTTTCCGTTTTTACTATTTAAAGATATTTTATGCATGATCAGCGATCATCAATGCGCCCACCTTACGCAGGTTACAAAAATGTACTTATGACGCGCTACCGTAAGCCTCATTCTTAACCGCCATCCCCTAAAAATCGATCCATTTCAAGAAAGATTCCCCACCCCCGCCCATAATTCACACCCGTCACCCCGTAAATGAGGCCGTATGCAAATGTGCTCAACTGGGTCTCCTTGTCTCCCCTCTTTTTCGTGCTCCCCCCTCCCTTTTTGCCTGTCGCCTCAAGACGAGCGTTTCTTCGCGGCTGTCACCGCAAACGAATGACCTTTATGGGGGATCGTTTATAAATGGCCGCCCGGAGCAAAGGCGCCTCGTGAAATGTGTGGAAAAAAGGGGTGAGCCGTTGTCTCGCGCGCTCGAGAGCACACAGTAGCCCTTCATGAAGATTGGTTGGAAAAAGCGGGCCACCAGCTATAGTCGCTTTTTCAGGAGTGGAGATTGGATGGGTGCCAAGTGGTGCTTGGAAGAGCCGCGTTGGATGCAAAAACTCTGAAAATATCGATAATAAGTGATGTTATCTCTAAAACGTCGAAATTGCAGAATACCGAAATTTACATTAAAAAATCTCGCGTAAAACACCCAGATACTTTGCAAAAAATCGGCATTTGAAAATTCGCATTTATGGCATTTTGACATTAGCTAGTGAGAGAGAAGAGAGGGAGTGAGAGAGGAAAGAGAGAGAGAGTGATTGGGGGAGAGAGAGTGAGAGAGCGAGAGAGAACCAGAAGACAGATAGAGAGAGAGAGTGAGATAAAGAGAGAGTGAGAGTAAGAGGGAAAGATACAGAGAGAAAGAGAGAGAGAGAGAGAGAGAGAGAGAGAGAGAAATTCGCCACCTGCAAACTCGCTGAAAACGCGCACCTTAACGGTAAGATTGGAATTTTTGCTTGCAGACTTTCGAGCACAACATAATTGGATCTCAGCATTTTTTCCTTTTCTTCGATTTTCTACGTTATAATAAATTGTTTTATCTGATAATCTCCAACATGGATTAAGGATTACGGTAACTTTTGAAATTAGCATTTCAAATGTTTGCGAAAGGTATAATCCCCTAGAAATTACGGTATTGTGGCAAGATTCAAAAACAAAAACCAAACGCGTTTTCCCACAAAAACGGAAAGAGAAACAGTCATTAGCTAAAAGCTATAACTTTCCAGGAATCAGCGCATTAATGGCAATTTCTGGATTCAAATTTTCATCATATTTCTGTGGTTTTAAAAATTAGCATAATTTTCTTCCCAGCCCTTCTCCCCTTTCTTCCCCTGAATTTTGCTACTTTTTTGCAACACTCCTTCCCCGTCCCCCGGTTTGTTTATCCAGCAGCTGTCAGTAAGGAGTCCCCGCAATGGGCCCCCGAAATTTAGACAAACGACCCAAAGACGGGGCCCAATTTTATGGGCAAACCGGGGGGAAGAGGAAGGAAAACGGAGAGACTACCGTAGCCAAGTGGAGAGAGAGGAAACAGGGGGCCAATCGGAATAAGATTGATCTACTCACCGCGCGTTCCTTACGCAACATGCCACGATACGGCAAAGACGATTCATCACCCACTTAGGGTACTGAGGTATTGGCTTTGTTTAGTGGAAGATTGGGGGACGGGGTTGCGCAGTTTTGTGCGCTAAATTAACATAGAGAAAAACGATATAATTATTTTGAAATTCGCAGGCAAAAATTCAAAGCGCTATTTTAATTTTTTTCTTAATATTTAAATCAGATATGCAAAGTTTTGCTGAAAAATATGGAATCCACGCTTGGGCTTGGGCGTAGGCTTAGACTAGGCTTTTGTTTTTCAAGTGCCAATGAAGCCAGTTTTCAATTTAATAATTATATATATACCGACCATATGCAAATTTCCGGCCACCTCAATATGGCCATACGCAACTATACCGCTCCTTAGGCCCCAAGGGCACCCTTAATGAGTGTCGGGTTGCCGTTTGTCGGCTTCCCCATCCGCTTCTCCCCCTCTTCCCCCCACATACCCATCGTAAAAACACGGCTCATGCAGAATTGATGGCCGTCTAATTGCCGTCGGGGGCTAAATAAAGGAGGGCATTCCGGTGAAACAATCAAAGGGCAACCCGCCGAGACCCCGTCTTGCGCAAACCAATACAGTCCCCCGTGGGAGAGGAGAGAGCTCATTAATTTTGGAAGAGGTGCTGAAGGGGTTACGGTGGGGTACGGTGAATTTTAAAGGGGTTGGCAAGGCATTGTAGCTTTGGTAAGGCTTTTGTGCACCCGCCAGCAACGCAAGTTGTACGTTGCAATGTTTTAAAGGCGCATTGAAGACCGAAACTATGCATTAAAGACTATAGAACCTCAAAAATTCACTTTTTGTACTTTCTAAGCCTTGCATACTTCAAGAAAAACGAAACTTTTTCTGGCAGCTCCGTTTAAGTACATTTTTGTGCTTTGCTATCATAGTGTCGAAAAACATAGCGCCGAAAACCAGAATGGCGAAATTCAAGATGTCGACGTTTTTGCATGTCGAAATGTCATGATGCCGAAATTTCATAATATCGAAATTCCATAATGCCGACATCCTTGGCAAATTTGGGGATTTCCGGAAGATTTTACTATGTGATTTTTGACATCACATTTGACATCGCATTTGACATCGCATATTACGGCATTGTGAGTTTCGACAATTTGAAATGTCGCCATTTTGAGATTTCGACATTTTGAGAGTAACCCCATTTTCATCGTTACGAATAATCGGTTTTTTTTGTTATCTGTTTTCAATTGTCCGCGACAAGCGAAACGATAGATAGATAGAGCGATAATTAGAGCTTTCCCTAAGGAATCCATAGCTGACAAAATAAGTTTTTGTGCCTTGCCAACAACTTTAAAGATTTTTAACAGTTTCAAATTTTCTATTTTTCTGCTTATTACAAGTTTTTTGCTCTTCTCTAAACTTTCGCCAAGCAATCAACACGTGAGAACTCGGATATTTGCCCCGAACCCGAGAGTCATATGCTAATCCGCGAGGTGTGTTGACCTCTGCCGCAGAAATCGGATACCCAGATATCTTGGTAGTAATTCTTACAGGATGCTGGGCTGTCACTGTAGGTAAGATAATCCGCGGGGGGGGTGGTTGTCACAATGTTTGCGAGGGTTTGGGAGCTTAATATCAAGCTCAAGTGGCTTAACTGAATTTTTCGGGGAGCATAGCAAAGATTCTTGTGGAAAGGGGTCTTTTCAGAGCTTTTTGTGTCGTTGTAATTCAAGTTAAGCGTCAAAATCGGATATAAAACTCTAAAACACTTAAGTCCTGCAATTAGTCGCGTTAATAAATTAAAATGTTATAAATAAAAATTTTCTGAAATTCGATTTAAGATATTTTAGCAGCGAAACTTAATGAAAACGTCTTTTCGTGCCTTTCCGGTCGCAGAACGTAATTAAGCGGAATAAACTATAATTAAGGCATTTAGTCACACCCTAGGGAAGTGCAGTATTCAGAATCAATATTTTTTCCGGAATTTTCGAATTATTTTTCATTAATTTTATCACTCAGCTTCTTCCCGCACCTAATTAATCAACGTCACCCTATGCCCCTGGAATGAAAAATCGCATACTGACACCTGATCGCGCAAAGCCGTAAATCAATATGCATTGTCGCCTCCTTGTCGTCCTGTGGTCTCTCTCTCTCTCTCTCGCTCTCTCTCTCTCCCAACCTATTCCTCGAACACCTGTTACCACACGTGTGTAATGACGCCTAAGCAGATTAGCAATTGGGGGTTATTATTCTGTCTTCTGTTTCTCTCTCTCTCTCTCTCTCTCTCTCTCTCTCTCCTCGAGTACCACAGCTGTAAGTGCGACCTTGTAATTTGGTGGGCTTATCCACCCTCGCTATGGATGTGAAAGAGTGGGTCCTTAAGGGGATGGGGAGGCTGGCCGTCTACCAATTATCATTGGATTATTACCCGGATTTGTGGTGGGGTCAAGCTATATGGGGGAATGATGATGGGGAGGAACAAGCTGGTTGGATGGGGTAATTGGTTTAGAAAAACGGGGTTGTTGCTGAGATTAGGATCATTAGCATGGAGGTAATTATGATTGTTTTTGTGCGAAAGAAAATTTGGATAGGTATATTTATGATTATGCAAATTAATTAGTGTTTTTGATAAACTTGCTTTTGTAGCAGCAAAGTAATATTTATTTAGATTTTCACCTTCTCTATGAATTCAAAATTGTGAAATTCCAATATTCATGATTAGAAAATTAGTGCAAAATACATTCGGAAAATATACTTAATTCATATTATACGTTACGGTATGAACACAAAAATTGTGAAAAGGGGTGATAACATCTTTTTTGACTAAACTACGTTTGACTAAACTACGTCTCTACAAATTTTCCGGCCATTAAGGGCATATTTACTACAATTATACATACTTCACAGAGATTCACGCCTTCCCAGTCCCATTAAAAGTATTTCGCAATCCATATCGACCACCTCCGTCCCTCCAAAGACTACCATACCACCCAAATTTCACAACCATATGACTCAATCCCATAGAAAAACCGAAATCCCTTAATCCCCAAAACCCCGAAGCTCACCAACAAGTTGTCGGCACCCTTTCGGCACCCCCGTATGCAAATGTTACGAGCGGCCAGTTGGATTTGTGCAGAAAAAGGGGGCCGAGCCCCCATTTTTCATCCAATTAGCCTGGCGACGCGCAATTCCCTGGGTGACCATTGAAAGAAGGGAGGAGAGACAGACATGGCAAACACATTTTACCGCATTATCCGCGGGGTTTAAGGGGGATCCCCTTGGGGTTTGAGGTATGGAAAGATTAAATTAAGGCTAGGATACCGAAACCATACTCAATTGTTAAAAATGTGCCTTTAAAAAATCCAGAAAAGATTAAAAATTTATTTACATGCGGCAAAATTGAGCACGGATTTTTTAATGTTCCTCAAGGTTAGTGAAAAACGTATACAAAAGTTAAATTGAAGGTTTCATGGGAGTGCTATGAAAAAATAGCTAAAACACCGTTTAATTCGTCTAAAAACTTCGTTTTTGAAAAAATTTCCATACGCAAATGCAAAGGACTAAAAATTCAAATTATGCATATTGTAGCGCTTCTATAACTTATGTAAAAAAGGATTGAAAGGTATATCTCCATTAAACATCGTATTTCGGGCTTTTGTCCAGTGATATGGCTTCAAAATTAGCTCTAACTCGTTAAAAAACTTAAAATTCAATTTAAAAAACAAATTACTAAGCTTAGATTACAAGATAAACAAGTTATAATCATTTCCTAAAATCGATCAAGCAAGTATCTCAAAAGTGACAACCCCTGAGCATCACAATCTTACCCCCAGCTTGAGCGATGACCCGTTGCGCAACGCCCTAACTGTGGCCACTCACGAGGAGGTTGACCCGGGAATATGAGTCGAGACAGTCTGGGAACCCTCGATAATTACCTGGCATTCATTCCTATACTACTAAACATGCAATAGAGGGGGGCAAAACGGATGTAATTAGGTTAGGGTGGTTAGCAGCTGGTGGGAAATGGAGCTTGGTCTCAGAATCAGCGGGGCTCCACAGGTTTCCGGGTTTAATGGTCCTTTAAAGTGGGGTTTCTTGGAACATAGTTAACTAATTCAAAAATAGCGCCCAAAAACAATTTAAACGTAGTAGAAATTAGTTTAAAATTAGATCCTTGAGCATAAAAATTATATTGATTCAGAATTTATATTTACGCCATCATCCATTTTCAATTTCCAAGATATCGAAATTTTCACCTTTTCTTACTTTTTTGAAAGTTTTTCTAGCCCAAATATAGTTTGATTTTACTAAAACCATTTTACGGCGCTTTATTTGATTAATAGGCGAACCTAAAATCATAGGAAAATATGGGTTTCCTCCCTCCCGCAAATAGACAAGTGCGCAAAATTCATCATCCCAATAAAAATTGATTTTTCTGCTTGAAATCGTCAAAATGTTGAGATTTCCGCTTTTTCTAACTTTTTGCAAACTTTTCTACTCCAAATCTAATTAAATTTTGCTAAAAATAACCAAAAAACACTTCATTAGGAGAATTTAAACCCCATAGCACCCCCCGCAAATACACAAGCACCGAAAAATTTCGTATTCAAATGTCATTACCCTAATCCACTTAATATTCTATATTTTGGCGGACTACAGCTCCTGATTACCGGTGTCAATCATCCAATCCCCAAATATTTACCTTAGCGTGAGTTGCACTTGCCCAAGTTGGTGTACCCATACCCCCATATATTTGCCCAGGTCGCCTTGGGCTATCCTCGAATGTTGGTATAGCGAGTGCTTTCGAGTAATTTGTTGAAACAGCCGGGTGAGGAGGAGGGAGAGACAACCCCTAGTATCCGGGAGAAGCCACCACACCTTGTAGGCCAATATACAGAGAATCTTTCTCTCGGCAGGGAGGTGTTTATTTGCCCAGAATCTTTGGCAATTGCTTAGTCAATATTAGGGCTAGGTATCGGGTTTCCTGTTTTAGATAGCTTAAGACTTAATTTTGATTAGATTCTTGGTTTTGTCTG
Organism: Mesorhabditis spiculigera; assembly: GCA_958295435.1. Taxonomy (NCBI): domain Eukaryota; kingdom Metazoa; phylum Nematoda; class Chromadorea; order Rhabditida; family Rhabditidae; genus Mesorhabditis; species Mesorhabditis spiculigera. Next base: position 349,573 of record CATQJA010002655.1, read on the forward strand.
GTTTAATATCGACTAAATAACTATTAAAGCATTTGTAAGGCAATCTCTCTGATTTAAGCCATATTTTCTGTTTCTGAAAAATTGATTTATAAGCTTTTTCGTCTCTTTTTTTGATAGGTTAGGCAACCGGTTTTTCAACTAAAAACCCGATTTACCCTGGTCATTTAAAAATTAGTAACAATCGATTAAATCGTCAAATTACTCTTTTAAAGCAATATTTTAGCAATATTTTCTATTTTTTAAAAATTTATTTTCAGCCTTTTTGCCTCATTTTTTGTTAATTAGGTATGTGGGTTTTGACTTGAAACTTTAGTTTGTAAAATTTCGAATTACCGTAATGTCTACAAATCAAAATATACTATTTATATCTTCGAATAAAAACTTAAATCTGATCTTAAAACGATAATTTCCTATCAATCTGTATCTAACTTATTTTGTGTCATTTATTTTTTTCTCCGCTGAATATTTCATAATATTTATTAAGCGAATTGACACAACTTTAAGCAAAATTCATACCGGTATCACATAAGTGGTTTCCCATTCCAAGGCCAGACTAATTACCTAAGAAATGAAGAGCACCCTGAAGGGCAAGGCTATCGATAATGACGAGATTCGTTCTTTGGGGGCAAATTCGATGGTGATATCGTAAAATTGTTAGTATCAAATAAGATCACAGTTTATTAGTATGCAAAAAAGTTGATGAAAAAGGAGAGGCGCGAGTTTTGTTGTTTGCGGGACTTTCGGGGGCGGTGCGGTTGAAAGAATTCGGCGTCGAATTGGTCGGAGATGGCGCGGAGTCGGGTGGCGATGTCGAGGAGGCAGAGTTGGTCGTGCTCGGCGGAGGGAGAGGAGGATGAGGTGGACGGGCGGGTATCTGGAAAAGAGGCTTTTAAGGTTGCCGCTCAGGTATTTTGGGAGGTGTTAATGGATTCGGGGTTAGGCGGAATGGGCTTTGTTTCTTGGAGCGAGGGTGGGAACGTGGTTTTAGAGGGTTGATAATTTACCGCAAAAAAGAGTAAAAAATATTTGGGGATTACGGTAGTATATAGACTTTTTCGTTTCATTTTTACATAAAATTTATTAAGCTGTTTCGGTTCTAGTTTTTTAACGGGGGGGAGGGAGAACCATTAGCCTTAACTTTTCCTGAAATTCCTATTGCAAGCCCCCCCCCCCCCGCTAATGAATCAGGACCCTAATTTCCGCAAAACTTCAAGCAAAAACAGATTTAGGGTAGACTTTGAATCCTAATTAGCATATTAATCCGACTTACAGTATATATGCTAGATAGCTCTTATATATAGGCAAAGTCCTTGGCTTAATAAACCTTTTAAAACCACATTAGCAAGTCCGTAAACAAATTATCCCCTCCCAGGCTCTAACGGAAATAGAGAGCACCACCCCACTGCCCCTTAAATGGGCCCTATCCAAGGCCACTGTATAGCTGAATACCCCAAACCTCTTGAAGCAGTATATAGCCCAAAGAGACGCACTCCTCACCCAAGTGTTACTCATTGGCCACCTAACCTCTCTCATCAAAGGCCAACCCGCCCCCCACCATACTGGGGCTACGGGCCAATCGGCTAACTGGGGCCATTACTTCAAAGGGCCCACAATGCGCATCCCCGGATTCTGAAGGGTGCTACAGATGATCGGGGCTATAGGAGAGGGTACTTCGGGGTTTCACGCTTGCCATTATGCAATGAGGTACTCGGGAAACAACAAAATGGATCGAGTGGTTGGTGGGTCGGCAACAGTCTTTTTCGGGAAAATAGGGTTGGAAAGGTCGAAATTTGCATAGATATTTATATCAAGTTATTTCAAAGTATTAGATTGTATATAGAAAATACAGAAAACGTTTTGAAAATATTGTTTTTTCAATTAAAACCGCCCTAAAAATTCAAGTCCCATTTTTTATCGTAATTTGAAAACCCCCACAATGTGTAAGACCTCGTTTTAAGTCCGATTCAGAATTTAGAAAATAGGTAAATTACATTAATTAAAAATAAGAGTGCAAAGTATTGTTACAAATTTAAAACGCTCCAAAAATGCGAATCGGACTTTCGAAAATCATTTGAATGGCAGTGTCTCCCTCCAGAAATGACCTCATTTTCAAGAGCAGTTCAATAAAGTGCCTAAGCATTGCGACTCAAAAAAACGCGCAATTAATCTCCACCCCGAGTAGAGGTGTCAGTTACAGTACCCCACCCTCCCCGCAACCCTTCCCCAGGACATTAAAACCGGTTCCCCCCAGGCTCGGGCCTAATTGTCTTACGAAATTCAAAAGAATTCACCATTGTCGGGCTCCCGCGACGATACAGGGTGGCAGGGCGAGATTTCGTAAACGGAGTCGCGCTTCTTGCCGTCGTAGGCAAAGTGGGAGGTGCTCGGGCGGAGGGGCGAAAAATGGGGGAAGCCGCCTTCGGAGACGACGGTGGCGAAAATCTGGAAAAAGACTTATAGTATAAAAACCTCATTGTAGTTTAGCTAAGATTTCCAAGCTTAGAAAGCTATATTCTATGCAAATCTTCTGTTTGTGTAAATGTCAAGAGTACAAAATACACCTAATGACGTAAAAGTTATGGCATCTGCTTTTCAAAAGTATCCTTGAAACCAAAAAGCGTTTGAAACTATAAAAAATATACTTAACATGCACGCTGTAAAAATATCAAAGCTAAAATCTTGAAAACCAAGTCAGTCAAGTCAACCCCTTCTAATAACGCTTGACCACGGAAGCAACCTTAACTAGCTTAAAATAAATGTGCATCTAATACATACAAGTAATGCAAAATAAAATGAAAAACACTCTTAGGAAACTAGAGTTATTCGAAACATTACGAAACTACAGTCATCTTCTAAGTCCCAAAAATAACCTACCATTCGATCGACTTCACCGAAATTCAGCTCGAGCTATGCAAATTGTCTTGTCGCGACAAGCAGTGGGAGGCAGGTGCCGGATAAGTAGGCTGGGTGCGAGATCTGCAGGGACAGAATGAGTGAAGCAATGCGTAGTGTTTCGGAGGATGACTGTGGGGGGAGGGTGTAGCTAGAGGGTGGGAACGGGTGGCACCATGGCCACGCCCTAGCCAAAGAGACTAGGGACTACCTTCCCTCTTTGGGCCATCTTCCAGCTTCCAGCTCCGCCCATCATCATCCCCCACATGGCACGTAATGAGTAGAAAATGGGGGTCGTGTCTTTCGCTCTCTCTCTCTCTCTGTCTCGACCAACCACCCCGTCACATAAAGATTTATGGCGAAAAACGGGCTTAATGAGTGGAGGTTAGAGGGGTTGATTGGAAGCAATAAGGTGGATGCAAATTAGGGTAGCTTGGTAAATCTCGAGAAAATGGAGGAATAAGATACCTGCAAAGTATAAGACTGAAATCTGGCTAGTTAAAGGGGCTGAGAAGCCAAGAACATCTTTAAAGCCAGCCGAGAATCATAACAGAAAGTGCCTGTATTCCAGGTTCCTTTAATGCGCTTAATTAGCATAAAAATACTACGAAAGCCAAAGCTACGACTCCAAGATGTACACCGTTACAGGCTAACCGTCAGTTGGCGTGTAACGTAGTCAGAAACGACCCAAAAACACCCAGAAACTTCATAGCCCGCGCCGAATCCCCGGCTTGCGATTTCGTCATTACTCTAAACCCAAAGCTCCAAAAAACCGGCAACAAATTCTCAGGTAAAATTTGTGAGTTGCCGTCTATAAGCCACCGGAAACGAGTTTTCAATTTGCCATCCGCAGATTCCTAAAAAAACCCACAATAGGGACACAAAAGGGACCGTGGGATTCGCTTTCCCCTGCTAGGCTAAGGCTCAAAAGAAAGAAAAACAAGTATCTCGACGAATTCTTCGACAAGACGGTATGTTCACAAGCTGTTTGACCCTTCACCATACTACTTATTACGGTATGAAATAAAGTTAAGTAAAATCTTTTAGTAAAATCGGCTAATATCGCGCTAAGCCCCCCGGAAACGAGTTTCGAATTTGCCACCCGACGCTTCCTAAAAAATGCCCAATAGGCCGCAAAACGAAGCGTGGGAATGCGCCTTTTCCTACCATTCTCAAGCTCCGAGGAGGGAAAACATAGATAGCTCAACAAGCCGGTATCTCCAGCTGTTTGACCCTTCACCACACCTCTTATTAAGGTGTAGGATTAGGGAGATTTGTTTGGGGTGATGATGGTGCTCCGGTTAATTGGGCCGTTATGCTGGATAATATGGGGTAACTCAGGGGGATTAGGGTAGTGCATAACCAGCGAGCTTAGCATACGGGGGTGCTAATCAAGTTCTCAAGTTTTAATAAGTAATTACGCAATTTGGGGGAGCTGGCCACAACGCAATAGGAGAGAGAGAGAGAGTGAGAGAGAGAGAGAGAGAGAGAGAGAGAGAGAGATCAAGAGAGTGAGGATATCCGTTTGTCTATTATGTTGGAATTGGGGTGTCAGGAAGGAGTGGAGCAGGAGGGGGCCCACTCTGGCCCTAATTGCACACACCTGCAGGAAACGCATTCTCACACGGAGTGGGAGAGGGAAGGACTCCACCCCAATACCAACAACACCACCAAACCCACCAAATCCGCCCAATTAGCTGAGTCGACCGGATCGAATGGCAGTTCCGGGGTGGAGTGGAAGGGGGAAGTCGAGTACCTCTGGGTAATCACTGCTCAAGCTTGATTAACTCGGGTAAGTAATGCGGGAAATAATGGGTAGGGTAAGTGGGTGACTTATTAATGTGGTTACATAACCATGCACTAAGGAGAGGTTTATCTGCTAAATCCCCTTATATAAGCCCTATTCCTGGTTCGTATAAAAGCACACTAAAGGGAGAAACAATACAGTAAAAATGGAAAGCCTTAAAAATACGCTTGTATATGCACCATAGTGCCTTAAGGAAACATTCACCCCGCACAATTTCATAAAATCGGTGGGGGGAAGAGGGTCTGCCCCGTCCAGATCCTATCGCCCCCTTGGCCGATTGGTTTTGCGGTAGTTTGCCGCTCACAAGGCCCGGGTTCGACCCCCGCCCGTGACGAACCTTTTTGCTTTTTCATCAAAAGCTCGGAATTGGATGTTTCCTTAAATAAAGTAAAGTAACCACAGCAACATTCTTAGGTTCCGCTATATCGTTGTAATTTCAATTTTTAAGGGGCATGTAACGGTAAGGATCAAGGATTCCTAAGGTATCGCTAACCCAGAATTTCAAAAATCAATATGCATGATCTTTTAATGTAAAAAAATACAGCAGGTCTTTGTTTCCGGTTTCTAAGAAGCCAAACTCTCCCCGAAAGCCGCCCAAATTACAGTGCCCACCCATCACATTCCTCTCACCCCAAGCAGCGATAATCCCCTAAATGGCTTCCAACTATCTTCACAGGAAGCCGCTTACACTCCCGAGCCCAGTAACCGACAATTACCTCACCCATCATGCCCCCAAAACAACAGTCAACCACCCCACTTAGCGGCTCCCTGCGTTTGAAAAGTGAAGCCCCTTATGGCGGGGCGTTTACTCGTAATTGCCAGCCAATCGGCAAGCGTTCCGCGATAATCCGGTCGTCCGCCAAAGATGCTCAATTTGGGGATGAGCGGTGTGTGGATGGGGAGTGTCGTCTTACGGTGGTCCTCCCCAATAAGGAGAGGTCCCGAGTGGATTAGCGCGGTATGCTTTGAAGAATAGGGGGAAGACCCATGTTGGCAAACATGCCCTGGACATCCTGGGAGAGAGAGAGAGAGTGAGAGAGATAAAGAGAGCCAGATACTACCCGATTCTCGCCCTCCCAGTGTGTGAATACAGTTGCCACAATATACCGGAACATAAATAAAGGAAAAGCCGCGGGCGGCGGCGGCCCCTTTAAGATTTTCTAGATTTATTGCTTCCGATCCGGTTACTGTACAAATATGCCCAGAATAAGCTCAGAATTTGTCGTCCAGATCGGCGCCTAGGTTGTCGGCTGCCGCTAAAAAAGATTAAGGTTTTTAAAGAGTGTGTTGAAAATACCACTCTTGTCGGAGGTGATTTCGAGCACACCACTGGATGATGATTGCTGTGGATTTTGGCGCTCGACGGCGAAGAAGGCTATTGTAGCGAACAGGCTCATCACGACGAGAATGGCCAAATGCCACTGGAGTTGGAGGGCCGATCCGTAGAAGAATGCAGCGCAGGATAGGGCCGACTAAATTGGTGTATAAAATATGGGTCAAACGCGGGATTGGCGGGTTGCTAAAAGTCGTCAGCCGTCGATTTCTCGCTTCCTAATATTTTTAAAGGAGCCGAGAAGGTGCGACCGTGGATTCTGATGGATTCGGTCGTGTGAGATTTCCAAAAACAGACGATTATTTTTGCGAAATTTTTTTAAAGTTCCAAGTTTTGAAAATTTGAATTCCTTTTTCGAACATTTAACGTCGATTACTCCTGCTGATTGGGCAAACTTTTTCGAAATTATCATTTTTGGAAGAGCAATTTTCGAAAATATAAATTTCGAAAAAATTACTTTCGAAAACAGGTTTTCGAAAAAGGAATTTTCGAAAATGCATATGTAAACTTTTTAAGAAATTCCTCGAAAAAGAATTTTTTATAAAGTGGTCCTACGGAATATCGAGTCCCTCCCTCTCTCACTCTCTCGCACTCCTTCTCTCTTACTCTCTCTCCCTCCCTCTCTCACTCTCTCTCACTCGATCTCTCTCGCTCTCTTACTCTCTCTCCCTCCTCTCTCACTCTCTCACTCTCTCTCTCTCTCTCGCTCTCTTTCTCTCTCTCCCTATGCAAATTCAAACACGTGTCACCCCGTTAACCCCCGTTTTTACCCCCCACCTGGATAGATCATGATGATGATCCATCCGGGGCAGATCTGTTATATGGTGCCAACCAGCGGCATCCCCCAAACCATCTCTGCCCCTCCTCCTTACAGACCTTGGGGCCAACTTTCGAAAGACAACGCGCCGCCTTGATTATGCAACAGGTCACCGTATTAGTCTTTGTGCGTGGTACCGAGTATGGGATGAGTGACAGGTCAACCAAGAGCTGTCGGGGCTGCCCCCGGAAGCTAACAAGGAGATGGTCTCAGCTGGGAATCGAATTCGGATTTGAAAATTTGCACACTTATAGAGCTCGACGAGACAAATCGATTGGTGTAACTTTCAGCTGCTGATACAATAACCACGCCGAGTTATAAGCATTTTAAGTTTTGCATACATTTTGCAATTTTTCGGCCATAGCTTCATAGGCCTTCCCCGCCTCCCCCTCACCATGGTCTGGTGGCCTAGTGGTGTAGTAGGCGGCCTGCGGGGAATCTAACGAGGGTTCGAACCCGCTCACGTTTTTTATTTTTTGCTTTTTTGTCCGATGGTTCCTCTTTGCTTTCTGAAGACCTTGAATAGCTTTTTACGCATTATTTTAACACCTTTGATGCGCCGACAACATCGAACTTCACCGCAAAAATTTTTCTTGCTGGGCATCGAGCCCTTGTCCGACCTATGACTACCATTTCCAAAAAAATTTCGCGGATGAAAGTTTTTGTTCGGATAACACACCATTTACCAAAATTACGTTTACTCCACGATTTTTGATATGCTTTGAATTTTCAATTTATTTTGGGACCGGCATAGTCCTTTCGGGTAAAAAATCTAAATTTTTTCAAACAGATGTTTTTTAGCCATTTCGCACCAGAGGAGTTAAAATAATGCGTAAAAAGCTATTCAAGGTCTTCAGAAAGCAAAGAGGAACCATCGGACAAAAAAGCAAAAAAATAAAAAACGTGAGCGGGTTCGAACCCTCGTTAGATTCCCCGCAGGCCGCCTACTACACCACTAGGCCACCAGACCATGGTGAGGGGGAGGCGGGGAAGGCCTATGAAGCTATGGCCGAAAAATTGCAAAATGTATGCAAAACTTAAAATGCTTATAACTCGGCGTGGTTATTGTATCAGCAGCTGAAAGTTACACCAATCGATTTGTCTCGTCGAGCTCTATAAGTGTGCAAATTTTCAAATCCGAATTCGATTCCCAGTTGAGACCATCTCCTTGTAAGGGGGTGACAATGGGAGTGATGGGAGAGGGCAAATAAGGGGATCAAGGAAAAAAATGGGGATATTAGATAAGTTTCTTTATACTTTAAATTGTAATAAGCTACTATGTTTTAGATTCGCTTCATCCTTTTAGCTTATTAAGAGGCAAAATCAGGAAAATACCGTACTGGGCCGTTAACGGGGGGGCTTTTTTGCAGGAAATGCGAGAAATGTCGAAACTTCAAGTTTTTGAATTTGACTATCTAGATTATAACAATACAAAAAGCTTATATAATTATAATAACGTTTATCATAAATTAGAGAAATATTTGGTTTCTACATCAAAAATGCAAGAAAAATGATCGAAAAGTCAAAATTTTCGAATTTTCAAGATTTTTGAAAATATTTTTTTATAACTTTCGAGAAATCAAGATTCTAAAAAAACATTATAAAATAGATTTTATGTTATCAACAGGCAGCACAGGGGAAAGCAAAAATGCTCCTCGCTAACAGTCCAGTACCGCAAATACTTATTTAATACGATTAGTTAAAAGAAGAAAAAGCAATAAATTTTTTAATTTAAGACGCTTTCCTAGATAATCCCTGCCAGCCTGCCCTAATATTTTTTATTTTGATGTCTAAAGATTTATCAATTACCTGATAAAACTTAAACAACGCAAACGCCTCGCTCGACTTTTCCGAATAAACGTCGACTAGCAATGAATAAATCTGTGTATTCCAGCAAGCGTCTCCGAACGCTAATAAAAAGCCGCAGACCAATGCAATCCAAAGTCTAAAATTTAAATGGTATATTTAATCGTGATCTTACTGTGGATCGATGAGCCCTCCCGTATCGTTTGTCTGCTTGATCGGGGCGTCTTTCGGAATATTTATATAAACTCCGGCAAAGCAAATCAAGTGCACGACCGTTCCGAGTAGCACGATGGAATCTCGTCTCAAGCTTTTTGTTCTAGCTCCAAGGATTCCGAAAGCGCCACCGGCTAAATAAACAAAATTAAATATAATATTTTCTCAAAATAGACCAAAAAGGGCGAAAAGGGTTTTTTAAAAGGGCGTTTCAGCTTGAAAAAAAACGAAAAATGTTACTGTAAGTGGTTCTGAGCAGCTTGAACTGCTAACAATTAAGATAATGGCTACAAAGTATACGGTATTAAAATTTCCTTACCAACAATATGCCCAAGACCCTCACAAATTGCCGTCAGCGCCAACATGGAATTTGTGTTATCACCAAGCTATAAAGAACTATGGATTTGCCTTCAATGTACCTTTAATGTGTACGAAATACACGTGGGATAAACACCAGTCCAAAACGACTGTTCAATACCAGTGTATGCGAATGCTAACGCAAGGAGGAGCATCTTGTTGGTGAACATGAGACGGAAGGTGGAGCCTGACGGAATTTTTTGGCACATTTAGAGGTAACTTACCCATTAATGTAGCGTATCCAACTTTGGGTTTATCCACATCTTCCACTCGTAACGTTGGAGTACGCAGCAATCCGATAATTACTAATCCGACAATGTTTAAGATTGTAAAAACAATATATAGTAGCCGCACTGTAGAATCGGCAATGTTATCCGTTGTCTTTTCTGAGTGGAATACGGCGAAGAGGAAAATTCCACTGGCAACGATGCTAAAAATAATTTATATAATTTTTAAAGATATGTATGCTAATGTTGTTTTAATTTAATAAATTTTAAAATCCAAGAATACAAACCATGATTCCATAATTGACCATAACATTGCACTATTACGACTATTCGTCCTCTCATCGCAATTTTTGGCTAGATAATTCCCCTGTCCAGTCCAGATGACTAAATGTTTGATTTTTAATGTTGCATAAAATAGTATAAAGGTTTATCAATAAGACAGAATACTATAAATAGATAAATTACAAGCCTTAATGTAGAAATTTAAATTTTTAAACCTACTTGCCGCCCCAAAACCCAGCCCAGCACTCGATACGTATAAATAAGTTTGGTTAACTTTCAAAAATCCGGCCTGAAATTTGTATAAAAAATGACATGATTCCAACCTGAAAAGCCGCATAAAATGCCCCTCCCAGCACCATAGCCCATTTTGCGGATATGGTATTAACGATAGGAGCAGCCACAAAATTGGCGAATGTAAAAACGCCATAGATAATTGCGAGACTAAATATATAGTTTTTGATTTAACACATAATTTTTTGAAAAACTTAATTATGTAATTTAAAAGCTTTTAATATACCTGTAATAACCAGCATGTTCATTTACATCACCTCTTTTCGATACGGAATTAATTACGGGCTGTTCGATGAAGCCTAAAAATCACACGATACCTTAAGACCCTCATCACTTACCCTGCCCATTAAATGCAAAAAATATAAAGAAAAACCCGACGCCAAGCTGTATCACATTTGCCGTCTCTCTGCTAAATAAACCCATGTCTAAAAATAGTGTTTTTTTCGAAGGGGGTTATAGCCAAAATCGAGCGGCGGGAATCCGTATCTCGGGGGCTCGCGACAGTGGTCAAAAATTGCCACGAGACGGGATTCCTGCCCCACGCCTTATCAATTAACACCGATCGTCTCAGCTTCCAAAAATTACATTACGCTAGAGAGAAAGGAAAGTAGAAAATACGCGCAATGCTTGAGATTTATTAAACAGGTAGAAAGCGAGGTAGAGAGATAGCGAGAGAGAGAGAGAGGGAGAGAGAGATAGAGGGAGAGAAGGAGGGAGTGAGAAACAGAGTGAGAGAGAGTGGGTGAGAAACGGAGTGCAAGAGAAATACCGAGAGAGAGAGAGAGAGAGAGAGAGAGAGAGAGAGAGAGAGGGAGGGAGAGAGTGAGGGCCTAAGAGTTTGAGCGTTAGGGAGAGATAGCCAGTGAGAGAGAGCTAGAGAGTAGGATAGAGAGAAATAGAACGAGATGGAGCGCGAAACGAGAGAACAGGTATCAAATATATAAAAGCATAAAAACCGTCTATTTTTAGTAAAAGACTAGTAATATCGCTTCAAGTCCAATTTGAAAACTTTCCTTTCAAATTATTTACAAACCAAGTGAGAATACCTTGCCGAGAACCCACTGAAAAGACTAGGAATGACTGATTGATGATTTCCAAGTATTGACCAAATCGGGGGATCACTCAGTTTGGAACACACCCCGAAAAAGGCACGTGTTTTTGAGTGTGAGAGGCTGTATGACGGAATGCTGGTCTTTTGTGAGCTCCCACAATGCTCGTTGGATTTGTTGGTTCCTGCAAAATATTGTAGGGGTGGAAAAAGAAACTATAGTTGGCTTTTTGGTGTTTTTGAGGGCTAGAAATCTATTTTGAAAAAGAAGGTCATAACATTCGTCGAGGTTGATTTGTCTTGTTTATGCGCACGCGACCGGATTGCAATTCGGAAAGATTAACGCTGGACAAACAGCGTGGATGCCAGGGGTTTTTCTGTTGACAAAAGGGTGTACTATAGAGTTTAGTTACGGTATTTTTCGGTATTATATAATCTTATAATATATATTTGATTGAAATATTTTATAAGCGATTTTTTTGCGTAATTTACGGTTTTAAGAGACCGGCAGGGCAAAGATGCGCTCAAAAGATGATTGGACCTGCTGACCCTACGTCTTTAAAATACATTCGGCTGCCTTCTATGGTCCTTTAAAAACTTGTAACCTTTGGCGTATTTGTCATAGTATATTTTTCATTTATTAAAGGGACCAGGGATTAAAAATCTGTTGAAAACGGACCTAAAATATTTATAACTACCTGGCGAATCCCATTAAAATTGGGTGAGGTGATGAAAATTAACTTGTAAGTTTTGTATTAACTTTGAAGGGGGTTTCTCGAGTCTAAAATAGATTTGACTGCTGGGTTGCTTTTAAAAATTGAAAAACAAGTAAAGTGAATTATTTTCTGATTTTATGTTAATTTACCTTATTTTAGGCTATTGACTTTGCGTGTTTTTGCAGGTTAAAATTCACGAAAAAGCCATTTTTGCAATTTTTAAAATTAAAATGCTTGCACGCCGATGCTCCCTTTAACTCTAACCCTATTCTCGATCCACTAAGTTGTTGCACGTGTCGAACCTCTAATAGACGATCCTCTCCCCCCCTAATCCTTCTGAGTGCTTAGGCACTCCCCATCCCATCCTCCCCTATTTTTCCACAGCCGACACCTGCGTTTTACAGCAGAGAAAGAGAGAGTGAGACCACCCTAGCCACCAAAAAATTATGTACGCCGTGGGGGCCACTCCATTTCCTCTTGGACGCTACGGGCCACTACCCCCCTTTGCGTTTCTCCCCTCCGGCTGTCCGGTTGTCAATTTTGTGGTTTCGGTCTGCTGCAAAATCTCGGACTAGGGGATTTGTATTGGCTATTAGTTGACACCTGGCAGGGCATCACTTTGATACTGTAGGGAAGTATGGATGGCTATAAGACACGGAGGCTTAAATCGAAGTTGGAGAAGATGTTGCCGAAGTTGGTGGGTTGTTTTAGTGTGGGAAGCGCTTCCTTTAATTACTTACGTTTTAATGCGTAATAGATGACAAAAAAATGGAAGATGTCGACAGTAAGAAACAAATTATTATTTTTTATTTCCTAGAATTACATTTATTTACATTAATAATTATCACCCAAAAATTGAAATGCAACTTTTAGGTAAAATTGTAGCAAAAGCAAAAGTAAAAATAAAAACATCAATCTTGAAGTGTAATAAGAAATATTTATAATTTCCAATCTTTCTGTCAATTTTAATAGGTTAATGGTGACAATTTAAAACAGCTTAAAAGCAGCATAAAAAATATTAAAAAAGAATCTTGTCTAAAAGTTCGTAACGAACACTTGTTTTTAAGATTTAGAGTTTTAAGTTTGCATTTTAATTAGCTAGACTATAAGAATTCCAAACAGGAAATTTTTTAGATGAATTCTTTGGAAAGTAGCAGGTATCAGGATTCAAATTTTGCATAAAATCTTAGTTAAAAGCTTTGTTTTTGCCAAATCATAACAGCCAAAATTCCGAACTGGAAGAATTATGTAGAAAACATTTTCATTCATCAGAACAAATTCACCAAAAATTCTATCTAATACTATATTCTTCAAAAGTGTAAAATCGTACCTTTTCCGAATCGTACTTACTTACAAAAAACTTTCAATACCAGGTGCCACCGTCATGGTGCTACGAGTCCTGTTCGAACCATGGCCGCTGCTGGAAATTGCCGAGAAAACAGGAATTTTGCGAGTGCGAGCCGAGCTACACGGGCATGTTCTGCGAGGAGTCGATTGTATTTGACTGTAAGTGGGGGAGAAAAGGGAAGGAAACGGATTTCGTAGCCACAGGGGGTGAAGATAGGAAATCCCAGGAAAAGCTAGAGGGGGATTGTGTTCTTTCACGGACACTCGTGTGTTTGTTGTCACTGTATTTGCTAACTGATTATTTTGAGATGGGAGAGAGAGAGAGAGAGAGAGAGAGAGAGAGAGAGCGAGAGAGCGAGAGAACAAGCGAGCGGGAGAGCGATAGAGAGCGACCGAGAGAGCGAGAGAACGAGCGAGCGAGAGAGCGATAGCGAGAGACAGAGAGCGAGAGCGACCAAGAGAGAGAAACAGAGAGAGCGAGAGAGAGAGCGAAAGAGAGACAGAGAGAGCGAGCAAGGGAGAAAGCGAGAGAGAGGGAGAAAGGGAGAGAGAGAGCGAGAGCGAGAGAGAGAGAGAGCGAGAAGAGACAGAGAGCGAGAGAGAAAGAGAGCGTCGATTATTAGCTCGTTATGGGCAAACTTCCAAAATCATTATTACCGGGAAACCAGCTGTTTTTAAATATCGTAATTTATAGCTTTGACTTTATAGTTTTTCTGTAAAAATGCAAATTTTTAAAAGTTTTTCCAAATTTGGTCTACGTGTTCATTTGAACTAGAGTACCTTTCGATGCAAGCCTAAAAAAGCTTACCCAATTTTGATAACTTTCAGATTGGTGGTTCTGGCTCTCAATCGGCATCTCAATCTCCGTCCTATTAATGCTCCCCATCCTGTGGTGTTACGGTATCCGCAACGACAAGAAGGCCCAGCGGAAACTGTCCGAATCCGCTAGTTCAGGCTCAATCTCCACCCAGTCTTCCTTTTCAACAAGATCCTCTAAATATTTGTTGGTATGATGTCTTTCGCGTATTTTCAATGTTGTGATGCTTATCTGTTATTAGGTATCGTTACTAGGAACGATGTGATTTTTCATTCCTTATTTTTAATCGATAAATCGAACCGTCTCTGGTTGGTTTTTATAGAGGTGTAAGTTACAACTAGTCGAGCTCGGGTAACTTGCTGGACAAGAGGGAGGAACGGGGAACGGGCAGGTGATGGACGGTCGGACAAGGGGGATCTTTTTCGGGAATGAGCATGAGGTTGAGGAGGGCGAGGAGGCCCAGCAGCAGTTCGGGGATCAACAAGCGAGTGGACCTATGGGAGACATTGGTCATACCACTACGTTTGTTTTATCCCAGAGTCGCGGGTGGGCCAGGGTAGTGTTGTGGGAAGGGGGCATAAAGTCAAAAAAAATATGAAAATTTAAGACGAAGTTTACCGATAAAAAGGCTTCAATGTTCTTATTTTCAAATATATCCAAAATGCCAGTTTTAGCTTTAAACAATTGAAGTCTTTAAATCTGAAATCTGAAGCTTTCGGAAATATATAGAGTTTTTTAAGGACCTTTAGTCTATTAGTGTGTCGGCATACAAGGCAGTCTAAGTGTACCAGTCCGTTTAAAACCTTAGACCCTATTATAAACTAAAAAATCTGTTTTAGAAAAGTAGCAAAAAGATGTGGATTACTGTCGGAAACGGGAAGATATTGCAGTAGGTACAGGATTACCTTTGTTAACCTATTAGTGCATCGACCGCTTAGCCGAAGCTTACCAGTCTCTTTAAAATGTACAGTAACTCGTTATTTACTAAAGAATACAATAGCACGTTATGGATAGCATGCGTAGTACGGTATCAAAAATGCCTAAACCTACATTTCTAGAATTACCTTTGCGAACCTATTAATGCTTCCACCCCGAAGCCAGGCTTACTAGTGCCTTAAAACAGTTGATTCTAGATTAAACTGCACAGGTATACTGTAAAAAATACCGACAGGATGCGGAGTGGATTACTGCACAAAATAGTTTCAAAATATATACAGAATTCTCGGAATTTCTAGACCTACCGTATCCCATCAGGAATCCAAATCGAAGAGAGACGATCGGAGGGCACAAAATGAGGAATGGACGTTTTGAATGCGGGGGTCTGGCCCCTCGATCGTCCCCCCTTCTCCCCTGCTTCTCCTCTCCTCTCCTGCTCCTCCTCCTCCGATGAATCAGTGCCAATCGGCCTGCTGTCCCGAAGACATAACATTTTGTCTCCATCGGCCCCCATTTTCCAACCCCCAAAAGCCCCCCGCAACCAACGGTGTGGTGGCATTCTCTTCTCGGGGGGGAGGAGGCAACACTTTATGCCAAATGGGTTGATGTGATGGGTTTTAATGGGAGTCTTAAGGATTTTAGAAAGATCGGAAATTGTTCAGAACTGTACAGCGATCAATAGGGAGGAATTTTGGGAGTGTTGCGGGTTTTGCAAGACTTCAAATACTTTGAATCCGGAATGGCAATCTGGGAACCAGGGCCGGAACCCGGGTCTGGACGAGTATCGACGCTAGAGGGAGTTCGGCTAGCTGCCGATACTGAATTCGATGAGAATTTATTCTATTTTGGGGACAGGGAAGGGGTTTTGGAGTGAGGTATCAGAGATCAGCATTTGTAGAAGCGTCTTAAGATTGGAAAATGGCTAGATATTTCGGAAATCTCACAAGCATGTTTTTCGACCGCACTTGAAATTTTTTTGAACTAATTGGAATCACTTAAAGTTAGAATTTGATATGGTTTATACTGATTTACCGGTGCGGAAACGTAAAGTAAATTCATAGATATCATTTTTAGGCTAGAATTTTTAAAAATTGCTGAAAAATGCTTATTCGCAGCATCTGGAGTTTATGCAGTAACAAGAATTGCTTAAAAATGGAATATGATACGGTTTCTAGTTGTTTAAGGTACAGGAACGCAAAGACCCTCGGAGGTATAATTTTTAGGCCATGAAAGGGTTCAGCAAAGCATCACTGTGGATTTCCTACGGACTTCTGGATCGTGATCCCTAACGCGTATGCCGTTTTTGCCTGGAAAATACTGTAATGGATTACGCAATAAGGAAGCTACAACTAAAATCCATAGCCTTGCCTTGCCTGGCCCTTTAAATCAGTGCGAAGGACAACGGACTTACGATCAGCTTCCAGAAAAATTTGCATAGGATTTGGGTTTTGAAAATTTGCATCCAAAAGTATATTTTTAGCCTTTCGCATACATGGATATAATGGTGTTCGTAATGCTCTAACCATAATTTCAGACGACCAAAAAAAGCTGACTCTCCCTGACTCCGTTACAATCCCGACCTCAAAGCCACGGCTACTTCCCGCGCCAGCTTACTCTGCCATTCGGCCCCCAGATAATGGGATGTTTTTCTGTCGCTTCACTGCTTGATCCTCCCTCAAAAGGAGTAAGCCTCCCCACCCCCGCGATGGTACGTGTTGTGAGTTGTAAGGCGTAGGGCTTGAGGGGGTGAGCCTGGTGGTTGTTGTGTGACAGTCAGGCTGTTCTCCAACAGTCTCTATCTCTCTCTCTCTCTCACTCTCGCTCTCTCTCTTCCCGGTCCCTCCCCCTCCACCTCCTATCCAACATTGGCAAAAGCCTGGGAGGCGCGCTAGTGAAGCTGGAATTCCTGCGGGTAAATCGAGTGTGGCAGTGCGCTGCCAATCCCGTCACCCTCCCCAGCTCGCACTCCTCCTCCTCCTCCGTCTCGATATGCATTCAGCGTGTAGAAGATTATTTTGGCTGCTCGTTATTGTTTTGCAGGTTGTTGATTTTGGTAAGTGATTCAGGAAGGGTGATATCCACTTGACCCTAGACCTTTGCTACCTATGGTTCTCTAATTTCTCTTTGTTTGTAGATTTGAGATACCGTTTCATAATTTTCTGGCTTCTCGGCGCCTTTAAAACAAATTTTAAAGTCTCAAAATGCGCAAAAGGCTTCTATAGGTGTCATAACGGTTTTCCTATGGATTTTTGGTTGGTTCTAAGAATTTCGTCGGGCCCGCGACGTGCAGCGCGCACGCCGCGCACACATCTTTCAATGCGTAATCGATTAGCGTAGTTTCAAAACATAAAATCGGCGTGCGGGTTTCGTGCGCGGATCTGAATAAATTTAAAAGAATTTGTTCAAAAAAGCCATAGTTTCATGCCTTTCCGTCCCCTTAATTTATTTTAATGGATTTTTACACTCTTAAACCTATTAAAAAAATTATCAATAATTTTTCCAGATCCGAAAAATTCAGCTATTTTTTACAAGCAGAACAAACGGTTTCGACAGATCCTTGTGACCTTTTTTCATAAAATCAATTCTAAATTATTCTTAGCAATTTCCGTTACCTTTTGCCCAAGAACCGTAATATTACAGCTAAAAACGCTAAAAGCTTCGATCGCCCCGAATCCACCGGAGGCAACCCTTTTCCCCCTTTTTTTCCCGGTCTTCTTCCCATCCATATTCCAGCCACCCTGTGCCCGACGGCACCGTGCTATAAACATAGAGATCCGATCGCTGCCTTTTCTTCCACCCCCTTCCTCCCCTCCATCCTCCCTAAAAAAGAAACCCAGGGGCACATTGACCGATCTGTACAGAATCTGAAGCCAATCCGATGAGTGGCGCCATGAGCATGAGCTGACTCTTTTTCAGGTGAAGCCCAATTTTTCGTGAAGAAGTTCACGGCGGAGCAGTGTCTGGGGAATCCGTGTCTAAATGGTGGACGCTGCGTGGCCGGGAAGGCGAATTGTTTCTGCCAGAAGGGATGGATGGGCAGATGGTGTCATCGTGGGTTTTTTATAGTGTTGTGGTCTGAAAAATCGAATGAATTGCGAGCCTAAGCTTAAGCCTAAGTTTACACTGGAAAAACTAAAACTTGGGCTAAAAATACAATTTCTCGGGATGTGGACTTGGACTATAAGATGCTACAAACTACGTTTTCAGCCTGAAGCTAGTGTAGAAGCCAAGCTAAGCTAAATAAGCCTAAGCTTGCTTTGGTCTAACCAAGTCTACGCCAAGGTTAAGCCTACTTAAGCCTGCTCGTAGGTTAAGCCCCAGATTACCAGATCTTCGCGCTCCTAGGACAAATTTAAGTCATGATAAGTTGCGCATGAGCTTAAGTCAACATCTAAAGCAAGCTAAGTTGCAAGGCTAAGTTTAGGCTTAAGCTAGAAAGAGTAGCGTAAGCGTTTCGTACTCAGGATATAAAAGTCTAGAAAGATCGAGTAAAATTCCCCCATATTCACGGTTCTGATTTTTTATAACATCAACCCCTAAAAAGTCAAGACCGAACTCCTAATGATCCCTTCATAATCGATTACCCTCCGCTACGCTCCTATCAGCACCGCTACAGATCCAGCTCCCGCGTTATGTGCCGCTCAACCCAACTAATCCACAAAACCCACCCCCACTCAATTATCCCTCTTTGACCACCCTATATCTCTACCCCCTGCCATCCCCAAAGACATAAAGACATGCCCTACCAACCCAAAAGGCACCCCAAAGAAGCCCGGGGGCAAGTTTCGATGACAACAGAACCTGTCTCCCGCGGATCGTTTCGAGGCTCAAACATGCCAATGGAAATCCCCCTCCATCCCAAAAACATCGCCTCCTATGGATGCTCAACTTAACATCCCCCTCACCCTCTACACCCGGGCATTTCCCTTTTTTAAGTCGGGGGGTTAAGAGGAAGGGTGAAGCCGAGACGAGATTGATTGGCACCGAAAGGTCTGAGATGCGTGGGATTGGCACACGATATCAAAAACTGAAAAATCGGGGGGGGGGCTGAGGATGTTCGGGGGTATGAACGCGGAACGGAAACACGGAAATGTCATCATTACAATAAAGGAAATGATCTTGACTTGACTTGGCCGTAGGGCGCTACGGTAGGTGCAGCTTAAGCTACTTGGTTGCTAACTTAACATGTCGGTTGAGGTGACAGACCTCAGCTTGTCTTGTTTTTTGTTCTCCCAGTCTTTCACCTACCCGGCCGACGGCCATGCCACGGGTGCTTCCGTAGCGCAGTAGGCAGCGCGTCAGTCTCATAATCTGAAGGTCGTGAGTTCGAGCCTCACCGGGAGCAATTGTTTTGCTTTTTGCCCAAAAAGGCTGGCTTTGGTTCCGAAAGCTTTGAAGGCACCTCCCTGGTTATTTTTTACAGTTTATCGCAGATATATCTCCTTTTTTTACGTTTGGCTTCAAAAGTCACGTTGCAAAATCAGACTTGAATTAACTTTAGCTTAGCGCTATTGTTCATATAACTGAAAGTGTAGGTCATAAAATTTCTGAAAAAATACAGTTCAAATGCTTAAAAAGCGACGATTTAGGCAAGTGTCGCGACGTCTACAAAAGTTGTGACCGCTGGGCGATGGAGGGTAAATGCAACGCGGTGCTCGCCCAGACAAACTTCTTTGAGGTAATTTTTACTGTCCAACTTCCCCCAAAATCAGCCTGAGAATTGGCAGTCCACGATGGCTACACTGAATATAGGTAGCATGAGGGGATGTTTTCGGGAATTTTCGAACTAACAAAATCTTAAAAAATTCAATTATCTTAAAAATGCACGATTTGGGGCCCTGGTGAAAAATTCAATTTTCGAGGTAAATTGTGCGGTGACGTGCAAGCTGTGCGTGCCTGATGTTAGTCAAGGTATCGAATTTTTGGCTCGAAATTTTGTATGTAAATTTTTAGTACTTCCGGAAGTGCCGCTGCCGCCAGCCCTCGAACCGCTGCAATTTATGATCGGAAAATGGTATTCACAGGTCTTATTTATTATTTATAAAGGTCTGGATCCTCAAAAAAATTATGTATTTTTCCTAAAACCTAATGTAATATGCAAATTTAGGCAGCCAAAGGACTACGATACCCTGTAGACTTTTATGCCAGTGAATACGAGGAGATTTTGGAGGTTTGGCCAGCAGAGACGCCAATGTTCGGACCGCCTTCTTTGAATTTAACGTAATTTGAATATTTATAATTTTATGAATTCTTAAATTATTTTAGAAGCGTTTCCTGGGTGGGAGACGATTCTCGGGTGATGCACGGGTTTATCACGCTAAAACCAAATACTTTCCCGCCAGAGGCCGCCATATTATCGACGAGTAACGAAGGTAATTAGCATATTGATATTTTTGTATAATTAGCATCGGAATCGTGTAATACGAAATTGAAAAATAGAAGTCTTTTCTGTTCTTGTTTAATTTCTATACGCCTGCTATTTTTTGAGCTAACTCTTCCTCTTTTCTTTCTTTTATCGGCGGTATGCAGATTTAGCAAATTATGCAAATATCCAAATTTAAATCCCATTTTCAGGGTTAAACATGATTGAACTCGGCAAGATCAAAAATCAAGTACTCACCCTCAACGTTTCCTATATGCAAGTCCACCCAACGATGGACAATACTGTGCTACCACTTGGGGTAAGTAATTTCTCGTTTAGTCGTTAATTTATCATTTTATCATTTACTACTTGCATCACATTTTTCATTATCTAAATTAGCAACAATTTTTGCTATTTCAGGCGACCCGCCGATTCCGCAGAGTGGGCAGCTTGTTGGAGATGACGGTCGCCAAGTTGTTCCCCTCAAACCGAATATCTCAATTCAAAAAGATGTTCAAAAAAGTGATGGAGTTCAAATTTTAGTTAATTTGATGTGCTAATTAATTTATTTGTTTTGAATAAACGGCTTACGTGTAATAAGGTATCAATTGCTGACATCTGGTCGGGAGGGCAATCCGGGCACAAACTCCAGGTTTCGAATTTGGCGGCGTTATCAAAAATTTGAGAGAATTTTATTTTTCGATTGGAAAGTGCTCAATATTGGCTAAATGGAAAATATCGATCGGGAAAAGTTGTATCTTTTTGATGGTTCATTTTATCAAATGTTGCTCGATGAGGGATTTGATGCGGAGGTATTTTTTGGAGGTTAATTATTAGCTCATCAACGATATAATTGTAAAATGAATATAAATGTAAATTTTATATAACTATGTAGTATATTAATATATAAATTATCAATGATGAGCTAAATTCACTAGGTATAAATTTTTAATAGGTACATCCATTATGGACGAGCGGTGCTAGCAATGAACAAACGGAGCGTGTCTATGAAAGGTAATAAATATGCTAAAAATTTGTAAATTGGCACAAAATATCTTCAAATTTGCATAATATATTTATTAAGAATTAATAGTTTTATATTCAATTTACTTAATTTATATTTCAAATTTAAGATTCCGTTCCCTCGGCTGCGATATAGTTTCCACAAACACATACCACGCTGCCCAGGCACTAATTCGGAAATGCGTTTCCGACGGCCTAATCGAGCCCCCAGCCACTAATCTGGTTACGGTAGGCTTTGATGGGCATTAAGTGGCCGAAATTGTATCTCTGTCCAGGACCCGTGTCGGCTAGCCTTTGACGTGTATGACAAGGCACTTGTGCTCGGATCGATAGGACCGTATGGGGTCTGTCTCCGCGATGCCTCCGAATATCACGGGAATTACATATTTGAGCCTGAGCATGTGAAGGTGAGCCTCAAAACATTATACAAACTGCTTTTTGGCTTAGAAAATCGCTGACTATCAGAAGAAGCAAATCTCATTGCTGATAGAAGCTGGAATCCGGGTTATACTGTATGAAACTGTCCCTGCAGAGCTTGAAGCGAAAATTTTTGTCGAGACGATTGAGGAGCTGAAAATTCCCGCTGTTATCAGCTTTTCTTGTCGGGTATGTGTGGTATGGTATATGTTATCTTTAATACGTTTAGAACGGTACAGAGTTGCGCAACGGAACGCCATTGGCCCGTGCAGTGAAATCGGTGTTGAGATCTGAATACGTTGTCGGTGTTGGGATAAATTGTACTGCACCGGAATACGTGCCAGGTGGGGAGAAAGAGAGAGATATAGAGAGAGGGCGAGCGGGAGCGAGAGCGAGAGAGCTGGAGAAAACGAGAAAGTGGGAGTTACGGAGAGAGTTACGGTAGTTAGGAGAGATAGAGGGATAGAGAGAGAGAGAGAGAGAGAGTGTGAGAGAGTGAGAGAGTGTGAGCGAGCGTGAAAGCGAGAGCGAGATAGAGAGAGAGCGTGAGAGAATGAGAGAAAGACAGATATAGAGAGAGAGAGCTAGAGAGAGATAAAGAGAGAGGAGAGAGAGAGAGGGGGAGAGAGCGAGAGCGAGAAAGAGATAAAGAGAACGATAGGACGGAGCCAGTGAAATCCCTTATACAGGAACTATCAACCAAATTCTCCTTCATTCCAGAACTTCTCCGTCAAATTGAGGCCACCACCATCCCAATCCCGATATTCGTCTATCCTAACTCGGGCGAGATGTGGGATGAAAAAGCCAAGTGGTGAGTGGTGATCCCCTCTGCCTAGCGGGGATCCCGCTAATTGAAACGAGCTCAACTTTCAGCTATACTCGTCACGACGGTGAAAAGCCGGTGGATTGGGGGGTGTTCGTGAGGGAGTGCTCGTCGTTAGGGGCTAATGTTTTTGGTGGCTGTTGCCGTGTGGGACAGGATGTACTCCAACAAATTGGGAATGCGGTCAGGGAGTGCAACGAGGAACGGGAGAGGAGCAAGATTGAATAAAGATGTTGTAGTTTTTCTGCATGCAAATCAATTTATGCCTAATACAGATAACAAAAATCTCAAAAAATCCTTAAATCGTCAATCTTGGGTCGTTTAAAGGCGCGTGTAAGGCATGATTTTGGATTTCCTATAGACTCAGCGTAACGTGGCTGACGTCTAGGCGTAGGCTTAGGCTAAGACTTGGGCTGATGCTTAGGCTTAGGCTTGGGTTTAGGATTTGGCCCAGGTTTTGGCTTAAGTTTAAGTTAGGCTAGCTTGGGTTTGGGCTTGGGCCTGAGCTTGGGCTTAGGCTCGGGCTTAGCTTAGGCATAGGTTTCGGCTTAGGCTTAGGTTTATGCTTAGGTTTATGCTTTGCGTAGGCTTGGGATCGGAATTCGGGGTAGGATTAGGCCTATGCTTGGCTTAGGCTTCAGATTCGGTTGAGACCTGGTTTTGGGTTTAGGTATAGGCTTATGTCTAGGTTTATGACATTCGATTTGTGCGTCCCTTTAAAGCGACTAGGAAATTTTATTTACAAAAATAAACTTTCCACAAGGAATACAGTATGTCTACGACTTGGCAAGTTGCGAAATCTCCAGTCCATAAAGATCCAGCCTTACGCGTTCCTTTAATTTAAAACTCTACCTTTGCTCTTTCACATTTTCTGCAACCCCAGCTTCATCTCCCCATTAATCACCCTCATTCCCTCCCATCCTCCAAAACGACAACCAGGTGATGGTTGTTATTCCAAAGCTCTTGCTCCTCTTCCCGGCCAAACGATACCCTAAACGAGCTGTCTAATGAGCCTCTCATTCAACGAATTAAGGGGCTGGGGAGGAAAAGCCTCGACCAAGAAGAAGGAGGCTGTGTGGCCATGGCCAGTCAGTCAGCCCAGCTCTACCAGCCAAACGGAGGCCCTGTGAAACTCAATCCGACTGCCGGGTCTCGCTTTCCAAGAGGGCTAGAATGACCCCTTGGCGAAGGCGAGGAGGATGAGGCTGAGGAGAAGGGGGAGAAGGAGGAGGAGGACGAGGCTGCTGGCCAACGCGAGGAGGATGCTCATCTTGTTTGGCGCTTGGCGCGTTCACTTTGGTGGTTATGGTGATTCAGTGGTTGCATCACTTTGCTTCCGGTGTTGTTAGGTGCAACGCGGAGTCCCTACAGTACACCAGTGTTTTTATCGCGTTTTTATGAATAGCTATATTCTATTTGTCTTTTCTAGAAAGTGTAATCTTAAAGTTATTTTTCATTAATTCGTAAGTACAAAAAAAGACCGGAGTTTATTGTAATCAGTTGTTTCCCGGAAGCGCTCGATCTAGTGCTTCTATTTCTCGGGCATCTCAAAAACTACAAAATACGTCTAATTACCCAGCCATTTAAAAGGTATAAATAATATAAAATATATATTTTTGGGCTTCGACGTTGGATTTTTAAGGTTTTTCGTTTTTAAAATAATCAAAGTTGTTTTAGATATTCGAACATGTTTAGAGCGTACCAAGTATACCAAATAACAAAAAATTTTTGCCGGCTAAATACGCTAATTTAAATATTTTAAGCTTGGATTCCGGTCTCCAGATCTTCAATTTTTGAAATTTTGCATAATTAAATCTGAGCTTGATTTTCAAAATCCGTGAAGCGTATAAAATAGGCTTTTATACAACCCTTTTTAAGCCTTTAAGTAAGCTAATTTGACTATTTGAGCTGGAAACCGGATTTAAAATTCGTTTATCGTCGGTTTTTCTTAATTTTGGATTTTTAGCTTGAATTTTTGCTTGTAAATCGATCGGGCAAGAAACTCGGTTTGGTGCATGCCTTTTTAGTACCTGAAGTCTTCTAAAATCATTGACATCTGGCTTTTAATAGATAACCCCGAGCTTTTCCAATTTTTTTTCTATAAAAACCGATTTATATTGTTACGTGATGGAATGTTACATTCCCATACTCTTCCCAGTGTGTTCAACCTCCTCAAAGTATGTGGTGGTTGCTGGTTTTGTGGCCGGGCTCTATCATGGGGATGGGCAGCTTTATGAGGCTTCGATGCTCCGCCCTCCCCCCATCCCCGGCTGGGCTATCCTCTCCTCCTCCTTCTCCTCCTCCCCCTTGTGTTGGCCCTCCCCCCTTCCGTCCCAAGGGCCTTCCACGCCTTTCAACTCGCACCACTCCAACTTATTTTCCCCCTCCGGTCTCTTTCTTCCGTTGTACCCTTTTTCAAGGGTTTTTATAACAAATAAAAAATTCTTAAATTTATTTAGTGTTATTTTAATTTTTCCAGCCCTGTTTTTTGGCCACCGACGGACCGAGACGACGGCGGGCGTTTGATGCGCGCCCCGCCGAACCGCCCAGCATGTGAGGGGAAATTTACAAATTTACAAATTTTTAATATTGTCAGATATTTTAAACTTTGCTAAAATATTTTATAAATTTAGCTGTCATAAAATAGCGTTTATATGGAACCTATATATAATTTTTTTATCGAAGATACACGAGAAATTTATGAAAACCCTAAAAATACGCCTAATGAAACGATACAATTTTTTGAAAATATATTAAAATCACTACAGTCCTTAGTCTATTTTTAGAAAAGATTTAAGATTACATTAATCTATATTTAATGGATTACTCTGTATTTAAATCTCATTTCCAGCAGCCACCCTGCACGCAATATTTCCCCTCATTTTCCTCCTGGCTGAGATGGCATTACGGGTAGCCGCGTCACCGGACTATATCGCAGATTACAGGTATGCCCCAACCTAAGCTAAGCCTAGCTTTAAGCCTAAGGCTAAGCCCAACCTAAGCGAAAACTAAGCCCGGGCCTAAACCTACGCGAAGCCTAAGCTAAGCCTAAGTCTAAGCGAAGCCTAAGCGGGGCCTAATCCTAAGCCTAATTTACATAAAAAATTTAGCCAACACAGCATGTCGTCGAAATATTGCTACAGCTGCATGTCCGAGTCGTTTCTCGTTCACTGGGCATATTTGGATGAGGTGGGCGTTTTAAGAAATCTTTTTTCTCCCGAAAAATCTCCTTTTCTCCCCCTCCCCGAACACCATAGTGTGACTCCAGGGTCCCGTAGCCTCGGCGCGGCATCTGCTCTGCGAATTTTGGACGTTCCCCTGGTCCTCCTCGTCCTCTTTTTGTGGCTTCTTCACTACCTCCGTCTCCTTCCTCAAAACACGACCCCAAGGGGGGACAATTGTGTTTGCCGAATGCCGCCAAGGGCCCGGGCGGCCAAATTGAAAATATCGCACGCTGGATTTCCGGTGTAGATAGTATATAGAAAAAAATATAGATTTTACCTCCATTAACTTGTGTTACTCAAATGAGCCGACTTTCGTAGAAAAATCAAAAAAAAATCGTAAAATTTGTGCTTTGGATGCGGGCTTAAGTATAAACTGTTTAGATTTTTTTTTGTCGATTGAGAGCACTGCGCTAAATTTTCGGGTAAAATTTACAGAAAGTATAGATTTGATCCATTGACTTTTGCTCCTGAAAAGCCAAAATTCCTAAGTAAAAAATGTAAAATCGTATTTTTTTCTGCAAGTCCGGTCTGTAAATTCTAAAGTTCTTGGAAAGCCAGGCCCCTAAAAAATTACATGCGTAATTTCCCGTCTAAGCGGATGGAGCAAGGGCTCGAGCTCCTCCCAGTAGTTACTCAACGCCACACAGTCCTCTTGAAATGAAAAGATACGTGCCGGACTTCCGTCTAGGTTTAATTTAGTTTTGCCAATGGCAGAAAATTTAATTCACCAAATTCCCCATCTTTTAATTTTTGGCCAAAATTTGGAGCACGAATTGAAGCACGAGGCTCACACTCAATCCATTAAATCCGCGCTCTGAAAGTCCAAGTCGTCCAAAAAATGTAAAATTATCTTTCAGTGCTATTCCCAGTCTAAAGTATATAAAGTATACATTCAATCCATTAACTTCACTCCCTCAAAAGCCCCAGTCCTCCTCCTGCTCCTCTTGCTCCCAAAAATTAGGTACCCATTCCTCAAATTGGGCCCCCCAGCTGCAGGGGCCGATGTTTGTTGGCGGACAGAAAAGCTGGGCGGGATGCGAATTGCCGTCAACTTTTTTTGATGAATGGCCGGAACGGGGGGAAAGGAATTTGAATAGGGATGGCAGAGGTGGGGGGGATGCCATGCCGAAGGGGTCCCGCAACGGCAGCACAGACCCGAGAACATTTTCCTTTCGGAACGCGGCTTGGCGCACAAGTGTAAATGGCGGTTTGGAGGGGCGCGCGCTATGATGGATGGGCTTACAAAGATGGCCGCCAGCCGGATATTGGCCTTGCCTCGACACATTCTTCCACCGAATATCGTCGCGCAAATATTTTGTATAGAAAAGAGGGGTGATGGGTGATGGATTAATTAAGGGCATGTGGGGTGGTATTTTTGGCCTGGGGTTATGGTCGGAATTTTTGGGGGAAAAGCAAAAAAGAATCCAAGCTCCTAGATTTTTTTAATAATTTTGAACCGTCTCATAGCATATCAATCATCAATTTTTGTAATTTTGATAACGTTTCGAAGAAGATAGTAAACCGTTGGTCTACAAAACCAAAAAAAAAATCATTTTGAAAAAGTCGTTTGCTAGACTGTCTTTCATTATTTTCTCGATTTTTAGGAATCCATAATTTTAAAGTTCATGTAGTCCTTCAGACAACAAAATACGTTTAATTCTTATTCAAAAAGGTATCTTCAACAAATTTTTAAAAATCGTTTTCACGCTAATTTTGATTTATTTCACGATTTTTTAGTGTCTATTTTTTTTAGGGATACTGTAATTTTTGGAAACCTGGTAAGCATGCAAAAATTTTATTCTCATACTGTAAAAAAATTCCGACTTCTCGCCCTTTTCCACCATCTTTTCACACTAAGCTTTCCTCCTCCCGCCCGCCAGCAACTAACCCACCCCCACCATCCAACTCAGCCAATTTGAATCCCAAGTCTGGAGTAAATCCCAGGGTTTCGAGTTGGGGAGGTCTAGCCATGAGGCAGAAAGACGAGTTGGACCCACACACGGCCCAATGCCCTCTTCCTCCCCCCCTCTGGGCCTCCCCCCTGGGCCTCCCCTCCCAATAAGCCGAGGCGGATTTGCTGTGTGAATTCAATCCAATTTGGCGCCTGGATGTGATTTCAAACTTGCCCGAAGAGCGCGAAACGAATTTGGCCGCGCGTCTTTTTCAAGAAAGTTATGGCTGGGGTGCGTTGGGGGAAAATTTAGGCTAACATTTTCAAGGAGGAGGACCTCCTAGAGGAGGACAAGCTCCGATCAGCCCAAGGGTTTTTTCAAGGAGCCCCGTTTTGTTAGATGGGCCCCATTGGGGGTTGTTCATCGCGGAAAGCGGGAGCTAATTGGGGAAAGATTTCGCGGGGCGGTTGAGGACTGAATTTGGAGGGCCTATACAACTGGAAAATGGAGATCGCGTGCCGGGGCTCAAGTGGGTCGGGAATTCAGGGGGGAGCCGGGACTCTGGGCCCCCGGTTTGGGAGGGCCAAATAATGGGCTGGAGAGGCTGATTATGATAGTGGGTCGCTTTGGGGGGCCTCAATGGGTCCCAATTGATTTAGTATGCGAGCTGATTTAGGGGACCAGAAAATTAGCTCCATTACTTAGAATAACTTAGAACTCACATTAAATCCTCAGAAAAAATTTATTAGTATTCATAGAAACCTGACAGGTAGAATTCTGAATCCAACTAAGTCGAGTTATAGCTTTGAAAACCTGGCTGTATCATTTCTAGCCTCGAAAATTTGGAAAATTTGCCTTGCAGAGTCCTTTACAATTAGCAAAAAAAATCTAAATACCAGTTAATCAAGGTAAATATATTGATAAATTGCATTGATCTTCAAAGGTACCTGGAAGGCAGAGTTTTGAAACCTTACGAAATTTTTAGAACAGCCAAAAGTGTCGATTTCTAACTTTAAAAACCTCACGCTTCCTTTGCCGTCTGGAAATTGTCTACAATTGTCGAAATCTTGCCTTCACGTGTCCTTTAAGATGATTTCAACGGCTACAAACCCAGATTTCGACCCTCCTTTCGACTAGGTCTCGACAAAAACAAGTTACCCAAATCGAGCATGAGCTCAATAGAACGGAGCTAGTTTTGCGCAAATCTAGGTGTATTTCGAAGTGGCGCGTAGCTGTCTAGACCCAGTCAACGTCAGGCGTCGATTTTTGACCTTTTGACCTTTTTTAGCCCATCTCAAAACCCTCCCATTATTAGCACACCTCAAGAAACACAACCCCCAACTCCGCCCATCCCCTGAAAACTGACTAATTGCCAATCCTCCTCCTCCCGTTGAGCACCAACATCTTTCCCAGGGTGTTGTTGAGGTGGAATGTTGTATGTGCGGCTATTCGTTGGCTGTCACTCAGATTTCTCTCAACTCAGGTTTCGGCGCCCCGTCCCCCTCTACCCGCCGTGGGCCACACTAAAAAACACGCCAGGAAGCGCTCAATTATGTGTCACTCAGCGACTTTCAGAGGGGGGAGCAAGAGGGCTAGAGGGCCAGAAAGGAGCATCAGGTCTGGGACCTAAACACAGGACGATCGAAGGGGTGATAACCGATTACATGTCAGTTTGAGAAAAGAGGGAGGTCCAGCTGGGAGGGGAGTGGGAGATTAATTTTGGATGTCCAGAATGGAACACCGTGGACGGGGAGCTGGCCGGGGAGTACAGTGCAAAAAATGTGTTGCGTTTTTTGGAGCGGGAAGTGGGGTTCAAAAGTAAAAAATTCAGGAGCACGAGCTAAATTTGTTAAAAAAATTAATTTCAATTTCTTTTTCGACCGGGAAGTGGGGTAGATCTTCTGGAAACATTTGTGAGCGCGAACTAAAATTACCCAAAAAAAATCAATTAGACTTTTTGGCACGGAAAGTGGAGAGCTTGGAGTTTAACATAAGCCTGAAAAACCAGAAAGCTTATGAAGGAATTAAATTTAATAAAATTAATTTAGATCTACTACCGACCTCTAAACTTCACCGACCACTGCTATAACATCCCGTCAAAAGTGAGCATCGGCATGGTGCCCTGCTCAAACTCGATGTGTGTTACCGTGATCGAGCCGAGGATTCTGGCAGGTGGGAATTTTTATCCTTTTAAAAGCAATGAAAGCGTAAAAAATCGCTATTTTACCAGGTAGTTTTGCACTTTTTAAAGGTATCAGCAAGTCAAAAAAGACACTCAATCTCTCATCCATCTTCCCTAACTTTTTGCCAACACCCAACCTCCACATCAACACACGTGACAATCCCACCACAATCCTTCACCACCCGATACTGATAGATGTACTATCCGACTAAAGATTTTTCACCGCCCGGCCCGGGGTCCCGTAGATTGAGAGGGCGATTCCCGGATAAATGATAGGGTTGCCAAGTCGTTAATCTCGCACATAAAACGGGACCCCAGAGCTGTTGATGGGCCCGCTGGGCCTCACATTATCGGCCCCGGGGGCACCCGCGAATCAATCAATTGACAGGCTGCGATCTCACCCACCAAAAATACGTGCCCAGGGGTCAAGGAACGAAAAAAATGGGGGGGGTAAACTATACTTTTAAAGCGCACGTTCAGGGAGGGGCCGTGTACTCGTCCCAACGTGTACACCCTATGGACGTAGGGACCGCGCGCACTGCCTGCCCGTGCTGTGACAGGCCATTCCCCTCCTTTGCGGCGTGGGGCGCCCCTCGCCCCCTTGCCAGGTTGTAGCTGTGGCTGACTGGTATTCATCCGCGCCTCCCGAGCGGGGGACCCGGGTTCGACCCCCGGCCGCGGCACAAACCTTTGCTTTTTTTCAAAAAAACGTCCCTGAACGTGCCCTTTAAGGCAAGGGGTGGGGATCACGCAATTCCATTCTCTAACCAAAAGGCACGGATCGGAAAATCGGTAGGCGGCGCTACTATGCGCGCTGAACTGCCCACGAACGGTGTAATTCGTACTCTCTAAGCGGAAAAGGTTCCCAATTTTGCTATAAATGACGATTTATTTGAAATTTTATAGAAACATTGGAAAAGAAATTAGATTAAAATGAACTACGAAAAATTGCGCATCTATTCTTAGCGATCGTGGCAGTTTTTTTTAGCTGAAGCCGGTTCGCTGAGCAAAAAGCCCTTTAAAAAGTCATTTTCCCTTCAAAAACGCCGTAAGACTCGTTTGTTAGCGCCAATTAAAGACATCCACACCCAAAATGCATTATTCCACTACACACCTCCTGCCCCTTTGCAGGACCCCGATTTTTGAGGGCCATTTTTTGCTTCCCACGCTGTTGCGCGAAATCTATTAAGGCTTCACGCCGTTGAAGGGCCCACTCCCCGTGTTCACAGACGAGACACGGATCAGAGGCCGTGGCGGGACGGGGAGGAAGAGCAAAAGCATCGTCTCAGGGGCCAAGCTCTCCTCGTCCTCCTCCTACCCCCAAAACCCCGGGAGCTGTCGCCATGAAATATTGTGGATAGGGCGCGCGCGTGGTGGTAGGGATGGGGTTGAGGGGAGCAAGAGGTCGGCGGCTTTGTTGAGTCAGGGGGTTACAAATTATCATGTCTTCCGGGGCGCGGGGCCGGGGTCCTCGTCCCAAGGGACAGTCCCCCACAAGCCGGGACCCAAGCCGGGCCATCTTTCGAATTCCCTTTTTGTCCTCTACAGCCCCGGCTGGGTGGCCTTTCCTTTCTAAAGTCCGCACTGGTGCCCCGGGGTGGCATATTGTGAGTGCGGCAATAAATCAAATTCTGTTAAGGGGAATTTTCCGGAAGGGGGGGGGGAGGGCGAGGGCTTCTGGTCTTCTCCTCCGGGGAGGGTAAACGGCAACAACCCGGGGCTCCGGTTTCAAACGGCTAAGATATGGGGGGAAGCGTCGGGGAAGTATTTTTGCGGCTTCGGGGGGCTTTACAGCAACTTTGCGCTAATTCGTCAAAAGCTGGAAATCTAGGAAAGTCTAGGAAAAAGGAAAATACAAACAAAATTCCGGAAGCTAAAAATAATTAAAAACCCTTTCTGTGAATTTCATAGGAGCGGAAAGATAAAAAGTAAACTCCCATATCCCAAATCAGAATCTCAATCTATCTAAAAGCTGCTCTAAAATGAGTTGGGAACCTAGCTAAAAGTCGAAAATAGAAATAAATGTTGCTAAACTTAAAAATGATTGGAAAAGGCCATTTCTAAATTTTTCTACTAGTGAAAAATGCCGAAATATAAAAAAAGAAAACCCCATATCGAGGATAAGAAAAGCAAAATATACCTAAAAGTCTAGGAAAGGTGAAAATTAAAACCAAATGTTCCCAAAAATCAAAATAGTAACATTAGCGAGAGTCTAGAAACTACGAAAAGTAATAGAATGCTAATAGAACATCGAAATACAAATAAACTATCAAAATTAGAGTAATTTTTCATTTCTCAGGTCAACACGTCGGAAACAACATCATCCGCGGCTGTTTTGCTACCGTTTTCAAATTTGGAGCAACACCTAGGGCTCAATCTTCCCACCAAAGTGGTAAGTTAAGCTCAAAGTAAAACCCTAAATTATTATAATTATATTTTTAAAATTATTTAAATACTTTTAGACACATCTTGTGCTCAAATGCCGGCTAGCAAATTGCTGCCTCCACATTTATCCCCGCGGAGCAGCAATCGGACAATAGAACTATGTTGGTGTGTGGGCCAACTTTGCAACGATTATCCATCGGTACCGATTGGAGGAAGCGCGCGGTAAGTGTCTAGAACGTAGATTTAAATAAACATTTTTAATAAAATTTTCAACCTAATTATACCCCTTCTTTAGGGAAAGCATCATCTCCACTCTACTAGCATATATTGCGCTGCTGTGGCTGCTGCGCTAAAAAACACTATGAACGATTCCAAAAACGGGTGTCATTTCGGGTACCGCAGCTTTCTTAATAGTCCTATGATCTTCTATGCAATTTCCCTTGACGATGCTATTGAACAACCCCCACATTGATCTCCGAATTTCGCATTTTCACGAATAAATTCTATGTTGCTCTTATTGGCTTGTCATTGCAATTCAGTTACAGTAAACTGCCATTAGTCGTAAAAGCTCTATATTTGCACATTTGTTAATGACCAGTTTCCCAAACAACAAAACTCTGCAATTTTCCAAACAATGCAAAAATTCAAAAATACTAATGATGGACGGGGATGGAGTGGTCGAGATGACTGCTCGGCGGGTCGTTCGTTTTGTCGTTCGGCGGTGGTTTTCGTTTTCGGGCGCTGGCTATGGAGTCGCGGAGAAAGTTGAGAATGACGCGGTATGCAGGAGATGATCGTTCGCTGGGCTTACACACCTCGTGATGTACCTGGAAGAAGGGCATAAGGATCATATCGGAATAAAAGGGACCCAAAAAAAGTCCCAGCGTTCCAGAGGAGTATCCGATTTTTACAATTTTGGTATCTATCTAGAGCTGTTCTCTTCGGTCTCGAAAATCCAGAATTCTGTTTTATTTTCGACATTTTCCATGCAAAAAAAAGATGCGTTTTCCGCAAAAAAAAACTAGATTTAACCGGCTTAAGCTCCATCCGAATTGTGTTTTGTCAAATGACTTTCAAAAAGCGGCCGACGTGCTGCCCTAAAAGTAGCAAAAATTGACAAACGTTGTTTCTAAACACAATTTCATAGCAAAAACATCAGAAAGACAGCCCGTTTCGCAAAACGCTTAGTAAACGGTGGTAAAATTCTAGAATTTCGAAAATCGAACAGGACATATCTCTTCGGCTTGACGAGAACTCGCGATAGTCAGTAAACTCGTAAAAATCGGACAACCCTAGGACCGCTAGAGGGAGGCACTTTTTTTGCAACACCCTGCGTTAGGCAGGTACAAAGAGGCGTTATTCTTCAAAAAAAACTAACCGCGTCAATATGGTAGAGCACACCTTGACCGAAAACAGCCGATTCAGCAGGGACAACCAATCCTAAATTGGTGTTTGACGTGTTTTGAAAGCAATCAAACCTTTTGCTGTGCCAATCAACGCTGATTCTTTCGTTTCGACCATTGTGGTGATAACGGAGATGTCCTTGGCGACACCTTCGAAATCCTTGTTCAGCTTCTCGTTGACTTCATTGTTCACACGCAGGAAAGTGACATCTTCCGAAGGTGCCAAGAAGAGAGAATAGTCGCTCCACGCGGCGATGGGGCTGCCACGATGAGGAGTGGCCATGAAAAGGATGCCGACCTGAAAAAATAGCAGTAAAATGCCTCTACGTCATGACAAACCGTATTCTTTCTCAATTCTTCCGACTCGAGCAGCATCTTTTTCGCTAGTAGCCCGCCCATCGAGTGGCAAATGAAGATGACTGGCCGACAACCGACGCCAGCAGAAGACAACCGATTCACGAATCGTTCTGCTCTAGCCTGAAACACATTTTTATAGAAACAGGTATGTTTTATACCGGAAAACTCTCCGCCGAGCCCGACATATTCAACAAGAAAGACGGATAATCGATTCCTAAGATGCGAATTGGCTCGTTGATGTCGAGAGGAAGCCAGTCCTGAAATGAAAAGCTCAACTTTCACGTTTTAAAACGCTGTGAAAAGCAGAAATTCCAGATAAAACCCATACCTTTGGCCAACATTCCGATATCAACGCGCTTTTGTTGTCTTTTTGTCGCCATGTATAAAATACACTTCCACATAAGCCATGTATTAGTACAATGTCAACCTAAAAACAAGGCTCGTTAAGTCGAATAAAAAGATACCTCAATCTTTCCCGGGCTCACATGTAATTCGTATACATCAGAATGAAGCTTATAAGGCACAGTATCAAGAGCATGTAAGCCGTTGCGGCAAATCTGAATAAAAACGGGTTGAACTCCAAAGCTTGGTGATACCTTATGTGCAAGCAGGCGCTTTTCAAGCGTATCTCCATGCGTGACTAGTGAAGAGAGAATCATTAACCATTCTAAAACCATTTTTGGCGAATTACAGAGACGTTTTTACCTGAAGAAAAGATACGTTCTGCATAAACCACGTCCATCAAGGCGACGTTACCCAAAATCTTCAAGATGAGCATTGCCACTTCGGGCACATTGTCCGCAAAAAGTGCGTAGGCGTTGTACAAAAAATCGACAATATTTACATTGAGGGTTGGGAGGGCGCCTTTCTGAAATGAAAAACGTAGGTTTAAAAACAGCTAAAGGTATACCTCGGTTTCCCGGAAAAGTTTGTACAATATTCGATAAAAGCGCTCAATTTGTGGAGGTCTCCATACCTGAAAAAGCGTTATCTATAGACAATAAGATTTTACCTGCCAATCCTCGCATGATAAATCATCTTCAGAACACGGGGAACGCGACAGCCAATCAACTTCATTGTCCCAGTCTCGGCCAAGGCTGACCTAACAAC
Source organism: Mesorhabditis spiculigera (assembly GCA_958295435.1). Classification (NCBI taxonomy): domain Eukaryota; kingdom Metazoa; phylum Nematoda; class Chromadorea; order Rhabditida; family Rhabditidae; genus Mesorhabditis; species Mesorhabditis spiculigera. The sequence continues at coordinate 384,640 of CATQJA010002655.1, forward strand.
GAAAAATTCATTAAAATAAAGTTATTACTTACCTGTTTGAGGATCTTTTGAAATAAGTAGTCATTGGCCTCTTGTTTGCAGCGTTGCATGTTCACCCGTGAGCTGTGGATCAGTTCGGAGCCCAGACCGGCCAGAATTCCGAGCGAACGCGTAGATAGTTGTGACAAGTAGACGGGCTGTGCTCCTGAAAAGAAATAGAACCTTAGATAGCTAGCTCAGCCCTTTTCCAACCTTTTATAACTTTTTAAAACTTACCAAAGTCAAACTTCGAGATAAATCGCAACGCATCATCCGTATTTTCATTAGCATTCAATTGGCGTATCGCCTCGTCGATGGACTTGATCGTTTGAACGTCATCAGTCTTTTTGAGCCCGAAATATGTTGAATACAGTGCTCTAAAAAGATTGATAATGGTTTTTAGAAAAATAAACAAACCCAATAGCGGCGGTGGGCGCTAGGTATTTAGCCATGGGTCAAGAAAGCACATCGTATGGGGGATGGCGGACAAGTTGCGGCAGCCGGCTGGTCCAAATAGATGCGAGCCCACGTGATTGAAGATTTCACAAGTGTCCTTTCCCTTGGGTTGCTCTTTCCCACGGGGGCTCCCCATGACAGTGTCACTTGGAGTGACGCGTAGCCGAGGGTGCAGCGTGACACTGGATACGACTTTGACAAAAAAATGTAGAAATTGTGAGATTAAAAATATGAAAATAATTGTCTAATGGTTTAATAGGATTAACTTTTATGAGACCTTCAAAAGCAATCTGCAGTGTGTACTTGGTTATTCAATTCTGCATGGAATTGGTTACATTATTCTTGTAGCAACCCAACTTTTGTAGTTTCATAAAATTAGCTTCTACATACTTTACTTTGGGTAGTGTATAGTATTTAACTATATCGGATATATAGTATTTAGCCGGAAAGTAAGTTATTTTGACTATTTCAATGAAAAATTCCGAAAAATTTGAAATTAAAATGATATGATTAAAAATATTCACTTCAACGAATTAAATAACTTTTTAATAGTTTTGTTTTAACTACCAGAATTTCGAAGAAGCCTGTAGTGCGTATTTTGTAGCAAAATGTTCTTAATTATGCCTGCATTGGTAGCATTAATCATTTAGGAGCTTCTAATTCCTCGTTTTGTAATACAATATTTCTCTGTTTTTAATTTAATTGGATTAAGAATTTTAGATACATTTCAGTCTATTAGCGAGTGTTAATCTAATTTAAACTTTAAGCAACCTAGGCCTAGGAGTTACAGCAAGTCCACCATTTTCCGTACTATTTTGTAATTTCGACATTTCCGCTACACGAAACTCCATCCCCGTCTGTCTACCCCCTACTTTTTCCCCATCTGGATCCCCCCAAATCCATCCGAGGACAGCAACAAAAAGTGTGTTCCCCCCACGGCCTCGCACCGGCCGGGTTTTTCTGGCTCTTTTTGCCGGGCGTTGCAAAAAGTGCGTGGTTTGGGGCGTTCCATCTAGGGAACGCCGCCGGGGGAAGAGAGATTGAGACCTAGAATGTGCGAGTTTTTTGGGCTCCGGTACCTGGCATCCCTCCGAAGGGCGCTCGTCCGAGGGGAGCACTTTTTATGTAGGCACGACCCTCCCCTCACCCCTCTCACCCTCCACAGGGTGGCCCCCACCACCACCACAAAAAACTCCCTTTCGCCCCCTAGCACTGAAACAGCCAGGCTGACGGCATCTTGGAAAAAAAACTGGGGTGGCTGGGGTGGTTTTTCAGATATAGTTGAACGAGATAATTCGTTCTTTAGAAGGAAAACGTTAAAAAGTTTTCGCTGGAGGTGTTGGAGACAAAATTCCCCGAAAAAAGCTAGTTCTGTTTTCCTATTTAACACAGTATCGTAAGACGAACACCGGAAAAAATGAACACGAGGTTGACAAATTCAAGAGTCTAGGTTTAGGCTTATGCTTGACTTGGGCTTGGCTTAGGCTTGGCTTAGGCTTGGCTTAGCTTGGGCTGAGGCTTGGGCTTGTCCTAAGCTTCCCGAAAAAAGAAAACCGCCAATCCCGAAAATAGAGGATCGAGTTTCTTTCCAAACCCTCAAATCAGAATATTTTCTAAGTTTTTAATCTCAGCACGTCGAATAAAAGCTATTACGACAAAATTTCCATAGAAAAATAATAGAGCAGCATGTTAGAAACTTTCACAGCTCGGATAAAACTGGATAAAGGGCATTCTAGCTCAAGTCCGGGCCAACTTATCCTTCAAAAGTGCACAAAGTTCATCTGAACTCCATAGACTCCAGGCCAGGTACAGATTGGACTTTTGGGAGAAGTGTAGATGCACTGTTAGTGAAGGGCAGATGGGGGGCAGATAAAGGGCATGCTTGGAGGGTGGATTTGATTGAAAAAATAAACTAACAAAGGTTTCAATCTAGCAAAACTCCGGAGGTTCTGTCTTGTTTTGTAGATGCCGTCTTTTTTCAATGTCGTCAAATTCGTAAAAATACGAGTTGGGTACCCAATTTCAGCTCCAAAAATGTTTTTAAGGAAGTTTGTAAAATTTTCTACAGCGTTTTAACACCGATTTTGTAAGAGAGTCTAAGGTTATGCAAATCATTAAAAAGTATAACTTAGGTATGATTATAAATAATACGTATAAATGAACATGATTCCCAGAACTTGATGCTCAACATCGTTCGGTCTCTAGGAGTTCCAGTATTGCCTAGGAATTATGCAAATTATTGAAAAATAGAATTTAGGGATGATTTACTAAGGCTGTTTTAATAAGTAAGTACGTGCGTAACGCAGGTAAGAATGCTGATAAACGAGCATGACCCCAGAATTCATGCTCAATATAGTTAGATCGCTAGGAGCTGCAGCTCTAGCCGGTAGGAACGCTCAAAATGCGCGCACCAACCTCGCCCGAAGCGCCGATCCAAATGGCGAGCCAGGGGCGGGTTTCCTTGCACTTCTCGTAAAAGTGCAGCAGAGTGCAAAATGAGGCTAGGCTGGGGGTTCAGCCTTTTCGGCTAAAAGTGCATCTTTTTAGGCTCTCTGATCCCTCCTCGGGGCCTCCGGTTCCCTGGGAACGCGAGCCGCCGCAAAAGTGCATTCCCCGGGCGGACGTCTCTGCTAAAGTGCAACGAAAGGGCAGGAATAGGGCAAGCTTGCACCCTAGCCCTCTGGAAAGTGTCAAATAGTACCTGAAAATGGTTGTAAAACTCTTAAAACTTAATTTTAAACTATTATAATTAATTTCCAGACCTCCTGGGCACATCACCACTCATCTGAAAGGTAATTTTATACTCGATTTGATTTTTGAAGTTTTTAAAGTATATTTTCGGTTTTTAAACTATATTTTTAGGGTATTGGTGGATTGGTGGGTGGGTTAGGGGGCGTTTCTGAGGCGTTTTTTCTATTCGCACGGCCTGGAACGGCCGAGGCCGAGGGGTGGGGGTAGAGAGAGGAGCCCAACGGCCACCACCAGCGCGGAGCTGGCCGGCCATTTGTCGCTTCTGAATCCGAAAACCTGCCCTGGATAGGGATTTTGGGTTTTGAAACTCTTAAAGATTTTATAGTACGGTATTCTGGGGCAAATACGGTCCTACGATTTTTCCGGGAATTTCTGGGGCAAAAAAACCATTCGCCTGCCTTGCCCTGGCTTCTACGCTAGTTGGTGATTTTTTAGTTCGGTTTTGAAACTCTAAGAATCATTTTAGTACGATACGCTACGCTACCTTACGATTGTACGTATTTGGGAATTTCTTAGAAAAATCAAAAGCTTAGCTGGTGTTACTGTTAAATAAACTGATCTTTCGCTTGTTTCTACCCACACTAGTGATTTTTTGCATTTTAAAACCCTGATCGTCCCTTTAGTACGATACACTACGATAAACTACGATCGCACGACTTTTCGGGGATCTTTCCGCTCAAAATCAATCGTTTGACGGGACGAATATTAAATAGGAAGGGCTTTCCAGGATTCTTTTGTATTCTGGCCGATCCGCTGCTGTGGGCTTCCGATAGAATACAATTTTTTTTTAGATACAGTAGTTTCTAAAAGAGGACAAAATTAATTCTATATAAGCGGTTCATTTTATTTTTGCAAATTTTTCCAAAAACGCCATTTTTAGGTGTCCGGAAACGTTTAGAAAATTTGAATCCCTGTCTCCTTTCTATTCCTAAATCACAGTCACAAAAGTTCGGGTATAACCCATTTAAATAGCTTCTATTTAATATCTATAGCTTGTAAAACTATAATTTATGCCAATTTTTCCAGGTAATACTCCGGCCGACCGGCTTGATGCCGGCCGCGAGCCACCCCCCAGAGCCCGGCAATGACAGTGTATTTAGGTGTTAATGTATATAACCTCCAAGGTATGGATTTTTATAGAAAAATTGGGTTGGGATACTTTAGATATCAAATAACATAATATATTTTTTTTCAGGTAAAACTCATCACGGCTAGCAAAACCAAATCGGGACGAGTAGCGTGTAGCAGCTGTTCAGCATCACATCACCTTCGATGTCGGCTCATCTGATGGGCCATCCGAATAGACCTGCGACCAAGTCGATGTAGAGATTTAATTATTAATTTTTGACGTTCAAATTTCACATTAAAATTTTTATTTTGGGACCCTCACCGAACGGGAGGGTAGGCAAGCCAAAGGGATCGATATGCCACGCAAGCCGCTTTTGCAACTGCTCGTTTTGAAAAAAATCTTAAGAAAAATGTTGCAAAATTTGGTATATCGACCCTTTTGGCATGTTAATTTGAGCACGAGCAGGAGTTAAAGCTTGGAAACAGGCCAAACTCGCCGGGGGAATCCCCCCGGTCGACCTCGTGCTCAGCTGTAACCTTGGCCTGCTCTCGTTAGTAAGTGACCCCCGCGCCGTCCGACGGTAATTTTCAACCCTCCCCCGCCCAACATTCTACTTTTCTACTTATGTTCCCCAATTTTCCACTTCCAGAATGCTTTCATACCCTGAAAAATTCCGTGTTCTTTCATACATTCACAATTTAGGGACTATACTGTTAGCGGGGGGTCTTCTTCGTGTTTTCCACCTGCTGGTATTCATGTTTGATAGTATTTTTAGTAGTTTCTATCATTCATGATTTTGGAAAATTTTGAGCTTTTTTGGCGTTTTTCATGTATTTTGAAGATAAGCCAAAAATTTTGGGAAATTTTAAGATTTTTAGAGAGTAAAATTATGTAAAATGCTTTAAAAAGGCATTATAATTTGCTAAAAATCACCCCCCGCTAACAGTCCAGAACCCACAATTCCTGTTTTAATTATATACAATTTTAAATTTTGTCTAGACGTGACTTGAATTTCCCTCTGAACAAACAAAAATAAACATTCGATCAAATCGAACTGTTCCAGCGTTTATTTATTGAATTTTCGGTTGGCAGGTTATACGATAAAGATGCACAAAGTGTTAAACGAAGTGTTGGGCGGAGCACGAGAGATAAGAATTCAGATAAATGGGCACAAACAGACGAACGCACGCAGAAATTGTGTTGCCAAGTACGTGGCGTGTCAAAAGACGGCTCAAAAGACGGCAAAAGTGTGACAGGCAACAAAAAATTAGACCCTGGAAACGGCCTTGAAACACTCGATACATTCAGCGGCGCCCCTTTTTCGGCCACCTATTATACGACGAAAAGTCAACAATGTATCGGGCGCCCATCCTATGAATAAATGCAATCGATTCCGCTTCTCCCCCCCATTCCTTTTCACCAAAAATTGGTCGCCACGGCCCGATCGCCTGCTGCTTTTCCTCCGCTCCTCGAAAAAGGAATTTTAGTTTCAGACGCTGCCCACAAGATCGCGTAGATGCTAATCGAGACATGTCCTCCGGGGGGGCGCTCCATTTTCTTACTTGACGAACTTCCTCCTATGGCTTTTCTTGCTCCCCGATCTTTTGCTCTTTGGATAAATTTTTGAAAACGGAGCTCTTTGGAACTGAAATAGCTGTATTTGGTTAAACCTAAATCTGAGCATAGGCCAGGGCGCTTGGTTTTTCTAACGTTATCAACTTTATGCGCAAGCTTTTTCCTTCATTTGATGTCTCGAGGCCGTAGACTTCAGCTTTGCTTTTAGCGTTATAAATGAACTTAGGGCAAAGCCTAAGCCTAATAGGCCAAAAAAGCCGCAGCCTAAGCCTCTCACGCTCTCGCTCTCTCTCGCTCTCTTTCTCTCTCTCTTTCTCTCTCTCTCTCTCTCTCTCTCTCTCTCTCTCTCTCTTTCTCTCTTTCTCTCTATACCCCTCCCTTTCCCACTCTTTCTCTTAAACACTCCCTCTCTCTCTCTCTCTCTCTCTCTCTCTCTCTCTCTTCCGCTTATGAAAAGCCCCAAATTGGTGCCCAGGCCCCGAAAAATGACCCTAAGCCTAAGCCAAGCCTAAGTCTATGCCCAATCCCAAGCCTAAGCCAAGCCTAATGCATCTGTTTCTCTAACTCACGAACTGTATTTTTCCTTCCTTTTCCTTCTTTTCTTTCCGATCTCGTTTATTTTCTCAATTTACATTTTAGAAAGTCTAAACCTTCAAAAAAATAGATACACATGGCGATATTTATACCAATATTCTATGGATTAAGCATATTATGCGCAGTATTATTTTACTACACAAAAACAAAGGTATTTTCGGGCTTAACTTGCATCGAAAAACTCTTTAAGGTCGAAACCCCAGTAGACAACAATTTTAAACAATTCCAAACGACCTATTTGGCTGTATATTTGTTAGCTGTTGGTAAGTTGAAAGCGGAATATGCAAATTAATGATTTTAGCCGGTGATTGGCTGCAAGGCCCACATGTTTATGCTTTATACGATAGCTATGGGATGACCAAGCATCAAATTGAGGTAAAAATTTTTATTTTAAACGTAAAAACTCAAAATAAATTAAAATCAACTAGCATTTGTATTTTTAAGATTTTATTTATTGCTGGTTTTGGGTCATCTCTACTTTTTGGTACTATCGTCGGGTCATTTGCCGATAAATTGTGAGTTTTGTACCTAGAATTAATTTTTTCTTTCTTTTAAGCGGCCGTCGCAATAATTGCTTACTGTATGCCGTTTTATATGGTGGGGCCTGTATGACCAAACACTTTAATAATATTCATATATTAATGGTTGGGCGGTAGGTCAATTTCTAGAGGCAAATTACGATTTTTAGTTTCCTCGGAGGAATTGCTACCAGTATTCTCTATTCTGCTTTTGAGAGTTGGTTGGTTTATGAGCATAATAAGGTATAATTTACCTTAATTTTGTATATTGCTTAAAGCGTGGCTACTCTGATGATCTTCTGGGTACGATATTCTCAAACGCAGCTCTGGGAAACTCGGTAGTCGCTATTCTTTCCGGAATTGCTGCTCAAATTGTGGCTGACATTTTTGGATACGTGTAAGTGTAATACCATATCGTATCGTACTCGGCCTTAAAAAACAGTGCCCCCTTCGACTTCTCATTCCTCGTCCTCTGCGCCATGTTCTTCCTCATCTACACCACCTGGGGAGAGAACTACGGTAATGAGACGGCTACCGTACAACACTCATTCCAAGAAGCGGCGAATACGATTAAGAACGGTAGAAAGGCCTATATAAGTCCTTTAAGAAATTTTATAGATGTAAAAGTCCTCTGCCTCGGACTTGTGCAATCCCTCTTCGAAGGAGCCATGTATACCTTTGTCTTGGAGTGGACTCCAGCCCTCTCCCAAGCCTCTGAAGATACCTCAATTCCGCATGGCTACATCTTTGCCGCCTTTATGGTTGCTACCATGATGGGATCTTCTGTTTTCAAGATTATCTCAAAGAAGGAGAGACCGGAAGCTTTTATGAGGTATTTCCCCCAGCATTAACTTTTAGCAAAAATTCAGGTACGTCCTCGTGGTTGCAGCTGGTTGCTTGGCGGTCCCAATTATTCTCCCTACCTCTGCGATTGCCATTTTTATGGCATTTATTATTTTTGAGGTATGTGTACGTATTTTAACGTTTAAAGTGAACCTAGGGCTGCGTCGGGATTTTCTGGCCGGCCATGGGGTATCTGCGCGGAGTCTACGTGCCTGAAGAAACTCGCTCGACAACGATCAATCTCTTCAGGATCCCTTTGAACTTGATTGTTGTATTTATTCTTTTACAGGTATGTAAGCTTAGGCTTCGGTTCGGTATAAGCTTATTATTAGGGCTTAGGCTTAAGCTTAGGTAGGTTTTGGACTTAGGCTAGCCTTCGGCTTAGCTAAAGCTTGCTTTGGGAGCTTCGGGAGTTTATTAGGAATTTGGGAAAATGACTATTATATCAGATTTCGGCACTTATAAAATGTTTTAGAACTTCTCCATGCTGGCAATCTTCCATTTCTGCGTATTCTTCCTGCTGCTCGCTGCCTGTGCTCAACACGTCCTATACAAGTTGGTGTTGTAAGGTAAAATAGGGATCTATGTATGGTGGCGGGAGCACGGTTTAGTTTTCTAGCACCCTTGAAGTCCAAAGCTATGGTGCAAATTTAGACACAGCGTACTCGAAGAAACGAAACTGCCGGTGAAAAATCAAGACGCTACCATGCTGTAAAATCGTCTTGTACTTTATCAGGGAAATGGGTACTGTAAATTATTATTCTGTTTTTTTTTGTTTTTGGATTTATATTTATTTATGATAAATATTTATCAAACTAATACTGATAAATAAAGCTACGCAGGGATGCAAACAACACAGACATGTCTGGACCGTCAGGAAGGGTGGGGGGAAAACCAGTAGAGAAGGGTCTCGTCGTAGAAGGTATTTTGGGATGATGGGGGGTAAAGCACACAGATCATAAATAATGGAGATTATAGGGTACCGCGAAATTAAAGTACTAACAATTGTGGGAGCTACAAAACACACAACACTTCACAGAAATGCGCGGGAAAGGGTAGGGAAACCGATAGATATGGTTTGAAAATTGGGATATAGGGTAAGAGCGTGCTTTCAAAGCCTGTATCTCAGCTCTCTACTGTCCTAAAAAGCTGTAAAATATACCAAAATGTTTGTCTTGATGTGAAGATCATTTTGGTATACATTACGGATCTGTAAAACGTTGTAGAGCCTAGATATATCAGCTTGAACTTAGCACGGGTCTAAATTTGTAGGGTAACACCATAGCAACGCTGGGATTTCAGATAAAAACAAAACCAGCATCTTGAAATCAGGATCACAAGCAGAGATGGAATTCATTTTGTTTGAAAGATAAGAAATGAAGAAAATCAAGAGTGACCTAAATAAATTAGCAGCACCGGCATCACTTGCGACGGGAACGCTTCGATTGCGGGGGCGGGTAGTCTTCCGGCTCGCGTTTGATTTGTTTTTCCGGGTTCGGAAGCGAGATTTTGACCCTCAGCGGGCTGATATTTCCGGTTGTGACCTAAATTCAAATTTTTTAATTTGGTATTTTGTATTTGACAAACCACATGTGGGGCATAGTCGTGCTCATCGTAAAATGGAGCGCTCAACGTGTCGCCCAGCAGCATGCGCCAGCGGATGGAATGTTTTTTCTAAAAATTTAATTTAATTTCGATATTGTATATTTTAATCTATATGTAAATTTTAATATTAAAATTTTCCACTTACCGTAGCCCTATAATAGTGCACAAACATGAACACCTTCTCCTTGTAGGCGGGCAGGAACTTCTTCACCGACCCCAGATAATCCTGGTAAACCGCTTTGCACGCGATCATCACCGCCGATTTTGCCTAAAACGTGAGGTTTCTTCATTTTAAGGTACGATCTGCATACCTCATTGTAAATCGAGCAATTCATGAAGACGGCATTCATATGGTTGATGAAATCTCGGACATTTTGGAGCTGGTCAAGGGCCATCGGGTCTAGCATCGCGGCAATCATCGAGAAATCGACCGGCTTTTCGACGAGCTGAATTTTTAGTTATAAATATTATTTTATAGACCTTTCCTAAAGTTCCATTTAATTTTACGAATTTTACAAACGATTGTTTATCTTCCCTTACCTTAATATAATCCAATTCGGTACCCAGGTCCACAGGCTCGATAAAAATACTGGCATAATCCGGCCGCTTGTAGCAGCCGAGCAGCACTTTTATGCAATTCTAAAATATACAAAATCATGCTAATTTTCTCTGTTTTTCCCTACCAATCGCTCATCCTCAGTGAAATCGTCATCTTGGAAAGTGGTTGTAGGCTCGGCAGGTTGACACCAAGAACAGATCCAGTCATCACTAAAATAGGTATAAAAATTTACAAAAATACATACGGTAAATCGGCCATCGAGCATCTGATCGTCGGGATGTGACATTCAGCGTGATAGATCCGAGGGCATTTGTCGCAACATCCCTAAAACTTTGAGTCAAAAACTTAAAAAATTTGCATACCGGATCCGCATTTGTGTCCTTCTTGTTCTGGCAGCAGAAGCACATGTTGTGATGGCCATCTTCATCGACCGTCCATTCGGTTACGACTTCCGGAAGTGGAGCAACAGCATCTTTTCTCTTCTTGAGCGGCGGTCTTTTGGCTCTAAAGCTCAATTAAAATACCGTAAAATAAAGCTTACCCCGGTGAATGTTGTTGGGTTGGCTTGTGTTTTCGCTTTGGTGGAGTGGCTCGCGCGATGACTCGCGGGCTAAAAATTTTGGATAGTATTTAAAAGATAGCTCAGGTTAAAGAAACATTCAACTCCCAGTTTTTAATGAAAAAGCAAAAAGCGATTGCCACGGCCGGGGGTCGAACCCTGGCCTTGTGCCCAGCGAGCGAACACAAAACCAATGTGCCAACGGGCCGTTGCGATCGCGACAGGACAAGCCCTCTTCCCCCAGGCGCCTTCTGCACGCATTAGGAAACAGACCCTGCCTGCTATAGCGTGGATCGATTTTATAAAATTGGGAGGTGAATGTTGCTTTAACTTAAATTATTAAATTCAATCACACTTACTCAGTCATATCAACATATAATTTCCCAGGTGGCTGTCCAACCATCGAAGGTCTTTCCACGGCAGTTTTATAAAGTGACTGAGAAACGGGAGGAGCAGCGGCATTCATTCTAGCGATTGATGGAGGCTAGAATACGTTAATCTTCCTGGAATTTCCGGTTATAGCTTACCTCTCGATGCGCTTGGTAACCGCCCTCAGCCTGCTGTACTTCTCCGCCATTTCCTTCTTCCCCATCACTATCCAAATTCACCGTCTCCACATTCGGGTTCATCTGCTGGTGCTGATTCATCAAAATAGCCTCAAACGATCCCGGGTTGAAACCGAGTGGCTCTTCGTAGATTGGAGTGGCGGATGTCGAAGCTGCGGCTAGGGCGCTCTCGAGCTGAAATTAATGTTTGTTATTTTGCACCCAAGTTTTCAACGAACACGTAGAAGAACTGGATGATTAATCAAAAACCAGGGTTGAAAAGCCGCTTCGCGGCTTTTCACCCCCCGTCTAACCCCATTTTATCCTTCACTTTACATAATTGTCCTGAATTCAGATGACAAACAATGAAAAACAACTTCTTCTGTGCCTTTATATAGCCGAATCACCACTTCCGGTCATGCTAATTATCCCACAAAGGAGCTTCAAAACTTAATTTAATGTCGAAAATGGTTGATTTTGTAAAATTTGATATGTGTGCAGTCATCTCAAGACCATTGCGCACCTAATGACGTATCAAACATACCCGTAACTTCATCCCCTATCGAGATATCCCCCGGACAGACGGAAGTGGATGAAAGTGGCACACACACAAACCACACACACACAGACACTATTTTTTTATATATAGTAGGATTATGAAAACCAATGGGATTTCCCGGGTGTAATTAATAAAAAGCTTCCAATCGAAAGTGGTACTGGACTGTTAGCGGGGGGACGAACTTCTATTTTTTCTGCCAGTTGTCAATAAGAAGTATTTTTAAACGGTTTTTAATAGTTTTTGATTGCAAGAAAGTTACAAAAAATATGAAAGCCCCCGCTAACAGTCCATACCTCGAAGCCGACTAACAAAATCTACCCAAACAAAAAGATAAGTACCGTTAGTCTGACTCGGGCCTCTTCTTCTTGTCTTTTGTGAACGTTGATCTGCTGTACCAGATTTTCCAAGCGGCGCTGTGATTTTTCGTTGACTTCAGCGTTTGCGGCATCAACTTTCGCCAATGCGGCCCGGATTTGGCTTTGGTTATAGGAATTCGGGCGTGGAGGAACGGGGCGGGAGTGACCGTTTTGGTTAAAGGATTCTGAGGTGGATGGGGTTTCTGTAGAATCGGTCGATCGACTTTTGGAGGGGATAACTTGGACGACTTCAATGTCATCATCATCCGATACCACGACAGTTTCGATCGGTTTTACTCCATTTTCTACTGGGGCTGGTGGGGGAGGTTCTGAAGTGGTTCCATTCACGGCCGGTGGAACAGTAGCTTGCTCAGGTGGATGATTTGAGCCGGAAGAGTCGAGATCGATCACTTGTTGTTCAGCTGCAGGTGGTGGTTGTTGCTCAGGTACCTCCACCGATTCAGGGTTAATAGTTGTTGATTGCTGGTTTTCTTCAGCTGCGTGGACTTGCGGTTGCACTTCCATAGGTTGCTCCTCTGGTCCGGTTTCGTGTTCTTCGGACGGGACGATTTGACGTCGGATTCCGACTCCGTTCTTCCAGACAACAGGACCTAAACCATGCGTTAATTAAATCGATAGTTTTTAAATTACCATCCGGGAATCGTGCTCCACATTTACACACTTTGTCCTTGAGGGGTTCCACTAAAAAATGAGATGAATGTATTGAATTGAGGGTAACGCCTACCTCGACGTTTCCGGGGGCTATTCTCCCATTTCAGCGGCTTCGTCTTGTCGATACCCTCATCACCAGCAAGGTGCGGGCTTGGATACCAGCGCATGAAGGCGTGGAACAGAGCCCCGACCATTGCTTGATCAAGGTCTCGGTAGGGGCGGTTCAGCTGGAGATTTCCAGTATCTCGGAGTCGAAGATGAGTCCAATCCAGTTGATCCCAGAGCTATAAAATGTGGTATAAAGTTGTAACCTTTAATTTAGGGATGTTTTAACATTATATTTAATATTAATAATATATTAAAATGATTATATTAAATTAAAATACCTCGCGGAAAAGTTATTTTTGCTATTTTACTTACCTTCAACCGGTTAACTTGCGGAGGCGTCGGAACAAAAACAATCGGCTTCTTCTCCAAATCAACGCTCCGCTTCCCCGCACGATACCCGAAATTCGTGATGTCGATCTGAACCTCTATATTCTCTTAAATATCCTCTAGCTTACGGCATCCAACAGAAAATCCAAATTATGCATCTGGAACTCCACATCAATGTCGTTTACTTCATTCATAGACCGGAGACCCTGAATTTTGGGATATACACAATTTTTCAGTTTCAACTTACATCCTTCAACATAGTCTCAGAATTCTCCAGATTATCATAGAGGGCTTGCATCCGATCTAAAGTTGCCTGCGCCTCAGACAGATTGATTTTTCCGTTTCCGGTCTCCAGGTAGGTGATGAATTCTTCCAACTGAAAAAGGGTTTAAAAATACTTAATAAAAATCAAAATACCTTTTGGGCCATCATCGCTTTTTCCGAGAGCTGATTCAAAACTAGGGTCGAGGGTTCGAGCAGTTTTTGGATATCCATTTCAGCCGCCATCATTAATGTATCAAATTTTTGGCTGATCTAAAAAAACAAAAATGAAACATCGTAATTTGAAAACCAACCTCGCTTAAAACATAGATTTTTACAGCTGATGCTTTGTTGAAAAATGACTTTTTCTTGGCGTTTAGGGTCTCGCGAGCTGTTTTGAGGCCGGTTGCACTAAATTTGATTTTGTTATTTTAAATGTATCGGCAGGGCAGAATTTAACGTGTTTTAAAATATGTAGAAAATTAATTACCTCCCGCCAAACTCTCTTTGCCAACGATGTACAATCTTCTTTGATGACTGCACCAACCCAACTTGATCCGGCTAAAACGAACAATTTATTTTTTAATTTTCTAGTTTTTATACCGTGAGTGAAACATTCTGCTGCTGTGCCGGTGGCATGACACGACGATGGGGCTGCGCCTGAAGCATTGCCGGATGTTGGCGACGTTGCTGTTGCTGTTGTTGGGTCCCAGAAGTCGAAGGTTGCATCCCAGACATGCGCTGAGCCAGTTGGGCCTTCAGGGCCGCACTCGAGGCCATGGCTCCTCTGACAGCAGGGTGAAGCTGGGCCATTTGATGAGCGTTCGATTGGCTGGTCATCATTTGTTGGTTGGAACGTCGTGGTTGTTGGCCGGAAGTGCCGGGTTGGTTGAACTGTTCGTTGAACATGGCGCGGGCACGCATTGCATCGAGGTTCTGAAAAATTCTGGTAGTAAAAGTATAAACCTGGGATTTTCAAGCTGTAATTTTATGCGACAAGGTAAGTATGATTTTTTGCATAGTCATGCAAACGAAATAATTAGTATTCAAATTTCGGATTTTTTGAAGGTAACGCGGTTGTTTGTGACAAAGGTAGTGTCCCTTAATAACAAAAATGTGATCATTAAGGATCTAAATTTGGGATTTTTAAGGTATAGATGGTATGCCACCAGTCGACATGTAAATTGAAATCTGAAGCTCTTAAATCAAAAATTTTTAGAGCAGATGTTTTGTCACAAGGTGTCTATGGTAACGTAACGTAGTCATCGAAATCTTTGCGCATTAAATTGAGGGTAAATAATATAGTTTAAGATTCTAAATTGCGATCTAAAATTTGAACGAACCTGCATTTGCGGCGTCATCCCCCTTCGACTCCCATTGGAACTCTGAGCAGCAGCTGCTTGCTGTAATCTTTGCACTTGCTGCTGTGCGTTCGCCGGAAGTAATCCCTAGGGAATTGGGATTTTGTGAAAAATAATAATTTTATAATACCTGTTGTTGGGCCATACGCATCAACTCGGTGAGCTGCTGTGCTTGAGGCATGTTTTGAGCTTGGTTTCCCTAAAAAATGCGTAGTCATGCACAGTGGAAAAATTAAATTTAATTATTTATACTAATTTTTAAGCTATTAATTTCTGTATCTATAAATTCTATCTAATTTTACCTGCTGCTGCTGTTGTTGCATTTGTTGTAAAATGTTCATCACCGCCGCCGTCTGCTGTTGTTGGGCGGTGGGGATTTGTTGGCTGCGACTGTTTTGTGGAAAGCCATTTTGATTTGGAAACATCTGGAAGGTATGCAGTTTTTATGTTGTTTATGCATTAATAGGAGGGATTATTGATCGTATCAGATGTTTTATTAAATAAATCGAAGAAATCTGTCTCTACGCTACAAAGTACAAAAAGTCTGTTAAGAGTAAATCAAATCTAGTTGAATCCAAATGCGCCCAAAACGTGTGCAGCGACCTCTAAAATGTATGCTAATCGATGGAAAAAGTTCGATAATCTTTAAGCTTTTTTAATATTATGGATCACATAAAATTTGATCAAATAATCAAAGTAATCTGGTGCCACAACGTTACAAAGCACAAAAACCTGGATTAAATAAAAATCTTGCTAATTTTAAAAGCTCCAACCTTTATGCAGATAAACTATAGAAAGTATACTAATCCTTAGAACAAAGCTATATAATTTTTAAGTCTTAGAAACCAATGGTTCTTAATGATTTAGGTCTTCGTTCGAAAAATCGAACCCACCTTTCCGGAGCCTTCTGAACCCGCGTTGTCAAAGCATTAATAACGTTCCGCCTCCGACTTCCGGTGCGCGGATGTAGAGCTGTAAATCGTTAGTAGATCAATGCTTATTGCCCAGGTGAGTTAGAGGGGGGAGATGAGGAGGAGAAGGAGGAAATAAGGGCGTTCGGTGCTTGGTTGGGTCAGTCGGCGAGAGGACGGCTAGGAGATGAGGAAAAGGGCCAGGCCTAGAGAGAGAACGGGGCGCCCCTCTCTGCCTCTCTGCCTCTCTCTCTCTCGCTCTCTATGTGCGGGAAAATACGCGCCGCTCCGCACAGGCCCGTGCGTTTCGAGGAGCTGCCCGTAGGGCATTAGCATGGACAGGGGGCGCCCGAAACCGGTCTCACGTGATAAACACGCCCCTTTTCGGGATTGGGAACCGATCGATTTTCGGACACGACGGTCGCCCCCTAGCTGCAGACACACAAACAAACGCTGCAAAAGGGCCGCCGCCAGCAGGGGGAGCCAAATGAGGGCGGCAGCAGAGATTCAAAAAATGTTGCATAGGGTGACGGGGTGAAGGAGGTTATTTTGGGATGTCGGGCGTCTGGTTTTTGATAAAATATTTTTAGAATTTTACTAGAATATTGGGCTAGTGGAACCATACGATCTCTGAGTTCTGAAGAAATTAGAATGACGTCACCGCGTAATTAGGCCTCCTAGGTAATTGCCAATTTTTGCCATTTAGGAATTCGGGTGTCGGGTTTTGGATAAAAACAATATTGTATATTCCAGAACATTGTAAAATAAACATATGCAGTAATATTTAAAACCTATTGTTGAGAGAAATTAAAATGATGCCACCCTTTATTTTCGTCTGCCAAGTAATTAGTATTTTTCGCCATTTGGGAGTTCAGGTTTTCGTTAAAAAATAATTTGGTAGTTTACCTCAGAACACCCAGCTAGCTAACATTGTAAGAAACCTCAGGTTAGCTAACGATAAGCAACCCTCTTTTTTGAGAGAAATTAAAATGACGTCACTTCTTATTCTAGCCTCCCAAACAAATGGTATTTTTCTGCGATTTTCTAGGATTTTTGAGCTTCCTGACTATTCGCCAATTCTCTAAAACAATCGTAAAAATAGTGCCTTAAATTTTATGAACCCATTAATAGATTTAAAACTTCTTAAAATCTAAAAATCAAAAAATCAATTAAAATACATAAATCACCTCAAAAAAACCACCGAATACCACTGATCAAAATCTGCGTTCGAATAATTTAATGCTATTAAGGTTTTCCTTACAAAAAATTTCTTGAAATTTATATAGCTGTTGAAATAACGAGAGAAACATGTCGATGTCTTTCTGGAAGATTCAAACCACTGTTGGAGCAATGGAGCACCAACAGTGGTTTACCATTCAAAAACAAAATGTAATAAAATTTAGTCTATTGCATTAAATTCGTCTATCTAGTCTAACCCCCAAAAACCAACGAAATAGCGGCGCAAACCATAATACAAGGTGCGTCATTCACATCGCCGAGGTCGTCGATCGATCCGAACCGCCCATCGATGCACAAAAACAAGAGGCCGAATAAAAACAGAAAACGGACACGATTGATGGGAACGGATGGATGCATATATTGGAAGGACGAGGGGAGAAGGCCAACCCGCCGGGGCCAATGTAGGGCCTCAAATGAGGGCCCATCCATAGAAGTGGTCTAAATTGTTGGTGGGCTTCGGAAAGTCGCGAATCCGGTTGAGGGTGAGGGCTTGCAAATAGATACAAAGCGAAGTGAAAGTTAAAATAGAGGTCTAACACAAAAAAATAAATACCGGTGTGAAATTGCAAAAAATGTGAAAAAATTTAGGTGAAGCGGGAGGAAAAAAATGGCAGTTAAGTTAAGCGAAGTGACATTTCCGCCGCTTCCTCAGGAAGTGCTCGATTTTTTTGAATTTGCATTGGTCAATTTATCCTCCTATATTCAAGGTTTTACGGCGTAATCCTCCTGAAAATCAACCCTCGGATGCCGTGTACCCCCTCACCCACAGCCCGAGGCTTCCAAAATTGTCGATTTTTGCGATTTTTCGGGGTTTTCTCGACTCCCTTCGCTAGTGCGTCAAAAATGTGCGAAGCTTTTTAATCAGTATACTTAAAAGCTACAAAACCTTAAAAAGCGTAAGCGTATACCTTAAAAAGTATACTGGTAGTTTTAAAACCGGTACAAAATAATGTCATATAAAAAAAGTTACCGGAAAAATTCTTAAAGTTAACTTTTATCCGACTGAGTCTGCAAGCGTTTCGACCGTTTTCATGCAAAACATGATTTTATAAGGTTTTCTCCGCTTATAATACTTTTGAGTTAGAATACGCTGTAATTTCCATATCCATATTGCAGTAATTTTTTCACTAAATTTTCAATTCCCAAAATTTTCGGTAATTTCGGGAATAGACATTCCCAAGAGTTGATGTGACTCATCCACCCGCATATCCACCATTTCCTGGGATACGGTCCAATTTGCCCAATGTTCCCCCCTTCAATACAACGTCGTTTGCCCAAGTATGATAAGGACTTCAGTTATATAAATGGATTTTTGTGGAGGGAACAGGGACATCGAATCTGTTACACTTCCACTCCGACCCCCGCTGATCCCATCACTTTTTCGACGGAATGGCGCGCATTTTTGTCTGTGTTATTTTGGCGGTTCTTATATGTGAGACAGTAGCCTTGCCGATAAAAAGCGAAAACGAGGAAATTAACAGGTATTTTAAATAAGAACAAAAATAAGGTTATATTCTTTTTAGGCGTGAAAAACGGCAAATGTGGGGCCAGAATAATGCGTAAGTTTTGTTGTTTTGTCTTACTAATTTTTATCGATATTTTTACTGAAAGCTCTTTATTCCAAATCATATATTAAAAATTATAGATTTTCTTGAAATTTGATTGTATTATGCCCAAATTGTAATTATTAAAAAACTTTTAGATATATTTTAAAAGTAAAAGTTTTTGACGCGGTTTTGCATCAGATTTTATCTTTCGTTGTTAAATTTAAATTACGTTTCGAATATCTGGCTTAAATAAATAATTGAAACTACTAGAAATCTTAAATGACGCGGGCATATAATTACTGTGTCATTAAAGCACCGCACGCTCTTCGGCTTAAACGGTAGATCGGCGTCCTGGCCACCTGCCACCCGGGATTATATAGTGCACCGCCTTTACCATATCTCCTGAAAAGCTCGCAATCAAAAAACTCTAAAAAATAAAAAGAACTATAAAAATACACAAGTTTAATTTATAAATACCAGAAAATCATTATTTTAGATGGGGTCGAAATTGGGACTACAAATTCGGGTTGAACAGGGATATGCAGCGAGCGTTCCAGGCGGGACCTATGTGAGTTTTAAGATATGGTTTTTGAGGGTTAAATATGAAGAATTTGCATAATCTACCCAGACGTAAATTTTGTTTATTCTAACTTTCCAGGGGTGCCTATTTCCGGAACGGTATAGGCATCGACGGTGAGGTGAAGCTGAACATGAGGGGGATCAACCAGCAAATGTTCTCGTTTGGCTAAAACGATGAAATGGACAGCCGTAGCATACCATCAAAATTTACTTTTGGATCTGAATTAACTTCTCGTTGAGATTTTTGACAGCTTGTCAAAACTTAATTTGCGCAAATATGCTTTTTTTACTTTAAAACTTTTCGCGTGAATCAAGGATTTAAAAGGAACCCATATGTCCTAATCACTGTTATTCCAATGTTTTTGTGATCTCATTTGAATAAAGATATTCAATCCTTGCTAAAATTGTGCGTGGCAACACTTATTACACTGAGTCGGCCGAGCCAGCTGTTGCTAACGCCTTAGGCACCATTCTATTTGTTTCTAAGTGTCGTTTTCCTCGCTTTCCGCACAGGTCATAACCCTCATAAATGCATTAGCATAGCTATAAACCTTCGTTTCCTTTGTTTTTTTTAACACAGACTTTTAGAAATTAATCAGGTAACTTGATATCTCTTTCTCACTCTCTCTTTCTCTCCCTCTCTCGTTATCTCACTCTCTCTATCTCTCTCTCGCTCTCTCTCTCGTTCTCTCTCTCGCTATCTCTCTCGCTCTCTCGCTCTCCCTCGCTATCTCTCTCTCTCGCTCTATCTCTCGTTCTCTCTCTATCTCTCGCTCTCACTCCCTCGTTCTCTCTCGCCTCTCTCTCTCTCACTTGCGCTCTTCAAGCTTTCCCCAGCTATGCTTTTTACTAACCAAACCTGGTCAATTCAGCCAATATGCTGGTTCCTGCAATCCTGCTCTCCATGACTTTATTTTTACCTTACGCCAGAGCTTCCAATGAAACAGGTATGAATTATACGCCAGACCTGGAGGTACTCGTGCAAAGGTTATCATAATTACTCCATACCTTTACAGCAGAGATTGTTGATGCCGCTGTTAAAGCCTTAAGCGGGGCAGATGGCTTTTACGACGATTACTTGGGCACAAATTCGGTAGGCCCCCAGCTTGCTTCATTGATGAAAGCTGTTATTCCTATTGGTGCGATGGCTACCGGAAAGTCAAAGGTGGGAAATATCATTTACGAGTTAAACTATAATATGAAACCGTAGCTTACACCGTATCAATAAAAATTCGCATTTAGCTGCCAAGCGAGAACTATGATGCACTAATGGATCTTAAAAATCGGACAGGGGCAATATGGGAAGATCTCGAAATAATGATTAACGTTTCCACAGCCGCAATTGAAGGGAAACTGTGGGAAGATTACGTGGAGGTAAGACTGATCAGTTAAAAAAAAACGAAATATTGAAATTCGATTCCAGAAAGTGACAATTCCGCTTAAAATTATGAAAAATCTCACGGACGACTACATCAACCCGGAGTTCAATAGAACTGATGAATTCCTCACCGAATTTAAGACCGCGTGCAAGTTTGGAGAAAAGTAAGTTGTTTTTGTGTTGTGCTATGCTTAACTATTACTTATTATCTGATTTGCATAATAAAAATAGGATTTTAGATCGCTCGAATCGATATTGGACGTAGGTGTTTAAAATGTACCAAATACTTCAAAAATTCTTAGTATCTGAATGAACGATTGGTCGAAAAGTGCAAAGATCCCGTCACACAAGCGGAAGCTCAGGAAATAGTGGGCCATCGAGCATATTTGATGAACAGGAAAGAACTTGTAAAAAAAGACGTTAACGGCTTCTCTCGCTTTTTTTGCAAGCTACAAAGAAGCCATCTAAGCATTCTTTCAAAAACTTGAAAATAGAGAGTCTACTGCGTTTTATTATAAAAGAAAAAAAAGCCATCCTAAATACTTTAGCTGTCTTCTCCGCGGAATGATTGATATTTCATTCTTCCGATATCAATACTTTGAAGCATTTGATATGGGGCTGAGAAGACAGTTGGTTGATGTGGTAAAATCTTTTTTCATAACTTAAAATGCGAGTGCTTTAGGCTTCGCGGGGGGGAGCAAGGATTCCCGGGGCGACCAATTTTTTTCGTCGCAAGCCTAATTTCTTTTTATAAATATCAGATGCGTTGCTAAATTGTTTTTAATTATTCCTAAGCATAAAAACTACACAAATTTTAATCCAAAAATTTAATTTTAGATTGCAAAATCCTTTAGAAATCGCGGGGGGGCACCCAAAATGACCAAATGTTCGAATTTTTCAAACATTTTTATAACTTTTTGAAAGTTTTTCTGCTTTAAATATGGCTAAAACTTACTAAAAACAATGTGAAAACCCTTTATATTTGATTAGTAGGTCAACCGGGACCGGCAAGGAAAAAATTGGTCCCCCCGGGCATACTTGCTTCCCCCCTGCGAATCTTAAAGAACCTGAATTTCAGACATTTATCGGCGGGATTTGTGCTAATGCAATTTTTGACGATGATGTCGAAGCCATCGAAAAATATACTCAACGAATTGTTGAAAACGGTTCTCTAATATCATCGAGGACAGTGAGTTGGGTCCTTCAATCGCTTGTAAGTTAATGTTTCAACGAGACTAAAAAAAAGGCTTTACAGCTAATTCCAATTTTTTTTCAGAAATCAGCGTGGCCAGCGGCGCATAATCAGATTCTGAAAGACAGGATTATGGAGGTGTTAAAACCAGAACGAATTCGTAAAAATGGTGCCTTGGATAGCGTAGCTTGGGGCGCGGAGGCCGAATTCCCCGCGTTAGGACTACGCAGGTCTGAATTACTATCGATCAAAGCTTCGTTTATTTTTTGTATCATCTATGTGGATTAGTAACTTTTCAAAACAGATTCAGAATCAGCGCAATATTTTGCTTGGTCCTGCTCAAAACTGGGATGTCACTCAAAAACTCAAAAACCTCTCCTTGCCAGCGATGAATCGATTAATCTAAGACCAGTGGAAAAAGACCGCTTCGCGGCCATTTTCCACTGGACCACGTCCAGGAACCATGAATTTGAATACCCTCTTTTTTTTAGCCTGCGCCGCTAGAACCTGAGCCAAGGAGCCATTCTTTGGCCTGCGGCGCTAGAGCCAGCGTTGCGCTAGAATCTTTGAGCCTGCGGCGCTAGCTACTGGTTTTTCTCCAGGATCTGGCCTGCGGCGCGAGAGCCCGAGCCAGGGGCCTTTTCTTTGGCCTGCGGCGCTAGAGCGAGAGCCAGACCTAAATCTTGCGTACCGAGACCCTAGCTATATGTTTTGTTGCCGAACTACCAAAAGCAAAAAAGGAAATTCCCCCAGGATCCGAACTCGCGACCCTGCGCGTGGTAGGCCGAGAGCTAATCCACTACACCAAGGAGGACATGGGAGGAGGCGGCGGGAAAGGCCTGTTCTGTCATGGGGAGGCGGGGGTAAAGATAAGGGTGACCAAGGATCCCGGAGGGAGGCCTTCTGGTCACTTTACAAAATTCTATTTTTTAGTTTGAATCTGTGGAAAATTTGCAAAGATAATAAGATGCGCATGATCCCCACCCTTGATTGCATACACGGCCCAAATTTCAGACCGGAACTCCATCAGGGCTTCGAGTTATGGCCTGGACACCACGGTCCGTTCCGCGATTTATTAAGGACCTTTCAGAAAATCCACATAAAAACTTTATTTTAAAGATTTTTGCCAAATCCGAAAAGATGTATCTGGGGAATTACTTTTCCCATCTACCCTCCAAAAATGAGACCCCAATTCCCTCTAGGGGCCGAGAAAAGTTCCGGACAACGTGCGTACCCAAAAATGTTAAGGATTTTCCACATTTTTGCTTGTAAAATCGTTAAATCAAAGAATTTCAAAAAATCCGAAAAACCGTTTTTTATGAGTGACATTTCCCACCTCCATGCCAAAAATCAGCTCGAAACGCGGCCTGACGGCCGAGAAAACGGCCGTACAGAAAACACACATACTTTTTTCGCTTATAGGATAGGATTTTTAATCATGTCTACTCCGTGCTTGTCGTTAAAGCTTCTGAAGATGGATACGAACACTATTTTGAGAGCACCAGCGACTATTGTTCTCAAAATAAGGGAATATTGGGTTTTGATACAATCATCGGGAGGATACCTCTTGCCTATAAACCGCGTCATGAGGTTTTCAGCAAGTCCAGTAAGTGTCCGATGTTGTTTTAAATATGAATCGTAAACCGCTGAAAAACGTGAAAATTTTTTATAAATTAGCTTCGCTTCGCGACTTTTCAACCCTGGCTCCGTCTGATCCCATGATAGTCTTCACTTTGCATAATTCTCGCGATTTTCGATGACAAAAAATGAGAAACGCTGTCTCTCTTCCCTTATATAGGCCACCGTGATTTCCGGTCTATGCTAATTGTTTCCTAACAAAGAGGGTTCTCGATTTTTCAACAAAGACTTAATTTTAACGTAGCAAACAGCTAATTTTTGAAAATTTTATGAGTGTGCAGTCATCGGAAGGCCATTATGCACCTAATGAGGTAGAAAACATACCCCTAACTACCCCCTTTATTGAGATACTACTGGAACACGCTGACGGAAGTTGCATGCAAAGTGGAACAAAAAAAACAACACAACAAAAACAACAAAAACACACACACACACACACACACACACACACACACACACACACACACACACACACACACACACACACACACAAACACACACACACACACACACACACAACACACACACACAACAAACACAACAACAACAACAAAACACACACACAACACACACACACAACACACACACAACAACAACAACACACAAACAAAAAACAAAAAAAAACAAAAACACACACACAAACACACACACACAACACACACAACACACACACACACACACACACACACACACACACACACACACACACACACACACACACACACACACACACACACACACACACACACACACACACACACACACACACACACACACACACACACACACACACACACACACACACAGACACTATTTTTTAGATATAAATTATTAATCCCGGTTTGCTTATGGCCAAAAACCCTGAAAAGCGATTTTTGCGGCATTCTAGCACTTTAATCGTCTTTAAGAAAACGTGCATATCGAGCAAATTAAAAATTTCTTTGAAAACAAAAAACGCTCGTTTTTCGGTTTTCAACAGCTCTAGGATCGTATACTAATAATCAGGACGCTTGCTGCGGACTGCTACGTTTCCCCCCAATATACTTTTAGATACTGCGTTTAAGAGAATCGCTAAATTGTGGAAGGTTGTCGTAAGTCTGAATTCCACCATTGGGTCTGAAATGGGGTAGGTTCATTCTTAGAAAGCTGCAAAAAAAATGGGAATTTCAGTCAGCTATGGGACGCAGAAAACGTGACACAGATTGCTGATACATTGAAAAAGAAGATTGGCGAAGAACTCGTCACGGAAGAAGATTTTCATTGCTTGGCTATCGTCCGTAAATGGGGACCAATATTTTGCGAATCGTGTACGAAAATTGAAGATGGAACAGCATCATATGGTGTCGACCCTATGCATGGCATCACGACATTGAGCTACAAGAAAGAAGGCACTCATTTAAGAGGTTCGCAGGAGATTAAATTCTATTTTTTTGCCTAATTATCAATTTTAAACATTTGAAAACCTGGAATTTTATTTTATGTCTAACAAATATTGTTTTTGCATTAAGGATGTTTTTATCGCTCAAAAAACAAATCGTGCTTTATTCATATGTTTCTTTTTCTATGACCCTGATTTTTTATTTGCATCTGATTTGCTTACATATTGATTATGAATGCTCACTTTTTTAAAATTGAAAATAACTTTTTAATTTGAGTTGATTTACTTCAAATTTTTTATGTTGTATTTTACATCGAGATTTTAAAGACGTTATCTGAAATACCTGAAATTTGAATAAATACCTTAAATCCTAATTTACATCTTTTCAAATTTTTCCCCATCCCCCCAATTTTCCGTTTTACAACCACAGTTGAGCACCGCTGGACACCAGCTGAACTTCTCCCCAGGCAGGTGGAGATTAAATATTTTTGGGGGAAAGTGGTCAAGGCGCGGATAAAAGCTGTATCTCACGAGGGGGTCGGGGATACTGTAAACAGGAAAATCCGTGTGGTACAGGGGCTTCTGGTTGGCACGACGGTGCTTTCGGGAATTGGAATGGTGGGGATTTTGCATCTGGTAAGACGCATTTCAAATATTGGTGGATGATAAATTTCAATACCAGAGGTTTCGCGATTTTGCGCACTTTGTGTAATAATTTTAAAAACCGTAGAGTTGGTCTTCTCACCGGTTAAATACAAATTTTACAAAGTAAATGTTACTACCATAATCGCTGGACTTTCAGGGAGCCACCAAGGTATAAAAACCGCTTCGCGGGGTTTCGCGGTGTTTGGCAGCGATAATAACACGGAATTTGCATATCAAACATCTTTAAAACCTTGAAAAGTTGTGTCAAATTAGCATACATTGCAAAAATGAAAATCCTGCGCCAATGCCATTGGATGCAAATATTTATTAACAAACAGGATCTGCCTTTTTGAGCAGAATAACTTTTTTCGTATCGAAAATCTAGTTTTTTAAAGTTTTAGCTAGCCGTACTGCTATCTAAGGTTCATTACCATTACCATACCTGAAAACATCCATTTTCGACTCGTATACTCTAAACCTCCCTTTCGGCAGCTTAGAAACACTATTTATTTCCGAACTCCGTCCCGTTTTTCGCAAAAATCGAAGTTACCGTACTTCCTTCTTTTCTAAGGGCATTTTGAAGTATATTTGAGGTATACTTTGAAGAGCAATCTTCTCGGTCCCCACCCCGGGTTGGCCCCGCCGATGAAAGGAGGCAATTTTCGAGCGGCTTACGACCCCAGAGCCCAGAATCTACGGCTTGAAAAGGGCGGTGAAGGGGTTCTTGAAAAGGCGATTTTCACGAAAAGCCGTGGGGTGCGATTTGAGGCCCTGGGAGGTCTGGAGCCATTGAATGGGCCAGCCGGGCGACGTTTTGAAGGAGCAGCCCCGAGGCGCTCGCTGAAAGGCCCGAAGGCCCAAGTCTTGAGGTGCGCGAATCGAGTTATAGTGGAGAGAGGAGGGCGCCGAATAGAAAAGACGGATGGCACACGGACAGACAGGCACACATGCAAACTCGTGTCCGAATTGCACCTCTTCACACGTCGCCTTGGACTTTTTCAGTTTTTTTAATTGTGTCGTAAGGGGTTCATTTAGCAGAATTGTTCTTGTATTTCTTTATTTTCGCATGGAATTGCTTGTTTGAGCTAGTTTTCTAGAGGTGGCTCATGCTAATTTCCTATCCTAAAAGCGAGAAAAGTATGTGTGTTTTCTGTGCAGCCGATTTCTCGGCCGTCAGGCCGAATTTCCGGCTGATTTTTGGCATGGAGGTGGAGAAACACATTTGCCAGAAACGCATCTTTTTGTTTTTCGAAATTCCTTGATTTAACGATTATACAAATAAAATGGTGAAAATCCTTATCAATAAGGGCGACGAGCCGTGGTGTCCGGGCCATAACTCGAAGCCCTGATGGAATTTCGGACTGAAAGTTGGACCACTTATGTATTCGATAGTGGGGATCACGCGCATCTTATTAGTTTTACAAATTTTTGGCGCATTCAGACTCAAAAAGAGAATTTTGTAAAGCTATCACAAGTCCTCATTCCCGGGGTGAACCCCCGCCCCCAGGACAGAAGAGGCCTTTCCCGCCGCCCGTCGCCATGGCCCCTTTGGTATAGTGGCTTACGCCCGGCCTAGCACACACATAGTCGAGGGTTCGAATCCTGGCGAAACATAACTTTTTGCTTTTTGGTGGTTCATCAACAGAACATAATTCTAGGCTCTCGGTGTGCGAAGTATAGGCCTGGCTCTCGCTCTAGCGCCGCAGGCCAAAGAAAAGGTCCTTGGCCCGGGCTCTAGCGCCGCAGGCCAGATGCAGGAGAAAAACCAGCAGCCAGCGCCGCAGGCCAGAGAATGGCTTCTAGAGTCTGGCTCTTGCGCCGCAGGCTTGAAAAACGAAAGGGGAATATATGGCTCCTAGACGGGGGCCAGTGGAAAAGGGCCGCGAAGCGGTCATTTTCCACTGGTTTACAATAACCGTAATTTTAATAGCTAAAATCCTATTTTTCTAAAAATCCTGATATGTTGGCACTCGATTCCGGCACATTCTACACCTAATGACGTTTCTCCCGCTCCAAAAACGGTTTCTTGAGGCTCTAGATACGGCACGATGCCCCGGAAGTGGATTTGCTGGGTCTAATCTTTTAGCTTTAGGAAAATATCATTGCAATCGGAGTTTTTAATCAATTTTTATTATTAAAATCGGCAGAAACGGAAGCGAAAATAAACAACTTTTGGTAAATTGTTCGAGATACGTACGCTAATTGCGAGTTTACACGGTTTTAGTGGTAAAAAGCTCATAAAAATTATAAAAATTTTCAAACTTTCAGAAAAATTTAAGATATTTTTGAAAACGTTCTAGCCATAAAAAATATTAAACGACAATAAAGACGGTGCATTTTATCAACAGACGGAAAAAATTAGCTCCCCCTGCTAACACACCAGTACCCAAAATTCACAAAAATTAGCGATAATCCTTCCACTCAACCTAGTGCCCAGCTTCTATAGCTGCAGGCATTCACAACCCCGTCCTCCTCCTCCCCGTCCGTCCGGTGCTCCAGAAGGGCGCCAAAGCTTTTCAGCTACAAGCCGCCGAATCGATGGTTGGGCCCCCCCTTTGGCCTCCTAGAAAGGGCCCACCGCCTGGACGACGACGCCCTAACAACTCTCCCGACACACAACCCCCCAACTACCCCACACACACACACATACACACACATCTTCAACCACCGCCATCTACCTTAAAACCCCCCAATTTTCTGCGGCCCATTCAGATTCCGGGCATATTCTTAAAAGCATCGTTTGGCAGCCGGGATTTTCGCAGGAAGCCTACGATTTTGAAAATGCTGGGTTGGATTTCTCAAGAAAGTGACCAAATACTGCCCTTTCGATCTTGCAGGCTCGTTTTTCTGCTTATTTATTCTGCTAAGCTTATTCTTAGAAGCTTCCTTTACTATCTGGACTTTTGGGATGAAGCTCACAATTTCGACATTCCTTGTGCTGGGTTCAATTTGTTAAGAAACTTCTAAGAAAAACGCTGAGACTTTACTGAATCCTGCGTTTCTCGTTTCTTCTTGCAAAATAACTTTGTTTTTATAAGCTATACAGGGTGTCCCAAAAAAAAACCCCCCCGCGGCATTTGGCCGTCTACCATCAATCGGGACCAAATTTTACCAGTGATGGGGACGCAAAAAACTATGTCAGCCGAATTTTCAAGCAAAATATTGTAAAACAGAAGATATATCAAAATTAAGGTTAATTTTGCCGATTTCACTAGGATTTTGACGGATTTCGGCCTCGAAATGTTTAGCAAAAATGAAGAGGGCGCTCTTTTCTACCTGTAGAAATTTTTTGATTTACAAAAATTACGTTTAAATTGGGCCTTTCGATCACTTTTTAATATCGAAATTGCCAGAAACTGGCTGAGAAATGACCATTTTTTGGAAAATTACTCAAAATCCGCATGCTAATTGCGAAAACATAGCCAAAAACGAGCACCAGCTTTTTCCAAAAATCAGTTTTTTAGCGATAACTTTTTGGTTTTACAATATTTTGCTTAGAAAATTTGGCTGCACATAGTTTTTATGGGTCCCCATCTCTGGTAAAAATTTGGCCCCGATCCGATAGAAGACGGCCAAATGCCGAGGGGGGGTTTTTTTTTGGGACACCCTGTATATACACAGCTTTTCCATTTATTTACAATCAACGAAATCTAACTCAAATTTTGTTTTTATTAATATAATTTTATTTAGCTTTTTTTGCACGAATAACTTGGCTTACATTTTCAAGCGGTTGTTTCTTGATTTATTCATGCGGTTTCCGGTTTTTTAGCGCTTTAAGACGTTGATTACCATGGACTAAAACACCAAACCATTTTACATTTTTTTAGTTTTTCTCCTTATTCGCAAAGGTTACGAGTCTTACGTTAAATAGACAAATTTTACGCCGATGTCGACGGGGATTCTGATTACTCTACCTTACCACCGGAATTTTGAATAAATTCATATTCACCCTCCCCATTTCCGTAATACCTAATGAAGCTCCATTCTTTCTCCCATTTCACCCGCCACGCTCCTGTCCACTAATCACCCTTCCTTTTATTTTGTGGAACACCACCCCTAGGGGTGGAGGGCTTCAACCTAAGCCCTTCCCCCCTCCTTCCATCCATCTTCTCACATAACACCAGTCACCTCCCGAAGCGCATCTATCTTCCGCTTTTTTTACGACCGGCTTTTCTTAGGGTGGCCGCGCCGGAAATATTCCGGTTTGGGGAGTTGCGGGGGTGATGTTGCTGTGTTTTTTAGGTATAGGTTAGGTAAAATAGAATTCTATAATTATTGTAGTTTTGCCTTAAGATAAGGCTACATTTTCACATGCTACAGTACGCCTAAAGCATTCGCTTTTGCAAGCTTGACCTTTTGACCTAGTTTTCTGGCCAAAAGCCGATGCTTCCCCTCTAGGACACCCTTTAGCAAATCATCCCTCCCCCCCCATCCCCCCATATCAATAAGCCAACAAATCGTCAACCAGCCTTCTCCTTCTTCTTCCTATCCCTTTCCCCCCTCACTCCCACTATTATTTGTCCAATCGATCCACCCGGGACCCGGCGGTCCCAGCTACAACAAGCCCAAATTCTGCGCGCAAGCAGGTCGCCCCAGACTGCCTGGCTTCATGATCGGCCCGCTCAAATTATTTGTCTCTGCGCGCCGATGGCCTAATTTTACGCGCGCGCCCCGTAATGGGGGAGAGCATCTCTTTTGGCTGTTGTTGCTGTCTGTTCCACACCGCACTTACGCGCGCTTGTTATCCCCGTAAATCGGTCGTTTGTACGGTAATTAGGGTGCGATACGGGATGGGAATCGATTTTTATTCATTGTTCCGGATAAAAATATCAGATTTATCTATTTCTAGATTATCAGAAAAATGTTTAATTTACTGTATTTTGCCGTAATTTTGCGGCTTAATGTTTTTTATATAAGCGACAAAATCGGCGTATCTCATTCACTAGGTCTCAACAGCTACATGTCGTTCCAAATGACGCTATATTTCCGTATCACTATTTCTTTGGGTTTTTGGGAAAGCAGTTGTCGTGGATTATTAACAAAATTGAATGGGTAACAAGCCAGCAGCGCATAAATCGGCCCTCCAAACCCACTAGGCCTCGACAGCTACGCGCAATAGCAAAAGACGCTTGAAAATCCTTTTTCCTCGTGTTTTCCGTGTTTTGTGGTTTGCGTAGCGTGCGTACCGATCCCTACGCTTCCTAATTCCTTTAAACTATTGTTCTGAATTTTTTTACGTAGCGTACCCCCGCATTTTAATTTTTATGGCCTTTCCAACCCAAAAACAAACGCTATTTCGCCTTCATTTTGAATTTTTTCAACTATTTGACCAAACAGGGGTCCCAAAAAACGAACCATCTGGCATTTCGCCGGTTACATCGAACGGTCCGAAATTTGGAGCAAAGGTGACAGACCCAAATAACAACAATCCTGACTTATAGCCCCACAGCTGCACATGCTCGAGTTATAACAAAAATACTGTTTTTCCCGGAATTTCGAACAGTTTTTTCGGCTATCTTTTGGACTTTGCATCGATTTGCACGACTTCCGGCTGCGAACCTAATTTCGCTTAAGATCTGGGGTAATTTTGTGTTGCAAAAAATTGCTTAAATCGAAGCTTATTTAACTAATTTATTATGTAAAAAATTTCTTAAGGTAAAGAGGCACACCGGATCATTTCACCTAATGTTTAGGGGGTCTAATTCCACGAAAACACTATCAAAAATGGAAAATAAAGTTTGTTTTTGCTATAGCTTGAGAACTACTATAGCTACAGGGCTATAAGTCAGGATTGTTGTTATTTAGGGTCTGATACACCTCCGGTCCAAATTTGGGGTCGATTGGATGTAACACGGCGAAATGCCAGATGGTTCGTTTTTTTTGGGACACCCTGTATCTCTACAAAATCTACACTTTAATAACCTATACAACCCTAAAAAACGTACTTCTCCCCCACGTCCTCCTCCCCTGGTCCTCCCCTTTCCTGGACACAAACAAATCGCAATTTCCCCGCCAGCAGGACACTCGGTCGGCTGCCGCCAAACTCGGCACAGCCACCCCACGAAATTGGCTCAATTTGTTTCGGACTGATGCGGCGGCAGCCTCGGCTAGGAGGAGGAGGGGGAGGCAGAGGAGGAGGGAAATTCCGGGGAGATCGCTCTTCTTCTCTGTGACTCCTCTTCTTCAACGTCTCTAGGAATAAATTGTCGTTGGATGCCGAAACGGGCGAATTTGTTGCGTTTAGATTGGGGGTGTTTGGTGGGGCCCAGCGTTTCTTATCGAAAACTTGGCCGTTCCAACCGGACCCGCGGGGTTTCGGACGGAATTTCCGAGCGTAATTCATTGGGCTTCGGTTTCACTGCTCTGAAAATTAACATAATTTATTTTGTGCTTCTTTTAATGATTTTTTTGTGACAAAAATAGCAGATTCAAAAAAATATTAATTCTTATTTTTATTTTTCCTCATCTATTCATCTATTTCCTTTAAACCGTCTAACTACAAACATCAATTTTTTTGCCAGATGAAAATGGTTTTCTGGTTTTTAACATCTTGCTGCTCTCATTTATCACTTTTATCGGCTTTAAGCCGATTAATGATGCGAAAATCGACCCTCCGATTCCTAGGACTAATACGCTAGACCATCAAATTACAAATTTATCTTTGTTTTTGAGATAGAATTTGATTTCTTGTTTTTTGATACTTTATTTTTCCCTTTCAGCATTTTAAAGGTAATTAAAAGCACGAAAATCGACCCCCTCCGTTTCCTAGGTCTAGACAAATCATGGAAAAACGGAAAATCAGGGCAATCATTATAATTAAATAATCTAAATACGTATACAAAACTAGTAATGCATATTTTTTTTGTCTGCCGCGTAGTTGTCGAGGCCTAGTCTAACGATAAGGTCAATTCTCACGCTTTCCAATCCCTTTAAAACCCAGATCCTGGTTGTCACAATCGATTACGTGTTAAAATTAGTACCAACGATCCGCCCTATTTTCCCAGAACCTCTAAAAACTTTTTCTATTCCCCCCAACACACAGCCCCGGCCAAACTCTCCCATGAATGTAATCACTAGACGGGGACAACCAGATCCGATTCTCTACATCCATCCCCCCATTCCCCCTCTTGCTCAAAAGATCCCCCGCTCCTCCTTCCACCCCTACAACCAAATTCTACTTTCTCCAGCATCCAGCCCATCCTAGAAATAACGACTCCCTCCCCCGTAAAGAGATCAGTCCCTCCCCCAGCGACTAAGGAATTTTAGATAGACCTGATCCGATTTTGAGGCCACCCCCTTCCTCTATGCCCCTATCTACTTCCAATTTCACTGGGTGGTCTTGAAGAGATTCTGTTCAATTTTCTTCAAAATAGTTTTAAATATGTATTTCTGCTACAGATTCGGGCTATGTTTACGAGGCCGCGCTTCGCGATGAACCACGGCTTCGGGCACCCCGCAACCACTAAAAACACGATACCCCCTGGTGGCAGACCCCCATGGCTGAAACCCCCAAAACACCTAGACCCCTGATGGCCAGAACCCCCCAGGCGAAACCCTCAAAACACCTAGAACCCCGATGGCCAGAACCCCATGGCGAAACCCTCAAAACTACCTAGATACCCCTGATGGCGTCAGATACCCCCATGGCTGAAACCCTTCAAAACTACCTAGAACCTCCTGATGGCCAGAACCCCATGGCGAAACCCCAAAAACACCAGATACCCTGATGGCTCAGATACCCCATGGCTGAAACCCTCAAAACACCTAGATACCTTCCTGATGGCTTCAGATACCCCCATGGCGAAACCTTCAAAAACTACCTAGATACCTTCCTGATGGCGCAGATACCCCCATGGCTGAAATCCCTCAAAAACTACCTAGATACCTTCCTGATGGCAGAACCCCCATGGCTGAAACCTTCAAAAACTACCAAGATACCTCTGATGGCTTAGATACCCCCATGGCTGAAATCCCCTTCAAAACTACCTAGATACCTTCCTGCTGGCTCAGATACCCCATGGCTGAAACCCTTAAAAAACTACCGATACCTGATGGCTCAGATACCCCCCATGGCTGAAACCCCTTCAAAAACTACCTAAATACTTCCTGATGGTTAAGATACCCCCTAGCCGAAATCCTTTAAAAACGAAAATAACGACCGACCGGATGGAATGAAAGAAAAGAAATGAAACCCCCGGAAATCACCACGAAAGCGCGCGACTGGCCACTATGTCCAAAATCACCCCAACCTCCGTCCCCCGCCCCTTACTAAGGAAAACTTTCAAAGTTAATTTTAATAATTTAAACTAAAACTTTTCGTAATTTTATCAGTTTGGGGGTTTCTGACCACGCCTATCCGAACCGAGAGAGCTAAGCTCTAGCTCCTTTCCCCTTCGAGTTGAATTCGGCTTCACACAGACGGACAGACGGACGCGTCAAGAAAATTATTATAGTTGATACTTAGGTATTTGTCGGGGCCTAGGAATGGGAGGCGTCGGTTTTTTGCGTTCCTAGTACGGTTTAATACGCTAAAAGGCTAGAATAAATTTGTAATGTAGGGTTATTGCAGAAAAATACATAAAAAAGCGGAAGGTGATTTATAAACGAATAGTTTTTTGTCTAAAAAGCACACAAAAGTACTTAAAAGTATTTAAAATTCACAATCCTTGACAATTTCCTACGATAGTCATCTAGGTTCCGAAAAACCGAACGTAAAAATCAATTTTTGAAAAGTTTTAGCATCGAAAAACGAAAAAAGACTTTTTAAAAATTGAGTTTAGGAAAACGAACGTTCCCCCAGTTTCCATGACCACCAAATGTTTTCTGAGGATAAGCCGAAGGTTGCGTCCAACGAAAGCTCCTGACAGCTAGCAATTTTGAGGGATTAACCTTAGGATTGAGCACCGGAAAACAAGTAGCGGATTTGGGAAGTTTTTTGAGCAGAATTGGGCAGTTTTGGGGGGATTAGGCTTCCAGGCTTTGACCTCGGCTTTTGATGTAAACAATCCGTGGTGATGGGGGTTGGCTGATTGATGGCAGAAGAGTGGAAGGGGGAACTGCACTTTTTTGGAAAGAATAACTCCTTATCGGGGGGAGGGGAGGGAGAGAGGGAAGTGTGAGGCAGGAACGGCTGTTTTGAGGCTTTTAAATCTTGGCCTTGACTTCCGGTTATTGTAGTAAGTAAAGCTCTATATAAGTAGGATGAAGTATGTAATTTTTTCTACCTTTAGGGGTGGCTTTTTACTATCAACAAACCAAGTAAAGCCCGCGAGATCGATGGTTTTAGGCTTAAGTTGACGCTCGGGCTGAGGCTTAGGCTTAAACTAAGGCTTAGGCGCAGGCATGGGCTTCTGGAAAGTGAGATTCGATTCGATTTTTTCCCCCAGAGCCCCAACGAAAACCCACGAATTTTGTGGGTAAACACAGGAACAGGCACCCACCGTAGCCAAAATCATGAAAAAGTTTTCTACCAATCCCTGATGGCCAATTTTGAAATTTTTGAATTTTGGTAGGGTTCGCCCATCAGCTTTACCCGGTCTGTATTTTACCAAAAATTTCACGAGTTTTTATAGTAAGTTTGTAATTTTCCTTTGGGCATGTCGCATACCTGTTAAGTTAGACCTAGGCTTAGGCTTAGCTTTCACTTAGGCTTAGGCTTACACCTAGGCTTAGGTTAGGCTTCGTTTTAAGCTTAGGCTTAGGCTTACGTTTTAGATACGCAAGCCGAAAGCCTCAGAACTTTTCCAAATTTCACTTTTCTAAGCCTAGAAAGCTTGGTCCAACTTCCGGTTGTTTGAATAAAGCCCTAATTATCCAATACCAAAAATATATCGTTTTTCTCTTATATCCAGGTGATTTGTCACCAGAAGCACTAATTGTTTTGGGCTTTTGGGGGGTGGTTGGGGCCCGGGGGCGGGTAGGGTGAAAAGGAGGAAGCGCGGAAGGGGCCACTTATTGGATATGCGGCGTCGACATATGGTTATTGGGCCGTGTTCCACTAGGGGGGTAGATGCCAATTATTGTCCACGGGCCCAAGCACCGGGCTTATTGATCGATACGTCGAGCTTTATTTTCGGGTAGTACGATATTTCTTCTACATCAAAAACCAGTGATTCTATTTTTTTATTTTATACGGAAAACTGAGATCCAAAGTTTTTGTATGAATTTATTTCGAGGGCTTTATCCCGAATGCTACGATGTTCTTACTTACACCCTTTAAAAGCTCGTTTTTCTTGGTTTCCTGGCTTTTTATATACACAGTTTTAACTTTCAAATACGATATTCCTATTTATACTCTGTAAAAGTTCGTTTTTTGTTTTTTTTTTATCGTTTTATATGCTAAAATTTGGCATTCGAGTTCTTCCCTGTACGATATTACTATTTACACCCCATAAAATTCTCGTTTTTCTGTTTTTTCCTGTATGTTTTTGCTCAAACGCAAAGGTTTTATATTTGAATCTTTCAAGTAGCTTTATTTCCTCATAGTACGATATTCATCTTTACTCCCCCTAAAAACCCTATTTTCCATATTTTCCCAACTCTTTATTTGCTCAAAATTCACGCTCATAGCGGCCTTGTTATGATTCAGTAGCCTCGAAATGCTTTTCGGAATTCCGAACACCCCTGTTTACACGCTGCACTTTTTATTTGGGGGGTTTGTTTAAAACGTACGGTTCTCTCTGAAAGGCAACACTTTGGACAGCACCCCCGTTCCGGTCAAATACAGACCCCAGGGCCCCAATCGATCCATTGACCGTGGCCTTCCAGAATGCAAACACACAGTTTGTGTGTCTCGCTCTCTCGCTCTCTCTCTCTCTCCCTCTCTCTTCCGAAATTCTCGATGCCTCCGGGGGTTGATGATAGCCAAGACACCCTGACCGCTTCCAGCCCTCCTCTCTTCCGCTTCTTCAGATTATATCCTCTTCTTCTTATTCCAAGGCCACCCCTCCATTTATCTCAAAAGTCTCCGCTCCCCCTTTTCCCTTAGGGGTCGTCTCTAAAGTCTCTCTACCCCCTAAAGGCATCACAGCGGCACCCTAAAGGCATCACCCAGTTGCGCAAGCCCCCCACCCCAGCTATTCCTTCCCATTCTTTTCATGCACTATTGGGTTGTTTGCATACCCGGTTCTGAGGTTGGCAAAACAATGTAAAAAACATTCTATTATTTATGATGTTATTTGGGGGATTACTGCAAGGTAAATTATTGTGCGGGTTTTGGGCTTTTAAAGGGACCATGAAGGCATGGATAAGGATTTTTGTGCTTATGGATTCACTATGGATATTGCTGCTACGCGCTACACCCCATTACGCACGTCAATTAATCCCATTTATATGA
Organism: Mesorhabditis spiculigera; assembly: GCA_958295435.1. Taxonomy (NCBI): domain Eukaryota; kingdom Metazoa; phylum Nematoda; class Chromadorea; order Rhabditida; family Rhabditidae; genus Mesorhabditis; species Mesorhabditis spiculigera. The sequence goes on from CATQJA010002655.1 coordinate 421,218, forward strand.
TTTGCCAGACACTTTAAAACACTCCGAAAAAATTTTCTGGCCCCGAAAAACCGCCACAAAAGTGAATCTGAAAAACCAATTTAAAAATTTTTTTCCGATTTTCCGCTATGCGCTACAACTCATTGAATGCGCTAATTGTTTCCCTTTAACTGCCTTGTAATTCCCTTTAACATCGTTCTAAAAATTGTATTTCCTTGTAAAATAAATCTTTTAAATGCCGCTCACCACCCTAATTCTTAGTGGCCAACGCACAACACCAAATTCCGCACAATAATAAATTTCCATTTAAATGCCTTGTTCCTTTGCAATTCTTATTCTAAATTTGTAATTATAATGCTCTAATCCCTTCTAGATCCTTCGAAAAAATTTTTGCCCCTAAAAATATCTGAAAAATTTGTCCGATGAACTCATTTTTCATCCAGCTACGTTTCACGCCCATTTCCGCACGCCAATTAACGTGACGTCCCCGCGGGATTTACGTTGCACCACCAAAATGTTCCCACCCCAACTACAACCCCGCTCTTTTACACCAAAAACCCACAAATCCCCGGGGCTCCCATCGTAAAAAATATCTCCATAGCTCCGGGCGGCCCCCCACTCTCAAAAAAGGGCACGACATGCCGGCCGCGGGGGGCCGCAAAGAGCCAAGTGCTTATTTTTCGGTTTCGGCCTCGTCTCGGCGCGGCGACAAGCCATATTTTCGCTCCGATCGGGGGCAGCCCAGCTTTGGGGGTGGGTTTTTAGGGTGGTTTGGGGGGTCGATTGCTAATTTGGTGGTCGAAGGGCTTCGGGTGTTTGGGTTTTGGTGCTTAAAGGGGTTGTGAAGGTTGGGGAGTCTATGGATTTTTCTAAAATGAGTCATTTTTTATGGAAAGTGTGGATACGACTTGTTATTTGGCGTTTACAGCGCTTTTCCAAAGCCTCTAAAAATTCTAGGTTTTTCAAAACTGATGGCAATTTTTCCTAGGTGTTTTTCGTTGCTTAAAGGGGTCATCAAGGCTGGGGAGTCCATGGCTCTTGCTTAAATTTGAGTAATATGCATAAATCTGGCAAATTTTTTAGTAGACTACTTCTTAATTGACATCTTTCACGCTTTGTAAGACGTTTTGAAAAATTACAGATGTTTCAAAATTTATGTTGTTTTTTTCTAGATAGTTTTCGACGTTTAAAGGGGTTGTGAAGATTCGGAAAGGATATTTGCCGCCCAAAATCGATTAATTTCCATATTCTTGTATTTTGAGTAGTCTATCATTTACATAATTGTTTGTCTTTAGTTAACATTTCCCACATGTTTTTAATAGAAAAATAGTCGTCTCCTTATTTTCGTTTTTAGCAACAAAAATTTAAAAATTTAAGATTGGAGCATGATTTTTAAGAGCTGACGAACCTCATCCTGCTATTTGCATATTTCACAATCCCGATTTTCGAAATCCTGACGCACTTTTTCCGGCGACTGGTACACTTCGAAATCCTTTGTACACAGACCCTCGACGCCGTTGAAGGTCATTCTGACGAACCAAGCAACGGGGGCATATGGTCATTTCGGACGCGTTAAATGGAGGACATCGACCCCCCTCCTGCCCGTAGTCTGGACAGGAAACGAACACACCTGGCCAGCACCACCCCCTATTTTGATGAATCACCCACCATCAGCGTCTGGCTCTCCCGTTAATTACCAAATTTTCGTGGCAAGTCTTCTTCAATCATTTTTATGGGTTTTCTCTATCCATTTTGAAAATTTTTATGCCTTTTAAGACTTTAAGCCATACCTCCAGGATTCCTTATATCCCTTTTTTGTTTGCTGATATTTTGTGTACAGAACCGTCAAAGACCTCGTATCATCCTGATTTTTATTTAAAGGGAAGCGATTCGCTCGATATTCAGCGTTTTATTAGAGAAACTAATAATCTTTATCTTAAAAACGTCATTAGCATGCTGATTTTGCATAAATCAGTCGTTTCACCGCTTTTGGGACTCAACGTGCGAAATAAAATTGGTGGTTTAAAACACCAAAAGGCCTTTTATCGTTTTATTATTTATCGCGTTCTCAAGAGCTTTCGATAACTACCAAAATCATAAAAATCCGACACTCCTGCGAGTCTTTAGAGGTTTTTTCGTTTTTCCTACATCTATATTACGTCTTCTTTTTCTCATTTTTTTCTATACTTTTCTATATCTTAATCAATACCCCAACTCCAGATAAACTCGCCACCATCAGCTGGCATCCCTCTCGGAAAGTCCGCCCTTTTTCTACACCTTGACCGGTCCACCGTAATCCCACCAACTCTCCCCTTCTATTTCCCGTCTATCTTTTGAAGGGAAAAGGACTGGGCTGTTCGTGGATTTCGCCAAAAACAAGGCATGTCATCGCATTAGCAATTCGGCGCTCTGCTCTCCCCACGTGTGTTTCCACCGCCTCCTCCTCGTTCCCCGGCATTTTGGAACGGATGTTCGGATTAATTTGGTCAATTTCCCGCGCAGGGGAGCACGGGCTCAAAATAACGGACGCAGCGTTTTGACCTCATTCATCTCGGGTAAAAGGGCGGCTGATAGGTTTTGTGTGTAGCGAAGGGGTTGAGATTTTGGCGGGCGATCTTAAGGGCTGAGGCGGAGGAGCAGGTCTAGAAAAACAGCGCTCTTGAGTTTTTGGGGCGTGAAAATTGCAAAATAAACACTGTAGAATAGGTACTTTGACAAGGAGCGTATTATTTTGATCTAGTAGAAAAAAATAGGTTCAACAAGCGTGGTTGTTTTGGTTTTAGTGTGCAAAGGTGTTTTTAAAGCGGAATGACGTTAAAACTGGATAATGGATGTATTTAATATTATTAAACGAAATCAAATAAGGAAATCAAATCTGGACAGTGACACGATAACTTGATTTTTGGCGGATAATAGCTTAAGCTAAAAGTAGCGCTGAAAAAAATGAGGCATACAATCTAAAAATTCCAATATTTTTGATATAGTAATAAGAATTTAATTATTTTTAAATATTTAATATGGTATGTAATGATTTATAAAATACAGTATCCATTCCCAAAACCCGTCCACCAGGTGGTTGCACGTGTTTCGAATCGGCCCGCCGAGGTTGGGTTTTTTGTCAAAAAGCGGAAGAGGGCACCGACAGTCTCCCCCAACTGTCTCGCAGCCTCGTGCTCATCTTCCACCCACCCGGCTGACGGTAATCGATTTTGATTGCGGTTGCGGCGGGTGGGGGGGGGAGTGAGCGGAATCGCGGTGTGAGAAGAGCATGAAAGCGAGGAGGAGCGGGTGGGTTGTGGTGAGCGAGTTCTCTGGGGTGTGGTATTTCGCTTCCAGGGGGGGGCTTCCTGCCCATTTTTCGTTTTATGGCCCGGTTTTATTGATTATTTGAGGGAGTTTAGGGTTGTGGTGGTTATGAAGTTGGGTTGGGTGGGGTAACGGGGTAGGGGCATTGTCTATGTGTTAGTGGTTACATGCTGGGGGATATTCCCTAGGGAACCACATCTGGCACCCGGCCAGCCCAGCTGTCAACAATCCGTGTTCGGTTCACGTCAAACATGGGTTTTTGAGGTTTTGGCTAGGTTTTTGATACTTTATAAATCGGAATTCTAATATTTAAAATGGATTCTAATACGAATTTCTTCCTGGCCTTTTTAAAGAAGCTGTCAAGGCATCACTATGGATTTAGCCCGGCCGGGTTCGAGCCGTGAAAGCGCAGCGCTCGCGCCGTCTTGGCTTATTTTGCGGGTCGAAAATCCATAACCGAGCGCCTTCGTGCGCGTCTCATTACAGGCCCTAAAAAGTGCCAAAATCGACGGTTCTATTTTCTGGGTGTCGACAAACGATTCAATCTTTAGACGAGTTCCTGAATTAAACCCTTCTACGTCCCTTTAAAGGGCCTAAGAAGCGAAAAAATCAACACATTTTGTTACTAGGTGTCGACAAACGTTCCAATCCATAGCCGGGCGCCTTCATTGAGCCCTTGCAGGTCCCTTTAAAGGCCTGAAAAAGTGCGTGAATCAACGCATCTGTTTCCTGGGTGTCGATAAACTGTCAAATCCATAGCGATGCGGCTGATGATTGCTGGTACGTCCCCTTAAAGCACCTAAGAAGCAAGAAAATCGGCGCTTACCATTACTGTGAGTCGACAAACGACCGAATCCATAACCACGCTGCTTCATTAAAGCTTCCACGTCCCTTTAAAAAGCCTAGGAAGCGAGAAAATCAGACTCGTTTCATTACTGGGTGTCGACAAGTTCCAATCCATTACAGTGTCTCTTTATTAAACATTTGCCGTTTTTTTAAAAGGACCTGAGAAGCGGGAAAATCGACGCATCCCGTTCCTAGGTCTCGACAAACCATCCAATCCATAGTGGCGTCTCTTGTACGTCCCTTTAAGCCTTTTCCATCCCAGAAATACTCCTTACCAAAACCCCATCGGCCATCCTCAAAACGAGATTATAGAGGGGGTGGCTGACGGTGGTGGTGGTATTGGTACGACCGAAGGGGAGAGAGAGAGAGAGAGGAGAGAGAGAGGGGTCTGTGGTGCCCTGGGTATACATGCAAATGGGCAACCGGTCGCCTCGATGCGTCATCCTCGTCCCTCCAACCAACCTAGCTGCTAGCCTCTCCTCCCTTACCCATTCCCCATCGATCCATGCTACCACCCCCCAGTCAGAGAAGTACGATCCGCGCCTCCGCGCGCTCGATCTCTCTTTCCTACGCCCATTCAGCTGATACCCCGCGCCGGCTTTCACTTTTGGGCATTGGCTCGATTCGGGGTGATCGATTGATTTAAAGCTTTTCCTCTTTCGAAATATATTTCGTAATTTTTCTATCTATCTATCTATCTATTTTTATTTTTATTTTGCTTAAAATACATATATTTAGCTCGATTACTACTATACATATATTCTTAAGCCGATTTTAAAGGTATTGTACAGTCATTTTCAAGATCGATACCTTTAAAATTAGCATATTTTGAATTCTGCCTGCTACTAGGGTAATATTTTTACCCTTGCGAGTCTGCAGCTCAATGTTCCGTTTTGTACCGATCAGCAATATCTATTTTGTCGGTATTATCCGGCTTTTGTTGATCTTAAAATTGATCGTAAAATCCCGACAGCTATAATCCTGACAGCGAGGAGCCGATATGCTAAATAGCGTTTTAAAGGGAAGTGGAGCCACGACTATGTCGGTATGATGGCTGTCGGCATTTTGGCTGTCGGCATTCTTTTTAAGGAAATGCCTTAAATGCCTCATTCGCATACTACCTTTCCCTGTCCAACCACCTTTAAAGTCTTTTTTGCCCCTTTTAAGCTTTTGTTTCTTGAATTTCACAATCCCTTTTCATCAGCTTTTACTTCCGCTTCTTGGCCCGACTTTCTTTTACCCCATATTAACCCCAAAATCATTCTTACCTCCCCATCGTGCGCATTCACCGGCTTATCCTCCCCATATTACCTGCCATCCCGTTCATTTTACCCGTCCGAGATAATCCCCCCAACGACGGTCATGTTATTCCCGTTTCCGGCGGCAGGATTATAGAAATCCGATCACCTGCCTACAGCCCCCTTCTTCTAAGAATTTTTCTGATTTATTTTTTTGGGCCAGGTGCTCGCCGGGCCAGGGTTCTCAGCGTTCGCATTTAATTTTGGGAGGTGTGTTTCTGGGGGTTGGTGAGAACATAATGTCAAAATTGAGTCATACTGTTGGGTCTAACGGAAAACCTATCGGAAAGTTGGTTATGGTATATTTAATTTGATTTTATATTTTTATGAGGTGGCAGTGACTAAACCACAATTGTGATGAAATTTGAGAGTTTAAAGGGGGCTTGACAGCGAGAAATTTACGATATTTGGCCAAGTTACGGGATAATAAAACGTTTTTAATTTTTCTATGTTTCGGCCATGTTAAATTTTTGAGCAAAAGTGTTTTTAAGCAAAAACTTCTTAGGCTTACAGGCTTAGGTTTATGCCTAGACTTAGGTTTCGACTTAGGCTTAGGCTTAGCTTAGGCTTAGGCTCAGCTTGGGCTTAGCTTAGGATTACCCTTAATTCTAAGTTTTTTGAGGATGCCATTAAAAATGATGACCGATCAATTAAGGCTTTCGAACGGACCCAATCGAAAGAAGGTGAACCCATAATCTAGAACCAGGCAGCCCATCTCATCGCACCCCATCCACCTCCTCCTCCCCCTCCTCTTCCTCCCTTTCCTTCCCGTTGACCCCTCTCAACCAGACCCCTCCACTATCCACTCCAACCACCCCCTTCGATTAAGAAACACATACCACACCCTATGACCGATAGGTCGATGACGATATTGGGTTAAATTTAGGTTTTTTTTGGGGAAAAATGACTGGATTTTCGATGCTAGTGCTCAAAGAAATTAGTTGATGCTCCTTTAAATTGGGATTGATTGTGACTTCCCCCTTCCCACCTGATCAAACTGACGCAATCAAAAATGTCATTTATAGCCCTAGCCGTCAGAGAGCAAAGAAGACTGCCCCGTCTTTTCATATATTTTTCCTCTTTCTCCTCAGCTCCTCAGCACCTCAATTCCCCCTCTTCCTCCCTGAATCCCTACGCAACAGTCCGATCGAACGGGGGCCCTGCAAACAATTTTTTACCCTCGGGTTTTCGGTCTCGGAGGCTATAATCCTGTGGAGCCTCGGGTTGGTGTGTGAACCCAGGCAGTAGGCGTTCGTAAAGAGGGAGCGGCCCCCCGGGAAACCATAATCTGATTGGTGGCAGATCGTGTTTGCCGGACGGGGGAACTTGACCAGAGGGTATCCCCCTTCTTCCGACTTCTGATCCTCCATAATTCTCGGGGCAATGAAATTGCGGGTTGCAACGTTTGGTTCCGGCAAATTATAGTGTAGATTTTGGTATGCTTACGCTTTTTGGAACTCAAATTCGCTCGGGCTGATCTGGCGACGAGCTCAAGAAGTTCAGAAAAATTGCCGATACATCATTTTTAGTACTTCACCTTCCTATTTACAAAAATTCTTCATTTTTGCTTTATTGTTGCGATTGTTAGTCTTACAACGAGCTCGAGACGTCCAGAATACTTATTTATCAGAACTATTATTACTAACTACTATTTATTAAAATTTATTTTTAAAAAATTATTTTTGTTTTATCGTGAGGCTTATTGGATGTTCGACGAGTTCAACAAGTTCAGAATATCTGTTTTAAAGCGATTTATTAGATAGATTCGTAAATTATATTTGTTTTGCATTAAACTTTCTATTTCTGATCTTACGAGTTCAACGAGTAGTTTAAAAAAGCTCTCTCAACGTCATCCTTAACATGTTCAGTCGCAGATTAGCAAATTAGTCCCTCAAATCCGATGATTCCGTGTTATGCTCGTTCGTTTTGATCTTAGGACGAGTCTAACAAGTTCACAAAAAATGCCTCTACGTCACACCCCTCAACACGTTCGACCATAGATTAGCAAATCAGTTCCCCGAAATCCGAATCACACTCCAACAACACTCGCGAAGGCCACCCTGTTGTATCACTCAAGCCATCAGGTCGCCCCCCCCCCCTCCGAAATTCGGGGAATCTGTGTTCCTCCTCATGCTCATTCTCCTCCTCCCCACTGCGCGTCATCACTTTTTAACCATCCGTACAATGAGGATGACCTTCCTCTTCCTCCTCCTCCTAGAGAGTTTCTTCCTCTAGGTCAGCAGGGCCGGATGATGCGTTTGAGGGGGAGTAAAGGGTCCGGTCCTTCTCCAATGTTTGTAGAAGAACCCTTTTCATTTTGTGTGCCAATGGGGGGCCCCTGGTCTCGCCGCGAATTCTCGATTCCCTTTCCCCCGTTTCTCAACCCACTCCCACCATTATCGACCGTGCTTTTGTAACTGCTTCCCTTCTCTTCCGGCTCTCTCTCTCTCTCTCTCTCTCTCTCTCTCTCTTCGCGAAGGAAGAGACACTCACAAACACAACCCGCCTCGCGCAGTTGCGGGAACGGCTTTATCCTGGCCGATGTCACTTCGTATCGGCTCGTTTCTTTTTGAGACTTGAAACTGTTGTGCGAGACTGGATTGATCTGACTCGTTCATGGTGGTCAAGGTTTTATAGTTTTTCTGTTGTTGATGATTTTCCATGGGTTTTAGGAAGTTGGGGCCACTCATTCGATATTTTTCCCAATTTTTTTGTTTTTCTATATTTTAAATTTTCTATTCTCTAATTTGCTTGAATTTGCCATCAATTTAGCATGAATTTTGCAGCTCTCGGCTCTCGAAATTCCAGAAAACTAAAGTTTGCCAGCTTTTTCCAAATTTTAAGCAACTTTTCATCAATTTTCCAGCACAACTTCATATGTAATTTGTAAAATTCTATGTGTGTGGATTTCTATTTTCTATTTATTTCCACTCGTTTTTGATCAATCTAAGAGTTAAAATTCCCCCAAAAATCCACAAAACTCATTTTTACGTATTTTTACCATACCCGAACGTCAAAAACCCAAAAGCCTCGAGGGAATACGGCAACGAACGTGCCGTAATTGCTAGTGAAAAATTAAAATTAACACGTTAATTTTTGCGTATTCAATTCCCAGTGGATTTGTGGAGGACTATCAGCAAAAATATTTGGCTACAACCTGTATCAAAATTCTAATTTAATCACATTTTCCAGGTTCTGAAGCTGCTAATTTTTTTTACGGTGATTTTTTACGATACAGATTTTCATATTGAATTTAGCTATTTTAATAGCAATTTTGACTACCTGCAACAGATTATTGCAAATTTTGATAATTTATGTTTTATAAATTTTAATGATAAATTCGTAATTTTGCAATTTTTGCAATTTCCACCCGGCTCCCCGGTGACAATTCCTGGCTTCATATTGGCTTCACCAATTTCACCAGGCAGATGGATACACACACAAAAGGGTTCGGAGCAGGTGTTTTGAGGCGCTTTCAAATGGATCGTATATTCCGGCGGAGGGTGCCCACAGGCCTAGCCTAGCCCTTCCAAATCGATGGGCCATCCCCTAGACGACCGTTCTAACTATCGCTAAAATCAGTGAATTTTTTAGGCACCCCGAAAATTCCCAGACAAAACTTTTGAGCGTTCTGGGGCTTCATTAAATCTTTAGAACGATCTATACGATGTCCAAATTTGATGTTGAAATTTGATTTTACCGAAGCTTGATTTTGTCAAAACTTCAAAATGCCGAATTATCCCCTAGTCGAAATTCATAATACCGATTTTCTTTTCGCGCTAGATTTTGTGACTTTCAGGGAATTTGCTTATGGAAATTTAAACATTATAAACCATAGAAATTATGATAGTTCGGTCTTATGACATTTCGACATTATGAAATTAACCCGATCTATACAGTCCCTCCCCCTCCCGATTCCGTCCGACTCCTATTTGCGTTTCCGAAAATGATTGATTTCTGTATTTGGGGGGCTGATTCAGCCCCCCCCACGTACACCAACGACGCCGGCTAAGGCACGCCCCAAACATTACTCACCGTAGTTGGCCCGGTTTGTTGGCTTGAAAAACCGAAAAAATGTAATTTTTATCGAATTTTATTGGCAATCCATTTCATTTAGGATTCGGGGTTAAATTTTATATGAGGTAGAGAGAGAGAGAAAGAGAGAGCGAGAGAGCAAGCGAAAAAGATACAGCGCGATCTCCTCGAGAATTTATCATCACCACCAACTGGCGCATGTGTCGCCTGGCTCCTTGACATTTAGCTTCCTTCTTTTTCCAATTTTTTCTTTAATTCTTCTCAAAGAGCAAATTTCTTACGTTCTCATCAACATTCTTCAATTCCCTTCTAAAACCTAGACAACCTCATCAAAAACTAGAAAAAATTGTCCCACTCTTTCGAGCCCGAGCTCTCGCCCCTCTATCGAGTTCCAACCCCGGCTAATTGGAGTCTGACTTCAGGCGCCCGGGGCTACAGATTGATTGGCGCGGGTTATAAATTCACGGGGGTGAAAATAACAGCGCTAGTGGTGACATTTCCCGGAAAGGTGGCGCTAAGAAGGTCAGGTCGTCACATAAATCTTTGGGAGCACCAGCTACACCAGGGGGGAGGGGGAGCTGTGTGGGTGGTCTAGAGAGGGAAGGATGTGTTTTGGTGATGTTAATCCGGGCTAATAGGCATTAATGGGGTACGTTACGATACCCATTACGTAGGTGTAAATAGGTTGGTTCCGTCCATGCTATTCAGGGATTATCTAAGAAATGTGTTTTGAAAATGCGAACTACAGGCTTTAGGTGTCGGTAGTATTCATAGCGTACTAAGCATTAACCCCTACGTTACGATCCCCATTACGTCGGTGTCAATAGTTCCGTTCCCTACCGTGCTATTGAGCACCACCTCCTCCCCGAAGGTCAATGCCCATTAGCCCGGGCCCATAGCCCGCCGGGATTTTTGTTTTTTGGTAATGGAGAAGGGGAGGGGCTGAAGAAGGGGAAAGGGGCGGGCCCTTCTTCTTCGAGAAAATCTCCTGATCCGGGGCCCTGGGCTATCTCCTCAGAAGGGCCCAGAGAGGGCCCTCCCCACTTTTGCAAGAGGAGCCCATCGCCATCCCGAGAATCCACAATTATTCTCGCTCTGAGGTCGGCACTTTTCCCTTCAATACTTCCTTGAGGTATTAGAGGGTAAATGGGGATGGGTTTTGTGGGTTGAAGTTTGAGATTTTATGGGAGTTCGTATTAGTTTGGATAGTTGTTTGCTTTTGTTAAGTAGAGAATTTTTATATATCCTTGGAATTTGCAATTTATACTTTTCTTTGAGGAATTAGAGGGTAGATTCGAGAGGTTTTCGGAGTTTAATCTTAAGTTTTTCGTTGTTTTTCATGTAAAAAAGTTGTATATAGACTGAGAATACTTTAAAAAACGCTTTAGCATATTCTGGATGGATTTGGATGTTTTAACTTCATTTAAAATAGTTATTATCATATGGGAATTTCTCTCGCTTGCTGTCTGTTTCGCGCTCTTTCTCTGGCTCACTCTGGCTCTCGATATCTCTCTCACTCACTCACTCACTCACTCTCTAACACTCACTCTCTCTCTCTCACTCTCTCTCTCTCTCTCTCGCTCGCTCTCAATAACTCAAAACCATTTTTATGTCTCTATCGCAATTTAAAACATTTTTCTTACCAATAATGATGCATTCCCCGCTTTCCCAAAGCCAAGGTAGATTCCAGGTCCCGAGACGAAAGTTTCTCTTTTTGGTACGAACTCCCCAACCACATCTCCCCCCAATATATCTTCCTCGTTTTCATGCCTTATTAGTGCCAACCCTGCCCTTCCCCCTCCTGTCCTGTCTATTCTGCGCTCCCCTTTCTTCGTTTCCGAATTATTCACCTCTCGCCATACACACACCGCGGGGGGTCTCCTGGCGGGGGCTATCGAATTGCAGCCTTTTCATTAGACGCCCTCCCCCCCTCCCGTCGACTACATGTATCACTTATGTTTTCTCCATGTTTCGCACGCTATCCCGTTTTCTCGGTTTTCAATTTTCATCTCTTGAATTTTCTGAAAATTGAGGTCTATTTTCGATATTTTCCAGGTGGGCCATGAACCTACTGGCGCTTCTCGTAGTGCCATTGGCGGCCGCCACCCAAATAGCGGTAAGTTATAGGGATTTAATACGTGTAAACTTACCTAGAAGCCGGAAATCTTATGGATTTTGACGTTCTTGTTCCTTTAAAGCCTAAATACTGTGCAGGTTTTGACGTTCTTGGTACTTTAAAATCGAAAATTACTTTTTTTGTGTTGCTCCTACCCTAATTGAGCATGAGAATTTTGCAAGACCCTCCAAATCACCTCTAAATTTTGGTAATGAACTCCGAAAATCACTAATCTCACCGGAAACCTCGGAAATCTCCCACATTTCCGGCGAGTTCAACTCTTTCCAGGACATGGCCGTCAACATCGACGACCTGGGCCGCAAACAGTCAAGCTTCGTCCCGTTGGTCGCCTTCCAGTGTGGATTCAGGTATGGAAATACCTTAAAAAAATTTCGAAAAACCTGAAAATGTGTAAAAATAAAAATTATATAATTGCTTCAGAAACAAATACATGAGCGATGACGGGGAATGGGTTTCTGACGCCAACCGTTACGCCACGTGCCAGTCCGGCAAGCTGGACGTGCTCAAATACTGCAAGCGGGTGGGTTTTTGGGTTTTAAAGGGATTGGAAAATGGCTGTCAAGACCTAGTGAAGGGGAGGGGTCGATTTTTGGACTTGTTAGTGCCTTTAAACACCAGATATTTTTATTTAAGGTGTTTGGAAGGTTAAGGGGCGCCTAGATATCTTTGCTCTTTGTCGCGCCGCGCCACGCGACGCGTCTCTCTGGTTTTTCATTGCGTAATCGATTACGGGTTTTTAAAGGGCCATGCAGGACACCGCTGTGAAATTTTAGAAATCTATTTTCTACTGATTTTACGTACGTTTTTGACACGCAGCGCTGCCAGGTTTTGCATGCCATATGCGTTGCGGATCGCGGAAACGCGTTGCGTGCCGCGAAGCGGAAAATTCGTAGTCGTTTTTGCCCATTTTTTAAGATTATAAAAAACACCTACTTATTACCTAAAAACCACCCAGACCAAAAACAAAGCCACCCAAAATCCTGCGCTCCTCTCAATAGTCCCCCACACGCTCCCCTTCCCCCTTCCTCCTCCTCCTTCTTCTTCTCCTGCTCACCCGGGCGTTTCATGCTCGACGGAGCGTGTGATAAGATTTGAGCGCTCGTAGCTCATTTTTCATCGGCCCCCCACACAGCCCCTCAACCACCACAAACAGCCACATCCTATTGAGTAGGTGGGGGGAGGGAGGTGTTGAATGGAATAAAGCGGAAGAGTTTTGAATGGAAATCTTGCGGGGTGCCGAATCTCAATAATCCCCCTCCAGGGGGCTGTGGATACAATTACTCGGCGGGGCCTTGGGGGTTGCTAATTGCATTTGCGGGGGGGCGCAGGGGTTAAATAATGGTCTTGGAGTTATCGGTCTTGAAATCTTTCGGGTTCAGGAGTTATATCAATGAATTTGGGGACCAGAAAATAAATTAAAAAAAAGGAAAAATTTCTTAGCTCTTTTATTGACTTCCTGGTTGTTTTAAAAGCCTAAAAATAATGTTTTAAGTTGGAATGCAAGTCAAAATACCCTTGTTAATTTTTTATTTATAGGTTTATATGTATATTTTTGCTCTAAATGGTATATATTGGTTGTTCCTAAAGCGGAAGTTTGCAAAATCACACTTTGTGGTTCCTGTGAATTAATTCAACCTCTTGAAATTAGCTGAAAAGTAGCCAAAAATATTTTCTAAACATTAAATATGTATAGCTAGATTTCCTGGCCTTAAACTCTATTATTGTATAAACGCGGAAACCAGGAACTTCCACTTCGGAACATTCTAATTTCCCCACTCCACATATCAGCCATATTTACATAAGCTAGTGCTGCAATTGAAAGGCTTTTCCACGATCGTATCTCTCTCTCTCTCTCTCTCTCTCTCTCTCTCTCTCTCTCTCTCGCTCTCACAATATCATACCCTCCCGGCCCCGTCAAACACATTCCGTCGATTCCCCCCCCCTTTCGGCCCCATTTGTTCGGGCCGGGTCTCTCGCCAAGTGTCTGCATTTCTAATATCCATATGGGAATGAAGCTCGGCTCCCCCACAGGCCTCATCAACGGATATACACTGCTCGAGTGGGGACACAAAAACCGGGCCCCAGAAATGGGCCCCCAGGAATGTCCCTAGAATTCCCAATGCCCCTCCACTGGGTGGTCCTCCTGAACGTTTCTCGCGCTCCCGAATAACCCGGAATTTGGGGAACACAAATCGAGCTAATTAAATGGGGACCCTCACCTCGTCGTAGCCCATGGCCTAGTCGTAGCCCCCTCATTAATCCCGGTACCGTAGCCCTGGTGGCTTTTTTTTAATATCTGGCCCCCTTTTCCGACTGAAGACCGCCAATTAGAAACACGGACTACGGGGCGTTCTGAAAAAACTATCACCTGATTGCAGCTTTCATAGAAATATTGACAAAATTCGAGCAACATTGAGGAGCATCGTACCTTAAAAAAATATTGAGTTGAACCCACATATCTATATTATTTTTCTAGTTTTGATAAGAATAAATTTTATTTTACCGTTTTTGATATGGTTTTTGAAGAGCTATGGCTCGAAATCAAACTGTTGTAAGATTCTGACCTTCTTCTACCACTAAGCATTCTATCAAAAAATTTTTATTCGAAATTTTGTAGAGTAAAATTGGCCAAATTACTAAAAATAAAGATTTTGCAGCAAAAATTCAATAAAAAGCAAAAAATATTAAAAAATTCCCAAATCCCATAGAACCCTGAAATGGTTATAAAATAGGGCTACAACATAAAAAAAGCTTTATTCGGAAACAAATATACCTTCTTAAACCGAGGAAAATTAACTTATTCAAAAAAATTAAAATGACAACTTTTACAGTACCCCAATAATTCATATAATTCCGATTGTTTTTCTCAGGATCCGGGGTCCCGTCACGCTCCATTGATCGAAATTGGGCACCCAGCAGTCGTGGAAAGCCCTTATTTGCATACCCCAAGCACCCAGATATCCTTTAGCACGGGCTGGCTAAAGGGAGGGGGGAAGGGGAATGAATACGAAATATTCCCCCAAACACCCAAACCCGTCCCCCCCAACAACTTGTTCTTTCCACACACATACTCACAAATTGAGCCATTGGACTTGGGCCAAAGGATTGGGGCCCTATGCAGGGGGGCTAGGGCCCTTCTTTGGGCCCTCTACAAGGCCCCAACTCGACTAGCCCTAGCTAGTCCTGAGCCCCAGGGGACCGTCTCACCCTTTTCCCCCGGCACAAACGACCGAATTTATCACTGGCTGGGAATAAAAGTATAGGAAGGGGGAGGGCCGTGTCGGCATGTTTGGAACCCCCCGGAGGAGGGGTAGAAGCGGAAGAAGTGTAGTGGATTGATGAAGTGGACGCTTTTTTTGCCGCTGGGGGAGTTTTGGGAGTTCGGCTTTCAACAGCCGATAAATATGAAGGGTTGGGAATTGGTGAATGTTCCTAAAGGAGATAGGATAGCTATAAAATGCGAGAAAATAGGCGGAAAAATGATTACAAATTTATTCGGGGTATCTCGTAACTGTCGAAACCTAGGCGAAGAACGGCGTCGATTTAAGCAGTTCCAAACCTCGTAAAACGTTGATTAAACTCGATTTAGCGTCGAAAAACTACAATAACCCTCTTAAAATTCTTAAATAATGTAAACAATTTTATTCCATATTTTTCCAGGCCTACCCGACACTCAACATCACCAACATCGTCGAGTACTCCCACCAGGTGTCCATCGAAAAATGGTGCCGAGAGGAGGGAACCCCATGCAAATGGACCCACACCGTGCGACCCTTCCGTTGCATTGGTAGGTTATCTATATTTTGTAAATTTGTCACTTCTCTCGCTCTCTCGCTCTCTCTCCCTCCCTCCTCTCTCTCTCTCTCTCTCTCTCTCTCTTTCTCTCTCTCTCTTTCTTTCTCTCTCTCTCCTTGACAGGTGGAACGGAAATTGGCACCTGCCCACACACAACCTGAGGAAACTTTTGTTCTTTATCGCCCCCAACATCTTTAATTGATGGAAAGATTCTTAAACTACAGGAACTGAAAATTGCAAAATTGCTTGTGATTTTTGGTGTCTAGCGATTACCTTACAAAATATACACATCCAATTTCTAGTCGGCGAATTCCACTCCGAGGCTCTGCAAGTCCCGAAGGGCTGCAAGTTCTCGCACGTGAATGGCCGCGACCAGTGCAACGACTACAACCACTGGAAGGACGTCGCCATGCAGCAGTGCAACACTAAGGTGGCTTTTGTAGTTTGTAATTTAAATTATAGTTTTCTTTTTTTTAGGGAACCACCATGAACGTGCATTCGTTCGCCATGCTCGAGCCGTGCGGTCTGGACCTGTTCACCGGGGTTGAATTTGTCTGCTGCCCTGCTAAGAGTACGTTTTTGTACTTTATAAGTATTTTCAATACCTAATAAGTTGTATAATACAACGCAAAAATGTGTAAAACATGTTTAAATAATATTTCCAGGCGCCGACGAGCTCGTCGAGGTCAAGCCCGTCACCGAAGCTGCCAAGAAGGAGGAGTACGACGACGAATACGATGACGATGATGATTCTGGTATGAAATACCTACTTTTCTAAGCAATATCTATCTTTCTAGAATCTGATGAAGATGACGAACCAGCCGACAAGAAGACCCAAGACCCCTACTTCAAGACTGTCGACCCAGACAACGAGCATGAGAACTTCAAAAATGCCATGGAGCGCCTCGAACGCAAATACCGCGACAAGCTCAACAAGGTCATGAATGAGTGGAACGAGCTCGAGGGCCGATACAAGAAAATGGCCACCAAGGACGCCAAGGGAGCCGAAGCCTTCAAGGCCGAGATGACCAACCGATTCCAGAAGACCGTTGGATCGCTTGAGGATGAGAACAAGGCTTCGCGCCATGAAGTCGAGCAGGTCCACGAGCAACGCGTCCAAGAGGCTCTCAACGAGAAGAAGCGCCAAGCCACCCACGACTACCGTCAGGCTCTTGCTCTCCACGTTGGAAGTGCCAACAAGCACAATGTACTCAAGACCCTCAAGTCGTACATCCGCTCTGAGGAGAAGGACCGTATCCACATCCTCAACCGCTACCGTCACCTCCAGAAGACCGACGCCCCGGAGGCTGCCAAATTCAAGCCCCAGCTCCTCCATCGCCTGCGTTACATTGATCTGCGCATCAATGGAACCCTGGCCATGCTCCGTGACTTCCCGGATCTTGAGTCGCAGGTCCGCACCATTGCCCTCACCTTCTGGTCTGATCTTCGCAAAGAGAATATGCCCGAGCTTGATGATCCCGAGATCGCCAAGTTGAACTCGTTGAACACCGACGACGTCAAGGTTGTTGAGATCGTCAAGAAGGGAGCTGCTGCTACGTCCACGACTACTGCCGCTCCTAAGAAGGAGGCCGAGAAGGTTAAGGTGAGAATTTTTGGTTGATCACTGCTGACCCTAAAACGACGGTATCTCGGTGGAACCCTACCGTAGAGCGCTTCAAAGCTGCGCCAGACGAAAGCTAACATCTTGGCATACTTTACACCACTTGAAGTCTTACCAGAAGTTTTATTTCAAACTTATATACTTTTTTTAGGTCCTCTCCGACACCTCGAAGAACAGCGAGGAAGACGATGATGCCTATTATGAGGATGAGGATGATGAGGAGGTCCGCAAGGTCAAGAAGGGACCCGTCAACGTCGAGCAGCAGACTGTTGACCTGAAGCCCAAGAGCGCGTCGGTGGAGATCGACTTCGAGAAGTCGGGCAAGAAGGACGAGGCCACGCAGACGGATGATGACGATGATTCTGACAGCGAGGAGGACAGTGATGAGGATGAGGAGATTACCAAGACCATCAAGGAGCTCCGTGTTGACATCGAGCCTATTATTAAGGAGAGTCTGCAGCATGAGGAGCACGCCATTCCGGCTTATTACCGTCATGACAAGCTGGTTCAAGATGAGGTGAGGGTTTAAAAAGCACTTTTTGAGTGACAGCTGATTGGGGAGCGCGATTAATTGATAAGGGTTTGGAGGGTAGGGGTTTCAGAGTTTCGCAACTCGTTCTAAAGGTTCAATTCTTATTTGATACATTCAGATGAGCGCTGATTATTCGGCCTGGAAGGTCGTCGGAGGCAACGAGATGGCGTTCGTCGCCTGCCTCGTCGTCTTCTGCGGACTGGTGGTGGCGGTGTTGTTCAACAACCGACGCCGGCGGTCGCACGCTGGATTCATTGAGGTATGTTAATTTGGTTCTTTTGCATTATCGGGGGGGGTCACATATAAATAGCGAAAGTGTTTCTAAACGATTTGTGACTGGTTCTAACCCCAAAATCTACAAATTTTTACTATCAATAATAAGACTATCATTTTTGTCCAGAAATGGCGGATTTTTGGCCAAAATGTCAACTATAAAAAAGATTTTTTTTATAATTTTACTCTAAAACAGAAAACAAAAAATCAGTTCCCTCACGATAATCGAAAAGTATCGTTAATTTTTCGGTTTGCCGTTATCAATCATTAGCAGAGTTCCACGATAATCCTATGTTCTTCCAGGTTGATGTCTGCACCCCGGAGGAACGCCATCTCTCCGGAATGCAGGTCACCGGATACGAGAACCCCACCTACTCCTTCTTCGACGCCAAGCCCTAAATTAACAATATCGAGAAACCCATCAAAACACCCTCCTCAACTTCATCTCCATCCCGAATTTTTGCTCCTTGATCTAACCCTCCCTAATTCACCACCAAATACCCCTCCCGGATCCCCATGATGCCATCCAAACTCCAATCTCTACAACCCCCCTGAAAAAATTAAGTCGTTGTGCATCTATTCTCTATTCCAACAAGTTGTGCATATGTCGTTGTGATGTCTCCAGGTCCTCTTCAAATTCTTTGGAGGCAAATATACTCACTGGTTTTGCTTGGGGGCTTGTAGGAAAGTTGGGTTCAGGTTGGGGCTAAGCCTCAGCCTAAGCCCAAGCCCAAGCCCAATTCCCCTACTTGCCCCCCAGGCCCCCCGCACCCACATTTTCTTTCTTTCTATCGTTTCATAGTATGAACGAGATTTTGTCCACAAATCTTGAAAGAGTCAATCTCAATGTTCTCACAAAAACCAGTCCCCCACCCCAATTCAATCCACCCACACAAAATCCATTCATTTCCCATTTCCCCCAACTTCCAATTTGTACGAATCAAAGTTAGCGATAATTCCCCCCACCGATTTACATGTTTCGTTTACGTCCAGTTTTTATGGTTTATTTAGATAATAAAACTTTTTAAAAACAAGGTTGTCTGCACGGGATGAGAAAAGAGCGCAAAGATTGCAAAACAATATAAGAAATTGTCACTATAACGGCTTGGGTGGTGGTGATGCGACATCTAATGGATAAGACACCTGGCGCCTCTCTCTCTCTCTCTCTCTCTCTCTCTCTCTCTCTCTCGCTCTCTCACTCCTCCTTGCATTACACAGAGTAGCAAGCACCCCTAATAATAGATGGTTTTTGGCCAAAATTAATATCGACTCATTGATCGCGAGAATAAACCATTTAAAAATGAACTGTAATTACCATATGGAAAATGAAAGACAGACATTGCGAAGGGTTATTGAAAATGATCCTAGATCTAGTGGATAAGACAACAGCGCTTTTCCGCCTGGGGTCCTTACTCTTTATCACAAGAGCGAGATTGTGCTTGCTTACACAACGTTTTAAAAATTAATATTCGAAAAATGACATTTATTTTCGAAAAAACCACACCTTTTTGTAGTTTCTTAGTCAAAATTTTAAGTTCTTTGCAATTAGGAACAATACAAAACAGTTTGGAAACACTTCCTCCATTGATATAAGAAAAATTTAGTTAAATTTAATCATTAGAAACATTATATTAAACCATAGGCTACTAAATACTAAAATGAGCGGCATGGAGTCCTTTTCCCGGTTTAGAAAATTGTTTACGTACTAGCTCAGCACTCATTACTTCCCCACTCGCCGCTCTGGGGATATGTTCTCGGAGGCGACCAGGTGGGTTGCGTTTCGGGGGCGCACAGGGGGCGCGATTTAGGAGACGGCCCGAAAGCTTCCCCAGACGATATGAGCTGTTTTTAGCGTCAAAAAGTAAAACTACAAACAAATATATTTTTATTTATTATCAATTAATTTTTCTATTATAAATTCCGGGATAGTCCTTTCTCTTCCTCATCTATTAGTCCTTCCAAGCACCTCTTATATTAAAAGGAATTTTTTAATTTCCAGGGTTTTAATTCACTCTAGGCGAAACCATTGGTTTATTGAATTTATCATTTAGATATTGGAAGCACGAATACCATAAAAAAAACAATCCCCGGTTGGCATTATAGATAAGACCCACCTTAAATTCAATACCATGAAGCTCTAAACGCATGGTGTTTCAAGGCAAAGAAAATGCGGCTATTAATGTATAGATCGAATTTTTCCGGTTAAGATGATATCAAATCTGGCAACGTATTTTATCGGGATTACAGTATATTTTCTAGGCCAATCTTGCAAGCACTTGATGTCAAACGAACCGCTGAATTTACTCCACAAGTTTTGAATTGTGTTTGAGCATTGACAATGCATTCCAAGGCTGTAAGGCTGTAAAATTTCTTCTCATACATTTTGCGGGCGTTTGTAGTTTGTGACCGCGCCCCCACAGAAGGTTCATTTCACCATATTCCCTTTTCTGTAAATTTTGCTTAATTTCTTGCGGTCGTATCGCGGCCTTTCGTATATAACTAAAAAAATTTACGAAAACCCTTTAATAATTTGATCCAAGTAAAGTGCTTTCGCGCTGAGATAAGTACGAACCGCCTCAGAACGGTGTTTACTCCGATTTGTAATTTTTCTTGTTTTTGCGGGATTTTCAACCAATTTATTATTGTTTTCCCGTCCTAAAATGCGACTTTCTAACCCCTATGTTAGCGTGTAGTGTTTCAAGCGCTTGGTGTCAAACGCACCGTCAAGTTTTGCTCCATAACTTTTGATTGTGTTCTTAGCATTGACAATTTCACTCCAAAGATCTAAGGCTGTAAAGTTTTCTTCTCATACTTTTTGCGGGCGTTTGTAGTTTGTGACCGCGCCCCCACAGACCGTTCATTTCACCATATTCCCTTTTCTGTAAATTTTGCTTAATGTCTTCAGGTCGTATCGCGGCCTTTCGTATATAACTCAAAAAAATTTTACGAAAACCCTTTAATAATTTGATCCAGCTAAAGTGTTTTTGCGCTTTTATAAATATGAACGGCAGCTCAAAACATTGTTTACTCCGATTTGTCACTTTTCTAGTTTTTGCCTTATTTTCAACCTCATTGATTCTTATTTTTGCAGTCCGGGTCCAAAACAATTTGCATACCTCAGTAACGGGGGATCCCTTTTGCTTGTAAAGTTATACTCTGCTTTTCTATTATCGTTTGGTTGATATTTGTCAGTTACGCTATTTTCCTTTTTCCTTTTTTCTTTTGATTTTGATGTTTTCGAGCCTGCGCAATCCCCGGGTTGCTTTTTTTGCAGGCAGCCCTCATATTGAAATGACTTTTCTTGTTATAACGACTAATTCATTTCTCAGGTTTTGCGTAAACCCCGCGTTCCTTGCTTGCTGACTTTCATATATAGCTAAAAAAACTTTACGTAAACCTTTTAATAATTTTACACTGCAAAAGTGCGTGCGCGCTTTTATAAGTACGAACGGTGGCTCAAAACAGTGTTTACTCCGATTTGTGTTTTTGTCTTGTTTTTGCCTTATTTTCAACCTCATTTATTATTGCTTTTCAGTCGGGCTTTCAAAAACGACTGTTGTACCTCAGTTTAGCGCGCAGGCGGCATCCCTTTTGCTTCGATAGTATACCTCTGCTTTTCTCTTATTTTTTAGTTGTCCTTCCTCAGTTACGCTAGTTTACCGGGGGTGTTTTCTTTTCTTCTTCCTTTTCGGTTTGTTGCTTTTGAGGCCTGCGATCCCCCTGCTTTGGTTTTTTGTAGGCAGCCGTCATATTGGAATAACTTTTCTTTTTATAACGAATAATTCATTTCTTAGTTTTAGCGTCTTTCGCTCCCCTGCTAAATCTAAAACTCCGCTGCACCCTAATTGTCTCGTCCAGAACGCTTTGTCGGCTACGTTTGCTTGCTTTTACCGCTTTTCTTATTTTCTTCTTCTTTTCTTTCTAACAAAGAATTCATTTTCCTCCGCAACCGTGGCATGCGGTTTATTTGCTTTTTTCTCTTTGTCGATTTTAGTCGTTCGGGTAACATCCAATTTTTCATATTTATAAACTCGGAGCAGGGCTCTCAAAACCTTTTTTAATTGTTGAGCCTTAAACCGTATTTAAATCGTTCTTTTCAGACTGCGACATGTCTTCAAACGATGTGCCATCAACCCATGGACGGGTCGCCATGCCGTGACGCGCCTACACGATGACGGCATGATGGCCAAGGACAAGTGGAAGGTGCTTCGGCCGGCATAAGGTTTGTATTTATTTTACGCGGTAACGATGCCATGGAACGGGCATCACCGACGAGATGCGCAACGACATGCTCTGCATGCGTGCCATCTCGAAGGTTACCCGTTTGACCCCGGATGCACGCCACGACATGACGCGCAAGTGGCTCAGGAAAGTCCTGCACCCGCCACTGGGGTTTGGAGCGGGATGAGCAATTTACTCATCCCCCATCTCCACAACGCGCAAATGGCTCAAAGATGCTGGCGAAATAAAGAAGCAGCTCCCCGACCAGGAGCTCCGGAACGCATCGAAAACAGCTCGGCCTATCGTGCCCCTCAACTCCGTCGTCAACGTCATGGCCAACTACGTCCGCGTGAAGAGCCATGTCGACTTGCCCATCTACCAATTCCATTTCGCCTTCGACCCGCCGCGATGGACAACAAGAGCTGGCGCGAAGACATTTTGCGCGGCTATGGCATTTTCGATCACGAGCTCTTCGACGGTGCGATGATGTACTCTCCGGAACGCATCGAAGACGGCTCGGTCTACCGTGCTTCACATCCCGGCGACAACGGCGTCACGGTCCAAGTTACCGTCAAGGTTAATGCCACGTTTGTGCGCAACGATCCGCAGGCCTTGCACGTCCTCGATTTGCTCATCCGCAGGTAATTTATGTTTTCATAATCATTCATGGCCACGAGACAAACGAACGGGTGCCGAAGCAGCCTGGCGGGCAGCCACACATGCTACCTGCTGCCCCAACTCTGCCATCGGACCGGCATCACCGACAAAATGCGCAACGACATGCTCTGCATGCGCGCTATGTCCAAAGTCACCCGCTTGACCCCGGGCGCACGCCTCGACATGACCCGCAAGTGGCTCAGGAAGGTTCGCGAGATGAAGGATCTGCCAGAATTTTTCCGCCATTGTGGCTTCGAGCTGGACGAAGAGTTCATCCACTTTCCCTCACGTCGTCTTGATGAAGAACTGGTACGCTTATACAATTTTCGCCTTCTTATTGCTGTTTAGTGCTTCGGGCGTCGTCCTGGCGGCTACAAAGGTGAAAAGGCAGAATGGGCGCGCCAAGTCAACTCGAATGGTAACTACAGAAGTGCCGCTGTAAACCATTGGATGGTCGTCGCACCGAACATTCAGCAATCGATTACTGCCGCCCAAAGTTCATCGGTGAGCCTTGTAGTTACTAAAATTCTAGCTGAATCCATCGGCCGTCAAATCAACACGGATCAAGCTGACGGCTATCTGGATGTCATCCGGGAGAACCTTGACGAAGCGGGACGACGGAGAATGAAGTGGAACTGCTCGTGGCCATCCCGGAGGCCGACAAGCCGTGCCACGACATCAGAAGACGATCGCCGGGATAAAATTTCCCGATAAGTTAATTTTTCTTTTGCGCAATCTCAGAGTTCCTAGGCGACGCGTTCGTCTGCTGATCGGTCGACCACTAGATGGCGGTGCCAGCAGCTCGGCTCCATTGATGTGAAGATCTTCAAATGAACTAGGTACTCTACTGTTTTGTATTACCGTATTTCTTCGAATATAACCATGAGGGTTATGTTTTCTAACCATCTCAAGGGAGGATGTTGTATTAGAGGGAGGGATATATTGCACGTGATTTTGAGCAAAAACAACTATTTCGAAAAGTTCAAACTGCTCACAACCACTCAGGAACACAGTACAAGGCTTAAACAGAAACTCTTCTGGCACCTTTTACTTCTTAGAGGCAACTTCGAAAAATTGGGATGGGGTTTATATTAGAGGAAATATCGTATATAGGTTTTTTAGGGCTCGAGTGCCCAAGTTGCTGCCAGTGCGGTGGCCGCCGTCTGCTGCAAAGCCAATGCCGGCAATGGTTGTTGACAACGACTTCCAACGTCCAGAAAGCTTGATCAGTTCATAGTTTTTAACAATCTTTTAGGTACGACTTCTACATGGTGAACGGGACCAACGCTGCTCAATCAACGTGGACGCCATTCAAGATGCAGCCAGCAATAACAAGGTACCATACCTTTGCTTTGGTTTACGTATTTTTTTTAGGTTGTGTTCAAACTCGGGCATTTCTACAACAAGAGGGCAGCCACCGTCCTCGTCTCGACCAAACAAAGGACCAAACTGTCATAATATGCCGTAATTTTTCAATGTTCATATAACGTATTTTTGTTAGTAAATAAAGTTTGCCAGAAATTGACGGCAAGCACGGGATAGCATGGAAAAGATACAAACAATGGAGTTTACAAATAGTCATTATAACGGTTCGGGTCGTAGTCATATCGTGGCGGATTTGGATTTATCGAATCGGCCGGTCGTTGCGTCACCTTGCTGTAATCCTTCACCGAGAATGGGAAATGCTCTCTTCTTTGCCACAATAGATCGATGACGTAGATCGGAACCATCAAGAATTCAATGACCTAAACACGGAGCTATTTTAACTTTTTTTTGGGTGGTTTACGGCAGCCGCAATCCATTGAGGTCGAATATGCGCGTAGCCACGTCCTTGGTAGTTATATTCCTCATTAACGGTCAGTGCGGCCATCCAGGCACCAAGGATTCCGGCAATTGGAAACAGGGCGATTCCGGAAAATGCGTAGACTTTTTCCTGCATATGCTTTTTCAGGGGAAATCTGTAAAACCCCACCAATCCATTCATGACTCCTGGTATCCATCGATGGCCATTCATAGCGTAGAGGCACATTATAGGAACCAAAAGAACGGCCATCCAGAGAAAAATGATCAGCACAAACGCCTGGAATTTGAAGGATTTTGAAAAGCTGTAGGTGCATTAATAGATAAGATTGTAACCTACCTGCCCAAGAGCGATATACCCAAAAACGTTCATAATCATCGTGCACGCGTCGTTGCCGCAAACGATTTGGACGAGCCATTGAAGGGTGAATAGAGCTGCCTAAATATAATTTAAATGGTTTGCTATGAATGTAGTTTGTCGTTAAAAGCTTTGGCGAACGTATTGGTTAAAGGGATGCCCAACCTTTTCGCGGCTCAAAAAGCAAACACCACGCCGCGGGCGGGGGTCGAACCCGGGACCCACCATTTTGTAGGCCTGGATGCTATCCATTAGGCCATAGTGGCGAGCCATTGGATGGGATGGGGACGCCACAAGAGGGATAGGTGGCCGAATTCTGTGCGACATTGGGGGCCCATTGCCGCACAAAATTCGAGCGCCATTTGTACTGCCCGGAATCCAGAACTATATATTTGCCGCCAAAACCTTGGGTATCCCTTTAATTATGAGATTGTTACCAGCTGGAACCAACGAAGTAATTGGATGCGATTTGTGCACATGTAGGGGGTGCATTCGATTTCGCCCTCTACGATTTCCTGAAATTTATTCGATCCAAATTATAGCTGTAGTTTTCAAATATTTTAAGGTAGCCGCAAGAGGAGACCTACTAATCATTCTGGAGGACCCAGCCCAGCCGACATCGACCGAATGTATCTCCGCCATACTTTATCCTACAGGGCTATTAGATATACCAAAAACTTTTGTCAGATCAAGATGAACATTTTGGTGTACCTGACAACTCTGTAAGAGTGGCCGAGATACACTAGGGGAGTGTCGGCGAGGGCGAGTCATCTGGAGGGAACCAAAATTTAAGTAAAAGACAGCAATCAAATTAAGGAAATAAGGATAAATCCAATGGTATTAATAGAAATCCATATTTTTGTGACCTACCGTCCCGGGCGGAATATCCGTATAGATTACGGTAGCTTGAGGAGGAGGTGGTGGCCGTGGTGCTATAGGAGCAACGGCTGGCTGCCCCATAGAATAAGGCGTGAACTGCTCCCTTTCCATCATCTTTGCATCTTTTCCGAAAATCGAAGCCATTGAGAAGTGTTGCTGCCTTCAGCTGCTTGGCGTCTGAATCACCCTCTAGCCCGGTGTCGCAAGTAGCCGTAATCGATCGGGTATTGGCTACAGAGGCTGCGATTAGGCGTCTGTTTGTTCGGAAGGCGTAAAGACCGTGATAACGGCCGTGATTTTGTCTCGGCTTCTGAGCCGACTAAGCGCCCGGTAAGTTGCAGCTTATTATCGCGCAAAATTGGGCTGATTCTTGGAAATTAGATACAAAAAGATTGAAAATTTGAAGGATTTCTAGTTCTAGAGAAAAAGAAGTTAAGGTATCAGGTTGGAAATCAGTAATGACACAAAAGCTTTGACCAACGCGAAAAACCCGTAGGAAGGTCCAAGTTTAACGTTCGATACATGCTTCCAAGGACTTGGGATGCCCCAAGACCCACCTAGGACCCAAAAATTTATGGAGGCCAAGGGATAGGCCCGAGAAGTTTTAGAGAAAACCAGGGTTGAAAAGCCGCTTCGCGACTTTTCAACCCCGGCCCCGTCTCGGACCCCATATTATTCTACCCTTTGCATAATTGTCCTCCCTTCAGAAGACAAAAAATAAAAAACAACCCTTTCTGCCTCTTTATATAGGCGACGGCCCACTTCCGGTCTATGCTAATTATTCCTAACAAAGAGGTTTTTACAAAAACTTAAATTTAATAGCGAAAATGTCTAATTTTTAAAAATCATATATGTCTGCAGTGATCCCTAGACCATTACGCACCTAATGACGTATCATACGTAGCCTAATACCTTTCCCTTCTTGAGATATCCTCCGGACAGACATCCGGAAGTGGATGCAAAGTGGCACACACACACACACACAAACACACAAACACTATTTTTTTATATATAGTAGGATTAGGTGAAAGCTTCTAGGCGTCGTATCTATGCATAGACAGATTTGCATATGATACCGCTAATACCGATCGACAGCTCTCGAGAAGTAGATATCTATAGATGTTCAGATCATTAAAATTGGGCCCTGGTTAGCCAAGATATAGCCCCTTAATGCGTTGTCCATTTTTTAGAACCTTACCCGAAATCCCATACATTTGGCCCGCGTGAGGATTCCCTATCACCTGTTCGAAAATCACCTGTTCGAAAATCATCAATCCGGCAGGAACCTGGCTGCCATTCGGCGAAAACCCGGCAGCCGGGTTTCTGCCGGCATATGCCGGCTCTTCACGAATAGCTTTTGCCAGGTTCTTGCCTGCACCCTTCCGGTTATTCGCCGGCCATTTGCCGTGCTTCTGCCAATATAATGCTTCCGCTTCTGCTTCACGATTACATCGTAGGCGACGCCTGTAATCTTGTGCCAATATACTGGTGCTTTATCTTGTCTTTAATTTCGTTTATCACTTACCTTTCGAAGCACGATATTTGGTAGTAGACGTTCGCGGCAACAATCGAACTATAAACTTGCATTAGTTTAACCTTTCTCAGCGTATATGAGCTTTAAACCCATTAAACTTAATTTGAAAGTAAACATACTTTTATAACCACGGTGCTTGAATCCAGGCAGCTAAGCAAAAAGCAGGCGCAGGTTTATCACTATAGGGTTTATCTAGAAACAAAAGGTTAGATTTAACTAAACTTCTCTTGTTTCCTGACGCTACTTCGTCACATTAGCGAAGCATATCGTCAACGTGTAGACTGGTTCATCATAGCCCAAAACTTCCTAGAAGACTAATAAAACTGAAATACCTGGCTCATCTGCAGTCCTTTTTATCTTGTCATACAGGCACATTGAACCCAGAAAGACGGCGGCAGATGTCGAATCCAAACAAAGCTTTATCTGAAAACTTCTGTTAATTTGGCGAGAAATCAAAGTGTTGCCATTAATCAAATAAAAGACCTCTAGTACCAATTCACAGGCTGTGTTCTAAAAACATCAAACGTTTTTCATAAGCTGTATACTTACTTCTTGTCAAAGAACTGAATAAATATAAATTTATGAAAGAAGAAACTTATTATTTAGGTTAGGAGGGCGTTATTTACAAGCGCCGTGACTGAAGAGGGGCGTTAAATACAGGAGGGCGTTAAATACAGGGGGCGTTAAATACAGGCGGCGTTAAATACAGGAGGGCGCGAAAGGGCGTGAAAGGGCGTTAAATACGGGTTGCCCGGCTCGCTGCCGGGTCTGCCGGAATCCTGCCGGCTTTCTGCCGGCTGCCGGGAACTGCAGGTATTTATTCGTAACCCTACCCTAACTTTCGAATTTTTCGGCTTTTCGCTGCCTTTTCTGTGCGCGTTCAGTTCCTGTTAAGATGATCCTTAAAACGGTCTCCAAAAATATTGAACCAAATTGACTGAAAACCCATGATTATTTGTATTTTGAGACGGCAATCATTTGTCTAATATACTACAAAGCACCAAAATCAGGGGAACATGGCTAAATCGCGTTCACTAAACAATTTTTCGGCATTTTCGGCTAGAAAGGTATTTTCCAGCTGTCTGAGAATAGCCCCAAAAGATGCGCCAAACAATTTTGCATCGAATGATGTGTTTTTTACCTCGAATACACCGCTGTTTATGGGCGAAAAAGCGAGAAAAGTGAAATGCTTGTCCGAAACGCCCCCGACCTGGCCCACCCCAACAACATAACCGTCGACGCGCTGACCGGCCAACTAGTTTGTGATCCGCCACCATCAAAAACTATTCTTGAAATGGCGAAGGGGGGCCATGCCAAAAATTTTAGTAAAATTAGATTGTGAATTTCCGGCTTTTTAATTATGATTTTGTATCGATATTAAGAGTGTTAGTATGTTAGTATTTTTATTTTATTTGTTTAGTGCCATTTCCGATATTTTCGCCTGTAAAATTCGGATGTTGCAGCCGACGGATTCTGGAATATGATATAAAATAAAAGGATTTGATCCTTAATACAATAGTTATTAAATGAAGGAAGTTGCCCTAATAGAAGTTTTTTTTATAAAATTTCTCATTGATGCGAATGTATAATTTCAATAAATTTTTATCTGAAAGCGCCAATATAGTAATAATAATATTATTAACCTATTGTTGATTGTGGGAAATTGTTAGGATCAACTCAGATACGAATTTTACACAGAAACAATAAAATTAATCGTGATTTCGTCTTGTAACGCTGGACCTACCCTCAAACTTGGGTAATTGAACCGAAATCGGGCCGACCAGTGGGTGACCCCGGAGGGCGACAGGACCAGATGAACAACTATTGCTTTCAGTATTCGTACCACCTTCCAATAGTTTAGATACTTCCGGGGGTTCTCTTGCATTAATGGGGGGCGAGGGTCGAGCTTCTCGGTGCTTTACAGATTTCAATTGTTAAAAAACGCCACAGACATTGATTTTTCGTTCAACTCTTCATTTTTGATTTGCTCTGTTAAGATGATCCCTTAAAAACGGTCTCCAAAAATATTGAACCAAATTGACTGAAAACCCATGATTATTTGTATTTTGAGACGGCAATCATTTGTCTAATATACTACAAAGCACCAAAATCAGGGGAACATGGCTAAATCGCGTTCACTAAACAATTTTTCGGCATTTTCGGCTAGAAAGGTATTTTCCAGCTGTCTGAGAATAGCCCCAAAAGATGCGCCAAACAATTTTGCATCGAATGATGTGTTTTTTACCTCGAATACACCGCTGTTTATGGGCGAAAAAGCGAGAAAAGTGAAATGCTTGTCCGAAACGCCCCCGACCTGGCCCACCCCAACAACATAACCGTCGACGCGCTGACCGGCCAACTAGTTTGTGATCCGCCACCATCAAAAACTATTCTTGAAATGGGGAAGGGGGGCCATGCCAAAAATTTTAGTAAAATTAGATTGTGAATTTCCGGCTTTTTAATTATGATTTTGTATCGATATTAAGAGTGTTAGTATGTTAGTATTTTTATTTTATTTCTTTAGTGCCATTTCCGATATTTTCGCCTGTAAAATTCGGATGTTGCAGCCGACGGATTCTGGAATATGATATAAAATAAAAGGATTTGATCCTTAATACAATAGTTATTAAATGAAGGAAGTTGCCCTAATAGAAGTTTTTTTATAAAATTTCTCATTGATGCGAATGTATAATTTCAATAAATTTTTATCTGAAAGCGCCAATATAGTAATAATAATATTATTAACCTATTGTTGATTGTGGGAAATTGTTAGGATCAACTCAGATACGAATTTTACACAGAAACAATAAAATTAATCGTGATTTCGTCTTGTAACGCTGGACCTACCCTCAAACTTGGGTAATTGAACCGAAATCGGGCCGACCAGTGGGTGACCCCGGAGGGCGACAGGACCAGATGAACAACTATTGCTTTCAGTATTCGTACCACCTTCCAATAGTTTAGATACTTCCGGGGGTTCTCTTGCATTAATGGGGGGCGAGGGTCGAGCTTCTCGGTGCTTTACAGATTTCAATTGTTAAAAAACGCCACAGACATTGATTTTTCGTCCAACTCTTCATTTTTGATTTGCTCTGTTAAGATGATCCTTAAAACGGTCTCCAAAAATATTGAACCAAATTGACTGAAAACCCATGATTATTTGTATTTTGAGACGGCAATCATTTGTCTAATATACTACAAAGCACCAAAATCAGGGGAACATGGCTAAATCGCGTTCACTAAACAATTTTTCGGCATTTTCGGCTAGAAAGGTATTTTCCAGCTGTCTGAGAATAGCCCCAAAAGATGCGCCAAACAATTTTGCATCGAATGATGTGTTTTTTACCTCGAATACACCGCTGTTTATGGGCGAAAAAGCGAGAAAAGTGAAATGCTTGTCCGAAACGCCCCCGACCTGGCCCACCCCAACAACATAACCGTCGACGCGCTGACCGGCCAACTAGTTTGTGATCCGCCACCATCAAATAACTATTCTTGAAATGGGGAAGGGGGCCATGCCAAAAATTTTAGTAAAATTTAGATTGTGACATTCCGGCTTTCTAATTATGGTTTTTATATCGATAGTAAGAGTCTTAGTATACTAGTATTTTTTTATTTGAGATTTTTAGTGCCGTCGCATTTTTTTTCATGGATGAAAATGTATAATTTTAATAAATTTTTATCTGGAAGGGCCAAAGTGCTAATAATAATATTATTGAGCAATGGTTGATATCGGGAACTCGTTAGCATCAAATAAGATATTAATTCTACCCAAAAACCATAATAATAATCTTATTTTATTTTGTCACTCCGGGCCTACCCTCAAACTTGGGTAAATGAACACAAATGGGGCTAACCTTCCAGTGACCCCAAAAGGTGACAGGACCAGACGAACAACTATTGCTTCCAGTGTCCGTGCAAGCACCTCGCCGTTTTAATGCTTCTGGGGGGTTCTTTTGCATTATCGGGGGAGGGGTGAAGGGAGTATGAAGCTTCGAGGGGACCTTACAAAATTTTTGTTCTAAGGCGCCCAGGAATAATAATCCAAGAATAATGAATTGTGCGAAATTGGGCAATAACCAAAATGCTGTACTTCCGATGTATATAATCCAGAAAGTCCAAGTATTTTTATTTCGTAAAAAATCAGCAAATACGTATATTACTTTGGAATCGTGCGAATGATATGTATGTACATTTTGCGAAGGAAAACATGCCCAGGACGTAGAAATACTTTTTACACGAAAATCTGGTTCGCAAACCACGATTTGACAGACCATATTAAATCGTTTTCTCGCTTCAAAATTGACTAGAAACGTTCTTTTATAAGCTTTTTGTACAGACAATTTGAAAGCATGAAAATATCAAGAAGAAATAGTCAAATGTAAACTTCAGAATCGGTTTCTTGGAACGCGACGTCTTCCTCGAGGGCGTGCTCATTGACAATCGTGAGATCGGGCGGGGATTCTTTTTCTTTTCGCAGAATTCCTTTATTGGGGCACGAGTGGACAAGTGGCGTCTAAAAATTGAAAATATACATATGCTAATTTTTTACAACCTGTTGCTGTACAGTTTCTCCCCGATCCACTGATCTCCATCGTACCATGACGTTTTTCTGGGTCATAGAGATTTCGTCCTCACTAAAATAACTATTAAATCTCTGTTAATAATAAGGGTATATTTTAATATAATTAAACTGCCTCAGATCTAACCTCGAATTATTCATCGGCCCAATCATTATCGAATTATTAACCGACTGGCCGTAGCTGAGGCTGTAAGGACTAAGTTACAAAATTAGCATTTATGGCTTCGAACCTGCTGCTTCTACGACCATTTATTAACTTTACGCACCCAGGACACATTGAAATTGCGTGCCGCAAACAGAAGCAATTGACAATAAAAGCTCTAGTGTATTCTAAAATCATTTTTGGTCAGATTTTTGCCTAATTTGCATACCTGAACTTGCCATACAAAATACATAGAAATTTAAGCAATGGTTGAGTACTTCTAACATATTTGATATGTTACGATAGAGCTGAAAGTCAAAATAAAGCTTAAATTAACTTCTTCGAGTACCTGAAATCCATACAACTTGTCGGTGGCATCATTTTGTAGGACCATTACAAGCATTTGAGGCACATTTCCGAGAATAAATATAAAACATATTGCCACCATCAATACGGTAAGCTTCTTTTCAGTAAAGCTTTTGACGAGGTTTACTTCTTTTCTAAAAAAATATACTATAAGAGTACAAAATTCAAAACAAACCCTAATTGCACAGCTTCAGAATGGTATGCTATTGAACTGCGGTGATTTGCGAATTGTTGGGCTTTTGTAGGCGTTTTCTTGAGAATTTTCCGACGGTTTTTCTGGCAAATTCAAGGTATAAAATTATCATCAAACCCTTACCTTTGCAATCTGCAGCTTCCTAGCGATTATCACATTTAATGCAGCCATCACCAAGACGCAAAGAAATCGTATGCATTCCCGCACGACTTTGTACGTTTGAAATATAGCCCAATTAGGCTCCCTAGGGTTTGGATTTTTTTAATTTGAGGATTAACTCACTTGCATAATAACTCCTTATTATTAGCATTTGTATAACGATTATCCGGTCTGATCGTTATTTGCCTTTGGAAGGCTATCGGTGCGTGAAGAATCAATGCTGCTATTAATGTGAGGGCCACTCTCCTCCGGCACGCTTTTTTCGGGTCTCGAGGTCTTGATAGATGAGGGTGGTTTATTAGAATAAATCTAAAAAATTGATCCTTGCTTTATCAAGCCCTTACCTTTCAATAGTCAACATAAACGCACAGTACAGCCCCGCAATCAAAAATCCGTTGATGAAAATCGCGTCCAGGTAGGTTAGGTAAAAAATGACATAGTAGCTTTCGTAGCCATCATCATCCAGAAGGAGATGGAATACTATGCATGATAAACCGCACTAAAAATCCATTGAATATTATTATATATATATATATATATATATATATATATATATATATACAAAATTAGCTGCGTAATTTGTTGTAAAACTTACCAAGTCGAAGATAGCTAATGCTCGTATGTACATGAATGGGATGGTTTTTAGGGATGGGCATTGGAGGGTGCGGAGGTTTAGGATGTTGCCAATGATGCCGAAAATACAGAGGACGAGCTGAAAAAGAGCGGTTAAATGGATTTTCAAGGTGTCACTGTCCCTTTAGAAAGTATGGTTTTGGATTGTCTTAGGACGAGACTTAGGCTTAAATTTAAGTTTAGCTTTAGCATACAGGCTTAGGCTTAGGCTTCGGCTGAATCTTAGGTTTTGGCTCAGGCTTAGAGCCAAATTAGGCTTAGGCTTAGGCTTAGGCTTAGGCTTATGCTCAGGCTTAAGGTTAGGCTGAGGCTTAGACGAAAGTTTTGGTGTATGCTTAGGTTTCGGCTTCACCTTCGCTTATGCTTGGGCTTTGACCTAGGCCTAGGCTTAGTCTTGTGCTTAGGCTTCGGCATTACGTCTCTGTGTTTACCTGTATATTCTTAAACAACAACTGCAAATGTTCCAGTTCCGGCGGCTTGGCTGCGGTATCATTCGTGAGCGCACAAAAGGAGTTGAAGCTCATGTAATCTGGAAATGGAGTTCTTTGCCCTCGTCCTCAACCCAACGATCCCATGGTCCCGGGGCCACTCCAGCCAGGAAATGGAACCCGCCGACCCCGCACGTCACAACACAGAAATTCGGGGGTGGCTCTTCCCAGTAAATTAAAACAGGTGGAGGGGCCTTTTGCACACAAAAAAGAAAGGCAGGAGGAAGGAGGTTCAGTGGGAAGAATTTTGGTTCCAGGATCAGAAAAAATTGAGAAGATTGTCTAGGATTTATAGACTTTATCACTTTAGCTTAAGGGCGTTTTATTTTTTAAAGGGGCTGGTAAAGGAAAATTATTTATTTTTGCTCATGGATTGAATATAGGTTCTGTAGCGCCCGCGACACTCAAAGCAACATTTTTCGGCTGCTCGCCATAGTCCATTACGCAATAAACGTGGAGGTTTTGGCGCGTCCTCGACACGCAACACGTTGAGTCTTTTGAACGCCTTGAAGTCGTTGAAAACAATTAGGTCTTGGAAAGGGTAAAGCATGCGTCGCGTACCGCGGTCGCGGAAGCACGAAAATCTGTATGTATCCAATCGAGAAATCATCAATCGAGAATTTACTTTATATAGATTGCGTTCCTTAAGCGTCTGTGAAACTAAGAAACCGGGAAGCTAAAAAATCCGAGTAGCTGACCTATGATTAATGCGCTATGGAAATATAGGTATGCAAAATAAGACTACCATCAGCCATCCATACTCTACCTATACCCCAACCCCAAAAATCAGAACCTATAAGCAGTTCCATCGCTGCAGCTCCGTGGCGTCCAAAAAATAGCTGAAGCCCATCGACGTGGATTAAAAATTCTTTATGGTGCCCCGGGGCGGTTGGGCTGAAGGTTGAAGGAGGTCGAGGGAACGGACGGGAAGCCCAACCCACTGAAAGGAAGACCCAGCCCCAAAACCCCTAATTTCCAGAAACCTCCCGCCCTGGGGGCAGTATATAGGGGGTTCGGGAGGATCCGGGAGGAGGAGGAGGAGGAAGCCGAGGAGGAAGAGCTGGAGGATTGAGAATCTGGGGTGGGAATGAAGCCTTGAACATGGCTTGGCAGCAAGGATATTGCTAGGGCCAAGCGAGAAGGGCCAATTTTGACAGAGGAAAGAAGCCGGGTGGGGTGGAAATGCCCTCTGGGGGGCGCCTGATTTGCCGGTGGTGCTCAGATTGCAGCTTGGCGTTTGGCTGCGTCACTGAGGGGGGTTGAAGGATTGGATGGGCAGGGAGGGAGGGATATTTTGGAACGGAAATTCCGGGTTCTGGGGTCGAAGGCGTTTAATTCTGGGCTAAAAGTGGCCCAAAACAGACTACATTTTTAAAGAAACTGTGAAGGCAGTTTCGAGTCGTGTAGATCGAGGTTTAGCAAGAGGTGAATATATATTTGCGCAATACCTTAAAGAACCGCCAATCAATCACATATAAGCGTAATATCTTTTGCCAGGTGTGGAGATTATTTGAAGGGACGTGGACGGCATGGCTTCGGTTTTTAGGCTTAGGCTTAGGCTTAAACTTGGGCTTATGCATCGGCTTGGACAAGGGCTTAGGCTTCGGCTTAGGTAGAATTTTTGGGGTCTTAGGCTTGGCTTGGCTTCGGCTTAAGCTCAGCTTGTTCTTAGGCTTCGGGTTAGGCTTAGGCCAAGGGTTATGCTTAGATTAGGTTTTGCTTAGGCTTGGGCTTGGGCTGTGGCTTAGGCTCAGGCATAGACTTGGGGCTGGGCTTAGGCATAGGCTTGGACTTAGTCTTAGTTTTAGGCGTAGGTTAGGCTTAGGCTTAGGAAGCTTAGCGAACTTTACAGGGAGCGTGACATCTGATTTTCCAGGTGCAGAGCAATTTTTAATGCGCAAGCGCAATATGAATAGATGCAAAGCCTTCAATGAATAAACGACAATGAAGGAGAACCACAAAAAGATATACCACGAGACCTGGCCGAGCTCAATGGGTCCCGGTATCCCACCAAAAGCCCCCAAAGGGCCCTTGAAGCCGTGGAGGGCAAATGGTCAAGCTCGAATCGAGCTGCCCCCCAGCCACCCGTCATCCGACACCAGTTCTGGGCAAAAGGCAGCCCTTTGCTGAAAATGCCTTTTTCTACCGGCACCACCCCCCGAAAAGGGTCTCCAGCCCCGCATGTCGACGAATTGATCCTTCATATGCAAATAGGGGGGCGTCGAGTGGCCTTGGCTGCCTAGGAAATCGAATCTAAATGGCTGGGGGTCTGAGAGGAGGTCGAGTGCTCGTCATGGTTCCTGTAGCACCGGTATTTTGCTAATTTGGGCGTTTTGTTTGGGGGTTGGGGTGGGCAGGTGAAAATCCAATTCATTATAATTCCTTTAAAGCCCCCAGTTTTCAGCTTGAAATAAGCACTTATGCTGTGGAATACAGGGCTAGGCTCCGGCTCGGGCTTGGCTTAGGATGGGTGGGGGGAGGGGGGGGGAAAAGGAAAAGGGTTTGGGGGGGGGGGGGGGAAAAGGAAAAAAAAATTGGGGGGGGGGGGAGGGGGGGGGTTAAAAAAAAAAAAGGGGGGAAAGGGGGGGGAGGGGGGGGGAAGGGGGGGGAAGGGGGTGGGGTGTGGGGGGGGGGGGGGGGGGTTTTTTTTGGTATTATTTTTTCCTCAACCCCCCCCCCCCCCCCCCCCCCACAGGAAAAGAAAGAGAAAAGGGGGGGGGGGAGGGGGGGGGGGGCGTTTTTTTTTTAAGTTCATGCTCAGGCTTAGACGTAGGCGTTAGGATTAGGCTTGGCTTAGGCTTGGGCTTAGGCTTGGGTTACGGCCTGGGCTGCCGTTGTGGCTTAGGCTTAGGCCTAGGCTCAGGCTTCGGCTTAGGCTTAGGCTTAGGCTTAGCTTACGCATAGCTATAAACTAGTATTAAACTAGTACGTAATAAATAGCTCATTTTAAATCTCGATTCTGAGCGAAAAAATCCTACTATGAAGTGAGCTCGAGCTCCCGTCATAGCCCTCGCCAACCCGAAATATACTAATTTAGTCTTTTGTTTAGGTTTGAGGCGGATCGCTAAAAAAAAATATTATTTTTCTGAATAATGGCGCCTGGGGGTTAATGAAGGCCCCCAATTTTCCTTGACCAATCCTTGAATTGCGAATCCACACGCATTGCCCTACACAAATATACATCCAGAAGTGATGGCCAAACATCGGCAGAAATATGGAAGGAGTGGGTTGGGTGGTGGGAGTAAACATAATCTCGGGTCGGAACCCTAGAAGCCTGAGATTTTTGAAACCAGTGGAACATCAGGAGGGGGACGAGGAGGACGAGGAGGAAGGATCTGGGGAGAATGATCGTCATCACGAGGGGATGCGGGGGCTTTAGCTTTCAATTAAGGAAGCGATGAGGGGATAGTAAAAAGGGCAAACAGTTGAGAGGGGGGGGAAAGTGTGATTTAGGGTGGGGAGGAGGGATATTGCGTTAGGGAGAAAGAGATGGACTTTGGCTTCATCAGGGTTGAAATAGTCGTTTACTTAGGCCTAAGCTAAAGCCTAAACCTAAGCTTTGTAAACTTATATATTTAACAAAAACAATAAACCAAAATCATAGAGCTTAAGAAAGTTTATTGACTTTTCTAGCACCCCCTAACCTGCGTCATACCTTAATAAATATTCATACCAAGGGGAGGTGTTTATTATTGCACTTTAGGTGTCAGATGATGTGTAGAAAATTAAGACTACATTTTTAAGGGGTTTGTA
This sequence comes from Mesorhabditis spiculigera, assembly GCA_958295435.1. Taxonomy (NCBI): domain Eukaryota; kingdom Metazoa; phylum Nematoda; class Chromadorea; order Rhabditida; family Rhabditidae; genus Mesorhabditis; species Mesorhabditis spiculigera. Next base: position 458,805 of record CATQJA010002655.1, read on the forward strand.
CATACCTAAAGAGTTATTTCCTGGTGAGTACGAACAAAAACTCGCAACTCTCACGTGAGTAACCCCCGGGCCGACATCTCATTTTTCAACATCCCATTAGCATTAGCTCATGTTTCCCCCAGGCAGCAACAAATTGTTTTAAGCCCCTCCCACCACAAATGACTAGCTGAAAGTACCAAAAACTTGTATAAACTGTATAAACTATTTTAATTATGGCAAACTACGGTACTGAACTGTTAACGGGGGGGTTAGCAGGAGCAACAATTTTCGTTGTTTCGTATATACCGGCTTACTCATAACATATAATGTATTTTATAGCGTTTTAATAGTTGCTAGAAAATCATAAAAATCGGTAAATTTTCTCAAAATTTTAAAAATTGAATTTTCTAACCCATTTTTCGTACATTTTATAATTTTTATGAGTTCATAGCCAAAAGATGTTTAAAATACTAAAAAAATCGGTAAAAAATCGATTACTGCGGAAAAATTGTTTCACCTGCTGACCCCCCCCCCCCGCTAACAGTCCAGTACACTTCAACTAAAATTATAGAAAATATAACTCCCACCTATCAAATGAACCATTCGATGAACCACGACTTGGGCAGTAATTCCAGCCCTATCGACCCAAAGGACCGGAAGGAAGCCAATCCCGAAAAAAAGGAGAAGCAATGAGTTCCAGATGCCCCTAATCGCACTCCCGTGTTTACATTTCGCGCCTGTCTTTACAGGCCCATTTCAGGTTCATAAAAACTTGGGCACCCACCCACAGCCACTTGCCAGCCACCACTCTTTTTATGTCTTTTCCGGTGGTCAAAAATGGTTCTTTGGCATTATCGGGGGATCAACTTTTCCCATATATCCAAAAATGCCCATTACCATATTAATAAGCATTTCATTGTGTTTTTAGTAACATTTTACTATATTTAAAGTGGAAAAAACGATCAAGCGACGCTTAGAAAAATTTGAGCTTAAGTTTTTTATTGAAAATCGGCCATTTTTGGAAGAAAAATCTATATTTTTGTATTTTTAAAGTCTATAAAATTATCTATTAAATGCAATCTACTAAATCAATTAACTTATTAAAGCTTAAAACAATTTAAATTGGATTTTAAGCGAACTTTAAAATTTTCAAGTTAAGTTTTTTAAGATCGCGATATGTAGTTTGAACTGTAGGTATTTTTGTATTTATAAGGTCCATTAGATTGGCTGTCAAATTAAATTATTTATCGAAAGAAGACGACAATCTAAGATATAAATTAGGGTGAAAAAGGGCAACGGGAATTGTTTTGAAGTAATGAGATGCCAGGAGAATTGTTAGACACGAGACAACGGAGGGAACAAGATCTCATCTGGGGTACTGGGTATCGGGTGGGATTGATAACAGAACAAGGAAATCCAAAACATAAGGGAAAAAATTAACGAATATTCACGGGAGATGTCGAGTAATTTAGTCATCGATTGGTTCTTTTTCACTGAAAATAGAAAATTGTAAATTTACGTATAAAAAATATAGAATTTTATTTATATATAATTATATATCACATATAATTATATATAAATAAAATTCTAACTATAGAAAAAAGTTGACCTTAAAAATTTACCCGTCGGTTTCAACACGTCCATTTTCTTTATTCTCAGCCGGGCTGCGAGATCGATCACTAAAATTTTTATTGTTTAGCCAGATAAAAATTACATGAATTAGTCTAAAAAATTTTTAAACGTCCAAAAACCTACCGGCTAGCCGAACGAGAACGAGAGCGCGAGCGCGAGCGGCTGCGAGAACGAGATGGAGTGCGGGAGTGGGAGCGCGAGGTGCGGCTCTTCTTTGCCGTCGGGCTCGCCGAGCGGCTCTTTGAGCGCGAAGCCGAACGCTTGCGCTCCTTGATCGGGGAGCGGGAGCTGAAAGAAGTGGTTTAATTCAAGGTTTTAACGCTCTAAGTGGACCTGTAATTTTGTAAGCTTAAACTTACCGACGGCGAGATCCGCGCGAGCGAGAACGGCTGCGAGAACGAGAGCGCGAAACTGAGCGCGAGCGACGACGGCTGAAAAGTTAAATTATAGGAATTATGTACGGCATATGTTGTTTTAATTTATGACTTCTATTAGTATATAAAATTAACATACCTCCTTGACCGCGAGCGCGAGCGGCTCTCTCGCCCCGGCTCGGAGATGTCCTCCAGCTTCAGGCGACGTCCGTTCACGTCCTTGTCGTCAAACTTTTCTATGGCCCGCTTGATGTCGTGGCGCGTGGCGAAGCAGACCACACTGAAAAATTTCGTTTTAAATGTGCTAGAACAGGTTATATAAAGGTCGATGCTATGATAACAAATCTTAAAATCTCAACTTACGCCTCGTTCATGCGTTCCTTATGCGCATCAGCATACGTCACCTCGCAGCCATCGCGACGGAGCATGTCTTTCAGGTCCTAAATAAATTATTACAATCAGCTATAGCTCTTTAGAAATAGAAAACTTTGGATTCTAAAATGTGGGGCTTTCTAAAAAAACTAATTTCAGGTATCAATTTGATCCCCAGATTTCAGAAAATCGAAAAAGTTGTCCTGATAGCCTGATTTGATGGCAGCAGCTTCCGATTCGACCGGAATAAAGTTTTTCTTTTGGCTTTTGAAGAGCAAAAATAAAAAAAGAAGAATTTAACCGAATACAGTATGAAAGCGGTGTGATCATCGACGACGCGGGATCTCAGCCATACCAAAACGGGGCACACCGCGATGAGACACACACAGAGGACCGGCCCGGCTCAACTCGGAAATGACCCGCGAGATGGCTCTCAGAGAGGGGCTTGTCTCAGGAGGAAGCCGTGAAAAGGACCAGGCACCTCTCTCCCTCCGTGTTATGCACTACCCGATATGGCTTAAATCGGAATCATTTTGTTTGCGAAAAGTTGGCATTTGGGCGGGCGGGGCTCGGCGAGAGGTAGAGCGCGTTTTCGAGGAGGTCAAGGTTTTTAAGATACGTACCTGCCACGACACCCTGGATGACAGGTTTTCCACGCGAATCTTGTGACGAGTTTGGGTTGGTGGGCCATACCTAAAATGGGGGAATTACTGGGGAACCTCGAATAGACCTGGAAAAAATCAGAATTGTCTGGAAAATTTGCGTATAGATAGAGTTGACGCTGCGGATCATCTCTATTTTGAAGAATTTTGCCATTGATCTTTAGAACTCGAAATACGATATCGTCGACTCTATCTTTACGCAAATTTTCAAGAAATTCCAATTTTTCCGGGCTTATTCGAGGTTCGCCTAATTAGCTCGCTGAAAAAACTATATAGGGGGACGATGAAGCCGTTGGCTTCTACATACTTGGGACGCGTCGAAGATCCCGTTGTGCTATAGGTGGGAGAATGATGTAAGGTAGGATAAAAAATACCTTGAGGCGCCTCCGCGGGGTCCGCCGAAGTCGCGGCCACCACGTCCGCCTCCGTACCGATCGTCAAAGTCACGTCCACGGCCACCAGCATTGCGTGGGCCACGGCGGGACATCTCGATCACGACACGCTCTCCACAGAGATCCTTTCCGTTGAGCTCGTAGACCGCGTCATCAGCATCACGATCGTCGGAGAATTCCTAAAATTGTGGTTTTGATTATGTTTTATATAGAAATTAAATGTATTTTTTAATTAACTAAATTTATATTTTAACTGACCACAAATCCAAATCCATCCTTCAACACAACGTCCATGATACGTCCGTAACCACGGAAGAAGTGCTCGATGTCACGCTCGGTGGCACGGTGGGGCAAACGCCCGATATAGACGCGAGCAGAGGACATGATGTATCCTAAGAATTATTATAATTAATTTATACTTTTTGGATACCAATAAGGACAAGATTTGTGGATACAACAAGATTATAACTCTCAAAAAGGAAGGTATCCTTAGATAAAATTCAAGGCAAATAGAAACGAGATTTAGACAGCAAAATTAGAATAAGTAGAGTATAATTAGTGGTTAATAACTTCGAATAATAAATGAATAAGATTCGAAAGTGGCTGTTGTCGCGATAAAACAGCTACTTTCAACCCCGCAAAAAGTGCAAATTGTTGCGAAATAAAACTTGCAAAGATGACTCATCACAAGGAAATCTTTTCGAAAATTATTTCAAAGTGCTTGAGGGATGCTTTAATCAGAAAAAGCCAACTTTCAAAAAACAATTCATCAAAAAATCTTGCTAAAAATTCGAATATTTAGGATGATATTTTAGGGAGGTGGTCTCGGGGGTGGTGAGGAAGTATGAATGACAAGAGATGCGAGCAACTGGTAGGGGCTATCGAGCAGATATGACCTTTATGTTGTGGCCATCTGCGACACGAGGCCCCCGGCACTTTTTGGGGCTCCCCGTCCCGCTTGGATAGGAAATGGGGCCGGGGCCTCCCGAATCGATTGGTTGGTTACGGTAGAAAGAGCGCGAGATAGGCGGCAAGAGCGTTTCGCTTTCGATGGTGAATTCAAATTTTGGGGTTAGAAAAACGGGAATTCACTCCTGTATGAAAATAACCAGCTAATTCAGACTACGATAATATTAATTTTAAGCACAGGTCTAAAAGCTTAGGCATAGCCTCAAGATCTCTGGCGCAGGCTGAGGCACAGGCTCAGGCTTAGGCTCAGGCCCAGGCTTAGGCTAAGACTTAGGTTTAAGCAGGTAAAGCAGTACGCGAAGCCCAAAAAGGGTGTATATTTAAGGACTAAAGACCCGGATTTACGTAGCGTAGCGTGTAGCATGTTGTACTCGCATCTAGACATTTTTATGTTTTTTTTTGTGCGATTTCTACAACTTCCCAAAACCATTTATTACCATTTCCGGGACATAGAAATCTTTTATAAAATTCCAACTCGGAATTAGATAGCTTTTTCCGCTTCTCGCATTGATTCTCGCAGAGCCGTCACAAACCGATGAACATCAGTGTAATTATTGTAGAGATGCACCGGGCTGCATCGGATGATGTAGGGGTATCGCTTGTCTACCTAAAATAATTCTATTCTAAGCTACGCCATAACTTTCTTACAGCTACGCCTCGCCTCAACAACTCCTTGAAGATGACGTCGATGCTGACGTTAAACTTTAGGGATAGCTAGAAGAATGCATTAAATTTGCAATTTTTTGATCTAAAACCTGGCAGCCACGTTCATGGAAGTTTTTTGGAGTAATGGATTTACACCAAATTTTCGATTCTCGTTTGCTGGAATCTTCGGAGCAGAATTCCTAAATATAAATCGATACTATAAAACAAATCTAATGTACTTAATAGAAACTATGAAAGTTATTTACCTCTAGAAGATGCTCAAGGTATCCAGTAAGGTACATAGATTTGCTGCGTAGTTCCTCCATAGTCACTGTTTTAAAGACCTATAAATAATGTATAAAATGTATAAAATTACACGATTATAAACGTTATTAGATTTCACCGAATTGCGGTAGCAAAGAAATTAGAAATCACCTCCAACATTCCGAGAACCGGAACAACCAGAAAAACTGGTGGATTACTAATCCGGTACCCAGCGGCTCCCACATCCAGATCGAGCTCTGTACCATACCTTAGTGTTTTAATTCAATATTTATATTACTATTATCCATATTAAATCGCGTCTTCATTTTGTGACTCCACCAGCCGAGCATCCTTTCTCTCTTGTCCTCCTTGAAGCGCTCGTGCACAAAAATTCCAGCCAACCCTCCGGCTCCTGTACAGAAATATCTAAAATTCCGATACTTTACGATAACCCGTTTTTTACGAACTTATACGAGCACCAGGCTGCAAAATCTACATCCCAGAAGTGAAGCTCTAGAGGGACATTTCCAAAAGCGTGAGCAAGATCCCAGCCAACAAGGCAACCCTAAAAATAGAAATGAAACATCCTACTATCCAAAACTTACTTTTTCATGACCTTTCTTGGTAATAGCCGGAATATCGAAAAGTTGTCCAGTATAATATTGAATTCCCGAAAAGAATACAATAGCAATTTCATCGCCATTTTCCTCGATATATTCAAGAATATCTTCGGTCCGGAGGGTTTCTTCGCCTTCCCTTGGTTCTAGGCAAACCTAAAAAATAGATAAAATCTTTTTCTTCTAAATCCACAAAAAAATTGGATTTAATAATATAATTAAAACATTAGGGTTATAAAATTAAAATTTAAATACAGTCATAAAACTAAAATACATACCATTGAGTCCTCTACAGTACGACCATGTAGCCTTAATTCCGATTCAATAGCATAATGATCAGAGGGAAATGCTCTAGATTCAAGCAATATTTTATGACGTTTATCGGTCGGTTTGTAAAATGCTGTCTAAATTTCTTCATAATTTTATATGTAAATTCATACCAATAAAACATGAATATTCACTGTAAGCCCATTCATCAGCGCCACTTCTTCCGGCTTCCCTCCAACAATCCGGGCCACACCTTCTAGGGCGCACTCATCTCCATGAGCCCACGGCACCGGCTCACTCAGATGCCCATGCACTCCACTACGTTCCAATTAACGGGCGTACTAACACTCACTGCTCGCCCCACTTCGTGAATTGTTCTTGCATCAGGATTGGTGTGGCCTTCGGCATTAGACCCAAGCTATTCCCGCACATGTATATACAGTCTTCTTCTGGGTCCACCAAGCTTAGATCGACTAGAAAATGGTTGAAATTTTAATGCTTTCGCGTTATCGGGGGGGAAGATGTTTCCTATTAGTTAAATGCCTAGTAGCGTGGTAAGATGTATATTAGCGTGTATTTTAATGATTTTAGCAAGCTAACCTATATTTCAAGTGCTAACACTGTCTACAAGACTCGGAAATTTTTTAAACTCCGTTATTTTTTACCCCTAAAACGAAGTTTTGTAGTTTATTATAAAAATTTCTTTTCTCTTTATCAAGTCCAGATGCTTAAGACTAGCAACAAAACTATTTTTGGGGCAATTCTTTTATTTAAATTACAAAAATTGGGTCCTGAGGAAAAGTAACCCTCCGAACCCACCCCCATTAATGGAAAAGTACCAAAAAATTTCATAGTTAATTGGAAATTACGTGAATAAATGTAGTTAGGTATCTAACGTACCATGAGGTAGCTTCGCATTTTTGGGATAGACGAACTGCTCCCGAACGTGTTTCAGGGAGCACGAATCAGTCAAAATATCAGCAAGTTCACGTGAAAAGACGTCGACTCCATGTTTTGCGGCTTCTCCCTCCAGCCATTCGGTGACAGCTGCCTGTGTTTTTGCTGCCATTTTTTTACTAAAACGGTAGATGGAGTTTTTAAAAATTTTCTGTTTTCTACAATTTTTAAATTCTGAAAAAATAACGCAAGAAAAAATAATCCAATTTAAAAGTATAAATTTGTCTAGAAATGCCGAAAATAGCTACCGAAACAAACAAGACGTGCTAGAAATCGAAAAAGATGGCCGGTCGTATGCAGATGGAATGGGCGATAAGACGGGGAGACCACTCGATCGGGGCACACAGGTGTGAAAATCTGCCATGTGGTGCTGCCGTGCGAAGGTTTGACATTAAGTTGATGGCTAGAGGAGTAGACTAGTAATATTGGACCGTATTTTTCTCTAATAAAAACAATTTCTGGGGTAAAACAAATTTTTTAATCTTTTTCTTTGTGTTGTTGGAGTTACCAAAAATCCGTGGAACCACACAAAATTGGCCTAGGCAGGAGTTAATTATGTACCCAATAAAAAGAGCAATAAAAATAAATTATACATAAAGAATTTCCCAAGAAAAAACCAGAAACTCGACCTCCTCTGACGGTCCGGAGAAAGCTCGTAATGGGATGTTTTTTACAGAAGAAAAGACCAGAAAACAAGCGGTTTTTGTTTTATAAAATTTTTGTTTAAAAAATAAAAAAATAGAAAAAAGGGGGGGGGTTTTTTTTTGAGGGGGGAAAAAATTATATTTTTTAAAAAAAATTTTTTGGTTTTTTTTTTATGGATTTAAAATTATAATTAAAATAAAAAAAGTTTTTCGAAAAAAAATAGATTATTGCCACTTGAAAATACAGCTTAAATCGCAACGTTTAACCCTGGTACAATAAACACACTGTGCGGCTATACCAAAATCAGATGCCATCAAATGAGATATTGCATCGCGTGATCGGTACCCCCCATCCTCTCGCCCCATTCATTGATCATTCTTTCTACGAAAAAGGGCACAAGGTCCCCCGTGCTCTATTCCCCCCATTTACCCATCGTCCATTAGCCCCCTCTATACCCCTCTCATCATCACCATCTACGTTCTTTCTTTCTTCTTTCTCTCTATTCCGTATCCATCCCTATATCCCTCTCTTTTGCCCTTTTTTTGTATTTGACCCCTTATCAGAAACCAAGGGAGCTGTGCCCCCCGCGCCAGCCGCTATCCCATGATTTGTCTAGTCTTCGCTTTTTTCGGGCAAACAAAAAAACAAACGTTTCGGTGATATGGTTAAGGGGACGGGGACGGTTTGTCTAAAGATTTGGTGCGAGTTTGACACAAAATACGCGTATATAATTTTATTGCGTAAAATTTTCAAGCTGACAGACGCGTCGCGTGTCGCGGCGACGAGGATCTTAAAGCCATTTGAAAACCTCATCCGAAAAAAATTGGATATTCGCTATCCCTTTAAGCGATGCCTGGGTTAGCTAATTTTTTAGAAGTCGCGAAAATTCGAGTAGAATGCCCTAGCCAAAAAAACCATACCCATGGCTTGTCAATCCCTTCAAATGACGCGCGTTGCGTGCCGAGGTGACAACGAAATCTAATCCAGGGAAAATCTAGCGAATCCATTGCCAGAAATCCGGAATATAGCATTGTCAATCCCTTTAAAAAGCGTAAAATTTTTATAATTGTAGTTTTCAATCAAAAACATTTACATAATACATATTTTGCGCATCTTATTGTCTATTTTATTTATCATATAAAAGCCTACAAAAAGATATGATCCAAATACATCATATGCATAAGAATGAAAGAGAAGGAGCTGAAATACAGTGAGAATTCACACGCATAGCAAATAAAAAGGCATAAGCTAGGCGATAGGAAACTTCTTTTTTGCAGTTTGGACAGGTTGCAAGAGATAGATAACTAGACACAAATCCGATTTTTTTTAGTTAAAATCGGGCAACCGTAATCCGGCGTGGGCCGGGGCCATTGGAGCTGTAGGCTGATGGGAGCCGCCGGGGGAGCAGATAGCTAAAACAAGAAAGTTTTTCTGGGGGGTTGTTTGTGGCTGACGGCGATAGCGAAAAGATCTTTAGTTTGTGTAAAAATGAGTTCCCTCCTTTTCCTCTTTACATCGTTAGGACGCCAAAAACGGAACGGACCTACCGCTGCACAAATAGAAATTCCAAATACCAAAAAATAATAGTTTTTCTGAGGTTTAAAGGTATATTTTTTGTGGATTTCCTCGCGATACGCAACGCACGTTTCGTAATGCGTATGCGTTGCGTTTCGCGGAAAAATCAGAAAAAATTAATGAAATCATGTTCTGGCAGAATGTCGAAAATAATAATGCCGAAATTAAGAGAATAATAATAAGGCGAAATTCCATAAAGTCGAAATGGAGAAAATAATAAGGCCAAAATTGCATAACGTCGAAAATGAGAAAGGAATAATTCCGAAATTTCATCGAAATATCACAATCACCTAAGGATGTCGGCATTTGTCGTAGGATGTCGGCATTTTGTGTTTCTAATCTTGACGCTATGGAATATCGATATTCAACCCCCCGTCCTGCCCGTCCCTTTAAAATATTTACCCGTATTTTCGCTTCCCGTTTTCTTCATCAAAACCTCGTCGCATGAAAGTGATAATGTTCGATACCTTAAAAGAACCCTTTTATAATTTTTTAAGAATATACCAAAGTCCTCCACGCACTCAACGTCAACCTCTGCTTATGCGCTTCCCATTCAACAGCAGCCTGGGTCATACATTCCGCGAATGTTTCCCAATATATCGGGTCGAAACCACGGCCCTGGAACGCGACGTGACGACGCCCAAGGCTCTAAATTTCATTAGTTTTTAAGTTTTATTATTTTTTTGTTTAGCCAAAAAAATTACGTTTTTCAATCTTTTTTATGACCCCTACCAGACCCTGCAATAAAAAGAAATGTTCAAACACCTCCTTCCACCCCTTTTCCAATCCCCCCTTTCCGGTGCTCCATTCAGCCAAACACTAATCTCGGCGAGTGGTCTGCACTGCCTCTCACCTCAAAGTGCTGTTCGATTTTCTCCGGAAATTCGATGTTCTTGATCACGTATTCGAAGCTGCGGGTGAACACCTAGATGATGGGTTAATGTCAAAATGTCGAATTTCATAATGTCGAAATTTGAGATTGCCGAAGCTCATAATTTTGAAATTTCAAAATACGGCGAAATTTCGGATTATCGAAACCTTATAATTTCAAAATTTCATAATTTCGACATTTTAGAATGCCGAAACTTTTAAATGCCGAAACTCCAGAATCTAGAAATTTCCAAGATTTACAAATATCGCGGAAAATCTCCCAAATGCTATGCAAAAATTTCGGGATATTGATGTTTCGACGTCGACATATTGATGTCGGCATTATGAATTTCCGACACAATGGCTTTTGGGCTTCCGATAGAAAATTCAAGGTGATCAATCTCTTCTAGATATTTTAAAGCAAACCTGCGCATGCTGCCGAAATCGAGGGTCATATTTTAAACGGCCCTGCGGGATTTTCTCGAGACCAAAAATCGGCTTGATATCTGGTTGAGCGGTCAGCACCATAAGGAAGATTTTTGAGCCGACGTGCTCGGAACCGGTCTAAAAATTGGATTTTTAAATATATTTTATATAGACACAACTTAAACTATAGTAAGTATAATAATAATAACCCACTTTCTTACATTTCTTCCAGCTGTGCTCAAGCAAAATTCGCTCTCGACGAGTTAAAAAATGGCTGACTCTCTCAACACATAAAGGTCGAGCCAAAGCCGATTCATAACTTGTGGATTTCACTGGGCAAACTGAAGTCGATGGCCCTGGTTCTCCGGGATCCCTTAAAATTTGCATAATGGGGGATTTGACGAGTCAAACCCTTCGCTATGCGCGTCCATGGCTGATACCCCAGAATCGACACTTCCCTCCATATAACTGCAAGATGGGCTTTGGACCATTGAGACGTCCAGCATTTCTTCATCTCGGGGTGGATCGGTTTTGGAGACGCGTACTAAACGATAGATTAAATTGGATATAACGCAATTCGTGTCGAAATTCATAATGCCGAAATTTCATGATGTCGGCATTTTTTTCATAGTAATTTAGGGGTTTCCCGGGAGATTTGTTTATGTAAATTACGAAATTGTATGTCGAAAGTTCGTAATGTCGATATTCATGATGCCGAAACGTCCTGATGTCGGCATTTTTGCTTACTATTGAGGGATTTTTTCGGGAGATTTATTTATGTAGATTGCGCAATACTAGAATGTCCACATTCTGAAAGCCGACGTTATCAATCTCGGTATTTTGAATTTCGAAATGATGATTTTCGGCGGTTTGAATTTCGTCATTATAAAGGTTTGACATGCTAAACTTCGATATTTTGTATTTCAGCATTTCGATTTTCAGAATCTCGACATAAACCTGTTCTTATCGAAGCATTAACGATTTTTGACGCCCTAATGACCTTTAATCCACTTTTAATTAATCATCAAATTCGTCTGATCCATTGAGCGAAAAGTTCATAGAATGATTTCCCATTGAACAAGCCCTAAGCTACGCTTATCCCATTTTCATTCTTTTTCTTGCGGAGTGATCGTATTAATGAAAAAACACGAGCCGAGCGGCCTCCTCCCCATCCATTTGGAATGTGAATGGCATCTCGCGTGCATCCCTGATGAGCCCGATAATTAATCGGCTGCGATGTGTGGAGGGTTAAAGGGTTTTGGAAGTCAAATTAAACCATACTAGAGATCTAGAAAATATAAACATTACAACGCGCTCAAAACTTTAGAATTTATTTATTATTTTTATATATCTTCAACTATTTAAATCTTCTTGTTATATATCTAGAAAAATGATCAAATTAAGCATAGATCCGGTTAAGGCCACTAGAATTTATCTACTATTTTTTCACCTCCTAAGCTCTTTAAATCTTTTGATACATCTAGAAAAACTTATAAAAGAATTCTCGAAGGACCAAAGCCTATAGGACTCATTTAAAATCTTCAAATAACTTTTTTAGATTGATTTACCATTTTATAGAATTAGAAAATTTTTCGAATTTAGCACAATTTTACCAGAAGCCCCCAAAATTGGTTTACTATTTTTTTAAGTTGAGACCATTTTTCGATACCTTTGTTCTTCCTCGGCGGCGGTCTCTCAATCTTGTAGCGCATCTCGGCCAGCGTCGGCTTCTGTTTTTTGCTTTGATCGGCGCCCATTATGGTAAATAATTCGGGACCCGGCTCCTGAAACGAACGACCCCGATAAATCGGTCAACAAAACGAGCTGAATGAAGCGGAAACGGTCCCTGAATCCGGAAATCCGTGAAACGTTCTTTTGTAGCTGGAATGGGAATTGCAAAATAAGGAATCGAGTGAATTGCCCTGAGGGGTTCGGGCCGGCCTTTATAACCACTGTGCCGCATTAGCACCGGAAATCCGATTCATAGTCGACGGAATACGTCGCGGGGTTCTTGACGGCAGGGGTTGGAAAAGTTGATTTGGGTTGTTTGAATTAGAGGCAAGAGACTATAGCTATAAAGGTAAGTTAATATGTGGATAAAGCTTTTTAAAAAAATCCCCTGAAAATTAAAGCCTAAGGGACAGCTCCACATCGATAAAACAGAACTCAAAGCGCAGCTGAAAAATAATTAACTGATCTAATAGAAATAAAGCGCAAAAAGGCCAGCATTGAATTTTTAGATAAACTTCCTGGAAGATAAAATACGATCTAAAAAGCATGGAAAAACCGCGAGAAACTCTTCCTAAATTAAAAATTAGCTGTTTAAGTCTGTAACGATGAAAAAGACCCGGCAGAGAATGCATGCCTAACATGCACTCGCTAAAATAGAACGTGAAAAAAACGCTAAACTTCTTACCAAAAAGACCAGCTTCTAGGTTCGAACTCAACTTCCGGGTCAAAAAAGGTAAAAGTCTAGAAAACGCTAAAAAACGCCTAAAAACCAATATAAAACCAACATTTATAGTTTCGGCCTCTCAAAACTCAATCCGCTCCCCTCCCAAAATTGCACCTGCTAAAAATTTGACGAGCTTCTAGTATCCAGCGCAACTTTCACTCCCAGATATTCCAAAAGGCGTATCCCATCCGCCGGAAGCGATATTCGTCATGCCCCCCCCGAATTGAATTCGTGCGCCCAATGAGCACTCAACTTCGAAAGAGCCACCCCAAAACAGCTATTCCACCAGTACTCCCCTCACCAACCCCACTTTTTAACTGTCTCCCGTTCCTTTTTATCGTTTTCAATTAGGAATTGGGGGTCTGGTGGGGTGGGGGGTGGCGGAGTGGGGAATCCCAACCGGAATTTGGATGGCCTTAGGTGCCCGGCGGAATTCGGGTTAGGTTGAAGCTGTTGAAAAACAGGATATCGAAAACAAAACGTCGAATTTCATGATGTCGAAAAACATAATGTCGAAAATTGTGATGTCGTAACCCATCACATCGAAATTTCATGGTGTCGAAATTTCAGAATAATGAAATTTACATAAGCAAATTTCCCGGAAAACCCCAAATCCTAGGTAAAAAATTCGACATATTGAAATGTCGACATTATCACACTTTGACATTCTGATATTTCGACCTTATGAAGTTTCGACGTTATGAATTTTGATGTTGCGAATTTTGCCATTTCAAAATGTCGACATTTTGAAAATTCGACATTATGAATTCGCCATTCTTAAATTTAGACATCAGAAACTTTTGACATTAATTTGCATAAAAATCTCCCGAAAACCCCTTAAATACTATGAAAAAATGCCGAAATCATTAAATTTCGGCATTATAAAATTCGACATTAAGGTTTCCAACATAATAAAACCAAATCCACCAGTGCCGCCCCACCCGACTTTTTAACTTTCTTCCGTTCCTTTTTATCGTTTTCAATTAGGAATTCGGGCTCGGTGGTGGAGTGCCTGGAGTGGGAATTCCAACCGGAATTTGGCAGACCCTAGGGACCGCCGTGGATTTGGAGGCCTTGATGGCACAGAACAGAAAAAATAGAAGGAAGAAGAAAGGGAGTCTGGAATGGGCCACATAGCCAATGGATGGAAATTTAAAGGAAAACACGAAAAATAGAGGATAGACGGGGGCAAGAATTGCGGCATAAAGAATTCGTGGTGTGCGGGGAACAGATTGGGGGCCTGGCGAAATTTGTCTTGGGCCGGAAAGGGTGTTGGCTCGAGACGGCTTCAACCCCCCGAAAAAAAGCGATCTCAATGGGCTTTGTCAGCTGGGATTTTTGAACCCCCTTTTTGGGGGCTAGACGAACGGGAAGCGATTAAGGGAATTTTTTTGGAGGGTTGAAGTCTAGTGGAAAAGGTAAGTTGAACTTAAAATAATTGTAAAAAACTAATAAAACAATTAAAAGGTTGAAGGGCCTAAAAGCGGTTAAAGGACTTAAAAAATTATTACTCTTTTAAGTAAAAATTATTGGAAAAAATGCACTGGTACCTTAGCGGGGGGTGGGGCGGTATCGGGGGAAGGGGAGGTCACACCCACTTTTTTGCCTGTCTCAGTAGGAATATAGGGGTTGGAGGGATTGATAGTCCCCCCCACTAACTCACCCGTTATCCAAAAATCTTTCAAAATACTCCCAAAATGAAAATTTCAATTTTTATTTTGAAAAACATAATCAAAGCGAAATTTTAAATTGGATTGTCCCCCCAAAAAGGTGATAGAAGTCGGCAGAATTTAGCTAATTTTTCGGCCTTAACGTCAGCAGAAAGAATCGGAGCAACACCGCCTAAAAAGGCTAATATCAAGCCCGAGAGGTATAACGGGGAGCCCGAAAGAGAGTAGTAAATGAGAACGAGGGTCCCACGAAGGCCCCCCCCCCGGCAGTGGATGGGTGTCTCTCCTCCCCCGAATGAGCGGCAGAATGAGCGGCACCGCACCCCGCGGAATATCGTTGAAAACGAGGCGAATTGGCTCGCTCCGCCCACAATCTATAGACGACCTAAAAGGGTGAAAGGTTGATGTTGCTCTTGAATGGAACTGACGATAAAGCTGAATGACAAGCATTGAAATTTTGGTTATTAATTACCGTTCTGAGGAAATGAGCGGAAAGTTGAGTAGTCCTAGAAAAAATAGGGTTATTTTTAGACATTCTGAACTTTATCTAAGTTAGAAAAATCAAAATTATCGGAATTGGCTTTGAAAAGCGCAACGAAACGTTGCATGGACCTAGATAATACAACGTATGCAAATTTTAGAAAACAGGTACGACAAGTTCCGCTAAGAAGGAAAGTTAAGAAGCTAAATAGCAAGTTTCGTAGCTTAATATTTTAAAACCAGCCGATTACAGCCGCGTCGCGGCTGTAATCGGCTGGCCTTCGGGCCACCTTCCATATTCTACACCACCACATTCCTTCTCTAACTTTATCAATATCCGTGCTGATGGCTTTAGATACCCCCCATAGCCGAAACCCCTTTAAAAATACCTTCCGGAAGGCTTTAAATACCTCCCCTAGCCGAAATCCCCTTAAAAAACTACTTCGATACCTTCCTGAGGGCTTCAGATACCCCCATAGCCGAAAAGTCCTTCAAAAATTTCGTAGACACGTTCCTGATGGCTTCAGATACTCCCCATGGCTGAAATCCCCTTCAAAAACTACCAAAATACCTTCCTGATGGCTTGAGATACCTCCCCTAGCTGAAATCCCCTTCAAAAACTACCTAAATACCTTCCCGATGGCTTAAGATACCCCCCATGGCTGAAATCCCCTTCAAAAACTACCAAAATACCTTCCTGATGGCTTGAGATACCTCCCCTAGCTGAAATCCCCTTCAAAAACTACCTAAATACCTTCCCGATGGCTTAAGATACCCCCCATGGCTGAAATCCCCTTCAAAAACTACCAAAATACCTTCCTGATGGCTTCAGATACCCCCCATGGCTGAAATCCCCTTCAAAAACTACCTAAATACCTTCCCGATGGCTTAAGATACCCCCATGGCTGAAATCCCCTTCAAAAACTACCAAAATACCTTCCTGATGGCTTGAGATACCTCCCCTAGCTGAAATCCCCTTCAAAAACTACCTAAATACCTTCCCGATGGCTTAAGATACCCCCCAGGCTGAAATCCCCTTCAAAAACTACCAAAATACCTTCCTGATGGCTTCAGATACCCCCCATGGCTGAAACCCCTTCAAAAACTACCTAAATACCTTCCCGATGGCTTCAGATACCCCCCATGGCTGAAATCCCCTTCAAAAACTACCTAAATACCTTCCCGATGGCTTCAGATACCCCCCATGGCTGAAATCCCTTTAAATAACGATTTAAACTTAAAATAAATAATTAAAAAGTATTAAAAAGTATTAAAGTAACTCAAAAGGCACCGGGAAGGGCCTTGGGGAAGAGGCCGAAGAGAAAGGGGGCGTGGCCTGCCGGGGGAGAGGGCCCCCACTGTTTATTAAGGCGCCACTTTCAAAGTTAATTATTTTGATTTAAACAAAAACTTTTTCATAATGTTTTGATCATTTAAGGGGTTTCTAACCACGCTCTATCCGAATCCGAAGAGAGCTAAGCCAGCTCCTTTCCCCTTCGAGTTATAGTTGGCTTCAGACAGACTGACTGACAGACTGACGGACACCACAGCAAAATTATTATAGTTGATAATTCTTTAGCTGAAAGTTGCGTAGTCATAAATGTAACTGAATGATTTATGGAAATTCAACACAGATGCAGATTTTGAAAAATATGTTAGCGTTAAATTGAGGTTTTTAGAAGCTAAGAAAAAGTTATATAAAACGTTATATAAGTTGAAATTTTACACATCAAGAATGATTTATGGAAAATCACTATTTATGTAAATTTTAGAAAACATGAATATGTTTAACTTTCGTTTTAAGCAGTTAAATTTTGGATTTTAACACTTAATATTTAGAAAAAGTTGCGTAAGAACATAAATAAATTCATATCTCTATGCAAATTCCTAGAACGACCCAAATACACTTCATTTAAATAATGTTTTCACAAACAAAACCCCGAAAAGAAAAACTGGGAGAGTGGCCACTTCGCCGAACTTCCTGTTACCGTCTTGGGGGCCCCCAAAAAATTATGCACGGCCGGCCGCTTCGGGACGCCAAAATAAGGCGATCCCGTGGAGGTAATGAGGCGTCGATCTCCTCCAAATGACTCTAAATAACTCGGGAGGGGCCACGAAATACGAGATACACCTCGTTACGTGGGGGATGTCTAGCGGAGGAGGAGGAGGTGGAGGAGTAGGAGGTGGTGTTGTTACCAAAAATAAGTCTGGCACCAAACCACAATTTTCCGGATTATTTTAAACGATTTCGAAAACCATAATGCCAAAAAACAATGCCGAATATCATAATGGCGAAAACTTGAATGTCGAAATTTCATAATACCGAAATTTCAGAAAATCGAATTTTATACTTACATATTTGATAATGTCGAAATTTTATAAAGCCGAAATTACATAAACAAATCTGGCAGAAGAACCCCTAATTAATATGCAAAAAATCCCGACATTATAAAATTTCGACATCAGGGTAGCCAACCATAATTTTGCGAGTGAAAAAGACAATAGTCAAAAAAATTCGTTAAAAACATCCACTTTAGTTTTGCAAAAATGTTAATGATAGCCCTTACTTTGACGTAAAAGAATTGGACGATCAAAATACGCTAATTATCTATATTTAAATCCAGATAAAAGGCCAAAATACCGGCACTGACCTATCTCAATTAGACACCAATTATCTTTGCTTATCTATCAAGGGAATTGAGGTAATTGTTGGCATCTGGCCAATAATTGTTATTAAAAAATGCTGCGCATCCATCTGACGATCCGCATCCGTCATTCCCAGCCCCGGGGATGAAGCGATAATTAGAGATGGAAAATACGCAGACACAGGTGCTATTTTTCTGGGCTCTCGTGGAGACTCGGATTAGAGAGGCCGTCACTACCACGAGAGCATCTTTTTCATTGCCACTGCCACGGATTCCGGGATTCCAATGGAATGGAGAACAACTAGAAAAATGGAGGGGAAAGGGATATGCCGGAATTATAGGCCAAAAAGCTAGTCAGGGTATTCAGGAGAGAAGCCATGCCTAATCTGGCAGAATTCCATCAGGAAACCTTGCATTGTGCTTTGAGGGTTTGGGGAGATCTTTGGAATGTGGAGCTAGAGCTTTTTCTAAAATTGAACGTTTCATGAAAATAAACGTTATGATATAAGTAGAGAGACCGAAATTTTGCAACCCAGCTCCGGCTGCCAGCTACTTTCGAAGCGGATTTTACGCAAAAATTCAACATCTCTGTAGGATAGAATCGAAAAAGAATTTTCGATATGCTGTGAAAATTTCGTGGACACCAGAAACACCACCAGTTCTTTTACAGCAAACTAAACTTCAAAGCTAAGAACATTCGCAAAAACTTCAGCATTACTATTTTTAGAAGAACAGGCTTCATAATAATAATTGTAATATTAAGTTTAATTGTGCATCACGGTATTCGAGTACGGAGACAAACCACGACTGGGCAAATGCACTGGCGCGTCTTTCAGAACGCAGCATATTTTTCTGGTATCTATCAAGGTTATCATAGTGCCACTATCTATATTTCAATCAAGACTTATTACCTAGGCAAAATTTTGCCCAAATGCGTGTTATCTTGGCGCTCATCTGCTCACCAATTCGACTCTTCCAGATATTGTCGAATGTTACCGAACGGTACTTCCGAGGTCGGGTTGGGCTTTTCCGAATATTTTTCAGATGTTCCCGAAAGCGACTGCTCCTCTTTCGGATTTTGCGAAGGTATCGGGCTGAGCTAAATGTCACATGCTAGCTGATCGTGACTAGTGAGATCCAAAAGGTCCCCCGATTCCCCGATTGATCGGTGGGGCATGGTCCATTTTCTGGTGCAAGATATGTTCCCTCGCAACACATCCTCTTTCAGTTGGACAGCATCACAGTCACCCCACTCTCATACCACGTGTGCTCCACGAAGTCGCCGGCAAATTTTTCCTTCCTTATCTTTTGTATGTGTTTGCGGATATCGCTTTCTTTATCTATGGTAGATGTCAGCAGCTTTACGAAATTCAGCAAGCTTGATTTTAGGATCAAGGCCGATTACGGTCGTCTCTTTAAAACATGGGCAATACAAATACGTTGCCGGTGGTCTCACAGGTAAAACGCTAGCAACAGATGAATCCGTAAATAACCTGACATAGATCAAGTCCACCGTCCAACTAGTGACCGGCGATGTGAGAGGAGCACTGGAGACTCAAGAAAAGTTTCTGCACGAGTGTCCTGGGGTGGCGCAGGTAAAGAAAGTGCACCCACGTGCACTCGTTAATAACCATCACAAGGCTTGTAGTTGACGTCGGTCGTAGAATTAGTTGCCACTGATGACGTCGCCAAGTTCAAAGAAACGAACCTTCGCAGCGTGAAGACATTTTCGAATGCAGCGGACGGCCTTCCAGTCGTGGGCCATGTCAAAGGTCTGGATTTTGAGACCAAGCAGCACATGATGGAGATAACAAACTATTATATGTCCGATTTATAGCCGTCGTGCACAAAGTGGTTGGCGATGATGAAGGCGCGATGCGGGCGGTCAATAGTGCGAATCGATCAACTGGTTGGTAACGTTTAATGCCAATAAAAATCCCCCAACATCGCATATATTTTTGTTCTTGCAGCGGTCATTGGTGGCGGCGTGGGTGGATTCCTGGTTGGCGGCCCCATTGGAGCAGTAGCAGGCGGAATTAGCGGAGGAGCTGCGATGGATGGAGTCATGACGGGTGTCGATTCGGCCGTCAACGGAAAATTTACGTAGGCACTTTTAAACAGAAACGTCCTAACGAGCCGCTAAGTCCGCATGGTTTTATCGCCGCCGTTGACAATGCTATCGAGAATCCATCTGGTGGCGCTTTCTTCGATGCATTGGCGGTGCCGGTAATGGATGGGGTCGCTGGCTATTTCGCCGGACAGCAGACTGCTAAAATACAAAATGGTATGTGCAAGTATCAAAACACATACGTACCTTGACAATAGGGGTGGCAAAGAGCCAACTTGCCGATGTGGTGGGAAAAAGAGATACCATGCAAGCCAAGCTTGACGCCGCCATGTTCGATAGGAAGATCACGGACGGACAAGCTATCGCACAAGGCGCAAAAATCAATCAGCTGACCAACAAGATTACTAGACTCGAGTCGAAAATAGGTATGCCCACAAACGGAAAATAAGTTGTGATTGTGAAAACGTGAAGGTGCCTTGGAACCCTTCACGGATCCGAAAACGGGCGTCACGCATCAGATCAAGCCCGCAAAAGCTATCCCCAAAACAACGGCTGCCAAATGCGGCATGACAGCTACGACGGTCGCGGATAAGCAACAGGAGCAAGAAAAAGATAGTAAGCCTTCCCATTCAGTTATTCATATTCTAAACAATAAAAAAATGTAGCGCACCAGTATTGGGTCAGTAAAAGGTTTCACTCTTCATTCTCCAGTGATAAAAAAGACTTTAGGATGCCCTAATATGCAAAAGCTTCAAGAGCTCCTCGATCAAATGACCATCACGGAATATCAATGGACGGTAACATAATTTTACATACTTGATAACTTTAATTGCAAAATATACAAGGGAAAATGCCCTTTTTAGATCATAGAGGAGCTGGTCGACAAGTGTTGTCCCTCAAACTTCACGGAACCGACCTTGTCAATGCTAAAGCAACAGCAACGAAGTTCAGCAATAACGATGCAACAATTGCTGGAGAAGACCGTGAGTATATAGCGAGTTAGCTAAGAAAATGGGTTTGCCTGCAGGCAAGGTACGTGAATATGTGCCAGCGCGCTATGCAGGGCAAATGCGTTCAGCGAGACGCAGATGAGGACGAAGAGGAGGAAGATGAGGACGATGATAAGGTTGTTAAAATACGAGAAATAATAAACCTTGTTTTGAACGATCCATAACAGCCACAAGCTCTTGCAGATTCGCTGTCTCCATTGGAATATTAACGGGATTTCGGCACAGCTAAAGACTGACATTGGATTTATTCCGTTAGCCATAGTTCAGCCGTATATCTGTTTCTTTTTCAGTTGGCTACTTATGTACAAACCACACATTATCCTTCTCAACGAGATCAAGGCGAAGGACTGGCTTGTCGAGGCTCTCGCTGGAGTTCTCGGTTACAGAGTTATGTAAGTAGTCCTTACAGGTGGTTATGCAAGACAACGGAAAAATTATAATTTATAAACAAATTAAACAAAATTATAGCCATGTTCCTTCCTCCGCACCAAACAAGCGCTCCATGCGTGGCTCGGCGATTTTTTATCGCAACAGCAAGAAATACATTTGTACACTACGGGATGGCAAACAGATGGAATGGAAAAATGGTGCGCCAGGCAAGTAATAGATAATGGGGGCGAATTGTAAGGCCAAATCTCCAGAAGTGGAAATGGTATGGGCAGACATCACCCTTCGACAAGGACAGCTATATCGTCTGGTGAGCGCCTACGTCCTGCGTGATGCCCACTTCAAGGTGAAGCGTCAGCTTATTTTGATACGAAAATATAGGTGGTCTCGCAAGAATTTGAGCAATTGGCGGATGAAGCATATGAAAAAGTGACCGTAATCGCTGGTGATCTTAACATGAAGAAAAGCAAATTCTTATCGAAGTGGCGTAGTGCCGGCTTCACCGATCTATTGAAGCCTGACTGGGTAACCAATGTCACTTCTGCGGTAAGTGATCAAAATTCAACCACACTTGGCCACTTATAGCACGGATCAGAGACTTGCATTGACTATGTCATGGTTCCTACGGGCGAGGAGTCACATGTCGATTGTTGGGAGCCTGTACGACTTGGAGGAAAAAACTTCCACCTTCCAATTCCATTCACGATCGGACACAACTAATCGTCTTCTGTTGGCTTTTCAATTAAATGTTGCTGGATTGTTGTCTTTATAAATGTTAATAGCAGCAAAAATCCGACGAAACATACTACTTTCATGCTTAGCAACCTTAAAATGTACAAAAATAAGCATTTCCAGAAACCTAAGCTAATCCATACATCAAGTACAAAACCCGACAATTCTGATGCTTGTTTTTCCGGTTGTCGGCCAGCCACTAAAAAAAGCAGCAATGCCGATGCGCAGGGAAGCGTGTAGGCTAATTGAAAATGTTATCTACGCTTTCCCGATGCCATGGCACGACGATAGAATCTAATTTAGTAGGGGGCCATGTGGGGGAGGGGGGGCAGCTAATAGGAAATTGACCTGAGAAGGTGAATCGAATGGTGGGTCGCGAAAAGGAGAGGGAGGATTGGGATTGGATGGAAAAAATGGCCGGGTTTCATTATTTACAGCTTGGATATCAGATTTCAGGATCGCGTATAATCCAGATGGGGGGAGGGGAGAAGGAGAAAGGGGGAGGAGGAGGTAGACACGTCATTTCGTATGGAGCATTTAAACAAGCTATCGATTATCTGTTTTCAAAGCTTGATTTTAATAATTTGCCTTGCTTAATGAATCCAAAAAAATGTACCGGACTTTTGGTCATGCTTTTTAAAGGTATCTGTGGCCTAAAAATTGCAGGTAACTGGTTTTTAGTATATTTAAAACAAATTTCCAATTTTTAAACAATTTATTTATGTTTGTTTATATATAAGCTCGTGTCTGGATTTCTCCAACCTACTAAATCCAGTTGCATACGTCGGGACCACCCCATCGACAATTGCTGTAGGTCGGTCTGCGGGTGGTCCCGACGCTGCGTTGGTCTTCGGGAATCCCGCTCCCGACCACTTCCTGGCCTCCCATCAAACGCTTTCTATACAAAAATATTTGCGTTATTTGTAAATTTACAACTCAAAAAAAACATTTACTATTATTTAAATAATAAATACCAAGTAAATAGTTACACATTTCATTGCTTTTTCGCTTCTTTGGATGCGGTTTTATTGACCGTGATAAGTCGAAACTATGTAATTAATTCTAAACGAACGCCATTGCGCAATCTAACAAAATATATAGCTTTTAATGTTAATCTCACTAAAGTAAACAAAAGATGGAAACCTCCATTTTTGTTGAATTTCTCCTCTTTCTCTTCTTTCTCTCTTTCCCTGATTTTCTCTCGCCCATAGAAGTAGTTTGCAAGAAAACCAATTTGAATAAATTGCAGATAAAGCTAAATATAGACTTTTTAGCGAATCAAAATTGGCCAATGGATCTGAAAAAAAAATCGAGATTGGCATTTTCTGTAAGATCGTCCGATGTTGGCTTTCCAGAAATTGCCGAGTTGCCGTAAATATGTAAATTTTTTAACTTTATGCGTGCTCTGAATGTTGCCTGTAGTTTTCAACGCTTTATAGAGCATAAATCTTTATCAGCACTTTGATCGGCACAATGACAAAAAATGAAAGGACGTAAAATATCGGGGGGCACACAGAGATCAAGGCGAATTGTAAAGGTAAGAGATTTGTTTTGGGGAGAGAATGGGAACTGTGAGAAGAGAATCAAAAATCAAAAAATAGCATCTCTTTTGACATGATTAATGCATTGATAGGGGTAAGGTGAGGCCACACGGGTCGACATTTTGAGCAAGAGGTCCCGTTGACGTGCGTGGGGGGGTGTAATTGGAGCGTAGTGCAGTGAAGTACGAGGTATTCCAAGGCACTAATCGTCAAAAAAATCAGTTTCTGGGTTTTAAAGTATAATTTTTAAATTAGAATACCCTGCACGATACGGGAGTTTATACAGTATGATAAGGCAGTGCGAAAAGTGCTGGGTGTAGTTGGCATCTGGTGGTTGGTTCCCTGAACCAAAAAAAGGAGTTATTAGAATTTTTGGAAGGTATTCGAAGCAATTAAGATTCGGTTAGGCTTAGGCTTAGGCTTAGGCTTAGGTTAGGCTTAGGCTTAGGTTAGGGCTTAGGCTTAGGTTAGGCTTAAGTTTGGGCTTAGGCTTAGCTTAGGCTTAGCTTAGGCTTAGCTTAGGCTTCGCTTAGGCTTAGCTTAGGCTTAGCTTAGGCTTAGCTTAGGCTTAGCTTAGGCTTAGCTTAGGCTTAGCTTAGGCTTAGCTTAGGCTTAGCTTAGGCTTAGCTTAGGCTTAGCTTAGGCTTAGCTTAGGCTTAGCTTAGGCTTAGCTTAGGCTTAGCTTAGGCTTAGCTTAGGCTTAGCTTAGGCTTAGCTTAGGCTGAGCTTAGGTTTAGACGTAGGCTTCGCCTAACTTACTTAATCACATTAATTCCAATACCATCCACAATGCACCATATTCTGTTGGCAATATAAGATCAGGGGCTTAGGCACTGGTACACGTATTTTCATGGGAGGGGAGATGTGGGCTATTTTCTACTCGAATCTATCGATGTGAAAATGGGTAGCACAATTTTTGGGGGTAGATTCAGAACTCGTTACGCGTGATGTGGGCCCACAGGGTTGAATATTCTTCGATGATCTGAAATATTCGGGAAATTAATGTATTTAAAAATTCTAGACTTCAGTGGTCCTTCAAAAACTATTCGATAACTCGCCTACCTTAGCAAGCCATCGACTAGAAACCTTGGCCTTTTCGACAATCTTCTCCGGGAGGACGTCGGGAAATTTGTTGCCAAGAATTTCCAGCTTTTCCTCGCACTTCAGAAACAGGAAATACCGCATGTGCGTGCATTTATGGTATAGCTGACTGGCCGCTTTGCACTTCTCACAAACGTAGATTTCCTAAAATTCCAATATTAATATATAAATATCTTTCAAAACTTACCGTAGCCGGCGGGGGAGGATTTTCTATTTCCGATTTCTTCTGCTTTGCTGGTTGTAGCGTCTCTTTATCGTAATTTGTAAAGTCGAAGAACTGCTCGACAGTCGTGATTGGATGTTTTTCACAGGCCTTAAAAATTTTCGTATTACAGTAAGTATTTTTTTGGCTACCTGGCAAAGCGATTCATTATAGTCTGGCTCCCGGAAGGTGATATTGGTATATCGCTCCAAACAGCTCTCCATCCGGTCATTCCAATGTGTCACTTTTCGCAGCTTTTCCATACAGCCCAGGTTTTTCTTGACGACTTCAATCATTGGCTTGAGGACGGTCCAGTCTTAAGAAATATAACTTTAGGACTATTTAGATCTTTAATACCTTCTTTTTCCTGTGCTTCTTGAAAGTATTGCAACGAGAGGACATGCTGGAACATTGCTGAGATGTAATTAAGCAGTAGCATATGGGATGGGTCACGGATTAGGAAAGAAGCATCAAGTTCCGGGCCGTCGGCTTCGACTAAAATCGATTCTTTAATTTGTGGATTAATATTAGCATACCTTGTTCAGTTTCTACGACTTCCGGTGGCATCTCCGAAGCTATCGCCGGGAACAATTCACTCAACGGGTACACCGGCTCGATGATCTGTTCCGATCTGGTCTGCTTGATGTAGTTGACCTGGACAGTCGCGTAGTCGGCAGCAATTTGTTCACACCAGCCAGAGTACTAAAATATACTACGTTTCTCATTAAAAATCGGGATCCATACCGTACTACTATTACGGTAAGTAACGTTCCGAGTTTCAGGGTCAATTCGAGGAATGTATTTCTGGAGCATCGTCTGGTTATCGACCCTCCAGAGCGCGCAATCATCGCGGTGGATGTCCTTTTTGTAGACGACAAACGTTCCTTTCTGAATTTAAATATCTTAATAGGATTACTATACTGATTACTTACCGGTAGATACCCTTCAGCCGATCCAAAACAGCCTAGCCTCTTCTTCACTTCCTGATTCATCGCTTGTTTCGTACGTGGCGACAGGCAGATATCTTCCCCATTTATTACTTTGGGCGCTTTTTGTTCTTCTTCTATCCGAGCTTGTTCTTCTTGCGCTAAAAATATAAAATTATGCGTTTTTTAAGTGAATTTTACCTTTCTTTTGTGCATTTTCTTGTTCCTGCCATTGTTGCATAAATATCGCCTTTTTACTCAGCGTCATATGCAAAACAAGCGGTTCCTTTTTCTGTTCAGCATTTGCATCCGGAGGCACTGGGGGCTTGATGATAATAATCGGGTGGTGTTGGGGCTCAGGCTCAGGCTCGGTATACAACCTCGAGCTCCTCCTCTCCGATCTTCTATACCCCTCATTCCACTCATTATCATATCTATCGTATTTGTCATATTTATGCTTCTTCTTCTTCCGGTGGTGCTTGTGGTGGTGTCGTTTTCGGCCTGGTTCTTCGTTTTCTAGGTCGGAGCCCTGGCCATCGGCAAATCGTTCCAAGATTTTTCTGGAGATCCGGAGCTTGGGGATAGCGTCCGGCCTAAAAATGTAATATAAAAAGTATAGATTTAAGGCTTACTTTGTATCCGATGGGTCTACTACAGCGATGATGCCATTTTCCTGTGGACATTCAGTCTCATCTGCGACGACTTCAACTTGGCAGAAGTTGTTCGACTTCTTCCGGGCTTCTTTTCGACGTTTAATTGTTTCCGAGAGGCTGAGGATGATTGGCGGGGCTTTGACAGCTGAAAAGTATTGATTTTTAACTTCTTATAATTCAGTAAAGGTTGCTTGGCGGGGGGGTCAAAACGGTGCTACCTCGTTGCGTTATTTCAAGCATACTATCGGATATAGCGTCTTAAATTATACGAATTTACTTAAACTCAGCTCAAATCACCCTAATTTAAAATTATTACGTCATTGCAACAAAATTATTAATTTTTATACCGGGTTTTATTAATCGACAATTGTTGTAAAATAAGTTTTTCGGTTCTATTAGTGCAATCTTTATGCTGATTATCATTGGATAAATGGCACTTGCAAAGCAACAAGTCTATCTTTAAAAATTGGATTTCTCTGCCCCCTCCCCGCTAAGTAACCATCAACCCCCAATTCCTTACCAGCAGTTATCGCCTCAATTGTCGTATTTGAAGGTAACAAGGCGGCTGGCGGAATTCCAGTTCTCGTTCCATCAACTCCAAATCGCTTCTTCGGAACAACGTGACTCCAGAGATCGGCTGTTGTCTGCTCCTTTGGTACGGCAAAACCGACGCCAGGCACGTAAACGTTTTTCCCGGGAAAAGCCGCTGTTTGACTGGCTCGTTTTTGCACCTAAGAATGTTTTTTGATGTCGATTTCGGCTTTTCCTTACCTCAGCCTCCACCTTCTGCTGATGCTCCTTTTTCGTATTCTCTATCAACGTCCCCAACGCATCCTCATCATCCGTAAATGAATATTCATCGTCTTTGAAAGGATCTAAAACAAAAATAACTTTTTAATCAAAGTTTTACCTGGCTTCTTCTCCTCCTCGAATCGATTCCCAAATATATTTGCCTTCTGTTTATACACTGGTGCCTTATTCTTCTTGCTGACAAAGATACTTGGAGCCTTCTTCTGACTATCCCGCTTCTTGTAAAATTCTTTTCGCAATATCGGTTGCTTGAAGAAGTTCTCATATGGACTAGTTTCCTTCTTGGTCCCGTTGATTTTCGGGGAGATCGAGGATTTTGCTGGTGGAGCCAAGGCTGGGGTGGGGAGGTTGAGGGTTAGGAGCGGATTTGGAGGGTTTGATGTTGAAGCGGAAGGTGTTGAGAGCGGTTGCACGGTTTTTGGGGCTGTGAGCTTCGGTTTTGGATTCAGCTCCAGCCTTGGAGCTGCACTATCTAGGCTTAAAGCCGGTAGTAATGGAGCAGCGGCTGAAGTGGAAGGTTGCGAATCTCTGATCTGTTGGGCCGCTTTCTCCTCCACGAGCTGTTGCAACTGCTTCAGCTTCTCGAGCTTGAGCATCGAGTTCGTGCTCGCCTTGCCCTTCATCGTATTTTTGGCTTCCATTTGCTGGACCATCATGCCGATCTGGCTGGCGACGGGTGTGTACAGGGATAGTCCAGAGGCCGGAACATCCGGATCGTCTCGTAGTGGGGAGTCAGGTGGGGTGAACTGGAATGTTTTTTTTATGAAAAGATGGGTGAGATTGTTCGCACCTGAACCGGGCTGAGCGCTCCATCATCAATTAGGCCGTTGAAGTTTTCAGTGAAATCGGCTTCTTTGTGGGTTTCTTTGGCTTCGAGCTGAAAATAGTTATTAATATAGGCATACTCTAGTTTGTAGGGATACTGTAGAAACGCAAAAAATGATAATTTCTCACGGGTTTGGCCAAAAGCGGCTGGACCAGTAACGATTCCCAGTCAGTATCCTGGATGTTTGTCTGATCCGCTATAGATGCGTTGACAAGATCGTTGATGTCTCGCAGATCGAAATTACTCCATTCTCCCTAAAATCCATGATTTCCGGTTTGTTACTATTGACGTACCGGTGTAGAAGCGCTTGAGCCATCGTCCAGCGAGGCGGCTGTAAGCTCACTTTTTAATTCCAAGGGAAAAGCGGCTGATGTTGATGGGAGTTGGCCATCTGGAAGTACAGAATTTCTTTATTAAAAGTATCAGATTTTCATTGGCACTTTTTAAGCCTAAGGCTAAGCTAAGCCCAGGTCTAGGCCTAAGCTACTCCGAAGCCTAAGCCAAAGCGTAAGCCAAACCCTAACTATAGTTAACTTTTTTCCACTTACCCGGCGAGCTTTTACTCGTTCCCGGCTGCTTTAGTGGACTTGTCGGAACCTCTGATTTTACGTCACCAGAAGAACCCGTTCCAGATGACCCGTGTATCGTGCTCATCGGCCGCTCCAAATCAATCGGCGTCCCGACCGACCGTACCGAATCCGGGTTAGCCGAGCTCGGACCCGCCGGCGAGTCCACGCTGTCGACCTGTAATTGAATTGGGAATTTAAGTTGATGCGTATATTTTTACTTACATTTATGAACGAATTCGCAACGCTGGTTTTTCGGATAACATCAGTTGCTGTGGCAGCGGTGGTGGGGAACATTGCTGGATTCTGGGTTGTTTGAGCTGCTGCCGCCAGAGCTCGGGCATAGTCGGCACCACCGGGTAGTTCCCTGAAAAGTTTAATATTTTTAATATGCCTAGATCAATTTAAACAAATTATGATCCCATTAACGAAAATATTATGCCCATAGACCCTCAAAAAACTTACATCGGCTTCATCCCACTCAACCCGGCTTGCCCCAGCATACCGTACATGGCCGCCGCCATCTTGGCCTAAAATTTTTGGAGACCTGATACCTAATATGCAAATTTACCTGATCGATCCATTGTGAAGTTTGTTGTGCAGCCGCCCATTGTTGAGCGAGATCAATTTGAGGTTGAGCTTGAGGTAATAATGATGAGGTCGAGAGGTTGGAGAGTTGTTGTAGGGTTAGAAAGCCGCCGCCTGGAATGTAAACAATTTATTAATACGCTTTTTATGGGTATCGATCGATCGCTTTTCTGGTTCTCTCACGTGAATCACCACCCAAGAAATGCCTGTGTGCATAAATTATTGCGAAATCAAAAAGCAAGAGTTTCGTAATAAAGAAAAATGGATAAAATGTTTAAAAGTTTGCTTACAAGTTTAAAAATGGGAATTTTCTGGTAAGAGATCAGAAATCAAATTACGTAAATCAAGAAAATTGGTAATTTGGTAATCGGCAATTTTTCTAATAATACGGTATAGGCTTATTTTTTTTGTAGTAATTCTAGGTATTTACTAATTTTGGGTTAAGCCCAGTACAAGGAAGCTCTACTAAAAAGGTAATGCGTAGTTTTAAGCCTGTAATTTCCAAAAATTTGACGTTTTAGGTAGCGTAAAGGTATTCAGGAGGTAGTACGTAACTAGGAACGTCTAGGAAATCTTCAAACTAATTGTAAGAGCAATAATTAGCTTTTCAACGCATTAATGGGAAAACGAGATGAGATAGTTTTTAAACTTAAAAATCTAACTTTGAAGCTTCCACCATTCAAGCTTTACTTCCGCTTTTTTTAAAGTTATTTGCCGTGATTCAAGCTCTACCAAATTAAAGGTATGCTGAAAATTCGAGTCCCAGTGATCATTGATCGAACATGCCCAAAAAAGGGCCCAACCGCCCCGACAGAGCCGTGTGCTGGGCGCGAGAGGAAATGAGTAGCACCCAAACGAGTAAGGGGTGGAGCCCGACCCCCTCGAACAGGTGGGAATATATCCGGCACAAACAGTCACACCGAAAAAACCCGCCCAAAATCCCCCTCTTCCTACTTTTCCACCACCCGAAAATGAAATCAAAAATCACCTGAGAAACCCTGGGTGGCAATAGCAGTGGCGAGTAGTTGGAGCCGTTGCTTTTCCTGGTCCATTCCATTGGGGTCGTGGGTAGATTCAGAAGCGCCACGTCGCGGACAGGGTCGTTTGACGGAATAGAGTCACTAGAGAAATTATAGGTTAAAGCGGAAACGGGTAAAACGTTAAAAATCGCGCAAAGTAGGGGGGTTTTGGTAGAGCCGACCCCCTGTTCTGCGGGCCGGCCCCGCGTATTCGTCCCTTTTTGCCCTCCCCTCCCCATCGGCTAGCCCTCCTGTTGGGGAGGCTGTGAAAGCAGCACGCGTGTCAATCAATATGGATGAGAGAATGGGTGGGGGTGAGAGAATTTAGACGATGAAAGGATGGGAGAAATACTACAACCCGGTGAGAGAGGTATCCCCACCATTCGGTTCCCTCTTTTGGAACCCCGCTACTCCAAAATTAGGTTGGACTTTAAAATAGCCTTCTTTTAGTGCTATTATGATCATGAAATCTAGTTTTTGACACTTTTATTGTCGTCTAAATGAACCTTCACCCTAAAAATACGTATTATATTCGCTTTCAGGGCTAATTCGCTTCTTTTTTTTCTCTTTTATGAGAGTTCTTTTGAAATAGGTTCATTAATGTGCTATTGGTGCTTTTTCGTTGGCGGGGGGGGGGGGTCTAATGTCCTAGATTATCAATATTTCACTGTTTGTTTTTTACTATATTATCGCGACCGGGTGGAGCAGCAAAAAATCTACTAAATATTTTAATTCTAGGTCGAACCATTCTAATTCAAGAAAGTTATAAGCAAATGACCTGAAATGGGATTGGCAACATATTTTTTTGGGATTTTCGAAATTATTCGACATTCTGTTGCCGCCATTCGATAGAACATAAAAAATTCGCTAAGAATTTTATATACAGCTCAAAATAATGTATTTTTAAAAAAAAGAAGCTATTTACAAAAATAATTTGTTTTCCTTGATAAACTCCGCCCCCCCCCGCTATTAAACCAGAACCATTACAGTTGTTATAATAACATTAATGAAATTTATTTTGTAGCTATAACCCGGTTTAAATCATGCTCCGCTGCACAATTTTGTACAATTCTTCTGATGAAGGGTCATCTATATCAAATATCTTACCAATCTTTTAATTCACTTCCTTTTCACTTCTTTTAAAGGGGCCAGGAAGGCAGAATTTAAAAGGCTTGTTGACCCTTGTTGCAGTCGTGCCATCCTGACAATATGAAATCTAAACGTCTCTTAAACAATTACTGCCTCTCATTAATGTATCCTAGCTATCTTATCAAAACCTTATCGTTCAGAGTAGGGTCGGGGAATCGACATCTGCCCCGATTGAGCACAACAAAATCGTGCATCGCTACCGCTTCCCATTATTAGACTACCCCCTAAATTCTGCATATGGACAAATTCGACAAAACATACAAGGTAATATTCACATTTAATGCAGTTCTCGATTTATGTTGCCCTGTATTTATACTTGTTTTCAGATGCACTCAGCATCTCGGTCTCATCGGGCAGAAACGAGGAATCGCACCAAGGAAGATTTGAAGCGGGTCATTCTTTCGATTGAAAAGGTGAGTATATTTTAATTTTAACGGTCTTTCCGGCCTAAGCTCGTCTCTAAACCTAAGCGAACCAAGCCAAGTCTAGGCTTAAGCCAACGCTAAGCCTACGTTAGGCCAAGGCTAAGCCTAAGCCAGACATATACTAAGCCAAAGCTATAACTAGAATAAGCCTAAGCTAAGCTAATCAAGCCTATGCGGAGCCAAAACCAAGCCTAAGCCTAATTGTAAGCTAAGTTTAAGCCAAGCCTAGGCAAAGTTTAAGCTGAGCCTAAGCGTAGGCCTAAAAACAATTGCCCCCCCCCCTAACTTTAATAGACCTTTTCTCCAAAGTCTTTCATGCTCTTTTTTAGGTACGCAAATGGGAAAAACGATGGGTGTTGCTCCGAGACACGTCAGTCCGCATCAAGAAATGGATTCCGATCCAAGAAGAACAAAAACCGAAGGCAGACGGCGTTCAAGATGAGAACAAGGCTATCGACAACTCTGTAAAGTCGATTGACGACGCGTCAAGGGATTCTATCGATTCTTCTTCCATGGATGCATCAAATCCATCACAGTACGTTTATTCTTTCAAGAGAAGTCATTAAGTAATGGTATTATCCTGTTTTTTACGATGCCAGTATCTACTATGTTAATTTTTAATACATAATTTTTCAATACGCTTATTTTAAACTTGTGGAAATTTCGATTGTACATAAAATTTCCGCCTCAGAATTGCCCAAATTGAAATTTTAGGGCATTGAAATATCGACAAAATTTCGACAAAATGGTATTTAGACAGCATTATTTTTGACAAACTGCTGCAATGCAAATTACTCGCCGTAATGAGCATCATAAAAATGAAAATTTACGGTCAATTATGTATTCCCTTTTAGACGTAACACCGCTGGCGGTGAAACAACCTTCCCCACAAACGACAAGGAGCAATTCCTCACCCCAAAGCTACCCAGAACGGACAGAAAATGACTGTAATTAGCTGTTTTGCGTTGTCTGTTTGTCATTTCATCGGGATCTCCAGATCGTACCCATGGGTTTTTTTTTCAAAATTCGTGTACCCTGTAACATTTTATTTGGTCTCAACCTGTACCCCCATTCTTGTACCCTTTTTTCCGGATACTCCAAAGTCAAGTGCCCCAAATAAAGTGCGATTTATTGATTTATTTATTTATTTAATAGCGATTTATTGAAATGTGGATGGCTTATTAGTGGACGACCCGCGATTTTCAAAAGAGATCGGTGTGATATTGCGTGCAGTCTAGGCAGCAGCCCATAACCCGCCGGAAAACCCGGCTCCCCAGGCTCGTTTTTGCTTGACCAAGTTTTTCGTGGCCGGCTTCATTGTTCTGAAAAAGAGGGGCGGTTTTGGGGGACTGATCTGGATACCTGGACGTTCGTTTATTGATGCAGTTTCCAATGAAGAAAGCAATAGCGGAAAGTAGTACACAGGCGACCAGTAGTATAATGGCCCATGGTGGCCAGTGATGCTTTTCTTCAACGGCTGGAAAGGTTTTCTTGATGGCAAAGTAAGATTAGTTCATTCCTAAACTCAAATTCACGCCAAATTGTGGATAGTTCCCTAAAAATCAAGAATATTTGGTTCTTTCGCATTATCCGGGGGAGGAAAAGTTTATCGGGTGGGGAACAAATTTTTTCTTGAGAATCAATTTTTTTTAGATAAATAGTTGAAGCGTTTCGAAACTATTTTTTTTGCTATTTTACATGTAAAAACTTTACAATTTTTATTAACAATACAAATAATCTAGATTTTTCCGACCAAACATGGGCTTTTTGACCAAAATGCCGACTTTTTAAAAATGTTTTCGAAGTTTTTAGATAGTTTTCCAGTTAATATATAATTTTATTTTACTAGCAACGTTGTAAAAATAAGTCTTATTAAATTACTAAGGATTTCTAGATTAATACAAATCCCCCCGATAATGCGAAAGAACCGAATATTTCCTAATTGGCTTTATAATCCATCTACAGCTATGCTAATAAGTTTATTACAATTTATAACAGTTAATACTTCTCATAATCCACCTGCAGTTCCAGTGGAACGTTTGCTGAGATTTCTGTGATGATTCAAAAACTCCATCTCCTATTCGGCATTAAGGCAGAGGTCCTGAAATCGAATAATTTTGTATCTCCGGCTTCTTGGAATGGAAAATTTCGGCTCGAGACAAACACCCAGCCTGGCAACAGTCCCCCCCCCAATCCAGAAGATTATGGGAATTGAGGTGACATCAGACTTATGCATCCTGAGAAGTCGAATTGAAGAAATTGGGGCAAAACTTGGCATAATAAGATGATGCCGGATATATTATTCAGGGGTTGTCGTGTCAGATAAAAAATTGCTTCTGGGACGACGAATAGCTGGTCAAGAACATAAAATTATAACTTATCTACAATTACATAGCGGCGTTGAGAAATTTTGGTGCAAATCAGTTAGGAGGGGGCAGTCCGGATCTTGACTACAAGACGCTCTAAATGCCGTTTTTAGACCCTAACCTCGAGAAAAGCTAAGCTAAGCAAAATACAAACGAAGCCTAGGCTTAGCTTGAGCCAGCTAATTTGAATTCCAAGCTAAGCCGTAAACGCCCCCATTTGACCTCGCAAGGCAATTTAAAGCGTAAGGTAAGCTTAGCATGGACTTCAGCTTCAGCCAAGCCAAGGCTAAGCATAGTTAAAGCTAAGCCAAGCCTAGGCTTAAGTTAAAACCAAGTAACTTCAGCGAAAAGTCTCGTAGCTCCCTATCGCTAAATCAAGGCTGCATTCTCACAAGCATCAAAAAGGTTCAGAAAGGCGAAAAGAAGAAAGCTGACCAAGCCATTTGGATGGCTTGATCAGGAGAAATCGTTTCCTAAACAGTGACCTTTCCAAAGCTTCAATTGCTCGCGTAGGCGGCCAAAATCTACGGCGTAAAGTCTAGTTAAAAGGACAGCCCTAGGCTCGCCCGTGTAGCAGAAGAGCGCCGTGTAGCGAATTTTCAAAATCAAGGAAGGAATGGTCGTGGGGAAATCTTCTGGAGAAGGGATCGGGTTTCGGGCCCCCAGGACGGGGGCAAATGGCAGGCAGCGCCGCCGCCGGCTCCGTCGACCAGCCCCACCAATTCCGACCTCATCAGGAATTTATGAATCGCCACAGCAATTCAACACGATTCGCCCATATATTCGCTAGAGGGGGAAGGGAATGGGTGCTGGGTCATCGGTCACCTGGGTATGCGAAATGTGCTCCCCGAAAAAATTGGCATAACGCAGTCATTTCCGGTTGGGGTATCCGACTCGGGGAGGTTGAGGGTTACGGTGGCGTTCAAACGCAGCGCTATAGCGCGTTTTGCAGGACCCAGAAAATTCTATATAAAGATGCCCGGTACTGGACTATTAGCGGGGGGGGGGAGAAGAACCATAATACACAGCTTCCAAAAATGCTGCCCGGAACAAAAAATGATCTGTCCAAGACCCAAAACATTTGCAGGGGTAATAAAGAGCCGTTTCCTGGCATCGGGTTGCAGCCCTGGTCGTCTGCATAAGTGTGGGCGGCCCGGCATCATCATCATGCAAACCGGACAACAACACTAGAATAGCACTGCAGCCCCACTGCTAGATTCCGCGCGCAAGCTTGGTTCTCACGACCTAGTAAACTGCCTGAAGAACAGAGCTAGCATTCAAAAACCTGAAAAACCTGATGAGCTAAACCCTAGAAACGGAGCTAGCATTGAAAAACCTCAAAAACATGCCAAACTAAATCCTAAAAACAGTGCTAGGGTTGAGAAACCTCAAAAACTGCTCAGCTAAATCCTAAAAACTCGAAGGTTTCTAAAGCAAATAAAAACTTTCGAAGCAACCTAAAGAACTGCCGCGGAGCAGTGGGACATCGCTGAAATTGAGTCCTAAGAGGGCAATATTCGGCGAGAGATATCTCAACGAGACGCTGATTGCCTCTCCTCCCGAATTTCCTCAGTTTCGCCCGTCCCCTCAATCGAGGTTCCCGTCAAGAAATTCAGGAGACGTGTGAATCCGCTCGCGAAAACCGAAATTGTGAAATGGCCAGCTAAGCGGAAGCTCGAAAGAATTAAATAAAAAGCCGTGTAATCCTAAAAGTCGCTAGTGGAGGTAAAAACCAAAAAGAGAGAACTTTTTGACCACCTGTTCGAATCGCGCCGCACAAATTTGCCCAATTGCTTCAACGGATTTGGATAGAAAGTGGTCAGGGCGAATTCAATTTACTTCCGCCCCGCCCGGCGTTCCCTCCAAGACAAACACACAAAATGTGAACGTCTTCAGGGTTAGAAATCTACAAAAAAGGTTGAATTCCTACATTGTTCTAACATTTTGTCAGCAATGGGGTATTTGAAGCTCTTTAAAGCCTTCAATATTCACTACAGCTTATCATAAACTTGAGGATACCATCATAACTCACTGGGGAAAACTAGGAGCGTTATTTCCAGACGCCCAGCTAGTAATAAGTAAACGGGAATCCACAATTCATCTTTATTTCGCTATTTTTTTTGTAGCCACGCCTTCTAAAAATGGCCCCCAAGCAGTAAACGGCCTCCATAATTCACTATTGTTCCGTTGTCCGCGAATTTCCAATTCCAAAATTCCAAAATTTCTAGCGAGGTGGCTTTTAAATAACCGTTTTTCGGCCCGTTTTTTTACTAATTAACGTTTGTAATCAATTTATAAATTTTTTTTCATGCCCTCTGAACATTATTAAACGGTTTTGGTAAAATATTTTTTTTATTAAGAAGTTAGATTAAGGAAAAAGAGACATCCTCGTAAGGAGCTGGGGAAATTGAAGAAAATGGTCCGGATTTTTGATCATATGACGACCCAACGCCGTTTTTAGAACAAGCTTCTGGAAAAACTAACCTAAGCCTAAGCCTCGGTTAGCTTCACATAAACGAAGTGTAAGCCTAGAGCCAGGCACAGCGCTGAATTACCCCATTTTTACCTCCTAAGGTAACTTCAAGCTTGCTTTCCTTTTTTCTATAAGTCAAAAACAAGTTTGGATAAGCGACAAAAGACAAGAGATAAACTATAGAAATAGACTAAAAGAGATAGAGGCGCTATTTCAGTTTACCGGCCCCACTTATATATGGCCAAAATGACATTTTTCTGGGTCAGTTTTTTGCGCTGGTTACGAAAAAAGACACCCCAGCTCGTAAAAATGCAATCTAATGAGAAAAAAATTTACTTTTTTACCAAAATCTAGAACGCCAAAGCGTGAATTTTGAGGGGAGAAAACACTTAATTTTCGGTTTTTAAAGGGGTTTTGATGCGGGAGGCCTGTAAATCAGTGAAAAAGTTTTTCCAAGAAGGCTGAGCGATTGCATCCGCTTTTTTCCTAAAAATAAGGCTTCGTGCCACCCCGGGGCCTAGTCGCTTCGGATGGGCGCGAGCTCGTACAGGGTTTCGAAATAGGGGCGCCCGAGGCGCGCGAAGCGGCCAGGCGCCCCTATTTCGAAAGAGTGGAGCGGCAGCCCATCCGAAGCGACGGCCCGCCTTGCCTGACAATGCTACTGGCTTACTTCATTCATGATAAACCCGTTTTTGGCCATGATTTAATTAAAAAACCACAAAAATACTCCTTTTACGCGACCGCCGTAAAATCGAATTTTCCCTACATTCCAATTAAATTGTTTTTCTAAATCGCATTTTCGTGGGCCGGGATAGTGCTTTCCGTAACCAGCGCAAAAAACTGACCCAGAAAAATGTCATTTTGGCCATATATAAGTGGGGCCGGTAAACTGAAATAGCGCCGAGATAGAAATAAACTAGTTATGAAATAAAAGTTATGAATAATAGTTATTTTCTTACTAGCTAACCTATAGTTACATATAAGAGGTTAGGTAACTATAGAAGTTGTGTGCAAGCATTGTATAGTAGCAAAAGCCTTACAAAAGTAATAATCGTTATAATTTTATTATATATTGTAAAAAAAACAGAGTGAAATCGATGCCTTGCTTCAATTTCCCAGCTCTTTACACGGATTTCCCTTTTTCCCTTAATCTAACCTAATAATAAAAGTATTTTACCAAAACCTTTTAATAATGTTGAGAAAAAATGAATAAAATTTTATAAATCGAATACGAACATTAATTGATACGAAATGCGACAAAAAAGGGTTTTTTTTTGAAAACCTTTGAAAGGAGTTTTATCTTGCGCCCCTAGCACTGTATCAGAAACCAGCCGTTACGGTTTTGCGCAATCGTGGCGGGACCCGGCCGGTGTCGACCTGTTCGCCGAGCCGCTAATTTTGGCACACTTCCGATTTTTCGGTGGGTTTTTTGTTTTCCCCGATCTATTGCTAGGCCTTCTTTTATGCTTTTTTCCTTTTTTTATCTTTTGGAAGTTATCTCAAATCTGCCGCGCAGTTTTTGGAACAAAAAATATTTTAGCGCAGCGCGTACTTGTTATTTAGGCGAATCTTTAACAGGCTTGAATTTTTCCCACCATTCCCTGCTCTAACCTTCCTACTTGAATCATTATGACTTGTCTCTTGCTCTCCATACTTTCCATATTGAGCGTATAATTTCCATAATTCACTTCTTTAGAACTAAGAAATGTCTTCAAATTCTGTGCCATCAACTCATGGCGGCGGTACGTCGTCTGGCGGGCGCCACAAGAAGGAGGAGGTCGTCCACAACATGAAGACGATTCAACCGGATCTGCTCGACCACGTCATGAGCGAGCGCAACAAGACTGGAAGCGCCGGCGCTCTCGTCAACGCCATGACCAACTACGTCCGCGTGAAGAGCCATGTCGACTTGCCCATCTACCAATTCCATGTCGCCTTCGACCCGCCGGTCGACAACAAGAGCTGGCGCGAAGAAATTTGGCGCGGCTGTGGCATTTTCGATCGCGTGCTCGAAAAGTTCATCGGTGAGACTTGAACGATTACAAAACTTTTTCATTTTAGCCAACTGCAAGTCGATTCTCCGTCAAATCAACATGGACCTTCCTGAGCCACATTGTTTCCCCGTTGGAGGCAGTGGGGAGGCGAACGACTACCTTGATGTGATCCGGGAGAAGCTTGCCGAAGCTGCGAACCATGGCATCAAGTTGGACATGGTCGTCGTGATCCTGAAGGACGACAACGAAACCCGCGACTACACTGGCAAGAAGGTCGTCTGTCTAGATTTGCCTGGTAAGCCTCTTCCTTGTTCGCTCATTTTCTCTAGTTCCGAGTCAATGCGTCCGTCCATCTGATCGGGGCGTAAACAAGCAGCTCGGCTCCATTTGTCTGAAGATTCTTCTTCAAATGAATTGCAAGATGGGTGGAGCGCCTTGGATCGTGAAAAAGCCGGTAATTAGTCTTTTCTAATGCATTAACTTTTATTGCTTATAGCCGAAGCGCGTCATGTTCATCGGATACGACCTCTACGCGGACTCTACGACTCGTGGCAAGTGCGTGGGATCGTGCGTTTTTTCCTTCGTCCAAGACATCACCGCCTGGTATTCGCAATGCAAGGCCCACGAGAGGTATGATCAATTTTTTTTTTGTTCAATGACTGTTCTAGGTCCCACTTGTCCGACAAGCTGCCGAAGAGGTGGCTCATACGATGGGTCAGACTGTTCCACAGTTCGCCTTCATCTTGGTCACGAAGAAAACCAACGCACGTGTCTTCACTGCCTCAGGCAACTCTGCTGCAAACCCACTGCCGGGAACTGTGGTCGACAACTACATCACACGTCCTGAAAGGTTAGCTATTTTGTGTTTGATTTAACAATCGATTAGGTACGACTTCTACATGGTGCCACAAGCCGCGAACCACGGAACGGTGGCTGCGGTCCACTATTCCATCATCCACGACGACACTGGCTACGATGCGGACCGCCACCATAAAGTAGGAGAGATCTGTTGCTTTTTAAATCTGTTTTAGTTGGCCTTTAAATTGTGCCATCTCTACTACATCTGGCAAGGCACGGTCCGCGTCCCAGCTCCCTGTCAATACGCCCACAAGCTCGCCTTCCTCTTCGCACAGACTCTCCATCGAGAAGCCAACGAGCGACAAATTGTTTTATCTCTAGGCTTATTCATCGTGTGAACCCCCCTGTGTATCTGTGAATAAATACTAACAAAATCATATTGTCAAGTGCTATTTGGTGCTGGGGAAAGGACATCATACGGCTTGAGCGTTTGTGCAAACGATTGGTTTCATATTACAACAATTTGATCGCGTTGCAGATTCTGAGGAAAGTATGTCAGAGCGGGTCTTTCGGATCAAGATTATCTTTGCGTGGTGATGCGATAGAATAGTTGCTTCTCTGTGCCGCAGTGTGTGAACAGTCTCATTCCAGCTTTTCGTTGATTTGCACCGAAAAGTGAACTATTTTGCTCTTTCTCCGTCAGTATTGATTAGTTCGCTACGAGCATTGCAGGGTTACGCCATCTTCTGAGCGTAAAGCGTAAACTAGCGCGTAGACTTTAAGGTAAAGCGCGCCCAGATACTTGCATATTCACTTTTCTGACATGCTTGGATTAGAATTGTATCAAGAGATTGGGCCCGCGGATAGCAGAGATTCTTGAGGAAAACCCCACCCATCATCCTGCTATCGAATATTAATAAAAAGCTCTGAACTTTGCATGTTGTGAGTTGGTGATATGAAATGTAACATTATTATGCAGGTTTCGGTAAAATATTGAAAACCTTTATTAAAACACACACGCCACGATGTTTTGAACTCGTATCGAGGAGGGGTTTAGTCAATAAAAATCGGTCGAAAATCATCATTTTTTTAATAGCGTCCATAATTTGATCGTCGAGTCATATATCCGGGCCCTGCAATGGGAAATTTAGCAGAAAAACATAAAAACAAGCAAAAACCGATCAGCGACGAGAGAGAGTGCGAGAGAGAATGGTCACCTGCTAATCAATATCTTAATAACAAAGTCACAGAAAATAACCTCGTTAACGTTACAAAGAGGTTATGATAGAAACCGCGGCCGGGATCGAGAATGCAATCCAGGAATCTGTAATTTGCCAGGCGTGTGAGAGAATTGTTGCGGTAAGCCACGACGAGCCAGGAAAGAGAAAGAGCGAGAGAGAAAAAGAGAGAGCGAGAGAGAAAGAAAGGGCGACAGAGTAAGAGAGAGAGAGAGGGAGAGAGAGCGAGCGAGAGACAGAGAGAGCGAGGTTGAGAGAGAGAGCGAGCGAGAGAGAGACAGAGAGAGCGGGAGAAAGAGAAAGAGAGAGAGAGCGAGATAGAGAGAGAGAGAAAGATTTCCACAAGTAGCGTTCATTTACGAGGGACCGAAATAAACCGAATTTGAGCGGGCGTAAAAATTTTTTGGAAGGTGAAGTCGCCTGGATATTTTCACCAATAAACTTGTGTTATTAGTTGAATATAACTATGCCTAGTGATTTTCGACTATAACTAGTGATTTTCGATTTTGAGATGAAGGTCACCATAGTTTTGAATCAGAGGTGCTAATGCACCTGGGGGGGCAGTTGGGATTTTGACTGCAAGACGCTCCAAACGCCGTTTTTTCATAATCTGAGCATCTGGAAAGGCTAAGCTAAGCCTTAGCCTAGGCTTAACTTCAGACAAACGAAGCCTAAGCTTAGCTTAGCTCTAGGCTGACCCCTTAATGACCCCATTTTGACCTAGTAAGGCAATTTAAAGTTGAAGATAAGCTGAGTTTGGGCTTTAACTTAAGCCTAAGCCTAAGTTAAGCATAGTTAGAGCTAAGTTCAGCCTAGACTGAAGCTGAGAACCAAGTGGCCTTCGCGGAGCGCGTCGTAGCCCCTACTATCAATTTTGGACTGCCCCCCCAACTGCATTAGCACCGAATCAGATTGTTCCGGAATTTGACAGGCGTAAAGATAGCATCAAAGCTATAATCCGATTCATAAGACCCAGCTGGTAAGACCCATTCGAAAATTGACCCGCTAGTCGGACCCAAAATTGGCTCTCTGGCCTTGGTTTGGACTTTGCCTCATAACTTTGTTGTTTACCATCGGAAACCAGTAATTTTTAACAGTCTGTCTTACCTCTAAAAGGCAATAGAATTGAAAATTCGTCACTTTATGGCATTTTGTGCTCGCATGCTAAAACGCGCCACGGGGGTTTGTGTAGTAAACCGAAATTCGGGATTTTCGTGGTGTTTTTGTCATGTAATCGCTGCGATCTTTTCGTAAGACTAATAGTAGCAATTTTTGGTACAACTGACCAGAAAATTTACAACATTCTGTGGCAGAATTAAAAAAAAACGGTTTTTAGTCTTTTTCCTGAACGTTTGTGGATAGTACGTACTCGTATTCGGCAGCAATGTGCCACCACCGATTGCCTAACAACCCCAAAAATCGAAGCTAGAGGAGCCGAGAAAAGCGGGAAAAACGAAACCTACAGTATCCCGCTGGGGCACGTTTTAGCAAGCAATACAAAAATACCATAGATTGTGGTGGAATCTGATGTGGCATCTGAGATTAGTATTTGGATCGGTCATTGGCAAAAACAGCCATGGATAGTGAGTTAGAAGCGGGTTATCACTCAAAGAACAAAAATAGCGCAAAATCGCGAAAATTGTTTTGCCTTTAAAAAATGAAATAGACCACGAAAGATTCTAAGATTGTGTTATTACGTTGCAATGAACTAAATCCATTTCTGAGCCAAAAACCAGAATTTTCCCACCACACGTTCAAGAACGCACAATTTTCGGTCGTAACCAGCGTCAATAGTATAGTTTCGTACTCAAAAATCGAAAAAGAAGCTGTGTTAAATTTTCTACCCAGCATATTTAAACATTCTGGCATGGTAACGCACCTTTAATTCTCTACCGTTCGCGAGATATTTTGGCCCAAACTCTGTACGACCATCTGATGCAGTTTTTACGCTGATTCCGAATATGCAGCCCATTTTTGCCAAGGCCTTTTAGTTTTCAAGATTTTTCAAAATAGCAGAAGATTCTTTATAAATCTTAAAATTGGGTGCTCATGCACTTGGGGGGGGGGGGGAGTCCACATTTTGACTACAAGACGCTCAAATGCCGTTTTTAAACTTGAAGCCTCTGGAAAAGCTAAGCTAAGCCTAAGCCCTGGATTAGCTTGATACAAACGAAGCCTGAGCTTCGCTTAAGCCAATCTAAGCTTAGCTCTAAGCTAACCCCTAAATGGCACCATTTTGACCTCATAAGGCAATTTGAAGCTCAAGATAAGCTTAGCTTGGGCTTAGGCTTAAGCTGAACCTAAGCTAGGCATAGCTAAAAACCAAGTAGCTTAAGCGGTGCACCTCGTAACCCCCTTACTACCAGTCTTGGACTGTTCCCCCCTAACTGCATTAGCACCAAAAACTGTTACCACCCCCGTTATTTGTCCTCCCCCGTTAAGCAACCTTTACCGAAGTTTGTCACGAATTATTACTTTTCCCGATTCGGTTGTGTATTATTTGCTCCATTGGTCTTATAAACCTATACTATTTCTTTAGTTGCATAGCCCAGTCGTTTTGAACCGTTTGCATAGCCTTTTCAACCTAAATCCGGCTGAAATAGCCGTTGAATTCCCGTAACGGATCTTTAGATCTTTGGCGCGTTGCCAGCCTCCGTGGATGTCACCGAACAGCTGACTCTGTCCTCTCCCCCACTTCTCACTCTCTTCTCTCCGCAAACGTTTATCACATGAAATTGCTCCCGAACTCGTTTCCTATTTCTCTAATTTATCTCCAAATAAGCTTCGATATTTGGTGCTAATGCAGTTAGGGGGGGGGGCTGTCCGAAATTCATAGTAAGGGGCCGCTTAAGCTACTTGGCTTTCAGCTCAAGCCTTGGCTTGACTTAGCTTTAATTATGACTAGCTTAGGCCTAAGACTAAGCCCAAGCTAAGTTTATTTTGCGCTTAAAATGGCTTTACGAAGTCCAAATGAAATCATTTAGGAGTTAGCGTAGTGCTACGCTTAGCTTGTTTCACGCTAAGATCAGGCTTGGTTTGTATGAAGCTAAGCCTAGGCTTAGGCTTAGCTTAGCTTTTCCAGATGCTTCGAGTTTAAAAAAGGCATTTGGAGCGTCTTGTTATCAAAATCTGGACTCCCCCCTAACTGCATTAGCACCCGATATTTATACTTTTCAGACCGCGAGACGATGTCGTGGTCCAACCTGACATCTTCTTTCGAAAAGGGCATCCGCGCTACCGTCAAGAAGATAGACAAGCTGCTCGACATTGATGAAGATTCCACGGAAGACCCCATTTCAGATCTGAAGATCGACAGCGACAGCACTTTCACGGAGGTAACGATTTCCTTTGTTTTGTTAAATTGCTATAGTCTCCGAGCGTGAGCGAAACTCCAAAGAACCAGCCACCAAAGCTCGTCGAAAAGGGCCAAGCCCCAGCGAAGAAGGTCGAGAAACTGCTGGATGCTGAAGTAAAATTTTGGCATCATTTTAATAGTTTTTGATGAAACGAATTTCCGCAGGGTTATGACATCTCATTTAGGACGGGACCGACGACTCGATCTCCGACCTGAAAGTGGATAGTGATTATTCCTTCACGGAGGTAACGATTTCTTTTGATTTGCCTTAATTTCTAGACTCCGCAATTGGGCGAAATGGCGAAGAAGGTCCCGCTCTTGGACGCTGATGTAAAATTTTGGAATTACCGAATAGTTCTTTAGAGAGACGAATATCCAACGATTTATAGCATCTTATTTAGGACGGAACAGACGACATCTCGGACTTGAGGATCGACAGCGACAGTACTTTCACCGAGGTAACTATTTCTTTTGTTTTGACAAAATTTTCTATAGACACCGCGTTTGGGCGGCACTGGAAAAGAGAAAGAGATGCTTGAGGGTTCGACGGCCAAGATGGCAGTTGTTCAGCCGCGCTCATTGGACTTTGAAGGAGATTCATGGCTTGCACATGGAACTGTAAGCCGTTGGTTTTGGCATATTATGCTGTTACTAGGAAGGG
Organism: Mesorhabditis spiculigera; assembly: GCA_958295435.1. Lineage (NCBI taxonomy): Eukaryota > Metazoa > Nematoda > Chromadorea > Rhabditida > Rhabditidae > Mesorhabditis > Mesorhabditis spiculigera. The sequence continues at coordinate 503,589 of CATQJA010002655.1, forward strand.
ACGGCTGTCGTCGACCATGAGCCCAACCCGATCCGCGACTCGGCAGCCTACGAATTTGAGACTCAGTTTCACCGTTCCACTCCTTCCCCCGGACACCAGGAGCACACCTCCGACGACCTTTCGAATGGCTCGCAGGAGGGACAGCAGCAGCCTGTTGACACCGTACGTTTTAATTCCCATACTTGACTTACTCAAACTTTATTTAGAAATCCTTCTCCACAAATGATTCTGGGGATTCGGACCACGAGGAAGGATTTGAGGGAGTCAAGCTCGACGATGGCCCCGTCAGCGAACAGTCGGTCACCGTTTGCCAGAACTATATTTTGGTTCTAGTGGCGGTGAAACCTCGCCCACGGTCCATTTTGAGCAGATCGGGCGCCGCAACTCTGACCTGACGGTTGCTAGCAGCGACATTGAAATCATCCACCATATTGATGCCTGGTATAACAGACACAAATATGAGAATTGTGTTCTTAGGTCCACTAACAGCCAGCCCCCCTACAATCCGCCACTTCTGGCAAGAGCCGACCCTGGCACGAGCGCGCTTGTCCAGGAACACCGCCTGGACAGCCTTAAAAAGAAGAACGAGACGCTCAAGCAGACCATCAACCAGATGAATCGTCGTCTCGATGCCTCGAACGAAGAGTGCGTGTTTCTTTTCGCGGATACGTTGTTTAGGCGTGTCACGTTGGCCAAGAATCTTTCGCAAGCCGAAATGGAGAAGGCGACCTTGCAAGACGAGAAGAAGAAAGCGCAGGACGAACTTTTCAAACTGCACGGGGAAATCAGAAAGCTTAAGGCAAAAGTAACAATCTATCAGTGTTTTATACGCATCGTTGTTCCTAGTTCGAAAGCAGCGAATCATTACGCACCAGCGTCGCCACGTCCAACCGGAAGCTGCGTGAGGAGCTGGACAAGGTCATCGAACAGGCCGAAAGCGCTGACACACATGAGAGTGCTATGCAAAAAAAGGTACATTTCATCCTTTAATTCGTTATTCGGGACTCAGATCGACGAGCTGGAGGCGCGCCTGAAGGAAACGACGACCGCGCAACTGAAAGCTTCCGAAATTTCTGAATGCGCGGAAGCGCAGATTCAGGGACTCTCATTTGAGGTAATTTTCAAGATATCGACTCCAAAATGTCGTTTAGTTGGAACGTCAGAAGCAAGCCTTGGTGGCGGTGATGATGGAGAAGGAGGAGATCACTAAGAAGCACAACCTTCTGCTGAGCGATTTAAAAATGAAGTGGGGTTTGGTAATCGACAGTCAAAATCTTTAGGGAAACTGCTAAAACGACGGAGCGCCTCGGCTTCGACCATAATTTGATGACGAAGCTCGCCCAGGACGAGGTGGCGGAACTGAAGGAAGAGCTTGCCATGACGCAGCGGAAGCTGAACACCAAGACGGAGGAGTACGAGGCGGCGATGCGCCATTTGAAAGATCAGGTTGGTTTTGGAGATAAATTATTCAACAGATTTCAGCTGAAAGGCGACCACGAGAAGCTTCAGAATGCGCTCGCCCTGAAGACTCTCGAAATGATGAACTTGGAAGCAAGGCTGACGCAAGGCCGCGACGCCTACGACAAATTGCAGTAAGGGTTTCAAGCTTAACCACAACTGTCTCTTTAGTCGTTCGACCCAGGAGCAATACCAACAGCTCTCACAGCAGCTCAACACCAGCATTAACGCATTGGTAAACGCACGCTCATTGTCTCCAAAATTCTTGTTTAGAACCAGCAGCTCCACCAGGAGCGCCTAGAAAAAGACGCTTGTGCTGAAGAGCTCTCGACGCTGCGAGCTGAGGTGATTAATTTTGTTGTGAAGTTATGCCGCGCTTTCAGTTTGCTGCTTTACAGCAGCGGCCGGGGGTCGATCCAAATGTGTTGACGCAGCTTCGCCAGCTGGTTGCGGAGAAGACCGAGGAGGTTCGCCTAAATTGTTCTGCAAATCTTTTAATTTAGTGCAACCGCTTGGAGACGGAGTACAATCGAGTGCTCGTCGAATGTGGAGGCCTGATTGAGCGGCAGAAGGAGCTTGAGCTGGACGTTCTGGATCTGAAGGACCAGCTGCGCAACCTTTCCGAAGAGCAGGCGGTACTATTTTCCGTTGCCTGCCTAGTTAAACTGTTTTTCTAGGAGGCGGCAATCAGGGGACGGGCTCGCGACTAATGCACTCGGCCACCACGACACCACCTAGAATTGTTCAAGAGTTTGTATAGATGTGTATTCCCGCGCCCCGGTTTTGTGATGTCTCGCCTTTTTCGGGTATTTTTTATGTCTGTGATACATTGGCCTTGCATATTATTTCTTTTATGCCACTATTTGCTGGTTTCTACAAAGCTGTGATGGCCCGAAAATTGTCCAAATATTAACGGAATTTCGATAAATTTTTCTTTATAACTCGCGGGCAGAAAAACAGATTTTCAAAATGCGGAAAGTGCTGGTCCTGAGAAATTCTAGAAGGGGCTGATAGTGAGAGTTTTGTGTTATTTCGAGTACAGGGTAAAACGGTAGATCTAACTATATTTAGTCCGGAAAAACTATCTGGAAACTTTGGTCAACCGGCCATCGTTTGTCTAAAAGTTACATTTATTGTATTTTTCCTCAAAATTGCAAAGTTTTTGCGTTTAGGATTAGCGAACACAAATCAGAAACACTTTTCGCGATTGATATTTGCAAGATTGGGCTTTGAGAAAAAAACTTTAGTTTGTTTTTCGTCTGCCTTTCCCTTTACCCCAATTGACCCAATGCCCTTCTCTCATTTCCACCAAAGACTCCCCCCTCGACAGAGAACAGAACCGAAAATTGGTGTATCTCCATCTTGTTGGTTGACCGCCTTGAAAATAAGTTCGCATTGGTTCCCCGCAAGATTTGTCGGCATTATTTGGTGAGAGCCGGGCGAGAACTTTTGAGGCCGATCCCCGACTCCTCTTCAGAGCCCAACCCGCTACGATGGTTATCTCCGAGTCAAGCGACGATGCGAGGAGCATGAGGTGTAGAGGAAGAGGAGCAGGAGGTGCGCATGTTTGGAGAGGCTCCTTCTCTTCGAGTAATGGTTCCTTTTCGCGTCTTCCTCTCTAGTCTTTCTGCCTTCGTCTTACTGTCGGCTATCTGATCGTGCTGCTCCCCACCTCTCTGCACGGAGATCCATCCAGGGCTCACCCTCCTTTTGCCTCGGGATGGCCTCAAGCACATGAAGAGGAGAATGGAGGTGGTGCTCGGCCGCAGATGGATATGTTACGCAATCATACAGACGTGTTGAGGAGGACAAAGTTTTTGCGGAGGATGATTGATTTAAAGGAGCATGACCCTGTGGGGGTATCAATCTTTAGGGCAACGTTTAGAGGAGATTCAGAATCTTATAGAAACAGGCATATAAAAAATTATACAAAATGAGTTAAACCAAGGCGATAAAAGCTAAAAAAGTGAATAAATATGGATTTTTCAAACTTCCGGCAACAGAAGCTAGAGGGGCTAGAGGCCTCATTGCCATCCCAAAACCAGCGAATTGTGCAAAATGAGATAAACTGGAGCGATGAAAGCTAAAAAGGTTATTAAATATGAATTATTCATACTTTCGATAAAAATCAAGAAGGAGCACGAGCTCGTTTTTCAAATCCCAAACTGGAAGCTGAACTTTAATATTTAATCCAATAACTTAATTCTTTCTAGTTATTTTGGAAGCCGATAAATAATTTTTGTATGAATTTAAACCTAAATTGTCAATCAGTAAAGATTTCTAAAAATAATTTAGCAAAAGAACAACTCTAGGTTTGTTGGTTGTTAATTTCCGGAAAAAACGAACTATCGTTTTTTCGAAAAGGAGCACGAGCGATCTCCTCTCAATCGCTAAACCAGGAATTTTTGATCAACCGCTGAACTTACCCGACCCGAACGTCATGATCCATGCTCAACTTTTTATCTCGATCTCCCAAATCTGCACCCGCAAAAAGCCCAATTCGCACAATTCCAATCTTCCCCCAACGTTAATGTCTCCAATTTTGCCACCTCTTGCTCCTCAATTTGCTCGGTTGTCTCACCCTGGTAGTCTAAATGGTTCTCGAACTTACGTGCGCACCTGGATGACCTTCACGCTTTTCTCACCCATTTACACATCCCTCCACCGCAATAAAGTCTGTATTAATGGCAGGAAGTGTCGGGATTTTTTTTCGATTTCTTCCGGTGGTCGTAGGTTGCTCTTTTCTACCTCTAGCTCACCCGCTTTATGGCAATTTCAACCCTCATTTTTTCCAGGACTCACCTTTTTATTACATTGTATCTTTCCCATCTCCTCCTCCCCTCGAGACTGTCACCACCGGAAGGGATCCACCAGCCTGTATATTGCTTCATTTTCACGGCTGCCAGGCTCGCTGACATTTTTTACTTCGGGTGGAACAGAACCGGTAGTTGGCAATAGGGGCGGCGCGTTTTCCTTGAAAATTATCCGGGCAGACCCCCCCGAGAACGAGGTGGAGCTGATTTTTATTGTTAGCTCTGCTTGGCTAAATGTCAATTTTTGCTCTCGATATTTTTGGACCTTTGTAGATAGTGCTTTTTGCTGTTTATAAGCATTATTTGTTTAAAAAATAGCTAGAAAGATTTTTCATTAATGTTTTCACATTTTTAAGTTAAACAGCTCTGAATGTCACCATCCCTTTAATCCGTCAGGCAGTGATTCTAGGCTTTGAAAACAATATAGAAGCTAATTTTCATTGCAATTTCTCGCAATCGAGGATTTTTCTTTATTTTATATTATTTTTAAACGCCCAACGAAAACGCTGTAAAATTTTGAAATGCAGGAAATTTTGATATCTTGATTAAATTAAGCATTTATTCCCTTAAAAACGATTTTATTTGAATTCCATCGGTTTATAATATTTTAAGGGAGCAGAATGCAGGGAATTTTGATTTGCGAGCCAAATAGACGCGAACTTTTGGTGGCACTGTCCCTTTGAAACGGAATTTAGTTTCCAAAGAGGAAATTTTTAATTTAGCAGCTTTAATTATAGTAGATAAATAAAATTAATCCGAATATGATAACCATTCCTATTCTTGCAAATTAACCTTTTACTAATTTCACTCAAGTTCTCATGCTCAAAACCTTAGCTCGTTCTCCCCTAGTGTATCCTGTACTCTGGACGTTGATTCCGAGCCGATACTGCCCCCCCCCGCCGGCATCCCTGACCCCCACCAAAAAATGGGCTTGGATCGGAAACGAGTTCCCCTTGACCTTATAGAGCCGATCCCGGCGGCGATGATTCGCGCATTTCGGGTGTGGGATAGATAGATAGCCCTAGAGCTTTCCATCCCCTTTAAACAAGCACTCCTCTGCAGCACCCCCACACCACCTTGTCTGGTCTATTCCAAAGGATCCGGATCTTGTCTTGAACTATTGTCTACAATTAGCCCCCCCTCTCATTCTCCACCCTCCTGCCCCTCTTCCTTCCGTCGTGTTCCCCACTCCATTTGCCCCCCCGGTCTGACCCAATGGCCTGACGCTGACGGGGGCCGATCTCCCCTCCTACTCCGGGTGTCTTCCGACTCATTTTATGCTCATGCTCGCCGGTTAGGTGGTTCTCAGCGCGAGAGGCGCTTCTCACCATCCATCATTTGTCTAGGATTGTGCATTTTTGTAGAGAAGCATACTATAAACCCAATTTTTTATTTATTAATTAATTGTGAATTTTATGCTAGGTTTGAGAAAGTTATGACTTTATTTTTTCCTAGTTATAAAATAGAAAAATGAAAAATGTTGTAATTTTGATAATTTTTGAGATCTTGTCCATTAAGATTGTTATACATATACTTTTAATGCGTATTGTAATTACCCCAACATCAGGGAAAATCTTGACATTACCACTTTTGCACATATTTCAAAGCCGTGAGCCGTTACTATACTTTTGACGCGCATACCTAAGAAAAACTCTAGAATCAATAGAATTCTTTTGAAATATCATTTTATGTTTTTGGAAAACGCCTAAGTGTCCAGCTGTTAAATTTTTATAATTTCAATTAATGCGTATACCTCGAGACTAGCTACTAGTCTCTGTCTTCACAACTCCTTTAAAAAGCGGGGGAAGGGACGATTCAATAGAATTTTTCTGCGGCAGCGACACGCACCCAGTTGATTACGCAATGTAAAGACGCGCTTGTGCGTCGCGTGTCGCGGTGGAATCAAAATCTATAGAGAACCTATAGTCATGTCCTTCTCGTCCCCCTTCACCTCCAACGGAGCCAATCTCTGCCCAAAATTCCACGCACCCGTGGCCAAAACTTATCACCCCGCCATCCGATTTATTTACGGCTCTACGTCCTGACCTCCAGCAAAATCTGACCACAATTCCCTTTCGGCGAACGCCGGCTAGGAATCGGTGCAATTCCGGCGTGAAAAATCTACTACACACGGGTATTTCACCTGAAGGCGTGAAGCGGCTTGAACACGCCACCCCTTCTGGCTCTCTCGCTCTCTCTCTCGCTCTCTCTCTCCCTCTTCATCTGCAGCCCCCGCCCCCCAGAATGGAATTCCCCCGTCTTCAAAAGCCAAAGATGGGCAGTGTTTAGGTGATGGTTCTTTGGGGCTGGAAAACGAGTGACACTTATCCTGAAAATCGGATGATTCCTGGGGCACCCCCCTTCAGCTTCTTCCTGTCAAAGCACCACCCCCCCAAAAATTGGAGATAAAAGAATATGTAAACAGATGAAAGCACACAACCCGTTTTAGAGGCTGGATGGGTAGATCTTTTAAAATCACGTGGTGTGGTTGGGAAATTGGTGCTCTTTGTTGATTTAGGAAGAGATTAGGCGGGGAAGATCGTATACCTTAGAAAATGCTGTATCTCACTAGGCAGGTGAAATCGTCTGGAAGCCTGATGTTTAAGGTTAATCTATTTTGAAAGATTTTGGAGCTATTTCCGGTCTCATTATTGTTGAGAAATTGGTGTGTTAATGGATTTTGAGGGATACGGTTTACTTTTTTGCCCAAAAATCTCAAAAGTGTCGAAATTTTTGATATTTACCCTAATTTTTGCAGATTTTTTGATATCATTCGATAGAGCATGCAAAAATATACCCAGAATGTTAATGAAGGCTAAAAATAATGTATTATAAAAAGTTATGGCCAAGCAGAAAATAATCTTTGAAAATCGACATTTTCGCTATTTTTGGCATTTTCACTATTTTCCCTTTATTTAAAATAGCGATAATAGAGATATTTAATAAAACATTCCAATAGAGCATCGAAAAGAGAAGATTTTTATCGATAAATTTGCTGGATAGCCAATGAATTTAAAAAAATCTATTGTAAAATCCTGATTTTCAGAGTTCAATTAAATTTCAACATAAATTCAAATCTATTTCCGGTCCCTCATTCTTTTCCCGATCCGCACCACCCACAGTTTCTCAAGAAATCGGGAATTTCGTTAGAGGTAGATCTTTATCTCTGCAAAGGCCTCTCGCTCCTGGTTGTCGCTTTTAAAATTTGAGTGCTTCCGGAAGAGGTCGTGTGGAGGATGGGATAAATCGCTATTAGGACAGTCATAACATAGCTTTCAGGGGAGGGGAGATCCTCAGGAGCACGATCACTTAATTCTTGATGGCCCTCGGGGGGCAGATCCTCACTTTTTCACTCTCTTCAAGCTTTTATATCGTACATTTCTCCAGGGTTACGATATCAATTTCTGTGACTAGCTCTTGCTCGGGATTGTTCGCTCAGGGCACAAGAGATCCAGCTCACTTTCGGATAGGTGGATCTCCGGGGGGTTTTGTTCAGTCTGAAGCGGGGAGTCTGAGGTGAAGAGGGCTCTAGACCTGGGGCTCATCCGGTTTCCTAGAATCACCGATTGGAGGCCGAGGTGTTCGAGCAGCAGACTCGTCGCGGGGGCTAGTAGGGCGGCCCGCAAAAAAGCGGGTCAAGCAAGGGGGGTGAAAGTCGGGAAGAGAGGTAGGGGGGGAGGGTGACGATCAGTTTTTTAGGTTTTAGCGAATGCAGTATGCGGGGGAAATTGGGGGTTATTGGGTGTGGGGGGGGGAATGGTATTGTTACTGGTTTTGGGTGGTTATGTGGGTTTTCGCGGATTCTGGAGGGTGTCCCCAAAAAAGAGAAACTTCGCTCGAGCTAGTCGGAGAAGTGTTGGATTTTTATGATTTTTATACCATTCGAAAGGCGAATAAAATAATAATTTTCGTTTTTTAACTTTATTCAGATTTTCCAAGGTTTTCGCCGTTTTTTTAAAAATTCGGTTTTTTGAGTGTCAAAATGTCAGCGAAATATGGCCTTTTCCAGGTGTTTCCGGCCTCAAAAACCGAAGTTAAATTAGTACATCTAGAAAACGAAAAGCGCTTTTTTTCGCCGTTTTGAAAGCTTTCGATAGCCACCAAAATCATAAAAATCGGACATTCCTCCGCGCCGCTAGAGGCTTTTTTCGTTTCCACCAGTTTTTAGCTTCCAAAACTGATGCTCCATTTTCCACGCCTAAATTCAAATCGCCATCCTTAGCACTCCCCACAACATGCGTGACCCCGAAACTTTTGGATACTTTACGGGCCCCCCTGCAACCGAGCCCCTGATGATATCGTGCTCCCCCTGGAGCTCTCCCGGGAGGTCGATGTGACCCACGGGGAGGTTAGGAGTAATGCCCTTGAACTGTCCCGAGCCGTCGAGGCCACAAGCCTTCAGCCCTCCCTTCATCAATACCGACCCGAACCCCCGCCATCTACCAGTTATGCTCAAAGCGATAGATACCCTCCGGCTCGTGACTCCACCCCCACCCTCTAGAGGATTGCGTAACTAGGCACTGATCTCCTCTAGACATCTAATCTTCGTCTAGAAAAAGATGGATGGGATTTGGTGGTGCACTCTGATAGCTCTAGCTCAAGCTCAAGCTCAAATATTTACCGTATAACCTCTGCCTTTTTCACTCGTCTGGAAAGGAGTAGCTTAATAGGTCAGGCTCAGGCTTAGCCCTGGGCGTAGGCTTGGGCTTATGCTTAGGATTAGTCTTCGGTTCAGGCTTAGGCGTAGGCTTAGGCTCAGGCTTAGACTTCGGTTTCGGCTTAGGGTCTGGATTAGGCTTAGATCAGGCTTGGCTTAGGCTTAGCCTAGGGTTAGGCTTGGAGCTTGTGCTTAGGATTAGGCTTAAGCTCTGGTTTAGGCTTATATAAAGACAATGCAAAACAGAACTTTTTCACAATTTTTCATTAAAAAGAAATTTTGAATATTTTTAAGGTACGGCTTTCCCTATGGACAATACGGTATCTACATCTATATCTACGCTTTCCCCACGTCAACTCCCCTTAAATATTTTCTAGTCTGTGCTCCCTGCGGACTACGCCATTTTTTCGACAGTTGTTTTCGCGCGCCTGGCAACCAGCCTATTAGGTCTTTCAAGGGGGAAGACACCTCAAAAACCCAAAGAAAACCCGCGCCGCGCGCGTTAGATCGGCATCGCCACGCACCCTAAGTTTCCGTCCCTTCCCAAATCTTGACGTATTATTGTAACCGCCCGGAAAACCTCTTCAGACTGTTTGTGAACGCGGGCCAATTTTTTGGCGAGAACCCCCCGAGCCGAGAGTATCCTGTTTACCGGTCGTACATGTAAATTTCAAGGCCAAATCTGGAGGGGGATGGCTGCGGGAACCCCGTAGCAAATTGACCGGCCATCCGCCCCCGTAACGGGTTTTTGGGGTTATAAATGGAGGGTATTAAATGGGGTATTTGAAATTTGGTTGGAAACGGTTTTTGGCGGACTTTTGGTTTTGAAATAACCTTCAAAGATGCGCTGTTTTCCTGATTTCTGAAAAATTGACATGCTAGATGTGCGTCTCGTGCCTAAGCCTAAATAAACCGAAGTTTCACCTAAGCCTATACTTAAGCCTTAGCCTAAACCTAAGCCTAAGCCATTAGATCTCCTAATCTAGAGCTTAAGGCCAAGCCTAATCTCCATCCAAGTCGAAACTTAAGTCTAGCCTAAACCTAAGTTTCGCCTAGGCCTAATCCTAAGCCTCAGCGTAATTTTAAGTTTTAGCCCCGTAAGTTTTAGAATTTTGAGGTATGAAGTCCCACCACCCCTTGTTTTCCTGCCCTTACCTATACCCCCCTTTTTTTGTAGGTTCAACGGAACGAAAGCGTACAGACCCCCCCACTCCAAATCTGACCCATCTGAACCTGTTTTGAAATGATCCTTAGCCAGCCTGCTACCCCCCTCCCATCGCGTTGCCAAATCCCTATTTGGCAGCTGACCACTTCACGAATTTGGCAACGGCGGAGACGAGGAGGTGTCTGTCGAAATGGACAGCCCTCCCCCCCTCCGATGCGCTGCCCCCGACAGATTGTAATCTATCGGGTCTTTAAAAGAATTGTTCAGACCGAACGGAACTTAGATTTTTGGGGCCTGATTTCGGGCACGAGGCAAATTTTTTTATAGGAATTTCCTTTGGGCGGGGGGTAGTTGGGGAATGTGAGGTTTGAGGATCTCTTGATTTTGAGGATCGCGTGTTTTTTGGAATATAGTGTAATTAGTAATTTTGAGGGTAGAAGTAGCTTCTGGATCGAACCACTCAGGCGATCTTGAACTGCTAGAAGACGCTGTTTTTTAGTATGATTCAATTACTAACTTTTAAATTTGAATTGCTTGCTTTCTGACCGTGGAATCAAATTCAAGCAGTTCGGGCCATTCAAGAAATAATTGACAATAATTCCTCGAATCCGTCCGAAAATTCAGACTCCGTATAAAGCGCTATTTCTAAAAACTGACCTTCTAAGTACCTCAGGAACAACTTCAAGGAGGTCAGACCACTAGGGAATATTTGGTAACTGGAGCTATCAATTTTTAAGCAAAAAAAATAGCTACAATCTATTTCCTAAGTACGCTTGAAACAACTTCAAGAAGGACGATATTTGCAATAACTGAAGCTATGGTGATTTAAGAAATGAACTTTAACGACTTTCCTAAGTACGAGAGCAGCAGCTCCAAGATCGGACCACCCAAGCCCCCAATTTGGCAATAACTCGGCGAGTCCGTCCGGAACTGCTGAAGATGGCCCTATCCGCCCTCGCTGCAGTCCCGTGCGATCACCCCAAGCCTTCACATGGCCCACCCCAGATGGGCTGACCACCATCTGATAGCAATTCCGGTATAAAAGCCCTACCTCCGGGGGGCCCGTGCTAGATTCAAGGCGTGGCCAGGGAGTACGGGTGGTGCCACTTCGCCTCCCTTCAGCTTCTTCCTCCCTCTGGCATTACCATATTTGTATTCTGAGGTCATCAGATCGAAAAAGGGGGTGGTGCCACCTTCTGGCAATAGTGAGTGTGAGGGAGGGCTTTCAAAGCCCGAAGCCATCCATTCCACCTCACTCCCCCCTTCCATTCCATACCGTCCGCCCCCCCACCCCCATGCCCCCAATCCCCCATTATTCCACCCCCCCTCCTGTCTCCTCCTCTTCTACTCCTCCCCCTCTTCTTCCCCTCCATCACAATACATCGTCCTCTACTGTGGGTCTGGGCTCGGCCCGACGATCAGCCGTTCGTGTTAGAGGTGCCAGGCTATAGCATTCACATTCACCCATTCCCTTTCTTCTGTTTTTTTTGCGCGGCGCGGAGGCGCTGCTGGGTGTAGTACTATTCGTTGATTGGCTTGTAGAAGTCAGAATATTTGGTCGGCTGTTTTTTAAAGTAGGATATTTATGTACGCTATAAAACTTCGCAAAGTGTTGAAAGCAGCTCGTTTTTGGCTACGGTACATTTCCTAAAAACTAGTTATTGACAAGATGCCTTAATATTCTAATCCATAAGTCTATTAAAACTAATAAAACGCCTCAACGAGAATTTCGTTTTCTCAAAATTTTTTAGACTTAGAAGCCAAAAACTTAAAAGTTTAAGCTTAGAATATGAATTTTACCTAAAATTTCAAAAGTGGAATTTACCTATCAAATTGTATTTTACGACCTAAACACCCCCATTTAATTTACCACCTAATCAAATCCGTTTTCCCCCCTTGTTCCAATCCCGCTAGCCAAAACACACCTCCCCCATTTCGTCGCCCTCCTGTTTACACGCCCTCTATTACCGGCCCCCCAATTGCAACATTTTCCATTTTCCGCTCCCCTTGCTACTAATCGAATATGTACTGTCCACCCAGAGGTCTATTTTAGACCCCCGGGAATTAACAAAATTTTTCTAAACGGACTGTAAACAGAATCTACCAAATCGACCTTTCCAATACCTTTAAAACCATTTTCCGCTTGTTGTCCGCCCCCGAATGTGCAACCCTGTTCAGCCCCAGGATTTATTACAGGTAAGGGCCCTCGGTGTCTACCGTCCACTCCACATCAACCACCCTCCTCCACCTCCTTCCTTCCCATCTATTCTATGCCCTCAACCGCCGACGTCTCCGACGTGTCTTCTGGCTGGGAGCGCGTCTCCGACCACGACTCGCAGGTTCGATTTGTGCTCAAATTTTTTTGTGTACTTTTTGTGTATTTTTATGTTTTTCCTTGCTTTTTGTCGACTGTCTTGGTGGGTAAGAAAACTTTATTACTTTGAAAAACCGGAAATAAGATTTTTTGAAGCACAAAAAGCGTCTTCTAGCAGGTCGGAAAAGTTTCCGATTTTGACGATTTTGCTATCTATCGAAAACTCTTAAAAAGGCGAGAATACTAAACCAGTTTTCTTTTCTAAATGAAACATGTTATACGTAAAATTTTGAGTTTTGAAAAATTTGAAACCAACATTTGGAAAACGATGGAAACCGTTGAATTATTCGAGATCCGCATGTGAATCTCCGATTTCACGGCAACAGGATGCCCGTTTTTCCAGAAAACACTACTTTTTCCAATTAAAAATAATTTTCCATGAAAAATTTTAGAAAACTAAATCCTCTTTTTTTCGCATTTTCAAGGGCTTTCCAATGGTGTAAAAACCATATCAATCCGAGCTTCCGGCGAACCGCTAGAGGATGTTGCTCTCGAGCTTCTCGAGCTACGATTTTTCTAGCAATACCTTTTCAAAATAATGATTTTCGTAGTAGTTGTAGTAATTATAGTTAGATAACGTCTAATACCCTCAATTTTTGTGTATTTCCCCCTGTTTTTACTTGCGTTTTGTCGAACTGTCTCGGTGGTCAACCCCTGTCTTCGCCGTTGGCACCTATTCGCCCCCCATTATGTCTCGTCTCGTTCTCCTCCTCGCTCCGCCCCCCACCCGGGCCGCGTCGGATACTGATCGTCTAATTGCGTGTCTCCCGTGTTTCCATCGTCCTCCTCCCGCTGGCTCCTCGCTCCCCCTCCTCCTCCACCTCCGCCTCCTCCTCTCAGGCTCACACATCGTGGACCTGTGCCGCCTCGACCACCCCCAAAAAGTGCGCCCGGTCGCACGGTAGTTAACGGATTAAGTGATGTCACATTTTATACCTTTTCTATTTTTATTTTATCTCTATTGTAGTATCTAAATTCTAAAAGTACTAAAAACTAAAAATACCTTTAAACCTCTTAGATTTTATTAAAACTCCAGCTCAGTTTTGCAAGCCAAGACCTGGTGTTTACAGCCTCCATTCCAGCAGTTTCCGAGCCCCTGAAATCAGCCCATTTACGAATTCGGGGCTTATCTGGCCTGCCGTCGATAGTTCTTCTTTGTACCTACCGTAGGGACTTACGAATTCGTGCGGCTTATCAGTTCCGGTGTAGCTTCGGCATAAAAGGGATCTGCTGATCGAAAAAATCAGAATAGTTGACTATCTCGAGCCCTCTGCGATTTTCTAGCTCTTCTAAAGAATTTCTCGAAGCCCACAAACCCATCATAACATTGCCTCCACCACTTACAGGCCATTAGCCACAAAGAGCTCCAGCTCCACGCCACCTCCTCCTCCCGAATCCGAGCCTCCTAGACCTCCACCTCCCTCTGTGTGTAACCTCGAACCCGACAGGCTCTTCGGATCGATGCGCATTTGAGACATGAATCTCGGACCCGCCCGCGGGCCGACCCGAGACCATCACGCGCCCTAATTTCCACGCCCGCCAGAGCACCAAAAGCGGGCCCCCGCAGGCTCCTCTATAAGTTAATGAGCACAAGCTTTCCTCACTCATTGATTTTATTAGAGCTTACTTTGATCCTTAAAAACGTCATTGAAAATAGTCCCAAACATCCTCTTGCTCCTCCTCCTCATCCTTGGGTCGAGTGCCCTGTTTTCCATGTTGCTTTGAAGTGGTCTGTTAGTCTTGGTGGTGAAATTTCGGGTATAAGGTGTTATATTTCGTTTAATTTCCAGACTAGCTCGTCCCCCGGAGCCATGTGGAACGGAGAGACTCCGTATTGGCACGGACAAGAAGACATTGTCATCTCCGGTGTCTCCGGAAGATTCCCACAGTAAGTTTTTACCTTTTTAATAAATTGGATGTTGTAAAATTAATATAGTTTTGGCTTAATTACTATATTACACTTTTTCTAGATCCGAAAATGTCAAGGAATTCGGAGACAAGCTCCTCGCCGGAGAGGACTTGGTCACCGAGGACGACAGTCGCTGGCCGCCGGGTAATTTTTGCAGCTTTAATTTTTATATGCATTAATCTTCTAGGCTACTACGATCTGCCCAAGCGCCACGGAAAGCTGAAGGAGCTCAAGAAATTCGACGCCTCTTTCTTTTCCGTCACGCCGAAACAGGTAAGAATACGTTCCGATCTTTGCCTTTTGTTCCCAAAACGTTCCGGGGAATGACAAAATTTCGGTCGCAAAAATTCCGATTGTTACGGCTACAAATCGATACCAACGACCGGTTGACGTGACTCATATTTAGGCCAACTACCTCGACCCGCAGGTCCGAAAATTGCTCGAGGTCACCTGGGAGGCTCTCGTCGATTCCGGTAGGTCGAGGGGGAGAATCAGCCTCAAAAACACAAAAATCACCCTAAAACCCCGCAAAAAATTCCGATACACTCCCAATTTGTCAGTGCAAGCCTGCCATCGTGATCTACCCCCCGGGGTCTTGCTCACAGTGCGGTGGGTGAGCTTGGGGCCTGGCTCGGGAGTGCTGGCGAGTGCTGGGCGGCCTTGAACCCTAGGCGACCTAGTTGCGATGCACCCCTTCTGCCCCCTTCGAATACTCTCGGCCTCTCGTCCTCCTCCACCTCCTCCTCCTCCTCATCGTCGCAAAACACCCCCGGAGGGCACCAGCAGCTCGTCAACTGGACTTGTGGAAGAGGGGGAAATCTGGTTTATGGGGTGTGAGGAGTTTGCGGATTTTGGCCGGTTTCGGGAATTATTCGCGTGATTTGGCAGAAGCTTACAAAAACGACGTCATATAGCAAAATCGTAGAAGCAGAAAATTCTTGAAACCGCTAGAACTGGTTACCTTATGGTCAATTTCGCAGTTTTCCGACCTCTGCACGCTCGAGCTCAACCAAAAGTTCAGCCTCAAAAAGACGTGAAACGTTATGATTTTTTAATACCATAGAACCGATTAAAACTATAAAAACTACGATAATTTCCCAATACCTCGATATCTGCTCTAATGAGCACGATCACAAATGATGTAGCTCCCCCCTAGCCGTGACGTACCTCACGTCACTCTCCGCAATTTCCATATACGCTACATCTTGCACACCCCACAGAACAGACCTCAAGAACAGGCTCATGCTCCCTTCTCTGAGAACGATCTTGCCAGTGTGAGACTGCACGCTCGAGTTTGTGCTCGATGACTCATTGCTCTGCTCGCGCCACCATGACCCCCAGGCTATCCCTCCCTGGTGCTCCCACCAGACTATAGGCAGCACGTGAAAGGAAGCTTCTCAAAACGAATGAGGATTCTTGATTAAAGGCTCAAAAACTATGGGGCCATTTTCCACTATCTGTTTCTCGTGCTTTCTCTCTCTCTCTCTCTCTCTCTCTCTCTCTCTGTCTCGCTATCTAGCAGAGAGCATTGATCTTTAAAGACCCCGGTTGGGTGTTCGCTGCTTATCTTGTCTATACCCTATAAAAAAGCATGGTCAGGCATTATGGCGCGATTTTTTTATCAGAAGGAGAAGCTGGGGTGGTTTTTTAGCAGGGAGAGGGGTGATAGTAAAACATAATTAGAATCTGGAAAAGTGAAAAGGAAATCGTAAATCAAAAATTTGAATTGAATTTTAGGAATCGACCCGGCCCAGCTCCGCGGCACCAACACCGGAGTGTTCGTCGGATGCTCGGCTTCCGAGACTGGAGGAGCCCTCACACAGGTATGAAATTTTCAGGAAATTTAGTTGTAACGATTTTTGTAAGGAACCTAAAGCGAAAGGTTTGGAAATACGTTGTTTTTGCGGTTGTAGTTAACGAGCATGACCTTAAAAAGTTGTATTTCAGTCTGTGAGGCTTGAAAATCAGCTTAAAAAGTCTATATGTGTTTTTAGGCTTTGAGAATGAGCTTGAAAAGTTATTTTCGTGTCTTTATAGATTGATGATTCCTTTAAAAACTTGATTTTGCATTTATAAATCGTAAGAATTACTTTAGAAAGTTGTTTTTGTGCTTTTATAGCCTTAAAAAGTTGTTTTTTTTATTTTTGGCTATCGAAACCACCTTAAAAACCGAATTTACATACATCCACAATTCCAGGATCCGGAAACCGTAACCGGATACACATTGACGGGATGCGTGCGGTCGATGTTCTCGAACAGAATCTCGTTCACATTCGACTTCCGCGGCCCCTCATTCTCCGTGGACACGGCCTGCTCCTCGTCGCTGCTCGCCCTCCAGCTGGCCGTCGATGCCATCCGACAAGTAATTTCGTCCTTAAAAAACTATATAATTTTTTCCCAGGGCCAATGCGACTCGGCCATTGTCGCCGGAGCCCACTTGACCCTCACGCCGACGGCCGCCCTCCAGTTCTTGCGCCTCGGCATGCTCTCAGACAAGGGCTCTTGCCGCTCGTTCGACGAGTCGGGTGAGTTCAGGCTCATTTTCTTCCTTCTGTCATTATCCTGAAAATTAAAAACATAAAAATTCGATTTTAGGCGACGGCTACTGCCGTACCGAAGGCGTCGCTGCCATCCTTCTGCAGCGCAAATCTAAGGCTAACCGTGTCTACGCCACCGTCTTGCACGCCAAGTCCAACACGGACGGAAACAAGGAACAGGGTAAGATCAAGATTATATTATTTTTTACCCATTTTTCAGGCATCACCTTCCCATCGGGTGAGCGCCAGGCCCAGCTCCTTGAAGAAGTCTACTCCGAAGCCGGAGTCGACCCCAACACCGTCTACTATGTGGAATCCCACGGAACTGGTACCAAGGTATGCCTATTAATGCCTAACTGCTACCTCTCTATACCTTAGGTCGGTGACCCACAAGAGGCCAACGCCATCACCCAAATCTTCTGCAGCAACCGTGAAACCCCGCTGCTCATCGGATCCGTCAAATCCAACATGGGACACGCCGAGCCGGCCTCGGGCTTGTGCTCCGTCGCCAAGATCCTGCTCTCCGTCTCCCGGGGCCTGATCCCCCCGAACTTGCACTACAGGAGCCCCAACCAGTACATCCCGGGTCTCAGCGACGGCCGCCTGCAGGTCGTCACCGAGCCGACCCCACTTGAGAGCGGAGTCATTGGAGTGAACTCCTTCGGATTCGGAGGTTCCAACACTCACGTCATCCTCAAGTACGTGCCACTCCCAACCTACTTATCTTATTTTTAGGGTCGCCGACCACGAGGCCAAGCCCCTCCCAGCCCCTGAATTCACGAAGGTGCTCTGCTACTCCGGCCGTACCCAGGATGCCGTCAACCACGTCTTCGAGAATGTTGAGGCTCACGCCGGAGACTACTACCTCCAACAGCTCCTGGCCAACCAGGCCAATCTGCCACCAAAGGACACTCCCTTCCGTGGATACATGCTCCTCAACCGCAAGGGAGAACTCCCACCTATCAAGGATGTCCAGAAGGTTTGCAGCTTCTTAATACACCACTAACTGACTGATTTAGGTGAGCATCACCGAGCCCCGCCCCGTCTACTTCATCTACTCTGGAATGGGCTCCCAATGGCCAGGAATGGCCCAAGATCTGATGGCCATCCCCGTCTTCAACGAGTCGCTCCTCAAGTGTAGCCATGCTCTCGACGAATTCGGAGTGGACGTCTACAAAATGCTCCAAAGCTCCGACCCATCCCAATACAAGAACAACACCCTCAACTGCATGCTCGCCATCTCCGCCATCCAGGTCGCCCTCACCGATCTGATGAAGCACCTCGGAGTCGAGCCCGATGGTATCATCGGACACTCCACTGGAGAAATGGGATGCGGTTACTGCGATGGAGCCCTCACTGCCGAGCAGACGATGAAGCTCGCCTACCACCGTGGAACTTCGATCATGAACTCGAAGATCGAAGTCAAGGGCGGCATGGCTGCTCTTGGAATCACCTGGGAGGAGGCTTCGAAAAACTGCCCTCCTGGAGTCGTCCCCGCTTGCCACAATGCCCAGGACAACGTCACCGTCTCGGGAGATGCTGAAGCCATCGACAAGTGGTGCGAGGAGCTGAAGGCCAAGGACATCCTGGCCCGTGCCGTCGATTCTTCCGGAATTCCCTTCCACTCGCCGGCCATGCTCAAGGTCAAGGAGCCCATGTTGGCTGCCATGCGACAGGTCGTCACCGAGCCGAAGCCCCGCTCTTCGCGCTGGATCTCGACTTCGATCCCGGAAGATGAATGGGACAGCGAGCTGGCTTCGACTTGCTCTGCCGACTACCACGTCAACAACGCGTGCAGCCCGGTGCTGTTCTACGAGGCTCTTCAGAAGATCCCGCCAAACGCCGTCACCATCGAGTTGGCGCCGCACTCGTTGATGAACGGAATTCTGCGCCGATCTTTGCAGAAGACCGTCTCCAACGTTGGGCTGATGAAGCGTGATGTGGAGAATGAGCTTGAGCAATTCCTCGGAGCGCTCGGAAGGGCCTACCAGGCCGGAGTGACGATCCACGTCGAGAACCTGTACCCAAGGGTTGAGGGCCCAGTGCCCAAGAACACTCCCATGATTGGACCCATGTGGAAATGGGACCACTCCCACGACTGGCCGGTCATCGACGGCAAGTTGATGGCTTCCGGAGGTGGTGGAGGTCTGCCCTCCTCGGCCTCGTACACCATCGACCCGTTCGCCGCCGACTCCAAGGAGGCCTACCTCCTGGACCATTGCATCGACGGAAGGGTCCTGTATCCGTTCACCGGCCATATGGTAATTTTAGCTCACATTAATGGATGATCTTTCTCTCAGGTGCTCGCCTGGAAGACGCTCTGCAAGCTGAAGGGAGTCGACTTCTTGAAGACGCCCGTCGTTCTGGAGAACATCAACGTCTACTCGGCCACGATTCTCACCAAGCCAAGTAGGCGAAAAATATTGGGTTTAAAATTGGTTTAGTCAAATTGGACTGCGTGATCACGCCTGGAACCGGGCAGTTCGAGATCATCTTCGACGACCAGGTGGCGGCTTCTGGACATATCTACATTCCGGACGACACGCAGCCGGCGTACTACGGAAAGGTAGGAAAATTTGAGCTTGAGGTTTTAGTTTTGAGCATCAAAAAAGACTTGAAAGCCAAGAAAATGAAATTTAAAGTTTAGATTTACAGTTTAAAAATTTTTTGTAAACAATTTAAACCCCAAATTTACAGCTCGAAGACATCCGCACTTCCGAAATTGCCGACCGCATCGAGCTCGACACCGAGGATGCCTACAAGGAGTTCCTCCTCCGAGGTCAGCCCTTTTTGCAACACGGGAATCATGCCAGCCCCGCCCGAGCATGACCACAAAAACGCACTTTCACCGCGCGTGAGCGCGCCCCCCGCGCTGCTCTATCCGTTTTGACCGGCTACTACGTAAACGGGTCTGGAAAGCGGCCATTCATCATTCGTTCACCGAACTGCAAATTCTTGTCGATGGCCGGAAAGGGTGGAAAAGAGGGCGGCGCAGGCGCTTTCCATGGGCCCCGCAGCGGAAAGGCGGCAAAAAACGTTTCGTCATTTCTTCGCGAACAATCGAGTGGCTATATGGCTGTCTCGGTTGATAAGATTTGAGCACGGCCATAGATGGGGAGCACCAGGGAAATCAACAATTTTTGAGGCCGGGATCGGTGTGAGAGGGAATGATATACAAGCTTCGGTTTTTTGCACTTCCAGGATTTTTCTAACCTAAATAAATATAGAAAAATTCAATTTTTGTAATAGAAAAGAAGAAAGCGTTTCCATATCGTTTTTGCTATCTTGAAACGCCAGAAGCAAACGAATTTCGGTTAAAAATACTAAAATAGAGAATTACGACAAAAATTCAGATTTTTAGGCGGATTTCTAAGTTTTTTACACATTTTTCCAGCTGAAAATAGCTAAATCGTACTAAAAATATTATTAAAATACTTCTTATTACGCTTATATTGCTATCTAACCTCATAGGAAAAAATAGTTTTATACCGCAATTTTGCGAATAAAATTACAGATATTTAAGTTTTTTCAATTTTAAAAAAATAATCTTTAGGTTGAAATATAGCTGAATTTTTTAAAAATAGCTAAAAACCCACTATCGTGCCACCAATAATATTTTGATTTATGGGAAAAATTGGCTGTATCGGGAAATCGCCAACCTCCCCCCTCCCCGCGATAATGCCAAAGTACCGCAATTTCACTTCTATTTTTTTCAGGCTACGAATACGGCCAGGCCTTCCGCGGCATCTACCGCACGTGCAACTCCGGAGAGCGCGGAAAGCTGTACTGGACCGGCAACTGGGTGACATTCCTCGATTCGCTGCTCCAGACAGCGCTACTCGCCGAGCGCGCTGACACGCTGCGTCTGCCGACCCGTGTCCGGTGAGTGCCTTCAAACAAGACACGATATCTATTACCTTCATCTCCACTATCTACACCTATTCCAAAGAACAAACCGCCCTCTCTGCATTGGTTATCTTCGAGAAATCTCGATTCTACCCTCTTTGACTCCAGCGCTGGGCCTAACAACCAAAAAAGGGGGTGGTTGCTAAACATTTTCGTCATGGTTGGGACTATGAAATATGGGATAACTAGATTTTGATTAGGTCTCGTGGACTCAGTAGTACTCTGGAAAACAACAACAGATTAAATCTTGTATTTTGTTGTTAATACGCTAGAAAAATGGTTCTGGACTGTTAGCGGGGAGGGGGGGTTAGCGGGGGAAAACAAATTTTTGTTTTTCCATTTTTACCGTTTGCTGCTATATTATGTATTTTAATAGTGTTTTTAGAAGTTTCTTAAGCTAGAAAGTCAAAAATAATATTTTTTTGAAATTTGAACATACAAAATTTTGTGTCCTTTTTGGTCGTTTTCCATACGTTTTTGGCAAAAATGTCAACATTTTTCCAATATGGTTATTTTTATGTTTTTTATTTAAAAATGACGTAAAATGCGATAAAAACAGTTTATATTTTGTTTATAGGGCCCTAGAGAGTCCTAGGTAAAAATTTAGTCCCCCCGCTAACAGTCCAGAACCAGAAATGTTTGTAAAAGACAAGAATAGACTATAAACGTCCTCTTCGGATCTCTAGAGCCTATGCCTTCGATAGAACTTGTCGCACATCCAGGGGGCAAATGCGGGAAGAAGGAATTGCATAGATGAAGATCCTCCACTTTCTGCCCCCCAGAGCCGGCTCACGTAGATCGTGACGCTCGATAAATGTTGGAAGCGGGGCACACCACCCGGAATGGAATCCCCATGGACTTTGCGGTCTAGTGTGTACTCCGGGGAGCAAGAGAAAAATCGTGCTCGTTCAACCAATAATTTCCAGCTACCTCCGCGTCGACCCGGAGAAACACCTCGCCAGCGTCATCGAGCAGGACGGCATCCAAGTCATCGAACTCCGCAACGACCACGCCACCAACGGATGTGTCGCTGGAGGCGTCGAATGCTGCGACCTTACCGCCCACACTGTCGCTCGCCGCATGCAAACTTCCGGCCAGCTCTACCACGAGAAGATCTTCTTCGTCAAGCACTTCGACAAGGAGGCTTTCCTCGAGTTCCCCAAGGAGAAGGCCGCCCTCGCTTCCTACCAAAAGGTCCTCCACGCCGTCGTCGCCAAGGGATTGGCCAACTGGAAGGAGCAGGGGCTCCTCGACAAGTTCCGCTTCGGCAAGCTGCTGCAGAGCCTGGCGAAGTCGTCCAAGTCGGAGGATGTAAGTAAAATCAAACTCACGCTCTTTACACGTCATTTCCTTTAGGTTACCGAGGATGAAGTCACTCGCTGGTTGAACGACCAGAAGGCGCCGCTCCTCTACGCCCTCAACGACTCCTTCGAGACCCCCTTCCACCGCGAGGACACACCCGCCGAGTACGAGGAGATCATCCGCAACAAGCTGAAGGTGAGTCCAACTTCTTGACTTCAAAATTAACATCAATTTCCAGGCCCTCAAGTCCACCTTCGAGCGCGACTTCTACTGGAACAGCGCCATGCTCCACGACCGCATCTACAAGACCGTCCAGGACATCACCATCGAGAACTCGGCCGGCCACAACTCGAAGTGCCTCTGCATCGAGCTCACCTCCACCGAGCAGCTCAAGCTCGCCCTCGAGGCCGTCTCCTCGCACCCGTTGCTTGAGCTCGACTGGTTCGTCGCCGGGCCTGAGGTTGACCAGCTCGACGAGAACTCGTTGGAGCAGATCGGGGCCAAGAAGTTCAAGCTGTCGCTGGATGACCCAGCTTTCAACGGCTCGAACGAGGTCAAGAACATGGATTACGTCGTTGTTGATCGCGTGCTGTCCAAGTAAGTTTGGCAGACCTTTAATAGCTACAAAACTAATTTTTACATACATTTTTCATGCATTTACCTACTTTTTCAGGAAGTCCAACCCCGGAGCCTACCTACAGGCCCTGAAGCACCTCCTCCGTGATGACGGTTTCGCCATCGTCACCGAGTACACTTCTGACTTTGAGGTATTAAAAATTATAGAATACAAAAATAAACCCAATTTTTCTAGCTGGCCGCTACCGTCAACACCCTGCTCGGCGAGGACATCGACGTCGCTGAGAGCCGCCAATACGGAGCCTACTTCACCCACGAGGCTCTCGTCAAGGTCTTCGAGGAGAACGGATACCGCATCTGCAACTACCAATCCGACCCGATCATGATGTCCACCATGTAAGTATCTTAAAAATGTTCAAATCTTAGTAAAATTTCACCTTTAACTTCTATTTTTAGCTACTGCATCCGCAAGATCCCCACCCAACCCCGTGAGCCCACCTTCATCGATGTCGACGACATCAAGGACTTCACCTGGGTCGAGCCCCTTCAACAAGCCGTTGAAGAGCGTCTGAACGAACCCGAGTACAAGACCATCTGGCTCAACTCCACCAAGGTCCGCAACAACGGAGTCGTCGGAATGGCCCTCTGCTTCGTCGAGGAGAACTTGAAGGCCAACCGCTTCCGCACCCTCGTCGACATGTCCGTCAAGAAGGGCAACCGCACCGGCCCACCCGCCCTCACCCTCGACAAGGACAACGTCAAAAAGATCATCGAGCTCGACATGCACGCCAACAACTACCGTGACGGCGAATTCGGATCGATGCGTCACATCGTTGTTCGTGATGAGGATGCCCACCAGACCAAGATGTGCGAGCACGCCTTCATCAACACATTGGTCCGTGGAGATGTGTCGTCCCTCACCTGGTTCGAGTCTCCCAACCAGTTCTTCCATGCCGTCGACGAGAAGAAGAAGGGCAACCTCCAGCTCTGCCAGGTCTACTACTCGGCCGTCAACTTCCGTGATGTCATGTTGGCCTATGGACGTCTTCCCCCGGATGCCATCCCCGGAAACTTCGCCGATCGCGAGTGTCTCCTCGGAATGGAGTTCGCTGGACGTCTCCCAAGTGGAAAGCGCATCATGGGTATTCTCCCAGCTCAAGCCTTGGCCACCACCGTCCTTGTCGACCCGGAATACGCCTGGGAAGTGCCGGAGAAGTGGTCTCTCGAGGATGCTGCTACCGTCCCGGTCGTCTACACCACCGCCTACTACGCTCTCGTCCTGCGCGGTCGCATCAGGAAGGGAGAGAAGGTGCTGATCCACGGAGGATCTGGAGGTGTCGGACAGGCTGCCATCGCCATCGCCCTCAACCACGGCTGCGAGGTGTTCACCACCGTCGGATCCGCCGAGAAGCGCGAGTACTTGAAGAAGAAGTTCCCGCAGCTCGAGGACAAGCACTTCGCCAACTCCCGCTCTGCTGACTTCGAGCTCCAAATCCGCCAGCACACCAAGGGACGTGGAGTCGATGTCGTGCTCAACTCGCTAGCCCTGCATATGCTCCAGGCTTCCGTCCGTTGCTTGGCTCAGCATGGCCGCTTCCTCGAGATCGGCAAGGTCGATCTGTCGCAGAACTCTGCCCTCGGAATGGCTGTCTTCCTGAAGAACGTCACCTTCCACGGAATCTTGCTCGATGCCGTCATGGACCAATCGATCGGAAACCGCGAAGACTGGCTCGAGATTTCTCGTCTCTTCCAGGAAGGACTCAAGAGCGGAGTCGTCCAGCCCCTCAAGGCCAACACCTACCCAGCCGACAAGGCCGAGGAGGCCTTCCGCTTCATGTCCGCTGGAAAGCACATCGGAAAGGTTTTGATGGAGATCCGCCCCGAGGAGTCGAAGAAGGTGTGCCCACCTACCCCAATCAAGGTGAAGGCCATCTGCCGCACTCTCTGCCACCCCCAGCATGTCTACATCATCACTGGAGGTCTCGGAGGTTTCGGTCTCGAGTTGGCCCAGTGGCTGATCAACCGTGGTGCCCGGAAGCTCGTGCTCACCTCTCGCAGCGGAATCAAGACTGGATATCAGGCCCGTTGCGTGTCCTTCTGGAGGCGCACTGGAATCTCGATCCAGATTTCGACCCAGAACATCGCCCGCAAACGCGATGCCGTTGAGCTGATCCGTGAGGCTCAATCGATGGGAACCATTGGTGGACTCTTCCATCTTGCCATGGTTCTCCGTGATTGTCTCTTCGAGAACCAGAACGTACAGAACTTCAAGGTAAGTGGCTTTTCCTTAAAAACTAAGCAAAAAAGTTTTGATTTAGCTAATCGATAATCTTTAGGACGCCGCTGAGGCCAAGTACTACGGTACCATCAACATCGACAACGCCACACGCGAGTTCTGCGATGAGAACCTCCGCTGGTTCGTCGTCTTCTCCTCCATCACCTCTGGCCGTGGAAATGCTGGACAGGTAGATGAACACGAGGCATCCCCTTACACCCTATGATTTCAGACCAACTACGGATGGTCCAACTCCACCATGGAGCGCATGATCGACCACCGTCGTGAGGACGGCTACCCTGGTATTGCCATCCAATGGGGAGCCATCGGTGATGTCGGTGTCATCCTCGAGAACATGGGCGACAACAACACAGTCGTCGGAGGAACCCTCCCGCAGCGTATGCCATCCTGCTTGGCCGCCCTCGACCTGTTCCTCTCCTGGAATCACCCCATCGTCTCCTCCTACATCAAGGCTGACCTCGGGGCCAAGAAGTCATCCGGTGGTGGCAACCTCCTCCAAACCATCGCCCACATCCTTGGTGTCAACGATGTCTCCCAGCTCAACCCTGATGCCAATCTCGGAGATCTCGGCCTCGACTCCCTCATGGGTGTAGAAATCAAGCAAGCCCTGGAGCGCGACTACGACATTGTCCTCTCCATGAAGGACATCCGCACCCTCACCCTCAACAAGCTGCAACAGCTCGCTGAAAATGGAGGTGCCAGCTCGACCGCCCTGCAGACCAACGAGACCGACATGAGGAAGGAGGGAGAAGCCAACGCCGAGAACAACACCGTCGAGCAGCTCGAGAAGCAGATGAACCAGCTCTTCAAGATGCGCGTGGACGTCAACGACCTGGACCCCCAGGACATGATCGTCAAGTGCAACAAAGTGGAGGAGGGACCAGTGACCTTTTTCGTGCACTCGATCGAGGGAATTGCTACTCCCTTGAAGAAGGTGATGAACAAGTGCGAGTTCCCGGTGTACTGCTTCCAAGCGACGCGCGAGGTGCCTCAGGATTCGATCGAGTCGGTGGCGAAGAGGTATATCAAGGAGATGAAGAAGGTGCAGGCCACTGGACCATACCGACTTGTCGGATATTCGTATGGAGCTTGCATTGGTTTCGAGATGGCGAAGACGCTGCAAGAAATTGAAGGGCCGGATGCTGTTGAGAGCTTGGTGCTGCTTGATGGATCTCATCTTTACATGCAGACCTACAGAAATGTAAGTGTATAGACGAATTATACTAAAAAAATCAATATACGCTTGAAATGCCGTAATCGATTAAACCTATATTTTCAGGTCTACCGAATGGCCTTCGGAGTGACTGGCGACACCCTCGTGAACAACCCCTTGTTCGAGTCGGAGATCATGTGCGCCATGACCCTCCGCTTCGCCAACGTCGACTACAAGAAGTTCCGCGTGGAACTCCTCCAACAACCCGGCTTCAAGGCCCGCGTACAAAAGGTAAAAATACACCAAAAATGCTTATAAAAATTGATTTAGGTGGTGGACACCGTCATGACGACCGGGCTCTTCAAGTCGGCCGAGACGGTGGCGTTCGCCTGCCAGGCGATGCACAGCAAATTCCTGATGGCCGACAAGTACAAGCCGGACGGAAAGTTCAAGGGCAAGATCACCCTGATCCGCGCCGAGCAGGGAGCCGCCCGAGAAGAGGATGTCGGACAGGACTATGGTATCTCCCAGGTAAGGTTTAAAAGGGATTATAAATGGTATTTTTGCATTATCGGGGGGTGGGCCTAAATACTCTAGTTTTCAACTTTTCGTTACAAGCCAATTTTTCTATAAAATAGTGGAAATAATGGAAACAGATTTTCGCACCCCCCCCGATAATGCACAAGAACCGTTTGAACCACCGAAGATTCTACGCTTTAAAAGTCATCTCCTAACCTCCAATTTTCAGGTGTCCGAGGACTCGCAGGTGTACATGGTGGAGGGTGACCACGACACGTTCGTGCAGGGCAAGAGCTCCTCGAAGACGGTCGGCATTATCAACGAACTGATCCTCGAGAAGCACAGGCCTTAAACTTCTTCACCCCCCAGTCATCCCCTCCCCCCATTCCATCGCATATGCCATCTGGATGCTCTCTCCACTTCCGGTGAGGTCAACATAGCTCAGTCCCCCCCTCTATCCCGTTACACCCCTCTATTCCCCACTCCCTCTACCGTATCGGCTCCGGCAGGCCGGTCGTGGGCCTTCCACATAGAATTTATCACTACGCATTTTTTCGGCGGCTAGCCATCTTTTGAAAGCCGATTTTGTGGTCTCGTCAAATTGAAGGAGGTCGGGCTGGTTTCATCGAGGAGAAGCTGAATAAGATCCGGGAATTATGGCTGATCTGGCGCTTGGCCATTGTTCTCTAGCTTTTCCTTGGTGATTTCCGGCACGGTTTCGTGAGACTGTGACGTGGATTTCGGCGGTTTTCGAGGGAAACGCATAAAGCTCTTGCTCAGCCACTCAGAAAACCTGTGTTTCCCTCTCAATGCGTAGCTTTTTAGGCCCCCACATAGACAAAACAGCTTTTTCCTCCCCCGTCCTCTGGAAGGCCCCAGTCCCTCAATTTACGTGGTCCCGCCTCCTTTCCTTGAACTTCCCGAACTCCTCGCCCCCCTTATAGACAGCATTTAACCAATTTTCCGCTATGTGTTTTTGAATTTTTCCGATTTCCCTTTCTCTTTCCCCGTTTCTTCTTGATCGTTTAGTGCCTTAACCACCTGAACTATCTGTGCTTATGAACTGGCCTTATTCCAATATTTCCGCTTCTCATAATAAGAACTCTCACCCGTCCCCCTCCCCTCCCCCTTGCTATGTCTATTCAAAACTGCAAATCAACTTTATCTGTCCTACTTTGAGGTTCTCTCGTGATGATTTTTTCCTCTAAAATTGTGGTTTTAATAAAGTCTAATAAGTAATATTGGTCTATGAAAAACAACACCACACACCTTAATAATAAAGTCGCGATCTCCGAACCCAGTTCCTACTTCCGATCGAACTATAATGACGCCTGAAGATGTGTTTACTTCCCAAAAATTCAAAAGTATTTATTCGCCAAACACCCATAAAATTACACATGAATTAAAAGTTGAAGGTCTATTTCTTGACGATCGTCTTCATGAATTCATCCAGCTCCTTCATACGCGGGAGGTATAGCGGCGACTTGGGGCGGGGCGTCCGGCTTGTCTTCTTGACAGTGTTGAAGGTCGGTTTCTGGTAGAAACAGGTTTTAGGACAACTAGACAGAATATAAACCTTGGAACAAGAACTAGAAAGAATATAAACCTTGGTGGCGGGCTGTGGCTTGTAGCTCTTCGAGACGCCGGAAATGGTGTTGATCTCGCCCTTGCCCAAGACGAATGTCGAGTTCAGCGGCTGGTCGAGCTCGTACGACTGAAACACGACTGAAGAAGAAGAACTAGAAAGAATATAAACCTTGGCGCCGGGCTTCGGCTTGTGGTCCTTGACCATGCCGAACGTGTTGCTGCTCTCGCCCTTGCACAGGACGAATGTCGAGTTCAGCGGCTGGTCGAGCTCGTACGACTGAAACACGACTGAAGAAGAAGAACTAGAAAGAATATAAACCTTGGCGCCGGGCTTCGGCTTGTAGTCCTTGACCTTGCCGAACGTGTTGCTGCTCTCGCCCTTGCCCAGGACGAATGTCGAGTTCAGCGGCTGGGTCGAGCTCGTACGACTGAAACACGACTGAAGAAGAAGAACTAGAAAGAATATAAACCTTGGCGCCGGGCTTCGGCGTGTCCTTGACCATGCCGAACGTGTTGCTGCTCTCGCCCTTGCGCAGGACGAATGTCGAGTTCAGCGGCTGGTCGAGCTCGTACGACTGAAACACGACTGAAGAAGAAGAACTAGAAAGAATATAAACCTTGGCGCCGGGCTTCGGCTTGTAGTCCTTGACCATGCCGAACGTGTTGCTGCTCTCGCCCTTGCCCAGGACGAATGTCGAGTTCAGCGGCTGGTCGAGCTCGTACGACTGAAACACGACTGAAGAAGAAGAACTAGAAGAATATAAACCTTGGCGCCGGGCTTCGGCTAGTAGTCCTTGACCATGCCGAACGTGTTGCTGCTCTCGCCCTTGCCCAGGACGAATGTCGAGTTCAGCGGCTGGTCGAGCTCGTACGACTGAAACACGACTGAAGAAGAAGAACTAGAAAAGAATATAAACCTTGGCGCCGGGCTTCGGCTGTAGTCCTTGACCATGCCGAACGTGTTGCTGCTCTCGCCCTTGCCCAGGACGAATGTCGAGTTCAGCGGCTGGTCGAGCTCGTACGACTGAAACACGACTGAAGAAGAAGAACTAGAAAGAATATAAACCTTGGCGCCGGGCTTCGGCTGTAGTCCTTGACCATGCCGAACGTGTTGCTCTCGCCCTTGCCCAGGACGAATGTCGAGTTCAGCGGCTGGTCGAGCTCGGTACGACTGAAACACGACTGAAGAAGAAGAACTAGAAAGAATATAAACCTTGGCGCCGGGCTTCGGCTTGTAGTCCTTGACCATGCCGAACGTGTTGCTGCTCGCCCTTGCCCAGGACGAATGTCGAGTTCAGCGGCTGGTCGAGCTCGTACGACTGAAACACGACTGAAGAAGAAGAACTAGAAAGAATATAAACCTTGGCGCCGGGCTTCGGCTTGTAGTCCTTGACCATGCCGAACGTGTTGCTGCTCTCGCCCTTGCCCAGGACGAATGTCGAGTTCAGCGGCTGGTCGAGCTCGTACGACTGAAACACGACTGAAGAAGAAGAACTAGAAAGAATATAAACCTTGGCGCCGGGCTTCGGCTTGTAGTCCTTGACCATGCCGAACGTGTTGCTGCTCTCGCCCTTGCGCAGGACGAATGTCGAGTTCAGCGGCTGGTCGAGCTCGTACGACTGAAACACGACTAAGAAGAAGAACTAGAAAGAATATAAACCTTGGCGCCGGGCTTCGGCTTGTAGTCCTTGACCATGCCGAACGTGTTGCTGCTCTCGCCCTTGCCCAGGACGAATGTCGAGTTCAGCGGCTGGTCGAGCTCGTACGACTGAAACACGACTGAAGAAGAAGAACTAGAAAGAATATAAACCTTGGCGCCGGGCTTCGGCTTGTAGTCCTTGACCATGCCGAACGTGTTGCTGCCTCGCCCTTGCCCAGGACGAATGTCGAGTTCAGCGGCTGGTCGAGCTCGTACGACTGAAACACGACTGAAGAAGAAGAACTAGAAAGAATATAAACCTTGGCGCCGGGCTTCGGCTTGTAGTCCTTGACCATGCCGAACGTGTTGCTGCTCTCGCCCTTGCGCAGGACGAATGTCGAGTTCAGCGGCTGGTCGAGCTCGTACGACTGAAACACGACTGAAGAAGAAGAACTAGAAAGAATATAAACCTTGGCGCCGGGCTTCGGCTTGTAGTCCTTGACCATGCCGAACGTGTTGCTGCTCGCCCTTGCCCAGGACGAATGTCGAGTTCAGCGGCTGGTCGAGCTCGTACGACTGAAACACGACTGAAGAAGAAGAACTAGAAAGAATATAAACCTTGGCGCCGGGCTTCGGCTTGTAGTCCTTGACCATGCCGAACGTGTTGCTGCTCTCGCCCTTGCCCAGGACGAATGTCGAGTTCAGCGGCTGGTCGAGCTCGTACGACTGAAACACGACTGAAGAAGAAGAACTAGAAAGAATATAAACCTTGGCGCCGGGCTTCGGCTTGTAGTCCTTGACCATGCCGAACGTGTTGCTGCTCTCGCCCTTGCCCAGGACGAATGTCGAGTTCAGCGGCTGGTCGAGCTCGTACGACTGAAACACGACTGAAGAAGAAGAACTAGAAAGAATATAAACCTTGGCGCCGGGCTTCGGCTTGTAGTCCTTGACCATGCCGAACGTGTTGCTGCTCTCGCCCTTGCCCAGGACGAATGTCGAGTTCAGCGGCTGGTCGAGTTCGTCCGACTGAAACACGACTGAAGAAGAACTAGGACAATTCGAAAACCCGATTCGACGGGTGGCTGACGGCGTTGGTGGCGCCGGGAAGGCGGTGCTGCGGAATATCCCCCATCAGCCGGTAGAGTTATGCGAATAAGTGACGAGCAAGCGCCCGAATTTTCGGTGGATACCCGGATTCAAATTGGTGATTTGGTGATTCAAATTTGGTGTTTGCCTCAAATCTTATGAAACAGTTGAGCTATCTAGTTTAAGGTCCCGTACCTTTTCAAGGCCGTCATACGCCGCTTGTTGACGTTTCGCTGATTTGCTTACTGTAGTGTGTACTAGTTTAATTAATTAACCTGTACTAATTTAATTAAGGAATGGCGGCAGCATTTTTTTGATAAGACATGGTTCCTTAAAGTTATTTGCAAGGCGTGACTCTGGATTTTGTCAGTGCTCAATTCTCTTTAGGATTTTCCGCGCAGGCGACATACGGCGCATTTCACGTCACCGTTGATCAACGTCGGCAGCGAAGCGCTGACACTAGTACGGTTTGTGTTTTTAAAAATAACTAAAATACATCGATTCACTTGTCTTTATTTAGCACAGTTGGATACACAGCAAATTAAAAATAGGAAAAGACAGTTGCACGTGACCGGGGGCAACAAATTAGCATATAATACACAACAATCATCACTGGCTCTGATATCGGAATTCGGAATGTAGCAAGAAGGGATAAACACACAAAGCGATGAGATCATGAGGGGAGGGGGGATTGCACTAGCTTACAATTAGTATACCAGCAAATTCTCGGTCACCCGGGAGCAGAAAGGGGATAGGATGCCGGCATTCAGGAAATAGAAGCTCAGACCGAAGAAGATAGAGATCGGGAGGGCCGGAAGGGCTTTTTTGTAGACGGCGAGAAGCAGCAGGGTTAGGCACAATCCGATGAGAATTGCCACGTAGCAGGCGAGGGTCGTGTTCCAATCGTAGTAGGTGGATGCTTTTCCAACCTGAAAAAAGTAAGTATGAAATCGTAGGGTCACATACCAAGATCGAATAAAAGATGAAGTCTCCCAAGCCGAGCTTGATCCCTCGCTCTTCCGTTACAGCACGAGCAGGGGGAGTGACGACAGTTGTTGCAGCTTCGTCCTTCGCTTCAGGCCTGAAAATCATGATTAAACCAACGAATAGAAATAGACTCAATGCAAGATCAAAAATGTGCTTAAAACTTACGCTTGCTCAATTGCGTCAGCATCGATAGGAGCTTCTTCAATAACGTCACCGTCATTCAAAACAGCCGTCTCAGCACTTCCGGCCGGTTTGACAGCATAGCGCTTCACCTAAAACACAATTAAAACAACAAACAACGCTATGATACCTTAGCCTTCTCCATCGGTGCAGGTTCATCAGTATCAACCATCGACAGCAACGTATACGGATATAGGATTCCACTGGAATAGATGAGGGCCGGGAAGATGGGCTCATTTCGCTCCTAAAACCGGGTTTAGAACATCAAAAAGCGGTTTCTTACCTGTGCCGTTTCCACAAGAATCCGCAAGGGTCCTTTTGGCGTGAGCACGGCAATCAAGTCCCAGATCTAAAAGAAAACGTTCGCCAAAAAAAGATGTAGTATACCGAAATAGCGCCCAAAACCGTCCATACAGTCCAATCGGGGAGGTACTTCAGAAATGTCAACGCCATCAGCGCCGAGACAATGATCAAATAAGCCTAAAAGAAGTTATAACCGTAAGAATGCGAGTGAAAATACCTGCTGTAAAATCAGTGGTCCTTTCCAGTGAATACAAATCATTCCTAGCGTCGCGAAATTGTAGATGCCAAAGAAGACCGTGATCAGCGATGCAGACACGTTGAACGTTTTGAAGATCTGCAACAATCATTCGAAGAAAGTAAACATGTAATACCTGGACTACATAAAGCGTGACGAACATAGTAAGGAGTAGAAGGCTGCTCACAAACAACCATCCATGGATGATGCGATAGAAACGATATTTGTAGAGGCAAATTAATGCCACAGTCATGACGATGATGAATGCGAGCAGGACAGCAGCGTTTCCCAAGGAGTAGAGCACCTGAAATGCGTAATGTAGCTAACATTAGCGATTCTATCATGTCGTAATTAATAAGGGCGCAATTTAGAAGTCGAACGCTTCATACAAATTTGAGAATGCCGGCATTTTAAAATGTAGAAACTCATAATATCGCAGCACGTCATGTCGACATTTTATAATGGCGTCATTTGAGCCGCAATGTTATAAGATCGAAATTTCAAAACGCCGACAAGTTCCGCGAAACTCGTTCCTGTAAATTGCGGCACTATGAGCTTCGCCACTTGGGAAATACCCCTATTTTACAACGAGTGGTTTTTAGGCGAGTGGCATTTGCAATGCGGCATAACTCTTTCGATGGACCTTGCAATTCTGAGGAAGTCCCAGCTTTCAAAGAATGCTGTACGATAACGGTTCGCACTTTGTTATGCGAGGGTCAAAAATGGTCAAAATCCGCTCTTTAGCGAGCATTCTCTAAAAGCGGTGTCGTTCAGCAATTTTTGAAAGAAAGGACTTGTTCAGAATGTCCAGCTCTATCGATTGAGCTATTTCACATCGCAAAAAACCCTAGATCAGCTAAAAACCGCTCATTGTTAGCCATTAAGTACCTTCTCTCCAGTATCTTCAGTCGGCTTTGTAAAAGGTGTGTAGAGAAGCGCTTGCCCGTTGCTCTCGCCATAGAACTAAAACAATATTATCAAATCCATAGCAATAATACTTACATCAATAGAATTCATCGTCGCCACCACCAGGGCCATACACAGCGACACCGGGACAAAGAGGCGGATGACATGTTCAGCACCATACTTCATTTCAACTAAAAAAACACGATAAAGCTTCATTTGAATAAGGAAACCTTCATCGCCGCCGGGAGCATCGTCGTTTTGTTGGGCAGCAACTGGCTCGACATCTTCTGGAGCTTCGATCCGGATGACGGGCTGAAAAAACTCATATATCCAGGTAAAATGAAAAGGTTTAAATACAGCCAAAGGAGGTAGAACCTAGGATTCAACAAATTAAGGTCAATTCGAACCAGTTAGCTCAAAATAATCAAAATCAGAGATCAAAAATGAAACGTATGTGGTCAGAAAAAGGATTTTTATGTGATTGCCCAATTATCCCGGATTGGGAACGGTAAAAAAGTTGGCAGAGTGCGGAATAGGGTGCAGCCACCGGCATGGTTAGGGAGTATTGCGTGCAAAAGCCAAATCCTAAGTAAAATAAACATTTTAACTTTTCTTTTGGTTTTTCTCATCCTCAGCATACTTTTCTAAACAATTTCCCGAATTCTTACGCTTCCCCGATCAGCAATCACGCAAAGGGTTCAAACTTTTCACCAGATTCGGCTTTAATTCACCTCCTGTGTGGTATATTTCACGATTATCTATCTTCCAGATTTTCTAATCTTTAAAAATACTAAATTCGTTCACCTTTCGCATTGTCTGGCGGGGCGAAATCACTGCGACATCGGCTTGGTCGATGGCACCATACTGTGACGACGGGCCCGGCTGATCTGGATTCATTTGGCGCTGCCCGAGCTGCTCCCGGCTAAAATTCGGATGGATTTTTCACAAATTTGAATAAGGTTTGGAAGGAATACAATAGGAAATCAAATTTCCGAAGAAAATTTAAATTACTGGGTTCTGAGCGCAAGACTGACTCGGGAACCTCGAGACCTGGAAACAGAATTGCCTGAAAATTTTCACACAGATGGTATCGACGATGTTGATCATGACCAGGTTATCAGAATTTATCTTTTCTACAGGTTCCTTAAAATAGGTAAAACTTGAAGACAAAAAAAGACGAAGATCTCGGCAAGCAATTCTGAGGCCAGGTTTATTCGGGGTGTCCGAATGGCAAATCAACGAGGATTTCATCAAACCGGAAAAAGTTTTGATTGATATGTATGATTTTGCAACAGTTTCAAACAAAAATACGTTTATATAACCAAAAAAAATTGGGACACGCGAGTGGGGCAATTTCCCGGATTCCCTCTGTATGCCTGCCCTTGACACCAGGGGTCATCTTTTATCTTGATCAACTCTGTGAAAAAATTCGATGGACTCAAATGGCGCACTAATGTGCTGCAGTCAATGGGGGATCAAAATGATGTGGGGTGTCATCGTTAGTGCATACAAAATAAGCGTATATCCATTTTTAGATGGCGACAAGGCGCACCAAATGACGCCCGGGAGCTCAAAGGGAAACCGAAAGGTGCAC
The DNA here is from genome assembly GCA_958295435.1 of Mesorhabditis spiculigera. Classification (NCBI taxonomy): domain Eukaryota; kingdom Metazoa; phylum Nematoda; class Chromadorea; order Rhabditida; family Rhabditidae; genus Mesorhabditis; species Mesorhabditis spiculigera. The sequence continues at coordinate 538,771 of CATQJA010002655.1, forward strand.
AAACATACGACAAAATAGGGGGAAATTGACGCTAAAACAGGCGTTAAAGGTAATTTAAAACGGTTCTTTGGCATTATCGGGGGAGGCGTTGCCGAAGTTACCAAGTTTATTAAAAATATCGATTTTTCGGCCAAAAATGGTCGGTTTTTTTATGAAAGTTCTCGACTTTTTGAATTTTTTTTTGGTTTCGATTGTTTTTCTAGTCGAAAGATAGTTATTGTTACTAAAAACAGTAATGCAGTACTCGCTGTACTGTTACTACGTATTTTTCGACTTGGCCTACCCCCAGACAATGCGAAAGAACCTTTAAAACATAGGCAATGATAAGTTTTTTTAAGGATATGAGGCTGAGAATGAGGTTGAGAGAGATATAATGAGTATTGAATCATAATAGGTTGATAAAATTGACTAAATAAACGGGGGAAACACCGAGAATTGATCTGATAAATTAATAAATTTTGTAAAAAATGTGCATAAATTTCTTAAAATCTTGTCAAAGCTATGATAAACGCTAGTGATTGGGTCTCTAATTATTATACTATTTTATGATGCTATTTTTCTACGTTTGAACCAGCCAATGGAAGAGAAATCTGGAGATTCAATCGTCGTCGTCGTCGTCCATCTCCACATCGCTATCAGGCACGTTGTGATGCTTGACACTAAAATTAGCTCTTTAGAGTTTAGCATTACAGTTTTAAATTTTTGGTAAATAGCAAGATGTAGCAAAACTAGAAAAACTCACGCCGGAAAGTGATTGATGCCCGGGGACATCCAAGGCGGGGAAAGCAGCGTAGCGTTCTTGTAATCGTGCTTCATCGCCCTTGCCCATTCCTGGATCCAATCGCTGTAGTCGTCCTCCTCGAAGAAGTCCTTAAAAATTTGATGTATTTATTGTTTGGGCTTGGTCGTCTTAGATCCAATCCGCTTCATTTTTTTACCAATGATGAGGGCTCATAAAAACTGCAATCCAAATTTCTAAGCTAAATATTGTAAAACAAAAAGGTTAAAGCTAAAAAGGTTATTTTGGGCATGTTGGTACGCTTTTTTTGACTATATTCCCGTAATTAGCACGCGGATTTTGGGTATTTTGGGTAGTTCGAAGAAAAATGGTCATTCTTGGGCGAATTTCTATGATAAAAGTTGGTTAAAAGCTGGAATTTAGACGCTATTTTAGTAATTAAAATATTCCCAGAGATAATATCCTGCCCGCTTCATTTTTGCTAAACGTTTCGGGATCGAAATCCGTCGAGAGCTTGCTGAAAGCCGCCGATCGACCTTAATTTTACTATAACTTTATTGATTTACAATATTTGGCTAAGAAAATTTGGATACCTATAGTTTTTACGGTTGCCCATCGCTGTTAAAAATTTCAACACGATTGGACAGAAGATGGGCAAATTTGAAGGTCGGAAACCTTTCAGCTCCATGCCTACCTCAAGAGTCTCCGATTCTTTCAGCGCATTTTGCGTGCGCGTCAGCTCCGCGTGTTTCCCCTCGATTTCCTTCGACAGTTCAGTAACCTAAAAGTCATTGTAAGCCTATTTTTTTAAATTTAGCCCAACCTCAGCCTGATTCCACGCGATACTGCGCCAGTTTTTCTCCTGAGCCAGACTAGCACCGATATTCGGATCAACACTAGACTTCTCCGTTTTAAAATGAATGTTAATGCTCAAAACCTTGGGATAACGCGGAGCTCCATGGGGAGCTCGGGCGATGTCTGGACTCCCTCCCTGAAGGCGAGCAGCTGGGCCTTGGAGTAGATCTTCGCGTCCGGGTCGTTGACTTGGTAGCGGTCCTCGGCTATAAAATTTAAATTAGTTAAAAGCTAATTTATTTCCAGTGATTACCAGGGACTTGGTCGAGAATCTTCTTAATCTTTTCATCTACGGCTTCAATCTTTTCTTCGAGAGTTTGAGGGGGCGGCTGAAATTGGCGGTACTTTTGCGTTATCGGGGGGGGTTAGTATTGGTCCGGAAATTCAACTCAACATAAACCTAATTATTTTGAATGTTTCTAGAATATTTTAATATATTTAAGCCCAGAAAATATCTAAAAACTTACAAAATGAAGAATTTCGGTCAAAAAATCATTTTTTCTATGTTTTAGTACAGAATTTGTAAGGTTTTTACCATTAGGTAGCAAAGAAAAGCTTGTAAACAGTCCTTCCTCTATTTATATTAGAAAATCGGATTTAGAAAATACCCCCGCTCCGCGATAATGCCTAAGATCCAAATTGGGACTAAAGTATGCGTATAGCTTTTTAAAACAGAAATTAGCTCAATTACCGTAGCCTGTTGGAAGGACGAGTAGTCGAAGTAGTCCTTCCACTAAAAATCAGATATTTTAAAAAGTTGTTACAATTACGTGAATGCCATCGAACAGATCGCATTTGTCAAAGGAGGTGGACGGGTACTTGGACATCTGAAAGGAATTGTTGTAGATAGCAAGAGAAGGCGAGTGAAGTGGTACCATGAAATTAACGAGGGGGTGCCTGAAGTCCCAGGTGAATTTTGATGAAATTGCACTCCCTTGGGCACCATTAAGATTGGTGCCCGCAAGATTAGGACGTATCTACGTCTCCGAGACTAGCAAAATTGTATAGAAAACTATATTCAAAATTTCTAGGTATTTTAGAAAAAAAACGGGGTCCTATTTTGCGAGTTTCTGACGTCATCTGTCTCGTCTGTTTATCTCGTCGTTTTTTATTATATTCCGAGCCTTTCGATATGGATTGAATAAATTAAAGGATTAGAAGGCAGAAGGGCGCAAAAATTCATAAAATTATTTTCACAAAAACTCGTAATCTTTAAAATATAGAAACGTTTAAGCCAAAGCATCGGCTTTTGCCCAAGCCTATGCCAAGCCTAAGCTAAGCCCAAGCTAAGCCTGAACTAAGTCTAAGCCAAGCCAAGCCTATGCCAAGCCTAAAATATGCCTTACTAAATCTAAGCAAATCCGATCCTAGGCCAAGCCGAAGCCAAGCCTAAGCCTGACCTAAGCCTAAGCTATGCTTCAGCTAAACTTAAGCTAAGCCAGGGCAAGGACAAACCTAACCCTAAGCTCTCTAAACCTTAAGGACCCCTTTAAAACGAGATTCTGGAACCAATCCAATGCCCATACAAAGAAATGAAACGCCCCCCTACCCAAACAAAGCCCTTTTTCTAACCCCAGAAAAAGGCCGACAAAAACAAGGATTGCCAATCGGAATCGGATCCTTTGATGGTATGATGCAGCTGGGAGTTTTGAGGGGTTGTGAGGGGTGGTAGAATTTTGGGGAGGAGGGCCCCACACAGCTGGGAGGGCCCTGTAATGGGACTGTCTGGAGGGCGAGCGCGCGGAGGGCGAGCGAGTGGCCGGGGGAGGACGATGAGTAATCATGTAAATTGCCTTCTCATCTACCTAGACCCATTAATCTTGTGTGTGAAATTGTTTATGGGTTTTTGGAAAATGCGGGAAAGATGTCTGGAAACATTATGGCAAATGGTTGGAGGATTGAGCGTGAAAATGAGCTTGAATTGGTTTACTGTACATATCCGGATATTTGAGGGGCATAACTGCTATCGTCGCGATCTTAAGATGTACGATACCCCGTCGCTGGTGTAGGCTAGGCTAGGGCTGAGGCTTAGGCTTAAGCTTAAGCTTCGAATTAGGCCTAGGCTTGGCTTAGACTTAGGCTCAGGCTTAGGCTTAGGCATGGGCTTGGGATTCGACTTTAAATCTTAGGCGTAGGCATAGGTTGGTGGCTTCGCCTAGGCTCAAGCTTCGGCTCGGGTTAGGCTTAGGTTTAGGCTGACGTTTAGGCTTAGGCCTAAGATTAACTTATGCTTGGGCTTGGTCGTGGCTTAGGGCAGAGATCAGGTTCTGTTTTTAGGCTTCTAGCTTTTAGGCTTGCAGTCGAAAAGATCGCAGAAATTCCGCTCCATACGATCCATCCACATCGCCAATATTGCCCAGAATTTCTCTCTCGTTTCTAACGCCTACAATTTTACACAACCCCATCCAAAAACCAGAGTGGAATTAATAGCCAAAAATTCTTAGAATACACAGACGCTAATGCGGCCCCAAAATCGTAATGCCAGGGGCGGGCCGCGTGAATTCTGGAGGCCCAATGCCATTGTAATACCGCAATACCCTAGAGATCGGCGGAAATGATTACGGTGTATTTTCAATGTCTGGATGGCCCCTATGGGGTCGTCGAACCCGCGGGGAAATTGTAAACATCTCTAGCGTGCGTGAATCATCTTTGGAATCGAGATGGGAGATGGGTGGGGGCCGAGATTTTTGCAGGGGCCACATCATTATGCCAGGAGCAGGAGGTGTGGTTTTAATGGACTTCGATACAGGGACCAAATATAGATCTACAGGGTGCTAAAACAAGACCCTCTATCAGTTCGGAGGAGGCTTGGTTTGGGACGATTTTGGTACCATTAGAAAGCCCTCAAAATGGCGAGAAAACGAGCGCTTTTCAAATCTTGAACAGTTTGAACGCTTTTCAAGTGTTTTCTGAAAAATTATAATTTCCGAGGAAAAATGACAAGTAATAACGTCAATATGTTGCGTAAATTTTTAGTTGTCAGGATTTTCGGTGGCAAAAAAAATATTAATTAAAACCTTTAATTTTAAAAAACGTCTGTTGCTGTGCGTGATCGCAAAAATCGAAATTAAGGATTTTAATTTGAAAAACAAAAGAGCTGGTTTAAATCGGAAAATTTTTGAGTTAAAATCCTTGATTCAAAAACGCAAGAATAGCTTGGTTTTGTCTTTCAAAGCTTTATCCTAAATAAACAAAAAAACGTTTAGTTTTGGATTTTGAGATCGTAAAAACTTTGAAACAAATCCATAATTTAGAAAATAAAAATAGCTGATCTATTTTGCGTTTTAGAGCGTTTTCAATAGGTACCGAAATCAGGAAAATCGGACGGTTCGACGGCCCAGTAGACCTGGCCCTTTTTCTGGGACTGTATATACTCAACCACTTATATGGCTACATTTTCAACCGGCCAACACGCGATACTACCCCGGATTTGGATCAAATTGTAGCCCTGACGGGTAAAAACCGAGGTACCAACGTCGGTTTTTTGCCTCAAAACCCCCAAAAACTGCAAAAAACCAGGCTGACCCTTTCTACTGAATTTCTAGGCCCCTGTCATTTTGTAGTTCTCAAAAATTAACACAATAACTTTATCAAATGCACAAATTCACTGAGAACCGAGTCGCTGAGGCCAAAATCACAAGCATTTCTTGAGCGATTGTTTTGTATAATATTACTGAGTTGAGCATGGGTGGTGGTGGATGGCAAGTACAAAGATAGAGAGCTGAGCAGGGGAGAGACACGTAATTTAGAACGTAATTCAGGCAATTAACAATGAGCAATAATTGAAATTGATGGCGGTGGGTAGACATAGAAATCTAGAGATACTAATATGATTTCACAACGCTTTTTACAAAAATAATATTTGGATGGCGGGGTGGATGGAAAATCCTATTTCTTTTGGGTCAACGGGATTTCGGCATGTAGTTTTGTGAGGACATGTATATGGTATCGGTCTGGAGCATCTTCACGACGGAATGGGGCCTGGAAGTTGGGTTTAAAGGGGTGGAGAAGGCAAGCTTATTGATTTTTGTCGATTGATTCCTACGAATTTTTCCGGGCCAGCTACACGCCAGGCTCTCTCTTTTTTCCCTCTCTCCCCCGCTCTCTCCCCCTCTCTCTCTGTCTCTCTCTATCTATCTCTCCCTCCCATCTCCCTCGCGCTCTCTCGCTCTCACGCGCTCTCGCTCTATCTCACTTTCTGCCTCCTTACTCTCATTCGCTCTCGCCCCGGCTCTCTTTCTATCTCGCTCACCCCTCTGATGATGCTATATCTCTCTCACTCGCTCTCCATCTCTCTCACTCTCTCTCTCACACTATTTTACTCTCTCTATCTGCCTCTCTTCTCTCTCGCTCTATCACTCTCTCACTCTCTCTCTTTCACACTATGCTCGTAAATAGGTGTATAGGTATCGATATAACCCCAAAATTTTTCTAAGAATTTACCCTCGTCGCCTCCCTATTCAGCATTTCACGTCGCAACCTCTGCAGCGCGGTATAGGTCCCAACCGGATTGGCCCCATTTAGCATGCGACATGTCAGCCCGTAGATTGACACCTGGAATACCGGGTTCGATAAGGAGGGTAATTCCCCCCTACCTTTATCTCCTTTGGACGGGTTTGTGAGACGATGAACGCGTAATGGTTGAAGGCTTCTTGGTATAGCGTTCTGGAAAGCAGTATTAAACGTTAAGTTTTAAGAAATAGACATACCTGAATTCCTTATTTTGTTTGCTGGCCCAGTATGGCTTGCGGATTTCGAGACAGCTTCTCCAGCCATCGAGGACTGACGTGAGGATCCATTCGTAGGACAGTTCGCGGAGTCCATCCTAAAATCATTGTTAGAATTTTCATTATTATTGAATAATAACTATTAAAATGTTGAAAATAAACTTTATTACCTGAATATTCCTAACATTCGCTCCAACCGGCCTTGCCAAAACGACCGCCAACGATTCCAAGCTTTTCCTAGCGTGTACGGCTACGAGAGGTGCAAAACTAAATATAGACATTTATATTTATATTTTTTATCTCTTAGTAAAGTAAATTGAAAAGCCAGTTTTGTTAAGTTTAATAAGTTTTTAACCCACTTTTTATTCTCCCGATCGTCAATACAGAGCTTCTGACTGCAAAAAGCATGCCCGACAGCTAGCGCCAAATCGCTAAAATTTGGGTTTAAAATTAAATTTGAGGGCCTTACTTTGAAAGAAGCTCCTCCGGGCATTGTCGAATGAGGGTGTAGTGGGTCTTGGCTTTTTTCACTTCACCGGCACGCCAGTAGAGGGCACATGAGAGGACGTGGGTCCACCTAAAGTTTTAAATTTTTTAAAGGGCCTGGCAAGTCATTTTTAGCTATGTATTTTGATGTGGAGATTAATATTGAGATACCCGTGATACGTTGACACGCGTTTTTGGATTTTATTACGCTTTTTAAAAGCACGGACGTTGCCTTTTCAGCGGAGATTTGGCAAAATCCGTAGGTATCTCCCTTCAATGCTCTTTTAACGATGATTTTCTAACATAATGCCCAAAATCTTCAAGTCGAAATTTCAAAATAACGAATTTCTGGCATAAGTTTTAGGGTTTCTCCGGTAGGTTTGCTCATTTAAATTGTAATTTGCTAATTTGATCCCGCAACGATTTTTTGTACGATTTACGCTTTATGGTTTTTAAACTTAAGCTAAAATCTTTTAAAAACCGTAAGGTTTTTCCTCCAAAACTTACGACCCCTATTTTACACTAAACCCCTCGTGCTCAATTTTTCACGCTCTCCCTTCCTCTTCACGCTCCTTCTCCCTGTACCCACCATAAACAGACCGGGTCGCCCGTCGTCACGGATTTGAGGAACGGGTCGTAGAGCACTGAAAAATCTCTTTCTCACACAAGAACAAGTCGATGGCAATCTCTTGCTCCTCTACAATCTCCTTCTTTTCTCACTTACTCTTGTCGATCTCGGCCGTTTTCGGGGGTTCGGTGCTGAGGGAAAGCAACAATTGAGAGATATCGGCCACATCAATCTTCGACGGGCAATCCGACTGCACAAAAAGGGCCAAAATAAATAGAGAAAGAGGATGAGTTATACCTGCAGCTCCCCGAGGAGCATCCGAAGGAGGTGGGCCTTGAACGCATCGCGAAGGCGATCCAGGGCACTGCCTGAAAAAATGAGAGATAGCTGGGTGTCGGGTCAGTGATATCATTAATAGCGACTTGATCAAGCTGCTGGCACGGTCCCTTTAAAATGTCTGACCTTGGTCGGTTGGCATAGAAAATGGATGGGTATCCGTGTCGCGAGCCGTGAGAATTTCCACAACTTTTGCCGGGCTGCTCAGGAAGCGTCTGGCAGTTGGATGGACCGTCCACATTAAGCCGGATACCTTAAAAATAGCATTTTTATTGAAATATAGATATTTTACTCTTAAGACGCGTTAAGGTACGTGCCACGTAGACGCCTATTTACGCAGAGAGTCAAGCAAAAGAGAAAGAGAGAGAGAGAGAGAGAGAGAGAGAGAGAGAGAGAAAGAGAGAGAGAAAGAGAGAGAGAGAGAGAGAGAGAGAGAGAGAGAAAGAGAGAGAGAGAGGTAGAGAGAGGCGGAAGTAAATAGGCGTCCACGTAGCTGGTTCTTGAATCTACGCTTTTAAAAAAATCGGATACCTTAAAATATCGTATTTTTATTGCATTTCTATCCTATATTCTTAATAAGTGTACGCACATATAAGTTAATTAAAAATCTTCACTTACAGTATGCGGATCCGCTCGTCGTAGATGTCTTTTAGCACGCTTGATAAAATAGATTGCAGCCATCGAACCGAGATATTGAGGAAGAATTAACCGAGTACTATAATAAAAATTTTGAAATTTTGTAATTCTTTTACACATTAAGCTGCCCTAACCCAAAATACCTCAAAGCAGCCCCAAGATAAATTGAAGCAAGCGCGGCCCTCGGCAGTCCACTTGCCCCTGGACCGGCACTTTCAGCGAGGTTAACGGCAGATAGTGACAGATGCAGAGAACAAAACCGGGAAGGGAATGTTTCAGGCGACAGTAGGTATAGCTAAAGGAAATTATAGAAATTTTTGAGCTGATTCTCACTTGATGGAGCTTATGGTAGACGAGGGCGGCATGAGCATGATTTCGGCAGACCACTGGCTGGGGTGTTTCAGCATTTCTACCACGTCTGGCTAGCCATCGACCGATCCACATTGAATTTAGGAGATGTCGAATAATCTGGAAATTTTTGGTACTTTTGCATTATCGGGGGGTTGGCGGAATGGGAATAAACAAACTTTACAAATTTAATTAAAAAAATGAAAAAAAAGCGATTTTTCTAAAAATGACCAATTTCCGAAAGCTCGATTCTTCCCCCCGATAAGACAAAAGAACCACATTATTGTATACTATTAATAATTTCCTTTCGTTTTAGACAAACACGGTCTTGATTATCAATATTTCTAAATTACCCTACCTGCCAAGTTATAGAAAACATTGTCTCAATCCCAGCTGATGGTAATGGACGCTCGAGAATCTAAAAAATAAATAATAAGTCTAAAATTTATTATTATATAATTAACGTAAAATTTATTAACATACCGTCAATGCTTCAACCAAATTCCGATGCGCTTCTTTCAACAATCCTCTCTGTAAGCTATCCCTAGCCTTGTTTCTGACGTTCGTAAAATCGGTCCAGGTCTGCGATTGTAGGTCAATAACAGGTTCACCGTAAATCTAGAAGATTTTAACTTAATTTTACTTCCAAAAAACTTACAAATAATCGACTTAATAAGAAAACGACAACGACTAGATTGAGAATCCACGTAAAGCAAAAGCGGAAGGCGTCATTGGTATACCACTCTTCAGTTGACTGAAATTCTGGATTTAAGGTATAAACTCGGAAGCATACCTGCACCGGTTTTACCGGATCGGCAGAACGTAATACACGAGAATGATGATCAGGCTCATATAGAGTTTCGCCTAAATATGTATAAAAAAATTTAACTCACTGTTCGGTTCTTTTCCATTATCGGGGGGAGACAAACTATTTTCTAGATGTCTGAAAGGCCCATTATGTGCCCTAATCAAATTTTTTTAAACGTAGCTATGTTTTAAAAAACAGAAAATGAGAAATAGAAAAGTTTTAGAAAATAAACCATTTCGAAAAATCAATATTTTTTACAGTTAAGCAAAATTTTTAAAGTTTTTACGCTTACAAATAAGACAAAATAGTTTAGAAACGCTTCCTCTATTCATATGAAAAAATTTGATCTTTAACCCCCCGATAATGCCAAAGAACCTATCTTCCAATTTTTACCTGGCTCAACAGCGGCGGCACTCGAAAAAGTTAAAAGTGACAACGGATTCAAAAACATCACAGCCATCATAACAGCAAAAAGGCCGAGCCGGGTCTCGTCACGAGCTCTCCTTTTACCCCTCGGAGACGTTGCCGGCGATGTCTAAATTACGGTAACATTCTGAAACTCACAAAACGGTACCTGCCCGCTAGGTGGTGATCTTGGAGCGATAACTGACAATGGGGAATCGGGGCCAATTTCGAGGGGTGGTAGTGGGGGTGGCTAAAGGTTTGTTTAATTTTTTAAGGCATTAAAAATTACCTGGATTTTATTCTTATGCAAAACAGCTCTTAGAAAATAGATCTCGTGACGCAGCTCACGTATAGTGCTGTTTTGTTCCTCGATATATTCGATACCACGTCGTAATGTTGCCGATTTGCTTAGCTAAATGGAAAAGGTACTTTTCTACTATCGGGGGGGGGGCTTTTTCTATGAGGTCAGTATGTTTTAACATTAAAGATCTTGATGGTTTTCAATTAAAAAAAACTTTTCAAAAACTTTCGGATTGAATTTTGACGTCTTCTAACCTTGGCATCATCTCCAGCGAGCATAAGCTTCATCTGGTGTATACGGTCGTTAATAGAGCATCGATACTTCTTTTCGATGAGATTATGAGCTGTTCTGCGCTCAGTTTTCGGCCCTGAAAAAATCGTATTAGCAAAAATCGCCATAAGGGCGTAGGCTTGGGCTTAGGCTTAGACTCATATGCAAATTTTAAACTACCTTTCTTTGCAGGTGGACCTCCATCATCATCCATCTGATCATCCTCCTCATCCTCCTCATCGTCAAAACTTTGAGCAGCACTGTAGGGAGCAGCAGAAGTCGTTGGCTTTGGCTCCCTAACAGATGCCACGCGGAGTGCGACTCCCGATGGTCTGGGTTTAGTCTCACAAGGGGATTCGGGCTACAAATATATTTTAGTTTTACTCGATAAACATTTTTCTTTTTTAAACCTCTTGCTGATTCGTCCCTCTACTTTGTACCTTTCCCTTCTCCTGAAGACCGCCGAATTACGAATAGCTCCTTATCTCCCCCCTAGCAACCCGAAAAAATCGGACCAGCTGCAGGCATAAAACACGGCGAATTCGTAAACCCCCGATTTTGTTGACTAGAAATTTCTGGGACAAAAAGGTAGAGGGAGATAAGGTTCACGTGCAAATGCGAATCTTCTTCACATCCCGTGAATCAGCAAACACAAAATCAGCAGCACCACGAAAGCAAAGCTCACTGACCGCTGAATCAAGGGTGCGAATGTTGTTGGTCTCCAGCAGAGTGACGAGCAGCTTTTTTGAGTTTTCTTGCTCCGGCATCACGAACTCGCGATCATTTTTGGGGAGCTAAAATGGAGATAAAATTCTCTATTACTAATATTGCCAATATCAATAATGTTAGTTATTAATTAGGATAAAAGCCTCTAAAACTGACCTTTGGTGACGGGATCTCGTGCTTGATTTCGCCAAAGAATTGCGGCGGGCTGGGTGCCATATTTCGTTCCAAGAGTTCTTCAAGTCGGGGGCTGTCCATCTGAAAAAAAACCTGATTTAAAGTAATACGTGCATGCTAAGGTATCTAAAATGCCATTACGTACCTGTGTTTTCACCGGACTCGCCAGACTTAATGGCTCGATGGTAAGCGGAGATTCGGGCTGCATGGCGGGCATGGACAGATGATGAGCCTTAACGGTATCGTAATTAAATTTTGACAAAATAACCCACCAAGCCGTACTGTGACGTAGTGCCAAGCTCAACAAATGTCGGCTCCATCGGGCTTGACGCGCCGACAAGCTCGGGCAACAAGCTGCCGACACCGGTTGTATCACTAAAATTACTGGATTGATCCGAGAGAGTGGTAGCTTGCCTATAACTGTAGGTTGGCTGTTGGGTACAGCTCCACATTGGGTCACCCTGAAATGGTAAGCTTGTAATTTTAAAGCGATTGGCAAGGATGGCTAAAAAACTTTGGCTCTAGATTTGCGAAGGATTCTGTCGCAACCGCGAAACGCAAACGAACACTCCACGAAAATCGCTTAAAACTGTTTATTCGCTTAATTGCTAAAAGTAAGCGTGTTGCGTGTCGCGGATGCAGCGAAATGTATAGTTAATTTGCAGCGAATAAAAGCCGCGACACGCAACGCGCACGCACCGCTTGGACTTTGTAAACGGTGTTTAATGGATTATGGAACTTTGAAGGGAAGCGTACGCGTTGCGTGTTGCGGTTTGTGGCCCTACCTGGTGCCACGCGCATTTTTCGATGATACCTACCTGAAAATGAGGCGGGCTAAAATAGCTGGGACCCGGATTCTCGTGCGGTTTTCTTGGCGGGGAATCGGATTGTAGCAAAGAAACGATAGAGCCGATTTCTTTCGTTTTTTGCTCTTCATAGTAGACACCAGGGGGTGTGAGTTGTCGAAAGCCCTCAGGTGGGGCTACCCAATAGGGATCTAAAATTATAAATAATACATTTATAATAATAACCGATGATGCAAAATATTTCCTATAAAAGATCGTAGTCAAGGCCAAAAACTTACCATTAACTTGCGTGCTCCCTGAAGTCTGGACCCATTGCTGGTCGCCCTGTTCCCAGGTATTCCACATATGATTGCCACGGATTACTTCTAAAAATAAATAGGATTTTATATAAATGTTCAAAATATACGTAAAAAATATAAAATTAAAAATCAAAAACCCTACCTGTCACGTCGTTCAAGTCTGCCTCCAAAATCTGGAATGGATCATTTTTCCCGTATGGAGGGCATTCCATGCCTAAAACGACATTTATTGAAATTTAATATAGAAGATTAAAATGAGAAATTAAGATATATAAGCTCAATACGTTTAATAGAATTTAATAAAGGAAATAAATCCATAAAAATCAGAAGCTCAAATGACCAAATCGCCCCCAAAAGAAAGTTGTCTATTTGTGGGTGGATGGGTTAGGGGGTTGGAGGGGGCAGCGATAATCCAGGTAAAAACTGCCCGGCCGCTGATAAGAAAACGCGATTTTACATCTTTAGGGAGGGCTGTCTAACCGGGGCAACCCCCCGGCGGTTTATCGCGAAAAAAATAGCCAAATGACTGGTCATCTTGGATCATTGATCTGGGTTTAAAAACCCGAACAATCGAAATTACGGTTTAGAATTTAATTCAAAAGCTTTAAGGCTTTTTAAGGTTGTCATAAACATTAAAAACGATAAAGCACGTCAAAAACATTAAAACATCAAAATTAGGGTTATTTTGGGTCATTGATCTGGGTTTAACAGTTCGAAAATTTTAAATAAATTTTAAAACGTTGCTGAAAAAACATTCAACGTATTTTTAAAGTTATTATTAAGTGTAAAAATAGAGGAAACATTCAAAATCATATGATTTATGAGGTGCTAAGCCTAAGCCAAAGCCTAAGCCAAGCCTAGGCAAAGTCTAACCCTAGCCAGAGTATTTTTTAGGCTGTTATCAATATAAAAATGATAAAACCATGAAAATATCAGGCTCTGAGAAAGCTTAAAAAGCATAATAAACCCTAAAAGATGCTTGAAAACTTGAAAATCAACGAAAAAAAGGTGTGAAAAAGCTAGATTTTGACAGAATCCAGGTTTTTCTGATAATTTAAACTTTTTTCAGTTTGTTAAACCCCCAAAAATTAAATCAAAACATCAAAAACCACTGGCAAAACCCTAAAAAAACCTGGAAGTTTTTTGTGGGCCTCAAATGTTTGACCGTGCCGCGAGAGAGAGAACCCCCCCTTGGGAAAGTGAGTTGATATGTCGATGTTGTGTCGAGGGTCTCTCTTTCTCTCTCTATCCCTATCCCCTTCACTCCTCTAGCGCCCCAAAGGTTCAATCAATCGATCCACAGATAGCACACGTGGGCCCCTCACAAACCCATCAGTAACTCCAAGCAAAAAGTGCCGACATACACCTCTATCAAAATGCCGAATGCCGTTATGCTATCCAATGTTTCCGTCCGGAAATTGGTCCCGGAAAATCGGGCACTAAAAGCCATCACTCGGGTGGAAAATCGAGAAATCGCGGAAATCATAACAGCTCAAAACAAAAAGCTATAGAGCGGCCCCATGTGACAATTGATGGAGTGGGGTTGAGGTGATCAAAACGGAGGTACTTCTCCATTATTGGGGGGGGGGGAGAAACCTCCCTCATTTGAATTCGTAGCGAACGAGTAAAAGTGTCCACGCTCTTAAACATAGCTTTTAAGAACTTTTATGTATTTTACAATAGAAAAAACATGCTTAGGCTTCTCTGAGAAAACCCGATCCGGCCCACCCAGGGCGCACGGATGGAAATCAGTCCCGGCGGCACTCCCTGGGCTAGCTGATAAACCCGCGTAAAAAACGGTACTCAAGTAGAAAAAAGTGGCGGGCAAGAAGCGGAAAAAAGGAGAATTCCCCACCAGTCAACTGCCGTTTTTGTAAGGTCATTAAAAATGGGGCGAAAAGCGCTGTATAGCGGAAAATTGCTTGAAAAACGCTAGGGATACTGTATGATACAGTAAAAATTTCGTCGAGAATGAAAATAGCTTATAGAATAATAGGAAATTACGCTATGCATCCATAAACAACGAGTTCGAGCAGATCAAAATTTATTTAAGAGACGTCTGCCCGCAAAATTGCACCCAGATAAGCATTATTTATTGTTAAGAGCTTAGAAAAACCTTAACGCTACTGTACGAAACTGTCAGAAGCAAAAACAATGAAAAATTATATCAAATTTCATTCTACACTTAAAGGCAACGAGTTCAAGCTGTTCACAAGGGCTTTTTGGGAGATAAAAGTGGCCAGACACCCGTTGTTTACTGTTAAATGTTTATAAAACCCATTTTCCGACTGTATTCGATTTAATAGAAGTGACAAGAAAGCAACAAGTTTAATAACACCGCTACAAACCCAACATGAACAGGTTCGAGCGTTTTGGAAGGTTCGGGTTCTCTTTTGGGGGGCAAGGGTCAACGGGATCAACTTCACGGGGATAAAAGCAAAAAGAGCCTCTTTGCTCTCTTTCGTTTGAAGGGGGACACCCCCGGCTGGACAGTCGCCAGCCACCACGTGCGCTTGTCAAAACATACTATTTACGCAAGCAAGTCTATGGGCAAGTTTGGAAATATACTTTCAACATCTGTAATAAGGAGGAGTCACCACCGGAAGCCACGTGCTGGCTAGGCTATTTCCGTTTTGAAGCCAAAACTGAGATAGTTGGATCTAAGCGGGTGGACATGGAAAACTATGGTTTTTGGTTACAGATTTCTATGGATTTCCGCGATGCGACATGCAGCACACGCCTTCTAAAGGGACTGACAAGGCAAATTCATGGTTTTTCTGCATTATGACTCCCTATAAGCTTGGCTTGACCGAGACACGCAACGCGCATGACGTCTAAAGGGCCCGGTAAGGCAAAAATCATGGATTTTCTTGATTATCGACTCCCTTGACGGCGACACGCAACGCGCGCCACGTCTAAGAGAATCGGTAAGACAATGATCATGGATTTCTCTTGACTATGGACATCCTGTCGAGCTTTACCTACCCGCGACCCGCAACGCATGCGCCAATCGAAAAGGCTGGGAAGGGAAAAATCAGGTATTTTCATGATGGTGGACTGACTCGAGAGCCTGTTTGACGCGACACGCAACGCGCACGCACTATCGATTTCGTAATGGATTATGTGCAATCTAATGCTGGCTGGTATGCGTTGCGTGCCGCGGGTTGCATAAAATCTATGATTATCCATAGGCAAAAAATCATAGCAGCACCTTGCTTGTCTCTTCAAGAAGCCCGACGAGCCAAGGCTATGGAGATCTTATAAATTCAGCAGCAACACGCGACGCGGCCGTACGTCCTTTTATTGCTTAATGGTTTACAAGCTCTTTGCAAGCCAAATTGCGTTCCGTCTCGCTGCTAGATCAAAATCGATAGACAACCTATACCAAACAAATGCCATAGCAGCGTCTGACGCAATAAACAAGACCCTACGAAGCTGTTCGCCGTGCAAGTTGTCGCCGAATTCCGTTATCTACAATTTACACAGCTTACCCTCGCTTATCGTTTTTTTTTGGGGAAATCAATGGCAGACAGGAATACGGGGGAGCGTTCTCTAAAGATCAGACGCCAATCTGAAGCGATGTCTGGGATTTTATCTGGTTTTCCTCGCAAAAATCAGGGCAAATAAGCTCAAAATTTTGTGTCAAATTGCGTTCAGCCAGATTAAAACACATTGCGGATTTATCTGGTGTGAAAATCAGCAGTATGCGTCGACACTACCTTCACTTTTTAAGTAGCAAAAAATGGTTGGAGAGAGGAATCAGGGGAAGGAAGAGAGTTCACAAGTTGCTCAGCTGAAGAGCACGATAATTTTAACGGTATAAACTTGAGTTTTAAGCATGTAATATCCAGATCTGGTCTTGGTTTTCCACGCAAAATCGCGAAAATCTGGGGTTCGCGCCAGCTTTTTTGCGGCTTTCGACACTTGATGGATGCAATCTCTTATCAAAGCGAGAAAACGATTGGCACTCGAATGCCCCGAATTTTCTCGCCCAGTTGTGTCCTGTAGCCTGTCATTGCTAAAAATAGTAAAGAGGTTTGGGAGGTTTGTGTTTCGGACTGTTTATCGGTGTCGTGCTTTTGCAAAATTCTGCGGTTTCCCAGGTTCTTTCCCATTATCGGGGGGGGTGGAGACGGAAATGCCTGGTACTTTTTGTACTAATTTTTGGTGGAAAATCGACATTTTTGTCTTTTTAATTAAAATTTGTAACGTTTTACGCCTAAGAATAGTAGAAAACACCTTAAAAACACTTCCGCTATTTATATTTAAAAATTGGATCCGAAGAAAAAGTTGGTTCCCCCGTTAATGCAAAAGATCCGGTTCCAAAAACATAAAAAATAGTCAATATCCCGAATTTTCCAAAGGTTTGTGAATTATAGTGCGGTCAGATTAACAAACATCAAAAATTGATTTATAAATAAAAATACAAAGAAATACTTTTAACAACCAAGAGCAGAAACAAAAAAAACCGCAACGACTATCACAACAAAGACCCTTCCAGAGGGGTAAATAGCTGTTTTTATGCACCAGAAATTCGAGAAGATAGCTTACAGATCGTCGAATCTAATAAAACAATGAGATCGAGAATTTTTGAGGGTTACAAGAGAAAAAGGGTGAAAATTTAAGAGAGACATGTCAAGGTTTAAGGAACTCAAGATTGAGCGGAATTTACGCTTTCCGGCTGTGGACTTGGTGAAGCCGATTGTGCAGCTCCCTCCTCGTTCTCCTTGACGAGGAATTTGGTCCTCACCATCCCTTCGCCACGCCATTTCCACTTCATTCCGTGATCGTACATGAAGTTGATTTTCTATAGATAATTATTATTATTTTTGGGACATTAATGACTTACCGTCTCCAAAGTACCATCGGCCACTGAGTCTTGATAGATTTTGTAGAGCAATAGCGGCATTTGAGCATCAACTATGCTGTCATGTGTTTCACGGTGAATTTTCTGGTCTAAAATAAGGGATTTAAGGTATGGAATTAAAAATACCTAGTAGCATGAGCACGAGATACTGTAGGGATAACTGTCGACTCCCTCGGACTGGGGACCGGAAGAGTTTGACGGTATCAACGACGTTCCGCTCCGGGACCTAAATTTAATAAAAGTAATTTTATAATGTAAGTAATGTCAGAAAGTGTCGTTTATAAAAGTAGTAAGAAGCTTTTAAAACTCACAAAAACATTTAAAGCCCAGAAATCGTTGGCTATTCCGTGACCCACAAAAATTACATCACGCTCAATGAGGCAGTGGACTTTCATCAATACCTAAATATATTTATTTTGATTTATATCTTCGGATGATTAAATAATAAATATTAGCATATATAGCACATATTAAAAAAATTTTTACTAACCCGTTTCATCGTAGTCAGCAATTTTTTAGACGTCTGTCGCTTCAGATCATCCGCCACGACCCCACTAAATCAGAATATACTCCGGAATTCAGGAATTCTACAACCTGACATTAGTCGCGAAATCCCGAACGTACTCCTCCGGACACAACTCCACCAAATCATCCAAAATTACCTAAAAATATAGATTATTTAAGGTATCCTAACGTACGCTCCCATCATTACGGACGATGCTAAGACGAGCTACCGATTTGTACGTAGTTGGGCCACCCTAAAAAAATTTGATTTTTTAGAATCTACTCTATGGTTTACATAATCTATAATAAACAAAATTACCCGAGAAACTTCGATAAATTCGGCGTCGATCCCGACAATTCGTCCCTGACCTATCCCCGGGATCTGCTCCACCGGAATAGTTCTCGAAAGTTGTAAATCTCCGGATAAGCTGAACGGCTCGGTGAAAATGGACAGCGGGATAGTGGCCGGTTGGCATTTTGCTAAAATCAAGTTTTAGTATTTCCTAAAGCCTTTTAACTTACCAATTCCGAGCTGATCCTTTCGCACATACACCAAGACATGCGGCAGCTTCCACCTTTGATTGATATGTAGCGCCTCATTTGTCGGGATTTTCGCGTGGAAGAGCTCGTTTAATACCACCCATTTCTCGGTCGCTTTTCCGTTTACGATTTCTCGGACCTAGAAAAAGAAGTACTGGTCTGTTAGCGGGGGTCTTTTGCAGGGTGGGGCTAGTTTTTGTCTCTGCGCCCATACCTATTGATAATACAACCTGGATTTTAGGATGTTTTTAGTGGTTTTTTATTGCTGGAAATTTCTAAGAAATATGTTTTCATTTTAACTTTTTTAGTGATTTTTCATGCATTTTTGCCCAAAATCCTAAATTTTTCTAAAATTTTTATATTTTGATCTTATTATTATGATAAAACGTATAATTACTGTAAAATTATTTTATTTCGTTACATGGGCCGTACGGGATTAATTGGAAAATTTTGGTCCCCCGGCTAACGATCCAATACCGAAAAAAGTCAGCTACTTTGGAATTTAAAAATAAATTACCATTGGCACTGCATGATCCCAACGACCCGTTTCCGGATCCCCAATGACTGTTGTCAAAACAACTAGCGTATATTCAGCGCTGTCAGCGGCGTCCAACGGTGTTTCCGAGGCCTTCGGTATCCCGTGCTCAGCCGAGACGTAGATCTTTTCAGGTAGAACATGAGCCCATTCTCCTTCTTTCAACTCCGGCAACTAAAAACCATATTTTAAAAGGTCAGGCTATGCGACAAACCTCAGCTGGCCGTTGCCACTCGTTAACCTCATCCCAGAGCTGCTGATATTTCGGTGGGTGTTCGTAGGAGCATCGGGGATGATGACAGACAGCACCGTGCATGCAATTTTTAAGGCCAGTGTCGAGAGGGGGGACGAAGGCGGTTTTCGGGATTGTGTATGGGACACGGCGCTCGTCTTTCTGAAAAAAACGCTATTATCTTGTCTTGGGATTTATTTAATACCAATTACAAAGCCTTCATTTAGAAAACCTTAACCGTTAAATCCTGATCTATCAAATTCGTACGCTAAGCCATTCAAAAGAGGTTCTTATCCCATAACGGAGGGAATAAAATAAAATTAAGATGTTTCTATGATAGAAATGGTCTCAAGCATGGGCTTTTTGGGCTGTCAAAAAGGACTTACTATATTTTTCGGCCCTCTATCGATTGCTAATTGCAACAAACCGTAAAACTTTAAAATTCGGAAAATCCTTTGCCTAAGCGCTGTTTATCGTTTTTAGGCTATAAAGCTTTCAAATTAGTTTTTTTTTTGTTTTGCAAATAATTTTGTTAAAATATTTTTTGACGTTGTTTTGAGTATCATTTTTAAAATCTAGAAAACTGACAAATTTTGAATGTAAATAAGCCCTACGGACAGAAATTTTTCTCTAACTGTCTTTCTTACCTCGATCCTGGTCGACCAATACGTCGGGAATTGCTCGTGGACCTGATTACAATCTACCATCAGGACAGGAGGAATTCGCTTGACTCTAAAAACTCAAAATATAGGTATTTCGTCCGACACCTACTTTGCAGTATTGGTATGCGTCGTAGCCTTTTCACACGATTGGCAAAAAACTTCTCCGCAACTCTTCCTTGTCAACGCCTTCTCCATTAATCGCAAAAACGGAAGATTTAGGGCTTCTAAAACTAGGACTAGGTTAAAACTAGAAATTGTCGTACCGGGCGGATAATCAAGCTGAAGAATTGTGAAAGTATCGTCATTTTCCGAGACGGCATCACATCGTACGCATCTCTGGCTGACCAGCCGCTCCACACGCAAGGTGTCGATGAATTCATTAAAGAGCTGTTGAGATAGACTCTAAATTAGGGCTACAATAGGAGGTTTTTCAACCTCTACCTTTTCGATGGAACTCATTAAATGCGAGAACAAGGCGTGGGCTCGCACTTGGAGAAATTGGGAGTCCGAGTAGTTCGTGTTCATGACTCGAATCATATTTACAAGCTAAAACAGATAGATTTGGAATACAAAAAAATGGTTCTTTCGCATTAGCGGGGGGTTTCGGGATTTTTATTAAAAACTATTATAGGTATCGATTTTTGGGCCAGACATTTCATCCAAAATGTCAACTTTTCAATTTTTTTAGAGTTTTTAGAATTTTAGAGTTTTTATAGTTATATTTTACTAAAAAACACTACAAAATTATATCTATTAAATTATTAGACGTTTCTACACTTCGACAAAAAATTCGCCCCTCCCCCCGATAATGCCAAAGAACCCAGAATCTCACCGAGGTCGGCGTAGCGGTATTACTTTCCGCCAAAAAACGGAAAATGAACATCAGCTGACACACGAGACAGTCATCATCAAAACAAGTATGCTGCATGATGATGTTTCGTAGAGGCATCGTCCAAAAGAATACCTAAAAAATTATTAAAATCAATTTCTATAAATCCTACCATCACTAGTGGCTGTAGTACTCCAGATTCGCAATTTGGCTCGACGCCAGTATGTTCAGTGTAATAAGGATTTAAACTAAAAATACATCATTTTTATCGATTTTTCAAGCCACCTGACGAAATGCGACTCATCAAAGAATTTTCGTACTCGTTGCTTTGCCACGTAGTCGCTCAGCCGTTTCTGGTAAAAAATCGGGACAACAGCTTGTAGTCGTGAAACCGTCATGATGGATTCTGAAGAAAATCATGGAAAAAGGTGAAATTCATACCAGAATCGTCCAACTCGTAGGGGACCAAGTTGTAGTTTCTCAGATTCAGATGGGCCAGCGGGTTTTTCGAGTAGCCGACAAATTGGCGAACGGTGACGTTTTTGATGTCAAAAGTTTGTCGGGGGACCCTGGAATCAGGTTAATTATGCAAGTATCGTTAAGGCAATTGCGGCATAGAGAAATTTTAAGCCCAGATTTTTTATTAATATAAGTTGTTGTAATGATTTTCGATTAGCGAAGTTCTTTTAAATTATCAAAGTCTTTATTTCAAAGGTTTTTAATATGTTTTTAAGTATCCTCCGGCTAAATTGAGGTTTCTAAGTTTGTTTCAAAGTAGTTACATCATGTTTAAGAATTTTTTGGATATATTTCTAGGTATTCAACAATATTTTCGAGTTATAATAGCTTCAAAAACTAGGTTCAGCGCACTTGTAATTCGGACGACACTGCTCTTCCGGCCAATCTGAAAGCAAGTCCTCAGAATGCGGAAATGGCATCGGCACGGCGGCAAAGCTGGTCGCTTCATCGTCATAGGTGATCGACAAGGGTGGCCCAAGCTAAATTCAAAACTTAATTATTTTTCTTTCGCTTAATAAGCATCAAAAATAAGACTAACAACAGGATCCGGAAGATGCGTAGGCATCGGGTTGTCCGTAAAATGTCCCGAGGTGTTCTCCGGACTGGTGATGAATAGTTGGCCTGAAAATGTGAATTTCAACTTGAGTTCACGTAATTCATACCGTAAACTCCCAAAGCCACCGCCTTATTGTTGCTACTAATACAGCAGCAATCGAGTTGTTGCACATTTGAGACCTAAATCGGGTGTATTTTTCTCTATTAAATCGCCGAACCCCGATACCACTCGCAAAAACCAACGAAGCTCCTCGCCCGTGAATTGCTTTGTAGCAAAAAATTGAGCCGCTCTAAAATGTATATAAAATTTTTTATACAGTATCTCACGTCGCTAACTATCAACACCGTCCACCCTTCCGGTTCTTCTTTAACAATTTTGCAAAGTCGTGGCCGGGTCACGCTCACGGCTTGGATCATCTTTAATCGAGTTGATAGAGTTTTTAAAGATTTCTTACCCGGTAGTCACGCAATGAAAAGATTTTTACAAAAGGCTCGTGCTCATAAACGCCGTTTCTAAAAATATTTAAGGTTGACTTCTATGATAAACTAACTTTAGAAACATCCCGCAAAAGGTTAGATAGTCATGGCCGACGTCAATATCGTTGATGGCCGCGGTCTGGACGCTGATGACTCTTACGGTAGCAAATGAATCGATATTCATAACCACGATCTAAAAAATTATTGTGTTAAGCGCTTATTTATTAAAAAAAGTATGCTTTTATACCCACTTTTCCAGAAGCTGATCCCGCGAAAATCAACTTCGCATTTCCTTTCAGATGTGTAACCTCGGTCACTTCCGGTAAGGGATACTAAAAATCATTTAATTTTTATTTTCCATGATCGAGTCTACCTTAGAATACTGTGGATCCTCCCCTTCCGGAAGTATACATTTAACAAGGTGCGGCTTAAATTATTTTACTTTAACGCCTTACAAAACCTCTAAACCTGATTCCCGGCAAAAATAACCGTCAGAGGATCAACCGGAGTCACAAAAACACACCGCAAATCCACGAATTCCGGGGTTCTAAAGGGTATCATTTACTTGGTTGGGACAAAAGGCATGTAAATAATCGGTTAATTTCGTATAACCTACTGCATAGTGACAAAATGAATTCCCTCTTTGCTCCAGACTCCGACTTTCTTGCTCGTCACCGCCAAAACGGAGTCTTGGAAGATGTGAAAAGCTCGGATCTCAACCTTTGATGATTTTACTGATCTTTTGGCTTACCGGTTTGTCGTATTCGCCTTGTCCAAAGACTTCAAAAGAGGTCCGTAGCTCGTAGTCCTTATAATATGATATCACGTGGCCCTGAAATTAATTATATTAAGAAGATTACGATGAAAAACGGAACAAACCGCTTCCGTGCCGACCCAAAGAAGATCTTGAAACGGGTCAAAAGTGACGACCGTTATGTTTGAGAAGCATGGATGGGTTGCCAGGCCTCCGACCTGGACTTGGCCACTGCTTTGCCACTAAAAAGTTGACAATTTTTGGTTATAATTAATATCACACTAACCTCCTGTTCCCAGGGGACATCGGGCCCTCCAGGATCGGCGTGGGCGATCATGTTCTGAAAAGGTATTGGAAGTAAATCCAGTTTTACTAGTAATATTTAGGGATTAAAACGTAGGTTTTACATTATATCCTGCATATCTGGTACGCTTTTGCATGTTTTAAACGATTTTGACATTTATTTTGATTGAATCAGCCCTAGAAGGTAGATTAAGCGAGCTGGGAGTTGAAGAGGACGCTACTTTCCGTTATATCAAACTGCGATATCAGATAAAAGGCGTAAAGAACCTAAATATTTCAATTTACAACTTGTCAACGAGCGCATTTTTGGACTTGCTTTGCCTCTCAAAATGTTTAAGCTAACGGTTCGCCAAAAAGCCACAGAGTTCAGGTGTGCATAGTAGCACCGCGGACAGAGGTTGGCGGCCAACATCTGGCATTCTTTCCAGGGATACAGATTATATATGCCAGATGCTGGGCAGAGGCCAGATTCGCGACATTATGTTAAAAATAACAAGTTTATTCATGCATCAAAATTGCCGCGTTTTTTATAAAAAATTAAATGTAAAAAGTGTTTATTAAAAATTAAAAATTCAAGCCTCTTCATAGCACTGATTTGATACAGAATTATTTGCTTGCCCAGTTGACTGTGATGTAGCTGATGGCCTGCTACGAATTCTGAAATTAATAGAATAAAAATAACTGTAAAATAATTTTTAAGGTACCTGTTATACTTCTCCTTGCCACGCGAATACAGCTCCAAAAACCACCCTTTCCTCCAGGCCACGAAAATGGCAATCCCGACAAAGCAAAAGAAGAGCAGATACCAAAGCAAAGTCTAAAAATCGAATAATTTATTTTGTACTTTGTGGCTACCATTTTTCGTTGTAAATCGTCCATCAGCGCCGTTATATCACTTGTAGTATCATCAATCTTGCGTTGCAGCTCCTGAATTAAATTCTATTTTGTAAGAAAAATAGAAAATCTTACAGCTTCCACATCTTTATGCGCTTCCGATTCGCTAGAAAACGCCTGTTCCGTTAATTGCCGTAAGGCAACGAAGTTGCGGACCACGAGGTCGAGATCCTGGCATTTAAAAAACTGCGAAAAATTCTTATAGGTAGCTAACTTCTTTGATGTCCGTAAAATTGTCCCATAATTCATCGGTAGTAGTATAGAGACGTGTCATGGTTACATTGAAGGTTTCTATTAGCTATAAGGGTTTGCTATTAGCTTCATATGGAAAAATGTATAATTCGATAACCATCTTCTAGACACACGAAATCCCGACAATCGAGAATGCCGACAGCCGAAATCCCGACAAAATCCCGACAAAATCCCGACAGTCAGGATCTAGAGAACCGAAATACCGACACAAAATCCCGAAAACCAGAATCCGACAGTAAGAATCTCCGGAGCGAAAATCCCGACACACCAAAATCACGACAGCCATAATATCGACAGCAAAAATCCCGACAAACCGAAATCCCCAAGCCAAAATCTAGGAATACAAACTCGCTGATGACGGCTAATAAGAAGCGTAAAGAATATGCCGGGATTCTAACTGTCGGGACTTTCGCCGTCGCAGTTTTGGCTGTCGGTATTCTGGCTGGCGGTATCCTGGCTGTCGGTATTTTGGTTGGAATTCCTTGAATATTAAAGTAAATACCTTCATAACTTGATCTCTCTTCTCTCCGGTCCTATTCATATGACCCTCCATCTCCAGGGTCACATTCATTAATGCGTCTTGTCGAATGTGTTCATGGGTCTGTAACTGCCTAATTTAAAAATTAGAATACTTTCACATACAGCAGCATTAGAATATGGGTATTCACAAATCCGGGCGTGCTTTTCGTCTTTTGACTCTTCTTTCCAGTTTCCATTTCCGAGAAGCTGAAGTATAGATGTTTTTCTATTTTTTTTTGGTACAGTTCTGTTAGCGGGGGGAAAGGTTCTTAGCGAGCGTAAACACAGACAAAAGAATAAAATTAGGCCCCCGCTAACAGTCCAATACCATTTCCCTAACCTACCGTATACGCTCCCTTTGACGCCCTCTCTGCTATCTCGCTGTACGGATTAACCCACTGAGCCCGAAGTCCATTATGACGAGTCCACATTTTCATCTCGTGATCATACTCTATCCCGATCCATACCCTACCAGTGATATGCTTTCCTAGATATCTCTCGCTTTCGAAAAACGTGAACACGCGATTATTACCAAAACTTGAAGCCAGAAAAAGATTCGTAGCTTCATCAGGCACGTATGCTAATTCACCATCGCTATTTTTGCATGCGGCCTGGGCTTCCGTATAGTCCAATAGGTCCCAGGAAAGCTTGAAAATATGAAGCAATTACGAAAAAGAGTTAGAAACCTGGTAACAGGAATGGCGACGACAGAAAAGGGTTTGGGATCGGCATATAGAAAATACTAAATAATACATTTTAGTTGTGTAATTAATATGAAAGTTACCTAAACAGATTATAATAAAAAATCGGAGCTTCATCGTGAATCGTTAGTAAATGGTGACTTTGAGTCATCATCGAGGATTTGTTTACTTTTTAGAACGTAGCCGGAGCTGCACATCTGGTCCAGCTTCTGTGGTGGGATCTGGCGGAACTGTAGATATGCTTGTATTTTATATAATAAAACCATTTTGTACTAAATTGAACGGAAATTGATTTTGTGATGATCCTTAAAGTGTGGCTTCTAGCGACAATTACCTTACAAACTTTATCCAAAAACACAACGAGGAAATACACGTAAAAAGATGTGGAAAAATTTATGAAAATTGTCTGTCTACCGATATGTAGATGAGGTACTTAGAAGCCAAGCTGCTTGTAGAGCTTGGGCACATAATCGTCATGCTCGGCTTGGAAGAAGTTTCCGGCGATCGGTTGGCCAAGGTTGTGCTTTTTGGCGAACGCGCGGGCTTCGAAGCCGTCGCGCTTGGCGGCTGAAATAGATATATTTTCATTTTTATGTATTTTACAATTTCTAATACAATCATCATTAATAGAAGTAGTAGAACAATTACTATTTTTTTTTACTTACGAGAAGTATTTGTCAAATGCCCATGCTCAGCATCAGACAACTTTCCAGGCTGCTTCCAGAGCAGGAAGACGTAGCGATGGAGGCCTGAATTCAGGGAGAACGAGCTATAATTAAATAAATTAAAATCATACCGGTATTCGGTGGAGGTCCAGCCCCAACATAAGCCGAAAGCACCTCTCCCTCGCTGACCTTGTTGCCAGGAATATTGGCAACGAGCCAGTGATGCCACTCCAGCTTCCCCTCCTTTCTGGATGGAGCATCAGGGTCTGAAAGGTATAATTAATAAGCTATATAATAAATTTAGACTCTTTAAAATCGCTTCAAATCGTACTCACCAGTCAGCAACAGCGTATAAAGAGCATCAGCTTCCGCCTCCCAGGAGACTTGAGGTGGATTTTGGACTTGAGTAGGAGTCAGCACGTTTCCGAGCTCGGCCTAAAATTTTAATAAATTAAGTTTATACGTTTTTTAACCGTTTTATTAAATTAAGCCAAAAACCAACCTTGACTCCCGAATCATAGCTGACTTGTAACTCCTTGGCAGGAGCAGCATCAATCACCCTGGGGACGACCTCGTGCTCTTGGAATTTGGCGGAGATGTCGTTCGTCATTCTAGGAATTAAATTGTATGATTATTTTATTGATTTAAGAAGGTATATAATTTTCACAAACGTTAGGGGTGAATCTAGAAGCACCTTATTAAAACCAGAGTTGGACTTCAGCAAAGAGAAATAATAAGGAGTAGTCGGTAAAGGGATCCTGTTTAAATAGATTATCATAGCAAACATTGATATCATAACACACTAATAGATTACGGTACGCGTCAATAGTAGTGCTAAGGAAATTCAGCAGATGTCTTACATATGAATCAGGATATGCACTACTAAAGCAAGCACTAAAAATCAGTAAAAACAATTTTTGAAAAACATACATGTTTTGGGATTTTTAAATGAGAATATAAATATATTTATGACACTGATACAGTATGATCTGCGGCGTTAGTAGTGTCGCGGAAATATCACGTACGCTAGTCCTAAGATAAAATAAAACTTTTCTGGCAAATGAATTGTTATAAAAACCAAGGAAAAATCGTCGAAAAAACAACCGTGGTAATTGTCGACCAAACACAACATATAAATATCCTGACTACTGCAAATGTGTGACGATGGGCGTAGGTCGTAGCCCGAAGAGAGAGACGTCTTGCCTTGCCATGCCTTTCGCATTGCTTTCGCAGTGTAAAACTGGGTCTTTCTTCCTGTCTTCCCCAGGGTCAGCCTAACATTTTCACGTTTCGCCCCTCTTGCTTCCCGGTCGGGGCATTAAAAGGAATATTTACGAAAACAAATGATGATTTTTCTTTGAAATATCACGGGAAAAGCGTTGTAATTTGTAGTTTTTTCTAGTTTTTCTTGTATTAAAGGAAATACTATAGATTTTCACTTCAGTGGTCCTTTAATGCATATATCTACGTTGTTAGTATTACAGCGGAAGTTTTCAGATGTCCCTCAGCAGCCAAGGAGATGCTGGCACCAGAAAAACCCCGATCCCCAGGGCGAAAGACCAGGACTCCTTCGACGACTCGATATACCCACCCTTCTTAAAAAATGTAGGATACCTTAACTATACCTTAAGTGACTTAGATGGACGCAAAACTACCCGATTACGCAAGAGAAGGGGATATCGAATATCCGTTTGAAGAATCGAGCGGTATTGGGGATGAAAATCGGTAGTATTACTTGGAAAATCTCGACTTTCTTTAGAGTCCGCGGAAACTGGACCAACAAATCAGATTATCTACTTTCTGTAGTGGGATTTGTATTTGGATTAGGTATTCAAATTAAGCCAATTAATGCCAGTTTTCAGGAAATGTTTGGAGATTCCCATTTTTAATGTTTTCCTACGGTGGTCTCGCGTTTTTGGTGCCGTATTTTGTGGCGTTAGTGGTGAGTCGCACTCAAAAAAGCAAGCTGAAAAATTCTAATTACAAGCCAATAATAATTAATAAATATAATCCAATTCTAGATCGCTGCCATGCCAATGATTTTTGTCGAATCTGTTCTTGGCCAATTTTCTAGCCTCTCGGCAATTGCCGTATGGAAAGTTGTGCCACTTTTTAAAGGTTTAAAAACTTTAAAAAATTAAATAACTCTATTCCCAAGGTATTGGTGTAACAATGATCATGATCTGCGCCCTCCTGGCCATCTATTTCAACCTGGTCACGGCGTGGAGTCTCTTCTACCTCTTCAACTCGATCAGCTTCTCGTTGCCCTGGAGCAACTGCGCGAATTCGTGGAGTGGATTGAGTATGTTTTTTAGACTTTTAAGGTAGTAAAAAGCTACCTAGATTGTACTCTTGGGTCGAGAGCTACTTGTATTGAAATGAACGGGACAATCCTTGCCAACGGTACATGCTTGTTGACGGTAGGGAGGGTAGGGGAGTCTCACACAAATATTTACCTAGATCGACAACGAGACCCAGCTGATCGGGCTGAAGGATGGGAATGAAATACCGAGTCTACGCTATTTTCAGTAGGTTTCCTTACTCTAATAACATTTCAAGGGACTTTTGCATTATCGGGGGGCGTCGCGACTTTTTGTATAAGTTTAGAAATGCCTAGTTTAGAAATTAAATTAAAATTAGAATTTTTTTTAATAAAAACTTCTAACGTTTTTACGTCTAAAAATATTCATAAAAAGCATTTTCGAACGCTTCCGCTATTTATATTTGAAACTTCCTATCCTAAGAAAAGTTGGTTCCACTCCCCCTTCCCCCGATAATGCACAAGAACCTATTTTATTGATTTTATTATTTTAGTGATGAGGTGTTAATGCTATCAAGCAGTTTTGATGAATTTGGAACGCTAAATTGGTAATTTACAACTTTTAATACCTACATTTTGGTAGGTATCTCGGAATATGTGTCCTTATCTCATGGATCGGCGCTTTTCTGTGTCTTTTCCAAGGTGTAAAATCAAGTGGGAAGGTATGGATTATCGTAATCGATGTAAATCAGGGCGTTTAAGGTATCCTACGTAATGGTTCTACTCCCCTTCATCATAATGTGCGTACTATTCGCGAGATTACTGTCGCTGGGCGGTAGTTTGGATGGTGTGCTGCACTTTTTTAAACCGGATTGGAGTGTGTTGACTGGTTTTACGGTAAGTAATAGTAATAATAAAATAAATTAAGCAAATAATAAAGTAGAATAATACGTAAAGAGTACTCCTTTGAAAGTAGAAAATTGGGGTTCATTCGCATTATCGGAGGGGGGGTTCAGGGAAGGAGGAATCAATTTTTTTTCTATTAGTCCAGAAATGCCTAGTAACGTAAGAGCAAGTATTTAATAGCGTTTTTAGCAAACTTAACTTTAGCAACATTTTTTCTATCAACATCTCAAACTCACACTTTTAGCAACATTTTTTCTATCGACATCTCAAAAATTCGATCCCCAAAAATTTGTATTCAGGTATGGGGCCAAGCCGGAGTACACGTATTCTATTCTGTAAGCTGCTGCACAGGCGGATTGATCACCCTCAGCAGCTATAATCGATTCCACAACAACCTCTTCAAGTTTGTAAAATCACGATTAATAATAATAAGCATTTTAGGGATATTTGGGTGATAATCTTTGTGGATTGTTTCTCTTCGCTTTGTGCGTGTGTGCTGACTTTTGCCGCGCTGGGCTTCATCTGCCATCAATTCTCGATCGGATTCGATCAAATTCAAATAGCTGGTAGGTATCATACTATTAAAAATCATGAGCTTTCAGATGGTGCTCATCTGGTATTCGTATTTCTGGCAGAGGCGCTTTCTGGAGTGCCAGTGGCTCCGCTGTACTGTGGATTATTTTTCTTGATGATATGTCTCGTAACGCTTAGCACCCAGGTAAGCCTCAAAAACCAACAATATAACATTAAATTCAGCTATTCATCGTTGAAACAATCGTGACATCAATTTGTGATGAATTTCCAGAAAGATTGAGGAAAAACAGGTATAAAAAAGGTTCTTTCGCATTATCGGGAGGGGGGGGGGGCTTTTTCTGAGGAACCGGATGAATCCAATATAAACAGTAAAAGTGTTTCTAAATTGTTTTATACTATACAAAACGTAAATACTTTACAAATTTTTATGAAAAAATACAAAAAAATATAGATTTTTCGATAAAAATGGCCAATTTTGACAAAAATGTCCGCTTTTCAAAAAATTTGAATGAATTTTTAAGTTCAAATAAACTTGGATTCTACTAAAACAATAATAAAATACTTTCTCTCAACTTGCTAGCCATTTGTAAACATAAACACAACCCCCCACCCCCGATAATGCGAAAGATCCAAAAAAAACGACATAAATCAAAAATATATCTAGACGCCATGTCCTAACAACAATCTGCGCCTGTTTTATCCTACTAAGCATCCCTTTTTGCACATCGGTAAGTTTCATATAAGAAAAATTGGGCGAGAAAAACATTGGTTTTGCAGCCGGGCATGTACTGGCTGCTCCTTATCGATCACTTTGTAATCACTTGGCCCATTCTGGTGATCGCTTTTCTGGAATGTATGGCCATATCCTGGATCTATGGCGTCGACAACTTATTGGATAACATAAAGGTATCAAAAATCCTTGAAAATTATTTCCTTCTTTCTAGTGGATAACCGGCACGTACCCACCCTTCTACATGATGTGGAAATTACTGCTAAAGTTCTGTTGCCCTGCTGTTTATTTGGTTGGTTGGTTGGGGAATGGGCTATTGATTGATAACAATTGGAAAGAACACGTTGAGATTGTCCTAAAAAGATATTATTTACTTATTTACAAAAAACAAGTCTTGGAAAAAAATCGAAAAAAGGATAATTTCAGTGCATTCTTTGCTTCTTACTACTAGAATGGAAACCAATATACTATGGATCTTATCAATTCCCATATTGGACGGTAGGCTTTCATAAAAAATATAAAATACGATACTTTAAGATATTATTGGGATGGGGTATCTCATTACTGCCACTACTTGCCATTCCGATAACTGGAATCACGCAAATTCTGATGGCAAACGGGACATTTATACAGGTAAGAGCCAAAAAAAAGAAAAACTATCTAAATTAATGAAATCTATATAGTCAATTTAATAAATAAACCTATTATACTAATTTTTAAGAGATGGCGCACCGTGCTCAACCCAGACGATTCCTGGGGCCCGGCCCTCGCCATCCATCGCGCCGAACAATTCCCGCTTCAAGTCCCCGAAGCCAGGCGGCTTCTCCTGCCCCCAGAGCTTGAGTTCAACTACAAATCCACGGAAAAGAGCTTGAATGTAAAAAACTGATCAAAAAACACATACAATAAAGTTACAGGAGGACCACGCTGCATCAAAAGTCGAGCCGAAACCGCCTAGTATCCCGCGTTCACAGGTATGTTCTATATATTTTTAATACGTTTCGAAATTTAGAATTAAACAAGCGTTTTGAGAATTAATTTCGACATTTTCCAAAATAAAAAAAGAAAATCTAAGTACGGAACTTTCCAGGCTCCGAGCACACGGTCGATAGCAGCGACGCGGAACAGCCTTCCGACTTTTGAGCGAGAAACCGCGATCTAGGAATTTTTCTTTGTAAATTCACCTTTCCTTTTCTTTTTTTTGTTTTATTCCTCTTTTCTAAATACAAAATTGGTTTCTTGTTTTTTAGTAATAGTCCGTGTCGTGCTTTCGTAACTCTTTCGGTTTTTCTCTGATGAAACGCTGCCTTTTTTCATAATATCCACATCGGGTCGCCGCATAAATCTGTTTTTCATGCATAAATTCTGCCTTCAGGATTGTCAATTTGATCTCCTAGACACCTCTTCGCCAAACCCCATGCCATAATGCCTTATTTCTTTTGTTTTATTTGCTTATTTAGCTTCAAAAAATAAATTCTAACTTCAAGCCTCCCAAACAATCATAATCGTCTTTTCCAAGCTCTGCTATTTTTTTTCGATTATTGGTATTGATTTTCTATAGTTTGATTTCAGCCTTAGATGGAGCGCTTCGAGACAGATTGGGATGGCTATGTCAAGGATCTACAGCAGCTCGAGGTATTCCTCGATCGTACTTCTTTTAAATGAGTTTTAGAAAGAGCACGAAAAGTACCTGAAAGCCATGCAAGAAGTGAGAAAGATGCAAGAGAAGAACTTGAAGCTCGTGAAACATCAAGGATATTTATTGGCACAGTTGAAGGATCAGATGAGCAAGTAAGGATTTTGCTTTCATTTCTAACGTAATCGCCTAGAGTACAGCATGGCGGAAGTGAGGCGGAACAAGAGAAGCTTCGTTCCTTCAAAACACAGGTGTTTTTGCCCTCATTTCCTTTATTTTGCTATAGATTGAAGAAACGAAGAGCCGGCTTCAGGAAATGCAGAACGAGCTGCCGGTCCAGAACAATGGTTTTTATTTGAACTTGATACTTGGTAGGCCTTTATCAGCTACCTTTTTATACATATTTTAGGTTCTAATCTTAACGTCTCGCTTCTAACAAGCAATGACCGATACAATTACAAGCAAGAGTACGAGAATTTCAAGTGGAAGGTTTGTTTCTTCGATTTATTCTTGCATCCACATGTTTAGGTGACGTTTGCCGTGCTCGTTGTTCTTGCCCTAAGCTACATCTTTCCGTACCGGGTTCTCGATTCGATGGAAAACTTCATCATGGTATATTATGTCCCCCAAAGGGTGTATTTTCGATTGCTTTAGGTTTGGTATTACTGCACGCTAACAATCCGGGAGTCGATTTTGCGGATTAATGGTTCAAAGTACGTGATTTAGCGCGTTTCAAAAGTTTTCTTTAGGATCAAGGGCTGGTGGGTGCTGCACCATTATCTTTCGTGCATCTTGTGCGGCATCCATTTGACATGGAAGGATGGGCCTTGTTATCAAGAATTCCGTCCTCAATTCCTGCTCTTCGTCGCCTACATTGGTTTGGTGCAGCTGATGCAGAGTCAATACCAAAGTGGATGCCTGCGCAGGTGTCTGGCTTTATAATTTTTTTGTATCAAGTTTTTTTTCCAGACTTCACGCTCTTGGCCAAGGCCATCAAATGGACATCACCGTTGAGGGTTTCCAGTCATGGATGTTCAAGGGATTGACGTTCCTACTTCCGTTCCTCATCCTTGGCTATGTAAGCAATATCAATTTACGCTAATTCTCTGTTTTTTTTAGGGCTTCCAACTCTACAATGCCTATTCGCTGTTCAGCCTCTCTCGTCGTTGCAGTGGGCAGTGGCAGGTAAACTATTTTTTTTCAGATTTTGCTAACGTAGAAACATTCCCGTTACGTGTATGTATGTTCATTTTCAGGTCTTTGCCCTCTCACTCCTCTTTGCTATCATCGGCATTGGCAATATGTGGACCACAACGCTTGTCATCTTGAAGAAGGTATCACAATTTCTCGTTTCTCAACCCTTTTTTTCTAGATTCGCGGCTCAAACAGCACCAGCATAGTTCGGAAATACCGGGAGAAGAAGCAAGAATGAAGATATTACGAGGTTAACTAGTCTTTTTCACCGTTTGATATTTGATGCCTTTTTTGCGCTTGTACGGTTTTTGTGAAAAAATCATTTAGAAATTTTTGAACTGTGCACTGCATTGAAATGAGAGGGGTTGCAGTTGGGGGCATTTCCATGACAAGCCGACAGCCTCCTTTTTTTTCTCCAAAAAAGGGGTCGCCGCATCGACAACAAGGGGGAAATCGAGCGCACTGGTCTGCTGCCCCCAAGAGAAGATATCAACCAAAAATCGCGAATTTCTCCCTCGCCATGTTCAAAGAGTGGTACGTTGGGCTACTTTATTCAGCGTCATAATTTCGACTAGAATTATATACATATACACGAGAAAGAAGCCAACCTGTAGAATAGAAATCGGTCGGGCTGAAAAACTGGGATTGTGAAAAGGCGAATCGACAGTACAAAGACGTGAATTTGGACTAGCGAGTTTGGGTCTCTGATATTGCGAGTGACAATCGATACAGTGCATAGAAGGAGGACAGAAAAACAGCATGCCGGGATTCAATTAATGACTAACTGGGCGATTTCCTTGCCCGGGTACGGTGTTGCTCCAATCGGGTACCTGAAAGCCGGCAGCTTTTTCATGATCTGGACAAATACCTGCGCTGCCATCGTCAAATTGCGGCGCGAAGATGTGCTATAGATTGGCAAGAGCTCGTTTGCTTCGACGGGAATGGCCTGAAAGTTTTAGATAGTTTCCTCAGCGCCAGAAGGTGTAGTTTACCTTCATATAAATACAGGCATCCGTTCCGTAGCCTTCCATCGACACCAAAAACAGGTCGCCCAAAAAGTAGCGAGCATAAAGTCTCGATAACGGCAGCCCATACCCGTACCCCGCCTGCCAAAGTTCTTCCTTAGTTTCTGATTATTGACTTACTAGTGGCGCTTGGCTGCCATCACGTGTAGGCGGCGGGGCTGTACTGTACATATAATTGAAAAGACGATCCAAGATTGTGCGCGACACGCCACCTCCGCGATCGCTGATCTAAATTTTTACGATTTATTTTATTTAGTTTTTCAAGTCTACCTTGATGCTCAAATCTTCGGCACCAAGTACTACGCGAGCCTTCACCATCGGCAGGTCGTCATCAACCCCATGAAACTCGATGGTAGCCCGCATTGCATTCTGAATAGTTCGTAAGGTTTCTTTAGCGATAACGCATTAGTTATACATTTGTTATATAGTACTTACCTTAAATAACTCAAACATGATATGATATAGGTGGCTGGGGACAGCAACGATTGAGATTGGACGATCCTTGTCGATGGTGTTGAACATCTCCAACTTCATGGCCGGCGAGACCATGTAGTACCGGTCACACAGAAATCGAGCATTTTCGAACGCATCGTGGACGACACTTTCTACATCACATGCCGGGTCGATGCAGCCGACATGTCGTGGACTTTCGGGCAGCACGTTTCCGAATACAACCTAAAAACGGTATGATACTTATTGATCATGGGTTTTAGATTTATTAGATTTTGCTAATCTTTTCCGATAACTTACAAGATGTTGATTTTGTAGCATGCGGATCGAGATCCGGTTGATGTAGAATCGGTCCAGGAAATATTGTATTCCCTTTTCTGACGCGATATCAACACCATTTCGATCTCGCAGCTCAATTAGCCCCTCGGCCATTGTTTCGACGACGTGCGAGTGACGCTTGAGTATCGATTGTACTTTGTCGTTAAACCTAGAATGATTAGAAAATATATCTAAACGCTTCCCCCTTCCCTACCGATTCATCGTCTCGCTGGTTGGATCACGCGCTTCAAATTCTAACAATTCTTCGAAACTATCCTGATACCAACTAGCCACCATCTTCGAAGAAGGCATATCGAGTAGAGTCGGTGGCAATAAAGAAATCTCCTGAAATTATTCAGGCTATTTTCTTAATTTCTACCTTACCTGCATAATATTGGATAATCGGACTAGTAACTCGTTCTTCAGGAAAACATAAGAAGTGGTGGCGGTACCCGTGCGACCAAAATCGAGATATCTAAAGGCCGGCCTGTAAGATACATAAAATTATCCCCCACTGTTGAATAGTAAGCGGCGACGGCTGGAACTGGGAGTAGTGTTCCAGCTTTTTCGATATTGCCCCGACGAAGGGGCCAAGGAGACGCGGTGAAAACCGCATCTAGAATTTGTAGATGATCATTTAGAACGGGATGCCCAGATTTTGACCCCAAAAAGAAAGCACCAGCACCTGGACAAAACGGGTATATGACATGCAATGGACAGTGGGTGAAAGGAAAGTAGAAAAACAAAATCCAAAATCGAGTCTATTTTACCAGGAAGCTTTGCCATTGTGGCTGTCGGGCCGTGCACGGTATCAATTCAAGATAGCGATCGGGAGCCGCGTGGGGGAGAGCTACGCACCAACACTAACGACACTCACGCCGTGCGCACTCCCCTCAACAGCTTCCCCCCAAGAAATGCCTTGAAACTAAAGTCGGGGGCCAGTTTCGCTTCTCCTTTCCCGTCTGTTTATTCAAAAGTTTGACGTTTTCCCTCGCCAATTTTTGCTGCCAACTGCTCGACCGTTTGCACGTTTTATATAACTCAAGCTGGTCAAAAATTAGATTTCAGGACCGTAAAACACTTTACTCTCTTGCAAGCCAAGCTAAATTTGTTAAATTTAGTAATTTCCACAGCGGGAACACCCAAGCTCCTAACGACCTAAGCATCATATTACAGGTTGATTTTGAGGCCATCTGACAGCCAAGATGGGCGCCGACGATGCTCTCATGGGCGAGACGGAGGATTATGAGCTGCCTAAAAACGTTGGAGAGGTGGGCAAACGAATTGAAATACAAACAAATCGAAAACATGAAAACTAATGATTTGTAGCCGCTTCGGAAGGAGCAAAAGATCCCGGACCGACGTCTCGTCGCCACGATCCCAAAGCAGCAAGCCATGGAATACTTGAGGGATTTGCTGACTAAGCCACTGACAGGGTAAGTAATATTCATTCGAAGGAATTTTAGCAATATCAGAGATTTCGCTACGAAGATGAGGCGTCTGGAGCTCCTGCACCATCAGCTGATCATCATCCAAGCTCAGGTTGACATAATTTACTTTTCAATCATATTTTTTTAGATAAATCGCGAGTTGGCCATCATTCTCGACAAGGATTTGGCCACGTTCGACGACGAAGAGGCCTTCGATAAACTTACTGAGGACGTAAGGCACTCCTTATCTTCGTAAAGGTGTTTTTAGCACAAGAAGGTAATCTTTGGCTTGCGTGAAGTGGCCCTGGTCACTCGCCGGACCGTTGATGGCCATGGAGTCGAGGAACTGCGCGCTATTGGAGCTCGTCTGCCCAAGGAGAAGATTGTTAAAGGTAGTGCTTGTTCGATTTTGTATGGTTTATCTGCTTTAGTTGTTGCCCGGCCCAAACGCCCTTACAATCGGGCTTACAAAGAGCGAAAAGAAGAAATCGCTGCTAAGGGCTCGGTGGCTCGCGATGGTCGTGTTGGATCGAGGGTAGGGACGCCTTCCCGTCTATCAAAACCCGTATGTTTTCAAATTCCGGTTTGAGGTATTTTTGGTTTTAGACTACTCCTCTGCTTGATGGTGCTGATTCGCCGCCTCTCCCGGGCTCTTCTGGTGGGCAGAATCGTGGAAAGGGACGTGGTCGTCAACCTGGAACGGCCAAGGAGGCCAAGGAAGATGGAAAGAGCGGCAAGAAGGAGACGGCTTACCAGGTATGAAGCCTCAAAATAATAATTTATCCTTTTAGGGCAAAAAGCGTGGCCGCGCCTCTGGCTCATCGACTAAGGGCAAACAAGGCCGTGCCAACCGTTTGGACGATGACGACGATGAGCTCGATGAAGCCACTTATTGCATCTGCGAGCGCGTATGACTTTTTCCTAATAATCTATTCTTTTGTCTAGGTTTCCTTCGGCGAGATGGTCTGCTGCGACAACCAGAAGTGCTCGATTGAATGGTTCCACTTTGTGTGCGTCGACCTGAAGAAGAAGCCCACCGGTATCATATACTTAGTTTTCATTTCAGTTTTCTTTTCAGGCAAATGGTACTGCCCAGAGTGCCGCCAAAACGACAACGTCCGCCAGCCCCGCCAGAAATAGCCCCATAGCGCCCCAATTGCTCAAAAATTTTTACGGGTACTTTCAGGTGCATCTCTCAGCCGCGTTCTCTCTCTACCTGCCACTTTTTTTTGATCGTTCTCCTCCTCGGGTACTTCTTTTTGTCATAACGTATTTAGCAATAATTACCAATTCCTCAGCGAATGATTTTGTAAATTTTTTCTCGACATGACGTAATCCCTAAAGAAAAACCGTTGTTTGCTTAAAAATAAACTTTGTTGTCACGATTTGGTTATCAACAAATGCTACGAACCATTTACATTTCTAATCGCATTCACGCAGAGCTTCAATTACTTGCAAAACGCCTCCAAGCGATCGGTTGTTGATTTTAGGCATGTGATGGTTAGGAGAATTGTCATCGCCGCTGTCGCTCTCTACTTGGGGCTTCTGTGTTATTTCTGGTATTCGCTCGAGCTAGCTGATAATACGACGCGAAGGTTTGGCTTATATTAATTCTCATGATCTTGTTTTCAGCGCTGCCTCAATTTCACATGTGGCGCCGAAATTCGCTGGCCCGAAGTTGTGCGTCATTGTCCCGTTCAGAGATCGGTAGAACTTCCTCGTAACTCATTTCATTTTCATTTTAGTTATGACGAGTTGAAGGTCTTTGCCCCATACATGCACAGCTTCCTAAACAACCAGTCGATACCGCACGAAATTTTGGTATTAAACCAAACGGATCGATTTCGATTTAACCGAGCCAGCCTCATCAATGTGAGTTTTATTTTATCGTTTTTCTTACGAGTTTTTAGGTTGGCTGGCTGGAAGCATCATCGTTGAATTGCAGTTATATGGTGATGCACGACGTCGATCTACTCCCGGCGGTATTCAAACATTTCTTGGTTATCAAAATTTACAGACAAGCGAAATCAACTACAGATTTCCTGGTGAAGGTGTTGTGCGCCATATTACGAGCCCAGAATATCACCCAAAGTGAGGTTTACTTCTTGAAATGGAACCTTTCTTTAGATATCACTATACGAAGTTTATTGGAGGAATACTGATGCTGACAATGAAAGATTTTGAGAAGGTTGTGCTCCGTTTTAAGATGTTAATGTTCTTTTTTTCAGATAGACGGCATGAGCAACAAATATTGGGGCTGGGGAATGGAAGACGATGAATTGTATTTGAGGCTTAGGTATAGCTTTGTCCTATGTCTTTGATTTTTATCTTTTTTTAGTGAGCGCAAGGATCTTGTCCTTACCCGCACCAAGGGGCTCTCAACGAACAGTACCAATTCTTTCCGCCATATCCATCCGAAGAGCAGGAAGAGGTTCGAGATTTTGTCGAGTTTTTCAATATTTTTTTTAGGGATTACGAGGTGGCCAGTCCCAATCAGCGAGCAATGAAACGGCAGCGGGATAGATTGAGCGGGCTCCACAATGTCTACCACGCGATTCGGTAATGGCCGTTATTTTGTATTTCTATTTTGATCTACAGTTCTCGTGCTCTGGTGCAATTCGAGGGAGCTGATGTACATCTGATCGCCGTCGCGCTAAAATGCAACATGAAGTGGACTCCATATTGTTTGTCGGCTGCTCAGAAGGGCTGAACTCATCGCTCGCCCGTTACAGTGTTGTTTTGTTGCTGTGTACCAGGTGAGTTGTTTTTTACTTTTTAAATGAAATTATATTCCCACGTGTCTTTCTCAATTTGTGATTTTCCAACGTGTGCATTTACATCGACAACTGAGATCATAATTTTGTTGCCAACATATCCCGTCTAGAAACCTTGTGATATCATAATAATTGCCTTGCCAGTGCATTCGTTTCCCCCCACCAATCTCGATAAAACTCAATAAGCTTTATTCAGGCGATCATATAATAAGCAAAGACACCCGTGCATAATCGAATTGTCGCGGACTCGTACGGATGACAGCAATGTAATTTTGCTAGTAGCTATTAGAACAAATGCGGGAGATTAAGTAATGCAGAAAAGTGGAGAAGTGGCCGGCACAAGCCTAGTAATCACGAATGAAGCACATCTTTTTGAGGATCCGCTTGAAGGCTGCGCGGAAGTCTTGGGAGAAGACGGTGTAGATTATTGGGTTTAGGGCGGAGTTAAGGTACCCTAAAAGATGGGATTGCTTTTTTTATCCTTGACTTACCAAGCCAAAGCGTGAGGCTTTCGACGAGGGGTGGCACGTAGCATTGGCAGATTGGTCGGTAGAGTGAGACGAGAAAAAATGGGGTCCAGCAGGCGACGAAGGTGCCTAAGTAGCTTTGTTAGCTTGGTTTTTAGCTTTGTAAGCTTTTTCTAGCTTTGTTCTAGTTTAGAAAGATGGGTTAGATTGTAGTTTCGTTTTTTAGAGTAGCTAATTAGCTTAGTTAACTTGTTTTTCTAGAAGTTTGAGTGGTTTTTGGAGCCTGAGTTTATTTTAGAAAGAGTTTTAGATAGTAATTACGTTTTATTGAAAGTTTAGCTTTACCTGTAATAATTCCCAACGTTCTCCAAGCTTTTCGCTCCCTTTTCGTCTCCGCGCTCTCCTTCGGCCGCTTCTTCCGCTTTGCAATAATCCCTAAAATCACGTTGTACTTTTTGCTTCACTTTCACCACCTTGCAACGAGTTTGCACCACCACTACTCGTCCGTACGCCACTCCGTGGGGCCCCATTAGCTGACACTAAAAAACAAGACATTTACGCAGCCACATAATCATTAGTAATTCCATCATGCCGTCTACAGTTCATTTGTGACTCCAAGCATTCGTTCTAGGTGCCCCCGGAATTGCTTGGCCGGCCCGGACGATACGTTTTTGGGGGCAGTGTTGTGCTACCTTCCCCCCAGAAAGCACGTGCGAATCGGGACATTGGTAGCAACGCGATTTGTTGCATGAAGCCGTGATTTGGTTTTGGCTAGAGGGTTCTTTTGCATTATCGGGGGCCAACTTTTTGTCCTAGGATTCAATTCATCGCCTTAAAAGAGCGGAAATCTTTCTAAATAGTTTTTGCTATTCCTAGACATAAAATTTACAAATTTTGATTAAAAAAGTACAAAAAAAATCGCGATTTTCGACCAAAATCTCAATTTTTCTGAAGGTTTTTCGAGTTTAAAACTGGTGATATTCTACTAAAATGAGCAAAATACTTTGTACTAAATTACTCGGCATTTCTAGACGTATAAAAAAATCAGCCCCCTCCCCCGATAATGCAAAAGAACCGGTTAGACCTCGGGCAGTGATGGGGATTTACAATTTGAGGAAGCCTGGCATGGTAGATTATATTAAAAAGTATTTTTTTTTATTGCCAGACCACCTCTAGAAATCCCATTTTCAGACGCTTTTCGCTTGGCAAGCCATGTGTGAATTCATTACGGGTGTTTTATAAGTACCTCCAGGGGTTGTTGAAAGCCCGGTAGAAAAGTCTTCTGAAGATTTTTTCGTTTTTGCGACGATTTTACGCTTACGAGGAAGCGCTTTTACGCCACGTTACCAATACCACTAGACACTACCAGTATGGCATGCTACGAACCTGTGACAACGCTGTCCAGCTTCGTCTCCAGCTCTTTGCTATCGACTTGTTGAGTGGCCGTTCTTTCTTCTTCTGACATTGTCGATCCACTGCTGTTTTCAGCACACGCCTAAAATATAGCAATTATTTATCTATTTTAACCCTGAATTATCTATCTATTTTAATCTGTTAACAAACCTTGTGTTTTCCATTCTTTGGCATCCCATTCTCATCTTTAATCAGAACTGCCGGGGGTAAGGGTAACTAAAACAGGTATTTATCACTTTTAGGCGGCTTTACATACCTTTTTATTTTTCTTTAAAATCAAGGGCGCGTTCTTCTCATCCATATGGTTGCCCAGCGGCTTATTAATCGTACGCCTATCTCTTTCACGTTTAAATCTAAATAACTTGTTTCTAAAACTCTTTACTCTCGTACCTCCGCTTCGCAGCGCGCATTATTTTCCAATAGACACATATAATCGCACATAATGGAATGTAGAATGCGGTAGCGGTAGAAAAAACCTGAAAGTATTGTTCTACGAACAGCCTTTGATGTTTTTACAGGGGTTTGAAAAACGGTCGACAGCTAGGCCCTCGTTATGCGCCCATTTTCGGGCATTTATCACCCGGGATTCCCCAGAGGCGTCGGGGATTTTGATTGTTTTTTAGCATCTCTTGGGACCGAGAATAGGGAACGGCCATTTGACACATTTCCCATTCCGCTTTTTGCTAGAGGCCAAAGAAATGTCGAGAGGGCTCTGGGTGGTCCTACATGGAAAAGCGGATGGTACGAATGATTGATGGGTTTTATGATGCCTAGGAGATGGAAAAGATATTTGGCTTGTTTTTGCTATAACTTTTTTAGGTTCCATTATTTTGGGCTGAAAATAAACTTTTAGTAGCTTTTTTGACGCGCTATCAAATGGCGTTAAAGAAATTTTGTAAAAAATGTCCAAAACTAGCTTCCCAGTCGATGTTTCTATTTCGAAACAACGTTTAAATCTTGTTTTGCTATAAATTTTTCATATTACAAGATTTTGAGCTGAAATTAAAACGTTTTGTGTTTTTTTTGATGCGCTATCGAATCGTACAGTCTCTCCCCGCTTAATAGAAAAGTACCTTTTACGTTTTACCCTATAAAACCCTTACTTGATAGCTAATCTGCTGTGAAATCAGGCAAACATGCTGCTTCTCCACGCGATCCTCAAAACCCTCGTCTTTCCAGCCGGCAATTGGCGCCAAACTGGAATGTAGCAAGAGTGTATTCTAGCAATCCAAAGCCAATTTTACCTGATCAACAACGAGAGCGTCCAAATGGCGCCCAACATGCTAAATATCCGGCGGGGCGTCCGGTTTTGCACGTAGCAGATGTCAGTCACAGACCAATAGCTGAAAAAAAACACAAAACGTTCCGCATGGATAACTAGCAACGCACCGGTCTAGCGCGATAGCGACCAGGTGTAGGATACTGGCGGTGCAGACGAGGACGTCGACTGAGATCCAGAAGTCGCAGATCGTCACGCCGAGGCGCCATTCGCCGGTTACGGTAAACCAGGCGCCCAATGGGGTCACGATGATGCCGACCTGAATTTAAAATTTGAATTGGATTTCTCTGTAACAAAAATAGATTTAAATAGGGTTTTTGCGATATTACAAAAGCTATTAGGAGATTTTTAGGTCCTCTATCGAATTGCCTTTTCCAGAATATCGACGTTTTGAAAATACCGAAAATCGAGTTCTGCCCGTTATCCGATGGGGAAAAAAGGTTTTGCGCTATAAAACTCTAAAATTACATTATTTCGGACTGGAAATAATTCTTTTGGTATATTTTTCGGCGTTCTATCGATTGGCGTTTAAAATATTGAAAATTTGGAAAATTTGGCTTTTCTGCACGTCGGTTTTTGACAAATTTTTCTTTCTTCAGTATAAAATTTCCCTTACATTTTTCGAGGTTAAATTTATCTTAGTTATTTTTAGACGCTCTTTCGAACGCTCTAAATCTAAACTTGCGAATTACCACAATTTTTAAGAAAATATTAGTGATCATTGGTGATGCCCGGTATTTTTTT
This sequence comes from Mesorhabditis spiculigera, assembly GCA_958295435.1. Lineage (NCBI taxonomy): Eukaryota > Metazoa > Nematoda > Chromadorea > Rhabditida > Rhabditidae > Mesorhabditis > Mesorhabditis spiculigera. The sequence goes on from CATQJA010002655.1 coordinate 582,223, forward strand.
GTGTAGATTTAATTAAATTCCCTTGCTTCCATGAAAAATATGTTCTTTTCATTTTTCGTTCCCATCCAATTCCTTTCCGTTCCACTGCACAGCTAACCCCCTAATTTTCGATCCCTTTCACCACGAACGCCTCGGAAGTCCCCTCCGTTTTTTTCCTGACCTCCTCCCCGGAAAAGCCGGCTGTTGATTTCAAGGCTTTTCACGAGATTTTTGGACCTACTGGACAGCAATTGGTCCCAAATACAAACCCTGCCCTCCCCTAGCCCGGCTCTGCCCTTCCAACTCGTTCCCGCGGTTCTTTTCTCGCTCCAATTCCCCCGATTTTTCACATCCGATTTATTTCGCGGGCCCGCGGGGGCCATCCTTTGCCAAAAACGGTGGGTGTTAGCTGATGGAAAATGGAATCGCCAAGTGCAAAACGTCGTTGTCTGGTTTCCGGGGGAGTTCTGGGACCAAAATTGCTCAAAAATATCAGATTTTTACGCGTGGTCAGCTCTGACGGTAGGCATTCAGGTAGTCATTTTGAATTTTGAATTTTTGGACGTGTTCTTTTGCGTTATCGGGGGGGGGGGGGACCAACTCTTTCTAAGGATTGGATTTTTCTAATATAAGATACCAAAAAATATCGGGTTTTCCGCCTAAAATGACAGTTTTTGACCAAAATTTCGAGTTTTGAACGTTTTTTGAAAACGCTGAGAAATTTTTCTATTTGGAAATTGGTTTTATTTTTCAATAATCACTATTAAAGTACTTCCAATTAAGTTAATAGGCATTTCTAGACTCATACAAAAAAAATTTGCCCCCCCCCCCCGATAATCCAAAAGAACCGTCAATAGAGTAGTGGTTTTGGCTTTCTGTTCTTTTAAACGAATTCCTTTTATCCTAAGTCACCAAAACCCAAAGAACACCTAGCATTTTAGAGGGGGCAGATCGACGATTTGCAGACGCATTCCAGGGGGCAGCCAGGGAGGGCATAAAAACCCGGGGAAACGAGGGTAGTATAATAAGGCGTAACGAGGGCAATTTTGAGTCGTTCGCTTGAATACACGGCGATTGTTTGGGAGATCAAGGGAAGCGGGGGGGCTGTTTTCTATTGTTTTTAGCCCTAGAATGAAGCCATTGTCAGATCTATTTCAACCTCCCCTCATTTTTTGCAGGCTGCCCTCCTTGAAAGGATTATTTCAGGCGCAAAAATAGGGCACCGCCCCAATCCAAACAACCGTCATAGAATTTAGGGAGCTGGAAAAAGCTGGCCGGCGCGTTTACACGAATTCGACGCATGAGCGCCGCTGGAGGGGATCAACTCGGCGAACTCATGGAATGTCGACTTTTTGTCGACAGAGCAAAAAGCTTATGCTTCATCATTGAGGCTTGGTGACCGGAAATCGGGGCGAACGGGCGAATGGAATTATTTTTGGGAAGTGGAGGTGGATAGACCGAGGTGAAAATATGTAAACGGTACATCAGGATAGCGGGAACCTCATTATTTATAATTCTAAGGTTTGACAGAACTGCAGAATTTAACAAGCGCAATTCGATAGAGCGTCAAAAAATATACTAAAAAAATAATTTCAGCTGGAACAAATGTAAGGAATTTTTTTATAGAATAAAGAAGAAGTGGACAAAAACTGGTTTGGGCACATAAGATCACGGCGGCGGGGAAAGCTAAATTTTTGAGATTCTTTTGGTTTTCAAAACGCTATCGATAGAGCGTCAAAAAATCTACTAAGTGAATTATTTTCAGCTCGAAAAAAGTAAAATAAAAGTTATATAGCATAAAACCTAGTTCAAAACTATAGGTACCACATAGAATAACGGAAGTCTATTTTCGGTATTTTCGATTCGATATTTTGAAATTGCCATTCGATAGAAAGTCAAAAAATGTACTAACAGTTTTTTATAACCCGAAAAACGTATTTAAAACTATTTTCATTACCATGAAATAATGACTGCCTCCGCCCCGTTATCGCATTTGTGCCTAAAATTCGATCACCTCTGATCCCCCAACATTCTCAATATATCCCTCCCTCGACACGGACATTCCGGGAGGTCATTTTTTGTGAAAAGCGCCGCCACACGGCTCCAGAATGCAATTACCTAGTGTGCCCTCAGATCAACGGAGCTCGCACTCCTTTGAAAAGTGATTTGCTTCTCAAGTATCCCCCTCCCGCGCGCGCGAGCATCAACGCGGAAATACCTTCACTACCCGTGTGCATCTACTGGAGGGTTTTATAAAAAGTACGGGAGGTGACGAAGGTTTTTAAGTCAAGTCTTTAGCATGAAATTGAAAGTAAGTTTTTTGGGAGGTAAAAACCGAACTGAACAAGTAAAACTTGTCGAACTCGAGGAGAATGGTTAGATTGTGCAAAAAAGCTTATTGGTATCATCAAAGTAGTAGATGAGCTGCGCTGGGAGATAGAGAACAAGTTCAAGAAGTTCAATGAGTTCAGGGTGTTTATACCGAGGTCGAAATGTTGTATTTCGCATTATCCCGCCTAGCTTTGTTTTGCGCCCTTTCTAAGCTTATAAAACTCACAATTAGATCAGCAACAGCCAGCGAAAAGATGAGATAATACTGGGGTCGCCCTCGCAGGTCACGCTCCATCATAATCGCGAGGATCACGAATAAATTACCTTAATACGAGTTGCTGCTATAAGGGAGCATGAACTCACCTATGACGCAGGCTAATATCAGCACTATTAACACGGTGCTGACCAATACCAGCTCGACGAGCGGTCGCCCGTCAGCGGGGAGTGCTGCTAAAATTTACAAATTTTTGTAGATCTTTAAATTATACCAAGGAGCATTTGAGCCGCACTTTCGTCTGGCATTATTGACTTGTTGCTCCCCGGACTAGGCCACATGGCACAGCATCTGAATTCGAGCATGAACTAGGCCTTTTGAAACCATGAAACGAATTGAAATGATAAAAACGTGCCGAGCTGGAGAAGAGGAGAATGGTTAGATTGTGCAAAAGAAGATGATCATTTCGAGACTGACATATTGTTAAATGAGCTCCTGAGAACGAGCGAGAGCCCGACCAGTTCAAGGAGTTCAAGGAGATGCTTTACATGCGAAGAAGTAAAATTGCGATTCGAAGACAGAAAATTCATGAGAAGTTTGTATAAACCAGAGAACACAGTTTTGGAGGAGTCTTGGGTGCAATGGCTCGGACTCAAAAGCCCTTCCTTATATGTAAGGAGCTTTTTTGGGTATGGTGGAAGGGGTGGGACTCACTGGCCGGCCAGTTCTTGGCCCTCCCTCGAGATCCTCAACCATATCCCCAACACGCCCATTCCTGGAGGCCCGGCTGGCTGTTCCTCCTCCTTCTCCTTCTCCTCCTATCGCTATTTTGCATTTTAATAACAATTTTTGGTTGAGCCGAAAGGGGGTGGATGAACCCGATGGAGCAAGAGAAAGAGAGGAAGAGCAATATTTCAAACATCCCAAAAATCATTGATCTTTAGCCGCCGTGAAATGAGAGAGGGGAAGATATATGGAAATTCGGGATGTGGCGCTCCTTTCGACAATTTGGAGATCAAAAGAAGGAAATAGAGAAATGCAGTAAATCGGCGGGGAGAGGCAAAATCGAGCTCAATTTCCGAAAAGCAAGCCTATACCCTAATATATGGAGGTTCGGAAGCTGGTGCTCCTTATTGCGAATTTGAGCAAAAAGCATTGAGAGGGGGCGAGAAAATGCTGAAAAGCAGCGAGGGGTCTCAACATCATACTCAAGATAGGAAGATTCGAATCGCTAGTGCTCCCTTTGCCAATTTTGAGCATAAACGCATAAAAACGAGCAAGAGTAATGAGGGAAATGCGAAGGAGCATCAGCATTATTTCCTTAATATCCGAAACTTCGGAATGCTGGTGCTCCTTTGCGATTTTGAGGATGAAATGAAGACATAAAAAAGGTAGCGAATCGCTACCTTGCGAGCTGGTGCTCCTTTTATATACTTGGGCATAGAAGGGCAAAATGAGCAAAAAAATTCGGAAAATCGTGGTGAGCATCAGCATTATCTCCCGATATATGAAAATCCGAGATGCAGGCGCTCATTTTGAAAATTTGTAGCAAAAAGGCGTAAATAACAAAAATATCATAAATCCAGGGGAGCAACAACAATCGTCGCGCCTCGTTCAATTTCCACAAAAAACACACAAAAATTAAACGTCAAGAAGGGGGAAGAAGAGGATTTGCAGAGGGGATTGGGTGGATGGGGGACGGGCCATAAAGTGGCATCTGCTTGGCGAGGACCACAGCCAATCCAGGAACCAGAGCTTCACCCTGCCTCTCCCTCGGCGGACACGTCCATTTTTCAGCACATCGAGTCTGACCCGAAATGCCGAGTGTTTGAATCGAAAAAGAGGGAGCGGAAGGGAGTGGGGGTATATGGTTTTTGGTGGATTTGATGTATAGGAATGGTGAATTGGGTGGGATTAGGATATTAGCGTAGTGGGGGCAGGAATTAATGGGGGGTCAAAGCGCGTTTTTGGAGCGGGTGATCATTGCCAACTTGCTCTATAAGGTAATACAATTTGGGCAGAATTTTGCACAGAAATTGTTTTAAAGGACCAGTGTAGTCAAATCTATAGCCTGAAAAATTTTAAATAGCTTGATGCACTTCCCATGCTAATTTTGCACAGAACCAGTATAACTCATAAGTATAAGAAAGTTTTAAAGGACCAGTTAAGCCAAAATCTCTAGCGAAAAATTCAAAATAGCTTGATCAACTTCCAAATGCTAATTTTAAACGGAATTTGACCACCTTTTGGGATAAAGAAAACGTTTTAAAGGACCATTTAAGCCAGAATCTACAACCTTAAAACAGAATTCGGGCATAGTCTTTCTCATAAAACTTTTTTAAAGGAATGCGCAGGCCAAAATCGGGTTTTCGGGTATCGACAGCAAGATTTCGGTTCATTTTTGGCATAGGAACTGTTTTAAAGGAGCATTGAAGCCAAAATCTATAGTTTTAAAAATCTGATAATCCGGTTTTTCAACTAATTTTTGGCAATTTTTGGCACGAGCAACAGAATTTCTATATTTCCAAAGTAAAAATAGTTCAAGGCAATTCTAAAGAACCATTCAACCCAAAATCTACAACCCTAAAACCCGCTAATCCCCTTATTAACCCCCTGACCTTTATTAACAAAATACGCAAAACCGTAGCTCATTAGCCACCATCCTCCTGCCCGGCCCGCTCGCCCACGACATGAAAGGATTAGCGGGGTCTTGGGGGCAGAAGGGCGGGGCGAGTGTGTTTTCTTCTTTATTGGTGTCATAAGCCCTCCCGAAAACCTCTCGCAATAAACAACACAGCTCCCGAGGGGGGAGGTCGTGTCCAATTTGAGGAATTTATCGAGGGGGGACCGGCAAAAAACAGAACACCAAGTGGGCGGGGGTAATTTGATCATTTCAAAGATTTTAGAGCAAAACAGAGAACCATAAAAGGCGTAGAAAAACTATTAAAAATACCGTAACTTCGGGGAATCGTTTTTGGCTGTTTGTCAAGCTGTTTAAAAGTTTGAAGCTTGAAGTTCTGAATAGAATGATTATATTAAAAGATACTAAATTAGGCGGATTTTCTAGAAAATTTAATCTAGGGTTTTAAAGTTTGAACTTCCCGTTTTTGGCACTCATTTAAGGGGTTAGTGAAGGCAAAAACGGGAAAAATGCTAAAAACCAAGGACTGACAGATAAAGAGCGAGAGAGTGAGTGAGAGGCATAAAGAGAGAGAGAGAGAGAGAGAGAGAGAGAGAGAGAGATAGCGAGTGACAGAGCGAGAAAGCGAGAGAGCGAGGGAGAGACAGACGGAGAGAGAGCACAATTAAATGGGATCAGAGCCGATTTATGCTACTTTTCAGATAAATTAGTTTTATGCTAATTAAATAAAGCTTCCTGATCTCTTCAATAAAATCGGAACCTTGAGAAGCTATTTTTACTCAAATACGGTTATTTTTAATACTTTTAGCAAATGGAAAATGTGAAAAATTGAACGCTCTACCCGAAGCTAAATCAAAACGACTTTTTTTAGATTAAAGACGACCAGATAGACTGATTTCCAAAATGCCAGCCCCCTGTTTTCAGACCAGAATGAACTTCACAACCTGCTAATCCCATTCATTCTCAGGAGGGCCGGATGGCCGGCAGATTAGCCGGAAATATGTGTGGAAAAGGAGCAAGAGAGAGACACGAGTATGTCCCCCCTCGAGGCGCCCGTAAGAGCTGCAGCAGCATTTCCAAAACGCGGGTCCTCTGGGCCATCATCGGCCACTGCTCGGCAAGGGGCCAATTTGATGAGGCCGAACGAGGAGGGGGGGGGGGAGAATGACGTCTCGGTGGCGAGAGCAAGATTTAAGAAACGCGTAGCTATATCCGGGGCGGCAATGATCTCATAATATTTGGATTTGGTGACGGAGGTATAGGGATGAAACATTGGGATTTTGCAGGGATTTATGCAAATTTTTGAAGGGAAGATTGAAAGGTATCTTAAAGTGATGGTTTCAACGAAAAAAGGTATAAAATTAGGTAAAGAAAAATCTACAAACTGAATTTTTACAGGGATTTATGCAACTTTCTATAGACTGGCCTTAAAGGTCTATTAAAGGGAAAGTTCCATAAAAAAATATAAATACAGTATATAGCGATCCAGAAAATCAAATATTCATTCAATTTTCCATAAATTGCAAGTAAATTGGTGTAAACTGGCCATAAGGGTCCATTAAACGTTATTTTTATTAAAAGAAAAAGAGAAAAAGTATAAAAATACATAAAACAAAGGTTTAGAGCATGAGATATAGCTCCAAAAATTCTTAAAAACATACAACCCAAAATATAAATCTCAAATTGATGGTTCGAACATACCCACCCTTCTCCTCCTCCTACCCTCCCCCTCCCCAAGACATAATGGGATTTTCGTGGATAGTGGAGAAATTTTGTCGGGAGGAGCCACCTCTCCGGAGCAGCAGAGGCTAGAAGCGAGCCTCCGAGGTTAAATAATGCAATTGCCAGGGGTTCAAGCCGCCAAGGACCCCCGAATCACAGCGTTGCCAAGAGTCTCTCTCTGTTTTGCTCTCTCTCCCTCTCTCTCTCTCTCGCCGCTCCTCCTTAATTCCCCCCAAAAATGACCGCCTATACCCCCCACAAATTGTAAGGTTAGACAACCCGAAAAATAGCTTAAAATCTGAGAATTCTGACTCAGCCACAAATCCCGGAGTGCGATAGAAAAACAAGATTTAGTCTGGAAAATCGCGCTGGATTTGAGAAGCTTAGGCTTAGGCTTAACTTAGGCTTACTTAGGCTTAGGCATGGACACTTAACTTAGGCTTAGGCTCGGCTTGGGCAGGATTGGGCTTAGGCTTAGGAGGCAAAGACACAGGCTGAGCTTAGGTTTAGACTTTGGCTTAGACGTAGGCATAGGTTTAGGTTTAGGCTTAGGCGTAGCTTCAGCTTAACTTAGGGTTTCCTTAGGTTAGGCTTAGGCTTACTTAGGCTCACTTGGATCAGCTTTAGGTACCGCCGTCTTCGTCGTCGTCAGAAGCCAGCCGGGATGCAAAATTTGAAGCTGAAGCACCCAAAACTTGTTTTCCCCTTAATTGCCATTCGAGGGGGACACTCGCCCCCCTCGAAACTCTCATCATTTGCATACCAGCCCGGGGGGTTTGGCTCAAAAACGCTCAAAAAGCAAGGGTTCGGCGGGGCCAAAAAAGCGGCCATTCCCACACATAGCCCCCCAGGGGGGGGGGGGGGATGGACTAGGGGAGGGCAGGGGAGGAGGAGGAGGAGGAGCACTGATTATGAAAAGCCGAGTGGAAGTGATGGAGGGAGGGACATACTTTTGAGGAGGGCAAACGGCTGGGGCTGATGGCTAGAGGAGGTGGAAGCTGTTTTAAAAAAGAGGTTTTTCTAGTATTAAGTAAAATCTAGGCGTTTTAGAGGGTTTGTAAGGATGGTATGGCTATGGATTTTCTAGACTATAAATTTTCACTTGATTTCGATACGCCCGCACCACGCAACGCGCCGGATTGCTGCTTTTAAGATGTAGTAATTAAGCCATTACGGATCTAAAGGCGGCTGGACACGTGGCGTATCGCGGCGCGAGACCGAAAACGCTCTAATTTTGATCTAAATTGCATTAAATATAGCTAGATTAATGCATTATGAACTTATTTAATTCTTAAAAACCTCTAAAAACAATGATGTCTTTAGTGTGAGTCGAGTGTAGGCGGGGAGTCTAATGAAATATTCTAACCTCTACTTTCACGCCCGCCATGCATTGGAAAGGAATTTGTGATGCAACCAAGCTCAAATTTTGGGTTAAAGCGCTTTAAAAAGCATAAAAATTCTATTAAATCTGTCGATTAAAAAACGAATGAGCAATACCTCCAAAAATTCTCATTCTTTGATCCGACAAAACCCAAAAACCATTCAAATCTTGGCCCCAGGCCAATCCCATTTCCACCGGCTCCAAAAGCAAACAATTTTCGGCCCCAAAACCAAAATTCCGGATTCACGCGGAACCCCCAATTTTAATTGCACAATTTTGCCTGGCGGCTATGTGCGCGGATGAGGATTTTTTGCAGGGAGAAACCAGCCGAACGGAGGTATCGCGCGCGCGAATAGGGCGGAATAATAATTCTGATGCGCGGAAATTGAATATGATGATGGAGGGTCAGGTGGGGGTGAGAATGAGGTTGACGAGTCTCGGAATATATTTTCTATTTTAAAACCATCCCCTCCACCTAATAGAATCACGAATTTGCGTCTGAAACTGAATATGGATCCGCAAAAATCGCTCTTACAAGCTTGGAGCATGAGAATGAGAATGGGCTACAGCTTACTTTACGTCCAGAAAAATTGACTTCAAAAGGTTTTGATATTTTTGGTCTTTTTTCGGGATTTTCGTGGCGTCATTCGAAAGAGCGTTGAAAAATATATCAAGCATTTTATTTACAGCTCAAAAATAATGTAATATAAAAAAGTTATAGCAAAAAGAAAAAGAAAAAGAACTTTCCAAAAAACCAAAGTTAAAATTTAACAAACTATTTTTTCAACTTTTAACAACGACATACTTTAATGGAACCACGAATCTGAAGTCCAAAAATCACCTCTTCGAGTTTGGAGCATGAGAACAAGAATGACGATCTCCCTGTGTTTTCGCCAAAGTTTATCCCCGATTCCAGGGGGCAACTTCTTAATCGCGTTACTTTCCGAATTTCCGGATTTGCGAGCGGATTAAAGCCGATGGGATCAGTTTTTCTGCGAATGAGCGCGAGTAGAAAGAAAAGTGGAGTCCGAAAAGAGTGAACTCGACGTGGAGTGAAAGGTTTTGAAGGGTTGCTACACGCAGAATCTAGCCTCCTCCTCCGGCAAAACAAGGGAGGAGGAGGAAAAGTGGAGGAAATTCCCGGAAGTTGTGAATTTCCGGCGTTTGTGGGGATGAAGGAACTTTAGTGGTCTGGATGTCTGGTGGCATCATTTCCTGGTAATAATTTCCAACCGAGAGATAGAATTTGAAAAAAGTATTAAAATTCGGAACTTATAGCATAGCGGGGGGGAATCACAAATACTCAGATTTTTGTAACCTGATTTGTTAATTTTAATCAGTTTCAGCGTTATAGAAAAATTTAAAGCATAGTTTTTAACGCTCTATCGGAAGGCAATTTTAAAATAATACCAAAACCTTCAAAAATATATTTTTTCTTTTATTTTAATAGTTATAATTATGTATGCAAATTTCCACCAAAAAGAATAAAAAAGTATTTTAAAACTTTTATTTAAAAATGGCTTTTAGGTTTCTTATTTAAAATTAATACATTAATAAATGTATTAAGCTATTTTCAATAGGCTTCTCAAAATGATAGAGGTATCGAAATATAAGCAAAATTTAAGTACTTAAAGCTTTAATCAAAACAAATTGTAAAACAGTTTCCGGTAGTTTCTTAAAAAAAAAGAACATTCCTTCCTCCACCTCGCCAAACCAAACGTTTTTGAGGTGTGAAAAGTGGAAAAGTGTTGAATCACGGGCTTAGGAGTGGGAGTGTGTGGCCGAGGTGGAGGCCAGGGCCAAAGGAAAAGCGTAGAACTACTGGATTGTGGCAATGGAAGTGAATGCCACTCGTTCCCATCTACCTTTTGAACACAGTGGGCCATTGCCTTGTCTCGATTCTGAAGGGCAATTTGAAGACGTTTGCAAAATGCGTCGTCGGAAGGCAAAAGGTATTTCTTCTAGAGAAGAGAGCAAAGAACTAGTGAAGAGAGGAGGGACGGGGGATCAAAGGGTCAACGGAACGGGGGCTTGAGGAAAGATGGAGAAGACGTCGGAGTTTTTCTGCTTCTACTAGAAGACTCTCTTTCTCTCACTCCCTCTCTCTCTCACTCTTTCTCGCTCACTCTCCTCTCGTCTAGTAGCGCCTGCGCGCTGACGTGTGAAAATCGGTAGCAAAAGAATTGGCTCGCCTACACTGGCAGTAGATTTATTTATTACTGATCGGTGGCCGGGCCAAAAAACCCTAGGGGTTCTAAAATCTGGCACCAAACCATAAAATTACATTTAATATGATTAGCGCGGTTTTTCCAGTGATTTTTTGGCAATTTCAAGATTTTTACGAATTTATGCGCCAAAAAGCCCCCTTTTCGCATTTCAAAATTTTAATATACTTTCTAGCAAACAAAAAAGCAACAATAAGTAGTTCCCCTCGCTAACCCCCCCCCCCCCCCGCTAACAGAGAAGCGCCGAAAAAATCAAAACCATCGCCTCAAACTCCAAAATCCTATTCTGTTCACATACTCGCAACGGAATGTGTTTATTTTTGGCAGGTACAACCCGCGGAACCGTGTATAAATAAAATCCACGGAAATCGGGGCAAATTCCGTTACCGCACGGTCATTTCCGTTCGCCACGGATCCCGCAGACTTATTAGGTATTTTTTGGCGGAAAATCCGGAAGCGAAATGATGTTGGTGGGCATCAAGTATTTTAAAATATGCATGCTGCTACAACGAAATCTATTTAAAGATTCCGGGATGGTCAAAGATTGTAAATGGCTTAAAAAGCTAATCCAGGGCTGCATATTCTTAAATAATGTCTAAAAATTCTGTAAAGTGGAAAATAGAACTGAAAATGCCTTAAAAAATTCAAAAAATATATTCGCAAATTCAAACCTAAACAAAAAGTCAAAAAGCTTAAAAATTCAAGATTGTCTAAATCTTAAATCCGCGGCCCTATTTTTTTTTGAAAGTAACGCATTACATATTTAAATACAAATTAGCACAGATTAAATAGTGTATAAGACCTAAAAACTAATCCTTAGCCCACGACCCCAATTTTCCATCGTAAAATAACGTTCAAGGATTGCCCCCCAAAATTCATGAACCTCCAGAACAGGGAGCGGCTGTCCTATTATTCTGAAAGCCAGCCCCACGGCCATTTCTATGGGAATGTCGAATCCAGAAGCATCGCTCTTACCCCCCGGGCTCCGAATTCTGTATCCAGCCCCCCGTCACACCAATCCGAGGAGGACACGACGACACGATGGAGGAAAGCCCCGCCGCGCCGCGCATCTATTTATTCCCTCGAAAATACGTGGCCCTCGACGCATACGGGAACTATCAATTTTGTAGCGGGTTGGCGAGTCAACAAAAATCTGGGATGGCTATAGAAATATTGGGGATTGGGGATTAGTCATTGTCAATAACAGAAGGATTCGGGAATAGATTTTGAGGTTTTGAGCTTTTAAAGGGACGTTGAAGATATGCTCCTGGATTTCCAGCGATACGCAACGCACGCTTGAATTCCTTGAAATATTATGAATTACGCAATAGAATGTCGCGTATGGCTACGGATTATTTTACTGTTTTTGCCGCGACCGCGACACGCGACGCACCGCGCACGCCGATCGGTCGAGTCAAACCAGCTTATTGCGCGATCTATTACGCAAGGAAAATGCAGGCTGACGCGTCGCATGTGAGTACAGTTTCCTACAAATTTCGACTACGTGACACGCAACGCGGATGGCGGTTTTCAGCGCGTAATGGACTGCGAAGAAAGGCATGCGTCGCGTGCCGCGGGCGTAGCAAAATCAATACGGAAATCAGAAGCAAACTAATCGATAAAAGTGACTTGCCAACCCCTTTAAAAATATATAAAATTTTTGTAGTTTTTTAAGAAGTATAAGACGGTTGAACGAACCCAACGGAACCTCAAGAACACCCAAAAATACCCCTAGACCGTGTAGCCATCCCCAGGCATGAGCAAAATTTGAATGAGGAAGTCCGATGCACCCTCCCCCAAATGTCACGTAACATAAACACCACCCGCAAATTAAAACCCAATTAGGACGGGGCATCGCCCACCCACGATGTGAGTCAATGCGTAGAGGATGAATGGCAGAATGAAACTCGGGAATGGTCAAAAGAGAGAAGCGAGCGACCACAGCACGTCGTCTCTTCCAATCGTTTTGTCGTCATCCGAATAGCCCAGTGAGCAGCAGCTCTCCCTCCCTTTCAAATGCGCTGGAATGTTTTATTGACTGGCTCCGGTTTCAATCGGCTTTTCCCGGTTGGATGTGGGGTGGATCAAGGGAAACATAAAAAGATAAGGAATTGTTGGGGAGGAAAGTGGATTTTTGGGGATCGGGGAAAACTAGGGAGGTTTTCTTTTAGCGGGGGTGTCATGTCCGGGCCTTTAGAAAACAGAAGCTATTTTTACAACATTTCACACATTTTTTAGATCTAAAAGACCCTAAAAAATCGAAACTTTTCGATTTTTGGTCAAAAATGGATGAGAAAATTCGAAGTTTTCACATTTTCTAAACTATTATCAAATTTTTTGTAATTTTCTAACAGCCAAGAATTCCATCCATTCCATCAAAACTCTCTCATTTTTGGATTTTTTGGCCAAAACGGCTGAAAAAGTTAAATTTCCACACTTTCAAAGCATTTATAGTCATTTGATTCGCATTACCTAGCAATCCTACAACCAAAAATACTTTACAAATGGACTAAATATTCTATTAAAAGGCGGAAAAATCAAAATTAGCACCCGCCCCCCCCCCCCGCTAAAAGAAAAGCTCCAAAAACTTAAAGCCTCTGGAATATCCCAAAACCCCAAAAATAGCTCGAACTCAAGAGTAATTGAAAAGTTTTGGGGCTCAGGCACATGTGCTCTGATACGAGAAGCCAATGCCTCCTTCCGCATTGCCCATTTCCACCTCCTCCTCCTTTTCTCTCTTTCGCATGTTGCCTCTCAGTCTTTCGGACTCCTCTACCCGCCCTTGCCCATCCATTCCATTTCCATACTCTTGCCGACTGGACCCCCATCCTTCTCCTCCTCATGGGGCGTCCGAAACTACTTTGTGCTCATTACCTCTGCAAAGGAGTTGGTCACGCCGGCTAAAGATAGGTCGGAAGGGGGGGGGGAGAAGCCTTTCTTGTGAAAGTCCAAAGACTTGTGCGCCTATTCCGGAACTGACCGGGAATGGGGAGGGAGAAGGGGAATTTCTGGAGTTGGGGCTCAGAGCACGAGCAGGGAGAACAATTTTTGAGCATAGGGGAAAAGTATTAAAAAGTCACTAGAGACCAGAGCTAAGCTTAAGCTCAAGCCTACTAAGCATGACTAAGCCTAAGCTTATGCTTCAGTCTAACACTAGCGTAATCCCAACCTAAGCCTAAGCCTAAAACTATGCGTAATCCAAGCCTAAGCCTAAGCTCAGGCCTAGGCCTAAGCCTAAGCTCGATCCGGAAAAGCCAAGCTTACGGTTCCTAAACTCCATTTTAGTAACTCTACAACTACTCCCCCAATGCGGTAGGCAATTTACATCCCCCTACTTCACCCCGTTTGACATGTTTTCCGGGCCGGAAAACGGAAAAACGGAAACAACCCGCCTGACCTCATCCATGCCCCTCTAACACTATTTGCAAAAAGGAAGCCCCATTGCACCAATATCCCGGAAATTACCGGAAATTCCAAGCGCTGCATGCTAGCAATGTAATGCACAAAATGGAATTCACAAAAACTCATGTCCATCCAGACCTCGATTTTTCGCTCCGGCTATATTTATTTACAAAGCACCCCGCCCGGGCAAACAAAATATATATTGGAACGATTTCGTGTGGTGTGTGAACGGTTTTTGGGAGTGAGTGTTTGCATAAAAGGGGAGGAGGAGGGCGTGAATTTAGGACAACGGAATGCTACGTACACAACGTTCGTGAGGTGTGGATCGGAGGCTTTTTTTCAGGCAAAGTGGTTGTTGAATATGAGATGATTGGTGGGGAGGGGGGAAAGAGGACGAGAAGCTGGAGACGTATCAAGTTGATGAATGGACGCCGGGATTTGGGGGATGAATATTCAGAGTTGGGGAGAGGCTTCTAATACATCTACAAGATCCGCAGATCAGCCAGGAGGTAAGTGGATGGGATTTGCATGTCGCCTTTTGGCGTAAAGTATAGTTTTAGAGGGGTGAAATGCATGCCAGAATTTTTTTATGTACAGGGTGGCTGAAAAGTTCCCGCAATTTCTTGATACTGTTAAATGGACTGGAAATTCCTAAAATTCTAATGAGGTAGAGAACTTATGGTAACTAATAGTTTAATTAAGACGTAAAGAACAAATTGCGAAACAAAAATCCTCAATAAATCTTCACAGCTTCCCCCAGACGCTTCGATACAAATGCGCATACACCTTGAAAAGTTGTCTCCCATGGTCGCGCCCTCTGCCACAAGAACCGAGGCCTAGCACTTTCCAGGGCCGTTTTAAGGAGATTCCCTGTAGCGGACCGTTTTTCTGAGCTCTTTTGCTACAAAATGGTCGAAACCGAAAGATCAAAAAAATTGAATCCACTGAGTTGGAGGCCCAAACAACAAAGCCGCAAAAACCCGATTGCAACTTTCCCCAGAGGGTGATAGTTGAACGGGCCGGAAAACCTGGTGTCCAGTCTTGCTTAAGCGTGAAAACGTTTTAACTAAAAGATTGCTTAATTCATGGCTCTGAAACGATCCTGAGGGCTTGATATTAATGCCCGGTGACTTCGATTTTCACATTTTTTTGAACGAAAACGGTTGAAGGGTTGCTGGGGCTCTAGATTCCTACTCAAATCATGAAAGTTCTCGGAAAACGGGAATGATAGACCAAGACCCCCTCTATTAACCGTTTTTGAAGAGTTTACGATGATTTTGCCCGTTCCGGCTCGATTCTATAGTGAAAACATTAACGCCTCCTTGCTCACCGGGAGGGCGCGACCATGGCCGGCAATTTCCACGGCCCTCTGCGCGCTTCTATTCAGCTGCTGGTGGAATTCGTGAACATTTCTTGCGGATTTTTGTGTTGTAATCTGTTGATTACGTAGTAAATAAAGTTTCTGTTGCCTTACCTCAGCCAAATTTTAGGAATTTTCCGTCTATTGACCTGCTAGAAGAAATTGCGGGAACTTTTCAGCCACCCTGTAAGTTTCCAGTGATTTCTAAGGGTAAAGAGTAGCTAAAAGATACACGAGCGCTTTTCGAGTAACTTTTTAAAGCTAAAAGTTTCTAAAAGATGCAAGGAGCATGAATCTGGACAAATTCCAGCTAGCCATATGACGCTGGGGCCCATGGACCCCCGCGGGGTACGTTCAAAATCAAATTTGAACCCGAGCCACTATGAGCAAATCGAGTTTGGGCTTATGTTGCGGGCCGGCTGGGGGCAACTTTTGAGCCTGAAACCGAGCAGAGAACTTTTAGGAGGGGTTGAAGGGACTGGGAAAGCTACTTGGGCTTACTGTAATTGAGGATTGAAGCGGAACTCCATGCGTTATTCTGCTAAACTTTTTATCTAGTTAAACTTGACCTCCCTGCAAAAAATACGGCAGCTTTGCCACCAAGCTCTGATCTCTACACCCACATTCGATGTTTATTCGTTTAAAGGAAGGCTAGGAAAAGCTACTGTAGCATACTGAAAAACGTGTATCAAAGCGGAATACCGTCCATTATTCTGCTAAACTGCAGATTACCAACAAAGGCATTTTTTTCAATCAAGTTTGAGCTTGCGTCAACGTCAACTTCCGGTAGTTTTAACGTTTCAAGGGGATTAGGAAGACGACCTGAGCGTACTGCAATCCAGGTTGGAAGCGGAAGGTCAGGTCTGATCTGGCTTCAGATCCCAAAACTACCCTTTTAAAAACTTTCCTTACTAAAAAACCCAACCGAAAGGCCAAAATGACCAAATTTAGAAAGGCTCATGTGGGGGAGGGCTGGGTGTGTGTGGTCGGGGGATGTGGATGAAGCCGAGCCTGGTGGGTGTGGGTGTGGAGAGGGTTCTTCTCGTGTCCGTCGAGGTGGGGGGTAGGGAGGGGAGGATGGGCAAATCCAATCAGTTCACGGGTAAAGAGACCCTTTAGGGCCGTTGCGGGACACACCGGCCACTCCACACCACCATGGTCACCATTCCAGAGCCCGCACAAAAACGAGAAACGGATGTGGTGGAGCAGGAGGATGAGGAGAAGCTGTAGAAGAGGGGGAGATGGGCCCTTCCATGGCCCATCATTAGCCCTATCGGGTCTGCTGAACGGCAGCAGCCCACACACACAGACACCCCGCTGCTTTTCGCAGACCAAAAAGTGTTGTTTGTTCCCCGAGTTTCCGCTAATCAGAAAACATGGTTTTTGGGCAACAAGGAAGAATTTCCATTAAAATCGAGCTATCTCATTCTAAACTATATTTTTAGGCGGCTTTGACAAGCTAATTTGTTAAGGATCCAAGAAAAAGGGCGTAAAATTCGTTAAAATACTCCAGGAAAAGCCCATAACTTCATATAGGGTGCATTTAGAATCATCTCTATGCCAAAAATACTCAAAGGATACGAGTATAAAAGTTTCCTTTCGCTGTAAGCGCCGTTTTTCAAAGTATTTGCACAAAACGGCGTAAAGGACGTCGAAAAACCGCAAACCTGAACTAAGATGTTCCGGACGACAGAAACTTAGTTATGAACAACCAAAACACAAAACATTTGATAGCAGAAAGACGTATGAAAAGTTTTTCACATTTGTTTCCCCAATTCGGCAAAAACATGATGATATCTCAGAAACTAAAGCTCGGGGGTGAAGACGGGCTGCGGATTCGGATTCAGCGCAAAAATTGGGCATAGCAAGTTTAAATTTGAACCAATAAAACCAAAAGATTCAAAAGCAGAAAGACATATGAAAAGTTCTTCAGACTTTTGCCCCAATTCGGCAAAAACGCGATGATATCTCAAAAACCATAGACGCGAGATGAAAACGGATTGCAGATTCGGATTCAGCGCAAAAAATTGGATATAGAAAGTTTATTTTGGACCGATTTAAATAGATAAATGAATTAAAAGTTGGGCCAGAAAGGTTTTGGGCTGAGGCGCAGTGGTGTGCCCACAGGCCGCTCTCTGCGGGCTCCCTCCCCCGCCCTGACTCGACACGCGCCTGGACCACCCCCACAGAGTATTACCCCGCGGTCTCGGTGGTGAAACGAGTTGCGTCGTCGATTGTTTGGCTAATACCAAACAATCGGCGACGCAACTTCGCGCGTGCGCGCGAGCCGAACCCTTGGTTGACGGCTAAATTTTTGTAAAAAGCCTCGGTCATTGACGGTTAACCGTCAGTGGCGCTGAGAGCCTTCAAGCATGGCCGAAGGCTATCGCCAGTTTTGTCAGGAATTTTGATCAAAAATTCTACACCGGCTTCTGCTATTCTTGATAAGAATGCGTCGATTTCCAGCGCATTAATCAGTTACATTATAATACTCTGTACTGTAACGTGTGTCTTATCGCCCGGTAAAATAAGGCTAGCGACCACGGTAGAGGCTACAAAATTGGTCTTATACCAGGGTTTTTGAGCTACTAGTCGTGAGTAATTTAAAGCGACCTTTTGTATTTTGTATAAATATCGAAAAATGAGCGTCTTAGTAGTTATAAAAGCGTTTCAAGCTCTAGCTCAGAGATCGGCAATATACCAAACCCCACCCTAAAACACAACCTCCCACTAAATTGAAAGCCCATTTCCCGGAATAATGCGTCAGACAGTTGCCCCAAAATGGGCCATAATTTAAAGAGCAACCGCAAAAACCCGGCAGGGCCTATAATTGGGGGCGTTGAGGTGAAAAAAACCCAAAAGAGCTCCCTCGTTGGTCAGCGGTCATTATACATTCGGGTGTCAATAAGTTGGGCGGCTGGGTATCTGGATATTCGGAGATAGGAAAGGGATGAAGGTGTCAAATTGAGTACCCCTGAACGGGGTGTTGAGGCGGGAATTCCCTCCCCGAAAAATTGTGGCGTGCCGAAATGCATTTCCGGCGGGCTTGAAGGCGAGCTGATCCTGGTGGCCAAATCGTGAAATGACGGAAGCATGGGTCTTTTGCCGGGCTACAATTTAATTAGGCCGATTAAGCGGTGTTGGCTAGCACGGAGGAGTGGGGGCTTTGGATACTAGAGAAAGTGCTCGCTTCACTTGGTTTTCGGGTTTTGGATTAGCCAAATTTAGGCGAGGATGGGTGCTATGTTTTTGCAAATGGCTGTGATCGGGAGGCTTTTTGGAGTCATCCGGAAGAGCCGGAAAACATCAGGAAAGGTCATCTGATAGAGAATACAATTTCGAATCAGGCCTAGTGGTTTATTTTTGAAAAATATTTATGGTGTTATAGGGTTAAGTAGGGCTTTTTCACGCTCATTCCAGCCTTTTTGATTTTTCTGAGTTCAGAAAAACCGAGAATCGTTTAGATTTTAATCCTCTACCGAACGAGCTTTATCTTCAACTGTTTTCCGGATTTTCTGGACTCAAAAAACCCATATAAAACTTAGCTTTTTGAATACCATAACCCTACCCCGAAAAACCTCACATCCACATCCCTCCAAATGTCTAAATGCAAAAACAAAAATCCAACATTCTCGGAAGCGTTCCCCTCGGGGGCAGTCGTGTAAGACCGAAGGAAATTGGTCCATTGAAATGCTAGTTTTTTCGCGTCGTCTCCCTACCCTGGGCCCTCCCCCAAATGGCTCCTGACTTGCATCAGTGAATGTGGTTCCCCATAATTCGATTGCTGAAAACAACCAGGATGCAATGTGAAGTGTTTTCTGGGAGTCTACACGGCTCCGCTGGGACCTACCAAGAGAGAGCAGTTAGAAGACGTGGAATTTTGAAAGTAGGGGACTGGGTGCTTTGGCGTTATCGGGGGGTGGGTAATTTTTTTGAATCTAATTTTTCTTATATAAATTTAGGAAATGTTTCTAAGCTTTTTTACTACCTGAACGTCATCAATTTGCAAATGCAGATTGCAAATACAAAAAAATAAGGATTTTCGAGCAAGAATGGCCGATTTTTGATCAAAATTTGCACATTTTCTAAGGTTTAAATAATTTTCATATTTTAACTAAGTTTAAATTTGCTAAAACACAATTCAAATACTTCAAAATACGTAATAGACACCTTTGGACGAAAGGCACCCCCCCGATAATGCAAAAGCTCCGGTGCTCGGCCCTTCTAGATATATTTAGTTTCGCCCTTGAACCTAGAACTAGAAAGTCTAAATTCGAGGATGTGCCTCTAAGTCCCAACCCCTTGAAACCCCTCCAGAAGCTCCAAAGAAACGTTGCGTACGTGAAACGCAGAAGATCACGGGCCAGCCAGCCTCCTTGCTGTCCACACTTCCGAAAATCACATTAGCACGTGGGTGATCTCCTCCACCTCCCCGACTGCTCCTCCCCTCCTACTCGCGGGCCGCAAAACCACCACAATGCTTTTGAAGGTCTAACATCAAAAATGTTCAATTCCACCCACACTTTTGACAAAGAATGGAAGCAATTTCACCAGAAATCAGGCACATCCATGCGGAACGTTCCCGAACAAAGCAATACAATTTTGGGGCAATTTTAGTTCCCGAATCGAGGCGGCTTGTGAATCAAAGACTGAGTCTTGCATGAGCTGGAGCTCCAAAATAAACGGTTTGACGTGAGAATTCTGGCGTGGTTTCAATTTCGGGAGGTTTTCGAATTCGGAGCTGGCGGATGGGCGTGTTTTTTGATGTTGATAAAGTATTCTGATATGAGAGAAAGCGAGAGTGCGAGAGCGAGAGAGAGAGAGAGAGAGAGAGAGATAGCATGAGAGATTTTTAGACTCTAGTGTATCTTTAAGAATGCTCATTATTTCGTATCGCTTTTGATTTATTACAATTAAAAGGAGGAGAGAGACAGACAGACAGACAGACAGACAGACAGACAGACAGAGAGAGAGAGAGAGAGAGAGAGAGAGAGAGAGTGAGAGAGAGAGAGGTAGGGAGGGAGAGAGAAAAAGAGAGAGAGAAAGAGTGAAAGTCCTCCTGAGTTTTCCTAACTAGAATCACCTGAAAAACATAACGATCGCCAATTTTGTGAAAACTCAGTTGCAAAGGAATAAATTCTTATACGCTAGAATTTAATCAACACCCCGTAAATTTGGTTCTCCAACCCGTGTTTGCGCTAGATCTCGGAAATTGAGTCTAGTTGAGCGGTTGTACTTTGAGCATGAAAAACCGGAATTTTGGATCACTTTAAGCGATCTAAAAACGTTATTTTAATAAACCTATATTTAGAAAACCTTTCAAAACGATACTGACCTTCCCCAGCCCGTCTAAGCACCCGGAAATACGAGCAGCTACTTTCTCCAGGGTCTTCAGGTGTCAGGTGTTCCTTTGCGACAATTCCTACCCTTCCTTAACCCTCTGGAAACGTCCAAAAATGTGAAAAGCAAAAAATAAGGGCCTAGGAGCTGAAAAGAGCACAAAAATGGGATCGGAAAATGCTGGAATTGAGAATAATTGAGAGAATCAACAGCTTGTTATTGTGGGTGAAAGGTGTTTCTCGGAATCAGGAAAAAGAAAAAAAAATAGGTCTGGAGGCCAATTAAAGAAAACAAAGGAGAATACCGTATAATTCGCCAAAACTAAAAACATTAAAACTATATTTTTACCGTTTTCTAAAAATTTCACGACATTGGGAAATAAGAAAACGCAAGAAAATCGATTTACGTAAATATTTACACTCCTAACGCCAGAAAATGAGTCACGTTTGTAGTCCGTAAAAACAACGCTTGTTATGACAAGCGAATTGTATTTTTTTTTGTATTTTTTTTTAGAATGACTCGAAAACACCCTAAAATTCCTCAACAAAAAAATAGGTGAGCACCAGCAACAGGCGTGTGAGATATGGTCTCAGCGTTTATGATGGACAGCTCGAGCCCGAGCAGCTCAAACTCCCCGCCAAACGTCTTGACCCCGACGGGGCCCAGGGCCAAACTCCTCTCAATCTCATCTCCTTCCCTACCGGACCGGCTTTTCCCTCCTCGGTCTGTCTTTTGCCCTGCGGCCGTCCAGCTGAGAAGGTGTAATGTGCTTGACAAGGGGGGAAGACTCAACGAGTCCGACTCCATTATGTCCTTGGCCACTGCCCTCAAAAATTATGGGGGGTGCCGGTGGAAGGAGGGGGTTCTTTTCAACCACAATTCATCGACACGTGGTTCCGGGATATCGAGAGCGGGAGGAGGAGGAGGAGCATGAGGTTGTAGCGGAGTAGCAACAGGTTGAAAGATGAAAATGAATAAAATCTAAGCCAAAGCCAAGCTTAGCCAAGCATAAATATCAAGCTAATCAGGTCCGGCTCAAGCATAAGCTTGTGCTTAAGCCTAAGCCCAAGCCTAAACCAAAGCACAAGTTTCCCGTATTTGGTCCATGACGCTATTAAATTGCTAAATCAGTTCCTGATTAAACATCGTAATGGATTAATCAGCGTTAAAAATATATTAAGCTCAGCCACCTCCCATTAATGCGCTTTTTGGTCACCACCAGCTTAGCCCACCAACCCCGCAACACCGAGCAGCTCAAGTTTCCCCCTAAAAACCCCGAACTTCCGCTGCCCTTCTCAAGCAACACTGTATTTTTTAAAAGCCATGGCCTTTCCAAATTACGATAAAATACTATTTACAAGCTAAAAAACTTTTATATCCTTTTTGTCCTTGAAGGCGAGAAAGCTCTGATCGATGGGGGTATGAAATAAAAATAAGGTGCCAATAGCTGGGGGAACGGCTTCGCAACTTGGGCTGAGGCTCTACCACCGGGAGGAGGACAACTAGAAAGCTGATACTCCCCACCAGGCATCTCAAACGCGGGCGGCGCGATATTTTTGGGGGTGTGAGGAGAGGAGGAGGAGGTGAAGCTTTGATATATAAGAAAGAAAAGCTAGGGAGAAAAAGGTATAATTGATCGTTGAAAACGAAATGATTTTGAGCAAGAGATGGAAGGAATCGAGCATGACCATAGGCCGAAAATCGACTTAGACTTAGGCTTAGGCTTAGCTTAGGCGTCGAGCAAAAAAAATTCAGCTTTGGTTAAAAGACTGCAAAATATAAAAGCAAAGCTAAACTAGGTTATCAAACTCATTAATTGCTAGATGAAGCTAGCCATATGCTAATTTTTTAAGTATTGTGCATCAGCTTCCAAAATCTTTTCGAGGGCGAAAAATCCAGAGTATAGTTTGGAAAATGAGCAAGAGCAAAACCTGAACCCGCCCACCTTGCAACAAAATTCCCGCCAAATCCCACCCAACGTCATCTGATCCCCCTCATCTACCAAAGAATAAATTCTTCGACTACATGCAAACTATGCTACCCTTCTTCC
The DNA here is from genome assembly GCA_958295435.1 of Mesorhabditis spiculigera. Taxonomy (NCBI): domain Eukaryota; kingdom Metazoa; phylum Nematoda; class Chromadorea; order Rhabditida; family Rhabditidae; genus Mesorhabditis; species Mesorhabditis spiculigera. The sequence goes on from CATQJA010002655.1 coordinate 604,868, forward strand.
TGCAGACCCACACCGTGAGAAACAAAAATTTCCCGAAAACCAGCTCCACTTCTAATTGTAGGTGGTAGCTGAGAAGCAGGGAGAAGCCTGACCCTGGCCCTTCTCTTCCTCATCTACCACCTCCCCCATCTTCTTCTCCTCCTCCTCCTCCTAGCTATCCGAGAGACGAAATCCGATGCCACCCCAGGGCCCCAGGGCCACGGATTGGCCCCTGCCCCACTCCTCCTGAAAAAGACAAGAAAATGGATACACAGCAAAATAGAAGACGACAAATGGGGGTATGGGAAGAAAGTGAACAGGAACCACCCAAGGAGCATCAGGTGTTTTTTCCGATACCACGTAACACGGTACATTAATCATTTGATGAGAAATGCCGGGAAACCATGGGATTGATGTTCTGTTTGAAGGGATGGACAGACAGATATCGGATTTCGACGTTTCCTAAAAAAACGCCTTGTTTGGCGGGGGGATAATGAAATTGGATGCACGGAATCTGGAGATAATGTAAGGGACCACTGGCAAGAGGGCTATTTGTTGGATCGGGGCCTAGATTAGGGACGCAACAATTCTTAATGGGGTTGCGCCGCTCAAATTGGGGCAACCAGGTGTTCGTGGAAAACGGTGTGCAGGGGGAGGCTATATTTGGAATAGAGGCTTTATTTTAGTTTTGCAAAAAACGTGGGAATATCGCGGGATTAAGGATGAAATGAAAATGATGGGAAAGAAAGGGAGAGAGAGAGAGAGAGAGAGAGAGAGAGAGAGAGAGAGAGAGAGAGAGAGAGAGAGTGTGAGAGGGCGAGACAGATGCAGAGAGAGGGGCGAGAGCGATGCAGAGAGAGGGAGCGAGGGAGCGAGAGTGCGAGAGAGGGGCGAGAGAGAGAGCGAGAGAGAGCGAGAGAGAGGAGAAAGGGGCGAGAGAGCGAGAAAAAGAGAGCGAAAGAGAGAGAAACAGAGAGCGAGAGAGAATGAGAGAGAAAGTAAGATAAAACCAGAAAATATGATATCTTTAAATGGATGGTGTCAGCTGCATATCTAGATCAATACTGTAGGTCCCGAAAACTCTCTCTTTCTGACTCGCTCACTCACTCTCTCTCACTCTCTCTCTTGCGTTAGCACGGTAAAAAGCTGACAAATACGTTGAAAAACCACAATTTTCAAAAAGGAACCAGCATCAGCATCGACATCAAAAACTTACCCTTCCTGTCACGCCCCCTTTAAAAATCGAAAACCACCTCCTTTCCCTTACTAACCTAACAAAAAGCGCAGCCTGAATATCCCCTCCCATCAACCCTCCCAAGCCACTAATGCCTATACGGATCCCCTCCTCCCGGGGTGCGGAAACAACCCTATGATATTTGTCTATTATAGCCCTTCTCTATCCACTATTCTCCCCCCTACCTAACCACAAGACAACCAACCCCCCTAGCCACCACCCAAGGGCCCACACATACACACGCCACCAAATGGCCCATTCATAAATATGCAGAATCCCAGGGCCTACCGCCAAACAGCTAAATGTGCGCCTGAATGTGCATGAATAGCCGAATAAGGGGGCCCACCACTAGGACCCACCCCAACAAGAAAGGTTAGGAGATGATGAAAACAACAAAAAAAAATGATTAGGGCGGGTGGTTTGGGGGAGGGTCCAAAGCTTGGTGGCACGCTTCCTTTAACGATTTTGGAGGCTTAGAGCCAAATTTGCGACATATAGATTTGAAAATACAATTTTCTGAACATAGAAGTGACGTGGAAACCAGAATATCTTGGTGTCACCCTCCCTTTTTTAACGACGAGTAAAAGCGCAGAGAGAGGAAAGCTACAAATTACAAGCAAGATCTAGCTTCGGGTCACTCAAGGTATATAGAAGCCAGGTTAGCTAGGTGTCGCTCTCCCTTTAAAGTACGTAAATCACCGGAAAAGCGGAAAACTGCATTCCACAGCCTACAGGGAGGTTCGGAACTTAAAAGCACGTTGAAGGCAGTTCCGTCTGGTGTCACGCTCTTTTTAAAATGGTCGAATACGGCGATTCTAAATTAAAGAGTAAAACAAGCTTTTCCGAGCTTAAAAGGTATCTAAAGCCTGTGGACCAGGTGTCACGCTTTAAAAATAACTCAAAGGCCCGTAACGGTAATTTCAAAATCTGCATAATCCTATCCTATAAGCGAGAAAAGTATGTGTGTTTTCTGTACGGCCGTTTTCTCGGCCGTCAGGCCGCGTTTCGAGCTGATTTTTGGCATGGAGGTGGGAAATGTCACTCATAAAAAACGGTTTTTCGGATTTTTTGAAATTCTTTGATTTAACGATTTTACAAGCAAAAATGTGGAAAATCCTTAACATTTTTGGGTACGCACGTTGTCCGGAACTTTTCTCGGCCCCTAGAGGGAATTGGGGTCTCATTTTTGGAGGGTAGATGGGAAAAGTAATTCCCCAGATACATCTTTTCGGATTTGGCAAAAATCTTTAAAATAAAGTTTTTATGTGGATTTTCTGAAAGGTCCTTAATAAATCGCGGAACGGACCGTGGTGTCCAGGCCATAACTCGAAGCCCTGATGGAGTTCCGGTCTGAAATTTGGGCCGTGTATGCAATCAAGGGTGGGGATCATGCGCATCTTATTATCTTTGCAAATTTTCCACAGATTCAAACTAAAAAATAGAATTTTGTAAAGTGACCAGAAGGCCTCCCTCCGGGATCCTTGGTCACCCTTATCTTTACCCCCGCCTCCCCATGACAGAACAGGCCTTTCCCGCCGCCTCGTCCCATGTCCTCCTTGGTGTAGTGGATTAGCTCTCGGCCTACCACGCGCAGGGTCGCGAGTTCGGATCCTGGGGGAATTTCCTTTTTTGCTTTTTGGTAGTTCGGCAACAAAACATATAGCTAGGGTCTCGGTACGCAAGATTTAGGTCTGGCTCTCGCTCTAGCGCCGCAGGCCAAAGAAAAGGCCCCTGGCTCGGGCTCTCGCGCCGCAGGCCAGATCCTGGAGAAAAACCAGTAGCTAGCGCCGCAGGCTCAAAGATTCTAGCGCAACGCTGGCTCTAGCGCCGCAGGCCAAAGAATGGCTCCTTGGCTCAGGTTCTAGCGCCGCAGGCTAAAAAAAAGAGGGTATTCAAATTCATGGTTCCTGGACGTGGTCCAGTGGAAAATGGCCGCGAAGCGGTCTTTTTCCACTGGTTTAAAAATAACACTTTTTAGCTTTAAAGGAACAAGTAAAGCAAAACCCAATTTTTTTGAAGGCCGGAACCCATGGGAGCCCCCACCTCCCCTTCCCCATTTTTTCTGTGAGCACGGGTGACTGCAGGTGCTGCCAACCGGTCAACCGCAATCCGAAAAAGCACTCATTCTCGGCTGAAAACCAGCCTAAAAGCGTCTCTGAACGTTCATTAGGACGCGTGTCCCGGAAATGTCAATTTTGGGGGAAGGCGGCTGAAACGAAAAGCCGATGCCAAAGCCCCACCGCTGCGCTTTATTGGATTAGGAAAAAGGTGGTGAGGGACTAAGGGAGGTAAACTCGAGAAACGCAAATTTAAATGAGATTAGGGGGGGCGGGTTGAGGAGGAGGTTGAGATGCAATGGGATGGGGAGTTTTATCTTTGATCCGGAATTTCTCGGGGGGGGGAAGTGGAACGAAGTCTTTAAAGGGGCTGACAAGGTAGGAAAATTTTTCTGTGAACGCAATGCGCGCCCCGCGGCAATAAACTACGCCATGGCAAAGCGCGTGTACGCGCTGCGGCTTGCAGCAAAACCAAAATCCATAGAAAGCCCATGCCTTCTCAGTCCTTTTAAAGGGATTGAGAAGGTACGAGTATAGATTTGTCGGCTATGGATTTTTAAGACATTGCCAGGCCACTATACGCGACGCACTTCACTTCGAAACCCATTACGCAATCAAAAGCCAGGCGGAGCGTTGCGTGTCGCGGTCAAATAAAAAAAACCCATAGAAACCCATGTCTTCTCAGTCCCTTTAAAGGTTGACAAGGCGTAAATAAATATAAATTTGCTGGCGGATCTCAATCCTCTCAATCCCAAAAGCTATATCCGCGCAATCTTTTTCACAGAACGCTTGACGAAAAACGAGGAAGTGAGCAGAAGTGGACATCTCCCCCCCCCCAACCCCTTCTCAAGTCTAAAATGAGCCCTGCCTCTCGGATTCCCGCTATAAAAAACATCGGGGCATCTTCGGGGTTTTCCGGGGGACGGAGAATTTTGGGGGTGTGCCCCGGGGGCCGAGGTTTCATCTAATTAGCTTCGAACGAAAAAGCGGTCGCCCGGCGGCTATCCGTGGGGGCCGTTGGCTCCGATTTCCTTGACGCATCAAAACATTGAATGAGCTGTTTTTGACCGGTAGGAGAGCTGTCTATAATTAGACGTTTGAGCGGAGGAGAGACAGGACCGGGGTTAGGGTTTTTATAGAGTTTTGAGCGGGGGGGGGTAAAAAAATAAGGCGGGGGCCTTAATTTTGAGGAGGGAAAAAAAAAAGGGGGGTGGGGGGGGGGGGGGGGGGGGGTTATTCTAATATAAATAGAAGAACCGTTTCTAAGTTGTTTTTAGTATTTTTCAGCGTACAAACTTTACAAATTTTGATTGAAAAATGCAGAAAATATCGATTTTTCGACGAAAATTTTAAATGAAAATTTTTCCTTAAATGTTTTGTTAATAAAACCAAGCTAATTTTTAATTAGAACACTATTAAAACACTTACTATTTAATACGCATTTATGGACCCAAAATAAGAAGTTGCCCCCCCCCTCCCCGATAACGCGAAAGAACCGACCAATCCGGAAAAAAGCTTGTAAAAATATTTTGAAGCAGCCAGCGTAATTTCTACCAAAACAAGAAAGATGAATGAGGCGGGAGAAAAACTGAATTAATCCACTAGCAGCTCAAAGTTCACCGGAATTGGGGGCACGCGAGTCGGCGATGGATCATTAGAGGAGTTCGAGGAGCGACTCCCCTCCATTTCTCTTCCCGCTTTAAGAGAGCTTTAAGGGCGAAATAATTCTGCGAATAATTTATTGGCGGGCTCTCTTCGGGTTAGTTGCGAATGATAGGGCAAGAGGGGGGTTCTTATAGGGGCGTCATCAGAGATTGTCGGTTTTAGAAAGTTAAAACGGGTTTGTGAAGTGGATAGAGGCTTAGCGTAGTAAAGTAATTATAGTATGATATCGTAATTTGAATTATTAAGCGATAAGAGACCTTTAAGGGGGCTGGCAAGTCAGCACTGTGGAATTTCCGTAATTTACGCGCACGCTCGCATTTATCATGCGTAAATGATTAGAAAAATGTTTTAAATGATGAGGCCGACGTTGCAGGTCCCGGTGCCCGAAGACCGATAGAAAGCCATAGCCCAGCCTTGCCTGTCCCTTTAAAAATAAAAAATGTAAAATTCCGCGTTCAGAAGAATTCCCCGCGACGCGGCAGCGCATATAACTTTATCTTACGTATTAGATACAAAATTTTGGAAGCGCGTAGCGGCGCGTAGCAGCGCGTTGCGTTGCGTCGCGTTGCGTTGCTGAAAATCCATAGAAAATCAGCGTACCATCTTGTGCACCCCCTTTAAAAGCCCTAAAGTACGAATTTTAAGTTCTATCCCCCATCAATGTATCCAAAAATACCAAAATTCAGTATCCCAACCGGAATTCCGAACGACAACCCCCAATTACACCCCCTCCAAAACCCCCACCAACCCTTATTACGAACCCCCCGCCGCGCTCAAAATTAAACATTTTAAGAGGCGCCCTTTTCCGAAATAACCAACCCAATTTTGCCAATCAAGGCCCGGTCTAATTATGCGCACGAACTCCCGGCCCAAAGATCTTGCGATGAAAAGCGCAACAAACCGGGAAGTATCTCATTTGCCCAGCGGCGGCGGAAACTAATATTCAGAATCGAAACCCCGGGGTTTGCGCGAAAATGGGGTTCGGTCGGGAAATTGGGCCTGCAAATGGGGATTACGAGTTTTCCGGATCGTATTTTGTTGCCAAAGGGAATGGAACGTTACTTGGAATGACGGAAAGAATTAGTATAGTAACCAACCGTTTGCAAACTATTAAATTCCGTACTGCCGGCAAAATTGACCCTCTAAAGTGATAATTTCAAGTTTTTCGGGGGGAGGGGGTGATTTGTTGCCAATCGGAATGGAATGCTACTTGGTATGTTTGTAATAAGCCGGGGCCACAATATTTAATTGGAAAAATTATGAAATTTACGCGAGACCCCCGCTCGGCCGGCAAAATGGGCCCTCAAAGTGGTAGTTCTAAGAGTTCCGGCCCGTATTTTGTTGCCAACCGAAATGTAGCGTTACTTGGAATCTGGAGACAAATATAGTAGTAATTCTAAGTGGAAAATTTGAAGTATTTATTAAATTCACTCATAACTGAAAGGGGGAACAATCATCTCAGTCATCTTAGAGCGTATAAAAGTTAAAAAATTTTTAAATAACCAAGACATTTTAGGAATTGTTAGCATATTCTCAAAATTAGCACAAAAATTCCGTCAGGCTCCGCGAAAACTTGTGTTGCAACGTGGCAATTACCATTTTCTGTGCCATATTATGTTGCCAAGCGGAACAGAGACCTACTTGGAATAAGCTAAAAATCCCGAAATTTATTGAATTTACTCAGAAATGGTAGGTGTGAAAATAGGGGCTGATGTAATTGCCAGATCGGGGTGTAACGACGGGGCTTATCAGGGGCAGGTTACAGGTATAGAAAAACATTTATCACCGCCGATTTGGAGAGGCGGATGTAGGGAACGGGGGAGGTGGATTTTTTTATGGCTGGTTGTATTATTGGAAAAAATACGATAAAATGGAATTTTGGCTGTTTTACAGGGCGGCGATTCTCCAAATAGAGCTAAAAAGAGTTTAAATCGAGTTAAAAATTGAAAATCGCGTCTCTGAGTCATTATCTAATGCATTAATGCGTATCAAATGATTAGAAGATCTAATTTAAGTTTAGAAATTTTGATTAACGACAAATTTAATTTATAAACTGAAAAAAACAGGGAGCCAGGTAGAAAAGTTCTTGCTGGGCCCTTCGAATGCCTTTGATCGGTGAGTTGGTTGATCGTTGACAGCCTGTCACTTCTGCCATTTTTCCGGCCAAACACCTTTGCTTTTCGACAAACCCGGCCGGGGCCCTCTTGGCCAATGGGTTGCGTTTTAAGAAAAAGATCTGAACAGTTCGAACTCCAGTGGAGGTCCGAGCCTAAGCCTAAGCCTAAGTAAGCTTAAGTCTAAGCGTAAGTAAGCCTAAGTCAAATCCTAAGCCAAAGCCTAAGCCGAAGCCTAAGCCTAAGCCTAAGCCCAAGCATGAATCTAGCCTAAGCAGGCCATTGGCCTATTTCCTCGAATACATCTCCGTCTTCCAATATCGTATCGTAACCCTGAAGTGCAGAAAAACGAAAGTGCAGGAAAACGAAAGGATCTTTCTTCTTTTTCTTCTTCAAAACCCAATATTATCCATTTTTTTTTGTATTTTTTAAATCCACGGATACCTTTATATTTTTCACTACTTGATATAAATACTCTATTCTCCAGAATGATGACTAATCAGCCCCCTCAATATACCCATCCGATCACGCGCATTTATTTGCCCCACCCACCCATCCTCATTCTTCCCCCATCCCTTCGAAAAATCAGAAGCTATCGCTCGCTCTCCCTCTCTCTCTCTCTCTCTCTCTCTCTCTCTCTCTTTCACCCACTCTCTCTCTCTACTGAAGTGTGGGTACTGTTCTATTAGTCGGGGAGGAGGATGGATGCGGTGGCAGAAGGTGGACCCGGGTCGTGTCGGCAATGGGGGGACGAGAAGCTGAACAAATAGACAGGCCCACCGCCCACCCTAGCCTTCTCCCTCTCTCACTCTCACGCGCTCTCTCTCTCTCGTTCTCTCTCGCTGTCTCTCGCTCTCTCTCTATTCTTTTACACGGACGAGGATTCGATCTTTTCCTGTCGAAACCCATCGACCGGAGGGCTCTTCTAATTCACACGTTTTTTACATTTTCCGGGGGCTTCAAAGGGTTGGGATTTTTGGTTTGGTAAATCTGATTCTTTCAATTGATTTTTAAAAGTTTTTCTCTGACATTTATAAGGCTAAAGCTTAGGATGCTTGGACTTAGACTTATGCGTAATTTTTGGCTTAGGTTTACAACGCCCATTCAGCCCAAAACACCATCAGCCCCTTAAAAACCTAAACGGAAACCCTTCCCCCCCCTCTACCCTAAACATTCCCCATGCTTTTCTTCTTCGTTTTACTGCTGTGGCTGACACGGAGACTAATGGGCCGATAGCGTGTCGACGCGAGAAGCCCAAAAGAGAAGAAGAAGCCCTTCCCGGCTCGACCCGCAATCCCTGCGAAGCCAAAGCCGACCTCCAGAAATCCGCACAATCGGGAGGGTCTGCCACCAACTCTGCCAAAGGGCCAGAGACCCCCCAAAAAAGGGCCCAACCAGCTTTTGGACCTCAAAAAAGGTCCCAAACGGGGTGCCCTGCCTTCGATCCAGCATATCAGATTTCACCCCCCGACCTCGTCTCGCGTCTCTTTTCTCCACTGCCACCTGAGAATTTCATTTTTTCGAATTTTTTTGGTGGATTCTAGAGGAAAAAGACGCAGCTTTATTCCTAAAAAACCTCCAGGAAACGCTCAATTTCATCAGTCGCTTGAGAGATCAAACCGGGATGCACGTCTGGGAGGGTGTAATCGAATCACGCGAGTCGACCCCGCCACTCGGAGTGACACATTTTGACGGGAATACTATTCTTTCTGAAGTTTCTGGAGCATGATTATTTATATTCGCTTGAGAACTTTTTTATTAGCTTTTACCTGGTTTTAAGTGAATTCCCATCTTAAATTTTGCAGAATGAATTTATATACTTTTTGAAAAGCTTAACCATTTTTTAACCGATTCTATCATAGCGCTGGCCTTTTGTAAACATAGATGATGAATACGCGAGGCAATTAATCATACGAATGGGGGAATCGAGGATTGAAGAGAGGGCAAGCGCTGGCTTTTCCCGCGAATTTCTGGCTCTGGCTCTCTCTCTCTCTCTCTCTCTCTCTCTCTCTCTCTCTGACTCTCATCCCGCTTCGGTTCATCGTCTAGCGGATGGCCGCGCCAGTTTTTCAAATCAGATTTTGAAATTCTATTTTTGCCCCCGTATTTTAAATTTAAATAGAATTTTTTATATTGATTTAATTTTACAAAATTCGGCTCTATATGGCTCTTAAAATGTAAACAGCTGGATTTTTATGTAAATCCGGTTTTTACCAAGCTTTTAACGTCATTACGCCGGAAATGGTGATTGTTTTAAATAACGAAATTTCTAAAACTTTTTAAAATATTTTTCCAATAAATTTACGGATTTTTGACGCCCCATCCTCATTTCCAGAACCCAAACTAACCCCCCATTAATCACCCCAGACAGCCCCCGACTATGGTTTCAATTTTTGGATGTGATCGGAGGGCGGGGGGGAATTGAGAGAATGTGCCCTGTTCCACACGGATCGATCGTTTGTCCACACCCTCTTCTTTCGTTTCTTCATCTTCTTGTGCTCTATTTCTCATTCTCGCCACTTTCTCTTATCATTATGACCCTCTTGTTTCCAATGTCAACTCCTCCCCGGCTTCACACCTCCGGAAAATGTTTTAAGGATAAGGTTTTTGGCTGTGTTTTGAGTATTTTCAACTTTTCTGTTCTCGAAAAAATTCTAGAAAACTTTGCTCCCCGGAACTAGGACTATTCGAGAAGCTAGGCCTGATTTCTGGTGGTTTCCGGCGGGATTTTAGGCTCTTAGCTTGAAGCTCGAACTTAATTATACGTCAATCTCGGTTTTTCAGAATTTTTATTTTTATTTTATCAGTATTATCAATTTTTCCACTCTCGAAAATATCCTAGAAAACCGTTGATATCGTAATTTTGTAACTTATTGAAAGGCTACACCTCATTTCCGGTAATTTCCGGTCTGATTTTATACCCTCACCTTGACGCTCGAACTTCATTATACGTCAATCTTGTTTTAAAAATTTTTATTTTGTCTTGTGAGTAATTTCACGTGTTTTGCGATTTTTATACTCTCCAGACCATGGGCAACGAGTACTATAACAACAAATTCGCCTACCAAAACCAGAAAAACAACAAAATGGTCTACGGGGGCTACCAGCCAGTACCCGGTCCCACCGCCCCAAGCTTGGAAATCAACATCAACCAGGTTGGTGCCTTGAAAAATCACGAAAAACTATCGATTTTGACAGCCGGGGTCGATGACCGGGGTAAGAAAGCGTGTATAGTTTGAAAAGTTGATGCTTTTGTGAATTTATGAAATTTTAAGGTTTAAATAGGCAAACCATCTAGAGCAGTTTTAGGGAAAATCCTAAAAATCCGTTATTAAATTAAGCAATTTTGATACATTTTAAAAGCTTTCGAAAAAGTTTAATTTTGTGGTTTGTTGAGGATGACATATTTTAAAAATTATTATAGGGGTTATATAGCTAAAACAAGTCGATTTTGATATTTTGTCATAAAATCATGAAAAACGCTTTTAAAATTCTAATGTTTTGAAAAGTCTCGACAATTTTTTATAGATTTCGGCTATTCAAAACTGTTATCACGGTTTTAATAGATAAATTAGAGAGAATTTCTCTATTTTAAACTATAAAATAAAGGATTAGTTATTTTAGTTAGCATTTACAAGTTTTTCGAGAAATATGATGCTTTTTGTAAAGATCCTATTGTAAACAGCATGCTGCGTATGCGATGCCCTGTGTATTGCTAGCGAATGGCTTCATCATTCCAGAACCACGGTGGTGCCTCTCCAGTCCCATCGTACGCATCAGCCGGAAGACGACCACCAAACCACCCTCCGCCCATCCCTCCAGTGGTCAGCTTCTAACACCCCCTACCCTCCATACTCTAATCTTGTTGTCACAAAACTCGAACTCCAGCCCTGAGCTCAAGCATCAAGCTCGCAATTCCCCGGAAAACACGTGAAAGAAACGGAATTCACGTTCGTTTGGCCCTAACAGCTGGCCCCTACCTGCCTTTTGACGTGTGTTGAAGCGGCCAGCTGCTTGCCGGCGCTTTGGCAAATTTTTTGCAGGGACGCTTTGTTGAAAAGGGACCTAAATAAAAAAAAGCTTGCGTTTTGTTGGTATTGTAAGACTGGAAAAAATGCGAATCTCTGAAAAAATGAGCTGAGACACTGGATTTTGTCGATTATGGGTTGCTTACGGGTTTTGCCGCTCGCGACCCGCAACGCACCAATCGGCCCTTTGATCGCGTAATCGATTACGGCACCTAAAGAGACGGGCAAGGCAGGGCTATAGGTTTCTCATGAATATACCGCTTACGGGAAACGCGACGCACACCTCTGACTTCTGCTTTGCCAGTTCCTTGAAAAGCAACTGATTACGCCCCTTAAATGCCGAAAAGCGTAGCGCACGTTGCGTGTGGCTGTAGCAACAAAATCTAGAGAAAATCATACAAGAAAAAAAACCCTAATTCTGCCTTGTCAGTCCCTTGAAAAGTGTATCAAACCTTGCGTGTGCGTTGCGTGTGGCGGCTGCTGCTACTGAAATCCATTGCTAAGCCTTGACAATCCATTTAATTTACCAATTTTCTAGAGTGAATATGCCCAGCCGGCCTACAATCCGATGTGGTTCGACCGCTTCCCGCGACGAGAAAACCGGGGCATGTTCCGATTGGCGCTCGTGGAGGCTATGCTGGCATGTAAGGAGAATTTAATGGAATTTTGCTTATAAACCTGTATATAAAATATATAGCTACGTTTTTAGTGGTAGTGCTCGGCGGTGGAATCTGGTGTGCAAGGGACACGTCCGATTATTGCCCCTGGCATTCAGCCATTTGGACCGGCGCTTTCTTCCTGATTAATGCGATAATTGGGTCGGCTGCTGCCAAGGTGGGTCTAATAGAGTTTAATAGCCAAGAACTATTTTTGTAAATAATTTTATATATTAAAAGTGTATTAGAATTTTCTGATAATTTTCCTAAATTTATTTCTTAGGTCCCTGAAGGCGGCTGGTTCCATAATAAGGTCACAAAAACAGGCATTTTCTTCGGTATTTTTGTCCCGTTCAAAGCATGCCCAAAATTGTCCACCGTCGCGAGTGTATCACTCACGATTTCGGGTTTTAAATGGATCAGAAAGAGCGTGAATCGACCCCAAATTTTGACTAGGCGTCGACATCTACGCAACACTCCAAAACGCCCCTAAGCGCAGCGATCTTAGCGTGCAACGTAGCTCTCGATACCTAGTCCAAGATGGACGTCGACTCTCGCACTTCCAAGTTCCTTTAAAGGGTTATAAGCACCTCTTTTATATGTCCAAAAGCTTCCATATTTTCATATTTATAAATAACTTTTAGATCGGGTCTATCAATCTCTACATGGCCCATCTGGTAATGTCATTAGTGTGCGTTGGAATGTGCTTGATTGGTGGAGGACTTTCTACTAGGTAATTTTATGAAATATAGATTTTAAATTGCAAAAAATTAATTTAGAAACTGGATTACGGTCGGCACCTATGGCCACCCGAAAATCGAGCGTGGCGCGGCTTTTTGCTTGCTCGGCGAGCATGACCCCAGCCGAATTTCCTATATTTTCTCGCATATGGATAAGTACGACTTCCGCAGCTGCCTGTTTCAGCTGAAAGTGGGCTTATTCTTAATTATTTAAAATGTTTTAGGTTGGCATCGCTGTAAACTCAATTCAAATCGTCGTCTCGGCACTGCAAGGCAAATTTTGCATTAAAGCGTAAAATTTTGATTTTTAGTCCTTCTCAACCTGCTGTCGGCGATTCTCTGCATGAAGAGAACGTGCACTTCTTGCATCTAAATCACGCGGAGAAGCAATTAAATTATTAGAAACTGCTTCAAAACACCTATCAGGGACAATTTATAGACCACTATTGTTCGAAAAATCATTATTGTCCAAAAATGCCATCAAAAATGTCCGGTCAATTTTCCGGTTGTGAGATTCGCCCCTGTCCCCTCCCATCTCGTGCAATAATTTGGACACAAATCCAAAAATTAAAAGCTGTCCCGGTGCTCCAGCGTATTTTCACCTCCATTTTCCATCCAATTTACGCTTTACGTGTTCTCCCTGCGACTCGTTCTTTTGTGAGCATGATATTTGTCAATATTCACTTTGTACCTTGTAGTTCAGAATTCAAGAGCTTAAAGCAAATGACGTTGGTTGTCGAAGGTTTATGAAATAAACAATTTTGTATCATGCGCAACACGAAAAAGGATGGCAAAAGCGGCTATAGTATAGTACGTTTGTAGTTTCCAAAAAAAGAAGACGAGAAATTACTAGAGTAAAAGAGTACTATTTCAAAAAAGCTAAGATCCGCAGGATTTACGCAGTCTCCGTTCCGGGGCGTACGTGATTCCGCATGACCGTAAAGTGGTGCGTTTCGTTTTTCGGGTCGCATTGCGAGAACTTGCTTTATCGAAGGTATTTTTGCAGTTTCGACTGAATCTTTGTTCCCTCTTCGACTATTTTCAGCATTTTGAGTCATTTACTGAAAGAAATTGATGCCAGACGCCCTGGCTAGGCTTACCTAGCTTTTGCGGCGATCGGCATCTTTCCTTTTCCAGGCATGTCCACACGCATGGAGCAACGAATTGTCGGCAAGGCTGCAGCGATGGAAATCTTCGGTCTACGGCTGAGAAGGGACTTCTCGATTTGACGATCTGACGCCCGCGATGTTTCGACGGAACATGAGAGCTGCGCAACGACGTTTGAGCAGCTCGGGAAAACGACGTTTGAGCAACTTTCGTAAGAAAAAAAAGAAAAGGCATGTAAAAGAGCCGTTTTCATCGCTATTTCTTAGTTTTAAAAATACTTGGTGCTAACTAAAGTCTACCTATCTATCGCGACGTCCACTTCGCCTCAAATTCAAACAAATTCGGCACAAACAAGTCGGCGATTGGTCAGGAAATCATTGAGAAGCGGTTCAACGATTGAACGACGTGGCCATCATCGACTACGATTTTTTCGATCGCAATGATGCCAAGATCCCGCTGAATAGGGCGGATGATGAACAAGGAAATGGATCAAAAGCCACGAAAGCTTCGTCCAATATAAGTCATCTTCCGTACGAGCTGCTATGGCTGATAATGCAGACGCTGGATGCACATTTTTTAATTTTTCTCAAACTTTAAACTTTTCTCAAACAGCGATCTCCAGATTTTCTCTTTTCACGAGTGCTCTCTTCCGTTTCGTGTCTATCTTTCCTGGATCAATCCCTAATCAATTATTTACAGGTATCAGAGCCCATACGAAAATGCCAACCGAACCGATGACCTCCTTGAAGCTGCGCATTCCCACCCAGAAGGTTGGCTACCTGATCGGGTACCACGGCGAGACAATCCGACGCATCACTAGGGAATTTGGCCTCCAGCAAATTTACGTGAGGAATCGTTTTCTTTTCCCTTGAACTCTTTTTAGGTCGAAAAACACGACTGTCCAGATGCGCCCGAGATGCGCGAGGTAACGCTGTACGGGCCCGCGGCTGCCATCGAACGCGCGACCCCGCAGGTTATCGAGGTGCGGTTTTCAACGATTTTACGTAAAATGATTTTATTTTCGGTTTAGATTACGTCAGAACGGTCGCTGGTTTGGATGAAGCTGTCAACTGAAGGCGCCGGGCCCAGCCTCGACACGATCAAGGACATAATGGTATATACTTCAGTATCAGTTTAAGTTTTGAAATTTTTTTTTTAGGCACGCACATACGCCCAAATCGACCTTTCGCGCGATGAGCAAGACGGCAAGGTTCTGTGCAAGATCATTGGAAGTTGGCAGGCTGTAGGTTTTCTTTTCGCGCCAGGCATTAGTTTTTGTGTGTATTATTAGATTTCATTTTTAGATCGCCGACACCCGGCGCGAGCTCGAGCTTCTGTGCGCCGAAGCTCCGCCAGCCCCTCCCCGCTGTCAATAATAATCGAACTGTTTTCTCGTCAATTGATCGACGTGCTACATTCGAATGTTCTTTTTTGTTTATCTGTATCTTCTTGTCCTGTATTTTATTTGACTTACGCCTTTTATCCTCTTACGCCTTTTTTGTTTAGTTTCTAGTTTTGTGCCTTGTTTTTGAGATTTATTAATAAATACTAACCACAAACGGTCATTATTTTCCATCTTTAACGTCGAGGTTGAACAGCGGAAAAAGCCCGAGGGCGCCTGGGGGTGGATTTGATAGATCGGCTGGTGGAGCACGGTCTGGAATTTTGATTGATAGGTTGGAAATTGTTTTTTGCCATACCTTCGTTTAATGCTGCTGCTTTTGGTCCCATCGCGATTAAGCCACTATCTGCTGGTTTCTAAAACCCAAAAATTTCACAAGAATAAGAGCCAAATACCCTGGTTGTCGAATTCTTCCTCCGCATCGGTTTCTTACTGTAATCTGGGCCACTTTTTAGGCGTTTTAGGCATTGGACCTACGTGAGTTTCCGCGCCTGAGCAAGAGCGATCGCGAATTTAGCCTCAGCTTTTTCATTGATCAATTTTATACAGGATTCGGGTACTGTAATAGATTTTATAGCTTAAAAAATAGATTATTACATGGTTTGCACATCTGCTCGAGGTCCTCATTCTCCACGCAAAACTCCTTGAACGGGTCGCAGTCTTTTTGGCATAGATCGAGGACGGGCACCCAGATTGGATCGGAGAATGGCTCACCGCATGGAAGCAACCGATATATAATAGGCTTTTAAAGGTTTGCTAGTTAATACGCTAATTTGCTTTGTATTTCTAGGAAAATCCGGTACTTTTGTATTATTGGGGGAGGGTGCAATTTAATTTTTTTTCTATAAATCTAAAAATGGCTATTAATATAGCAAGTTTTTAAAAATGTTTACTAAAATTTAATCTTAATCCACGTGGAAAAGTATTCAAAAGCTGATTGCCAAATTTCTCGATTTTTTTTTGTATTTTTCAACAAAATTTAGCGCAGTTCTGGAATGCAAGAATAGAAAAAGGTTTAGAACAACTTCTGCGATTTTTAATAGATAATTTGGAGCACAAGAAAAATTGCCTCCCCCGATAATGCCAAAGCACCGAAAATCTATATAAAATTAAAAATTCAAAAAATTTCAATGGTTTATAAAACCTACATTCTTTTGGATGCTTAAACAACAGCTCCGAATTATCAAAGCTTGCCGCGGAAATGCATGAAACTAATACGCTAGTAAAAATGGCGCTCCTCATGGTCAACGAGTACGTACAAAAAGTTAGGTACTGATGGGTCAGCTGGTGCTCCCGGGAAGTGAGCACAAGAAATAATGCGGACACAATGGTATTGGAAGGGAAAGGCTTCTCGTTCCAGCACTCACCTATTGAGAGATGACCCTCTCTCCTGGGATCACTAGTTTTCTCCCCCCGAGGGCATTTTTCCGCTTTATTTCTGAAAACAATTGACTCTGGAATGGAGCGGAGTACACGTAATACTATTGACGGGTGGAATGACAGAAGTGAGTCAAAAGGGACGTTTTGGAATTGTGGAGTGAGGTGGAAAGATGCTCGAGTGCTGTGCTGGGCCAGGCAATCTAGTAGCGATCATTGGGGAGGAAAGCGATAGAGAAAACTGGGAGAGAGGGGAGAGAGTGAGAGAGAGATAAAGAGAGAGCGAGAGAGATAGAGAGAAAACGAAGCGAGAAAACAAAAGCGAGAGTGTGCCAGCAAGAGGACGAGCAAGAGAGAATGAACGAGACAGAGAGAGAGACAGCGAGAGAGAGAGAGAGAGTGAGAGAGAGAGAGAGAGAGAGAGAGAATGAGAGAGAAGGGTGAATTTAAGATAAAGCTTTCTCTGTAATCTTGCCGAGCTAGCAAAAACCTTTTCCGAAAAATTCTGCTTGCTTCAAAGTACAGTATTGTCTAAAAAATCAATTATTTTGATTCGTCTAGTCGATAAATTCCCACTACCTAATCATTTACTTTTTGGATCCACCCCTACTCTATTTTTAACCCCTTCACTACCCCCGGGTGCAACCCAACGAAGATCACATGAAAAGTGTAGGTGATGGAAATGATAGACTGTCATTTTTGGGAACAAGAGAACCAACCATCTTCTTTTTGCCTCTTTCCTTTCTCTGCCCAATCTCAACCCATCCCCGTCTCCATTTTCGGCCATCTTATTTGCGGTTCGCTAATCTTTTCCCCAGCCCAAGAAATCGGCGGCCAGTATGTATCGACTCGGGATTGTGTTGGTATTTGTTGCTGTTGGATTTTCGGCAAAGCTTCATGATGAGGAGGATTTGACGAAGATTTCGACAATATATGAGTGTGAGTTTTTGAGGGTTTAAAGCGACGGGAAAGGCGAAATTATAGAGTTTTTTTGGACTATGGATTGCGTCGGAAATGTTGCACCGCGCGACGCGTTGCGTGTTGCGGCGCGTGCTGCGTAGCGTGCTGCGCTGCGTATCACATAGCGTGTTGTCTTGCGTCGCGGCTGCGGCAAATCCATAGGCAAATCCAGCCTTTCCCGCCCCTGAAAATGGCCTGAAATCTCAGGCTCAAAATGACTGTCATTTGTTGTAATCCGTAGCTTCGCCACCCAAACCTCTTTAAAAAAAAATTTTGCTTTTATAAGCCCCTTTAAAGGTATAGTGACACCAAAACCTCCCGAATTTTCAGCCTCCCATGTCAACAGCGGTGCCGACCTCCTCATCGTACCATTTGAAGGCGAAAAACGAGTCGTCCTCCCTACTGACGACCCAAAAGAAACAAGAATCAAGCGCCAAGCATCGGTATTTTGCAGTTTTTAACTTCAAAATTTTTTAGATCACTGTCAAGAACTATTGCAACACCTACAAGGACAATTATGAGTTCTTCTGCTCGAAATTGGAGGAGCAGGTGGGCGAGGAGCACGAGGTTGGACTAAAATGTTGTAGACTCCAGCTGAGGCGGCCAGATTGCGTGGATTCTGCCATCAGTATACCGATTTTTGTCACAAGGCCAGGAGTAGCGGTTCGGAAAACTTGCCGGAGATTGATTCTGAAGAGATTACAGCTACGAAACGGTATAGCTTTGCTTAAAAAATGTTTTGTAAATGTTAAATGTAACCTCTGCTTCTCGAACACACCTGATGCTCAATTTAGCACTCCCTTGCCAACCGACAATTCTGATGAGGGATCCCGATGGGACGACGTTCGACAATGGGAGCCCGACAACGCGGAAAAGACACTTTTAGAGGTATTTTTCTCAAATTTTTATATCCTAATTTATTTTAATTGTTAAGGCCAAAAAACTGCACCCATGCAACCCCGAATGCAACCAGACCATTCACCCACATTGTACCGCCGAATGCAAATGTAATTTTTATAGAATTAATCGATTTTTATTCTTGATTTCCGCCATAATGCAGAAAATCATACGTTCAATCATGTTGAAATTCGAATATTTCGATTTTTTTTGCATAGCATTTCGCAGTTTTTCAAAGTTCTGAAAATTTGACGTTATGATTTTCGATCCTTTAAGAATAATGTCATTTTTTAAATATTCAGGCGAATTCGACAAGCCGAAAATGCTCTATTTCTGCACTGGACCCTTAGATCGACAAGAATTACACTGGTAATAAAGTTATATAGTTTTAATTTTTATCTTACATAGATTTAATAGATTTTATAAACTTTTTTAAGGTGCCACCAGTGGTTCCGACGATGCCCCCGACAATCTCCATTCTACCGTAGAATATTTGACGCGCAAGGAAGAACGTGGCCGGGAAGAGAAGGACTCCTTGAGGGGCTACGACTACGCGGTTGAATTGTATTATACTTTTTTTTTAATAAAAAGGTTCTGTACTTTTTGTCTTCTCTATTTTGCACGTAATCACGGGTCAATTTTTGCCACGGAAATTCGCAGCACGAGCTGCATCTCCAATTTGAGGCGGCTGAAATGAGAAACCAAAACTTTTCTTTGCATCCGTTTTCAAAGCGGCTGAGGGAGAGGAAATGAATTGGAGGTGACGGAAATAGTGATGATCTTGAAAGGTCGACGGCCGGGGGGAAGAAGCGCTAGATAAGCCGTGGGAGCCGGGGAGCACGTAGAAACTGAAAGTGATCACTAAGGGTTCGAAACGATCGGAGCGCACAAAACGGCAAAGAATTTGGAGGTGTCAGGTGATTTTTGAGCTCGAAAATCTGGCGAAAATCACGCATAAATCGAGTTTATCGTGGGTTTCAGCCATAAAATTTGATGAATAAAATGTTTAATATCGAAAATGAACCCTCCTTGTTTTCGCGCCTTTTCAAGAGCTTTCGATAGATATCTAAAACGTTAAAATCAAACATTTCTCCGACCCGCTAAAAGGCGTACTTGTTTGGGACACCCAGTACGCCTGGATCCGTAATTACGCATCCAGGATCCTGTACACTAATTTCCAGAAAACATGCTCGATTTGATTTCATAAAAAAACCGGCTTCTATTCGACCTTTTCCCGCCCAGTTATGAGTGCATAAGAGCGACCCCGCCATCAGCAAAAACCGAAAAGAAGTTGTGATATATGAGATGATGGTAACATTCCCCCCCCGCTGGGCAATGGAAAGCCCGCCGTTTCCAAAAACCCCCCTGTTCCGATCCACGCCCCGATTGCAATGCGAACTCGGGTTTACCGTAATCGGGACCGGTGTTGCAGACGGTGAGAGAGAGAGAGAGAGAGAAAGAGAGAGAGAGAAAGAGAGAGGGAGAGAGACAGACAGAGAGACAGACAGACGCACACAAAAAATCCCGAAGGTTGCCATTGTTTGGGGCGATTGGTACAGGGGCTGATTGCTACTTATAGGGCATCTCACGGGATTTTAAAGGTACAGTGAAGTCTGTGAGCTCTTAACAGAATGTTTGACATTTATATACTAGCAGATTACACTTAATTTTTTTTGTTGTTTTTTATATAGTGTTTAATAGCGTTCAGACAAATTTTACTTACACACCGCTTGAAAAATGGCATTTTGAAGTGATATTTCTGAGAGACGTCGCGCTCCGAGCTCAAGCTCAAGCTCAAACATCTGATTTGATTATCAGGATAAAGCTTGAAATTTTAACTAATTTTGGATTTTACGGAACTTGAAAACCAGCAATTTCAGTAATTTTTGAATCGTCGCGCTCAGAGATGAATGTCAAGCTCATGCTCATTTTTTAATTATTACTACAAAGCTTGAAATTTTAAATGATTTTTGGAATTTAGGTGTCAAAGTGAAGCTCAGGATCAAACTCATGCTCAAATAAGAATCAGACCCTCGAGACCACTTCCACCTCCCTTTAATGACCCTGCCATTGGACACCGTAATGACGAATCAAGGACAAAATCGGGAGCTGGGGATCATCACTCATTCAGCCGGTGGGGGTCGACCCGCCAGGGGGGCTGTCATTTGGAGTGGGGAGAAACTTAAGCGGTTCGAGGCTCGAGCCCTGCTCCTTTTTGATTATCATGTCCTCCACATCTTTGAGTCTAGACATATACGCTTGTTTTCCTTTCATTGATCCTTAGATATATCTCTAATATTATCTAGTACTTTACATTAGCTTATACTGTATTCTACCGTACTTTTCTACCGTATTCTTGTTCTTACTGTAACAAAAAAAATCCATTTTTAGAAAATTCTGGAGTTTGTCGCCTATCGCTGAAATCAGGGCTTAATGTCCAGAAATGCCCTCCTATTCATCTTCTTAATTTTTGCGTCTACCGTATCTGCACGTAGGATTTTCCTACTGTAATTCTATATATTCCCTGACTTTTAGAATTTATCCCAGATGTCACTAGATTGACCAGAGGCATTGAACGGAAAATTAACACCATTGCCAGAGCGTAATTTACATATTTGAAGGATTATTATCATTGTTGATTTTAGAGCCGGTGCTGGTAGACTTAAACGAAACCCCTTTGCTGACGCGGACGAGGAAGAAGAGGATGATTTGGAAGAAGATCGATTCCGCAGTGGGGTATTAATTCATTTTTAATTGTTATCTAAATTCTTTTGTAGTTTATCCCAGAAGAATCCCCAGCCACCGACACTACAAAAATCGAGGCACCGGCAGCGGCCGCCAAAGAAAAAGTTCCTGTCGTCCCAGAAGTTTTGAAGTTTGAACCTGCGGAGGAGCATGAAGTCACCCCGTTCAAACCATTGACTTCAGCTTTGGATTCTGAATTCAGCAAAGACTCTTCAGCCACTAGCGAGCCGGCTGAGCTACCGGTACCTTATTTTTTCTCGATGCGAAATTTTTAGAGCTTTTGCATTATCGGGGGGGCAGTTTCTTAGGATCCAGTTTTGTAATATCATAAAGGAATTTTTTCTAAACTGTTTTCCACTATTCCCAGACTTAAAAACATTACAGATTTTTGTCAAAAACACAAAATACCATTTTCCATGAAATTGTCACTAATTTTACATTTTTCTATGTATTTCCACTTTAAATAGAATTATTTTCGCTAGAAACGCTATTAAAACACCTATTTTTATGTTGCTAGGCGTTTCTAGATTTGAAAAAATCAGCCTCCTCCCCCGATAATGCAAAAGAACCGGTATCGTAATTTGCATGCTCCTGAATTTTCAAATTTGTCAGGATTTCTCACCAGCTGCACGGGAACCAGCCCATCGTGGCGTTGTCCATTTTGATGAAGGTGCAGCTCGTGACTCCGACCCGGCAGGTAATTACGACATTAAAACCGAAGTCTAGTTTTTCTCTAGTTTCCAGCGACGAGCCCGAGATTGTGACCGTCTTCCGGGGCGGGAAAAACGATTACTGTAGCCGTTTCGAGCAGCATTATTCGTTTTATTGTGTCGGGGATGTGGATAGGACTCCGGAGGGGGCTGAGGTAACTTAATTCTACATAAAAATGATGTTACTCGATTAGGTATTGGAAAAATTCTGCCCGTCCTTCAAGAAGAATTGCCCGGAAAAGGCTGTCGGGTATAGTTAAGGTTATAATTAATTAATATAAATTTTTAGAGGTGGAAATTTCAACACATGGCCGGCTAATCCGTTTAGCAAGGAAATTGTTATTAATAAGTAAGGTTCAATTTTAAGAGGTATACGGTATTTAGAACCCCAAAACACGAAGCAACGGCCGATGACCCTACCCCAGAACTTACAAAGCACGAACGGATTAAATTATATATGAAAGTAGGTCGATTTTTTATGTTTTAAAGTTTTTTTAGCGACGTGTACCCTGCACGCCAGAATGCGATATAAAAATCTATGCCCATTGCACGGAGGAATGCAAATGCGACTACATCTACCCCCAAGTCCAAAAATTCTGCAACCCGCCCCCAATGCCACTTTTCCTACAAACCTGCCGGTAATCGAATTTATCGAATTTATTTGCGACTTCAAAACTTACGGATCTTCCGGATCTTTCGCGTTATCGGGGGGACAAACTTGCGGATCTTTTGGGTTATCGGGGGGCAATGTTTTCTATAAGTTCAGAAATGCTTAGTAACGTAATAGCTGTGTTTTGATAGTATTTTAGTAAAATTTAACTATATTTCAAGCGCAAAAACAGTTAAAAAGTGGGAAGTTTATAGGTGATATTTGGTCAAAAGTCGGTGTCATCGCCGAAAAATCATATTTTTATATTTTTAATAAAAATTTGTAAGATTCTGGCGTTAAGGAATAGAAAAAAGGCTAGAAACACACACGCTAATATAAGAAAAATTGGATTTCCCCTTGAGCTAAAGAAAAAAAGAAAAGAAGATTTCCCCCCCCCCCCCCCCCCCCCCGATAATGCTAAAGAACCAAGTTTACTTTCAGAATGTGGTACAATAAATGCCCGAAATATGAGGGATACCATTATGCGTCACAATACGTATTTTCGAAGGCAGAAAAAGGAAAAGTGCTGCGTAAGTCAAGCCGTTAAATTAATTTTTAAACCTATTTAGGTTATAAGGTTTACGCTTTAATCTTTTGAACTTTAAAATACTATAAAATTACATTATATAAGTACAGAATCTATAACATTACGTGTTTTTTTTTTTTAAGCTGGCGTTGTCACAAATCCCAACGTTGTCCCGAACCCAAAACTGACGCTGGATGGCGCTGGAAATCCCCTGCGGCGAGCACGAGCCTTTACTTCTAGGCAGACACCGAGTCGATATGTAAGTTAATGTAAAGATATCTTAAGTTCTCGATAATCCTTAATATTTAGGCTCCAGAGCCCGAAGAACGTTTTCACGATGAGCCTCCAACACCTACCGTAACCCATAAACAGTAATTTTATCTTTATCTGATTTTCTTCATATTAATTTTTAGTGGCCGACGCTCTTTGCTGGCAGAAGCGATTGAAAATTCAGAAAAGGTATGAAAACTCATTTCTATTTTGATGTAATTTTTCAGGAAGCACAAAACGCTAGGGCAACAGTAACCCATGAAGCTGCTGCTCCATCAAGTCCATCAAGTGGTAGCAGCATGGACGCTTTTAGAAAGTACCATTCTTCCGTTAAAAAATAGAAGATATTTTTTAGAGTCCTCCACAACACCTACCGTCAAAAATTACAGCGTGAAATGAAAGAATTTGGAGGGGATGCTGTAGAAACTCAGTAGGTATTACCGTACCGTTAAAAGCTAAGTGATTCAGGCCGGAGTCGAATCGTCAGGCTTCGAATTCTTCTAGAAAAACGCGACCAACTACAGAAGAGTAGGAATTTTAAGTAAAATGCCGTTAGTTTGATTTTTTTTAGAGAAGCAACTCGATCACGATTTAAAGCGGAAGTTCAACGTGATGAGTACGTAAAGATGAGAGAGAGAGAGAGAGAGAGAGAGAGCGAGAGAAGACAAAAACCGAAAAACATCCCTTTAGAGAACCACTCCGCAAACGAAAGCCGAGCAACTACGGAGATTTTTCTGAAGCACTAATCGCCCCTCCCCCCATCCGCTCAACGGGCCGTGCAAAGTAGGTTTTTTCAAAACTACAGTATCATCTTTCTATCCAGGGCCAGCCAGGGCTCAATCCCCATTATCCCATCCGATTCGGCGACCGCAGCCGGGGACAGCTTCAAAGAATTTGACGCACTGACTGATGCTAGGGGAATTGCGCATAGGCCAAAGACAAGGAGTCCGTGGTCGAAGCCAGGTGGGGGAGATGTCACGTTGTCTTTAAAAGACTTTAGGTCTCTGGGAGCCGAATCCTGATGATCCTCACAATCGTGATCACGCCAATAAGTTTTGGTATCATCCCGATTCGGTGACGGCTGATTGGTTGAATGGACAGGTAAGGAATAGTGCTCCTCGTGCCGGTGCTAGTGAGAGAGCGAGAGAGAGCGAGAGAGAGAAAGAGAGATAGAGGAAGAGAGAGATAGATAGAGAGAGAGAGAGCGGGAGAGAGAGAGCGAGTGCGGCAAAATTTAAGGCAGAGAAAATTGTTGACCAAGACCAAGAGCGTGAGATAGTGAGAAAGAGCCAGTAAGAGAAAGAAAGAGTGAGAGAAAGAGAGAGAGAGAGAGAGAGAGAGAGAGAGAGAGAGAGCGAGAGAGGGAGAGAGAGAGCGAGACAGGGAGAGATAGAAAGATTCTTCCGTTTCGCGACTCTCCACGTCCGCTCTTACATCTCGTTCGAAAAAGGAGAATAAGAATTAAAAAGGAGCCCAGGCAAGGAAATAAAAATTGTTGTATATTTTTATTGCTAATTTATATTATTACCATTTTTAGCTGGCCTGGGGTGCCCATTGGGCCGTCCCTGCAGCAGGTACCGGAGGTTCCGACGGCTACTCCGTGGCCCATTTCCCATCCCTCGGCAATTTCCTCAACATCCCCGACGATTACGATTAACTTTCACGCTTTACTGTGTTCCTTTTTGTACATATCAGTGTCATATTAGCCTTAATAAAATTTATCAGATATATATTTTCATCATTTCGAAATCACAATTTATGTATATACACCCGTTGTACACGACAATTTAGATCTATTAAAACATTTGCTGGCCCGGGTGGCAGTCACCCGGATGCATTGCATCATTTATGTAATCAAAATCCTAAAAATTGGAAATTCTACAGTAAGAAGAGCTAGTATACTTGATATTCCTCATCAAACATCCGCTCGAACCCGTGATCTGCCTCGGAACTTTCACTTTCACGATCGCCAATTACGGAACGAGAAGCTGCGAGGCAAGCGAGGGGTGGATACTAAAAAAGCGATATTTTAATAATAGATTTATCTTCCTTAAAATAAAAAGGGTACTGGATTAGGGGGGTGGGTCCGCCGATGGAAAATAATTTTTTAGGCCTATTATAAATTTTGTAAGGTTATGAATAAATCGATTATTTTTAGAATATTTTTAGGAAATTTTGAATCTTAGAAAGTTACAAAAATATGATTGAAAATTTTGAAATTCGAAAAACTCGATTTTTCGCTAATTTTATGCATGTTTGGAGCTTTGAACCCCACCCCCGCTAACCGTCCAGTACCTTAATATAGGTTCTATTAATGCGTACCCTACGCTGCTCAACAGCTTGAAAATCCATGCCCTGGAAAAACTCGTGGGCGTGGATCACTTCAAAATAGCACATCCGGTTTTGAGGAGTCACACAGAGAAGCTAAAAAATTAAATTTTATAATGAAACCAATTTTAATAATTAATTTTAATAGTTCTTACGCGATCCAAAAAATTCCCCAAATATCTTGTCGCCGAAGGAGGCGTGGAATAATCAACAAAACTAAAAAAATAGCCTTTTCGATTATTATTTGCAACATACGCTAAATCAGAATGGTGAGCAACGTCGGCATTTGGATATGGATATCGATTGGTGAATAAAATATGTAAGAGAACAGCCATCGACCACCAATCGACCCAATGACCGTACTCCACACCCGAACACACTTCTGGGGCCATATACTGTAATTTATGATTTTATTTAAACCTTAAAAAACCATACTTGTAAAGTCCCGCATATTGTCCGCGTTTTAGCGCCCGGCTTCAACTCTTTGGCCAGGCCAAAATCGACTAAAAAGGGTTGTATTTTTTACGAGAAACCTACCAATTAAAATATGGCCATCCGCATCCGTAACAACATTTTCGAGCTTTAAATCACGATATATAATATTTTTACGATGCATATAATCTAGAATTGTTGGTGTTTTCAAATTGCCAGTAATTTTTATACCTAAAGCACATGCAAATTCGGCCGCAAAGAGCCGGACAGTTTCTTCGGGGAATGGACCAAAGTCTCGCCAAACTAAAGTTGACTTTTTATGCTTGTAACTTTAAAGAAATACTGTATACAAAACACGCTATTGAAATATATTTAAAAATACAAAACAACACTTTAAAACCTTAAAAACGTCTAATATACCTTTAAATAGATCGCCCCTATGCCCGTCGGCAATTTGCTGGAGGCAAAACAACAAATCGCGACTTTGCCAGCACGAAAAAAGACGGGCAGTGAAGGTGTAAGCACCCAATATTTTCTAAACCCAATTTAAATTCATTTGAAGATTATTTTACCTGTATTTTAACTTCTCGTTTAACGGCATCTATCGCTTTCTTTGCCAATATTTGAGTTTTGTCCATAATCTAGATGATATGGCTAAAAATTCGTGGCTATTCCTACCTTTAATGCGTAGATACCTCTGGTGTCCTTTTTAGAAACAACACGAAAAACCTTCCCAAAAGCACCTCTACCAATTTCTAGGTTTTTCTAAATTTAAATTAGTTTTAAAAAGATTTTAACTTACATAAAAATTATTTTCAGTTATCGTATTCCGATTCGGAAATTCAGGTAAAAATAGTGATTCTAGCCATGGAACTGGCCAATTAGAGGAGGAGGAAGAAGCTAAAAAAAAATTTTGTATTTTCGAAATATAGATCAAACCTGGGGAGTCGTACTCACTGCTTCTCAGCGGGTGGCTGCCCCCGTCGACGGAACAGTCTAAATCCTATTAGAGTTTGTTCTCCGTTATTAGTAGCAAATCGGCAAAACTGGACGACACGTTAGAGCAAGCGGAAGCCGGGGAAAATAATAAAATATTTATGAACTTACCTTGGCTCGATTCTCCATTAATTTTACTTGAAGAAAAGCTGAAGAGTTTGCTCAATTGGTTGGAGAGACGGAGGCGTTTACGAGGTGGATCGGAGCTCTAAAAACAATTTTTAAGGTATTTTCTTAATTTTTAATGTGCACTGTAATACCTAGGCCTAAGCCTAAGCCTAACCTAAGCCTCAGTTGAAGCATACATAAGCTGATATTTTAAAGGAGTGTAGAAGCCGCATGTAGGCTTAGGCTTAGGCTTCGATTAGGCTTCGCTTAGGCTAGGCTTCGCATAGGCTTAGGCTTAGCTTAGCATCCATATACTTCTATTAAATTGGTATAACCCAAAACAAACTTTTATCTCCATGCAGAAAAAAACCAGATTCTTTAGAAAATGAGACAACCAGGTGTGTTAGAATGATTAGAGCGCCGAGGACAGCGGGCGTGTTTGCCAAAGGTTTTTACTACAACGGTGGACTGACCGTCGAGGGCCTCGATTCCCACTCAAGTACGAGTTCCATCGATCCATTCTCGATGGCCGCACGGTATTCATCTACCACGTCGTCGCCTTCTTCGAATTTCCGCTTTTTCGGTGCGGGGCCGGGAGGTTGGACCTGTGTTAGTGGGTAAAAACCGGAGCGGAATGTTGATTATATTTTTTTGAGGTTGCAGCCGGTAAAAACTTGGCTGGTTAAATTTATATTAGTATAAAATTTGACGCATTAGTGAAATGTATGCTATTAATATTTTATTCTACCATATTTATTTGTTTTTTAACTTTTTTGGATATTATGGTAGGCTTTAGTCGCTTTAGAAAGCGCCTTACGCCACGTTACGTTATGTATTTTAACGTTTATCGTCGGTATAAAATTTCGGATTATTTATAAAGATACCCTAACCATCACTTTTTATTAAGTTTGTTCAAATTTTTATTCAAATTTACAAACTACAATACCCTCTAAAATGCTGACAATTTATCATACATTAAATCAAAAATCAAAAGCTATTTTTAGAATTCCGCAAAACCATAATTTTCCTCTGTATAAGCTGTAATTAGTAGCATCCCGGACCCAGCAATTATCCCTGTATTTACGCAAACCCGATCTCGTTTCTCGTGCGTCAGGATCCCTACGCTACAATCCAAAGTTCAGCGCTTATCTCAATTTCCACAGAATATCCCCTGAGCATTCAAATATGTTAGCGGAAATTGGCAATGAGCACGAGCGGGAATTTATGGTCGTGACCTCGGGTACCGTATCCCTATGATTTTGCGGGAAAAATTAATCCGGATTGTTTTAGAAGGGGGGAGCACTTTAGAAAAGGAGGATTGGAGAAGAATCCAGGATTAACACTGCATTATTGTTAAGGAAAAATTGGGAAAACTTGACTCACTTCTTCTTCCACGGCTTTACGTTTCCGGGGTTGCGTATTGCCCATCTAAAAATGGAGGCATTAATGGTGGCGAGAGAGAGGGCAAGAGAGAGAGAGAGAGAGAGAGAGAGAGAGAGAGAGAGAGAGAGGGAGAGGGAGAAAGAGAGCACAAGATTCAATTAGCGACGCTGTTTAGGGAGCAAGAGATAGTTAAAAAGGAAGCTTGTGAGCAAGAGGGTGAGAATCAGAGCGGACGAAAGAGAGAGTTTCTGAGCACCAGCTTCAGTTTGAGACGGCGCTAGGGAGCAAGGGATAGTGAAAAGTAAGTTTGGTGTGAGTGAGAGATTGAGAGAGCGAGAGAAAGAGCACGAGCTATAAATAACGACGTGGTTTGATGGAGCGTGAGACCCAAAATTTTGCCCTGCCCTGCAAGCTGAGGAATAAGAATTCCCTAATGACCCAGAAGCGGATATCCGGAATTTTTGATATCAAGCGGATGATGCGAAAGAAATGAGGATAGCGAAAGCGGAGACGATGTTTGAGCGGACCCTCATCAGATTTGTTTGCTCATCAGATGTCTCTATCACTCCACAAACACAAAAGCAACACAAAGCGAGGCAGAGAGAGAGAGAAAGAGAGAGAGAGAGAGAGAGAGAGAGAGGGGGGGGAGAGAGCGAGAGAGTGTGCAGCAAGGGCAACCTGATCAGCTACCAGACAGCACAGGATCATGGGGGAGGGTAAGGATCTAAAAATACCTTGGCCTCAAGTGGCTTGAAAGACAGGTGAAAATTCCAGGTCCTGACGAGATACAGTACGATTTCGGCTATTTTTGAAAGTACAGGTGAAGTTTTTGTGCTCTGGAACGTTAAAATAAACTTGGGGTGCTGCTAAAAATAGACCATTAATCTGAAATTTTAATTCCAGTTAATTCAAGCTCAAGAAAACTTTATAAAATCAACATTATGAAAAATAAGGCTTACAGACAAATCCTGAATCCACAAAAATTAACGCAAAAATTGGCATTTTTGGGTTTTGCAGCATAATTACTAAAGTGTAAATCTATTAAAAGCAAGAAAATGAGTGTATGAAACTTAAGAAACGTAGAAAAACATAAGTAAATAATAATTCCAATTCGAGAAAAAAAGCGACTGTAATTTTTACAATGATCTTAACAAAATTCAGCACAGTTTTTTGCATTTAACCATAAAACCAAAAGAAAAACTACGAAATTCCGAAAATTTAGCATATTTAGCGTAGCTTAATCATATTATCATATTACAAAAAATGACAGCAAAACTCAAACCCTATCCTCCTAGGCGCAAAACCCATAAAACGCTGTCCATAACCCCGAAGACAAATGAGTCGATTCCATTTAAACGGCTCGTTAACTCGTCAATGGATTGGAGGGGCGGGACATCCCCTCTTTTTCCCCCCTCCAAACACACGAACTTATCCTGCAGATTAAAAACCACCCTAATCCCTCAATAGAAACCTCCCGCTGGTCAAAACCCCGGAGAATTGTAGCCCTAGTCCAAACTGCGTGGGTGAACTGGCAAGGGAACGACGGCTGCTGCTGCTGCTGAATATGGGCAAAAGGGCCAGCTGGGCCCTATTGATCCCTCTGCACCCTCCCCCTTAGGGCCCAGCTCTACTCACTGTCTCTTTCTCTCTCGCTTTCTCTCTCTCTCTCTCTCTTTTTCTCTCTATCTCTTTCCCACCAGCTTGTTAGGAGGTCTCTACACTAGTGCCTAAACCCTATGCACAACAACAATACCGCATAATCAGTCGAGGAGCTGTCAGTGGCTCGTTTAGGAGAATTTCACCTGATTACGGTGTAGCCGGAAGGGGATGGGATTTCGGGATCGTGATTTGGAGATGTTGACCCCGAAGGGTAAAGAGTGCTGGAAAAAATGTTACAAAAAAGAGCAGTCATCGCGACAGCGAAAGAAAGAGACCAGAGAGATCGCCAAAACCAGAGTACGAGAATACGAGATCTAGAGGTAGAGGGAAAACGAAAGCTAGTCAGTGAGTAACAGAGAGAAAAGGAGATGTAGAAGAGGCTGATAAGAGGAGAGAGAGAGAGTGAGTGCGAGAGAGAGAGAGAGCGAGTGGGTGCGAGAGAGAAAGATAGAGTCAGGGAGACCGTCAATAATTTATTGAGGGCTAAATAGGACTGGCGTGAGCTAGCAGAATTTCTTTAGGAAATTCTGCAATTTTTTTCAAGAAGCTGTGAATTGCATTGTAGCGGAAGGCATCATTTTGGTTTTTTAGTTTTGGAAGGGATGCCGACAGGTAGGCGTCACGAGAAGTCTCTAAACAGACGGAACTTCAAAATAGATCATAAGCGCAATAGCTTCGAAAATTCCGATGCTCTTTTGTGCCAAAATGTGCTCTCTAGCTAGTTTTTCTCTCTCTCTCCCCTTCTCCCTCTCTCTCTCTCATAATTTTGTTGTCCCAATTCCTAAATGCTATAACCTTTCACCCCGTTCCCATGATCTTTGCGTATCATCCCGGAATTCCGGAATTAAACGCCTGTGAAGTCCATCGAATACCCTTCCCCCTCTTCTCTATGCTTTTTTGAGCGACGGGCAAGCTGTTCGTTCGTCCATAGAAAGGAGGGGTCATGGGATGAAATGTGCGAGTTGCGAGAGACCCCCGGGGAGCCCTTATCCCACCACAAAAAAGCGGTAAGAAGCCGCTCTATTCTATAGGGCCGTCAATCGTCTTTTCGGACATTCTGAAGAGCCTCCCTAGTGGATACTTCTTCGCTTTTGCTGCGCCGGAATTAGTGCGTTAGAAGCTGTATATTTTCGGGTTCCACTAGGAAAGACTTCAATTTTTTGGCGAATTTTAGTAGTTTGATCAAGTAATGACAAATTTACCAGGAATTTCTATTGCTATATTTCATTCTATCACTCTCTCACTCATTTCGCTTTCTCTCTATAGTTGGCGGAACACCACGTTACGCTCCAAATGACGGCACAATTTAGAGGTTTTTTGCTTGGTTCGCGACATCTACTGTCGATTTCAATCACGCTCTCACTCTCCTTCTCCCTCGCTTCCTCTCTCACTCTCGCTCTCTCGGTCTCCCTCTCTCTCGCTCTCTCTAACTCTCTCTCTCTCTCTCTCTCTCTCTCTCTCTCTCTCTCTCTTTCCCTCTCCGTCTCTTTGTCTTCTCTCTGCCTTACGTTACGCTCCAGATGACGGCAAATTTCTAACTTTTTACATGAATATTACTGAGTCTTGCTTCTTCAGGTGGCAGGTGATATTTCTGTGCTCCAAACGTGTAGTTTAGCATTTAGCGAGCATTACATAACTTCCTCTTATTGCATTTTAGACTAATTAAGAGATAAATACAAAATTATTTTTCCATTTGCTCCGTTTCCGCTTCCAATTCCGCGTGAAACGTGGGATTTCGGTTGCCCACTCAAAACCTCCTAGATGCAAATTAACCCCTGTCACTCCGCCTTTAAACCCCGAATTTGTTTTTCTAGAACGACTAGAGGCCTGGGATGCGAGCAAAGAACATCAAACCCAAATAACATCGCCCTTTCCCATCCTCATCTACCCTTCCTTCCGCTCCTCCTATACTCCAAGAATTTTATTGCCATCCCCCCCCTAGAGTTGATAATGTTTGCTCTACGCCCTGCAGCTTCATTCAGGCCTTTCATCCGGGCTCCAAGCTTTCGAGGCCCAAAATAACTTGTTAGAGTCGTGGACGGGTTCTTAGAATTGCAGATGTTGGCATTTTTTAGAATATACGTTTATTAGTTCGTCGTTTTCTGGTACTTTTGCATTATCGTGGGGATGCGGCTATTTTGCTAAGATCCAGTTTTACAATCTTTTTCATTTTTTAAAGTTTTTTACAAACTGATTTGACTACCCCGAAACGTAATGACATCCCAAATTTTTATGAAAAATGACGCAACTATCGATTTTCCACCAAAAATTAGCCCATCCCCCCCGATGATACATAAGAACCCATTTTCTTCAAAATTACAGGTTCCCCTATTTTTAAAATTTCATTTTCAAGAAATTAATGAAAATCTCCCCGATAAGCTGTATTCCAGCTCCAAGTTAAGCTTTTTTCTTGGAACTTCAGGCTTTGGATCCCAAAAATAACTTGTCGGCGTCGCGCCCACTGCCTATTTTCCGGGTTTTCGGGGACCCGGCCTGAAAAGCCGTGCTCAGAACGGATGATGCTCCTACTCGCTTTGAATAGACTCGTGTAGATTCGGGGATGACTAAAAAGGAAGGAAGAGCTCGTAGCTTTGGCAGGCTTTTCGGTTGGCTTCCGGCTCATTAGTGCCCTCTAGCTTGAAGGATGTGGATTGAACAGCCGTTGTGTCCACACAACTGGTACTCCTCCTCCTCCTCACCCCACTCGTCCTCCTTCTCTCATCTATAGATCCTCGTTCTCTTTGGTGGGGGGGGGGGGGGCTGTGGCCATGGGGGGTTTGGCCGTCGAAATGCCTCAATTTGCTCGAAATTGCCCGCGTTTGTCCTTGGCTCGGCCGGGTCGTCGCCAAGGGGCCTCTTTTTTCTATGGCAGGGCCCATCACAGTTTCACCCCTTCACGACTTCTGCGCTACGAAATTGGCGGTTTTTGGGATTTCGAATTGGTTTTTTGGTGCGAAATCGGCATTTTTCGATTTTTCGGGGCCACGGTCCCTTAAATTAACACCTTGATAAAACGTAAAATCATTGTAGTTTGAATTTCATACCAATTTAGGTTATTTTCGACTTCCTTGTAATTTTTCAGGCATATGGAATGTGAAGGAATTACGCTCTGATTATTCTCGTACATTCCTCTTTTTCTGTTGCACTCTCTTGCGTGCTCTCACCCTCTCGCTCTCTTTCACTCTCTCACTACTTTATCTCTCTCGCTTTCTCTCTCTCTCTCTCTCTCTCTCTCTCTCTCTCTCTCTCTCTCTCTCTCGCTCTCACTCGATTAGTCACCTCTCTCACTCTCTAGAACTCTATTTCTCAGGACTCCTTGCTTTTAAATCCCTAAGTAAAATGATTTTAAAGAAACTTTCAAGGCTGAGACCAAATAGCTTATTCAGTTTTTATCTGAAATCAAGCGCTAAAGGTACTCACAAGTCACGTTGACCACACTATCATCATCTGACAAAGAGCCAATTCTCTTCTATATTCTTCAGACGTCCAAACCCCTTTCAAATTTCACTTTTTGCTCCGAACTCCCAGAACGAACCAATTCCCAAATCAAAATCACCCCCTGGTCGCTACTTTCAATTTACTTCAACCCCAATAAACCCGGTAATTCCAACTTCTGGGCCACTACCCCCAAACCAAAAATCTTCTCATCCACCCAGCTTCAGGAGGTCTCTCCCCTATCCCTTCTCTCTTCCTTGAGTGGGTGGACCCAATAATTATACACCTCTCCTCCTGCTCCTCCATTTCTTCTACTCCCCCTCTCATTTCCACCCCCTTTTTTGTTGCACTTTGCAATAGCAGTATCCCCCTTCCAGGGTCTTCAAATAATATTCAAAGAGCAACACCATTTATAGCAAAAGAGAGAGAGAGAGAGAGAAGAGAGAGAGAGAGCGAGAGAGAGGTGATGGCGTGTCATTTCGTGCTCTCTTTTTGCTTTTTCCTACTTTTTAAGGATTCACCCCTGGTTTTCTAGAGCGAATCCAGGCGCCAGTATCCAATCCATTTCAGCCACCCCGAAAAGGGGGGGGGGGGGGGGGGGGTCAAATGAGATTCGTTGGGGGATTTGGCTTTCGGGGTTTTAGGGGGCTAAATGCGTTTGACCGGGGACGTGATTTTCATTAAATTTCTTGGGGAATAGGGAAAAAAGTATGACTGGGTTTCCATTCTTGGATTTTGCCTGGTTATGGCCTTGTCGATTTATATGTGCTTTTGCAGGAATTTTTAATATATTGTTGGGTCAAGTTACTTCATAGATTTATTCGCTAAAAATTTGTTATCATCATTATTATTATTTTGTTTATTTATATAGCTTATATTTGTTATATATCTAAAACGTAATACATACATTAATGATAATCTAAATTAATAATACATTAATGTTCTGAAATGTAAAACAAACAAGCCAAACAAGTCAAAAACCTTAAATAAATTTTGAAACCTATTTGGGCCTGGAATTTCGCATATCGGCGCATTAATGAGCACTGAAACACCCAAAAATTAACTTTTAATTTTTTTAAGATTTATTTTGGTTTTAAGTTCACCGATATCATCGTTTAGATTTTTATTTGAATCTCTGGATTTATAGCAATTTAGAAGGTGGAAATGCGTCGATTTTAGAATTTTGGCAATCAGAAAAAATTTTGTTCCACTCAAAAGTGACTTTCTAACCCCTTTAAAAATTTCAAAGTTCGTTACAAATTTTTTTGCGCCTTGCCAACCCCTTTAAACGCAAAGAATCCGCTTGACTTCCCTCCCATCTGCTCCTCCAATTTATCCCAGGAAGCTTCTGCTCAGAAATCGTGAGACCCTCCCTGTCCTCCTCTTCCTCCTCCTCTTCCTCCCCATTAACTTCCGACCTCCTCCTCCCCGTCTCAACCTTTTAACCCCCTCTCAACCTCCCCAAAAGTGTCGGATGTTGCAGCCCAGCCAAGCTTCTTCTCCATAAGCGTCTGGCCGGCCGAAGGTGTTCAGATATATATCTAGGAGACGCTCCTTTTTGGGCCCTTCTCATGCTCTCTCCAGAATGTCCCACCCGGCTCTTGGCCCTCTCTTTCTCTCTGGTGCTCTCTCTCCCCCTGTCAGTCTCCAATGAATTCTTGCCATCGCCCTCCTTTCTCTTTTCTGGCCATCCGGCCCTTCTCCACCTCCCCCCTCAACACCCGGCTTCTGCCAAACATCGCCTACAAACTCTAAATCGCCTGAAGCGGCGTCACCCAATTTTTTCCAAATTGAATGTCTACTCCAAAATTCAAATGCTATTAGTGCATCGATTTGAAGGAAAATTAGAGTTTTATTAAAGCAGTTTCCGGCCGAGGCAGATGCTGAAGATGTGAGAGTAGAGGAGCAACAGCCGATGGATGTAAGTTGTAAATTTAAAGCCTAAAATTCAACGTTTTTTTAGTTTCCCAGCACTTCCAAGGCTAATTTTGAGAATGGCGGGCCGGATTTGGTGTGGGTTCTGATTTGTATAGATTTGTAATTTCATAGACTTAATTTTCTCTATTGCGAAACCTGACTTTTATCAGTTTGTATAAATTTGATGGCGATTTATGCCATTGTAGCTATTTTAACTGTGTATTTTTAAATCGATTTTTACAGTGGTCTCAGTCAATAAGGTTTAGTCTGAAAAATTTATATAAATCATTAAAACTAAGGTTTAATATTGATATTTATACTAATTTGTTTAAATTAATATTTGGGTTTGTAAAAATATCATAGTAGTATATATTATTTTGTAGTTTATATAGTATTTTTAGTTGTTTTATATCCTTTAAATTCAATTTCGTCTTTAATAAAACTATCTACCTTTTTTAGTACGGACTACCATCAACGTTCTCACGACGTCCTAACCACCTGTGATCTTTGCGTGCTCGATGATCTACGCCTCTTCTACATCCAGTAAGCTTTTCCTCAGCTTTAATTAACCTTTTCTAAGGCATAAAATAAGAATAATCCGAAAACGACGCCTTCAATTTTGCATGAAATGGGGTCATTACCCCCCATGGGATGGGGCGTGATATAGAGGAAAATTTGGCAAGAAAAAGCCAGAAAAAATTCTTTTGTCGTTGGCCCCTCTGCGGGCTATTAGGTGGTGTTCCCTCTAGAGAATCCCCCATGGGGCCATACCAGGCCGACCTCGTTGCAAACTCGATTCGTCGCTTCCGGAGCGGGGCTTTTCGGAATTGTCGGTGGTGCCTCCACGGCTGGGGATCTTTTTCGTGTTGTTGGCTAAACGACCGGGATCTAATTGCGGAAAACGAGGTGGGGTAGAAACACCCCTGGAGTCTTCGGAAGCCGCGGAATTCTTCAGAAGTATTCTGAACCTTCTGAAGTCGTTAAAATTTAATAGAAGCTCCCTCAAAGCCTCCATAAGGCTGGAAAATTTTTGAGTTCTTTAGAAGCCTCCAAAATTTATCAGAAGACTTGACACGCCTTCAGAATTTGGCGGAAGCCTTGAGAAAACTTTTGAAGCCTAATTTTCTATATTCTACTCGCTTAATATTCCAAATATTCATATTTCAAATTCTACATAGAATTTGCCAGACGCCTTCAAAATTCCCCGGGAGTCGTCAGGATTTTTCTGAAGCCATCAAAAGACCTAAGAAGACTTCAGAAGCCTCCAGAATTCTTCTAAAAGCGTCATCCACCTCGATAAACCTCCAAAAGACCAATATTCCGAAAAATTCTACCCTCTATTTAAACCCATTCAACCCCACGATCTTCCTCTCCCCATTTCCATAAATTTTCACCCCCTCCCTTGTGTGGCGGGACCCATCCAATGGTGCCATTTTTCCGCGCGACACCCATGAACGGCCCGGTCCGGCCGGCTTTTTGAAGGAACAATCCCGGCTACTAGTATATACTAATATAATATATTCATGGTAAAGAAGGTCGTCTACTGCGGCGGGAAATTGGAGGATATTCTGGGGGCTATGTAAATGAACCGAATTTTTAATTATTCAAAGTAATTCTTTTAGTCACGCCACTCGATCGTCCCACTGGGAGCCGCCGTGGGCCGCGTGGAACTGTAGACTTGGGCTACCGTATGCCTGGGAACAAGCCGTTGATGCCGATGGACATGTTTATTATATTGAGTAAGTTTTTAAATTTTTATAAGTGTGTATCGGGTTATTTTCATTTTGGTGGAAATTGGAATGCCGAAATTGGTTTTGTATTTTAGTGTTTGTGTCACATTTTTCTAAGGTTATTTTCATTTCGTCAAAAATCCTTTTGTCGGCTTTTGAGTACGCGGAAATTTAATTTACTATCTCTCTGGGATGGTAAATCGACCGAAGACATTTCGACAAAGTTAAATTTCTATAAAATGACTTTTCGGCAAAGTGATATTTCTAGAAAGTGACATTTCGGCAAATTGAAATGCCGAAAAATAAGATTTCGGCAAAATAAACTTCGACAACTGCTATAAAACCCTTTTTCTAGCCATATTCATCGCCGAACCACTTACCTCGACCCAAGAAGACCGGAAGCCTTGGCTGAAGCTCGAAAGGTATATAATCATTTATTGGGTCGCTTATTTCAGGTATATTTTCAGGTTACTGTCCGCCGGGATCCGGTTAAAGGCTTCGGTTTTGTAGCTGCTGGCCAGCATCCGACGGTCATCCAATTTGTAAGCCCAGGCAAGAGAAGTTTTTTCGATTTTTTCCATCCAAAAAACTTTTAGGCGGCCCTTCAGATGGTAAACTCTATGCTCAAGACGAAATTTTGGAAGTAGAAGGCGTCGACGTCAGCAACGAGGTCAGTTTCTAGGGCTAAAAAATTTATCTACTTTATACAGCCAAAAGACGAAGTGGTGAATCGGGTCCGGGCCGCTTCAGATTCTATAACATTGACTGTTCAGCAATGCAAGGTAAGTCTTGGAATAACAATAATAGAACAATCTAAAGTATAAAAATTTATTATATCATCAAATGTAAAAATATAACTAAATGTAATTATGTAAATGCTAAAATTCAGCCATCCCCACGACGCCAATGCCGTGTACGATTTACAGATAGTGTCCAGATTTCTTCGCCAGATACTGTAAGCAAAATATATGACTATTGGTAGTAACTTAATGCAGAATTTAAATACTTTTTAAGATAAATACTAATAAAAATATTTCTATTTATTTGAGTATACTTTTATCGCTTTTTTTCAGACGGGTCTCCCTCCACCGTTGCCAAACGTTTTAAGGGTATTTTTGGAAAACGGTCAAACACGATCTTTTCGTTATGATGAAGCCACAACAGTAAAGGTATCCTAGTTACCGTATCCGACTTTTATTACACTTTTTAGGACGTCTGCGAGTCTCTAGGAGAAAAGCTCTGCCTCGGCTCCTTGGACCACTTCTGCCTCTGCGTGGAGTATAACCTTGGGGCGCGGTCAAGTCGAATTACGATGTTGCGACCTGAGACGACGCTCGAGTCGGTGAGTGCCATATATTTGACTAATAAAATTAATGAATGTCAGATCGCGCTGTTGCCAAATGCCTCGCATCTAAGATGCGTCTTCCGGTTTGCATTTGTGCCTGCCGATAGTGCGGCGTTGCTGCAGAGGGATCCGAAGGCATTTGAGTGAGGAGAGACGAAAAACCGATATCCTAAAAATTTTTAGGTATTACTATAGTCAATGTGTGAGCGATATGGTGCAGGGAAGATTTGCGTATGAGATGAGATATGAGGTATGTTGCTTTTTAGGGGACTAAGGCAGGCAGAGATGGCTAAAGGTTTCCGATGAATGATCCCGCGACACGCAATGCAAACGCAAACGCCTCGTGTCTAAAAAAAGTATTGTGTCGCGTCTGGCGGCGCTCGTCACGTCACGTCTCACATCGCGTGTAGTAGCGCGCGTCGAGCCGCGCGTAGCGTCCTGTCTGGAAGCGCGCATTGCGTAGCATCCTGCGTCACGGGCCGCAGCGCCTGTAGCGTCGCGTGCCGCAGCGCGTGTGACTTCGCGTGCCGCAGCGCATGTGACGTCACGTGCAGCAGCGCGTGTGACGTCGCGTGTCGCAGAACGTGTGACGTGGCATGTCGCGACGCATGTCGCAGCGCGTGTCGCGGCGTGTAGCAACGCATGTAACGGCGCGTGGCGCGTCACACGCAACGTCGTGTCTAACGTTCACCCCATAGAAATTCTTTCATCCAGATATGTACAATTTAATGTAATTTCCTTGTTTTTCAGGCGTGCATCCGTCTAGCCGCCCTCCACATCCAACAGCTCTGCCAATCCACCGGATGCTGTTTTCGTGAGGGCAAAATCTCATTGCGCAAAGTGGAGTAAGCCACCCTTCTCTCAATTTTATCTTTTCCCTGCTACAGAAAGGAATTCGGCCTGGTCACCTTCCTCCCGACCGTCCTCCTCGAGAACGTCAAGCGGAAAGAAGTGCGGCGTCATCTACGTTATTACCTACGACGCGACGATCCAAATGCCGATAAAAACTCTGGTACTGTAGTTTACAGCATGACTGAAGTTTTTATAGCCCCGATCTCGCAAGAAGAACGATCTCAACTATCCCGGTTGAAATACGTGCAAATCGTTTCGCATCTACCATCATTTGTCGGCAGATCTTTTTCTGTAACTTTGAAGGACTCGCATACAGATATGATTGTGCAGGTATTTAATTCAGTTTTAATCGTCAATTTAATTATTTTTAGGTCGATCCAGTTGGTGGTCTTTTAATGCGGCATCCAGGGAGTACAAGAGCTGGGCAGCCGACAATATCAGGTATGGAAAAATTAAAAATTAGGGCTTTTTTTAGTCGGTTTCGACCTCCTCGCCGCCGTTAGTATCCGAACGGAAACGCCGGTGTTGACAAACGTATCGATAAAATTGCACAATAATTCTAATCAGGTACATAAAAAGATTTTAGGTTGATTTTTGCTGCAAAGTAGCTTTAAACCCACTTAAATCGTTATTTATTCAGGGTCTCGAATTCCTCGTCGATAAAGATGAAGTCTCCGATCTTGCTGTTTTTATCTGTGGCTACTATCGATTGGCAAAAGGTCAAGAATTACCACTGGACTCGAAAGAAGCACCACCTCCAGTCGAATTAGACGGCAGTTTCGAACGTAACGTATTTAATTACATTTTTATAGCTCCGTTTAGCACCACCTTACGATGCGGTCCACGCTGTAGTCCCCGCCGGATGGAATTATTCAGTTCATGCAAGCCCTGGGGAAAAGGTGATGGTTTTTGTAAGTTAAAAAGTACGGTAATTTTTAGCTCATCGACTTCTCTGAAGAACCACCGCCATACCATGTGGCTAATACCTTTAATGAAGTGCAGGAAACGAGAGACAAGTGAGAAATTTAGAGATCAAATCAGATTTTTAGAACCTTTCAAATATCCAAGCCAGAGCTACCATTGATAGAGGAGGAATCAAATCGGGCGGCGTTACAAAGCAAATTGTTAAAGGTATCGATTACCTGATGTTTAGGCTGATTTTTAGGCAACGGATTCATTTTTGATAAAAAGCAGCAAAGAGCTTCATATAAAGGAGACGACAAGCCCGTTATTAAAGAGGTAAAATCAAGAAAACTTAGGGTACAGTATTTTTAGGCGTTCAAATCCAAGCGGCCGGAAAGTAGATCCGTTTTCGGATTCTTCAGATACGGAGGGGAGTAGTCGCGCAAGTCCGACCAGGTATGCAAATTCTGCCTTGCTCTCTCTCTCTCTCTCTCTCTCTCTCTCTCTCTGTCCCTCGCTCTGTAAAAACTCACGGTTTGTTTAGATTACCTCGAGATGTTTCTACCCTCTCCGGCCTTTCCACTCTCTCCGAATTATCATCTCCAGAACATCACGCTAGCGTTGAGACATTAGTGCATGCAGGGCAAAATGTAAGTTTTTTGTTAGCATACTTAATTTTAAGAATTTTGTTTAGGGATTCAAAGGCGACGTTCACAACAATTTCAACGTCATCGACTTGACGTCAATCACGCCTTGTGAGGAGCAGAAGGGGATAGATGGTTGGTATTAAAATTTGCATATTTATGGTATAGATTTAAATTAATAAACATATTGTTAATGTAATTAAGAATGCTATAGCAAAGTTCATGTCTTTGTGAACAATTCAAAGTGGTTTCAAAGACTTTTATAATCAGCGGCAATCCTAAATTTTCCGTACTAGTCACGCGATCACCCGTATCCTGTTAATCGTTTTGTGAGTCGGGACTCTGAAATTGGAGCCAATCCGAATCAATATGCCCCGAGACTACTCAGTCAGCCAATCAACGCACCTGAAATCCGTGTAATTACCATTGCAACTCGATCCCCAGGGGGGAACTACCCTGTACTTCACCGAGCTCTGGGTTGGGGGAAGACTGAGTTGAAGCGTAAATTTGTTGCTGGATGGACTGCCGGCTTTCAAAAAGTTAGTTTTTTATTAATATGTTATCTACAAAAATATGGAGATTTTCAAAAACGGGTTTGGCAATTCTCAGGAGCTTCCGGTGGATTTTTTGCAATCTTGGCACGTGAGGGGCAAGTATCTCGATCGATATAAAACGCGAGGTAGTAAGCAGGAAGCAAGGACGGGCGCGTTGCGTGTAGCGGTGTTGGGGCGCCCAAATCCATAGGAAATCCATGCCTTGTCAGGGCCGTCAGAGATGCTTTCGGTCATATCAGGATTCAACCGCGACACGGCACGCGACGCGCATTCTGAAATGTCTGCGTTGCGCGTCGCGTCAAAATTCCAAGATCCATAGCATTACCTTGCCAATTTCCTTGATTCAGTTTCGCATCTAGTGCGGTATCAAGACAATTATGAACCTAATTTACATACCTAAACATTGCCGACAACCTCTCGAACACCCCTTAAATCCACCTGCCCTACCAACCCACCGTACCCCCCGAGGATTAAGGCAATTATGTAGATTACTAATGGTCTAGCATACCCTACCATCGTCTCCCTTGGCTACGAATTGGAGGTGTGCACACGCTACCACACCCACCGTCCCTCCTCCCCCTACAATTCAGTCATCCATCGATTCTGATTAGCTACCGTAACCCCGATTCCTATCTGAAAAATGCTCTCCAAACTCTCGAACGAAGAAAAAATGACGATTGGCGGGATGCCGAGGA
Source organism: Mesorhabditis spiculigera (assembly GCA_958295435.1). Classification (NCBI taxonomy): domain Eukaryota; kingdom Metazoa; phylum Nematoda; class Chromadorea; order Rhabditida; family Rhabditidae; genus Mesorhabditis; species Mesorhabditis spiculigera. The sequence continues at coordinate 646,965 of CATQJA010002655.1, forward strand.
GCCAGTCGTTCATCGTCGATTTTGGGCAGCTTTTGCGTGGTGGGCTTACTGTGGAACTTGCTAACTTGCACTTTATGATAAATAGCAACCAATTTACAACGATTTATAATTTTTTAACTTTTAAAAAGCAAAAATATATCCTGGAGACTGAGATAAAAAATGGATATAATTGAGAGTTTCGCGAAACAGGTCGTTCACCCCACAATGTTTTGACTTTTTTGCTGTAGGATTATTGCAGAATTTAAATTTTTATATTTTCATAAATAGCAACAAATATAGGCAATTTTCGACGCATACCAACTTAAAAATTAAAATTACCGCCTCGTTATCGTGACAAAATAAGTACAGAAACTGAGCCAAGTAATTTTTCTTCCATTTTCGTCACTTTTTCGTTTAGAATTACTGTAAAACATATTTTTTCGTACTTTTCTAAATAGAAATAAATATGCGCATTTTCTAACTCTAGCCACTTAAAACTGAGTACCTAGTCTCATTAGCGAGCTAAAAATAGCTATAGATGAATGCCCTCAGCAGCAAGTCGTTGTTCTCGATTTTAATCATACTTTTGTTATTTGATTACGGTAATATCCTATTCGTTGCACTTTTTATTTATAGCAACAAATCTACAACATTTCCCACCTTTAGCAATGCTCAAAAAAACTTAGTATATAGCCTCGTTATCGCGATAAAAATATCCATCTCAGCTCCGCGACGATCCAACCCTGCCCGGCCCACAAATAAGACCAATTACCGTATCCCCTCGGCAAGGAAAGGGCCGAGAAATTAGGTGGTGGGACCTTCGCGCAAAAAAGTTGAACTCGTGGGGGTGGAGAAAGAAGGGAAGGCAGGGGTGGATGGGGCAAAAAATTGGCTTAGTTTGTTGGTTGTTCCAAAGGAGCGGGAGGGGGAGATGGGGTGGGGGTCTTGTCTCTAGAAGCTGGATATCCTCGGCTTTAGCGGCATATGAAAAACTTTTCTGTACGGCGGTTGCTGTAGCGATGAGTCTAGCCTGCTGCAGCGCCAAGAAAACCGGTAATCTTTGATTTTTAAAAAGTTTCTAAAAATTGAAAAACTACGTTAAATTAATTAAAATATTTCGATATTTTCTAAAGGTTTTAAGGAAATTGAAGTAAACATATTCTATTAGTATAACCAATCTAAAAAAATATAAAAATGTGAAAATCCGATCGAAAAATTTTATTCTGTAAAATCGGCTTAGGTTTATTATAAAAGCATTGGCCCTTATTTTTAAATTGCATAAAAATATGTTAAAACGGGTGTAATTACCATATAATTTTATCGAAGTTAATTTCGAAAATTTTTAAAAATTTGCGTAAAGTTTTTATAGCTAAGAAACTTGGTCACATTTTAAGGAAAGGTATTTTTATATATATCATATCTATTAAAAAAAGTAAAAAATTCTAGGAGGATTACAAAGCAAAAAGATAGTTCAGATTAATTACGATATAAAAATCTATATGAATGTCCTTATATCCAACTCAAAACCACCCCAGCTCGCCCTTTTATTTTCCAAAATGGAAACCTGAACTCCCACATCCGAAGCGCCCAAATATTCACCCCATCAACATTAGTGCAAGGCCCACCCACTCGAACCTCCCGTTTTTTTGTTAAAACGGGAATTAGAGAACGAAAATCGAAAGCCCGGGCTCCCGCTCCGACCGAGCGTACCGACCCATTAGACCTAATTTGAGGATGAGTGCCCTCCCCCTTCGTGGCGGGACCCCCCCCGCTAGGTCCTTTCCCTACATCTAAATTTTTCAACATGCCAACGTCCACTTGGCCCCTAGGCCCAACCCTCCTGAGAAGCATTCAACGGCCAAAATCTTCTCGGAAATCTCGCTCCTCTTGCTCCTTTCACGCTGCTCTCTCTCTCTATCGTTTTTGCTAAGGCCTCTTGCCTTCTTCACTCCTTCTAGAATCTCCTTCCCTTCCAACACCCCTCCTCCCCGCATCACTAATCGCCCAAATACATAGCGACGGCTTTCCACCGTTTTTTGAGAAGATTTCTGGCTAGGTGCCGGCCCTCCCTTTACCCTTAATTCAATTCACTCAGCCCCAATCTCCCCCCGTTGTTTTCCGGGATTTTGGCTTCTCCTCTTCCGGAACAGCAGCTGGCTGACCTTTTGCGCTTTGGTGTCCGTAAACAAAAAAGTTTCTGCAATTGAGGCGCCTGTTTTTGTTGTGTATGCGACTTTATATGCAGAAAATTCTTAATTTAGCCTAGTGTCTGGTGGGTCCTTGAAAACGTAAATTAAGGCCAAAATTCGTTTTCTTGGGCAGATTTTGGGTGTTTAAAGGGACGAGGAAGCAAGGATTTTTTAAATCTTTCCTTGTAAATACATTTAAAATTATTCCATGTTTTTTTAAAGTTACAGGGGAGAAAGCGATGGATTTTCCGGTCTATGGACTTTTGTAGCCAATCCATAGCCATTCCTTGACGGTTCCTTTAAAGGCACACTAATGGCAAGAAATAGGCTATATTCGAATTTTTTACAGATTCCTGACTTCCTAGCTCCTTTAATGCTACTAAATTCCGCGTTTGTAATTTTTAAATTCCTCAATAATCAGTTTTCCTCCTTGTAGAAAGATTTAAAAACATCTTTTAGCTCCTACGATTTGTAGTTCTTTTAAAGAAACTGTCAAAAGCGATTTCTCCATAGATTTCTGACTTTCTAGTTCCTTTAGCGGTCCATGACCCCTATAATATACTCTACCTTTTTTACCCATTCCCTTTTCGTCATAACTTTTGTTGTTTACTTGTTTTGCCGCACCCACGCGTCTCTCTCTCTCTCTCTCTCGCTCTCTCCCTCTCCCACCCCAAGAAAGGGCATTTTATGCCACTGACCAACTCAAGTGGTTTTGGGCCCCAAGACCCTGAGGGTCAAATCCATCACCTCTATATGCGGGTATTTTTGGGGGCCTTGGAAAAGGGGGGTGAAGCCGCAAAAAAACGCCCTGTTCCCGTTGTTTTGCCAGAAGCGGAAAAGAAAAAGACCTAGAAGAAGAAAAGCAAGCCGGTATCCCTATTCTAGTCTGTTGAAACCCCCCGGGGGACATGTTCAAGCCCTTCCCCCTCCCCCCGAAAATGTATGTATATGTCGAGGCAAAACCAGCGCCCAAGTTGGCCCAGCTCCTCCTCCTCCTCCTCCTCTTGCTCCTCATTCTCTTGCTGATCCCAATTTTCCTCTAACTATACCACCTCCACTTAGCCCCCATCAACAACAATTAGATTGTGGGCCCACCCCCCCGAAATTTCGTGGCGGGACCCCAACACAACCAGTTGGCACACAGCCCCGACGAGACACACCTATAAACGCGTGGAACGGCGGCGGCGGCGTGGTAGGGTATATTTTGGGTTTTATAGCGTTGGTAAGCGTTTTAAAGATAGTTATTTTCTAGATTTTGAAGCTTAAATTCCGGGTTCGTTGGGTGGTAAAAACGGGTGTTTGTGTAAAACACATTGCGTGACAATTGTCTTCTTTTGGGCTTCCGGAAATGGGCATCTCGATTTTTCTAAAGAATATTGGGATTTTGCCCTTTTAAAGGGGCCGAGGAGGAAAAATTTGAATATATTGAATCGAATGGTGCAGGAAATTTTACATCCTACCTTATATAATTTTGGAGTGTATCTCTGTGTGTGTGTGTGTGGATGTCACTTTCGAGGCCCGATTTGAGGGCCTTCCCGTGTCCAAAATGCGCTGATTTTTTGTCACTCGGGAGAATCGACCCTCCTCTTTCCGATGACGTTTTCAGAATTTCGATAAAATACAAGTTTACAAAGTTAAAGCCGGTTTTATTCATTTTTGGGGGTAATTTGCATAATATGAAAAAAATACAAATTTCCTCATTCTTGCAATTTGCCCGCGCGTGTGTGGACGGTGGGGGAAGGGGTCCGAAGGACCCGAGCTATCGGAAAGTCAAATTTTTCATGCAAAGGCCCAATTCCAGCGCCCAAGGCCCGCGAAGCGGGTTTTGGGCGCTGGTTCACTCATAAATTAAAATTGAAATTGACTTTTTCGTCGGAAATCTTCTTTCAAAAACGGATTTTTTTTATTTAGCTAAAGTTAGTACTCTTTTAAAGGAGTTGAGATGCGAAATATATAGTAACAAACTACGAAACTTTACGCTACTTCAAAAAATTTAGTTAAGATTTACCTAATTTTTGAGATTAGATTTTATAAATTTTGTGTATTTTGAAATTGTAAAAACCAGACTTTCTTGTGTTTTGCTTCCCGAAAACAGAATCCCCTATTAATATACATAAAAAATTACTAGATAAATTTTTATGGGGGGACTGACCATGCCATCCCATTCCATTTTGCGCCCCTTTCCGGTCCGTGACGTCACAGGCGTAGACATTGGATGTTATGTCTCGACGGGTTCCCCAAAATCGAATTGGTTCTCACCAAGAGAATATATTCCGTTTTGCTACTATTTACTATCAAAATCGATAGTTATGAGGTGTTTTGGGCGGGATTGTGGTTGGTTTTTCAGATTTGGATCGCTACGTAGACACCTATGGACGCAATAGAGAGAGAGAGAGAGAGAGAGAGAGAGCGAGAGGGAGAGAGAGTGAGTGCGAGCTTGAGAGACAGGTGAAGCCAGAGCGAGATGCAGCGAGAGAGACTGGTTTAGCGAGAGAAAGAGGGTGAGAGAGAGAGAAAGAGAGCTAGAGAGAGAGAGAAAGAGAGCTAGTGAGAGCGAGCTAGTGAGAAAGGCGCATGCGTTCTTAGGTGTATCCGGACCAATACCTGGACCAGTACTGAAGTTACGCTTTAACCTGATAGGCTCTAAAACCTCATGCTCGAGCTTTGGAGCATCATAATGACCACTCGTTACCTCTGGACCCTTACGACCCCTTAAATACCTCATAAAACAATACCCCAAATTTTACCCTTTCCCCTAAGCCACCTCCAAAATTCCAGGATCTACTCCCCTCTAGGATTAGCTTGGCGACTTTCCGGTCCCCGTCCTCTCAGTTTCAAGGGGCCTATGTGCGGATCTGCCGGCTAGAGGCCTCACCCGAAAAAAGAACGTAATTTCACGCCCTCCCCCCCATCCCCTTCCCCGTAAACTCTGCCCACCTCCAGCCCATTAGACGAGAAGCTTCTGCTGGCCCGTCCCCTCAGAAGAGGAGCAGCACGGTGCGCCCCTCACCGCGTCCGCCATTTTTGTCATCCTATTACATTACGAAGGCAACATTTGGGATCGAGTGGGGTGTGGGAGGGGAGATCGGCTTCTTGCATATGCCCATTAGTTGCGCCTTTTTGCTTGGGATTGATTCGCTGGGATTTTGGATGGAAAAGCAGATGTTCGTGGCGGGATCGTTGGATTCGATATGTTAGTTTAAGGGGGGAGGGGCTTTGGGGTACGATAATTAGACTAAAATGTAGTTATTCTGCTGATTTCATCCAAGTGCAGTCCTAGTTTTCATTACTTTTCCGTTTGGATAAATTTATTGACTACCGTAGTCATTTCCAAAGCTACTTTTTGGATGGTTAGATGTCCTAAAGGGACTGGCAAGGCATGACAAACCCTGTTTGGCTGTAGATTTCCCCGTTTTTCATAATTGGCAGTACGCAGATCCCACGGGAAGCGATACGCAACGCGGTACGCCACGCGATACGCCACGCGCAACGTAACGCTGTACGCAATGCGCTACGTGATGCGGTACGCAACGCCGTAGGCAAAGGACACGAACGCGACAGTGTGCAGTGCGGTGCACGACGCAACACGTAACACAGTACCCTAAGCGCAACGGAATGTGATGTCACGCAGCGGAGCCTGGCGCGTGGCTTGTCGGTTTCTTTAAAGCCATTTTCCCACTTAAATTGATTTAATAGCGCTATTGTTCAAAGCTTTGGCCACTTTTATCTAAATTACGTGACCCACCCTGCATTTGACAGACCACCATCCCTTTTTTCTGAACTCTAAACCCCACCCACATCACTTTCTGACTTCCCGGGCAACATTTTGACAGCCATTAGCATAAGGTAGTTTTGGCTGGCCGTTGGCTGGGCGGGGTATTATATTGATTCCGTTATATAGACGATGAAATTGCCCTCACTAGGAAGTCGGTAGAGGGGGCAGTGGATAGGGGAGGGAATAGCTGCCGGGGGCTGGCGACCAGCCATTAGGTTCAATGCTTCTTATTCTGCAGAAAAACTGGTCATTGCTCTGGTTTAGGGGCTGATTTTGATTTGAATTTGCTATGAAACGAGGTATGTGAAGAGTAGGATGGTGTGGTAGTTTTTAAAAAGGCGATTAAAGGCCCTTGCAAGATCTGGCTATCGCTTTTGGCTATAGATACTTTTGGACCCGCGACACGCGACGCACACCGTCGTTTAATGACGTAACTGGTTAGAACAGCTTCGCGGTTGTCACGTGCTGCGTTTTCGTTGCGTGTTGCGTCGCGGAAGCTCTATGAATAGCTTATACAGGCCAATTTTTTGTTAGAAAAATTTATTTCATATGATTCAGCGTCCAGAACCCTGTAGATTTTTCCGCGAGCGCGACACCTCGAGCGCGTTTTCGTACCGTAATGGAATAGAATCTTTGACTTCAACGGAGAGTGCGCGTCGCGTGGAGCGGGTGCAGCAAAATCCATCGAAAATCTAGAGCCCACAAAACCCGGTGGTAATGCCTTTCCAATGCCTTTAAAAGTATTCGTACTTGGTTCGCGCATTATGGAAAGTCTATGATTACCGTTAGGTTACCTGAACTTACTATTACGAAGCCAAATCTGCCCCGTATCTTGAGCAAAATCAGCGTTTAAGAATACTAATTTCGCGTACTGATGAGCGTCTCTGAGACTACGGTATTGTACTCATTACTCGCAGTAATGAGAGTCTTTCTAAAACTACGGTATTGTACGAGTTTCGCCCATTAATGAGACTTTTCTAAAATAACCATTAACTTACCTAAACCCCCCGATTAGCCAAAACCTAATCCACCCTATCCCCGAACCTATAGGAAAAAGATGAGCAGCACGGGGGGAGAGCCGTGTTGTGCCCACCGACCCCTTCATAAAATAGAATTTAGACGTGGCAGCGCACACGAGAAGGACCCTCAACGGCGCCCACCCGCAATCAGCTGTGAGTTTCTTTTTTTTTGGCTACGTGTGCTTGGTCCAGGGGGTAAAGGGTGGGTACAACCTGAAGAGGAGGCTATAGCCCTCCCCCCTCAGGTCCGCCCAATCCACCCTCATCCTCATCCTCGTTCTCCATCCTCGTTCTCCATCTCATCCACCTCTTCCTCCTCCTCCCCATCCACCCATCCCGATTCGTGTTCCTGTTTGCCAACGAAATAGGCACGGCCCCGCTTTGTCGGCCCTCTTCTTCTGCTCTTTCTGCTTTTTTGGTTTTTGATCTGTCGGTGTGGCTTTTCGGCTTCCGGTTTTTAGTAAAATTTTGGGTTTGTTTTAAAGGGGCTAGGAAGGTTAAGCTCTGGCTTAGGTTTATGGAAAGCTGCAATCCTTGATTTTGCCTGTATAAGCTAAAATTATTCGATTTATCTTTCTGAAGGATGCGTAGACATTTTGGCAACATGCCAAAAATTTGATAAGGCTGGGATTTGACTTTATACTCTTTTAAAATTAATCATCATGATTTTGTATGACTATCATCATGATTTTAAAATAAATCAGGGTTGAACAGCCGCTTCGCGACTTTTCAACCCTGGCCCCGTCTTGGACCGCATGCTGTTCTACGCTTTGCATAATTGCGCTGAATTCAGATGACAAAAAAAATGAAAATGATTCGCTTGTGACCCTTTATATAGGCGACTCCCCACTTCCGGTCAATGCTAATTTTTCCTAACGAAGAGGGTTTTACAAAAACTTAAATTTAATATCGAAAATGGCTGATTTTTATAAACCTGATATGTGGCCAGTCTTCCCTAGACCATTAGGCACATAATGACGTATCGTACCCACCCCTAACTTCTTCCCCTATAGAGATACTACTGGAACAACGATGCGGAAGTGGATGTAAAGTGGCACACACACACACACAGACACTATTTTTTTATATATAGTAGGATCTTCGGGTTTTATTTGAGTTTATAGCCCTAAAAATACGTCATTTTAAAAATCTCCTGCCCTGTTAACTTCAAAATTGTATTTTAAAATTTTTCGGAGCCAATTTTAGACGTTTGGCGATGCCAGTAAACCATCGAAATTTACTTTTCGAGCCCCTTTAAAATTAATTTCCTTCGTTTTAAGATTATTTTGAATGCCTAAAATTCAATATTTTGCTAATTCTCATAGTTTTTCAACTTCAAAATCAAGTTTTTTAGTCTAAAAATTTCTGAAAAAAATTTAAAACGATTAAGACATGTTTTTTGACTCTCCAAAACCCTGCAATCCACTTCGGTTTGCCCCCTATTTTTATGCGTCACCTCGTGGATGTCAGTTTTTGCCGAGGTCCCCGAAGCCAGCATATGCGAGCATTGGGGGCTAAAAGAGGCCCAAGAGGCGCCCCCGGCATTTGTGAGGGCTTATCGTCGATAGGTGTATGACGGAATTCTGGGGCTCCTGGCTGGCCACCTGGGCCTCAGGGCAGGGGCAGGGGTAAAGCCGTTAACTTGCTCCCCATGCATCGGGACCCATCCACAACCTATGAGAGGGGAGGAAGCGCATGGGAGGCTTCTTCTCTAAAGCCCAGCCCCCACCAAATACTCGCTTTTCTGAGCTTATGCGCTTTTCGAAGGCGGAGACAACAAGCAAAAAATGGGGAGGGCTTTTGAGGGAGAAACATGGGTTTTAGGTTCTATTTTTGGGTTGTTTGTTGGTTTATTTTGTCTACGTTTTAAAGATCTCTAAAATTAAGTCTTTCTAAACTTATCTATTTTTGTTTTTTGTTTGTTTTTGCCGAGTTAATGAGACGAAAAAGATACGAAATTAATTTTTTTGGCCATGGATTTACCTAGCATTTTTTCTGGACCCGCGACACGCAACGCGACCGCTTAGCCGCGACGCAAGGGATAAGTGTGCATGCGCGTTCGCGGGAAAATTCGTAGAATATCCATAGCCAAAAAACCATAGTTATTCGCCGGAAAGCCTATTTTTAAAGTTAGTTTTTATCGTTAGAACTCTTACATTTTTTATACCATATAAAATTTTTTATTTTTATCTCTAAATGTAAAACTCGAATTTTGAACTAAAGATTTTTAACACATAGCGAACCACCAATCTTACAAAACTTTTGCTTTTTAGAATTTTCCTTAGTTTTTTAACCCTGTTTTTGCTTGCTTTTTACCCCTTCTATACGTATCTAACCTAAAAAAAATTAAAATAAACGTTCTATCAAATCGTCAAAAATATATATTCTTTGTTTTTCAGCGAGTCGGCTCTTAACCCACGTTTTGTTTACTCTTATTACCTCTCCTATACCTTTTTAACCTGAAAAATTAAGCTAAACATACATTAAATCTCTATTACAGTATATTTTCTCAACTTTTCAGCGTAGCGACCGTCGCCCGAAAGGTTCCGACGTGTATATGTCGAGAATGAACCTGGATCGAGCGGGTGTTGAGGACTTCCTCCGGCGCAGCAATTCCATCTGTGAGGTAAGGGCCTCATCTATTTTCATTTTACGACCCGTCGATGGGGAGCATCGCGTAGTGTGCCAAAAACAACGGGGGGGGGGGGGGGGATAATTTGTTTTTGTGTGGAAAAAAGTTGATGGTGAAGGTGGGGAGAGGGCTATTTCATTAGCATGGATGAATGGAAATCGGGGGAATGGGAATGTGTTTCTTTGAATTTAGATTAAACTTTTGTAGTTCGAAATTTGAAGAAAAAGGGATATTGTTTTCAAGTGGGAAAAGAAAACTTTTCTCTGCTAGCCTTTCAAGAGACCAAAGAAGACAAAGCAGTTGGAAACCTTTGGCCTATTTTTCCGCGCCGCGGCACGTGACGCGCGAGCCCCTTTAAGTGTCGGAACCAGTTACGCAATGAAATAGCGGTCGCGTTATGTGTTTCAATGCGGAAAAATACAGAAAAATCTAGAGAAAATCGATAATATTTCCTTGCTCGTCCCTTGAACTAAAAATAAAAATTTTTACGTGCTGGGGTTAGCTTTTAAACGGCCTAGAAGGTGCGCATATCGACCCCTATCGGCGACTAGGTCTCGACGGTTTGATCCTGCCAAAATTTCATTTTCTAGCGTTCGTATTTTCAAGTTTCGCGTAGCTGTCGAGACCTAGGCAACTGTGGGGTCGATTGTAGACCTTTCAGCTGCTTTAAAAATTTTATATATTCCCAGCTTCGAGCTAGGTCTGGACAAATTCGTTCGCGCCAAAATCCGCGAAGTTTGATTTTTTGTCTAGACCTAGACAACCCAGGGGTCGATTTTTGGACGTTTTAGAGGCTTTAACGTTTTGTACAATTCTTTTCGCTTTGGCTTTTGAGCCTCGAGTCCCTATTGGTCAACTTTTAGCACATATCCAAAATGACCTTTCCCCCAGCCATAAGCCCAAAAAAATATGGTGAATAAGGGGTGTCGCAAAGGCCATCATCCCCCCCCCCCCATCCACTCTTATGCTCCCAGATGTTTGGCGGGGTTGAAGCACACCACCCGGGCTGTCCATCTCATTCTCCTCTTTTTCTCCTCGTCCTCCTCCTCTTGCTCCCCTTTTTGGCCCAATGCCAAATGACCTACCCTCAATTATCCATCCTCCCCGCAGACCACTGGAATCGGTCCCAGCCCCAAATACACACACCCCAGAGGAGAACAAGAAGAAAAATATCCTGGGAGCCGTCGAGCAAGGCCGGAATTTTCCAGCTGGAAATCCAGACGCGGAAGAACAACAAAAACGGTAGCCCTCCCTTGTGTCATTAAGGTCACGCGCGTACTGCCCAATCATCAGCTGAGCCCAATTAATTAGGTTCTACTAACTTTTTAACGCATGAAAAACGGGGGAGCAGGAGGATTGAATTAAGAATGTAGAAGGTGGTGTGGTGATGACGTCTTTGGATGGTTGGGAAAAATCTGGAGACGAATTTCTACTATTTTGTTATTCGTTCTATTATTTGTTATTGTGGCATGCTAGCAGAGATCATTACGGAATTATTCTGTTGTTATACGGTATGGTGATATTGAAAATTTTTGGGTTTCAAGGGACTCCCAAGGCAGGCTATGGATTTTTTTGTCCGGGTTCCTTAGAGTTTCCGTGCGCTAGCTACAAGCTACAAACGCTTTTTTGCTTGAATTCTCTATGGATTTTACTACAACTGCCGCGCGATACGCTCGTCGCTAATCCAATTTAAGTGCCAAAGAAATCATGCAAAAAAAAACGCGTCGCGGTCAAATATAAATGAACGTTAGTTCTGCCTTGTTGGTCCCTTTAATGTAAACGCTACGGTATATTTTCCTAAATCCCGCAGATTTCTGAACCTCCCCAATAAATAATAATAACTAAACCCATTCCATCTCTCCCAATAGACAATCAATCTTTTCTAATCAACCCCCCAAACAGCTGATTCCCCCCATCTGAACTCACACAAAAAGGGGGGCGGACGGCAGGTGTTCTCGGCACCAAATCACCAGATGCCATTTCAGAACTCTGACGCGATGGAAGAAGTGCCAGTCCGACGGATGAGCCTCAAGGAATATACCGGTGTTGAGAGCGAGCATATCGCTATTGGGTAGGTCTTGATTAATCCGGCATCGTAAATTACAATACTATAGCCGTGAAGCCGAGCATCCTTCCTGGAAGGAGTCGGTGAGTTCGGCGTCGTTGCTGAGCTCGTGCTCGAAGCGTCGCAGGTAGGAGACCGAGCTTAATTTATTGAATTTTTAAGGTCTCTCCTCTCCAATGAGCAAAATGCTTCCGGAAGTACCCAGAAGCTGAGCGTGCAAGTGGAAGAACCACTTTCGATTGAGATTGTTCGTCATCGGTGAGTTTGTTTTTAATGCTTAAATGATTTAAAAAATTTTTAGGATTGAATCTCTTCGCAGCAAGCTTAACGACACGCAAAAGGATCCGGTTGGCGTTAAGGGGTAAATAACTTGGCTTAAGAATATATATTCTTTCAGACCAAAGCTGACGGAAGTGAAGAAGAAGCTGTGCGAAGAGATGCAACTTCTGGAGGGGCTGGTCGGGGAATACAATACTGCCGGAGATGGACAGGCTGTGATTGCCACTGAGGTGAGAGAGAGAGAGAGAGAGATGGAGCGAGGGAGAGAATGAGAGTGACAGAGGGACAGAGAGAAAGATGCAAGGACGGGGTCAGCACGATAGAGCGATAACGTGAGAGTGAGCCAGCGAGAGAGTGAGTAAGCGCCAGAGAATGAGAGAGAGTGCGAGATAGCGAGCGAGAGATGAGAGAGCAGACGAGCGCGAGAGGGTAATGGAGCGATACAGTGCGGGACTGAGCACGAGAGAGCAAGTGAGCACGAAAGAATAGGAAGAAGTGAGAAACGAGAGCGAGGGAGAGAGTGAGAGAGAGCGGGAGAGCTAAACTCATCAAAAAAAACCTCTATTAGATGTACGAAGTGATCAAACACGTCGTTGACGTCATCGACGAGATGGCGGGGCAGTGTGACGTCTTCCATCGAAAGCTCGTCAACGAGGAGATCGATCAGGTGAAATTTTCCTCATTCTCCTAAAAAACTAACGCTTTTAAGGTTCTAAAGGCGTTAGGAGCTCTGTTCGCCGAAACTCCAAGCGCTGACGCCACTCCAACGCACCTTCTCGGCGCCATCATCCAACTTCGCCATACCCTCGAGGGTCTGTAGGGACCGTAATACCGTAATCCTCCAGGTTACGGTACCTTTTCCACCAAAACTTGCCCCTACTTTTCAAACGTTCTCTTTCCTTGTTTTTTCTAATTTGTCCTGCCCCATCTTGTTATCTAAAATTTAATATTTTGAATCTCTAAAATTTTCCAAATCTCATACCCCCATAATATACAAAAAGTATTACCGTATATTTGTTATTTAATCTGAACAGGTGATCTTTTTTTCTCCCCCCCCCCCCAACGCCCGAATTTATGCCATCGAGTTTTGTTCATTTGTGATTTTGGCCCCTTTTTGGCATTTTTGACATTCCCTTCCTTGTAAACGCGATTAACCCCCTTGAATTCGTCCCATTTACCCCGTTCCATTCAACCAACTATGTTTCATGTATTCGGAAATAAATTCTTGTAAGAGGTGTGAGTCATTGTGGAGAAAAAGACAGCCAAAAAATACATTGTCAGGGACAGCAGGCAAAAAGACAATGCGCGTGAGCAGTTTTTTATTCGGTTTACATTTGTTTTTCGTGGTCGGGACGGTCTCGTGACGTCTGGAGGAGTGTTTCGTAATTTTGCAAAGGCCTGTAGAGCTTTATTTATAAAAGCCTCAGCCGGGAAAGAGGCATGAGTAAAGATTTTGCAGCGTCCGCGACACGCAACGCGGTCGTTTCCGTGCGCGCGGCACGCGACGCGCACGCAAACCCTCCATTCACTGGTAAGTTTCGGAACCCAGGCATCGTGCGCGTCGCATGTCGCAGGCGTGACAGTGGGCAGAGAAAATCAATATATAAGAAACTCTGGCAGCATCCATCGAAAATCCGCGCGCAGAAAATTCATAGCCGTACCTTACCTGTCCATTTAATCGAGCAACCAGTTACGCAATAGAGGGCGCGTTGCGCGTCGCGGGCTAGGCAGTATCCATGGACACATATCCCTTTAAGACGTCGTAATCGATTAGAACATGTAAAATGCAAGTGCGGTCGCGTCGCGTCTCACCTCCGCATGCAACAAAATGCTTTTAGCTGTTCTCGGCTTGATTTTAGGGCCACGCCGAACCTAAATAGCTTACAAAATTCTGCTTTGCAAATTTACTGATAGGGGGAGATAGGTTTAGGTCCATTTAGACCCCAAAATCCGGAATTTTCCAATTTACAGTGTTTCCGACGCGTTTTTCACACTTTTTAGCCGCTGACCTCGACAAGTGGTGGTGTTGTGGGTATGCTAGTGGATGGGTGTGTGTATGGATGAAAGAAGGGCTTGTTGGAGGGTGCTGAGTGATGTCCAGGGCCTCAAATCTCTCCCTGGAGGGCTCACGAGGGCCACGCTGCCTTTTTTTGATTAAACTTCAACCCGCTTCTACCACGCGTATCAATGCTGCTCTTCGATTTAAGCTTTCGTTTCCGGAAATTATCTGAATATCGTAGTTATTCGTATTTTAGACGTATATATACAAAGTTAGTACGCCGTCGCTAGCCTCTAGAGCGTTATTTTGAGGGAATTACCGATATATGACGACAGAAAACCCTTTGATAAGCCGTCGGAGGGGTGATAACGGCTGTAATAGGGTTACGCAAGTGGCATAACGACATTTTTTTATGCACTAACCTCCCCAAAAACGCCCCAAAAAACATCTGCTTCCCTCATAACGTCGCCTTAACGCTAAAAAGCTGCTTTTCTAGAGTTTTTCTATATTTTCTAGGCCGTCCTCTAGCCCAAAAAGCTTATTATTTTAAACAAAAAAAATATAGCGAATCTTTTTGAGAACTTTTCTAAAATTTTGATTTTTGCTGAGCATGAGCCGAAAATGAGCAATATCGGCCCGCTTTTAAACACTATTTTTTTTTCGAAAATGGTTAGCATACAAAAACTATTGCAAAATGAAGCTTTTCCAGTTCTGCCGAATGAGCTTGAGCTCAAAAGTCGGACTCAACTAACATCTTTTAATCGCTAGAAACTGCTTGTTCTAACTTTTTAAAAAATTTCTAGACGTTCCTCAAACCCTTCTACCCCAAAAGCCTCTTATTTAGACAAAAAAAACATGCTGTCAGACTTCAAAACCCCCCGTTCGTCTCGTCGACGCCTGAAAAGTAAGTTTGCTCACCTCACGAATTCCACCCCGCATCCTCGAAACGTTCCGACGAAAACGCTATTGATCTTGTTGTTGGTGCTCCTCCTCTTACTCCTGTTTTCTCTCACGCTCCCCACCTAAGTGGCTCCACTTTTTGAGGATCCGTTTATGTGTTTGGATAGTTTTCTCTATCCCTATCACTCGTGGATTTGGGCACTTTTCCCAGGAAAAGGAAGTTGCCGATTTGATGGGGTAACCAAAGGCTTATTGATTTTTGATGACGGGTTTCGGCTCGGTTTTGTCATTTTCATTCCCCCAATTTTTACCCTAAGATTTCCTACTCCTATTTCGACAGTAAATGTTGCGAAACAGGTTTGTTTGCGCGCAAAATGCGTGTAGCGCGCCGGCAAACAGGGATAGGAGAGAGGGGAGATACAAAAAACGACGCAAAAAATGCGTTCAATTTCGCTTGGAGAGTTTGATGCGCCAGTGATTTTTCCTGGGTTTGTCATCTATTTTTCAGTCGGTTTAACTCTCTCAAAATCGCTTCCAAATCTCTTAAAGGGATTGGTAACTAGATTTATTGGCCCTGGGTTTCTATGGACTAGTTGGCTCCGCGGGCCGTAACGAGTCACAAGGTTACGCTCGCGTCGTGGGCTCGCGTTGCGTGTCGCGGTTTGACCCTGCGTCTGAACATGCGTCGTGTGTCGCTATTGCCGCGATCCACAATTTCGAGTTGCGAGTCGAGGGATTGCGCTGCGTATCCGGAGCGTGCGTCGCGTATCGCTCTTTTTTGCAGCCATTCTCGAGGTTCCGCTGCATGTTGAGGGCTTGCGTTACGTGTCTGTGTCGCTGTCTTTTGCCGCGCTTCCCTAGCTTGCGTTGCGTATCGCTGTCTTTTGCCGTGATGTACGAGGTAGCGTTGCGTGTCGCGGGCCTGCGCTACGTCTCTACGGCTTGCGTTGCTTGTCTTTGTCCGCGTCTTGCGCCGAGCTCAAAAGCTTGCGCCACGTGTCGCTGGCCTACGTTACGTGTCGCGGGCGTGCGTCATGGGTCTCAGGAACGCGTTGCGTATCGCGGGCCCTGTAATTTACATCCTGTACGTTCCTTAAACCAACCATGGCGATACCTCTCCACTCCTTTGCAAGATGGATTTTGGACCTTGCCCTCCCCTGCAGGGCGGCGCTCCGTTTTTTTTGTATTTTTATAGTATTTTTCTCTATTTTTTCAACGGTTTGTTTACAATTTCTGGGGTCAACGTGCCATCTGATTCATGTAAAATTTTTTTGCGGGCCCCTCCCCCGGGGGGTGCGCGATAAAAACCCGGTGGAAAGCGCTCCATTTTCATTTCATTTTCATTCCCATTGTCCTCCCTGAAAACCTCGCGTGGCTGTTATTCTCGCGCTATCTATATAGGCCCTTGTATCCATCTGTCAGTTTGTATGGGTTGGCCGCGGGCCCAAGGACCCAGGGACCCAGGGCCCAGAGGATCATAATGCTTGGGTTGGACACACGATTCGGAGGGGGGTTGCGGGAAGGGGTAGAAAGGCGTGAAAAGTGTCTTGTCGACGATGTCTCGCTTCCTCAAATCGGCAAACAATCCGCGCCTCTACGTTCTCTTTTCTACTATCCACACCCCTCCTCAATACCCGTCTCAATAACACCACAAAAAATTTTGGCCACTCGATTGACTGGTGCAAACCACTTCCGGATAACTAGGTCTGGTTTTAAAAAATTCAATAATTTTAAGGGTACAGCTGGGTAGTATTTTGCGCTCCATGCATTTGTAAAGTGCTTGTCTTTGTTAAAGTATCTCAGGCTTGCCAAAAATTCGCTTCCCCTGCCTTCCCAGTGCCTTTAAACGCACAGACAAGCGTAGTTTTTCGCACCCGCGACACGCAACGCGCAGCACGCAGCGCGCTAGGCCAACTTTCAACAGTCGTAATCGATTACGCGATAAAACTCGGCGTATGCGTTGCCTTCCTCGTTGCGGAAAAATCTAGGAGAGTGCCAGCGCTAGGAAAAGGCTATGTGTGTGTGTTTCAAGAGCCCGGCAAGGTATGGCTACGGATTTTCTAAGCGAGATTTTCTTTATGAACTTTTTGTGTCCGCGACACGCAACGCGCGCACACTGATTTCCATTGCATAATCGCATATCGCGGTAGCACGTCGACCGCGCGGCCTACGCGTTGCGTGTTCGCGGTAGCGTATGCGTTGTGTGTCGCTGCAGTGTGCGCGTTGCGTGCCGCGGCAGCGTGCGCGTTGCGTGTTGCGGTAGTGTACACATTACTGGCGCGGCAGCCTACGCGTTGCGTATCGCGGCAGCGCTCAAACTAGCAATCTTGAAAAATTCAGATTTTTTTGGCTTCTTTCCAACCTCTTTTTCTAGTCCCTTTAAAATGCCCCATTTTCCCATCTCGCCTCATCAAATATGCACAAATCACATCGACCAGCTACCAGCCCGATCCCCCAATTTCCCACCACTCCCTCTTTTCAGAACCCCGTGCATACAACAACTTTGTAAGCAAAGTCCGAAAGTGCCTCCAGCCCTCACCCACCGTACGCCCGGTCATCCAGCTTCTCCACCCTCCTCCTCCACGAAAAAGGTGCGTTTATATCCTCTTTGTTGCATCGATGTTGCCCTTCGTAGCACTTTACAGACATTGAATGCCATTTCAAATCGTTATCTCAATTTAGATCTGCGTGTCTGGGAGCTGTGCCGATGGATTGGAACGTCATGGACGCATATTTCGACGGGCCAATGCCCAATGGGTTGCCAGTGGTCAGTTTTTTTAGAAGATGTCATTTTAAAAAGTTCAAAAAAGTTCAGCCAAAAATTTTCAGCTTGAAATGCCTGAGAAGATAATGCTGGATTGCCCGGTGGAAAATTACATCGCTCCAAATGTCATCCACACGATTATCACGTCAAATCGAAAGGGGCAGCCGATTGGTGGGTTAAAATTCGTTTTTATTCTCTTTTTATGTATTTTAAGTAGTTCTAAGATTATCTATAGCTTTCCGGAGTTCTCTGTACCTTTAAATTGCTGTAGAAACTTTCAGAGTCATATTTTTACCTTTTTAGTCTTTTTAAACCACCAAATTTTGGACTATCCCCTCGGCTCGTGTCCAAAAATTTTTTTTGTTACATTTTATTGAACTCCGAGTAATTTTCACAATCATTTATAGTTTTTATGGCCTTCACTGCGCCTTTAGAAAGCCTAGAATTCTCAACGTCGCGTTTTGCCTTCGAAATCCCTTTAAACGCTCAAATCTTGGAATATCCCTTTGGCTGGTGTCTGAAAAAATATGTTTATTGAATTTTCTTGAATTTCGGACATTCTATGGCTTTTACTGCCTTCTCTGGTCCTTTAAATCGTGCTAGAAGCTCTCAGAATCCCGTTTTTTGTCTTCCTAGCCCTAGAAATTCGACGATCGCTTTGGCACGTATCCAAATAACCCGAAGCCCCCAAAATCCAATCTATTTCCGGGGTCCGGGAGGTGAGACCAAGCAGCTTTTTGTGCGCCGAGGCCGCTAAAAGATTGATTGTGCCAACCGTCGGCATATGTTGACGGCTGACGGACATTAATGGTCGTGAGAAAGAGCCGATCTCGTCCTCTCTCTCTCTTCCTCTCTGTCTCTCGCACTCCACCATGTGTTGTTTAGAGCCCACCGTAGCACATTAATCGTACGGGGGGTAGTGGTGTGTAGTCGGTAGGTTCTTGGCGGGAGTCCAAAAAATATGATCAGCTGAGGAAATATTTGATAAGGGTGTCGCGCGTAGCCTTAGGGTTTTTGGACATCTGGGCATTGACCTGAATAATTCGTGCTTCTTTTTTAGGGCATACCAGTTTTAATACAGATTTTTTACTTCCGGTTTTTTCTAAACCCCGTTTTTAAAATTTTCTAGTCTATTTTTCTTTTTTTACCATTTACACCTGGAAAATAAGGCCAATTCAATGTTGGACCTTGCCCCCTCTTTTTTCTTTGTTTGTTCCGCCGGCGCGTAAATTTCAAATGAATCAGGCCCATTTTGCCCCCGGGCGCGTGATTCCATAAAAGGCGCGCAGGGGAAAAAAGACGATTTTTATTTCCTTTTTTCTTGTTTTTCCTGAGAAAACGGTACCGGTTTTTTCTGACTTCACAAGGCAGGCGTATTTTTATTCATAATAAAAACCGAGCAGTTTTTCCTTTGAAAAATAATAGTATTTAAATAGCATCGCTTCCGATTTAAGGGGTGATTTAGTTTGTTTTTGAAAACTTTGATGGTTAAAATTTCTTAATGTTTTTGAAAACCAGATTAGATATCTTAACTTTCAAAATTCAAATAGATAGCGAGAGTTTCGCTGCCTTTAAAACCGAATTCGGATTTTTCAATACTGTAAATTCGACTAAATCCGATATTTGCTAATGATACTATGTTTTTAAAAATTAGTTATCCATTATATTGCCTTTTTTTAGCTGTCACTCCTCCTTTAAAAGGCCAATTCCACCCCCAACGCCCCAAACTCCCCAAAATCCATTCAAAAACCCCAGGCTTTTCCCAGGTTGACTCATTTCACGGCGCCGAATTGAATAGCTAGCCATAGCTGGCCGATGGTTGTGGACAGTACGCTCGAGAGAGAGAGAGAGAGAGAGAGAGAGAGAGAGAGAGCGAGAGAGAGAGGGAGACGGTGCGGGATGAATAGCCAACTAGCCATCCATAGATGGCAGTTGTGGTCGATTCAGCTGGACTATCCCCCCTCAATCCCTCAATCCATTCCCCCTATATTTCCTCCACGCGTATAGCTATTTACCCGCTACGTGTTGGGGGTCTCTCTCTCTCCCTCTCCCTCTCTCTCTCTCTATCTCTATCTCTCTCTCTCCTGTATGACCGGATCCCCCCATCCAGTACCATAGCGCCTCTTTTTACCCCTTTTCCACATCTCACATGTTGACACCCTTTTTCACACTTGTACATGTGAGATCCGGATGTTAGTCATACGATCCTCCGCACCACGGGTTGTGTCATTTTTTGACCTTACGCATGGTTTTTAAGGCCGGGAAGCACCTGCTTACGCGATTTTTTGGGGTATCACTTGGAGCTTGAACTGTTTCTGAGGCGTGAGTCTGTTTGAGTCATTGTTTCTCGAAAGCGGGGGGAGCCGGGGAGTACTATTCGCCTTTGAAAAAGTTAGAAAAAAAGAAGAACTTTTGGCTTATCTATTCACTATTCACTGTTTTTTAAGGACGAAGAAGCCTGCGTCACTATTTACCGTATCAGGAAAATACAGTAATATTCCGGAAAAGATTAAGATAGGCTAAAAAAACTGTTTTAGTACCTTAAAGTATGCCCAATGCAAAATTGTATTGAAAATCAATAGCTAATTCCCATTTTTCAAAAGTTGAAAAACTAAACAGCTGAAAGGTGCATTAATGAAACATCTACTTTTTGGGTAAAAATCTAGACTTCAACGGCCCTTTAACAAGACAACGCAACGATCCTAATTACGCAATGAGCCCCGATCTGATCCTTGGGGGCATAAGAGTGAGTGGCAGGATGTATTTGTGTGGATGCGCGGCATCAATGGTGTCCGTCTGTCCGTCTCTCTCCCTCTCTCTCACTCTCTCTCACTCACTCTCTGTATATGCGAGCCAAGGGCCCATTGCTTGGCTTGGGGGGTTGTTGGGAGGGGCCAAGGGAGAGAGAGAGAGAGAGAGAGAAAGAGAGAGAGAGAGAGAGAGAGAGAGAGAGACGGGGCCGTGGTGCCCTGTGGTCAATTCCCTCTTGTTCTTTTCTCTGGCCCTCTCCTCCCTCGTCCCAATCCCTTTAACCTCAAAAACCCTTTTCTACCAAGAAGTGCCCCATTATCCCCTCCTTTTCCTTTCCTTTCCTTTCCACACCCCAACGCCCGCGCCCGCCCACCAAGCACCCCTAATTCTGCGGTCAGCACAGCTTCTCGAAGCGCGGGTTTTTGATGTGGGAAATGTTGGAAATTAAATTGTTTTTAGGGTTATATTTATTTAATAAGACACTTCCGGTTCTTCTCTATGTTTTGAAATTAGAATTTTGCTTCTTGAAAATCATGGATCTACCTTTTCTACGCATTAATGATACTTTTTTACTTCCGGAAGCCATTTTGGAAGTCAATTATGGCTAAAAGCTCCAAATGGACTTGTTTTTACAATTTTTTTGCGTTTTTAACTACGTTATATAATCCTTATTCATTTTTGATTAGCATTAAAACCACCTAAACTGTTTTTCTCGATGTTTTGAAAGCACTATTTGATGATCTTAGCTTCATAAAATGGTAATCGCCGTTTTTTCTAGCTTCATTTACATTTTCAAATTGTCAATTCCGATTTTCTAGCTTAATTTTTGGCAACCCTCCAATTATTAAGCTTCTTCCTGCCATTCACCCCCACTTTCGCCATTTCCCCCTAACTATAAACACCACGATGACACCTCCGGGCAATTTCCGCAAGCCCCTCCAGCTTCAAATTGACTTTTTGATCGGCTTATCAGTCTCTCTCTCTCTCTCTCTCTCTCTCTCGCATTTCCCCTTCCAAATTCCCGCAACGCTCTTCCATGCCAGTTCTGCCACCCCACTGACACTTCCCAACCCATTCCAAAAAGCAAACGGAACACCTGGCAGCTAAGATCTAATTAATTTCAATGTATTCCGATTTTATGGACGAATTAACGGAGCTTAATGGTACGACTATAGACTACAAGTTTCTGGTAGATTCTGGCTGAAGATTGGGCCTTAGAGCAACTGCTTTGGAGCCGCGGGTTGGGCGATAATCTTGTTGTCGAAGAAGCGCGACGCTAGCATCTGCTCACCCCGGCTTGCATCCATCCGACAAACCTATGCCCCTTTCCGAGTCAACACTATCCACGAACTCTTCTGAGATTGATACCAGCTTGTTTATACCGCTTCTCTCTGTCTCTCTCACTCTCTCTCTCTCTCTCTCTCTCTCTCTCTCTTTACCTTGGCAACTCGCCAAAAATTTGACAGCTGTTGCTTTTTGCATCACCTGAAAAGCTAGAGCTTTCTATGATCTAGTACCACTTTCCCCTCGAACTCCAAAAGTTCCTGCTCAAAACTAATCCCCCAAATTGACTCACACTCTGTTTATTTATTTTATACACACGCGCGCTCGCGCTACGAGACTTGCTACTCCCCTTCCACTCCCGGAATTACGTAAGGGCAGGCAAATGTTTTTTTTATTGGGTCTTGCCAAATGTCCTGAGGATTTCTAGAGTTTAAAGGTATAAAAAGTTACCGGATCTCCGTTTATCAGAAAGCACCATTTTTTTGTTTTTATACATTTAATTACGTATGAACAACCAGTTTTTGCCATTCCTGAGATTTTCTTGAGTTTTAAGGTATCAAGCTTTTCGATTTTTCGCACCCTTTAGGGCCTAAAACTTTTTTCTGTGTTCCTTGCATGTTCCAGTGTCCAACATTCCTTTTTTTACCTCCACCCCTCGCCGCGGCGCCCTGAAAAATGGCTGTAAAACCTCACAAAGGCGGGCCGCGCGACGTGAGCCTCGTGAACGGAGTTTCGATGTTCCGTAGATTGGGATCTGCGTGAATCGTTGGCATTCCAATGGCGGTCGCTCTAGGAATAGCCTTGGAACGTTTATTTTTTTGCTAAAACAGAAAATTCCACTTAAAATGCTGCCAGCATTAGGAGATTTCATCCCACTTTTCGGCTCTTTTGCTTTATCGGGGGGACCAATTTTCTGAGGGTCGAATTTTTCAAATATCAATGGAAAAGTCATTCTAAACTATTTTATCGAATTTTAAAACTTAAAAATTTTACAAAGTTGCATTCAAAACTCGAAAAAATTTGATTTCTCTCCCAAAAGGGCCGATTTTTGGTTAAAATTTTCACTAACGAATTTTTCTAAGTTTTTTTGTCGTTTTCCACCTGAAATATGGTTAAATACTGCTAAAAACAATCTTAAGATATTTATAGGCATTTCTGGACCTATAGGAAAAAAATTAGGCTCCCCCGATAAAGCACAAGAACCCCGACTTTTTTCGTTTTCCATCAATCGCTGACAAATGACCATCACAGTCCCTTTGAACAGCCACTCTTCCCCCGGAATCGTTAATCTGACCGGCTGATACATTGAGGGGCCACTCTTTCATTTTTTCAGCCCTTTTTCCCAGACCCTCTTACTCTCGTGACTCAGGATCCGCCGATGACTAAACCCCCCTCCAACTGCTCAAAGCACTCCTCTTTCCACCCTGCCAAAACACTACCCCGAAAAATCTCGCGCGGACACCCATCGTTTTTCATTTGGCCTTCAAACATTCGATTCCCAATCCACACACACATCTGCGCACACCCGGTCGACAGCCGGAAAAATTATGAAACGACCCGTGGCGCCACTTGAAAGTATTCATGAAGCGCCCGGCCGTGGTTTGTTGTTTTTCGGGAGGGTTTTGGCACAATTCCCGGCGGGATTTTGGGTGGGTTGGACGGGGGAAATCTGTTTATTTCCTCTTGCTTCTAAAATAACACGATTTCTTCTTCATATACCTTAATACATTTTTTAATTCCATATTTCCAATATTCTTATTTTGTAAAAACAGTAAAATTCCTTTGTTAATTTCGCAACACCCTTAAAATCCAGTAATATTTTTGTTTTTCATTCTTCAATTCTCAAGATATTTCTTTTATATTTTGCATTTTAATTAGACAAAATTAACTCCTATCTTTTTCCTGGCCTGCTTTTGCGATTTTCTTTAAGACGCTCTATTTTCTAACCACAAATTGCTAAATTACACTCTAAATTTTATAAAATGTGCTTAATTCGATGTACATTTATACGTTTTTTAACTACTGTATTTAAAGCGTTTTTCGACGATTAAGAAATACATACTCCCATTAATGACGTTTTACTACCTAAATTTCCTTGCTAAAATGGGTGCCATTTTCGCTTCCGCTATAGTTATATTTTCCTCTAATTTTAATTTTTAATCCACGTACCATACGAGCTTCATCCACTCACATACGCAAACAAACATTCACGCGTATTTATTTGTCTCTCTGTCTCTCTCTGGTCCCCCTCGTCGATTTTCCGATCTGCCCTCGAGGCTTCCTTGTTTGCATTTTCTTCCAACCCTCCATCCTTTCATTCTTTCACCCCCTAGTCCCCACTTCCCCATTGTTCCTTTTTGGGTTGCGGGCCCTTGCTTTATTTTTCGGCTTGTCCCCAGCTTTTGCCTAGAATCTAAGAGTAAATATTGCCCTAGCTAAAACCCCTGGATGCGTAATGTTTACCTGAAATCTTCAAGATCTTCAAGAAAACCCCCCAAAAATTGATAGCTCAAGCCGAAATGCAAGTATTTTCGGATTTTTTGGTGATTTCAACACCTAGTGAGAGCAACAGCCAAGTAACGTAATCTTACAACGTAACCCGATCCCTTCCTTTTGGGTTTAAATCTCCCTTTTGCCTGGGGTTTCCACTCAAAAATGGGCGCCACCCACAGCACTTTTCGTCGTCGTCCACAATGCATTATGAATCCCCATGGGGCATGAGGAGGAGGAGGAGGAGGTCTTGGTTTTTGAGGGCCGCGAAATATTGGGCGGGTTTTGTGAAGTTTTCTGAAGTGTTTTGGTCGGAAATTTGAATAGAGCTAAAAAACGGGGTTAGAATGTGGTTTTGTCATTTTTTTGCACTGATTAGGAATAATATATAAAAAAATAGTGTCTGTGTGTGTGTCCGTGCCACTTTGCATGCAACTTCCGTCATTCTGTCCGGAGGATATCTCGGAAAGGGAAGGTTTTTAAGGTATGTTTGATACGTCATTAGATGCGTAATGGTCTGGAGATGACTGCACCAATATCAGTTTTTACAAATTCAGCTGTTTCCGACATTAAATTTAAGTTTTTGTTGAAAAATCGGGCGGCCTTCTTTGTTAGGAAATAATTAGCATACGCCGGAAGTTGCGGCTGCCTATATATAACCCGAGAGAGTGGCATTTTTTCATTTTTCTCATCGAAAATCGAAAGGCGTATGCAGAGTGAAGAATCTGATAGGGTTGGACGGGGCCAGGGTTGAAAAGTCGCGAAGCGGCTTTTCAACCCTGGTTAGGAATAAAAATGTCGTTTAAAATATAGGGAAGTTAAAATCGAGGCAAGCATAATTAGAAATTAACGCATTACATTGAAAATTGCACTATTTGATAGGTTTTTCGTCTTTACCTTTATTAAACTTTAACAAACTACTTTAAAAATTTTATAAATTCAAATTTAAGGCAAGAATAGTCCCGCTTGCTCATTCATCATTCTCCCACCAAAAATTGGCGAAAAAATAGTGCTAGAAAGCTGTTTTTTTAATTTTATCTCTATTAAGCTGGACATGTTACCCTAAAAAATTAGAAAGGCAAAATCATTGGACATAAATTTTTGTTTTTGCTTTTATTAAACTTTAAACATCACCATAAAAAGTCATAGAACTTCTAAATCATCAAAAAATAATCCCGACAACCCCTATAACCATTCCTGAATCTCCATTCCTCCACTCAAATCCCCGGGGCATATATATTTTCAAAAGCCCAGCTGGGATGGAAGGAATTATTGGTACGAGAGAGACCGGAAAGAACATGGCAATCAGTCAAACTGGCCTAGACTCGATCCCCAGCAAAGAGGGAGAAAAGAAGGAATCGGGACTCGGGAGCCCCAATTTGGTGGAGCGTCCATCTATGCAATAGGAATGGAAGGGAGAGAGCGAATAGAGAGAGAGAGAGTGAGTGAGAGAGGGAGAGTGAGAGAGAGAGAGAGAGAGAGAGAGAGAGAGAGAGAGAGAGAGTGACCGGGCAGTACGACCCGCTCCAAATTAGGCACCATCTATTTTTGGTCGGGGCGAATCCGTTGGCACTCACTCACTCAGGCTCCCCACACCCCACAATGGGCTAATATTTGCATAGTGGTGGTGGCAGGGAAGGAGTTCTCGAGTCACCGAGTGCCAATCAGTATAAAAGGTTTGGCATAGGCTTACGTATTTTCCCTAAGAATCTTTGCTAGTTACCCTTTTTGCTCTCCTTAAATTTTTATGCGACCCGTTAATTTTTATTCTTTTCCTATTAAACTTGATAAATTTCTTTGAATTTTACTAAAATAAGTATGTGTTTGCATAGTGTTTTTTAGCAAAATTGAACTCTATTTTATCCGGAAAAACCTTAGAAAAATTTTTGGATTCTAAAAATTTGTATTTTTTTTGCATTAAAGCAAAATAACGTTATCAAATCAACGATATCCGGAAAATCTCCAACTCTAACCCCCAGTTCCGGTTGTCACCTAAACCATGCAAATACTTATCCATCCCCCCCCCACCCCCGATAAAAACATCCCATCCATGGTGCGCGACGTGGTAGCGCGCTGATTTTATTTCCGCTTGGCTGAATTTTAGGGGGAGGAGGAGGAGGAGGTGGAGGAGGAGGAGAACGCACGCATGAGCACCAGGGTGCTATACTGAAATGCGTATGAAAGAGGAAAAGAGCCCCAACTGGGACGCGCCTCCCCCGTAGATGGTTGTGCATGATTAGGACCCCGGCGTTTTGGGCTGGCTGACTGCCCTTAGGGGAGGATGACCTCCACACTACATCCAGCCATAGCCATTTTCGCGTTTTCTCGTTGATCGATAGCCCTTGGTCCCACAGCTTTCTCTGCACCAGCTTCTCTTCCTCCTTCTCCCCCGCCCTCAACTTCCGGACCCAGACGTTAAATCTCCATTTCTGGAAGAGACCGCCTCGCGCTCATCGAATTTTCGGGGGAGCACCACCATCCTAAAAACATAGAGCTGTTTGTCTGGCCGTTTTTATTCTATTTCTTGTTTTCTTTAGAAAGTACCGAAAAGCTTCTTAAATCTGTTGGTACGCATAAAATCTCAGTATTTTTCTGAATAAAAATTCTTTTAAATAGGTTTTTTCCGGGCTATTTCTGGGTTACAAAATAACTTTGAGTATATTTTTCGCCGCTCTATCGAATAACATCTTCAAAATATCGAAAATGTTGACAATACCAAAAATCGGCCTCCCCGACCCGTCTTGAGCCATAGTTTTTATGCTACAAAGTTTTATATGAAAGTTTTCGAGCTAAAATTAATTCTTTTAATATATTTTTGACGCTCTATCGAGTGATGTTTTCAAAAACGTAAGTTTGGAAATTTGTATCTTACCCAATTTTTGTTTTGTTTAGAAAGTACCCAGAAGCTCACTCCAATCTCTTCCCTCCGCCCTTCCCCCTGACCCTCATCAAAATTCATAGCAGCCTGGGCCATATTTTGTTGCCTTCCCCCCGTTTCCTCCCGAAAACATCTTGGCTCCCCCCAGCCTTTTATATTTATTCCCA
Organism: Mesorhabditis spiculigera; assembly: GCA_958295435.1. Classification (NCBI taxonomy): domain Eukaryota; kingdom Metazoa; phylum Nematoda; class Chromadorea; order Rhabditida; family Rhabditidae; genus Mesorhabditis; species Mesorhabditis spiculigera. Next base: position 674,136 of record CATQJA010002655.1, read on the forward strand.
ACCATATATTCCGCACAGATTCTTGCTTTTACATTTTCCCAATTCTGAACAACAGTCATTCTTACAAAATTTAGCCATTTTTAATCATCTTTTGCATGGGTTACCTTAAAAAGGTCGAAACACGTCACGTCAGAATGCCGAAATTCACCTTCTCTAAAATCCAAATGTCGAATTTCCTAATGTCGAATTTCATGAAGCGGCATTTCAAGAATGGCCAAATATGACAATATCGAAACTTTTCATAATTCGAAAGTTGAAATGCTTAGTGTCGGCATTTCTAATGTTTCAGAATGCCGAAATTTACATAAGCGAGACACCCGAAAAAACCGCAATCCTACGAAAAATTTCGTCATTCTGGAAATTCGACATTCTGAAATGTCGTTGTTATGAATTTCGACATTTTGATAGCAAACCCATCCGTACAGTACCCCCATTCAACCCCCGGAAACATAAATTTTATCAATTTTTCTGAATCATATTTTTCAATAGCTCTCGGCTGACTAAGGCATCGCTCATTCCCAAGATAGTAGGTCAAAAGGATAAGGTTTGTTGGAGAATGTGTTCGGTTTGGTTGCTTTTGTGCTGGGAAGATTGGATGGGGGGTCTCTGGCTGCATAGTGTCCTCATTCTCCTCTCTCAAACCAACTTACAGCTCTTGAAATGCGGTCAACGGTCCCGTTGTCGCCGGGGCTTTTTCGGGCGAGGGTACTAAAGTTTTCTCAGCTAGTCAAGCGTAAGGTTATATGGACTCGATCGGCTGTGGTTCTATGCATTTTAAATTTTGTAGCCATAAATTCGGCACTTTTCGCTTAACGGGGGGGGGGCATTTTCACCTCTACGCCGTCCGGCCCTATAACAAATAAAAACAGTTTTATTACATTTTCTACTTTTTAGATATTAAAGCTATTAAAAAAAACACAATTTATAGATAAAAAAGCTCATTAAAAATTTTAACAATTTCTTAACATTTGCTTTTTGTTCAAGAATGTCTGAAAAATGACAAAACTCAAACTTTCGAATTTCCCAAATTTTAATTTTTGCAACTTTTTAGGGATCAAAAACTAATATAACATTTGGAAAATACGCTATTTATTATTAACCGCTGGGTATAGGCGAAAAAAAGAAAATTACCCCCTCGGTTGAATCACAAGTACCGAAAATGTCATCTTTGATTGCTGCGGGTGCCCGGTTAGACGGAGAAAAAGCAAACAAACTCCCCTCGTTCCTTCCTTTGCCACAGTTCACTTCACACTTTCCAAAATATCACCTTTTCGACGGATAAACCCTCAATTTTCTCTACTAAATTAATTCTACTAATTTTCAGAATAGGTTACTACATTTAAACCCCGCTTTTCAGTTAAATTTACCACTTTTCCAAACTAATTTTCCGATCTAATTTAACCCAAACTCTATTTGCGGAAACCCGCAGACGCCGGAACAGACGAAAACGAAAGAAAACCTCAACTTCTCCATCCAGCATTCTCTCCCAGATTACTGCCCCTCCCCATCTTTTTCACGGCTCATATTCATTTTGGAGCCTCACCCCCTTGGCTCATCGGATAGGCAAATAGACCCCTCAACGCTTTGACTTGCCAGCTGACCAATCCCTCGAATTCGCCATTCGAAGCCCGTAAAAATCATTTGCCATCCGAATATCGAATTTTGCAATTTTGGACGTTCCCAGAGTAAAATCTAAACCGTTTTATAAAATTTTATACCGTTTGTAGATAAAAAGTTCATAAAAACTATGAATTTTTCATAAATTTTCGAATTTTTGGTCATAAAATGTATGAAAATGAGCGACAAACTTTTAAACTTTCCGTTTCAGGCACCCATACCCTCGAGCAGAAACGAAAGAAGGAGAAGAGCTATCTGAAGTTTACCCGTGGCCCCGATCGGGCCAGTATTCGATCGATTACATCGAAGAAAAGGTGAGCAGAATTTTTTATATCATATACCTAGCTCTTAGAATCTCTTAAAATTTTTGAAAAATTGCTTTTTGGACCCGCCACAAATTAAAAGTGTATTTGGTGGTATTCCGTAGCGTCTACATGCTCGGCCTAAGCATCTGTCTTCCTCCGTGACGCACTAAAAATGGCAGTAATTTTAAATTTCCAACCTTTGGTGCGCCTTCAACAGATAAAAGGATCGTGCGGACCACGATAACTCTATTTTTTTACCGTCTAGGTCCGTCAAAGGAAGACGATAAAAATACCTCACCTTGGGCACCATAAACTTGCATTATTTTAAATTTTAAATTTTATTATTTCCAATCCCTCATCGAAGTTTATTTAGTATCGAAACGATGATGACGGCCACCGCCGGGCCATCGGATATGCCAGATCCGGAGATCGTGCTCGAGCGGTTTGAGAAACTTCTTTGCAAGGTAGGTAATGTTGATTTTTGGTACACTGGGGGCATTCTGGGCACGCTCCAAACTTCGTTTTTAAACTCTAAACTTTGACTCTCATTTTTTAGAATGGCTTCAACCTGGCCCCGGAAAAACTGCGCGACATGCGCGACATGCCCGTCGAAAAAAAGTGGCAGGTGCTGAGGAACCAAGATGAGGTAAGGATTTAATTAAATTAAGCTGAATTATTTTACATTCAATCAAATTAAATGCACAAATGTTGCTTTAGACGCCTAGCGAAAGCGAGTCGAAGAGCCCGGCCTACTACCTCAGCCACCTGAGCACGTGCTCCGACTGGAAATCGCTGAAAAAAGTGGGAAACTGTGGAAAATTTTTTATATATGTTTAGAGCCTTAAAAAGACAGATGGCAGCTCAGCTTTGTCGATGCTCAAACGGATGGAGATTTCTCTGCGCACGAACACTGTCGAGTAGGTTATAATAACGGTCCTTTTCTTTTAACGGGGGAGCCAAATTTACGACAATCCGTACGCCCAGTAGAGTAATAAAATATAGCAATTTACCCAGTTTTTAAATATGAAAAACACTTAACTTAATTGTAGGACATTTCAAAAGGCAGAAGAAGTCAAAAGTAAATTTTTAATTTTTTTTTTGTTGCTTTTTAGCGATGAAATTTACTCCAAAAATGCTGAAAATACACTATTTATTTTTAAGGAGTAAGTATTGGCGGAAAAGCAAAAATTAGCTTCTGCCGGAGAACCCCCCCAATAAGATACAAGATCCATAATATCTCTTAACTTTAAAATGTAACGTTTCAGATGGGTCTACACATTCCTCGATCCTCCACACAATGGGCTCAAAGTACTGGTCGATTACATGGATTGCCTGCTCGCTGAAGCCTCTGAGTAAGCCAGTGCTTCAATTCAACCTGATACCGCTGATTTTAGCCTCCCCAAAGCCCCAGCTGAGCCCGAGACTCCGCACAAGATGAGCAAGAGCGAGCTGAAGCTCAAAGAGTAAGCACAGCAAGTGAATGGACGCAAATTGTTTGTGTAATTTTTAGAAAAGGGGCCATGCTGTTCGAGGAACTGCACGCTTGTATTTGTTGTTTCCGGGCTGTAATGAACAATAAGGTAATTTATTTTGAACGGATTTCAATATTAAGTAATTTTAGAAAGGGTTGCACAGTGTATTTGAAATGCCACAGTCTATTTATCAAATGGTTCGGACGATTCCGCACAGTAATTTGAGGTAAGTCGGATCGGTTCTTTTCTTTTAACGGGGGAGTCGTTATAACTTCCTAGCACTCAATAACTACTAAAAAGACTATAGAACTATATTTTCTATTACTAATGGACGGAAAAGGATGGCTGCCACCCCTCGTTAAATGATAGGAACCCAATTACGTTTCAGGACCAAAACCCTTATCGTCCAAATGTTGGCCACGATTTGCTTGGTGCATGGTGGGCAGGAACTTGTTGATGTTGCCTTCGAACGTTTCCAAAAGGTTCCAATCATGCCAAGAATTCTATTATCAAACCGCTTTTAGGATCACCACGAGTCCAAGAAGTTCGAAGGATTGTGTGACATCATCAGAAACCCAGGCGAATATAATGTGGAATTCTTGTGTTCGGCAATCCAATTTCTGAATGGTAGGGTCGAGAGAAAGAGAGAGCGAGAGAGAGATAGAGACAGAGAAAGAGAGTGATCGAGAGTGAGAGAGAAAGGGAGAACGAGCGCGAGAGACAGAGAGATATGCAGACGTAATTATGAATTTTAGTGTTCATCAACTGTTCGGACGACTTCAATCAGCGCGTGCATTTTCATTTTCACTTCAAACTCCTGGGAATTGAGGATTTCATCGAGGTAAATTTAGCGTTTCTGTTTATATCGTTGGAAATAGAGAGGGGCGAGAGACAGAGAGACAGATAGAGAGAGAGAGAGAGAGAGAGAGAAGAGAGAAAGAGAGAATGAGAGAGAGGTAGAAAGAGGGAGAGAGAGATGAGAAAGGGAGGGAGAAAGAGCGAGGGGGGAGGGAGAGGTAGAGAGAGAGAGAGAGAGAGAGAGAGAGAGAGAGAGAGATGAGAGAGAGGGAGAAAGTGGGAGAGAGATGAGAGAGAAAGAGGGAGAAAGATGGAGAGAGATGAGAAAGAGAGAGAAAGAGAGAGAGAGAGAGAGAGAGAGAGAGAGAGGGGAGAAAGATGAGAGAGAGGGAGAAAGTGGGAGAGAGATGAGAGAGAAAGAGAGAGAAAGAGGGAGAAAGATGGAGAGAGATGAGAAAGAGAGAGATGAGAAAGAGAGAGAAAGAGAGAGAGAGATAGAGAGAGAGAGAGAGAGAGAGAGAGAGAGATATGAGAGAGGGAGAAAGAGGGAGTGAGAGATGAGAGAGAGGGGGAGAGGGAGAAAGATGGAGAGAGATGAGAAAGAGAGAGAAAGAGAGAGAGAGATAGAGAGAGAGAGAGAGAGAGAGAGAGAGAGAGAGAGATATGAGAGAGGGAGAAAGAGGGAGTGAGAGATGAGAGAGAGAGAGGGGGAGAGGGAGAGAGAGGGAGAGCTATTCTAGTTTTCTGGGCTTCATTTAACTTCTTTTTGTAGAGCCAACGGGATAGCGCCTCAGAAGAACTTCAAGCTAAACTTGCCGCTTATGATGAATCAATTATCGAAGTCGGACAATTGTTGGATGATCGTAGAGACAAAGAGGAATATATGGAAGAGAAGAAGAAACTGGAGGAACAGCTTTCCAGCGTCCGCGAGCAAAAGCAAGAGCTTGAATCGATCATCATTGCCGATAGAAATACCCTCAACAATACGATCAAGTTTGTTTAGGCTTGAAATCTATATTTTTTTTCAGGAAACTGATTATCGAGCGCGACCAGATTGAGGCTCAGTATGAGAAGGACAAGGGTTCTTGGCAGAAGACGTTATGTGAGTGAATTAAGTCAGCTTTTCATACGTAATTTTAGCTGAGAAAGACCGTGAGGCAATGACGCTAGAGAAGAAACTGAATCAACGAATTCAAGAGCTAGAGAACCTCCAGAAGCAGCAAGGTATCATCTACCTTTCTTCCCAAACAACTTTTTTAGCTGGCCCGAAAGCTCCTCCAACTCCTCCCCCACCTGCCCCGGGCCCACATCGAAGCCCCGATGAAGAGGCCACCCCTGAAGCTCCCGTAGCTGCAACTCCACCGCCAACTACTACTCAGCTGCCCCCTGTTGCTCCCCCACCAGCTGCAGCTCCTCCTCCTCCGCCTCCACCACCTCCTCCCCCTCCGCCACCTCCTCCGCCACCACCTCCAATGGCTGCTCCCCGTGGAGGACCACCTCCACCTCCTCCTCCCCCATCAGAGCTGGGGCCAGCCTCGAATGATGTGGTCCAAATGAAAAAGGCCTTCCACACCAAGAACGATCTGCGGTGTCTCAATTGGAATCCAATGATGCCGAACCAGGCTAAAGATACTGTTTTTGCCCAGCTCAACGATGATGCGCTTATTGAGGTATTGTGGCGCAACAAATCTGTAAAAAAAAATTTAGAAACTGAACTTCTCGGCATTGGAAGAGCACTTTATGGTTGCTAGCAATCCCAACAAGGTGAGGTTTCGCAAAAATTGGATTTATTTTTGTGCGCATTTTTGGTGAGAATCGATTTTCGTGTGCAGAATTATGCGCTAATTCCGAACCAGTTGACGAAAAGCACAGATTAAAAAAGTTATAACGTAAGAAAAAGTCTCGAAATTGGGCCAATTTATGTCTTTTTCGCAGTTTAAAACCTTCATAACTTTTTCAGACGAATCGTTTTAGCAAATTTGAAAACAGATTCGGGATCAGCGCAAAATTCTGGATAAGATAGACCACTTATAAAAATATATCCTTCTAGAAAGCTCCCGCATCTCGCGATCGAAGCCCCGGTTCCAGTGGCAGTCAACAGAATGCATCCACCCTCGACAGAAATCGCCAGCAACAAATTTGTAAGTATCGGAAGCATCGAAAATTGAACACTTTTTCCAGTGCTTGTCAAACGCGCCCTTCCAAGCGCTGATGATATCATGAGCGCCGTCCATCTTTACGATATGAATGTGTTGGGCGTCGAGGAAATTGAGAAGATCCTTTCCATCCTGCCGACCCCGGAGGAGAAGAGCAAAATTGACGATCTCAAAGCGCGCAATCTGTTCGACAGCTTGCCCCAGGCGGTGAGTAGTCATTGCCTACGTCATTTCGGGTCAAGGTTGCTTTACGGGGGGTGGAGATTTATACTGGCTTATACCCGTCATTTTTCGGGACCGTTGGCATTTTGTTGGCATTTTGTGTATGCCATTCGATAGATAATCCAAAAATCTACTAGATTTTTAATTTCGGCTCATGATAACTTAAAGGGATAAAAATTAAATTATTTATGAAACTTAAAATATAAATTAGTTATTAAATTGTAGATTTTTTTATATAGGAGTTTTTAGGACCGGTACATCTCTCAGCTTGGGGATATCGAGAGGATCCAGGCGAAGCTGCGCTGGATGCAGTTTATTCACGAGTTCCCGCCTTTACTTTCTGCTCTCTCATCGGTGAGATCACCTGCGATTGAGTGACACCCGTTTCAGGATCTCTCAAAGCTCCAAACAGCATCGGCTTCTCTACACCAATGCAAAGGATTTCATAAAGTGTTGGAGGTACGGTAATGGTGGCTCGGTGTAGATTTTCGTTGTGGAACTGGACGGTTAGCGGGGGGGTGAAGGGGATAAATAATTTCCTTTCATTTTCCTTACAGCGAAAAACAAAACATGTTATATAGCTTTTTACACAGTTTTTAAATATAAAAAGCAATTTCAAATTCTTTAAGCTTTTGAAAATTTCGAAAAATTACTAAAAATTTTTTTATTTTGTTACGACTTTCTAGCAATCAAAAACTATTAAAAAGACTATAAAATGTCGGTATATACTAGTAGGAACAGCTTGGAAAAAAGGTGGCAGAAAAATTCCTTCCCCCGCTAACAGTAAAGTACCTTCCTTTTTAGGTCGTGCTCGCCTATGGCAATTATTTGAATGGCGGAAAACGCGGAAGTGTTTACGGCTTCAAGCTGTCTTCGTTGGATGAAGTGTGCAGCATGCATTCGCGTGATAAGAGCGTGCAACTCATGAACATCCTCTACGACGAGATCGAAAAGAACTGGCCCACAGCCCTGAAATTCACCGAGGAGCTCAAGCCGACCGCTGACGCAACGAAAAGTACAGACACTGCTTTGTCTCAATTTACTTATACTTTTTAGTTGAACTGGATATAATCCGGAGCGAAGTGAAGCGCCTCGTCACACAGTGGAACCAAGTCAAAATGGAGCGCACGACGAAGGGTGATGAATGCCCGGAGAATTTGCGAAAGTTTGTCGATGAAAATGGGCCGTCAATTGTCAAGTTGGAGGAGGACACGCAGAAGGCTATTGTGGGTATATTAATGATATAGTGCTTCTTGTGCATTACCGTGGGGGGGGGGCTTTTTCTTAGGATCGAATTTTTTATAGAGAAATGGTTTCTAAACTGTTTCTACGATTCCTAAGCGTAACAAAGCGCAAAATCTTGCCAACTTTTAGTAAAAATTACAAAAAAAAACAGTTTTTTTGTCTAAAGTGGCCGATTTTAGAGTAAACTTATATACTAATAAAAAAAGTTTCTTGTTTTTTGCGCATAATATACTCACATTTTGCTACAAACATTAAAAAAGCTTTTTAATATTTTACTAGGCTTTCTAGACCTGTAGCAAGGATTATTTTGCCCCCTCCCCCTGATAATCCAAAAGAACCGGTGCCGTAACCTCCCTTTATATAAAGCTTTTTACTTTTTAGAGGTTTTTCCATTTTAAATATCGCTAGATAAACTAAACACGGTATTAAAATAGTTACTAGGAAGTTATTGGGCATGTTTTGTACTTATATAAAGCCTATTCATTCCACCCCCGATATTGCAAAAGCACCGAGATAATCCGATTTTCAGAAAGCCTACGAAGACGTGGTCAACTTCTATGGCGATAGCCTGAAGACAACCAGCCCAGCGGCCTTTTTCGGTCGAATCGTCAAGTTCTCGCGAAGTTTCACTGATGCTGGAGAGGAGAAGAAGAGGCAGGAGGCGGCGAAGAAGAAAGCGGAAGAACAGGCGCACGAGGAGCGCGGCCGTCCGAACGGGTTGAAGAAGGGCATGGTGGGTTGTGTTAACTCGATTAAACGGATTAAAGTAAAAATTTAAGTGTTAAAACACCGAGAAAAGTAACAAAAGGATTTCAACCTTATTTCGTCGCCAAAAAAATTGTTTTGCAATGAAAATGCTCGTTATATGTTAGAAAGAAGTTAAATTGATCTGCCCAAAATTGCTTTTCGGACCTCCTGGAATTATATGTCGTAATACTCTAGAAGCCGCTCCACTTCTGAAAAACTGGAAAAACTAAGATAATTAAATTACCTGAGGATTCTGGGGACGGCCTAATAATTTTAAAATTTCACGCCAAAACCGGGGCAATTTTCAGGTTCTTAACGGTTGTAATTTTTTGAAATTTTTAGAATTCTGTGATGGGTGAACTGGCAGCTCGGCTTGGAACGAAAAACGAAAAACGCGACTCCCGCCTCGACATCAAGAGCGTACAGCATGGCGACTTCGACAAACTGCTACAAGGTGGCGCTGGGTTGACATTCGATTCCAAGTGCTTCTTTTCCAGGCCTCAACACTTCGCCCTACGTGCCAGAAGGGGTTCGCCGGAAGGGTCGCTCATCGTCACGCCCTTCAGGTTTGGCGTATTTCATAGTGGAAAATGGGGGTAAAGGCCGCTTAACGGGGGTTTTGCATTTTAAAAAGTTTATTTTAAGACATAGATCGCTTCAAAATTGCCATCGGATAGAGCACCAAAAATATGCCAAACTATTTAATTTTAACGCGAAAACGTGAACTTACATTTTCAGCTAATAAAATAATTATTATAATTTTAAATTAAAGTATTTCGGATTTAAATTGAATCTGTTAGTATATTTTTTTCATTCCTTATTCTATGGTGTTCATGAAATCTCGAGAAAATCCCGTAATGCCGAAAATCGCCGGCGCGCGTCAGAAAAATGTATATTTTTGGTTCTTAACAATTAATTTCGATTATATTCTAATTGAGGCTCAAATTAAATAGCTTAATATTTTGAATAGCCTAATTATACAAAAAAACCAGTGGAAAAAGGTTAGCTTCGCGGCCATTTTCCACTGGATCCCGTCCAGGAATCATGAATTTGAATACCTTCTTCTTTTAGCCTGCGGCGCAAGAACCTGAGTAATGGCGCCCATCTTTGGTCTGCGGCTCTAGAGTCAGCGTTGCGCTAGAATCTTTGACTCTGCGGCGCTAGTTACTGGTTTTTCTCCAGGATTGGGCCTGCGGCCTGGCCTGGGGCCTGGATCAAGGGCCCATCCTTGGCTGCGGCGCGAGAGCCTGGACCAGGGGCCTTTTCTTTCGCCTGCGGCGCTAGAGCGAGGCCGAGGCCTAAACCTCGCACACCGATAGCCTAGAAATATGTTTAGTTGCTAAACTACCAAAATGCAAAAAGTTGGATTTGCCCAGGATCCGAACCCATGACTATAGGCGTGGTAGGCCGGGCGTAAATCCATTACACCACGGGGTAGATGGGAGACACGGCTGGAAAGCCCTCTTCTGTTCCGGGTAGACCGGGGGGAGCCACAGAAAAGGCGACCCAATGCCCCGGGAACGTAAAATTAAACTTTTGAGTCTGAATCTGCAGAAGATTTGTAAAGGGAATAAGATGCGCGTGATCCCCACTATCGAATACATAACTGGTCCAAATTTCAACCCGAAATTCCAAATGCGAATCGAGTTATGCCCCGAACACCATGGCCGGTCGCCCATTTTGTTAAGGATTTTTACTATTTTGCGTGTAAAAGTGTTAAATAAAGGAATTTCGGAAAACAAAAAAAAATGCGTTTTTGGCGAATCTGGTTCTCCACCTCCATGCCAAAAATCAGCTCGAAATTCGGCCTGACGGCCGAGAAAACGGCCGTGCAGAAAACAAACATACTTTTCTCGCTTATAGGATAGGAAATGCCGAAAAACGCCGAAAATCCCCGAAAACTACTTATCCGACCTGCTGATCGAACAAAACCGGCGATTTTTGTCGACCAAAATCGAAGCTTACTGACGTCTTTCGGGCGAAAATTAAATCTCTGAGCATAATTTCCGTTCTATTCGATGGCTGGCTTGCAAAGGAATAAAAAAAGGGGCATTAGGCAATATTAGCTCCCATCCCACGTTAAACAACAAATACCGGAAACAGCTTTTCAGCCAATCGGGTAGCGCCGAAGCCGGTGTTGGTCGACGACGATCGGGAACGCCATTGAATGTAGAAATATTCGACGTTGTAATTTTCCGCTGCAAGCGTTCGCCCCGGGTCATGATGCCAAACCATAATATGATGATGCCTTTGATTTCACCACTTTGCACCGCCAATTCACGTTGTATGCCGTTTTTCGATTGATTTTTTGGCACTGGACTGTTAGCTTTTTGCCAGTAACCTCGTACGGTCGCACAACAACATATAAACCAATTTTACAGGATTTTAAGCAGTTTTTACGTAAAAAAAACATCATAAAAACTACAAAAATTTCGAAAATTCTGGACTTTTTAGTGAAAAATGAAGCAAAAATGATCAAAATAACCCAAAGTTTCAAAAATTCTAGCATTTAAAAACTATTAAAGATTATATATTTAAAAGCCAAGAATTATCCCCCCGCTAACAGTCCAGCGCCCATTTTTCCTGCTTCTTGCTCGCCTGTTAAGCGAGATACGGTCGTCCTTTCGTTTTCCGGTGATATCTCCATTGCTTGCCAACGCCCGCAGTTGTAATATCTTGCAACGAAACATTCAAACAATCTGCCTTTTAACAAATGCTTTTCAACGGTTCCCCTCTAGAATCCATTTAGATTTTTCAACCCGTTTTTCTGGTGAAATACGCCGTGAGAGATTAATAAAGCTTGTCATTTCTTCCAGCATTCGATTACAGGAAAAATACGCAACCATCTTTTACACACAATTATAGCCAAGCCGCCAAGAAGTCGATAGCAAAATACCCCTTTTAAACCGTCGCCTCGTGTAGAAAGTCGCCGCGAAAATTTGACGCTAACTATTGGCTTTTCCGCGGCGCTGCAAAACACTTGATCCGCTCACACAGCATTCGGCGCTTATTCCACAACTCTTCATCTGTATGTGCTTTTGTATCATTTGTGTGTTCTTGCTGCAAAAAGCCTTTATTCTGTCAAACTGCCATCATTTGCCTTTGTGATTGTTTGGAAGGTCGGCTTGTGGACGAGCAAGCAGCGGGCGGCGCGTAGTAGACCGAACCGACATGTGACAGCAGCAATGGGAGGACACGTACTGCAAAGGACAATAAAATATAAATCCACAATAAATGTGTATGCCAAAAACCACGGAAAATTTTACCCGGTACTGGACTGTTAGCAGGGGGATTTTCATCAACCGGCAGTTAATTTTTTTAGTAATCGATTGCGTCCATATAACAGCCAATATCCCATTTTACCGCGTTTTACACAGTTTTTGGATCTAAAAAGTTCGTAGAAAACTTGTAGAAGATCTTTTTCGTAAAAAAAATGTATGAAAAATCGCTAAAAAGGTCAAAAGTTTCGTCAAAAGTATTTTTTGTATCTTATTGCTAACAAAAACTACGAAAAACATTAGAAAAAAACGCTATTTATCGACTAACAGGCAGGCGGTAGAACAAGAATAATTTTTCTTTTTCAAACCCCCTGCTAACAGTCCAGTACCAATTTCATTATCTAACCGTTAATACAACAGTATCAAGCGGTTGCAAACCCACTTTCCACAGCATGCTGGCGACGGCCAGGCAGGGGGGGGGGGCGGGGCGAGGAGGCTGGCGCGAAACGAGGGCGCCTCGGGGCACGCGTTGAAATAAGAGATGCCCACACCGGAGCAGGAAGGCCAATTTCGGGTCTGAAAATGATAATAAATGTGCATGCCAAAAAACCCGGAAAAATTTAACTGGTACTGGATTGTTAGCAGGAGGGTTTTTAGCAAGCGGCCGTTAATTTTGCACTATAGTCTATTACGGTCCTATAAAAAACAATATCCCATTTTATCGCATTTTCCACAGTTTTTGGATATGAAAAGCTCGTAAAAACTTGAATATTACACTTTTTTCGTGAAAAATGTATGAAAAATCGCTAAAAAGCTCAAAAGTTTCGAATTTTACAAAATATTTAAAGTATTTTTGTAACTTATTGGTAAGAAAAACTACGAAAAGCATTAGAAAAAACGCTATTTATCGACAAACAGGCAGGCGGTAGAATAAGAATAATTTTTCTTTTTCAAACCCCCTGCTAACAGTCCAGTACCAATTTCATTATCTAACCGTTGATACAACAGTATCAAGCGGTATCAAACCCACGATAAACAAGTCGCCGAGGATGGTGTGCAGGTAGGGGGAGACGGAAGAGAGCGAGACGACAATCATGAGTTTGCTAAAAAGGCGCTACTATTAAACCGCAAAAAAAGATCATACCTGTAAATTTGGTGGAATTCGGGCGGTATTGATGTACTGAGAAAGCCGACAACCTGCAAACGACAATAAAATATTTGGCCACAATAAAAGCTTGCACTTAAAATAACCGAAAAATTCAACTATATGAACCCCCACTGCATCCAGGATTTTTCCTACTCTCCTAGAGCTCAAAAGCTACAAGCAACACCATCCAGCTGGTGTGGCAGTGTTTTTGCCGATTTAAGTTAATTTACGCAAATGATAATTTAACATCGTTGCTATTTATTCATTATTATACAGTTTATGCTCCTAATCAATTCTGAAATTTGAAAAACTTTTGTAAAAAAAGTGGGTAATTTGGTCTTTTTGGGTCGACAAAAATCGATTATTCTCCCATAAATTGAACTTTTAACGAAATTGATAATGTTTTTATGCATAGTAATGGTTCAAGGCGATTTACGCTATTTATAAAAACTGTAGGCTAGCGTCGAAAATTTGGTCCCCCACCCCCAATCATACAGACCCCAAAATGGTTGAGCCGCCTACAAACTAGCATCCTCCAACGCCGACAAACTAGCAACCCCTAATACAGCCGCTACAAAGAGCTTCATACCTAATTGTCGGGCTTAGGCTCGCAGCCGTCCTTGGGAACCTGCTTAGCCGGGCGTCCACGCGAAAGGCGACGGACAAAGGCAGGCACCCGAGGCTCGACCGCAGTCTCGGCCGCACGCCCAGAAGAAGCGGCCGGCGGGAGACCGCGCCCGCTCCTCAGGGCAACGGTTGGCGTGGCGGGAGGCTGGGCGCGGTTCACGTTCAGCACTTCGACCTGGAATGATGGCTACCGATAAAGCATACAGCAACCAATTATCAAAATCGAGCTACACCCCAACAATTTTCTGGTTTCTATCAAGTGGTCCCTTTTGTACCGGCAAGAACTCCCCAATGTTGTCCATCTCCCCAAAAAAAAAATCAAAAATCAAATCTAAAAAATCCTCCCCGAATTTCCAAAAAAAATTCTGATTTTGGATAATGTTCACTTTTGAAATAAAGTCAAATTTGGTTTTTTTTGCATTATCGGGGGGGTCTAGCAAGGGTGAGCAGACTTTTAAGTCCAGAAATGCCTGGTAACTTGAAGGTAGTATTTTAGGAGTGTTTTGAGTAAAATTTAACCATATTTCAGGTGAAAAAACAATGTTAAAAAACTTGACAATTTTGGTTCAAAATCGGGAATTTTTTGGTGGGCAAATAAATGGTAAGTATTTTAGTATTTTTTTTTAATTGATAAAGGTTTTTGCGTTTAGGGATAGTAAAACACAGTCTAGAACACTTTCTCCGTTTTTATTACAAAAATTGGGTTTTTAGAAAAAATTAGTTACGAGGCATTTCGAGAATTTTCGGGAAAAATTCGGAACCGGGAATAATCCCCCCAAGCTTCCTGTTCTACAAAAAAAAAATAATTTTCTCACCTCGCCGACGATTTGGGAAACAATCAATTTGCCACCGGACACGAAGAAGAACAAGTTAATGGGCCTAGAAAAGCAAATACGATGGTTATAACAAGCAGTTAATACCGGGAAGAATAAAGGAAGATTTTAAAAAACCTACGGTTGGCCAGCAACGGCATTGAGTGCGGCAATCCTATCCGGATCCATCTTTAAAAAACAGCAATATATGATTAACGATAGTATCGCCAAAATCATATTTTTGTTAGTTTAATTGGATGCTGGATGCGCCTGGGAAAGTTGCCTCACCACGCAACTCTCCACGCAACACGTCCGTACGCGTGTACGTTGCGCTGGTGAGATCACCGGTTTACCGCCAAATTAAAGTGGCTTTAACTTTAAGAAGCGGTTAAAGACCCAATCATTCTTTCTTTGGATTGTGTGTGTTTTTGCGGTTGTCGGATAACGCTACAGTATACTTCAACAGAATTAATCCCGCTTATTTCTGTAAATCAGATTTCTTTACCTTCCCTTGTCTGATTTTATTGCTAAATTCGAATACTTCGGCAGAAACCAAGCAATCATGATGCAAGGGCCATTATCAAGAAAGCCGGTTCTTTCGCATTAGCGGGGGGGGCAGCGAACTTTTGGTACAAGTCCAGAAATGCCTAGTAGTAACTAGTAACTTAATAGAAAGCGTTTTGATAGTGTTTTTAGTAAAATATTCTTATATACTTAAACTAGAAAAACTATCTAAACAATCCCAAAAAATTTGAAGAAGTCGCAATTTTGGTCAAGAAAATTGTATATTTGATATTTTTAATGGAAATTAATAGAGTTTGCATGCTTAGGAATATTAAAAAGCTTAGAAACACTTCCACTATTTATATTGGAAAATTGAATCCCAAGAAACAGCTGGTCCCCCAGATAATGCGAAAGACCCGCGATGTTGAAGTCTAGATCTTTCAAAAATATCCTAAGAAAAATTGTTTCAATGTTTTTACTAAGGTAAACGTTGCTTAACAGGGCGGGACCAAATAACGAACGAAAAGTGTACTAATAGATTTTACTTCATTTCAAATTTGCTTTTCACTAATTCCCGGCCCCAATCGAGGCGGCTCGGAGCCGTTCGAACGGCGCGAAAACGCTGCGGTCCGAGGCTTGTGTCGCATCCTTCGGCCTTGGGTCTTCCATCTGCATCCGTTGTCGATCGGCATCCGCAGCTCGCACCCTCCCATTGAAGCCACATCTGTCGTGTCGCGAGTGTCGGACCGCAGCGTCTCGAAACCGCTCGATCAGGCTCGAGGCCAAATCGATCAGGCCGGGCGGGCCCTCATCAAAGATAAGTGCTGCTTTTGTAACCCCGTTCATAGCAGTGAGTCAAAAAAATCCAAAATGTTAGCGGGGGCGAACTAATTTTTGCTTTTCCGCCTATACTTGTTAATAATAAATGATGAATTGTTATGTTTTTAATAGTTTTGATTGCTAGAAACGAAAAATATTGAAAGGATTTGAAAATTTGAAAGTATTACTGGCTTTTTTGACACAATTTTAGCCAAAAAATCAAAAATTCTCGAAAATGTTGATCATTTTTATGCGTTTGTTATTTCTAAAAATTCTCGAAAACTGCTCGAAAAATCGTTTATACTTTGATTAAGGGCCGTGCAGGATTACTGGGGGAAAAATTAGATCCCGCTGCTAACAGTTCAATACTCAAAAGCTTAATAGGTTCGGCCACGGGCAAAATCGAACGGTTTTGCGACTGGCAACGCGTCCATTGGGCCCTTCTGCGTTGCGGGGCACGTCGATCGGCATCTCTTGTCCATCCGCGTCTTCAGCCCATCGTGTCCATCGAAGCCACATCCCTCGTCATCGCCATTGTCGCAAAACCGCTCGATTAGGCCCAAGGCCGAGGCCCACCCACCAACCAAAGGTTATGGTTTTAATCTGCCAATAAAGACCTAGTTTATAATTTGTGTATAATTCTTGTCTACGTCTTTCTTTTGTTGCCTTAGCAAGCGCGGCCCCGAAAAACCATGTAAATTAAAATGGGGATAGACCGGGTGGGTGTGGCCGTTCGATCGGTGCCAGATGACTTGTGGTCCGGCACCTTGACACCTGTCCTGTTCTTCCAATCGAAGCTTGACTGCTTCTGGCGGCCCATCTTTGCGCAGCAGTAGTTGACCAGTTCCATCGACCATTCGCCCAGCACATCAGCCACCATCGGTGCCGGACCGCAAGTCGTGGAACCCACCGATCAGGCCCCACCCAGTCTTTCCCATCCCAGCGAATAATCAGGCCGATTTGAGTAGCTAATTATCAGTCTAGTTTAAAAAATTACATCTAATTAAAAATTTGGAAGACCTAATTAGAATGCGAAAACGGAAAGAAAACTAACTGAGTAGCGAGATGCGAACGGGCCCGGGAGGGTAATTGGTTGAGAATGATTTCCCGACGATAATTTCGCGCACATTACCGGGGCCGGAGATGTAAATTATGCTAATATCAGGCACCACTTCCGGAATTAGTTGCCCTTTGTAGTGAGTGAGTGCTAAGCGCATCATCTCTATCGTTACCAACAGTGTTTATTATATCATTAGAAACGCGTATTTGATTTGCGGCACAGAAAGCCGATAATAATACTCATTTTTCTAAAATGTTCGATAAACTAGAGCTCAGCCGCGCCTAAATAGTGCTTTGCGAGAAAACCTCCAACAACTTCGCCTTTTAAAAAGGGTGGGCCAAGCGTGACATACCCGCCTAAAAGCAATGGCAAGTTCTGCGGGGCCAAACGAAGCAGGGATTTGATACACTCGCCAATATAGCGTTTTATACACCAAACAAAGGCTAGTTGAAAAGTTAAACTTGCCTTAGAGGCCGCCATTAAATCAACCATCCATCCATCCAAAACCCGACCACTGCGCTGCTTCGTGCAATATTTCAAGAACATTTATTCTGTGCATCATCATACAACCAAAAAGAATTAAAAGTTTATCTATTAGTAGCACTCTCCACAAGGTGAGACCGGTTTGTAACGGGGGTTCTATTTGCGAGATGCGAAGACCTCCTTCATCCTGTTGAGGGCCGAGCCGGATTTGAACCTAAAACGAAAAAGTTATGAAGAGTGTGAAAGAACGGCATACCATTCGATCTGCTGCTCGTTGAAAGTATGATTGAGCCAGATGTCGATCTTCTCCCCGCTGGGCTTCTTGATAACTGCCTTCAATGGTTTGCCGGGGGCGAAATCCTAAAACACAACATTGAACATGAACAGAAGCCAAGACCAAGGAAAAAGCTAACCACATTTGATAACAAACACACCTTCAGTCCAACAATGCTGATACGGTCAGCAGGGTCAATCTTGTCGTAATCGGAAGCTTGAGAGAAGGTCAACGGGAGCATGCCTTGCTTCTTCAAGTTCGTTTCTAAAAAAACGTCTGAGCAAATTCTAGTATAATACCATGAATACGGGCGAAGCTCTTGGTGATGATCGCACGACCGCCCAAGTGGCGAGGCTCGAGAGCGGCGTGTTCGCGAGAGGATCCCTCGCCATAGTTTTCATCACCGATCGCCACCCATGGCTAAAAGCAGCAAGAATTCACCGACGTAGTTTCTTTTTTACCTGACCAGCCGCCTTCAGCGCACGTGCCGTATCCGGGACAGCGCCATAGACGCCAGTCAGCTGATTTTTGACCTAAAAATACATAAGTACAACGCGCAAGAGACAAACCTTATTCATTTCTCCGTTCTCGGCATTAATCGCGGTCAGGAACAAGTTGTTGGAGATGTTGTCCAAGTGACCACGGAATTTCAGCCAGGGTCCGGCAGCGGAGATGTGATCAGTCGTGCACTTTCCTTTAACCTAAAAGCAAAGCTCACCCAAAATAGATGCTGCAACCTTGATCAAAATGGCCAGGTCCTCGAGATCCTTGCCATCCCATTTGTTGAACGGAGCCAACAGCTGGAGACGCTGCGATGTTTCGGCAACGTCAACTTGACCCTTGCCAGATGGAGGCTAAAACCGTTTGAACGTGATTTAGAACCGTTCGTACCTGGTAGGTGTCCTCGCCAGGGTCGTATCCCTTCTGAGGCAGATCGTCACCACTGGGAGGCTCAAGCTTGAACTTCGATCCATCCTTGGCTGTCAGCTCGTCAGTCAATGGGTTGAAGTCGAGGCGACCGGCAATGGCGAGAGCAGTGACGATTTCCGGGGAGCAGACGAATCCGTGAGTCGCGGGGTTAGCATCATTGCGCCCGGTGAAGTTGCGGTTGTATGAGGTGACAATCGTGTTCTTCTCGCCCTTCTTCACGTCCTGACGATCCCACTGTCCAATGCAAGGGCCACAAGCGTTCGCGAGGACCACACCTGCAAAACAAGTGATAGTGAAATACATTACGGATTATACCTCCGAAATCAGCGAACACCTTAGAAAGGCCGTCACGTTCAATGGTTGCGCGGATCTGTTCAGAGCCGGGGGTGATCGTGAACGAAGATTTGGTCTTCAGGCCCTTGGCGATCGCCTGTTTCGCAATGGAAACCGAGCGCTGCATGTCTTCGTATGAGGAGTTTGTGCATGAGCCGATCAGTCCGACCTGAAAATGCTTTAGATAAGTAAGATTGTGGTGACAAAACCTTGATATCAACAGGCCAGCCGTTCCTTGCAGCATTTTCACCAAGCTTGTCGATGGGGGACGCCAAGTCGGGGGTGAATGGTCCGTTCACATGGGGAGTCAGGGTGTTCAGGTCGATTTCGATCAGCTAAAACAATAGAAAGCATACAAACGTCTTTAGAACCGAACCTCGTCATAGTGAGCACCATTGTCCGCAGAGAGAAGGTCCTTGTACTTGTCAGCCTCCGCGGCGATGTCCCCTCGGCCGGTGGCTTGTAGATACTTGCGCATCGAGGAATTGTAGGGGAACACGGAAGTCGTCGCGCCGATTTCAGCACCCATGTTGCAGATCGTGGCCATACCTAATTCCCAATGATGCTGCGATAATAGGCCAAACCAGTTGCGGAAATTGATTCGACGCCCGGGCCGAAGTATTCAACAATTGCGCCCGTACCTCCCTTGACGGTGAGGATGTCGGCAACCTAAACACCCGATAGTAACATCGATGAACAAGACATTCGACCGCAGAAATGCAGTCCGTATAAACGTACCTTCAGGATCACATCCTTAGCCGAGGTCCAGCCAGACAGCTTTCCGGTCAGTTTGACTCCAATAACTTTCGGGCACTTCAGTTCCCAGGGAATATCAGCCATCACGTCAACGGCATCAGCACCACCAACTCCGATGCAAAGGCCGCCAAGACCACCTAAGAGCAAACATTTTCGCACACAATAGAAAAAATATACCTCCATTAGGCGTGTGCGAGTCGGTTCCGATGAGGAGCAGGCCAGGGAATGCATAGTTCTCGAGGATGATTTGATGGATGATGCCGCTGCCCGGCTTCCAGAAACCGACACCGTATTTGTTGCCCGCAGATGAGAGGAAATTGTAGACTTCTTTGTTGAGATCCTTTGCACGCGCCAAATCGGCTGCTCCTCCCTTCTGGGCCTCGATCAAATGGTCACAGTGGATGGTGGAAGGGACGGCGACCTGCGGCAAGCCGGAAGAAATGAATTGAAGCATCGCCATCTGGGCCGTAGCATCTTGCATGGCAACACGATCGGGGCGCAGCCTAAAATTATGCGTTAAAATATGCTAAAAACCAAGTGAAGTCGTAATACATCTTCCAAAGAATACCTCAAGTAGGAAATCCCGCGTTCGATCTGCTGGGTGTCAGGCTTGTCCAAGTGACTGTACAGGATCTTCTCCGAAAGGGTGAGCGGACGCCTCAGACGTTCCTTGACGACTTTGACGGTCTTGTTGAGTTTCTCGTAGGGAAGGTAGCTCTTCGTGTCAAACTTCGACATCGGGATGTTGGCCAGCGCGATGGAGGAGCCATGAATGCTCCTCAATTGGTGGAGGTGGGCACCCCCAAAGTTCCCGAGACGGAGCATCACCCTGCAAAAGCTTATGATGAATATATAATACAAAAAAATGGAAATAATTGAGAAAATGAATACGCACAGCGGCAAAAGGAAGAAGTAAAGCTGTCCAAAGTACGAGACGCGCCCAACAAGCCTTATCAATCTCGCCAAACCTATGGAAAGAATTCAGGGGAAGCAACGGCTAGCTAAAAAGCTGAGCAAAAAAAAACTAAATGACCTCAAGAGCGCTTGTAAGTGGCGGGAATAACTTTTCACTCGTTGGCTGAGAGCAAAAAGAACTTTTCGAAACTATCAAAAAAAATAGCGCGGGTGTAAGAGCGAAAAACGGTCTAGACCGACGAAACTATCCGAGTTAGCCGCCACTCTCAGCAAAGTTCGGGCGAGAAGCTGGAGAGTTGTGTAAATTGCGCCATGGCCAGGCGTCGAGAAAGGTTGCTGACGCGTTTCGGGCCGGGCCACGGCATGGGAAAACGGCGGAGGGAGAGGAGAAAAGTAAGGGATAGGACCCCCAGTCACACAACGAGCGGAGAACGCGAGCGAAAGAAGATTTTGATCCCTACAGCAGGCGGGAAATAGATTGACAAAAGTCTAAAAACTACCAAAGCTATATTTAGAAGAATCCAAAGCTATAGCTAAAACAAAAAGAAGTTGTTTAAAATGGAAATCAGCGGGTTATGAAAAGAAAGTACATGAATTCTACCTGACTAAAATTCCAAAATTCCAAAAAACCGGATGCCGGGATTTTTCAGCCGAAGTCAACTTTTTTGTACTTTGTAGACGCTTGCTGAATCCATACGGTATTTGTTCGGGCATCCACGAAAATTCAATCGCAAACAACTGCTAAAACGAAAACGCCAAACAAAAATACTAAAACTTTCCCACAAATTCTAATATATTTGCATTACCAGTGGAAAAAGTTTGCATTATATATTTGCATGAGATAATTTGCGCAAAAGTTAACCTCACAACGTGCAGCCGCCGGGCAGTGTCGTAGGCGAAAAAGAATGGCCAAGACTAGCCCGTTCGGCGGGGTAGGAGCACCGGAAATGCAAACTATTCTGATTTTAGATTTTGGATTTCGGCGCCGGGCTGGGAAGGTATCAGTCAGAATAATATTTGCAAAACAACGCTTTAGCCGGTTAGTAAAAAAAGCAGCAATGAGTTCGTGCTCGATCGGGGAGAAAGGGGAAGTTGTTTGTGCTATTGGCAGCCAAACAGGGGGGCACGGGTTAGTTCCGATAAGATAGGAGATGACAGGGGCGCCTCCGGGGGGTCAGCCAGCCAACCGGCCAGCAGCAGCCACCGACAAAAACGGGGTTGATCCGGCGGTCATTTATTGGGTGCTGCATTGATCGTTTCGCAATTGTGAGTAGGCGATCTTCGGCATAAGCCACGTGACAGGCCCCTTACCTCAGCACCAGTTCCCCAGTTGTCCACGTGCACATTGACGATGTTAGAGCCTTATCGCGATATCGGTAGGACTTTATCCTCGACGCCGTGATGCAATTGTCAGCAACTGCAGTGGTTATCTAAGCATGAATCGACGACGCGCGCGTGCTAATAGAGATCGCTAAAGTGTATAACGGTGTTTGGTGGTGGACGAGCATCGTAGAAGACCAATCTCTCCATTTCTGTTTCAAATGTCTTTCCTACTTCCTCTTTGCTGTTCCAAAAAATTGCAGTAGTACATTAGATTAGTTAATATTAGTATAAACAGGATGCAGACAGCTCTCAGCTCATTCTACGCAGGCTGCATGGCCGTGTCTCCATTTGCGGCTGTAGAGAACGTGGGTTAATTAGTATCCATGAAATCCAGTGTTTAGGTGATTCGTGTAGAGGCTGAACGGATCGTCTTCGGTAAGCTCAGCGTCGCACAAAAGCCGGCATTGAAAGTAGGAGCTAAAAATTTGCCAAAAATTCGATTAGATCGTGCCTGTCGCGTTCGGAAAGGCGGCGATACCCATGGCTGCTGCTGCAGTGAAAAGGCTGGGCGGACTGGTGGAAGAGGGGATTGTGATCACACCGAGGAAAACATTGGCGAGTAGGTGAGAGAAAAATAGAGTTGGAACGCGGTGCGGCATTTGAAGGGACCGAAAACCCGCTAATAAAGACCGGGATTTTTTGCCAAATACAAAAGCACATTTTCGACTGGTTTCGGTGCACTTCCTGAAAACTAAATGTGAGTTAATATATTGTTTCTTTTCGCGTCTACAACCTTAAATGTCTGCGCGTATATGAAGCGGCGACCAACAACCTTCCCGACGAGGATTCGTTGATTGCAACTCGGTCCGCTATAGATGTCATCCGCTCACAAGATCAACCAGACCGTCTCTTCCTGTTTTTGGTATCTGGTACGTTCAATTTGACGCCTTAAATTCCTAATTTAGGCGGCGGATCTGCACTATTCTGCGCTCCAGACAGCGTGTCACTTCCTGAAAAGCTAGACGCTATCAAGGTAGTCATAAAAATTCTATTAAACCAATTTGTTGAGGTGTTAACTTCCCATGGCGCTACAATTCAAGATCTCAACATTGTCCGGCAAAAATTGTCACTGGTGAAGGGTGGGAAAACGCTGTCTCTGATTGCCCAAGCGCAGGTATGATGATTTTGATATGCATTACTGTGATACTTAGAGCATTTCGTTAATCATCTCGGATATCATCGGAGATCCTGTCAATCTGATAGCTTCTGGGCCTACGATACCTGCGCAAACACTCAAATATTCTGCTGAAGATATTGCACGACGCTTGAATGTTGAAAATCAGTTACCGCCGAATGTCTATGCGAAGATCAGATCTTGGTAGGTGCGTTTCCCTCAAACAATATCCAGTTTAGGGATCTGCAGCCGCCAATACCCACATCCACCTATCACGAAATCATTGCCAGCAATTCTATCGCACTAGCGAAGATCGAGCAATACCTGAAAACTACGTATGTGTCTGAAATATCGAGCAATACCTGAAAACTATGTATGACATGTCTGAAATACTTTAGGTATTCAACCTTAATCGTAACCGATTCACTATGCGGCAACGCGACGGAAGTTGGGAAGCAATTAGCCGAGCTTGCAATCGCCCCAAACTACACGCAACTGCTGAATAAAATCAAAGAATATTTTCCACAGGTGCTCCCCTAGTCACTAAATAAAAATATTTCATTTAGACCGAATTAGCGGCTTTTTCAAAGTCCAAGAAAGTGGCACTGATCTTCGGCGGTGAGACGACCGTACAAATCAGAGGGACAGGTACTTTGCTTTCCGTCTCGCTTGAAGAATGTTTTTACAGGTAAAGGCGGAAGAAATCAAGAAATGGCCTTATCTTCGCTCCTTCGTTGCAAAGAGATCAAAGACGCGAAAAGCAGCAAAGAACATAAATTCACTGTATTCTGCTGTGGAACAGACGGGCAGGTTAGGTCCTATTTGTAAAAAGTAAGTATCTGATGGTCAGGACGGGCCAAACGATGCTGCCGGCGCCTATTTCGACCAAAATGCTTTGCTTGGTGTCGATGTTGATGTCGCCGCAAGTTACCTGCTGAATTCCGATTCCTATAATTTCTGGTCGGGTTTCCAAAACGCGTGCTATCATATAAAAACGGGTCCGACGGGTACAAACGTGATGGATGTGCAGATAATACTCATAGAATACTAATAAATGATTGCAATTTTTGGCTTATATGTTTCACGCGAGATTTCCCACAATGGGGGGGCGGCCAGCTGATCTCCAAAAACCAACGCCGGGGGGGCAATCAAAGCGTGATTGTGTCTGATCAAAGCGACGTGAAGGGCCGCCCCGCGCGCAGACGGCGCCGTGGAGTGCGCCGGAAATCGCAGCATGACACCATCGCGGGGACTTGGGATCGTTGAGTGAAGAGTTGGTCATTTTTCTGCCAAGGGAAAGGGGGAACATGTAATCGTTTATTCAGGATACTCGGAAATCGCGAGCGGGTGGTAAAGTGAAGGAAAAAGGAAGATTTGGGAATTGGGGCTTACCTAAGTTCCGCAAATGCGTTTGGCTTTCTATAGATCTCTACAGGTTTTTCTCGTTTATCAACAAGTTAATCTACGTCGTAGAATCGTTGCTCGAAAAGCGGAGTTTTGGGGTAGCGCCTAGACTTCTAAAAAACCGGAAGTTTGACATGTTTTTCGGAAAATCTGCACAAATGTTCTTGCAGTCACAAGGTTGCCCTAGCGAATCGCAAAATCTTCCTTTTTCTATAGATTTAGACTTTAGGATAGTCGCATTTTTTCAGAAGAAGCTTTCGTCGATTTGAGTTTGATTCATCTCTTCAAGCTGCTAGGAAAGAATTCAGCCGTAAATTTTTGTAACTTCCGAATATAACGTCTTTCCTAGATGTAATTTTGTTACATCCCTCCCTCTCTTTGCTGTATTTGATCGACGATTGGCACCAATGGATGGACTCTGATTTCACGGGATCTCGCTGGGTGGGCCCGTGGCTGTTTGTCGGCGGCTTTTCACGGCGATGCCACACATGCCAAAAAGAGTCCCGCCCCCAAGGAAGTCCCGTTCTGGAGAAGTCCCCTCCTTTCCTGACTTCATCCCTGCCTTCCAATTCCTGCACATCGGCATTAACTCACCCCCCTTTTTCCTTCACGTATCTTATGGCGGTAGCTAATGGCGGTGCTAGACTTTTACCGATACTTTTATGTGCAACTACAGTAGTTATGGGACAGGGTAACATGGTAAGTCACTAATTTTTCGAAATTCCTACTTTTTTTAGTTTTTCGATAAAACAGTACCAGATGCGGAAACTGCGCTGACAGATCAGGACTTTATGGCAGGATTTATCAATTTTTTGGAAATCCTATATTTTAGTTGGCACGAATTTCGCGCGATGTGGCAGGCGGTGATTACTGGATTGGCAACTACAGGGTCAACGATTCGGCTATGTATAACAAGGAACGATTTGAAGGCGATATTAGTAAGTTTCTTCACTAAATAGGCACGATTATACCTTGTTAACCTTTATAGTGACAATTCGGAAAAGAAGGCGTAAGTTTAGAGTCCATATGCCCTTTAAGTTTCTCGTTGCGTTAAAATAAGTTCTGAATTCAAAGCTTAGTACTTGGAAAAAGCCCCGATTTCAGTTAACAGCGGTTTAACGGGGCGAACGGTCAACTCATTTATGGGAGCGAGAATGCCGGGTGTCATGCGAAATGCCGTTCGCCAGACGTATCTCAAGTGGACAGACGGTTAAGAAAATTTCTATAAATAAAGTGATTCTAGGCCGAATTCCCTACACAATCAGCTCCCAGTACTCATCGTTCAGGTAAAGTGATCGTCAACTATCAAGATTTGCCGAAATTTAGTCGCTCCAAAATTGCCGAAGCTATCGAAGAATACCGAAAGTTGACGTGCATCGATTTTGCGCCCAAATCGGCAGCTGATCAAGACTATATTCATATCGTACCAGATGACGGGTGCTATTCGTTAGTTGGAAGGATTGGTAAGTCACCGCTATACGAATTATCAGTATCGTTCAGTCAATTCTTCATGTTTGTCTTTGAACCCCCCACGCGAACAATATTTAGGTGGAAAACAACCGGTCAGCTTGGGAGACGGCTGTATCCAGAAGGGAATTATTATCCACGAGCTTATGCACGCCGTCGGGTTTTTCCACGAGCAAAGTCGGTATTTTACAGCGGTCTTCTCCGGACTAAAAAACAATACAATAATCCATTTAATATTCCACGCCCTCAACCCTAAGCATCGCCCACGTCGCCGGGCAACCCCTAGACGGGCCTTTCTCTGCTTTTCTCTTTGAATCTTGGAAACGTAGACACACAAAAAAGAAGGAATATTTTAGGCCGTGCCGACCGCGATGATTATGTGACGATCAACTGGAGTAATGTGGAATCCGGGCTTCAAGGTCCTAGATGAGAGCAAAAAATAGAAATTAATTTAGATCAATTTGACAAATATTCGCTGAATATGATCGATCATCTGGGCACTAAATATGATTATGGTAGTGTAATGCACTACGCGCCGACTGCATTCAGCAAGGTAGAAAAAAGAGAGAAAATTAATAAAAACCTCGATTCAGAACGGAAAGCCCACCATCGAGCCCAAAGATGCGAAAATCGAGATTGGACAGCGTATCGGATTCTCGGAAATCGATGTCTACAAGATCAACAAACTCTACGACTGCCCCCAATTGGGTAAGCTTTACAAAATAATTCTAAATCCCCTAAAGCCACAACAACCGAAGCTACAATGACTTCAACGAATCGAATGCGCACGAGGAAGCCTCAAGCTCCAATGGCGAAAGGTATTGTCAAATCGAGAGTAACAAGTAATGCTTCATCTTGTAGGTGCTTGGCTAGGTGGGATCGGCGGTATGTCTGGAGGCCCCAGCGAGCCCCTCCCTGTTATTGGAACGAAACCGTCAATAATTCCGAGGAAACCGGAAGAAACTGGATGCAGGGATAGGAGGCGGTAATAAAAGTAGAAGCTATACTAACTAGCTTTTTCTAGTGACTGCGAGTACTTGGCGGCAGCTGGACATTGCGAGAATAGGCTATCGATTCGGTTCATGACTGAGAATTGTCAGAAGAGCTGTGGGAAATGCCCAAAGGAAGAAGCGAGCAGCAATGAAACGGATGTGGCGAAGAGTTCGGAAAGTGTAAGTGCAAACGCATGAGGATAAAGATGTCACGCTGTATCGTCTAAAATAAATTTAGTGCTCGGATTCGCGATCATGGTGCTCTCGTTGGGCAGGCTCTGGCATGTGCCAACAACCCATATTTGAAGACTACATGCGCAGCAAGTGCCGGAAGAGCTGCAACTTATGCTAAACCTCACCCCCCGGTCTATCGCCGTTTCCCATATACCTACAATACAATACGGGCCCACAGATGGATATGCTAAATTATTTGCTCAAAAGATAAAATATAATTTACGCTTCTTTACACGCGCTGTTGCTTTGTCCTGGTTGCGTGTGCTGTCGGTTTTGTATCCAAAACCATGATGTTTTATTAAGCACACGTTATTTACAACCATCTTGATATACAAGAAAAAGAGTTCGTACATTGCACAAAAGTTATTTGCAGCCCGTGGGTGGGTGGGAGGTCGTCAAAGATCACAAATTGCAAAGTAAGCACATGTCAGTGAGCGAGAGAGAGAGAGAAAAAAACAGGCACAGAAAATTACATAGCTTAGATAATTAGTTGAAAACAATGAACCGTATTCGGCAATCCGGGAATGTACAGACTAGTCCGAAATAGTTAGGGGAGAGACTACCGTGATTTGGGCACAATCCAAACGCGGGGGAAAAAGATACTAACCTTTCTAAGTACGCGTGAGAAAATACAGCAAAAATTCATGTTATAGGTGGCAACTGCATGTTATTGGGTGATCCCACACTCTTTCAGCATATCGGCCGTTTTCTGTTCCTCGATTTCGGCCTAAAGTGACAAACTTTGAGAAAAAACTAAGTTTCGCGTACCGAGTGCATCGCATCGACCAAATCGGCTTTTGGATACGTCTGGAAGACCTCTTCGTAGTCTTCCATCACACGAGCCTCGTCTCTGAATCACGAATCAGAGCACGAAGCGCAAAATTTACATTTCAATCTGTCGCGCAAACTCTTCAGCCTCCTCCAGAAACTTCTGCTGCTCGGTCAGCAAATTTTCGAAACGCTTTGCCGTTTGTTCCATTGTCGAAATAGCCTGGAAAAATTGGTGTCAATTGAAATCTAGCAAAAATATACCTGGTTACAGCCACAATTGGCCGCAGACGGTGGTGGTTGGATTTGGCCACTCGTGTACGCTTCGAACTCGCGTTTGTCCATCTTCAACGATTCGTG
Organism: Mesorhabditis spiculigera; assembly: GCA_958295435.1. NCBI lineage: Eukaryota > Metazoa > Nematoda > Chromadorea > Rhabditida > Rhabditidae > Mesorhabditis > Mesorhabditis spiculigera. The sequence goes on from CATQJA010002655.1 coordinate 702,298, forward strand.
GTTCATGTTCTGGACGAATTGGAGTGCACACGAGAGATTGGTGAAGAAATAGCCTAAATGAGACGTTACAATTTTACAAACTAAAATCTACCTGACTCTCCGCTCATGACCCGATGTGGCAGCGCGTAGCGCGAAATGTATTTGACGTTAGACTGGAGGAGTGGGGGATTTGCCTGGAATCAAAGAATACAAAAATCGGGAGCAGCAATACCTTAATCAGTATAAAAATCAGCACGGGAAGGAATTCATCAGCCGACGTCGGGGCGCCGCTTTTCTTCAGGGCATCGAAGATGCAGTGACAGCACTTGAGAAGACAGTCCAGCTTTTCATCCATTCTCCGAGGTGAGTTGATAGAAATACATTCGGTGATAGCGTCATCCAGGCTTTCGAGGACCTAAAACAAACGAAAATAGGCATCAAAACTTTTGGGTGTACCTCAGCCTTCGTGAAGTCGAGTTTCATTTCCAAGAAGCCAGACGTCACCCAATTCAGGCTCCGGATGCGAGCTTGAAGGGAAAGATCACCAGCCTCTTCTTCGGGTCTGGAAAATGACTAATTAGCGAGAGAGTAAAAACGATAAAACAGTGATAACATCGCAAAAACTTACGACGGACAGAACAGGCGATTGTAGGTGGTCACGGAGAGATATCGCTCGACCTGTTCCATCACATCTTGAACGAATGCCGGATCTAAACGGATTTTTAGCTAGACGAACCATAAAATACCTTGGTTGACAAAGAACTTGTTGTGGCTCAGCCGATCGTTGAGATGCTGGTAGAAGGTTTGCACTTGATCGGAGAGCTCTTCGGGAACCACGTCAAACTAAACTAATTGGTTTTGATAAGGACTTTGCACAAACCTCGTTGATTCTATTCTCAGCATATTTCGTCATTCTCGTGATCTCTTGGACAACGCTGGTAGGCAAATTTCCAATCAACCAGTCGGTGTATTTGACACGGGCTTCAGACGAGTCAGGAGAAAGTTGGCGAGTACTAAGACATACATATTTTCGAATAAAGATTATTTTTTTACCGTAACTGGGTTGCTGTAGAGCTCCTTCGATCACGGTCATCTCTCGAATTATCGCCAGATCCTAGAAACAGAATCTCTAATCCAAGAATTAAATACTAACCACCGGAAAGAATTGACGGCGATTTCTTCATGATGTTGCGAAAAGTCAACGAACGACTTTCAGTCGACAATTTGCGCTTTTCCTCAAATTTCTCGAAGGTGAGCAGCGTTCTAAAGGCCAAAATTATCCCATTCAACAAGTTTGACTGTGTTGCTCTGTTCTATGTAGTGTGATAAAATTGCACCTTTCCACAGAACTTCGTCGCTTTAAAAGTGACTTTATTCCGTGGACCACTCGGTTATAGAAACGCAATCTAAAAACGGGAGTTTTGAAAAACGGAAACTTTAACCAACCCTTTGCGACACAGTTCGGCAATAACTACACGGCAACCTTTGAAAAAGCCCATGGCGCAAAATATACGTGATTTTTGGAACAAAATTGACTAGACGATGGTGGTGGCAGACTAGGTGGTTGACATTCGGAACTAGGTTAGTGGCGCCCCATTGCTCCTTAATGCCGACAGGCAAGTGATTCAAATGCCTTAGGTGCCATCTGGGATATCACACCTGCTCCCCCTACCACTATTGTCCTGAAACCGAGCAAAGTGGGCGCATACAATGCGTGTCTGTATCGATGGGGGATTATGGCGGGATTTTTCAAAGATGCCATCATCCCCCACACATAACCTGGAGCATACAAAACCAAATTTACTTGTTGCGAGCGTAGTCACGGTCTCGCTTCTCAGCAATTTGATGTGCTCGCCAGCATTTCGAACAGCGGTTGCCCCATTGCGGAGTCCCGTAGAAGCCACACCCGTTGATGCAAAGCTAAATACAAAAATGCTAGAAGTAATCGATAAACGTACTAAATCCCGCTCCGAGATTTGAACACGAAGACGACGATCGTCGTCGAGCTCTGGGTCAGCCACGGAATGCATTCTGAAAGCACAAATGAGGAAAATGAGACATTATCAAGGTGAGAAATAGGAAAGGTTCGGCAAACGACCGTGAGAGCACAGGTTGGCAACGAAATGACTCAATTCTTTATTACGGTAAAGTTCACGAAAAGAGATGAGCAAATAGTAGGGGTGGACAAGCATGGCGATAAAAACAACAGACGATAAATGTACTTTAGTACGGGAGGCACCTGTTGCCTAGGGGTCAAAACCACAGAAAATCGTTGTCTCCTTATAATAACTTATTTTATGTACGATTTCAAAAATTCGGGACCAACGTGCTACAAGCTTTACAAAACTATAAAACGTAATCGCAACCCTGAAAATCATTTTGTAGCTAAATTACTAATTTTTCGGTCAATTTCGTGAACTTATCATCCCCTAAACACTGGTGATTGGCAAAAAATACGCTCTTATCCCGGAATGTAACACCCAGCTAAAAACAGAAGACACAACTTCAACAAAGTAACAATATTCACGTCGACGAATGCTTTCCCGCTTCATGCCGCGTAGTTTGGCAGTCCAAAAACGTGAGGCTGGAATTCCTCGAGGGAATCAAAGACCAATAAACGAGAGTTGAGATAACAAAAAGGGCAATACCTGCGTAATCGTCGCAGCAAATTCGGCATCTGGTCGCCAGAGTGGATCGGGCACCATCACGCAATGCATACCGGCGGCAAGCGCGGCCTAACGAAGAACTGGTTTATCAAAAACGACCAAATCCCTACCTTCACGCCGTTTGGAGCATCTTCAAACACCAGAACATTGCTCGGGGAAGCAGGTGCGATTGGAAAACTAAATCTCTCATAATTCTCAAAAAAGGTAACCAGTACCGTTGCATCGTCTCCAAGAAACCATCGGGGAACGGCTTTCCGCGCTGCACCTTCGGATCGTCACCAGTTAAGACCTAAATGAACAGTCAAGTTTCAGCAAGAAATGCATACTTTTAGGGGAATCAGATCAACCCAATCCTTGTGCAGATCCGCTTTCACCGGGAAATCCTTTGTATCGGAGCCAGTGCAGATCGCAGTGGGAATTCCTGCATAATTTTATGGATTTTAACACAATAATCGCACCTGAATTAACTAAATGCCGCACGAGCCGTTCAGCGCCAGCTTTGGCCGGCGATTTCTTGTGCATTTCGAAGAGGAAAGAGTCGTAGTCCTTTGAATATTCCGGTACCGTCACCAGGTGTGAAATCCCCGTCTGAAACATACCGCAAATTTGATTTTAAGCTACAGGAATTCCTACCTGATCGAGAAGGTATTGAATCGCCTCATCATGCTTGCGACCCATCTGACCTGCAAGCCGTCCGCGAAACATTGCAACAAAAACCTTTCTTCAGGTCGATCGTGAATTGCTTTCCATAGCGCTTCAACATCATATCGTTCGCTAAGGTGTAGTTGATCTCGGTATCTACCTGGAATGCATTATTTATTGTGGTACTTATCAAGTTGGGGGGGGGGCCACTTTGGTTTTCGATTTTTTGAGTCTTTCTAGGCTAGTTTTTGCGCTGGTTTCGAATATAACAAAATCAGAGTAGTAAAATACACTTATCTATACGTTTGTTAAGATTTAGAGATGCAGACGCCCGGTATTAACCTAAAAATAAGGCTTCGTGCCACCCGGGGCCTAGTCGCTTCGGATGGGTGCGAGCTCGTACAGGTTTCGAAATCGGGGCGCCCGAGGCGCGCGAAGCGGCCAGGCGCCCCGATTTCGGAAGAATGGAGCGGCAGCCCATCCGAAGCGACGGCCCACCTTGCCTGACAATGCGGCAAGCCTCAAATTTTGCATAAGTACACTTTTTATTAATAAATTTTTACGCGGTTTTTCTGGATAAACCCGACGGTTTAGCATGCTGTGGCTACTCTCTATGCACTCAGCGTAAAAAACTACCCCAGATAGACTCGAAAAAGCGATAAAAAAGTGTCCCCTAATAAGTACCCAAAGTGGCCCCCCCCCCAACTTGATAAGTACCTTTATTGTTTTTGCTGAAATCCCGTGCAGGCGGATGCTCGCACGGTCATTAAAAATTTACTTCAAGTAAATCGCTTACCAAGAGCCCGTCGAAGTCGAAAATGACGTGGGTGATGGGGCTTTGGACCAGCATGGTTGTCGCCTCCATCTAAACAGTTATCATTATCAAAACCTAGAAGTTTCTAAAGCACAAATTGCCAAGAAATGCTTTCTCTTTTGCAATTCTCAAAGTCACAATGCTCGGGCGATAAAAAGGTGCTAATGGGATGGGTGCCCCACGAGGTCGCAGCGTTGTTTGGAGCTTTTCGTATCCATTTTTATATCGGTGGACCAATTGCGGGGAAGCTATAAATCAAAAGTTTTTGCCCTAATCTTCTAGATATAAAATTGTTATGATGGTCCCCAGCCGATAATCGATTCGAAAAGATAGCAGGATATTGTTTTTAGGGGTAACTCCATTGCGAAAGGCAGCTATTCTTTTGACTTATAACTAGGCCGCTTTTGAGGCTCGTTGTAACAATCTAAATTCCGCGCTTTTCTCTGGAATTGATATGTTCGAGCCCTGATTTAATCAATCCCTGATGCTCATCCAAATCGGATCCCCAGGGCTTGAGATCATCGCTGGACGGTGCCTAGCAACGCGCGATTAGCCCCCCTTCCCGCTTCTATCATCAAAGAAATGCCTTCGCTTCGATTTCAGAAATCTCTGTTGTATAATCAAATCCTGCTTTTCAGTCACCGCCCTCCTTCACAGCCAGTATTGCCGGTAGTTCGCTAGAATATGGTGTATCAAAGAGGTAAGGTAAATTGAACTAACTCAAACGTTTTCTAGTACTCGACATCGTGTTCAGCCCATATGGCTGGTTGATAACAGCGGGCCTTGGAGCGGCGCTCTACGTCTATTTCAACAACGTCCAGCCATATTTGGAGAAGAGACAAGAGGCCGCCGCCTACGAAGCCCAAAAGAAGTTTGGTATGTGAGAGTTGTCGTACGAATTCTTGCTTTTAGATGCACATGTAAACCAGCGGGATGAAGACAAGCTGAAGGCGATCAGGGCGCGACAGCAAGCCGAATATGATCAACAAGTCGCCGAACGAGCGGCGTTGAAAAAGAAGCAAAAGGAAGAAGCGGAACAAGCGGCAAAAGCAAAAGCGGCCGAGAGCACAGGCAAAGCGGCGACCACATCGAAAGATGTCCCAAAAAAGAAGGCGTCGCGGTTCGGTGATATGACAGCTAAGCAAATAGTCAATGAGCTCATCAACAGCAAAGCGGTGTTTGTATTCAGCAAGTCGTGGTGCCCGTTCTGCAGGTGAGAATTTGGGATTTAGATAGAACAATAATTTTCTTTTAGAAAAGCGAAGGAAACGTTGGCAACATACCGGTTGGAGGATTTCTTCTACGAGGTGCTCGAATTGGATCTGAATGAAGGGCTTCCAGTTCAAGACATTGTGGATGAGCTGTATGCCATGACGGGAGCCCCGACTGTACCACGAGTAAGTTTATCGTGGTTATAGCTACTATAAAGCTCGGCTATTTGTTTGTTGCGATGACAAATTGCTTTTTGGTGATGATTGACCACCCCCTTTTGAAATGCAATTTATTGTGGGTGTGTTCGTTGGATATTTCGGGATATTTGTATGGCGGGGCTCGTGTCCAATATTGTGTTTGTTTGTTGGGGAAAACCCGGGGCTGTTTTTGGCAATAACCTCTTCATGCGCTTTTACAGGTGTTCATCGGCGGGAAATTCGTTGGCGGAGGAGACGACACAGCTCGACTGTTCCGCGAGGGCAAGCTCGACACCCTGATCAACGAGGCGACCGCCGAACTTGCCGCGAAGCATGGGCGTGAGAAGATTTGAGTTTATTCCAACTTATTTATTTTGATAATAAACACTTTTTGCATGAGTAGAATTTGCGGGGCACTGTATCACAAGCATAGCACCCAGAGGTCCGCCTTCGAGAAGATCTTTTGTTTTTGGCGGGGAAGAATTGGGTCGACATGCTGGGCTGGTACCAGATTTCAAAATTTTACTAGGTTAGTAACCGGTTTTTACTACCCCGGTTAAAATTGAAACGAAACGAAATTTGGTACCAGCCCTGCCTATCCGCTTCGATGAAATATGGCTACAACTTGTACATGTCGGCCACCGCACAAAATTCAAAAAACGGTTCCTATAAGTGTAGGAGAAAGAATTTGAGTCTCGAAGATCGGGGAAGAGGATTCTCAACAGAAAGGGTGGCTGACAAGTAGCTCGCATTTTAGGTAGTCCCGGGACCAGGCGCGTAGGAGGGGAAGGGCAGAAGGGGCAGGCTGCCCCTACCGACATACGGCGTTCCCGAAAAAACCGTAAGGGTCCCCGCTGCCCGCTTCGAAATGTTGCTGTCCCTCCCGAAATTTGGGGTCAGCTACGCCCCTGGCAGGGACCGACAGCGGCAGCTGCTCGTCGCAGAAAGTTAAAAAAATGGAAAAGCTGTAATAAATAAACCTAATGTAATATTGGTTCCGGAGAAAACCTGTTGCTCAAAAACAGCTCTCAGATTTAATTAAGCTTTATCGAGTAACCAGGTGAAAATGAGCAAGGCGCGATGGCCGGGAACTAGAAAGCAGTACGTTCCATCTGTGAAACAATAAGAGCAAAACATTTGAGAGTACAAGCCAAATCAATGCAACACCCGAACGTTAAAGAATCGACAAGACATGAGAGGGGAGGGGAAAAAAGTCCAAGTATTAATAGGCGAGTTTGAATTTGCATCGCACGAGGTAGCGCAGGTGGATCTGGTTGACATCGTAGACAATGTACCTAAAGAAGAGGATTTGTTTTAAAACGAATGGTTACTCATTATATTGCAGCGCGTAAACCTTTTTATCGTGGGCGATTCGGGGACTCGGCTTGCCGACAGGGATCGTGTAACCGTCTGGATGAGCGAAATGCGTCGAGGCGTCGGGCACCGTCACTCCCTCACCTAAAGAAAAAGTGAAAAATATGTATTTAGCTCACCCATGACGGATTGCGCCTTCCGCTGTGCTACGGTTTTGGCCGAGTGTCCAACAGAATTTTGCTCCGGATGAATCTGAAATCGAAATAACGTTTTGTGGGATCAGAAAATGCATATCTAGCGCCTTCAGCAATGTTGTTTTACATCCGCTGCCAATGACCTTTTCGTGGATTCCGAATACGTTTCGCAAGTTTTCGAAAAGTTACAGCGCTTTTTCAGAAATTGGCACCAACAATCGGATTTTAACTTTTTATTCCGTTCAAAAAATTTGCTAAATACGTTTGAGAAACAATTGATAACCCATTTCCTGGTGGAACAAAAAGACGCGCGCCACACCTGCACCTGCCCAGGATAGGATAGATAACGCATGAAATTGCAGTCGATGTGAAAACACAATACAGATAGTCTGGTCGCCAAACTGCATTTCGAAATTCCTTACCTTTCCAAGGGCAACCTCTGCAAGGAGGAGCAGTCCTTCTCCGGTTTCGGTTCGACAATAGTTGGCCGACTTGGAAAACATGTCCGCAAAGTAGACGCCTTTGCCAAACATGTAGCCGGTCTGGAAAAGTGAAGTTGAGAGCCCAACTTTGGTACATACCACAGGCGCTTCCGGCGGGGCAATTCGCAGACCCTGCGACAAAATTCCACCGTAGTTCGGCACACCCGAGCCGTGCCAGAGCAGCATCCGGTTGCCCAATTCTTTGCGGAAACGCTCCGCCTCGCCGGAACGCTCAAGTCTGAGGATCTAAAAAAAGAGCTTCTTCAATAATGCCTGTCATACGTCAATTATTTCAACTTTAAGCTGCTGATGAGTCTGTCCGTGTGTCTTGGTGGCGTAATCTACCAGCCGTTTGTATTCGTCAGAATCCTTGTCAACAACCTGCAAAAATAGATTTCGTAAAGCTCCGATCAAAAAGGGAAATGTCGGATCAGGTCAATAAAAGATGCTCACCGTCATTTTGCAAGCCAATCGCTCATAATGCGTGTCGACGGGGTCACGTTCGACCACTTCCGGCTGCTGCTTCCTGCTCATCATCGAATACGCCTCCAGGATCTCGAGCAGCGACTCCAACATCACCGATTTTTTCTAAAAGGCGTTTCGAGGAGAGCAAAGGGCACAAAACCTGCACGCGCTTCAAGCTTTCGAGGAGCTCGAGCTTGTTGTGTGGGATGATGGAGTAGAAGCGATTCGAAGCGTCGATTATCTTGGCCTTCTGCTCGCAATTTGCCGCGTTGAACAACTAGAAATACTCGAATAGCCGTATACGAAGAGGAACAAGCCTCGGTGAGCTCCTGCAGAACGACGAAGGCTTTTGTGATCTGCGACTTGGACAGTTTTCCCAGCGGCATTTTCTTGATGTCGATCTGAAAAAAGTCATTAAAACGAAAAAAGCAGCTGCTCACATCGTATTCCTTGAGCGCTTGCTTGATGTTATCCACGTCAAAGATCATTTTCATTATGTCGATGATCGGTCGTGGGAGCAGGGAACGAGATCCGGGTGCGACGGATGTCTCGGCTACCTGAATTCGATGTCGTTAATTTTTTCGCCCAACTAAGAGCACAGAAAAAGGCTAAAATATCGAGCGTTTCAGCCGAATGAACAATAAAAACGACTAACCAATTCGCTGTTGTCCGTTTCAACAATGTTCATAAAACCAGCTTTCTTGCGGAAATATTTCCGGTCCTTCCAATCGTTCCCAGATTTGTCCTTGAAGTGGCTAAAAAAGTAGCAATAAAAACGAGGTTCTCCCTAAATAAGCAAACCTAATCTCAAAAAAAAACTCAAACCAACATTTCAAAACTGTCGACGGCCGTATTTAGGGTCCAAAACTCGTCTTCAACACAGCCGCCTTGCGTTGTACCGATTCGTCCCCACGAGCGGAATACATAGTACCTAAAAAGCCCTAGAAAAGCCGGTGAGAAATCCGCACTTTTCTTTCGTGTCGTGCTTCAGCAGCTGCAGTTTGTAGTAACTGTTCCGACCGGATGACATGTCAGCACTGCTGAGCACAGCATTGTAGAGAGAGCCTGAAAACGTTTCAACGGCCGCTGAGGAGTCCCTACCGTCTGGGTCGCGCACCACATGGCAAACTTGGGCATGCGTAAATTCAGCGTCAATCGTGGTACCATTCTTGACAAACGATTTGCCGGATGCTGAAAGAAATAGAGAGCCGAGTTGACTGGCTTACCGGTCGACTTGTGACCAGATTCCATATCGGCACACAGGATCTTCCGGGCTCCAGTGTGTCGGAAAGCTTTGGCGTCGCTGGAAAAGCTTAGAGTAGCGAAAGTCTATTCACCTGACAACTTTTCCGGCATGGTCAATGTAGAGGCGCTCTTTCATCTTCTGAAAAAATAATTCAATTGGGTCAGAAAAGGCGAAATAGGCAGCAAAGCTAGAATTTCACTTGCGGAAAGGGAATAAATTAGAGCCTAGACTCAGAAAACCAGACGTGAAATCGCTTCAAATACGTCGCTGAATTTACTTACGTTTATAGGAGCTTCGTTGATCAGCCAAGGCACAGCAATTCCCATCTCATTAGGCACACCGAACGGGATACGATCGGGCTGTCGAGTCGACTCATGGCACCTTGTCCATTCAGTGAGATGTCCCGTACAAACGTACATCTGTTGCGTGCTACTGAATTATATTAGATGAAAATTTCTCAAAAATTGCCCCCACCTGAACATATACTGTCCGGCCAGGCATGTCGGACAGCGTGTCGACCGGCCAAACAGTGCCGCATCGCAAAGCAGCTCCACCAACTAAATCTTCAAATAAAGAGGAACCAAAACGAAGCCCACCGCATCTTCGCCCTCAGCCTCTGGCTTGTCGAGAAAATTGGCTTCCTGCAGTGCGTTAAGCTGTTGCTTGGTGAAACGTTCCTTGAAGCCAGTGCGAAGCTCCTCGAGCAGGTTCGTTTGAATCTATAATTTTAAAAAGGTCAAGCTGCGCTATAAAGTTAAGACCTCGAGCTTATCCATCCTTTCCGCGCTTTCAGTTTTTTCGACAGGCGCTGGTCGCTTCTGGCCAGTCGGCAGCAGTGTTCCGGTTACACCATCGCTCTAAAAATAATTATTGTACAAAAAAACCACCAGGGAACTCATTTTCCTCCAAAAAATAGAAAAGCAAACTTGCTCAACGTGATCACGGACACCTCCAATCTCAAGATCCAGCCACCACCTGTGGCTTTCCGTCAAATCGTTGTACCCCTAAATGACAACAAGTAGGAAAACACAACCAAACATACGCTGATCTGGCCCGGCTGCCCATCATAAACGCCATTTGGGGTGAAAAGGCATTCGAAGTGGTAGAACCGGGCCTTCACACCAAACTTCATCACACCTTTTGCCACCAAGAGGTTGCAGCCGTGGCATTTTATGCTATAAAAAATGCCGGTAAAAGTAAGGGGTAGAAATCCAACCGATCTGTTTTGGCGTATTCCACTTTGATCATAGACATTTGGATGCCATCTTTGCCGATTCCGCTGTTCGAAGATCCGGGTCTCGTTGCGGCATCGTGTTCACTGATGCTTGCCCTGAAAACACGATATAATTTATCCATATCCTTCAAAATTTTCCTGTTGAATCACCATGTTGAGAGTTGGTGCGTACCTGATTCTCTCTTGATCCTCCCATTTCAGCCAATCAAAACCTCGAATTGAACGCTCGTTGATCTCGCCACCCTTCAGTGCCGTCCAAAAACATTTGTAGTGATGCCTAAGAAAAATTTTCATGGAAGAAGAAAAATCCCACCAAAAATCCTGCATCCCGTCAAAAAACTGGCTGGGTTCACGCACCGAGATTCGCAGAGCATCCTGGAACAATTCGTTGACCAGAACCGGAGCGAACCTGGCCGATCGGTTGTTTGCACTTCTTACAGGTGCTGCGATTCGTCTTTGCGTACTCGGCCCGGTAGGGCAATTCCACCAATTTCGCCGAGTTGTCCGGCTCGCTTCCCATATGGGTCTTTTAACCTGTAAATTGATAATTTACCACAATATGGGAGGAGAGAATCGTGGGAGAATCGGACATTGTTGCAGCAGACGAAGAATGGGGAAAATTTTCTTTTATGGTCCCCGTCCGAAAACTGGTTTTTCGTGTCGGAATCGATTCAGAATTGTTCGAAATGTGGTGTACAGTTGAAAAAAGGGTAGGACAGGTGTTTTTACTAGGAAATAAGCACTTTTTTATGAAAATTTGAGGACCATGAAATGGAGTACGGGGGACTGGATGTTATGGTCCTCGGCTGAAAACCATTTTTCTTGTCGGAAACTATCCAGAAATGTTTAAAATATCGTTTGCAGTTCAAAAAATCGTCGGAAGGAATTTTTTTTGAGATAAATTCATTTTTTCACGAAAATTTAAGGACCATAAAATGGGGTACGGGGGACTGAATTTTATGGTCCTCGGCTCAAAACCAATTTTCTTGTCGGAAACTATCCAGAAATGTTCAAACTTTCGTTTGTAGTTCAAAAAAATCGTCGGAAAGACCCTTATTAGCTTCAAATAATATTTTGTTACAAAAATTCATTCAACCCAATTTTAGTCCGGCGGCCTAGTCGCTTCGGATGGGAGCGAGCTCGTGCAGTATTTCGAAAGCGATGTACTATGCATTTCCAACAATAATCTATTGATTTGGTAAAGGAAAACGCTTTTCAGGTGAGGACCATAAACTTCAGTCCTCCGTACCCCATTTTGTGGTCCTCAAATTTTCATAACAAGTGCTTATTTCCTAGTAAAAACACCCGTCCGACCCTTTTTTCAACTCTACGCCGCATTTCGAACAATTTCAATCGATTCCGACACGAAAAACCACTTTTCGGAGGGGACAATAAAAGTAAATTTTCCCCATTCTTCGTCTGCCGCACCAATGTCCGATTCTCCCACGGTATACCAGAGGCATGCAACTATTTCGGTGCGGTTCGACAAAACATAAGTGTTTATTGAATCAGGGTCTCTTCCAAAGCTAGTCATGGTGTACTACATTCTGGCGGGGGCGGTAGAGAGCGTTGCACAAATCACGGGGGCAAGTAAAAAATTGAATGGGCCTACACGGTCAACGAACCGTCAGCTGCCTCCACGCCACAGGCAAGAGCATGGGGCGACATGAAAAGTTGTATAATAGGGACAGTAGCGGCAGCTACTGTCTCTAGCGTACAGAAATGCACAGAGAACAGCTGACGGTCGCGATAGCCCAACTTACGCGCACAGAGAGGTGGCCAAAAAAGGCATTTCGGTACAGGATACACCGTTTTCTGGGATTTTCCACCAAAAACATTCGTAGATCACAGGCGTGTCAATGGAAGGGCACTCGTCGAAAAGGGGAGGGGGGCATGAAGGGCTAGATGAAGGGAATTGGCAAGCAAATTACTGCGTTTACGAGGAAGATAGCTGAGACGTTGGTATCACAATGAGGGGAAGAAGACGGATAGATAACGATAAAATCTAGGTACTTGAGAATTGCGGGGCTGTTGAGAAAGGAATCTATTATGCAACACTGATAGTCAGGCTGATAACTAACTAGGCAAACTCGATTAATAGGACTTTTTTTAGGGGGGAGGCTAAGAACCGGGTGTAAGGACTTCCTTGCCGGTGCCTCTGACGAAAATGACACGCGGCAGGTTGTCGGAAAGCACCTCCAAGTAATGTATGTAGTCATCGAGCCCTGAAAAAGCGGGTTACTCTATATATATATAAACTTGCTGATGTAGCTTATTGGAAGAAAAGGTTCAAAGAAAAAAGCTAGCCTTTTTTGTATAACCTTCACGTCCAATCGGCGGCGGCAGGTTGAGCAGCACCCGCTGAGAATCCTCCTTCGAAGGTTCCGTGATCAGCTCGTTGAGGCGGATGGCCGTGTGCATTTTGTGAACTTTGTCCCTGTTCAGCGCGCACACCTTCTTCTTCTTCACGTCCTGCTTCTTATCGTGGTCGTTCAGTGCGGGAACGGCTAAAACGGGAGTAGATCGTTTGCACCGGAAATTAAAAGTCAACGCACCCTCATTCTCGTCGTCGTGCTTCTTCTCAGCCTCCCCGCTATCTTCAGTCTCGGCATCGGCCTCGCTGCTGCTGATCGTCCCCTTGCTGTTGACCTTCTCGCGTGCTTGCTGGTGCTCGGCGACCACCAAAAGCTAGAAAAATTCGCCTCCTCGATAAAAGGATACAAAAACTTACCGAAAAATACTGCCCCTCGCCCCGCTGAATCGAGCGCTGTTGCTGCATCTTGTGGATGAATATCGTACGCTCCTCCATCAACAGCGTCCGTTCAAAGGCATTCTTCGAGATTTGCGGATCGGCCAACTCGGCGATCTAGCAAAAGTTTAGAACACCCAAACAAAAGCTACAAGTATCTTCGTGTCGATCCGAAGTTGGTAAACGTACTTCTGCAAGTCTTGTTGCATGCGCGTGTTGTTGTCGGATTCTTGGGCGGTGGCGATGCGAAGTTTGCAGCCACGCCAAATCTGAAAGGCATTCCATAAGTTATTAAATACCGGCACCACAAAGCTGCATCTAAATACAATACCTTGTTCAGCTTCAGAAGATAAGCCATCAGGATACAGAGCCCTCCGACTTGCACAATCCAGTAAACGTCGATCTACCCCTAAAACGGAATGCTCCCAGAATACCTCAAGAGTGCCTACGTGAAGCTTGACAGCGGTCTGCATGTTCGGGAAGTTGATGATCCCCTGGCGACCAGCAGAGCCATTTCCATGGCCACCGCGGCGTGGAGCTTGTCGGTCAAGGTCTGGCATTCGCTGCCGGCTAGTTCGTGCTCTCCGCGATCATGCGTGGGCCAAGAAATGAGCATTGTGTCGGGCTTTAGGCCGCCGAGTCCAATTGACTGCACCAAGGTGCACATGAGGCCGATGATCTGAAAAAAAGGCATGATTGGACCGCGATCCCTGAAGCTCCTTACTTGATCTTCTCCATAAATGATAGCCTTGCTAAAACCGCGCAATCGCAGGTTGCCCATGTCGGCCTCCATACGGGCACTGATCTAACAAGAAAATGATTACGGTTAAGACGTTTCTCAAAATTACCTCATTTGTCCGTTTGCTGTCATCAACCGAAAACGGATTTCCGCGAATAAAGGACGCAACGATGCTCAAACCACGGCCGGCCTTCAGTTGTGATGCAAGGTTCAGCAGATTCATGTAACTAAAGGTATTTCGGAATCGACATTTGGGGGGGTTTTTCAAATCCCCTAAGCGGAACTTCTTGTAAACCCAAAAATTTTACCGCTCATGTTTGCGCCCGTAAAGGTGCCAGTGAAAGCCGGGAACCAGGTGGCGAGCAGGGCGAAGAAGGTGGTACGAACATCCTAAAAGAGCACGTTGCTTTTCATGCAGTCTAAAAATCACAGCTGGAAAACGTCAGTATTCTTGTCCGCTTGTGTGTTGACGGATGTGTAGAAAGCGTCGACATAGTTTGGCCCAAAGTTCTCTGCAAAGTGCCGATGAGAGCAAATCAGAGAAACGAACCCATGAAAGCCCCGCTGTACAGTCCGGGGAAGCCATTGATGCACCGCAGGCAGGGACGTAGCCAGAAAAAAATTTCGGGGGGGCCCCGAAAAATTTTTTCGAAAAACTCCAAAAAATTCACGAGAAAACAGCGCCGCAGGCGGAAAATTTTGGGAAAAGAGGCTACATAACTCTACAAATAGCAGGAAAAACGTGAAAAAAATAGCGCCGCAGGCAGCAAAATTTTTGAGAAAATAAAAATCATAAGGGTCCCCCCTTATGAAATTTTCGGGCCCCGGCCGATTTCGGGGGGCGGGCCCAGGGGGCCCACCTTACGCTACGTCCCTGACCGCAGGTTACCGCCAATCATTGCATCGCATCAGGAGGTGGGAGAGTTGCAGAAGGTTGTGTTCAGGATTTCGTTGCTATAAAAGCATATTAGGCACTTTTATACAGCTAACCTTTTGTTGTAGTAGAGGCACATATCCACAAAGGCGGCGCCGGGCGGGAGTACAACATCCGACTGTAGCAGTCGATCGTTCCGCATGCAAACACTAGGAAAATCCTCAACAATAAATAGGAACGTACTAGTGCCCAGCAGAAGGATTTAGAGTCTTTTCAACACCGCCGGCATAACAGAACAGATTGAGCAGATGACACAGATGAGAGTCACCTAAACCCGGGGTTAAGATCAAGCCCGGAAGCAAACTCACCGGCGCTAGCAGCTGAACGAACTTGACACCCATTGCGACGATGGCGAATTCGTTGAGAAGTAGAATAGTGGAGTCAAGCCGCAGGTTGTGCGTCAGCATCCCCCATGTGCCCGTATCGTGGTGCACGTCCCTGCCGCCGATCGCCAGATTCGGGAAGATATAGAGCTAACAAAAAGTATTTAAAAATCGCTAAACAATTACCAGCAAGATTTCGATCCCTCCTACCAAGTACATGCTGGTCGCGACAGTGTTGGCCAGGTAGAACAGAATCCCTGAGCATCAATAATTTGTTAAAATAGTGCTACTTACCGACGGCAGACCCGAATTCCGGCCCGAGATTCCTGGAAATCAAATAGTAAGCACCGCCAGATTCCATGACTCCGTTGGTGGCGATGGCCGAGATAGAGATGCAGGTGAGGAATGTCTAAAAAAAGATCTAGTTTAGTTTTTAAATACTTACACAACAGCAGCAAAGGGAACCATCAGGAATGTCTGTCCGCCCAGCTATGCCGACCGCCCTAGAGATACGAGATTTTCGAAGATTCAGGATTTACCAGAAAAGACGGATGAACCTCGTAACGCCCAGAATATGCTGGATAGTCGGCAAGTAGACACCCAGAATGACTCCGAAGTCGGCCTAAAATCAGGGTTTAAATCCAAAAAACTATCCTTGGCCCGCTTCTGCTGGTCACGCTCCGCGGGGCCGGGCGTGGTGAAGACGCCCAAGTAATTGGAGCCATATTGTCCTTGCGGTTCATCATAGAGGGCCAAGTTGTTCGTCTTGCCTTACTCCCAGGAGAAAAGTTCCCCTGAAAAATCAGGTGTTTATTTGCGTAAGGAAAAGCCAGGCGCATCGTGGCACCAAACTTTCCAAACCCTTGTGAGATTTTTTAGGTAACAGCGAAAAGTGATGAGCAAATTTCGAGAATGCTACGGTGTGGCGTGGCTGGCCTGTTCAAAAAGTATGCGAGTGGTAAGCCAAAATGGAAAGGCAATCCATAAAAGTAGACCGGTGGACCCAGTTTTTTGGTTTAAATGTGTTTTACTTAGTAAAACATTAAAAATTAAACTTTTATCATCAACTATAATAATTTTCTTGACGCGTCCGTCCGTCCGTCCGTCTGAAGCCGAATTCAACTCGAAGGGGAAAAGAGCTAGAGCTTAGCTCTCTTCGGATTCGGATAGAGCGTGGTCAGAAACCCCCAAACTGATAAAAAATTATGAAAAAGTTTTAGTTTAAATTATTAAAATTAACTTGAAAGTTTTTTCCTTAGTAAAAGGGGTGGGGGAGGAGGTTGGGGGGATTTTAGACATAGTGAGCCAGGTCGCGCGCGTTTCGTGGATGAAAATTTTCACGGGGGATTTCATTTCTTTTTCTCTCATTCCATCCGGTCGGTCGTTATTTTTGTTTTTTTTTAGGGGATTTTGGCTAGGGGAGGTATCTAAAGCCATCAGGAAGGTATTTAGGTAGTTTTTGAAGGGGATTTCAGCCATGGGGGGTATCTGAAGCCATCAGGAAGGTATTTAGGTAGTTTTTGAAGGGGATTTCAGCCATGGGGGGTATCTGAAGCCATCAGGAAGGTATTTAGGTAGTTTTTGAAGGGGATTTCAGCCATGGGGGGTATCTGAAGCCATCAGGAAGGTATTTAGGTAGTTTTTGAAGGGGATTTCAGCCATGGGGGGTATCTGAAGCCATCAGGAAGGTATTTAGGTAGTTTTTGAAGGGGATTTCAGCCATGGGGGGGTATCTGAAGCCATCAGGAAGGTATTTAGGTAGTTTTTGAAGGGGATTTCAGCCATGGGGGGTATCTGAAGCCATCAGGAAGGTATTTAGGTAGTTTTTGAAGGGGATTTCAGCCATGGGGGGTATCTGAAGCCATCAGGAAGGTATTTAGGTAGTTTTTGAAGGGGATTTCGGCTAGGGGAGGCATCTGTAGCCATTAGCGTCGGTATTGATAGAGCCTAGGGATGGATGTGATGGTGTATTACATGAAGGATAGCCCGAAGGCCAGATGGTTAAAGTCGCGAAGCGACTGGAACCATCTGGTTATAATATACTGTAATTAGTATTTTAGCTTAGCAGAGGGCACTATATAATGAAATTTAGCTTGTTGGGGTCCATATACTCATGTATCGGGGCTTTATCGCAGCTTTTTAACCCGGGTTTTGCTTCTTAATACATTTATTCAGGAAAATGCTTTATTTGAAACATATTCAGCTATTAGTTTAGTAATATTCTATTGTCCTACCGCCGCGTTCTTTTTATTTGAAACGTTATCTAACTCAATCTCCGTAGTTCTCACGCTTTTCGTTTGTTACAATAATTTTTTCCTGGTATTTCGTCCAACCTTTGAGTATTTCGTGGTTCTCATATTTTAGTAATATTGGTTAATACTTACAATAGCAACTATTCATATCGTAAAGCAGTAATATCCTAATCTCTAACGCTTTGTCTTATTACCAGACTCCGCTTCGCGACTTTTCAACCCTGGCCCCGTTTGGACAAATGAAACTGTAAACTTTGCATGATTCAGCCCCAATCAAGCTGACAAAAATGAAAATATTTTCTTCCATCCCGTTTTATAGTCTTCTTCTACTTCCGGTATACGCTAATTGTTTCCTACCAAAGAGCGTTCTCGAAAATTTAGAAAAACTTATTTTTAATATCGAAAATAGCGTATTTCGATAATTCTGTTATGCGTGCAGTCTTCGCAGAGCCATTACGCACCTAATGATGTATCATACGTACCCTAATAGTCATCCCCTATTGCGTTATCCTCCGGACATACAGACGGAAGTTGCATGCAAATCGACACACACACAGACACTACTTTTTTATATATAGTAGGATAGTAATTCTTGCCTTTGTATCACATATCCTTGAACTGGAAGTCGGTGTGTTTAATTTAAAGGTATATTCTCCATTACAGTCGGCGTTTTCGCTTTGGATAATCGTTTTTGCTGCTCGCTTGTTTGCTTAACTTGGCTTCTGAGCAGGGCTGGCCTAGGGGTAGCGCGGTTATGCATGTTATAAATCAAACGTGATTTTGTCATAAGGAAGTTATACGACTATAATGGGCTAACATACTTTAAAAACGGTGCCAATGCACTTGGGGGGGCAGTCTGGATTTTGACTACAAGACGCTCCAAATGCCATTTTTTGAAACTAGAAGCCTCAGGAAAAGCTAAGCTAAACCTAAGCCTAGGCTTACCTTCATGCAAACGAAGCCTGAGCTTAGCTTGAGACAAGCTAAGCTGAGCTCTAAGCTAGTCCATAAATGACCCCATTTTGACCTCGTAAGTTAATTTGAAGCTCAATATAAGCTTAGCTTAGGCTTAGCCTTAAGCCTAAGCATAAGCTAGGCTTTTAAAGCTAAGTTAAGCCTAGGCTTAAGCTGAAAACCAAGTAGCTTAAGCGGAGCGCCACGTAACCCCTTGCTACCAATTTTGGACTGCCCCCCCCAAACTGCAATCGCACCTTCAAACCTTCGTTAACCACCCACTAACTTCATATTTAAGGTCAAGTGATGCAGAAGCACGAACTACTACACATAAGGCGCGCAAAAAGACGCTAGTTATTGGCATGTTATTAAACTATCAATACTTGCTATTTGAAGCATTTCCCCATTAAATCCTACTATATATAAAAAAGTGGTGTATGGGTGTCTGTGCCACTTAGCATCCACTTCCGTATTGTTGTTCCAGTAGTATCTCCATAGGGGAAGAAGTTAGAAGTGTGCAGGAAATGACATTAGGTGCGTAATGGCCTTGCGATGACTGCACACGTATCCGATTTTTTAAAATTACCCATTTTCGATATTAAATTTAAGTTTTCGTGAAATCCTCTTTGTTAGGAAAAATTAGCATAGACCGGAAGTGGGGGGGGGGGGGTCGCCTATATAAAGGGGCGGCAGGGTTGTTTTTCATTTTTTTGTCATCGGTCCATTCATGACACCTATGCAAAGTGAAGAATAACAGCATAGACGGGGCCAGGGTTGAAAAGACGCAAAGCGGCTTTTCAAGCCTGGTGTAGTTTTAAATACTACGGACTAATAACAAAGTATTAAACGAGAAATAAATCAACATAATACACGAAAAGCGAAAGAATTACGGGGAGAGCGCGTAATTGGTAGCGAATATTGCAAACAAAGAACGCGAAGGTAGAACAGTACAGGGTGTCCCAATAAAAAGGCCACGCTGGCATTTCGCCATTTCAAATCTGTTCGATCTTTGATTTGCTTTTTATTTTATTATTTATTTAATTTTTACTATAACTCTAAAACTACTGTTCCGATCGGGCTGAAAGTTTCGGTGAACATTTTAAATTGCCTTCCGCAGCTCTGTTCAAAATTTCAAGTCGATCGGATTTGAAATGACAAAATGTCAGCGTGACGTTTTTTATTGGGACACCCTGTGTAACATAGCAAAAGTATATTAATAAAATCATCGCTAAATGAAAAAAACCGGGTTAAAATGTGCAATAAAGCCCCGACACATGGGTATATTGACCCCAACAAGCTAAATGTCATGATATAGTACCCTCTGTTAAGTTAAAATACTAATTACAGTATATTATAATAATAAAAGTTTAATTTATAATGATTTACTACGTAAAACACATTTAAACCAAAAAAACGGGGTCGACCGGTCTACCGGCCTACCGGTCTACTTTTATGAATTGCCTGTTGAAACCGGTCCTACCACCCAAATTTTTGGCCCGGCCCGGCCCCTTAAAATTGCCAGGCCTGTTCACAGGGGAACATCTGCGTCTAAATTCGCCCACTAATGGTAGCAACGGGCTCCCATCATAAAAAGATGATGAACCCCTGGTAGGGCCAACGCTCAACCCCCGCGGAGCGCTAGTCTCAACTTTAAATTGTTGCCAAAGACGGAATTAGACCAGTAATCCGCCAAGAAGATTTGGGTGTGGGAAGATTTGAGTACATTCCAAATTATTTATTTTGATAATAAACACATTTTTTGCGTGAGTAGAATTTGCGGGACGCTGTATCACAAGCATAGCACCAAGAGGTCCGATTTCGAGAAGATCTTTTGTTTTTGGAGAGAAAGAAATTAGTTTAGATTTGAACGAGTAGGGGGATCGAGTATAGAATGCGATTTGAACCGAATATTAGCGTAGAATCATAAACTTTGGCGGCGAGTTTGGCAAACGGGATATATAAGGAAGCGTGAGAGAGAGAATTTCACAAAAAAAAGGGGGGAAATTATTAGGGGAGGGATTGGCGAGAGGGGGCTAACTGAGACTATATATTTTCGGGGATGCAAGGAACAGGGGAGTACTAATGACGATTGCCTTGCATTTGACGAACCTTCATCGCCCGAATATGTAGCTTCTCCAAATCGGTGTCCTCGATTTCGATAGCGCACACCCAAAAGAATTTTTCCTTTTTTTCGTCATATCGATCGAACCTTCTTGACGAGCGTTTCCTCATCCGTCAATGTCCTCGGCAAGTTCTTCAGCCGAACGAGGATCGAATGCATATCCGGAGCCGACTTGCACTATAACGAAAATTTAAATTTTTAAGTTTAAAAATACCGCCTGACGATTTCCGAACGAGCCGTGCAGCAAAACCAAGGCCACCTTGAGAAGTACTTTCATACCTTAAAAATATTTCGAATTCAGAATGGTGTGTTGTGTGTACCTTCACATAGAAACATATCCCAGATGCGAAGAACGGTTGGCCAGGGCAGCGAGCGGCAATAGATGCACATAAACCATTCGATCATATAGAGCACCGGGCTCACATTTTGCTCCTTCTGAAGATTTTTCATTAATAAAATTCGAGGGTAAAGGGTACCAAGTGGCGATAGCAAGTCTTGGCCTTGTCTTTGAGGAGCTGGTTTAGCAGATCGCCATCAACTTGGACGGCTTCCTAAAGCGGAGATTGGGATTTAATAATAAAATCATTACCAATCCGGGGCTGTAATAACCGGGCAGATACTTGTGGCAAATTTGTACGAAGCAATAGAAAGCATCTCGTAGCGGCATGTGCATCAACAGAACCGAGGCAATAGGAGCCTAAATTTTTACATATTAATTGTAAGCTTAATCTACCTGTCCTTGACAATATCCTTCTTCCGGATGGAGCACTGTCCAGGCCTTTAGTAATTCGAAGAGATCTTCCTTTCTAAAATTCTTAATTTAAAAACGAACGATATCTTATTTCTTACCCTCCCTGCGCATATTTCCCTTCAGCTGCGAAGAGCTCATGCTCCGGGAATTGGCGGTTGAGGTCTTTATTGATTTCATCGATGTACTTCTCCTCGCCCGGCTGTCGCAACAAATACTGAAAAACCAATTTAATTTAATTATACGCTCTTTTACCTCAAAAACGAGCTTATTGTTCGAAACTTCCATCTGGAATTTCGCTCCAGACAGGTATTTCCAAACTCTTCCGCGAAGAGCTGGCGGAATTCCCTTCCGACATCGCGACTTGATCTTGTCGTACCTAAACGGGAATAAAGTTTAATTTGACTTAGGACTTTAATTTATTTAATTTTAAAGGATTTAATTTGATTTGACGTTGACCAACTTTTCGTCCATATAATGATGCCAATTCTCCAGCATCTCGATCCACTTCCGCTCCCGCTGATGCAGCTTGCTCATCTTTATCGTTGGACGATAACTTAAAACGGCTATGTATTCACCTTTGTGTAATTTTACTTATCGATTTGCTCAGACTTTCGGATGAAGCCAAACTGGTCAGTGGGTGGGAAGGTTGGGCCGATGCCGTCCGGATCTTCTTCCTGAAACACAAAACTAAAAGCGTGAATGAGCAAACCAGAAGGTCTTCCTCCCTGGAGTCGTGTTTTGTGGATGAAGAACCCTGTTCTGATCGGGTCTGAAAATGATTGTAGAGTTGTAAGAAGGGATAATACCTCTCCTGGGCGCTCGGGCCTTTGTTTCTTGTAGGGGAAGATGTCAACCTAAGGTATTTTAGTTATATGGTATACTTTATTCATATTATTGAATCAGCTGTTTGGGTTTGAAATCAAAAATTTAATTTTAATATACTCCTTTAATTTTAAGAATAAATTAAGGATTTTAATATTACCTCAGCGAGTGGTGTTGGGTCATTTGTAGATGAAGGAGAAGCCATCATTGGGTCTAAATTGTAATTATAAAAAATTTACCCTACTGTAAATGCATTACAATACAGTACATAGCGTCAACGATACCTGGATGTACATTTGAAGTCGAAGGCTCGTCATCCTCATCATGTTTCGGAGAAGCCAAGCCATTCTCCTCGGCCATCACCTGTAAAACTTCCGAGTCATTATTTACTCATTTTCTAGAATACGAATAAAGAATAACAAAACGCATTAATGACACATTTTCACTGTTTATCCGGTGGTTGTTAGAAATTGATGTTTGCTTCCGCTCGGCGCCTATACACATCGACATCGTGTGGGGATGTATGGGAAGGGAGCGCTGACTCAGCCCCCGCAATGAAAAAGCCCGTATCGGGCAGCAAAACAATGCCACGTCTGTCTGTATACAGTCTGCTGTATAAATAGCTGTGTATATATAGTGCGGAAATAATTAATTTAAAAAATTTATGCATCGACATAGATAAGTTGCGACCCGTGGGTATGGAAATGGAACAAGGAGAGCTCCTAGTTTTGATGGTGACACCCGGGGGGGCATTTTTTTCACTCGAGAGATCCGTCTCTGACCATTGGGTTCAGGTTTTCAAGTTTTTCTGGTTGTTTTAGGTAGTAACGGAATGAATGCGGCCGATGTGTTGTGGAACTAGAAGCTTGTTTTAGAGGTTTTCAGCCAAAATTTTGATAGATTTCAGCGACAGTTAATAGCTCCTATAAGCGGTTAATACTGTTTTTAATGGCTTGAACCTTTAGATAAAGCACTTTCGAATAAATTAAAGGGGGAAAGACAGCAGAATGAGTGGATCTCGGCAGGTTTTTCGTGGGTGGAGTTTCGGAGCTTGTTAGGGGGCATCAGTTGAAGCAGAAAGCGCTTGTGACAGGAATCTAAAAAAGGTGTTTTAAGGTATATTTTAACTGGCACTTACGTTAAAAATACCCGCGTGGCTGACTGGTATAAAACAATGGTGAAAACAATGATGTCTACTAAAAATGTGGTATTTTTGGAGAGTTTTTTCGCCAGCTTCTTACGTGTAATTGGAAGCTCACATCCTGGCCGGGCTCAATCCGAACGTGTTGGATTGTAGGTTGTTGGAAGTACATCTGCTGATTTCCGTAGAATAGGGGCTGAAAAATCATTTTTAGCGTTTCGGGATTTCTGTAATAATTCCGGTACTGGACTCTTAGCGGGGGGGGGGGGGGTTTCCAAATTTTTTCCAGTTATCGAGTGCCGCCCCTTATCAGGGAAATATAAATTGAGGTTTTTTATTAAAAGGTATGAAAAATGAGCAAAAACCCCAAAATTTTCGAATTTTAAACACATTTTTTAAAGTTTGTAACAATCAAAAAAACTACTAAAAACATTATGAAAATACGCTATTTAAGATTAACTGGTATGTATACGCGGGAAGGCAAAAAGTACCCCCCCCCCCGCTAACGGTCCAGTACCACCATCCCAGTGCTACATTCCAAAGCCACAATACGCTCATGCTCCACTAAAAACCCAAAAGTTCAGCCTCAAAAAAACGCACTGCCTGCGCGGGAGCAATGACAAACGGCGGGCTAGAGGCTGTAGAAGGAGCCGGAGGTGGTGCTCCGGCGGGTGGTTGATTTTGTTGGATTTGAGGTGGATGGGCGGGCTGCTGAAATACACATCACTGGGAAGCACATGCTGTTGCAATACACACCATCATACACTACGGTATACAATCGAAAAGAAGCAAATAGTTGGTGCTCATCGAATTTAAAAAGTTTTGACTTCTTGCTCAAAAATATCCTATGAGCACCAACTTCACCAAACAACCAAAAATAATTTTTATTAAGTTACCTGGGCTCCATTGGCTTGTGGGACCGGAGTTTGAGGTTGACTGGCGTGAGCTGGAGCTCCTGGGACAATTTTTAAACGGATAATGTGGTGACAATACCTGCGTAATGTTCCATGCCATTACCATTACGTTGTGGCTGGCTGGGGAAGCGTTGCGTAGTCCCTGAGGTCTGGACGTATTGCTAAAAACGCTTATAATATTAATTAACTTTACATTAATTTAATATTGTCATAATATTAATATTATTCCATATTTTTATAACATTTTTACCATTTGAGGCACAGTTCCCTGATAGTGCGACTGCGGGATGTAGCCGATTTGTTGGATCTGCTGTGTTTGAATCGGGAGCTAAATTCATTTTTAATAAATTTTTTGATAGTTAAAATTACCTGTTGTATAAATCCCTCCTGTCCTGCTTGAACTTGACCGCCCGGATACGCGGCCCCCGGGAAATATGTCGCAACCGGCACATTTTGGCCGACACCAGTCGGGTAGACCTGGGCATAGGGTCCCGGCACAAATACTGTAAATCCTCGGAAATGTGAGAATGGATGGATATTTTACCTGGTTGAGCTTGAGGTCGACCTTGGTGCTGACCACCCATTAGCGGCTGAGCACGAGGTTGCTGAGCGGCAGGTACGGTATACTGGGCAAAGGTTGGTGGGATAGTCTAGAATAAAAAATATGGTTATTTAAATTTTTATACCTGATAGGGTTGTGGCGGGACTCCAGCGTATTGATATAGAACTGGATTTTGTTGGATGATGCTGCTCGAGGGCTAAATTAAATAGATTATATTATTTTTTAAGACTATGTTACTTTCTAAGCCAAGCCGCAGCTAAGCCTAAGCTAAGCCTAAGCTAAGCCAAGCCTAAGCTAAGCCTAAGCTAAGCCTAAGCTAAGCCTAAGCTAAGCCTAAGCTAAGCCTAAGCTAAGCCTAAGCTAAGCCTAAGCTAAGCCTAAGCTAAGCCTTAGCTAAGCCTAAGCTATGCCTAAGCCTAAGCCAACATACCTGCATAGCATAGTTAGGAATTGTAGTCACAGAATGGGGACCACGAGCCGATCCAATCTGCACGACCTCAACAGCTTCCGGTTTCTTCGTCGGCACAAATGCAGCGGCATTCGGGTTGAAGGTGAACTTCTTCTCACTGTAACCCATTTAAGCATAAGCATTCTAAAGTAGTCCCACCTCTTCTTGGAGTCACCCTTCGCTTCTCCATCTCCCGATGCAGCCGATTCAGGGGTTTCTCGCTGCTCCGCGCCGTCAGTCTCGCCCTTCTGCAACATTTTTGGTGTAATAAGTAGTGGCCGGAGAATGAGTTTCCGGTATTTTCAGGTATGGATTGTTTGGTTGCTCACATTAATTCCCTCGGGTTGCGGGTGCCGTAAAATTTTGATTAGGATGGTCGGGAGTGGCTAATTGCAAACGGTCGCTTGGAAACGGTGTGGCTAATTTTTGGGGTTGGAGAGGGAGAGAGAGAGAGAGAGAGAGATAGTGAGCACCAACCTTATCCTCCTCTTTCGACGCAGACTCTTTAGCATCAGTTTTCGGAACTGGTGAGGGTTGATTGGAAGAGACCGGGGAGCTGACGAGGCCTTGAGGAGGGCCACGCGTCCAAGCGTTGGATGAAGTTGTAGCCGCTTGTTCTTCATTTCCCACCTAATTACGATATAATATAATAAAATCGAATAATAATTTATTTAATTTACCAGCCGCTTACAGCGGCTTCGCCGCTGCAAGCGGCTGGACTTCGGGCTACCCCCTTGCGCTCCCTCCTCATCGCCGAAACGCGCGCGACCTGGCTCACTATCTCCAAAATCACCCCAACCTCCGTCCCCCCACCCCTTTTACTAAGGAAATAACTTTCAAAGTTAATTTTAGTAATTTAAACTAAAACTTTTTGATAATTTTTTGATCAGTTTGGGGGTTTCTGACCACGCTCTATCCGAATCCGAAGAGACCTAAGCTCTAGCTCCTTTCCCCTTCGAGTTGAATCCGGGACACGACGGACGGACAGACAGACAGACAGACGGACGCCTCTACTTTTTTATTATAGTTGATAATTAACAAGCAAATACCTTTTCATCTTTTGTCGGACCATTGCCAAAAGTTTCACGCTCCGAAATAGAGGAGGTTGAGTTGCGGCTATCTGAAAAAAAGTTTTTTAACTTCCAGATACCTTTAAAAATATTTTAATGCCATTAACTTACCAGAATGATCCCGAGATTCATAACTATCCGCCGGATTCCTACGCGCCATCGGTTTCCGCTCATTCCCTTTAGACGGCCGCCCATTCCCGCGAAGCGCCTCTGCACGCTCGTTGTACTCAACGTTGGGACGATTGTTACGGCTTTAAAATATCGTAATTAATCTACAACCTGCTTCTTACTTCCACTTCTTAATATCGCGTTCCTCATCGTCATTTTCCAACATAGCTCGGTGCTAAAAAAATCAATATTAGTGGTTTTATATGCTTTCCCATACCTTGCTCGTATTGCTGGCCTCGATTTCGCGGGCTATTCTCTCGGCTCTAGCCAGGAGCTCGGGGTTTTCGCCGATTTCGACGCTAAATGTGGGTGTTTTCGGAGTTGTAGTTTGTAGGTTACTTCGTATATTGCTTGTGGCCTTCGACGTAGGTGCTCTGAACTCCAAGGACTCGGTTGGAGGCGAACATGGCATCTGGGCTCCATCCGGTACGACCGTCTTCATTTTTGAGCTAGAAATATGTTTAATAAAATTTGTATATTAGCTATTTCTGCCATCTCTCTCCGTTTTCACTCTC
Organism: Mesorhabditis spiculigera; assembly: GCA_958295435.1. NCBI lineage: Eukaryota > Metazoa > Nematoda > Chromadorea > Rhabditida > Rhabditidae > Mesorhabditis > Mesorhabditis spiculigera. The sequence goes on from CATQJA010002655.1 coordinate 729,207, forward strand.
TCTCCCTCTCTCTCTCCCTCCCTCTGTCTCTCTCTCTCTCTCTCTCTCTCTCTCGTGATATAGCTCTCGCGCGCTCTCTTTCTATAGCTCTATCTCACTCCATCCCTATCTCTCTCTCTCTCCCTCCCTCTGTCTCTCTCTCTCTCTCTCTCGTGGTATAGCTCTCGCGCGCTCTCTTTCTATAGCTCTATCTCACTCCCTCCCTATCTCGGTCTCTCTCTCTCTCGCTCTCTCTCTCTCTCTCTCTTATTCTTAACGATACCTTAAACCCATATAACTTACAGTAGTAGCCCTATTCGGCAATTCCTCATCATGCCCATTCCACTCCTCAAACTCCCGCTCAGCCACAGCCGCCTTTGAGCCATGATATTGAGCATCAGTCCGGAACACTAAATCACGTAACCAATCCAGCATAATCCTCCAATCTTACTTTTCTCAGTCTCAGTCTCCCATTTCGGAGCAAATGTCGTGGAGATGATGTCAATAAACGGGACGACCAATTGCTTGATCATATCCCCAGCTAGGGGGAGCAGATTGTCGCGATTTTCCTCGTTCACTTCATAGCAATGGATCAGCTTGATACCAGTTTCCTGAAGGTATAGATTTATTAAATCAATTTTAGTGATACTTACATCATATCCGTAGAACAGCCCGCGAAAGTATTTGCCATCTTTGTTTTGGATGATGGTTTCTTTTCCCTAAATTGAAGTTTAAGTAATGATTTTGTAAATTTTTAAAGTTTATATGGTACTGAAACTATTAAATTTAATTAGGTATATAAAACTTACCTTTGCTGCTTCCCAAATTGCCGAAATCTCTCTCGAGGCCATCGCTCTTCCGGAAGACTTTGCCCAGTTGAGTGGGGTTTGTCGGGGGGTTGGTCGTTCAAGTTTCCACCGGACTGGCCAGTGATACTGAAATTTAAATATATTTCTTATAACTCTATCAAAAAGTTTTGTGCTAAAAGGTAAAAATCAAATCATTAAATAAAAATTGTAATTAACAAATATATGACGTATTTTGCTAAAAGGGGAGTAAATATCGGACGCACGGTAATTAGCTAAAAAAGCAATAAGTGCAAGTTACGACTGTAAATTTGAATATAAGTACTTTTAATAAGAATGATAATATAGTCAGAATATTCTTAATCCCGTATCAAAAAAAATTCCAATATTTTTTATTCAAGGTAAGCCAATCTCGGACGCAAGGTAATTATAGCAAAAAAAGAAAAAAACAAGAGGATTTTAACACTGTGATTTGAATATAACTAATACTTGTAAAACGTAAATTAAATATTTAATCGAAAAGCTTAACTACCAATTTAAGAGTCATTTTCTTAAAGTTCAGTCAATATCGGAATTAAGGTAATTCAAGCAAGAAAGCCAAAACGGTAAGTTGAAAATTCGAATAAAACTAACACCTTTAAGATGTAGACTAAATAGGTATGTATAAATCGTAACTAACAAATTTAAGCGCTATTTTCTGACACCTTCGCAAATATAGGACGCAAGGCAGTTGAAGGAAAAACGGAAATTTTCAAATGCCAGGCGTTTTTTATGGAAATTAACATTTTTGAATGGGAAAATGAGTGATAGTGATGGGGTATCTGGGGGTGGGAACAGATGTGCGCGATTGTGTGTGGGCTGTGTGGGGTTAAGAGATTTGTGTTTGGTTGAGGTGGACCATGCCCGGCGGGCACCCCTAGGCAATAGCGTATTGATGGCGCCAGATGGGTACGGTAACTCCTGGGCCAAGGGCACGCTATAGGCGTCGGGGACAACTGGGGGTGGGCCAGCGGCTAAACTACGCGATGTGGGGTCGGTTTTTGAAGGAAAAATTTGATTAAAAAATGTAAAATAATGTCACAATGAAAGCACGAACGGGACAAGAAAATTAAGAAACTAAATTAAACTAAACTAGATTTATGAAATAATAAACTAAATTAAACTAAACTCACTAAGAACTTAAAACTGTACTTGAAAACTGTAAAACAATATTATGAGAAAAGCACGGGAAGCACAAAAACAATTAATAAACTAAACATGCTAATTTTCAAGCCTTTCCCGCGTCACTTTTTGAAGGATTAAGGAAAAGTGTACTTTGAAAACTCTTCACACCTGATAAGCCTAATTTGATATGAAAACGATGACAACGCGACGCCACAGGAATTTTTGAATTGAGCAACCGAAGGTGCTTGAGGAACCCTAGAAAACCGGAAGTAGCTTGTGTTACCGTCAAAATACAATTACCTAAGAAATCCAAAAATTCGCATTCACTCGGTAACTACTGTAATTTGTAACTTTCCAAAAATTCTGTAACGCCGCGTTTGACTACTGCCCTGAAAATGGCTTTAAAATTCAGCAATCGTCAGAAGGTAGTCAAATTCTATCGTAATTTTTGAAGAAAAAATCCGAGTTTATCGCTAAGCAAACCGATATCGTTGCTTTTCCCAAAACATCCTGCAAAGAATTCCCCCCATGGTTTTTGTTCCCCGAAGGCTCCAGACGGCTTATCAAATCTCGAAGGTGGGCGGCCGATTCATACGGAGTGGGTTGGGGTGAGTTATAGTAATCTAAAAAGTAAAGTGAGTAATTTTTCGGGAGTTTAAGGTGAGGGTAACCGGCTTGCGGTTCCGTTATAATCACTTTGTAATGGAAAATTCTTCAAGAGCAACTTACCGTAGTCGGGTTGATGCCGTTCGTCACTGTTCCTTTAAAATTCCACACGCGAACCGTCTTATACTACCAAATTTACTTATTTTTACAACTATGTTAAAGAATACCTTAGAGCTAGAAAGGATAGTACAGTAGCGGGATTTCTGAATTGTCTTCACTGTCTCTTTAAAAGTCATTGTTTTTAGGCGTTCTTAGGCTTAGCTTAGGCTTGTTTAGCTTAGGCTCAGGTTTAGGCTCTGCTTAGGCTGGGTTAGGCTTGGCTTAGGATTGACCTAGGCTTAACTTAGGCTTATCTTAGGCTTAGCTTAGGCATAAGTTCCGTTTTCCGCAGAGCGATCCATTGGCGCCCCCATACCTTCAAAGATGAATTTGTTTCCACCCACGTCATCTCTCCTATTTTTAATGCCTTCATTTCGAACGCATCCCAAAAAAGAATTAGAATTCCATGGCGTTGGCCCCACAGGTTCGGTGTCCCATCTTGCTGCGATCTATTTGTTTATGAAAGCTATGAATCACATTCTCCCGCCAGCTCTCACTCAGCCTGCCCCCAACCTCGCCCTCTTCTCCTTCAGACCTTTCCGACCCAACTGAAAACCTCTCTTTTTACTGCAAATATTCCGGGCCGATCGGTTCTGCAATATTTCACAATCCGTGGATCGGGTTGTTTCCATTTCCCTTGTTTCCCGCTGATTGTTTACCCGATTTTAGTGCGCAGGGTTTGGAAAGGGAAAGCTGTATTTCGGTAGTGATTCCTATTTTACGCCCCCTAACGCTTATCGGTGCTAATCAATCGTTTATGCGAAGTTTGGAAAGGGCCTGAAAAAACAGAGCTCGCCCAGCTGGGGGTCGAGTTTTGGAGTGTTTTGTTTGACTTGTCGGCCCTGGTTTTAGCGTTGATTTGGATCTCATTTTTTCGGGGCTACTTTTTAGTCTTGGCTGCGTTTTAGGGAACCCGCATCCCGTTATCAGAAATCGCCACCCCCGGAAAGGCCTTTTTGTTGGCCCGAGCGTGATTTGGGAGAGATAATTGGTCTTTCCGCGGAACGCCACATCATTTTTGGTAAAGGTTTTCGGTTTTTCCGTCTGATTGCTGTGATTTTTAAATTTTTAAATTAATTTTTTGGTACTTTTGCACTATCGGGCGTGTAGCGAAATTTTTTTGTATAGGTCTAGAAACACCCAGTAGCGCATCTTAATTGTGTCATTAGTAAAAGTAACTATTTTTAATGTGAAAAACTATCTTAAAACTTTTAAAATTCTTAAAAAGTGTAATTCTTAGCGAAAAATCGCATTTTTTGTATTTTTTTATGAAAATTTGTAAAGTATTTACGTTCGTAAGAATATATTTTATTAGTATTGTTTGAGTAAAATATGTATCAACTGGAAAACCACCTATGAAGTAAAAAATCGAAAAACCTTCAGAAACACTTTGCTATTTATATTCGGAAAAATTGGATCTTTCTGAAAACGCTGGTCCTACGCGACCACCCCCCCCCCCCACGGATAATGCAAAAGTTCTTAATTTGTCTTCCTTATTTTACATTTTAAACATTTTTTCCCTATATACCTTTAAGGCGTCTATGTTTCAATGCAAATCTACAGCGATGTAGACCCTTACGACGTGCCCGAGCCGTTCAGGGCGTGCGAGAGCATTTTTCGCGTCAAGGATTTTCAGGTTTAAACTTTAATCTAATCAGAATCTAGCTGATTTTTATAGTATGTAGAATGTATACCAAATATTACTACTCATGATACGCCTTGCGAATTATTGAAGGTATTTTTAAGCACATTAAAACAAGTAAAAATCCAATTTTAGGAGCTTCATCGAGCCAAAGATTTTCGAAAGTACTTCCTCGCCATATTGCCTATAATTTTCTCAATAATTGCATTAATATTAAATGCATCCTATTTAACGATTCACTTTTTAGTATTTCGACAAGAGAAATATTCGTAAGTTTGTTAGAAAATTAGACCATTTTTAATCGATAATTTAGATATCGAAAACGGGCCCTATTCCTGCTGTCACGAGCGATCTCATCTGTCACCGCGTTAATACTCTTTTACGTCGTTTTAATCGTCTGGAAATCCCATGGTTTCATCTACAGCTCTGTCACAATATTTATCATGGTTGGGTCGTTGGAGTTTTTGTCGATAACAGGTTAAATTTAAATTAAACTTTAAAAATAGGTAATTCAGGGACCTATGTGGTTTTAACGCTATTGTTATACACCGCCATTACCCGGCCGTTTATCTATAAAACGCAGATTAGAATGCGGCACTGTATTGCCGGGGTTATCACAATTTGGACCGTTTCGGTTGCTGCTTCGGTATGCAAATTTTAGGAGCTTTTGCATTGTCTGGGGGATATCAGAGGAAAAGCCACTTTTTCTCAGGATTTAATTCTTCTCCTAAAATATGGAGGCGTTTATAAACTTAGTTTTGCTATTCCTAAACGCAAAACTTTGCAAATTTTGTAAAAAAATACAGGAATATCGATTTTTCGACAAAAATACCGATTTTTGCAAAAAACGTCGATTTTTGAGAAAATCGAAAGTTTTTAGATTTTTTCCACTGGAATTCTAATTGGTTCTCCCCCCCGATAATGCAAAAGCACCTTTTATTCATTTAAATTTTCATATCCAATTTTCCAGATTTGCATTGGTATCTGGGGTGCTACGTTATTCTATCCAGAATCTGCCGCCGTCAGCTGTTCATTTGACTACTGTCAAAAACCGCTAGCTATCGGTATTGTAGTCATTTTTAACGTTAAAAGTTACCATGTTGTAGTTGTCCTGATCCTGTTAATATTTTCCTATACTACGGTACTGGTGCTATATTTCTTTTTAATATTACGTTTAAAACGACGTTCTTCAGCTGCGCATTTACAGGTAAGAAAAGTATTGATTTAATTTCTATCTACTTCAATTTTAATTTTTTTATACTTTTAAATACGCAAAATTAGTTAAATTTTCTAAAATTCAGCGATCCGCCTCGACCGGAAGCCAAAAATCCAGTTTACGGGCCCTAAATAGACTCGGCATGAACGTGGGGACGTTTGCGCTTGGCAACGTGCCCATTGTGGTTTGTAAAACGCATTTAAATCCAAAAAAAATTAATTTAGATAATTCTCCTAGTTGCCGTAATCAACCTAGAAAAACTATCATCATTAGGTGAGGGCAAAAAGGTAATTTCAAACCCCTTTAAAATTACCCAAATTTTTAGAGTCACTGTAAAACCTACCTAAATTCAAAGCTATTTGTTGAGGTTGAGATCCTGGCCAGTTGCGCGGCTATAATTTGGTATGAAAACCATTTTCGCTATTTTATTTGATTTTTAGGCTTTTCGCGATGATCCTGGACCCGGTGATCAACGTAATTTCCGACCCAAAAATGCTGGCCCTGCTAATAAGGGGCTTCAAGTACGTCAGAAGGAGGGTTTTGCGGAGGGAAAACGAGGAGAAGGATGACGTCAAGCAGGCCGAGAATAGCAGCCAGTGATGGAAAGAATTATAAAATAAATTTATTCTTTCTAAAGCGTGCCCTGGCAAGTAGAGATCTGTGGTAGAGACGACGGATAGCCTTTCGATCTGAAGGTCCGAGATTGGGATGTCCAAGTTTTCTAAAAATTGGATAAATCTCGGGTTCTTTGGCAATATCAGGGCGGGTCCAGATACTTTTTATTTTTGAACAATACTTCTAAAGTTTTTTCGTTTAGGACTAGTAAAAAGCCGTTGAGAAACACCCTTTCTATTTATATTCGAAAAATTTTCCCTTTAAACCCCCCCCGATAATACAAAAGAAGCAAATCTGGCTTTACTGTAACGGTATAATAGTGATAAATGTGGTAATATATTACCTGTAATAAATATTCATAATCGAATTCGATTTTCTGAGATGATGAAGCCCAAGAACATGGCCAATTTCATGGAGTAACACCTAAAAATCGTTGTTTTATATTTTTTAAGCTTAAAATTCTTATTTTAGAGATAGTTTGCAATGTAAACTATTGTAAAAACTCTTACTGTAGGCAAATGTAGTCGATCATCATTACTCCTCAACATCGTCCAAGACTAAAAAACGTGAAAAACTCGTTTAAAACACCTCATCAGCGTCCAAATGTACAATCCCGACTGGAGGATACCCCGAATGAGCAACGGTTCCGCCTGGACCATCAAAGGCTTCACCATCTCCTTAAATAACAAAAATTTTACATATTTAAGGATACGGTAACTACCATGATTCCCTCTAGCAAACGTGAATTCAATATCAATCCACCAGGGTTTACTGTAGTCATTTGGCAACAACCCAAACTTCTCATTCTCCTCTTCCGTAATTTCCACAAATACCATCCGACCTTTCAGAGCTAATGCCCATTCTGTCAATGCAGATTTTATCGCTCTCCTAAAGCAAAGTTCACGCTCCATCCCCATGCACAATTTGTTTACCTGACCGCCAAAGAATGGGCCGGTGATTTGATTAATCCCTGTGGATCTCGCAGGGTCCAAGTGAGAACGGATGAATGCCAGATTGACCTGCCTATTTCAAGAAACAGCTTACCCAAAACCAAAGCTCAAATTCACGTACTTCTTAGCCGGCTTAGCCCAGCTGCCGTGAGACCCCTATAAGCCGGAGGGGATTGTCAACGGGGATCAGAATGGAAAAACTGGCTACCTGGATTGGCCGAAAAATACAAGGAGGATTAGAACGGTCGAGAAAAACGGGGCTTCCTGGCTACGCTTCATACATCTAAAAAAATGGGGGTAAAAGGTTACAATAAAAGATTTTGGAGCGGAAATTTTGGTTCTGAAATTCGTAGAAAATATAAATATGGAGTTTTTAGGGTGAGGATCAGAACAGAAGCTAGTAGTTTGGCTAATAACGACCTAAATAAATGAAAATAGTGAAAATAGGGTGTAGAATTGAAAAATAAAATAATTGTACGCTCAAAACGTAATTGAGAAATACACAGAAAAATCAAATTTCATAATTGGGTCGTAACGGGCGGTGCGGCTAGGGAATCCCAAGTTTTTGTTTTCGAATAGTTGCATTGGGCTAGAGGTTGCTTGAAATATCACAATATTAGAATAGTAAACTAGATGTTTTAAATCGAGAATCGACCGGCCGCAAAATAGGTCCCAGAGGGTGTGGCCCTCCCCCCGAAAAGTCGATGCAAATTTTTGTCCGACCCGATCTACGCCTCTAAAAGAGGACAAGACCAGGTCTTCCAAAAATTAGCACCGACTTCCCGGAGGAAGGGTTTTTGCTTTTTATTGAGTGAGATTAGAAGGCTACACTGTGGAGTGGTCTTTCGCTCCGAACCTCAATCACAGGGGTGGTCCAGGCGGAGGGCGAGTCGGGACAGGGCGGGAAGCATCCGGAGAACGCACAGGCAGTAGCTCTCTGGGTCCTACTGCCCCAATAACACTCGTTTTTCATACTAACTATCAGGACACAATGCAGTTACTAGGATACTATAATTTATTACTTTTTAGAAGCTGAATTACACTAGAATAGGATAAAGCTAAATTTCGGCACTCGTAATGGATAAAAAAGCATACATTGTTCAAAAAATGCGTTTATTAATAAAGGAATTTGATCAATTTGTATGCCGAATATTTCCTAATAGAGTTTGGTCATGCCAAATATTGCAGATGCAACGTTTAAGAGCTAAAAACTATATTAAATAAAATCTAAGATAAAGATCTATGCCTAAAAATCAAAAAATTTCGGGTTTCTAAGGGCAAAAAATCAAAATAAAATTAGAAATCCGGACTAAATTATACCTCTAAAAGCGAAAATCGAAAGATTGACTGGAATTAGTGAATTAGAAGATAAAAAATCCCTCTAAAAATCAAGACTAATCTTAAAGAGATGGAAATATCATAGAGGCAAAAAATTTGATCAAGAAATACATTGAAAAAATTAAGATAACGGATTAAGATTAAATCGAAATCCCACTAACGAACTACATCAAAAAGTGAGGTATCTAAAGGCCTTAAGGCTTAGAGTTTAGGAATTCTTATAAGCGTCTAATTATAACCCCGAAATCCCGATCAACAGGGCAGCCAGCCAACAAACTAATGGCGTTGCGCAACTGGCAGAAAGAGGCCCGCCGAAAACGAGATTTTCCGGAGGCGTTTTTGAGGCCTTAAGGGAGGGATTCAGCCGGTTCTCGTGTCTTATCTCCATCCATCCCCCCCTCGCTAGCAAGCATTTTCACAGCCGTTTTTCCCGGTAGCCCTCCTCCTCCTCTTCATCTCAGCCTCCAATGGCAAGCCGGATTTGAAAAGGAAAGAAACGCGAGGCATCCAGTGAAATTTCGGGCTTGGCGGTTGGGTGTGTCTGGATGGGAGAATGCGATCCTTAATTCTTAAGACTAATAAAATATATACATTTATTCTGCACTAAATACTGTACAAGTTACAATCGACACGAATGGAATCGGAAGCAGAAGTAGAAAACGTACTAAAATGCCGTTGCCAACTACCGTAATTAGCGCTACCGTAGACTAGAAAAATCGAAGATAATTATATACATTTATTCTGCACTAAATACTGTACAAGTTACGTTCGAGTCGAGTGGAATCCAAGAAAAAAACAAAAAAGACTAAAATGCCGTTTCAATACCGTAATCAGAGCTACCGTATGCGACGAAGACGAAAGTCGAATAATAAATGACCAGCGCCCAAAACCCGCTTCGCGGGCCTTGGGCGCTGGAATGCGGCCTTTATATGAAAATTTTGACTTTCTGATAGCTCGGGTGCTGCGGACCCCCACCCCCGACCACAGGCGCGAGTGCAACTGGCAAGAATGAGGAAATTTGTATTTTTCGCATTATGCAAATTAGCCCTTAGGTACCCAAAAAATGAATAAAACCGGCTTTAACTTTGTAAACTTGTATTTTATCGAAATTCTGAAAACGCCATTGGAAACAGAAGGGTCGATTTCCCCAAGTGACGGAAAATTAGAGCATTTTATGCACGGGAAGGCCCTCAAATCGGGCCTTGAAAGTGACATCCACACACACACACAGTTACACGCCAAAATTATATAAGGTAGGATATATACACTTTATGATGCAGGGAATACTGTACAAGTTACGATCGAGTCGAATGGGATCGAAAAAGAATAAAACTCAAAATGCTGTTAACTACCGTAATCAGAGCTACAAGGTGCTAAGAAGACGAAAATTTGGGAAATCGGCACAATCCCGACAGACACAATACCGAAATCCAGAATCCTGGCTTGTCGGGACTTTGGCTGTCGGTATTTTGACTCGAAAATCCAATTAAAAACACAACAAAGCAAAGCAACTGTTGAAAATTTAAAATCTCGAGATATTAAATATGAAAGAGTGAGGTGTTAGTAAAAAAATCCCAATTAAAAAGTATGTTTCCAGCCGGTTCAACGATGAGGAATTTAGAACAACAGATAGGTGAAACAAATCAACAATAATTTACGATCTAAAAAGAGCTAAAACAATTCATAACTGAACAATTTTCATAAAACAAAAACAAAACAGTTATGGAAGCGGCTGCATCCCCTTGAGGCCGTCGACGTAGAACTTTTTGGCTGGCTCCCGTTTCTGCTTCCTCGACTTGTTCCGGCGCTGGTTCCACAGATCCGTCTTTTTGGGTCTGAAATAAACTCGAAATATTGATTTTAATTTACATAGTTTCTGCATTTAAAAATTTATAGCTTGTATTTTAAACTGACAGAGGAGGTGGCGGAGGCGGTCGAGGCGCCGACCTCGAAGCGGTCTCGGCGCTGGCGGCTGGTACCTGAAAGTTTAGTTTTTAGGTATATCAGGTATTTTGTTCTTACTATTATTTTCATTTTCTACTTCAATTTACTATACAAATGTTATCTAAAACTTACCGATGCTTCGGGTACGGTACGCTCGACTTTCGGCATTTTCTTAAAATACGCGTCGGCTGGTGGCAGCCGAGGATGGGAATGTGTGTACTCATGTCCCGAATACATTTTCGGTGGCGGTTTCGGCTTTTCCTCCACAGATTTCAGGGCTTCCCGCATCTCCCGAAAAGAGAGGCCCGAGCGATCCACTTGTTGCTTCGTCGGATCCACCCCGTTCGGCAACTTCTTTATCTGAAACTCCGGCGGAACAACTGGAGAACGTACTTTTAGGCCCCAAGCGTTTTGATTTTCCGGCTGAACCGGAAGTGGCCGAGTGGAGGATGGCTCATGAGGGGCATCATCGGCCTGTTCCTTCACGTCCTGGTTGGCGAGCCAATTTTCGTACAAGAGGCTCCTAATGTAAGCGTTTTGCTCTTCGAGGTATTTCTTAGTGAGGAGGGTGGATTGCAAGATGCGGGGTAATGGTGGGAGTTCATAGTTTTGCCCTTGGAATAGGTTTCTAACGTATTGTAGCGCTGGCTGAGGGGCTTTTGGGAGAGGAGCTTGACTGGAGGAGCATCTGCTGGGTTGCTTTGAGGACTCTGTTTCTGAAAAAAGGTTAATCTAAATCTAATAAAGTTATAGCCTCAAATAGATGAATATTTTCATATAATTTTAAAATACCTACCAGATTTCTCCGGTTTTTCATCTATTTTTTGTTTTACCGATGATTTTGGCCCGGTATGTTGACGGAGAACTAAAATTGTACATAGTCTTGCTAGTGAAAAAGGTAACAGCTGTGATAATAATCTTGAAAAATCGCGTATAGAACCTAAAAACACGTTTCTGCTCTCAAAAATTACCCTCTTTTCCAGATTTTTCCTCCATTTTACGTTTTACGATGCATCTCCAGCTACAAGAGCTTGACTGCAAGCTAAAAACAGATAATAACGCTTTGAAATTTACTCTCAAATCAATAATTAGCTTCAAAACGTCATAGAAAATCTGCAAAACACGCGTTTTACCCTAAACTTCTAAAGTTCAACGATCCTACCCTCTACAATCGCTTAAAAATAACTGTGCAAAAACTGCAGTTTTTCATCTGGCAGATCCGGCCTAAAATGAGAAAACGTTGGAAAGGGCGTGCAGGGGGATTTGAGGGATTTGAAGGATTTCATGGGTGACCGCCGGGGCTTCCGGAAATTGTGTTCGCAACTGTGGGTGTGGCGGGAAGTGGCTATATCCGCTCTCCCGCAGCCCTTCTTCCGGTAATTAGGGGTGGCCGCTGATCGGGAAACCCAAGAAAAAGACGAAAAATTGTAGCAAGCCGGCCCAGGCTCCCTCAATCACGCGATAAATGTGAAAAAATACGTAATTACGTGTTTTTACGAAAGCAATTTATCGCAAAACACCCGTAAGAATAGAAAGACTAGAAATCGGTAATGTCAAAATAGTTCTTAGTAATAATAATACAATTTCGACGCTTTTAACGTCTATAATAGTCTATGTTTACTCCATATTGGTTGATAAACCGGCGCCTGGAAGCGTGTGCGCTGGTTGATGATTCTTTTCGCGGCCGGAGCATCTGAAAATATAGAACTAACCTAATAGCTAAATCCGTACCCGGCGCAATGACCGTACTTCTTTGCTCCACGCATTGTGTGTTGTGACTGGTGGCGAAAGCTGCGTGTTTCCGGATCAGATGGGTTCTGCGGGACTAAAGGGCTTCAAAAATCTACACTTCTTTTTGGGACCTACGTATGGGCTTCCGATATTTTGGCCGCAAACCAGGCAAAGGCCCGGGTCGTGCCCACGACGGTTGGCTTGATGCGAGTATGACATATGGAAGGCAAGCACCTAAATAACGTCGCTGATCGATCTTTTATTGGCGTAGCAAAGCCGCATTCAACTTTCATTAGGGTAGAAAATCCGCATGTTTTTCTTATACGCGTAGATAAGCCGCAAAACCAAACCTGCAGACTTCCAAAAGTACGCCCGCAGAGCGGCTGCAAACATAGCATCGTTGTCACGTCACAATCATCACACTTTTCCAATCGTTCCTTAATCGACTCGTCGCTCATCGATTCTTGGGTGCACCTTCGAACGGACCGCTGAAAACTTTGCTTGCTAACGTTTTGCGTTTTGTTAGTAATAGCGTAAATTCTAGGCTCGAGATCATAATTTCTAGATACAAACCGCAACCGTTCCATTCTTTCCATATCGACCGGCAACCTCTCGAACATACTGTGTAGCCGAATCCGCGGACAATGGTGGTACCTCCTTGGGCGCTGGTCGCTCTATCAAGCGAATTGGAATGGTGTCCTGGAATTTGCTGGCGGTTTGTCGATGTTACCTTTCTTTTGTTCTTCAATTCGATAGCCTTCTGTGTTTCTGAGGGCGGTGGGACAGCCATTAGTCGAAATACTTCTTATCTATTATTTCCAAGCCTTTCGGCCGGGTGCTAACGCCTCCCCAACAAAGCGCCGCATGAGGACGTCAAGAGGAGCACGTGTACTGCCTCTATCTAAACCGGAACTTTAGCGCTGTGTGGTGCGAAGAACAGTTCCACCAGATCGGGTTGTTGAATAAAGTGTGATTGGGTTCCAAAGACCTTTTCAAACGCCGCAAAAAGCCTTTATAGAAAAGCAACTAAAGGCACGGTGAGCGGGTTGACGATGAGGAAGTGAATGCGTATATACAATCAATCAAAGGCACACAACCGCGATTTGACTATCACGTCACAAAGATGAAACTGGGGGTGAGTTAACGGGGGAGGCAAAAAAAGACAGACTTACGAGCGTGGACACGAGTGTCTTGGGGTTAAAGCCATGAATCACAGAATCGACTAGGAAATTAGTTTAAAAATGCTTGAAATATTGCTAGAAATGGAAGATTTAAGAAACGTTTAAACCTGCCCAGAAAGAAAACAGATTTGAGCTGTTAATAAGAGAGCGCGGAGCAGTTCGACATAAAGGGAATGCTGAACGTACTACTAATAGTTAGTAGAAATCTTCTAGGCTCGCCAGTTGCCACGGTTGGGTGGTGGTGGAAGGGCATCGAAGCTTTGGAACTTGAAACGGTCGAGCGGATGGGCGACACGGTGTGGTTGATAGCCGTTGTTTGATTCCTTCACCATTGTTGGCCGGTACTGCGTTTCATGTACAGCAGGCTGAAAAAAAAGGATGTATCTATGAAAAGAGAAGACGAAATTACCCGAGTGTGGGTTTGAAAGCCTTGCTTCGGCATACTGGCAATGCGGGGCGGTGGAGGTGGGACCATGTCAGACCGCTGTTGATAAGCGTTCGACGAAAAAGTCGGTGGAGCTGCAGCTGGGATGGGAGGTGGAGGCGGCGGTGCAGACGTCTTCTGGAAATATCAGGATTAAAAAACATAAAAATATGCTGTTTATTAAAAAATTTGCGCCGAGCGCTATAATACTTCGTCTATTTTCAGCGTTTGTGAGGCGATAGAGGGAAAGTTCTGAACAAAAAACGTCTTTCAGAAATTGCTGGCGGTAAAAGTATTAGTTAAAATTCCCTCTGAAACGATCGATGGCTGTTCTTTCGCCCCTATTAGCCAAATATCAGCTTTGAGAAACCATTCTAGAAGATAGTGATCGTTCAGCTATTCTAAAAAATCGGCCTCTGAGAATTTCAAGCTTCGCAGAATCAGCTGTCAAGTAATGAAACAGCTTTATCACCTAAAAACCGCACCCCGTCTAAGAACAGCTTAGTATCAATCCTATCTTTGCGCTAGCTGAAAGTTCTTAACGAATCCCATATTTCAGAAACTGCTGAATGCTAACGGTCTCAGGTAAAAATTGGATCTGAAAGATCGATGATGTTGATTTTTGGCCCTTCTTAACAAAATATAAACTATCAGAACCTTGCTAGAAGATCATGATCGTTCAGCAATTTCTGAAAGAACGGGCTTGTTCAGAGCCTGAAGCTCTATAGAATAAGCTATCTCACCTAGATAAACCGCTTATTACATTAAAAACCTTTTGTAAATAGCTCGGCGCCAATCGATTACGGTCCCGCTCTAATTTAGACGGAAACAATGACACGGCTAGAACTAGACAAAACGTTCGCCTGCCAAGCAATTTTGGTGTTTCCGGACATTAGACGAAAATTAAAAGCAACCCAAAACAAAAGTGCTATTGCACAAACTCTACCTGCTTTTGCTGCATAGGCTGTGGCGGAGGAGGGGGTGGTGGTGCTTGCGGGCGCATGTAGGCGTTCGTCCGAGCGACGGGCGGCTTGTCCAGGCCTTCCGAGCTTCCACTGCGTGCCATCAGCTCCGGAGTCGTTTCCCTGTTTGATGTCGGGCGAAGCGTGCGAAATTGGGGCCGTCCAGCCGGAGCTTCCGTTGCCGTAGGTTTGAACTGTAAAAACAGTTCTTATCAAAGAATGGATCAAAAGCTCCCGAAGAAAAGGCCTGAACGAACGAACCGGTGGTGGTGGAGTTGGAAGTGCCTTTGAAGCGGATGGCTGGGGCTTGGAGGATTGTGGAGGTACGCGGGGAACATCAAACTTTGCCGCTGCTGAAAAATAAATAGTATAGTGGTGATTATGATGACCAAATAAGTGATTTAGACAGCAAAAAGCTCACCATTGTTGAAATTATTGGCAGGTTTGACGGGAGCCATTGCCACGGGTGGCGGCTTCGGTGCAGCATTGAATTCGGGCCTCGTATTTGTACCTTCCAACTATAAAAATGGAGTGAAATCAAAACGCCATTATAATACCCTCTTCTGTCGCGCTTCGCTCGGCTTGGATGGCATGCCATTGCTGAAAAGGCCTCCCAGTCCCATCGGCGGGCCGCCTTTGCTTGGTCCATTCGAACCACCTAAATGAAGATAAAATCGAACCAAGAAAGGTATACAAACCTGGTGGTGACGGTCCTCGCCCGCCGCTTTCTGCATTGTTGCCACTGTTACTTGGTCCCTTCCCGGACACGAGCGGTGCTGAGCGATCGTTGGTTACTGTCTAAAAAGAAATGAATCTATTAATGCTTCAGACCTTCTTTAGCCGAGCTCCTCCGCGAATCTCTGACAACAGGGCGCCGCGCCCATCCCCGGAAGATGCCTTTGTTGGTGCCGCGGCCTAAAAAAGATACAGGTAAACAGTTATTGCAAAAGAAAATCCATTAGGAAGTTAAATCTAACCTTTGGTGGCCCAGGGGCCATCGGCGGCGGAGGAGGTGGAGGTGGGGGTGGCGGGGCCGGCATCTGGCAGGCTGAAAAAGTAAAATAAAAAGTTTATTGAACGAATTTAGCAATGTTAGAGCGGAAGGGTAAAGTTATAAACGGGAAAGTGACGAGGGGGGAGGCTATGAATAAGAGCCGCAACGCCGAAAGGGGCACGCGTCGCAATGCACTTCTCAAGTTGGGGTCACACCTTTATCATATGTTTTAGCGAGTCGGCGAACTTTATCTGATCTTTTTTGTGTTTTAAAATTGTTTAATTAATTTTAGAATGTTAGAAAAAAACAAACGCAGCGCTAATTTAACGGTTTTTGCTAAAAAATGGTCATGGAGAGCAAATTTTCGCGATTTACTTCTCAAAATACCGAGAATTTCTCTTTTTTTCCGTCGCATTTTCATATTCTAGGTTGTAATGTCTCTACCATTTATGAAAACCAAAGTTCCCTATTGGAAATAAGCTGTTTTCGCCCCAAATTGCCAAGGGTTTGAACGGTTTGTTGAATTAAAATGAAACAATACGAATAATTATCTTTTTTTTTGCCCCGGAACCTCCGTAGTCTAGCTTGTAGTCCTGCCGCGGTAGGACCGCTTATGAAAACAAAGGCCCCAGCAAACAATTCGGTTTTTTTCGCGAGTAATATACAAGGTTTTTTCGGGATTTATCTATTGTTTGCCCTTTCCTTACATTTCTTGGTTCTATACCGGCAGCGGGGATTTTTCCAGGAATCGGGGATTTTTCCGGGAATCGGGGATTTTTCCCGGAATAGGGGATTTTTGGGCAGGGATCACCGGAATCGGGGATTTTTGACGGAATAGGGGATTTTTCCCGGAATCGAGGATTTTTCCCGGGATCGGGGATTTTTAAAAACGGGAAAATTGGCCGAATTTTGGGGCAGTCGAAATCGGGCGCCGCGACACTTGCGCCCGACACTTGCGCCTGACATTTGCGCCGCGATACCGAGATTCAGCTACTTGAAGATGCAATTTTTCGCGCAGAGTATTCTGGTTAAAGAAACGATAGAAAGATGGTTTTGCGCTAGGAGTCACTCGATTTGGAGGGAAGGTAATTGCTACTGCTTCCGCTCTGCGACTAGAAAAAGGCTTCGTGCCACCCGGGGCCTAGTCGCTTCGGATGGGTGCGAGCTCGTACAGGGTTTCGAGATCGGGGCGCCCGAGGCGCGCGTAGCGGCCAGGCGCCCCGATTTCGAAAGAGTGGAGCGGCAGCCCATCCGAAGCGACGGCCCACCTTGCCTGACGCCTTTTAGGAGCGCTCCGAATTGGCCTTACTCACTTTCTGTCAGCTTTTAATGCAAAATACAGTAATTACATACAAAATTCGCGCGAAATACCAAATTCGCTACAGTTTAAATCAATATACGATCCGCGGCGCAAGTGCCGGGCGCAAGTGTCGCGGCGCAAGTGTCTGGGAGCCCCCCAAATCGCCAATTCAAAAATCCCCGATTTCGACTGCCCCAAAATTCGGCCAATTTTCCCGTTTTTAAAAATCCCCGATCCCGGGAAAAATCCTCGATTCCGGGAGAAATCCCCTATTCCGTCAAAAATCCCCGATTCCGGTGATCCCTGCCCAAAAATCCCCTATTCCGGGAAAAATCCCCGATTCGCGGAAAAATCCCCGATTCCTGGAAAAATCCCCGCTGCCGGTATAGAACCCATTTCTTCCCCCTTCAATGCATAAAATTAGACCCCGCTTCCACGAGGACCGCTGCAAGCAGGTCACCTGTTCGGAATTTCGCCGAAAGGGTGCTAAAAGGTGGGGCTTTTTGCTGTTCCACATTTTCAAGGCCGCGCGAGACTCTTGGGGCAACTCTCTGAACTCACCACTGCGCTTTTCGTCTCCACAGCTTCTCTGTGTTTATAATAAGCATCATTGCCCACCAATCAAACGCTCCTTTTTCGTCGCGCTGTTAATTTGTGTGCCAACCTGCCGGAATGTAGGTGCTTTTGGTGACAGGCGGTCATCGGGCGTGCCACTTGTCAGTTTGTTCGTTCTCTGCCGACTTTTTCATTGCCTTTCGCGCAGCCACCATGTGACGAGCATGAGGGGGGATACCTTTTATTAGGTGCATTGGACGCCGCGTGTGCGTTTGCTTCCCTGCTTTTTTTCCTGACGTTTTTTCTTGAAGCATATTTCCTTTTATGTCTTTTTTTTCCTGTCTTATTTCTTGCAAATCATCTTCAAATAGTGATTTTCTAGACGGCCGGCCCTAACTTGATGGTTGTCGGCGCCAGGACGTGCTTCCCGCTGGCCGGGGGGCTGATCCTCGGCATTTGCATGTCGATAATTCTCTTTCCTCCGGAAGGATTGGAGCCGAAATGCAAGACCGACACTCAAGCCAAGTATGACCTTTTGTAAAATACTGACCTTTGCTTTTTTAGCGAGCCGATCGACTCTAGTGAATTCTGGAAGGTCCGTTTGGAGCAGCCACCACCAGTCACAAAAAGCCAGGATCCACAGCCAAAGGTAAACACCGAATTTGGTTTTTAAAAGGTTTTATTAGGTGGTGAGGGCACGATTCGCTGCAACTGAGCTGGGAACTCGCGAGCGGCTAGCCGTGCTGATTCTAGCTGAATCTACACTTTCGGTTTCATTGAATGCTTCATTGGCGCGGCACGTTGAGCGGGTACGTTACCAGAAGACTTCTGTATATGAATCATATAGGTACACGTCTTTGCTGATGCTTCTCGTGTTGATTCCGAGCTGTCTGGATTCGCCAATCTGTCCCCATACCGAACGGAAGGCCAACACTCTCATGCGCCGATTCTGCAAGCCATCCAAAACTTGGTAACCATGATTTTTCATTATGATCACCAAGAGTTTAAGCGGAAACTCCCAGATGGAGGATATTAGGTAACAACCCCGTTGTGCTTGTTGCTTATTGTCAATGCCTTTTGAAGTTAGATGTGGTAATCGTGGTTGATTTAGTCGCTGCACGAGAAGTACGACTGGTTCCTGTTGGTCAAAGATTCTACCTACGTCAACCCGTTTCACCTGTATCGTTTCTTGAATCAGGTATCACCACCGACTAATGCCTATTTATCCAATTTAGGTTAACTGGAATGAACCGGTGCTGATTGGCTCGCCAACAGATAGTGGAAGCTGTCAACTTGATGCCGCAGTTTTGCTGTCGTTCCCCGCAATGAAACGATTGATAGAGTACGCGGGATTCTCCTTCTATATGCAACTTTTATTAGTAACCGAATACGGTGCCGGCCAATTGATACAACCCTGAGTGATGACGCCGCTTTCTCAATGTGTATTCAAGCAGCAACCAATTTGAACTGTCAAGAGAGCCTGAAGGTTTGTCCCACTTTCTTGCGTTAGGTGTATATTTCTTCTCAGGATGTCCCTTTCAACGTTTGGCGAACCCCATCCACCATGGCTCCTCACGATGCTGTAGCAACCTGGAAGAATGATGAACGGTTTAACGAATCGATCACAGTGACTCATTTGCTGTCTCAAACTGACGCACGGGCCCTCCACGATCACTTTGTCCGGTGTGTTGACCACGAATTTAGATTACTTATTTTATTTTAGGGTCGAAATGGACCTAATGTCGACAGACATCTCGGCACTGACTAATGAAGTTGGACAGCTGTTCGAAGATACGTCAGATGGACCTTCATGGCCGGTTGCTGTACCAAAATACTCGACACCTCCAAACAGATATCAAGTAAAAAGACTGCGAGAATCCAGAATGCCTTTCTTAGGTTGCCACATGGGAATTCTTCACGTTGAAGGACATCTTTCTCAACGAACCCAATCAGAATGTCCGCCCATTGGAGGGGAAGAACAAAGAAGACGTGGACGAGGTTGTCGCTGCCGCCCGATCTTACGTTGAGAATTCGGCTAGCGGTGATCAGCTTGAATACCTACATATGAGAAATGGCTACAGGTATCGGGTTCCCCACTGGGCCAGGAAATGAACTTTTTAGACTCTTTGACCCCGTTCGCGGAATGGACTACGTGATCGATTTGGTGTACAAGGAGCTGGATCGCAGTGATGACAATCTTGTTTCCAAGAGGGTAACTTTAATTCTTCTAGTTTTTACTTGCGCTTTTAGATTCATCTCTCGCGGCCGATCGCCTCTACCCAATTGGTGCAACAAGTGCCCTACGTGAAAGAAGATACTGATATTGTCATCGTGGTGCCGATCCAAAGCGAAGAAGAGGTATTGCCCGCTCGACGCTTATTGGCTAGGTTTGTTGTCTGATCTGATAGACTCCTTATCAATGTTTGATCATATCACGTTTCATATTCCTTTTGTAGGCACGCTCGACTCTGCGTGGCACCTGTTGAAGAGACACGCAAGACTCGGCTCGTCATTATTAGCGGTGAAGGAGTCGACCAGCGCAGCTACAGCTACATTAACAACGACATTGAAGAGTTGAAGCGGCGTTGTCAACGCAGCTCGCTTGAAGCAGTCCAATTGCCATCCAAAACAAAGGAACCGTTCGCTGCCCATGCCCTGGACGTGGCTGTTGATCATTTTGGCTCTGCCAGCATTTTCCTCGTCCTATCACCATACGCCGATGTCCAAAAAGAATTTTTCGATCGCACCCGCATCAACACGATTAAAAAGTATCAGGTGGGATTCTTGATGCCTGTTTTTACGTTCCTTTCTTAGGTGTTCTTCCCGATACCGTTCGTCGAATACCATCCAACGATTTCGGGAATGGATATCGGAGACAACGAAATCCATCATTCCAATGACGAGGCTAGAGATGCGGCTTTTGCTCGACTTCGTGAGGCCACCCCTCCAAAGCGCAAGAAGCCATTGCTCGTACAGAAGGTTTGCAAAGCGCATTTTGGTTTCAGAACGATCTCGTTTTAGGAACACGGCCGTTTCGACTCCCTCGATTTCACCGTGTTCTCTGTGTACGGCGAAGACTATGTACAGTTCAGGTAATTTGTCGATGATTGGCGGAAACTGATCTTTAGGGATAAACTGGAGGCGAATCGCATGGACCTTGTGACGTTATTCTTGAGCCAAAAGGACGTTCACATCCTCCGTGCTATTGAGCCAACCCTGAGACTCCGGTTCGTCTTACCCATTCAGCCCTTTTTATTGATTCTTTAGGTACCATGCTCGCGCTTGCCCGACAGAATTGGCTGAAGAAGATTTTGCTCGTTGTGTGGCCAGCCGTCGCGAGAATGTGGCAGGCAAGGATCAGCTTGCCAGGCTACTCTTCCACGATCACTAACGGATTTTCTATTTTTGTGCTTTAGGATTATCGAATTTTTCCCCCTTGTGAATGTGAACAACTGTGTGCTTTCTTCCCCTCCCTTGTGATCTTCATGATAATACATTTTTGATCTGTGATTGATGCATTTAGCGCGTTCCTTCCCACTTCTTGCCCTTTACTTGTCTACTTGCCATTTTCAACTTTGTGCTTGTCGATAAATCTGCCATTTGTCGGCAGTTTTCATTGCATGATTCTCTAAAACGGCAAACCCACAAAACAGCATGGTATTTCCAGGTGCACGAACAAATGACACCACCCCTCGGCGGCGGGTGGTGTCGTAAATTTTAGATGTCCGCAGGGTGGATTTATGGCGTGGTGTGGCGCAAGCATTGACCTTTGGGCCCTAATTGAACGCTGATCCCCCATTACACTGGCTAAACTGGCCGCGTGTATGGCGACGGATATAGAGTGTGAAAGCAAGAAGCTAGTGTCGAGTGATTCCATCAATGAGCTTTCAGGTGAGCCTTGATCCCTGTCCTATTTCTTCCAGGATCGGCATGCTGTAGTGGCTCGAGTTAAGAATCAAGCAAGTCTGGGATCTATGTTGAATCCAGCAAGCCCCTCTCTATAACAACAATGCCAACACAAGACGTAGCGCTGCTTTCGACCAAGGCCGGACCCTTGGAGCAATTTTTGCTAATTCGAGGCCGGCAATTAGAAAGCGGCGGCCATTCATCGTTGTCACTGGAGAGGGCAATCCCAAGCAGCGGGCCGCTTTTTTCGATGCATACATCGGCCGAACCTGTCAGCCCGTCAACGCAGTCGGTGGCTGGATGCATTTGGCCAGGTGGCTGAGCTGTCGGCGCCCCTCAATTTCCAACCGTCACCCGGCTAACTTTATAAGGTCTGCGCGTCGGAGATGCCTGCTGTAGGTTTCAACGTTGGTCTCACGATGTACCATTGATGTCCAATATAACTGGCATGTGAAGCTAACATCAGGAAGGTTTTAAAACTTTTATTTAATCTCACAAAAATACAGACAAATAAAATCGGCCTTTCGCCCTCCACAAATCTTCATCCACGCGCGCTAGAGGATGCCCTCATCGTCCGACGCGTCCAGATTAGGCTAAAAGGAAACGATTCAATAAAGTTTCAGACAAGTCCACTCACGTCGATGGGGTGCCTAATCTGGAGCGGGGCGATGAGGGCGGCCAGGTCGTCGGCGTCGTGGGCGGCCGCGTTGACGTCGGCGTCGGCCATGTGGTCGTTGGTGGGGGCCTAAATTTTGATTAAACCAGCCACACACGAGCGCCAGAGGGCGCGTAGACCAAATTTCGCAACAAAAAAACCGACCGGGTAGAAGTTTGCGGGGCAGTCCCCGCTTCCGTCTTGCTGCTGGGCCATTTTTTAGTTTCTGGCTGCAGAAATGACAATGATTGGTTGCGAGAATGAACAAGAACCTTATTCGAAGATACAAATCAAGGAATTTGCTAATGACGTGACTTAAGCTAGGGTTCTTTACAATCCTTTAGGTAGAAGCCCTATGGCGCACTATTGTCCAAGTTCCGGAGCGTGCTGTACTGTCTGCGCAAGCCGGCTTTGCGAACGTTTAGCGCACTGACGCGTAGCCGAGGGATTGTAGTGATGTATAGTCGCGTTCTTTTACAGAATTTTAGGTATTTGTGCCCAGCGGAAGTCCAAACGAGCGCAAAATAGTGATTCGAAGCGAGAGCGTCAACGTTTTGGAGCTGCGAGGCCAGTGTTTTCGCGTTTTGCGCGGACCAGATGCATCTTGCGCAAATGATGCTAGCGGCTGTCAATTAGGTGCTTTGCGTAGTGAAGTATGGCTAAGGGAGCGTTGTATCGATAGGATGAGTTATGCTCAAATGGTTTTATTCCAGATTACAGGAAACGAAGGGCCAGTGCGGCGTCAGTTGGTGGTTGTCGTAGCCGTAGTGTTGTTGTTGTCGTAGTCGTTGGCTCAGCCGCGCAATGCTTGGTTAAAAAAGTAATTTCTAGGGCAAAACCAGTAAATAATACAACAGGAACGCTAAGACAAAGTTGTAAAGAGAGGAAGACGCAATTCTAGGAAGAAGCGCGCTGTGATACCGTTTCTTCCCATTACTGAGATGAGCAGATTGAAGTTTTTTGACAAGATTTAGGTATTTTGCACAGAAGTAGTGTAGACGATCGCCAGGGAGTGTTTTCAAGCCAACGGGTCAACGATTTCGAGGAAATCAACTGAGAAGCCTCTGAAAGCTGATGGCATCGAACCTGGCGTTTGCGGGCACCAACGAGATGAATTTCTGCACAAATGATGACAGCTCCCGTCAATAAGATGGTTTGTGTAGTCAAGTATGACTAGGGTGCACTTGGTATTGATCATATGCGTCTTTTTCAAAAAATTTATTAGACAGATGAATTTAACATTTAAAAAAAATAAAAAAATCTCTAGTCCTGCTTGACGGCGACGCCGTAGTTGTTGTCGCAGCCGCCGACGTCCTCCTCGTTGTCCGACGCGTCGACATTCGGCTAAAAAGTGGCATTACATAGAAATCAGTAGGTATTTTCTATAATGAAAACCAAGAGGAAGTTCTAAAAGTAGGAAAACACAACTAGAAACATGGTTTTTTTTGCAGCGCGGACATTTTTTCGCTGTTTTGAGAGGAAAGCGGCGGAAGAAAGGAGAGAATCGCAAGAACTCACGTCAGCGGGATGGTGGAGGCGACGAGGAGGGCGTTGGCGCTGTTGCTGGTGCTGCTGGTGCTGTTGCTGAGCGGGCGGGGTGATGGCGATAACCTACAATTTAACAAAAGTTTTAGTGGAAAAGGCTGGCCCACCGATTCCTGGCTGTCCGTATCCAGAACGATGGTCGAGTGGCTGGTGTCAGAGGAGAGCACAATGTAGTCTTGCTCAGACATTTTCTGGAAACGAACGGGTTTTCTCGGGATTTTCTGGCAAAAGATGCGGCCGAAACTGAATATGTAGAATAAGTTTCGCAAAAGGTAAATAACAGCACAAGTCACATCTTAGAGCTGTTTATTGCGCAAGAAACGAGATTTAGCCCTTCGGTTGCTACACGTCTGAAACCTTTTAGGCACGACTTTTTAAATGCGTTGGAGGCAATGAGCTGCGAAGCCCCTGTTTTGGCGTTTTGCACGGATGAGATGCATTGGCGCAAATGATGCTATCGGCTGTCAAATAGATGCTGTGCTAGTGGAGTATGGCTAGGATGAGCCTTGACTGGATAAGATAAGGTATGCGTGAAAATGTTTTAGCCCAGATTATAGGAAACGCAAGGCCAGTGAGGAGTCAGGTGGTGATTGTCGTAGCCGTAGCGTTGTCGTTGTCGTAGCTGTAGAGGCTCAGCCGCGCAACGCTTGGTTAAAAAAGTAATTTCTAGGACAAACCCAGCAAGTATTGGCCATAATATAACCGGAACGCTACGTGGAAAGTTTTAAAGAGAGGAAGACGCAATCCCAAAGCGATACTTTTTCAGTGACGATGTTTTTGACGCCCTTTTGAGAGCAAAACTGCGGAAGCGAGCGTATAATCGAAAGAATTAACAGGACTAGCCGATACGCAGAAAACTTTGGTAAATAAGCAACGGGCGATTAAAACAAGGCGCTGTTCCTTGGGGAACAAGTAGGCTGTGAGACCCCTCATTTTATTGAGGTGAGCAAATTTCAGTTTTTTTTACAAAATTCAGGTATTTTGCACTGAACACTTGCAGACGATCTCCAAGAAGTAATTTCAAGCCAACGCATCAACTTTTTGCAGGAAATGAACTGAGAGGCCGCTGTTTTGACACATGATGTCGTCGAAGCTGGCATATTCGCCCACGAGCGAGATGAATTTCTACACAAATGATGAGAGCTGCCGTCAATTAGATGGTTTGTGTAGTCAAGTATAGCTCGGGTGTGTTTTGTATTGATCATACGCGTCTTAATCAACACTGTTTATTCAATTCAACTGTAACTTAAATTAACAACAAAAAAAACTGAAAGTTAGGGTGGCCGGGGGCCATGTCGTGAGCGCGCAGCTAAGGCTCGTCAGGCTCCTCCACATCACTCTCTTCAATGTTTGGCTGAAAAAGTCGAATTAAGATAAAACCGGTAGGTAAACCAACTTTTCTAAAGACCCAATTTTTGTAATATAAACTAGTACAGTTTCTAAGCTGTCTTTACTATTTCTAAACGTAAAAACCTTATAGATTTTCATCAAAAAATACAAAAGCGCTTTCTCGACTAAATATTTTTGTGTTTTAAATTGTTTTTCCACTTGAAAGATAGTTAAATTTTACTACCAGCTCAATTAAAACGCTTACTACGTGGGTATTTTTCTTTACCCGCTACCCCCCCGATAATGTTAAAACACCGTGGCGGAAAAGGGCAAAGAATCAGGAAAAACTCACGTCGACTTGATGTGGAGATGGATGGGCGGCCGAGGGTTGGTGAGCGAGCTCGGGCTCAATGACGATAACCTGCAAATTTGTTTCAAGGAAAATGGGCTTTAACGCACCGACTGGTCCGAGTCAGAGATGACAATTGTCGATATGTCGGAGTCGGAAGTCTCTGAATCACTGCCGATGGTCAAGTACACGGGCGACGGCATATTTCTGAAAATGAATAAATTTTGAGTAAAATAAAATGCGATCCAAAGCGGAACAGTTCGAAGCATTTGCAAATAAGCAACATCAGTAACAATCAGGGACGTAGCGTAATACAGGCCCCGGGGGGGCCGGGGCCCCCCCCGAAATCGGCCGGGGCCCGAAAATTTCATAAGGGGGGACCCTTATGATTTTTATTTTCTCAAAAATTTTGCTGCCTGCGGCGCTATTTTTTCACGTTTTTACGGCTATTTGTAGAGCTATGCAACCTTCTTTTCAAAAATTTTTGCCTGCGGCGCTGTTTTTTCGGCTATGTTTTGAGTTTTTTGGAAAAATTTTTTGGGGGCCCCCCCCCCGAAATTTTTTTTCTGGCTACGCCCCTGGTAACAATTTAGCCGTGTTTTTAGGGAAGAAACGGGCATAATACACTATGCGCCATCGCGGTGTTCCTCAATAATTCGGAATTAGTACGCGGAGCTGCTATGCATGCTACTGTCCATGGACGGTGTGACTCGTATTTTCCAAGCGAAATCCCAATTTTCGTGGTTCTATCAACCGCATAGCGCGTAATTTTGGTTTAGATAAATCGAAAGACAAATTCGAAGAAACCGGTTGAAAAATTGCCCATTTGATTTTAAGAAGCGGAATTCAAAACTCGACTCTGGGACTTGTTTTTGCAATAAGGCTTTGAAGTTCATTACTTGCATTAAATGTTTCTGACTAACTTTGAAGGGCTCTGGGTCAATATCTAGGTTTTCTGACTCGTTTTTCACAAGATTTTAGGTATTTTGCACCGACGAAGCGCAGGTGATCATCAAGTAGTGCCAAGCCGGCGCGCCAATTTTGGAGGAACTGCTGTAGGGCCGCTGTTTTGCGGCGTGATGGCGTCGGAAGCTGGCATCTAGCAGGTATGAATTTTGACAAATTCCTGCGGGCTGCTGTCAATTATATGGCCTGTGTAGTCAAGTAAGGCTCGGGTGCGCTTTGTGTATCGAGCAATATTATTTATTACAAAGAATCTTTATTACTGAAGTCCCAATTCCATGATAAAAAAGAATTTAGATCGGCGGCTTGTTGTCGTCGTCGTGGCCGTTGTGGTGGTGGTGGTGGTGGTGGTGGTGGTTGTCGTTGTGGTTGTCGTGGCCGCCGAGATCCGTCTCCTCGTCGGCGCTCAGGTCGAGATTGATCTAAAAAGTGGCATTGCATCAAATCAGTAGGCATTTGCTATAATGAAAATCACGAGAAAAGTTCTAAAGATGGGAAAACACAACTAGAAACATTGGTTTTTTTCAGCGCGCACGGAAGAACGGGAGCGAAACTCACGTCGCCCGGGTGGTGGCGGCGAGCCTGAAGCGGGCGCTGCTGCTGCTGCTGCTGGTGGTGGTGGTGCTGTTGCTGCGTCGGTTGCTGTTGCTGCCGACGGGGGCGCGGCGGCGGCGGCGACAAAACAGTCACCTTCAATTTTGACAAAAATTTTAGCAAAAAAATGCTTTGACCTACCGATGAGTCGCTCGACACCGTGATGGTGCTGTGGTCAGACGAGAGGATAATACAGTCCTCTGAAGACATGATGCTGTAAATGAACGGGTTTTCTAGAGATTTTGTGCCAAAAGATGCGACCGGAACTGAATATGCAGAACAAGTTTCGTAAATGGTAAATTTCAGAGTCGTAACTTAGCGCTGGTTATTGCCGGAAGAAACGAGGTGTAGATGCTTCAGATTCTCGAGTTGTTTCTCACCTAACCGTTTAGGCACGGCTTTTCAAACTTAGAAATGGCGAAAAAAGCAGCAAACTCTGTGTCGAGCACAAGTTTTAGCTCCTGATTTTCTATTTTAACCTTTTCAGTCAACAACGTGCTTGTCGTAATGCCCGGAAGAGGTCAGCCGCGACCCGAACGCGTCGCGTGAGGTTCGGAATTCGACGTTAAAGCATCGTAGGTGCGTTGTAGATAGATTCTGAGCGTTTTTGGAAGGATTACGACGCAGACTTTTCAGGATTAATTATGCGTATCGACCAACATCTTATATCGGAGCGTTGAAACGAAAAAGTGGGGGCCAGCCATCGAAGGGCCCCGCTATACCCAATGCGCCAGATAACTCAATGGTTGCGTTCTTGCGCGCCGTGCACAAGACCCGGGTTCGGATCCTGCCCGCGTAAAATCTTTTTGCTTTTTTGTCAAAAGCTGCGTCTACAAGAGTTTTACACGTTTCAGTTTCTACCATACCAAATTGAAGCGTTTTTGGATCTGCAAACTATTCTTTCGAATCGTTATGTCTTAATCAGGCATTTCCCATAGCCTAATGGCTGCATTTCGCGCGCCGCGCACAACATCCGCGTTCGGATCCCGCCCGGGGAAAACTTTTTTATCAAAAGCAAGGCTTTGACTGTTTTTACGGGTTACCTGCCACAATATTAAGGCACCATCTTACTGTAATCTAAAACCCGATTTTTCTAGCAGTCGCACTTTTCTCTCTTGAACGCCGCGCACAAGATCCGGGGTCGGACCCTGCCCGCAGAAAATTTTTTTTTGCCAGAGGCCAGGATTTTACTGTTATTATATGCTTCGCAGCGAAAATGCCAAATCCAGCTTTTACCCCCTCCTAAACGCTTTTTCCATTATCCGTCGATTTTTGGCACCCTGTTCACCCATAACCAATTATTCATCGGGGGTGTTATACGTTAGCTATGCGGGGTGGGTGAAATCAATCAGTGTTTTCCTCACCCGGCGCCGGAGTGCCGAGATGCATGAGTGTGTCTGGGCGATGTGGCTGAGATCGAGCAGTTGGGGGATGGGCAAAAGGGGAAGGGGGAGGGCTGTCTCAAAAGAGAGAGAGAGAGAGAGAGAGAGAGAGAGAAAGAGAGAGAGAGAGCGAGAGTGAGAGAGAAGGAGCATTAGCAAAGTGGGAGGTGTCTATTTAGGTGGTTATGGTAGTCGTACGAATCAGGGGGTCGAGGGGGCGGGGCTTGGGCTTTGGAGGGTTGGGGGAAGGGCGATGGGGGCAACGCATGGCTGATAGTCATTTGGAGTGCCCCGTCGTGTGATTTATTAGGTGCCGCCCGGGGGGAGGAGGGCCCTCTTCTTCTAACCACTTCACCCATCATTATCCACCATCATTTACGCTAATTGGTGTCATCAAAACAGCGAATTGTTGCTGATATTTGGGTGGATTGTTGCTGCTAGCTACAGATTTTAGGGATTTTTAACACTACTAATGCGGGGTTTGAAGTTTAGATGTTCTTAATCCGCAATTTTTTATATTTCTAGCTAGTTAATTTAGTTTAATTGGCTATTTTGTACACAGTAGGCGGATTTTAGACATTTCCTGCAGATATTTTGCCTTTCAAATGGTTTTGATCTTTAATTTGACACTGAAAAAAGGCTCTTTTGACAATTTTATAGCATTTTCAACGCTTTTGTGCTTGTTAATTTAGCTAGCGAATTACACTACTATTTAAAAAATGTTCTAAAACAAATTTTAGCGCTTTTCCGCGTTAGCAATTCTCTCTAAGAAGAATTACCTCTGAAAATTCACTGCCCTTTTCAATCTGATTTTTTCTATTTCCCCCATAAATCTCCGTTTTTTTCCAGATGAGTTGTGCCGATAGCTATTCCGGTTATTACCCGCCGGACTGGCCGTACGGTTATTCCAACGGCAATGTTCAGCCACCACCTCCATACCCCAGTCCGCCGTCAGGTAGATGATCAGAAAAATGTTAGAAGGATCTTTAAACGAGCCATTAAAATATTTTTACAACATTAATTTTCAGGATCAGAAGCCTGGCTGCCAAATTCGCATTTCCCGCCGCAGGGCGCTTCGGGCAACTTGGCGCCCCTTGCCAATACTTATAAATGGATGCATACAAAGCGGACGGTGAAGCCAGGTAGGTTATAAGAATTAAATAAGTCGTTATTAAATGCTTTTAAAGTAATCTCTCGATTATTTTTACCGCTTTTTTACCGCTACATCTCTCAAATTCAGAATATTCCTTTTTTTACGGGCCATAAAAATGTATATCAAATATTTTGATTAATTTATCTCTCTCTCTCTCTCTCTCTCTCTCTCTCTCTCTCTCTTTCTCTCTCTCCCTTCCATGTTCAGTTGTTTCCCATGCCGATCGTCCTTTGATAAATCGGTGCCGATGCATCTTGTGACCAACCCCCGGGCCCCCGAATTTGCATTTTGGCCGCTTGGGCAGTCTGTTCATTTGTCAGTCTCCCATGGGGGCTGATCAAGTGACTGGGAACCAGCCTTGTCCACTCTATTGTTTCACTAATTCGTTGTCGTTGGGAAATTTTTCAACTAAAAACCGCGTGTTTTCGAGAGCTAGGTATATGCCTAAAAATTGTTGGAACTCAGTATTTGGATTCCACTAGGATCCAGCTATCATTAATGCATAAAGCCAGTTGCTAAAGGGATTCCCAAGGCATAATTTTGCATTTTTGACCATGGAATCTTTCCAAAATTTGCGACCATAAAAAGTAGTTGCGTACGTTGCTAGCTTTTCACGTCTGGCGTAATTTTGTACTTTTGCCACATTTTTATAGCAGTAGCATAACAATAGAAAAAAAAATGCCATGGCGTAATTTATTCCGACCCGTTCAAGCTGGTCAAGGAAATCCACTTTACTTGTTACGGCGTCACCCCATAGACAACAAAATAAATGTTCATGCTTGGTTCATGCTTGTGCTCATGCTCCTGCTCTTTCGGCCTCGGCCTCCTGAGCATCACCTAAATCTACCCATTATCAGTCAGCTGAAAACTCCATTTCATTCCTATTTCCACCCCAAACCCATATAAATTATCAGCCAATCCCATTAATTAATGTTGTGGGGCAGCCGGGTGTTAGAGAGAGAGAGAGAGAGAGAGAGAGAGAGAGCGAGAGTGAGAGAGTATCTGAGAAGCAGAGGGGTTGTAAAACCGGCAGGAAGCGGAGAGGGCCTGGGCTAAACGGTGTGGTGGAAGTGAATGGGCCGGTTGGGGGGGTCTCTACCAGGTGATCGATG
Organism: Mesorhabditis spiculigera; assembly: GCA_958295435.1. NCBI lineage: Eukaryota > Metazoa > Nematoda > Chromadorea > Rhabditida > Rhabditidae > Mesorhabditis > Mesorhabditis spiculigera. The sequence continues at coordinate 759,761 of CATQJA010002655.1, forward strand.
ATGATTGGAGGCCCAGGTGACGTGCCGAGTGGCCTCGTGTGTCCTCCACCTTTTCGGGGGTCTTTTTCAAGGAGGTACACCTGGAATTCCGACAGGCTCAATTTGGTAGGGGACAGTTTGGGGCGTGGAGCAGGTTTTTGAATGAGTGTAAGGTTTAAATAAATATCAGAAGCTTGGGAATAGTGAAATAAGTTTGGAAATTAGGTTATTAGTCTAAATTTTGATGAATAGGCGTTTTTACACGCTTTTTTGAGCCTTCCAAGTGTCTTAAATTTGAGCTTGTCAGTATTGGCGTAGGTTTAGGCTTAGGCTTGGCCTACGCTTAGCCTTTGCTTGGACTTAGCTAAGGCTTAGCTTTGTCTCAGACTTGCGGTTTCTGCTTAACTTATGCTTACTAAGCGCTTAGCTTAGGTTTCTGGCTTAGCTCAGGCTCAGCTTTATAAGCTTCGAATCCAAATCCCTGCTTCCGGAAGCATTTTTCTCTATGAATTGAGAAGATCTTGACTTCACAAGCCCTTTAATAAGCCCATAGCTCTTCCTTTTCTCCTCCAGAACACACCGATTCCGCTCCCAAATAACAGCCCATCCTTCATTGTCACGCCAAAAACTTCGACATCCCCCTCCCGCTCCCAGCTTTTGAGCAGGACCACCCAGCTGGTCCTCCCCACCCCGCTTTCGGCCTCCCCCCACTTTATTCACCGGCTTATGCCCCCCGAGCCATTGGATGAGTAGTCCAGAATGGAACATGGAGAAGGGCACCCACACACCGGGATGCGCAACTGAGAGAAAAGGGGGTTTTGAAGGCAAGCAACGGCGCTACCGTATCCATTTCAAAAGAAGAGCGCCCTCCTCTCCCCCCTTTTCCTCTTGATTGACACCTCGGTGAGCACGGGCCCGGGGAAACCCAGGGGAACCGACCGACCTCCAACACGCTATCATCTGGTCCGGCCCATCTCCTTCACTCCGCACCGGGTGGCGGCGCTGAACCATACCCAAAAAAGGCTGGGAGTGGGAGTGATTGAGTGAATTTAGGGTTTTTTGATAGGGTAGATGGCAAAGGAACCTAGGCTTGAATATAGGTGCATTTTAATAGCTCGAAAACATGCTCAGATCGTCTTCCGAAACTCCAAAACTCAGAAATACGTCAAACAGAGGCTGGGGTGTCGAGACTTGTAGAACTCGATCTTTTGATAGTGCAGTAGATTCCACAAGGCTTCTTAAACAGTGCAGCGCATCTTAGAACCAAGCCAAGATGTAAATAAATTTTTTAACCTAAAAAAACTTTTTTGCCGAAATTTTCGAATTAAAAGCTCCAGTTTGACTCGTACCTCTCTTTTTTCAGAGAAAACCAGGGTTGAAAAGCCGCTTCGCGACTTTTCAACCCTGGCCCCGTCTGACCCCGTTTTATCCTTCACTTTGCATAATTTTCCTGAATTCAGATGACAAAAAAAGGAAAAACTACTTGTTGAGCTCCTTTATGTAGTCGAATCCCCACTTCCGGTCTACGCTAATTGTTCCTAACAAAGAGGTTTTTACAAAAACTTAAATTTAATGTCGAAAATAGGTGAATTTGTTAAATCTGATATGCGTGCAGTCATCTCCAGGCCATTACGCATCTAATGACGTATCATATATACCTTAAAATTCCTCCCCTATCGAGATATCCTCCGGACAGACATCCGGAAGTGGATGCAAAGTGGCACACACAGACACACACACACAGACACTATTTTTTTATATATAGTAGGATAACTCTGATTTTTTTTGTTTGATCATGAAACCCTTTAAAAACGTTAGTAACATACTTTAAGACATTTAAATACCTTTAAAGACATTTTCAGGCCGCCCAGTCCATTTTTAAGCCTACAAAATTGTAAAGTTAGATTTTTTCCTAAAGCCCAAAAAAAAACTGCTTACGACATGAATATCCCACATTTTGATGGTATAAAAATTCTTAGCAACTTTTTTCAGCCCCCAAAAAGAAGGTGATCGACCCCGACAACCAGAACCGCACCAACTTCTCCACCCACCAACTCACCGAGCTCGAAAAGGAGTTCCACACCGCCAAATATGTAAATCGATCCCGGAGAACGGAGATCGCCAACTCGTTGAAGCTGAATGAGGCCCAGGTATCGAAAACTACGGTGTAAAAATGGGATTTTTCTCTATAGGTGAAAATCTGGTTTCAAAACCGGCGGATGAAGGAGAAGAAGCGGGAAAAGGAGAAGGCGTTTTTGGCGAAAAGTGGTGGGTTTTAGAAAGTTGCTAGGTTTCCTAATGAATCACTGCTAGTTTGCCCTAAAAAATAAGGCTAAACTATTTTAATTATCAAAATTCCAGAAATTGCCAGCGGACAGTGGAGCCCCGAAAATCAACCTCCCTCCTCCGCCTCCTCAACCAGCACAAAAAGTTCGCCCTCCGACGCGAAACCATGTAATCTATAGTTAGAACTTTTTATTGTTTTTATTTAGCTTCTCCTTGCTATTTTCCATTTTTTAAACCGATTTTGTTGCCTATTCCAATCGGCAATCCATTGACAGCCCTCAACCCTTCCAATCCCCCCCCAAACACTCCGAAACGGGTTCCACAAGATCCACTGATAAGTGGCTCCCTCTCTAATTCCCCCTCTCTATCTCTCTTTATCTATCTATATCTCGTGCTCCCCCCGCCGATCCGTTACTGTAGACCAATTTGACGAATATTAGTGGTGACACCTCCCGCGATACGGTACATAAATGTTTGCTCGGCTCTGAGATGGATTTGCCCGTTTTTCATCACCCCCCAAGGACGTCCCGTTTTTGTGCCGGTAGACGTTTTTCCGGTCTCCCATGAAATCCCGAGAATTCCGCAACGTCTGGGGGGTGCAGTTAAAGGGGTTGGAAAATCTGAGAATTTTCGTCGAGTTTCAGAACCTTGGCTTCAATGCCCCTTTAAAACCTGGAAAGCTAAGCCTAAGCGAAGTCTAAGCGAAGCCCAAGCCTAAGCTTAAGCCAAACCTAAGCCCAAGCGAAAAATCATGACTTCCAAGCCCCTTTAAACCCTTCTTAACCCTGTTGTGCTGTGACGGTTTTTTATAGTGGCTCTCACCTGTAGTAAGCTGAAAATTACACCCGGACTTAACTGGAGACTTCAAACCAAAACTCTTGATCATCATCAAAAACCCCGATAACCCTCGCTCTCATAGATCTAATTCGTGTGATTCGGTTGCATTTTCTTCTTCTTGCATTTCGTGTGAGTTTTGATTGTTTTTATGTGTTTTGTAAGAGGAAGATGTGAATAAATTTGAATTAAGAGAAACTTAACTGGAATTTGACAAGGACATAGTGATCGACAGCTTTTGAAGCTTAAGCCAAACCAACACCTAAGCCTGAAACAAAGTCAAGCCCGGATCCAAGCCTAAACCTAACTCGAAGCCAAGCCCAAGACTAAATCAAGTATAAGCCGCAACCCAACTCAAAACTGAGCCATTAGCCTACCTAAGCCTTAGCCTAGCTTAACCTAAGCCTAAAGCAAGCTTAAGTCGAAGCCTAAGCCCAAGCCTAGAACAGGCCTAAGCCAAGCATATGCCTAATCCGAAGCCAAGCCCAAAAAGACGAAAAACAAGTTTTTTCGCTCCCTTCGATCACAATTACCTACCACCAACCACGCTACACATCAAATTACGGACCAGTTTACCGGGTCGCCATCTACGCGTCTAGCCGGATTATGCCCATAGCCAAAGCCCAAGGATGAGCTACGGTAATCGATCACTGTCGTGGCTTTGTTTGGGGGCAGCAGGACAGCATATAGAATGGCGGTCCGTTTGTGGATGCCGGGGGCTTTGGGAGGCCAAAGAAAGCGGGGGAAAGAAGAAGGGGGGATACACCGTATGGTTATGCAAGATGACCACAATATGGCCATCCGAAAGCGGAGAGAGAGAGAGAGAGAGAGAGAGAGAGCCGACCGATAATATTTTTGTGGGGGCAAATCATCACACTGTGAGTAGTTGAGGTGGGTTGGTTGGCCTTTGCGGCAAATTACGGTATGGTGTGGGTAGGTGTATTATGGAAAATGAGGGCTGGCCGGCTAGCAGGAATTCTTTAGGAATTTCTGGTTAATCTAGAATTTTCCCTTTTGCTTCAAAACGTTTAAAACTTTAAACCTTTTTACAATTTTCTGCCGTTTTAAAACTTTCTAGCTCAGATTTTCCACAACACTACAAACAACAGGGTTACGGTAAGACAAAAGCCGCTTTCTAAATTTATATCCTATATCTTAGTTTTAGAAACGTTACTAGTTATCTAGGGATTATTACGTACTTTTGGAACCTAAATAAAGCTCAAAACGTGGTTTTACGAGAAAATAATTTTTAAAAATTTCCTTGATCCCATTTTTCCGCTAAAATACAAACAACAAAGCCTCCTAATCAGCCAACCAATAAATTAAGGATCTGCAAGAGTGTACATAGGTGCGGCACGTCCATCGACAACCTCCAAGCACCCCAAACACACCACCCTCGATTTATGCGACGATAAAGATCCGGGGGAATACACTCGACGACCCCGGCCGGCACCCCCAAATGATTTATTAGCTGTCCTTCCTGTCCTCTTCCTCCTCTTCCACCTCCTCCTCCTCCTCCTCTCCGGGCTCCGATTATGCACTCCCGTAACCCCAGCAGGGTTCCGAACAACTAAACTTGGGGGGATTAGTATCATTGCGTAGTTAAGGGGGATGGGGGATAGTTGCGAGTTGAAATTTTTCGGGGCTTTCCGGCCCATCCGGGATAAAGATTTGCAACCCGGGCAACTTGATGGGTTGTCAGCGTATGGGGTGTGGTTTTTCACGGATCCGGGAATTTCCGGGGGGGCATCGGGGTGCGAATTTGGAAAGTTCAAGGGTACTACGTCTGGGAGGGGGAGTGGAATTTGGAGTGAAACGTACCGTAAAATTACAGATTTAAGCACAAGCTCAAGCTTATGCTTCGTGGGCTTACGCTCAGCTTGTCTCAGACTGCAACTTGCTCAGGCTTTGCTTAGCTATGAGCCTACGTATTAACTTGGCTTCAGATTCGTATTAGGCTTCGGCTTAGGCTTAGGATCAGGCTCAGGATCAGGCTCAGCTTAGGTTTAGCTTATCGGGCTTAACCTTAGTCTAGCCTCATTCTACTTTGTATTAGGCTTCAGTCTAAGCTTAGGGTAAGGGCTTATCTAGCTCGAGCTCCACTTGAGTTAACTTAAGTTAGGATAAGGCTTTCGCGTTGCCTTTTGCTTGGCTTAGGCTTAAGCGTAGATTAGACTTAGATTAGGCTCATGTGTGCTTCGCTTTGTTTCAGACATCCGGTTTGGGCTTCGGCTTGGCTTAAGCTTAGCGTAGGCTTAGCTTAGGCTTGGTAGAGGGTTAGCTTAGTCTTCGCTTAGGCTTCGCTTAGACCTCGCTTAGCGTTTGCTTGGGCTTCGCTTCAGTTTAGCTTAGGCCGGGCCCCGGCGTAGCTTCGATTTTAAAGGACTGGTGAAGGCAAAAATGGACACATTTTAGTGTCAAAGATAACCCTCTCATTAAGTCATGCTCAACTTCTCGGCTGGTCCTCCGCATTATACCATGATCCTCACTAGATAGCCTCCGGTTACGACCACCTCGTTGGCACCATAAAAGGGCAGCCGCCCGCCCTAGCCGCAGATTGGTGGTGAGTGACGCCGAGGTCTTAATCCGGGGGTATTTCTGAGGATAAGAGAGGGAGTAAGAGAAAGAGTAGAGGGGAAGAGGATGTGATATGGAGGTGTCAGTGGACAGGGGATGTGTATCAGATATAGGGACTGACTAGGGGAAGGGCCCTCCGGGTACAAAGAGAGGCACAGCGGCATCGGCTTTTGATCTTTGAAGGGAGCCGCCACTTGTCCGCTCACCGATACCGCACTCACTATGCATTGCCACGCAGTACAAAAGGATGATTGAGGGAGTTAGGGGTGGATTTGGGGGTTATTAAGGATTTAGAGAGTAAACGATTGAATATCTTAAAATTAAAGCTTAAAAAGGTGAAAATATGCTGAAAATCTCTAGAAAAAACATTCTTATTTCCAAGGAATTCTGGTTACGATTGTCCTTTCCACAGTAATTTAGCAAATAGCTTTTAAAGGACCAAGCAAGGCCGGTTTATGGATTTTTGTAAAGGATTTCCTATAGATTTTGTCGCAACCACAACACGAGCCTGAGAGCACGAGTGAGCCTGAGCACGAGACTCGAGCTGCGACGCGCGCCGCTAGTATGCCCTTAGGATACCAGAACACCTTACGCCGCGGAAAAATCTACTTATGCGTCGTGTGTCACGTGAATTGTGTGTCCAGAAAATCTATGGCCATGCCTTGCGCGTCCCTTTAATGCATAAATGCATCGAATTCGGAAATTATTTTCTAGGTAAAAATCTCTAGTGTCAATTTCATTGGATTTTTATAGCCAATTTACATACACAGCTCTTGTTTGATGTGCTCAAATGCAGAAAAGGCCTGGTCAGTTCAAAACGATGGCCAATCCTTCCGGAGACTACCCAAATACTTCCACATCAACGTCCGCTACATCGATCGGGGAGCCGGAGCTGATCGTGCTGCTGTATCGAAACCAGGTCCAAACCACCACGCAGGAATTCCTTACACCCAATATCGCACCTAATTGAGACTTCCGCTTCCTGTTATTTTGTCTTTTTTGAAACCGAATTAGTCAATTACGAGCCCGGTTTTGTTATAGAGGATCCAGTTGACGCCCGACCAGCAGATGCGTCTCCTCGCCTTCCTCGCCCGCCTCCGTGACTACTTCATCGCTATCGGCTTGTATCATTTTCGTTTTGGGACCAGGGAGCTTAAAATTTTGTTTCTAGGAATAGGCCGGTCGACACCATCCTCGCCTTCGTCATCATCATGATCATCATTTGCGCAATAATTATTACGATGATAATACAGTTTGGCGATAAATGAAAATTTTGAAGTGTTTCCGCCAGCTTATGAATTTTTAAGCAGAGGAAAAAATAGCTAAAAACTGTATCGCTAAAGCTACGGTATTGGTTCCATAATGGTTTCGCCTACACGTGATGCACAAAGCGTTTCTAATTTACATACACAACACTTGAGTAATTTCCCTGGAACATAAGAACAAAAATTTGGCACTCCTCCAAATTCATCATGGCGGCCCAGCCTTCCGATTCGGTTTCAAATACCGACACCTCGTCTACCGCCGCGTCCATCTCGGAGCCGACGATGAACAACCAGCCCCAGCCTGCCGATCTCCGTAATGTGAGCGTGAATTTTTGGCAACCTAAAATGGTTATAGTTGGTGGCATCACTTTCCCCGCGCGAGCTCGCCATTCTCCGCCTGATCTGCATTCACCTGGGCATTTACAGGGTTCATTTCGTTTTCAGACCCCTTGAAACTCTTTTTCTAGGACTGAAACTCCTCGTGCACACGGTCGCCCACCCTCGCCAGATGCTTTTAGAAATCAATTTATATGTGCCGTTCCTAAATGTGCAAATAAATTTATACTCTGAATTCAGAGAAAGGAGGTGCAGCCGACCAAAATTTCCAAAAGAAAGCGAAATAAACCCGAGTAATGACTAGCAATTAGCATAATTCAAAACGAAATGCTAATTTCAAATGAAGTTTCTTTAAAGCATTGAACTATCGACAGTAATTAGCCATTAATAGCTATTTCATAACAAAAAACAGCTACCAGATCACCTTGCCTACAGCTGATTTCCAAAACATTCACAATTTGACTGCGACTTCCGGCGCAATTTCCGGTGGTCTGGCTAGAAATCCCAGAAATAATTCGTCATATTCACTCACCATGTCTGTCATCGTGCTCTCTGACGACGAAGACCTGGTTCATACCGCGACATCGGCCTCATCTACCTCGGAGACCTCGATGCGGACAATCGATCTGGTGTCCACGAGCTCCAGCGAGTCGGTGATCATCATCGACGTCATCGACGAGGCTGTGCTGCCCGCCATGGTCGAGGTTTGTTTTTCATACTTTATTTTGCTTTATAACCAATGTTGAAAAACAAGTGCGCGATCTTTCACCTACCAGAATGAAAATGACCCCCATCTGTCCTTTCTGTAGGCCATAATCATTTCCGGCGTATGCTAATTGCTGCCCAACGAAGAGATGACCAAGATTTTAACAAAAACCAGGGTTGAAAAGCCGCTTCGCGACTTTTCAACCCTGGCCGCCTCTGATCCCATGGTATTCGTCGCTTTGCATAATTCTCGCGATTTTCGAGGACAAAAAATGAGAAACGGGACCTCTCGCTCTTATATAGGCTACCGCAACTTCCGGCGTATGCTAATTGTTTCCTAACAAAGAGGGTTCTCCATTTTTCAACAAAAAACTTAATTTTAACATCGAAAACACCGAATTTTTGAAAATTTTATGAGTGTGCAGTCATCCCACGGCCATTACGCACCTGATGAGGTATAAAGCATACCCCTAACTGCCCACCTTCTCGAGATACTACTGGAACACGCTGACGGAAGTTGCATGCAAATGCACACACATACACACACACACACACAGACACTATTTTTTTATATATAGTAGGATTGAATTTAACCTCGAAAACAGCCTACTTTGAGAAAGCTGATGGGTATTTAGTCGCCTCGAGTTCGTTACGCACCTAATGACATACCGAACATGCCCTAGAGTTTTCGCGCTTAACCAATAAACAATTAGCATATGCTGGAAGGGCGGCTTTCATATTTTTTGGTAGCCGCGATTCAAAGAAACCTGGGAAAATGTCATTTTCAAGCCTAGTTTAGGATAGGTAATCCACTAGTCTATTGCGCAAATTCTTTATATAACATTTTGGTTCTTTAGGATTCCCGGGGGGGAAGTATTCCCGGGGGGAAACCAATTTTTTTTCCTGGTCGTCCCGGTTGACCTAGTAATCAAATATAAAGTGTTTTCGACTTGTTTTTAGTAAGTTTTAACTATACTTAAAGTAGAAAAACTTTCAGAAAAATTTAGAAAAATGTTTGAAAAAGTCGAAAATTTGGTCATTTTGGGTCTTTCCCCCCCCGCGAATCCTAAAGGTTCTATAGGATCGTTCGACCCAATTTTTATTTTTTTGATTTTTTTTGGTTAAAATGTGTGTAGTTTTTATGCTCAGGAATAGTTAAAACAACTTAGAAACGCATCCGCAATTAATAAAAAAATCTAGGCTTGTGCCGAAAAAAATTTGGTTTCCCCCGGGAATACTTTCCCCCCGCGAATCCTAAAGAACCAAAATTTTTATAGCTCCCGAACCCCGCCAACCCCGAGCCGTCGCTCGACCCGCAATAGGAAGACCGAGCAGGACGAGCGTTACGGCGACAACGAAACGGTACTAACGGGCAAAAATTGTATGGTTGAATTGTGTATTTTTTGGGTTGTGTTGTCGAATAAATAGTGGCATTATTTTCTGCATTTATCGGGCGAAGGGCCTTTTCTGCCGATTTTGGCTGCGATCGCGATACGCAACGCGCTCGAGTAATAAATCGTAAATATCGGTGCTTTCGCGTTATCGGGGCAGGGGCTTTCTCAGGTCTCATTTTAATACCTTTTGTAAATAACAATAGAGGGGGTTGTTCTAAATTGTCTTTTTTTCCTATAGCTAAGTTTGATTTTACGACAAGTTTTGATTAAAAACATTAAAAAAACATGGAACGATTGATTTTTGAAAGCATTGATTGACTATTTTTTCCACTTTAAAAAGAGTTAAATTTTTGATAAAAACACTATTAAAATAATTATTATTACATTATTAAAAATTATCGACTTTTCGGAAAAAGCTGGCCCCTCCGATAATGCGAAAGAACCCAAATTTTTAATTTTTTTGGCACCGATTTTCAAAAATTCAGCTCCTAGCTGTTTGCCTACAGTAGCCCTTCCTCCCCAGCCAAAGTTTGAAGAGTCCAAATTTACGCAACGTCAAGTGACCGGGTCAGCTGTGTTGGGCCTCTTCCGGTGGCCCTGCCTCTCCTTTGTAATCGTACACTGTGTGGCCCAATTCTTTTGGGCCGTTCGATTGCAAACAATGGGCACCTTATCGCGGCAATCAATGCACTTTTTGAGGAGGGGGATTAAAGGGACACCGATTGAGGGCCTGGGGGCATCTACAGCAACAGGGGCCCGATATTTGCATATCTGATGGGGGAATTAGTGAGGGAAGAGAAGGGAGAATGATTATCGTGGGAATGGCTGGCTAATTAGCGTATCGGATTAGCCATCGGGAAGAAAGGAGGGGGTATTACTTTTGAGATAATAGCTTCGATAAGTTTCAAGGCTCAAAAAATACTAGGGTACCTGAAATACGGTAGTTTTCAAGCGTAATTAGGTGGATCTCGGAACTATGAATGCAAAAATGCCGCATTTTGCCGGATTACGATAGTTTTTAAAGCATAATTAAGTTGCTTTCGAACTATTAACGCGAAAACGGATTTTAGCTAGATTACGGTAGCTTTCAAAGCGTAATTAGGTGCATTTTGGAAATATTAAGATTAAAACGGCCAAGCAAAGTTACGGTGGTTTTTAAAACGTCGATTGCTGCAATTTGGAAATTGTGATTAATTTTCTATTACAGAAATCATGTATTTTACAATTCTGCAGTCTTATTGAACCTTAAACTTAAAAAATGAATCGAAAGATTTTACAAAATTAAAAAGTTAAATAAAGTATGGCAAATTGTAGCCAGATTACTGTATTCTTCGAGGGTGAATTCGAAGGTATTTTGGAGCTAATTTTGCTGAGAAGGGGGCCCATCTATTGTTTTGAAGTTTACGAGCCGAAAATACAAAACGTTGAAAGAGATTACGATATCTTTTCGACTATTTTATCGTTGTTTTTCCGACTTTCGCTTAATTGCTTCTGATTTGGCAAGAAATTCCGTTTAAAATGGTTGCAATAACGCTTAAAGCTCAAAAAAAATTATTTTTAGCCGGATTACGGTAGTGTCAGATCGAAATCTGGTTATTTCGGAAGTCTTCTATAGCTAGTTAAGATGGCTTACTGTAGCTCTCAACTTGCGAAGAGATGTCAGGTGTTCCTCCTTCTCCCTCCCATTAGTCCATATCATCAATACATCATAAGTGTTGAGGGACATGTACCGGCAGGGGGGCCTCCCCTCTAATTCATCATATACGAACCAAGGTCCCGAAGGAAAAGGGGTCTCGAAGGGAAGGGGCTGTAGCTAAGGGAGGGTTGTTGTGATCGAACGATTGATGGCATAGCTACAATGTTGAATGATCGAACTGTTGGCTGGCAAATATTGGCACCTTGGAACAGATGACCCGTCTCGCAGATTGAGGGACCGCAGGTGATTAGGGGTTTAAAAATGGAGCCTTAGATTAAAGGGACCGCCAAAGTAAAAGAGCGGCCTAAAACGCACTTCTTTGAAAAATATAGCAAAAAAATTTTTCAGCTGCTTTATCTGTTTGCTGATTTTCTCTTTTCCGATTTTTACAGTGGGTTCTCTTACAAAAGTTTCTCTTACGGAATTCTGCAAGTTCTGGAATCACCGCAAAATTCGGCACAAGATGTCGTCGGATGGAATATTGCGTGTCAATAAAAGCCTTTCAGAATTAGGTCTGACGCAGGCCTATGTTTATGATTTTCTTTGGCTTAGGCTTATGAGTGACCTCATGCTCAAGGCGAAGGAGGAGGAGGAGGAGCTAAAGCTGAAGTCCGGGCAGAGGAGCGGCAGATTCCTGGCGGTATTTTCAAAACTACAGAACCTTCAGATTTAGACAATTTGCCTCCAAACATTTCGCCACCTACCTCATGAGTTTTCCTATAAAAGTCGTCTGATGACTATTCGACATCAAGTTTAGAATTTCGGCTTCCTCATGCGGGAATTTCTGAAAAAATCGGCGATGGCCTTCGGCCATGCATAGAGACTTGGGAACCATCGACGGTCTCCCGTCAATGGCACCCAGCCTCTCAAAAATTATTTCGGCGAATTGGTTTCGCGCGAAGTGTAGTATGACGGTATTATTCATACCGTCATACAACTACATTGATAGTCAAAAACAATTATCAAGCATTGCAATCGAGTGCTGATACCATGTGGGGGTGGTCCAGACAGGGGTCGGGTCGGCCAAGGGGAGGGAGCATGCAAAGGGCGCTCACTGGGGGCCTGTGGGCACAGGCCTGAAGCCCCATCACCAATGCCCTTCCCATCCAATTTTCAATTCATTTATCTGCTTAAAAACGTTTTAAATTAAACGTATTATATTCAATTTTTGCGCTGAATCCGATTCTGCTGCTCGTTTTCGCTTCACATGTATGGTTTCTGAAATATGATGGTTTTTGTATACTTTCATCTCGAAAACGTATGGTTTGCGTCTTTTTCCTTCCAAATAATTGGTTTTTGTCACCTATAAAAACTTTTTTGGTTTTTCTAAAGTCGCTTGAGAAAGTTGCGGGGTTTTCTTGCCGCAATATAAGTGCTTTTTTAGTGGTTTTTCAGGAAACGACGCCTTATTTAGCTAAAGATTATAGCCACTAGTGTGTAATGACATCCTTTGTAAACAGTGTTAAAAGGCCTATAAATACTGTAGACTTCCTCATCAACGCTGAAGTCATAAACTAAAGAAATGCGATGTACCAGATACGATAAACACTTTTCATAGTTTCTTTATGCTACTGTTATTAACTTTCTGACGCTAAAAACAGCTAAAATCGCCCGGGGAAGCATGCGCGCCGTCTCCTAAAGCGTATTAACAAGGAAGTTTGTCTAAATCGTTTTGTATTATTCCTAATCGCAAAAAACTTACACTTTTTCCTAAGAAAATACAAAAATGTGGTTTTTTCGACGAGAAATGACGATTTTGGTCCAGAATTTCGAATTCAAAATTTTTAATTAAAAATTTTGATGGTTTTTCCACTCCAAATGCAGTTAAAAACAATTATAAAATTAAATTCGGCCTAAGGTGCTGCAGACTAGTGCGTAATCAAAATACAATATTGCTAGGATTTAACGATTTTAATTTTTTGATTTTGAACAGGATATAAAGCTCATATAAAATCTAAACCTTAATTGTTAAGGTGTAGGTTTTTAAACTTTATGAAGGGCTAAAAACGTGTATTTATTCAATAAACATTTCCAATTTTGTATCCTTTTCCCGGGTAGCAGCGATTCAGGCATTCTTGGGTGAAGCAGCAAAGACGGTCCTAAAAAGCAATTTTCAGAAATTCGGGAGCAACGAGTACCTTGTTAAAATCGGACAAATTACAACCCTTATCGCAGCATCGCTTCTTTTCCGCGTCAACTAAAAAATACACTTTTTAGAGCGAAAAGTTCGAAAATACCTCCTTGCTGGAAGCACGGCGTCGATTCCTTATCGAATTTGCAGTATAGCCCTGCGTAAGTGTCGAACTTTTTGCAGCAAGCAGCGAGGCTGAAAAGGGCGGCGAGGAGGAGAAGGAGTTTCATTTTTGATCTGAGCAGCAGGGTGGAGAATGGCTTTTATCGTCGACGATGGCAGTTATTTTTCTATTGTTTATAAGGGTGCTTTATAAACAGGGTGGCTGGCTTCTCCGCAAAAACAGCTCGATAATAGTCAAGCATCGCCGAAGCTGAAAACTCATTGGGGGAAAAGGAAAAGAAGGGAAAATTTGAGTTCATGGTGCCCTTAAAACGAAAAATAAGTGTAAAAATGAAATGAAAAATGTGAAAATTTTAAAGGTGACCTTAAAGTTTATATCATTAATAAAAAGGGCATTAGGCTTCAACTTGGCTTAGGTTTAGGCTTAGGCAGGCTTAGGCATAAGCTTGGCTAAGGTTTAGGCTAAGGCTGAGGCTTAAACTTGGATTTGTTTTAGGCTAAGGCCTAAGCTTGGCTTGGATTTAGCTTAGGCTTAGGCTTAAGTTGTGGCTTTAGGCTTCGTCTGGCTTTAGGCCCGGAATTAGGCTTAAGCTTGACTTAGGTTTAGGCTTAGGCACAGGCTCATGCTTGACCTTGGCTTAGACTGAGCTTGGCTTAGGCTTGGGCTAAATCCTGTACAACATAGCTAAATTTTGTGGGCTTTTTTGCGATTTTCTCAGCCTTCTCGACACCCCCACTTTAATGTTCTGTGCAAACCAGAAAGAACTTCCCACCACCTAAAACTTTTCTTAACCATTTCCGGCGCTGACATCAGGTTCCGTTCGGCAACATATCGCATCTATTCAGAACTGTGGTCAAGCACGTCGTCAAGCGGAAATAGCCCCCCACCCCCTGCAAAGGCACAGCAGGGCGCCCAGAAGAAGTAGAAAGAAACGTCGGCGTGAATAGAGCACCACCTGAAAATTCCCTTCAACACCTCTTTACACCGAGCGTTGCTAAGCGCGGGAGGTTGGTCTTTAGTGGCTAGGACATAGAACATTGCTAGGTATAGTTTAAAGGGACTGGGGAATTCATAGTCTCCACCCTTTATTCAACTAGATCTAGACAACTACGCGGTGCTTCTAAGTACGGTAGCTTTTAACACTGTCAGGTCCCTTTAAAAATCCGCCACCGCTTTTGGAGTTCCTCAGTTTTGGCCTCGCCTTTTGGCATGTCTCCTCGAGTGGTGGGCGCTTCTAAAAAAGTAACCCAATTTCCGGCGCTGCGCTTCCCCCCGACCCTCCAACATTCGAATCCGGGCATAAAATTCCGGGGTCACACGAACGCCCACTTCAGACCAGATTTTATTTAAATTCAATGTTTTATTTTAGTTTTTCATGAAGTTAAGCTCCTGGGGCGGATTTTGCTTGAAATTCGCATTATTCGCTGCTAGTTTGGGTTGTCGGATTTCTTTTACTTTTAAAGAAAAAATAAAGACACATTTATCGACGACTAATTCATTAAGGAAATTATAGCTCCTAGCTAGTTGATCAAGTGAAACAGTTAGGCGCACTTCCAGATTTGACTAGGTTTTGACAATCATTGCACCGGCGAAACGTGACGCGTCTGACCGATAGACGCGACGCGTCAATACGCTACCCGCGACGCGTCTATACGCTACTTGACGCGTCTGTACGCTACCTGCGACGCGTCTGCACGTTGCATGCGACGCGTCTCTACGCTGCAGGCGACACGTCTGCAAGCTACACACGACGCGTTTCACGCCACACGCTTGTATTTTTCACCCTGGTCGAAAAGCATGCGTTGCGCATGGCGGATTCGTTCGAATTCACAGAAAATCGATAAGCGACCAAATCCATAGTCGTGCCTTCCTAATCCCCTTCGAACCCGCTATGAGCTTCATCCCCTACAGCTTCACACCTCAAGCTCCACATCCAGCCCCCAATCTCCACCCCAATCCCCATTTAATCTCATGCGATGCTCCCGAATTGAAGCGTGCATAATTCGTGGATGCGAAGTGAGCAGGAGAGAGCGAGAGAGAGTGAGAGACAGAATGGATATGTGTGGGTGGTTTCGAAGGCTCCACACCCATCACTCATCCTCCGCCATTCTTTCTCGAGAAGGGCCCGCCACCACCGCCAAAAAGTGCTTGCCACTCGTCGGCCCTTTCATCAACCCCATGACGACCCGGGGGAGGCTGGAACGGATTTTGGATCGTGAATTTAAATCGTAAAAATTGTAATCAATTTTTTACATTATTTTGTACCTATCAAGACCTAAATTTTTCTCACCTGGGCCACCTGAGCCCCTGTCACCCCACATATGCGTTCCGTTCGCTGGGGGCCCATAATCGTCGCCCAGGGACCCCCAACTCAACACGCTTTTCCAAGGATGTATTACGCTCAACAATACCCATTTTACCCCTCCCCCCACCTTCTATGTAATCTTTGAAGCTTGCCCTATTTTATTTTCGTCGCTCGCATCCGGGGCTGTGGGTGCGCTTTGGTGCTTTGTGGAAAACTGCAATAATCAGGGGTCTGATCCGTGGGTAGCATTTAGGCGGAAAAAATTAGTGTGTTGTTACGTGGACCTGGGTAGGTGGGAAGTGAAAACGTGGCACTAGTCGGGTTTTTATAATTTATACTACTTGCTTAATTATGGATTAAAAACTCGCGCACTAAAATTTTTAAAAGTGCTGTGACCTTCTTTAATAATTTATTAATTGGCTATTTCCCAGTTTTTTAATACTTTCTGCTTTCTAGATTGGATAATTAAAAAAATTAGAAGGTGATAGAAAATACTGTAAAATCTGCTAGTAAATCCTTAATTCCTTAATAAATAATTTATTGCATAATTTATATTTTCATACGTCATTATTGTATCACTGATTTAAATTTTTATACCATCTATATTTCTTTAAATGTATAGTATTAGAACTTCAGAGCTTTATAGCTTTTGAAAATACTGTAAAACCGAAACGAAACGGCAAAAATTAGAAAATAATCGTTATTTATATTTTTGAAACTAGAATATTGTATATTCTACGCCCCATTCTTCCTTAAATCGTACTTTACGTGTACTTTTCTATACAACTTTGCACGGCCCCAATGGTCGCGCCGCGGAATATTTCGTAGGACGGCCTCCTAGAATATTCGATGTTCAAGCGAATTCGGAACTCTTGCCCGGTTCTCTCTCTCTCTCTCTCTCTCTCTCTCTCTGTCTCTCTCTCTCTCGCTCTCTCGCTCTCTCTCTCTCTCTCCATATAAAACGACCTCTCCAACTCTTCCAACTTTCCAAACTACTCTCATCCGCCCCCAAAAACTACTAAAATTCCTCCTCCTCCCCCACACCTGACATTTCGAACCCAACCATCTTCTTTTTTCCTTTCCGGAATTCAGAAGTGGTGGTGCCTGAAAAGCGAATTGTTTCCAAGTGGGTGCGGTTAGGGGGTCTTCCTTGTTTTTGAACTGCCCCCCTGCCCGCCTTGGTTTGAGACAATGGCGGTTTTGTCAGTCATTGGTTTTTGGGTTTTCAAAGTAGGGCGGGGGACGGGGAGAAACACTTACTTTCGCACGGCTTTTCAATTCCCCCTGATGTTTTAAGCGTCATAAAACATTTTGGGGTTTTGGGGTTTTTGTTTGTTTTTGATTTTGTCCTTCCTTTACCCTAAATGTCTTTAAGGTATGAATACGCTTAAAAAACCACTTTCGGACCCAAGATCATACTGTAGATAAAATTTCAGGTGTTGTGTCACTTTAAAGGGTTGGTGAAGGCTAAATTATGAAATATTTTTTCGTAATTGGACCTTTAAACACTAAAATTGTGTTGTTTTTAGGTCTTTACGTGTTTTTACGCCCCGAAAAACTTTTCCAGACCCCCTGGTACTGCTGTAGGAAAGTTCCAGGTGTCGCTGTCCCTTTACGGGACTGGTGAAGGCTGAAAAGTTGTGCCTCTTACCTTGCTTGTACCTCTAAAAATTAAAATCGTGTTTTTTTCTAGATTTTTCATGTTACGGTACGATACACTTAAAAAAATACCTTCCCAGATGCCACTCGCCGAAATGCAAATGCGAGACGACCGCCGCGGGCCACCGGTAAAAGCGGCGACCAGCCGACTGGCCCATCGTGGCCAACACGTCGGAGCCATCATCGGTAAGCAGCAATTCCCCCCTAGGGACTTCCCATTTCTCAACCCTTCTATAGCTATACCACTCTTCACATACCCCCCTTTTGCCGCCACCAAAACCCCTTCAACCCCCCACCACAACCCAGAAATATAGCCGCCGTTCTGGACGTAGCCCTTTTTGGGGCGACTTTCTGACTAGTTGTCATTTTTGAGATCTAGTTTAATTAAGGGTGGGTGGTTTCCGGGGGAATTTGAGGAAATTGGGTTGTGTAGTATGCTGCCTTTTGTAGTTCAAGGCATTAGGAGGCTAGAGAAAATTAATAGAAAAGAAAACTATGTTAAATCAAATTTTTCGAATTTTCGGATTTCAATATTCCATTTAAAAGCACTGTTCTATAGTTTTAACCTCAAAAATGTGCAATCCTCTTGTTGATATATTCAGTTTAATGCTTAAATTATTTCATTCAAGATTAAAACGGTTCATTTTTCATTAAATTTCCAACTAACACAATTAAAAATGTCATTAAATTGTGCAAAATTGAGATTTCGACATGATTTTATATAATTTTTCTATAGTTTTAAAATTTAAAAGATGATCTATTAATAATGTAAAAATTCCCAAATCTAGCAACCCGATTTGATAATCTTTTTTCAGCCATTACTCGCGAGGATCTGGAAGGCCTCGTACAATCCTCCAGAATTTCCGGCCGCTGGGGGTCAGTTTTTGATCTTTTTTTTGGTTAACCCGATTTTCAGATTATGTTTAAGACGTTTAAAGCTTCAAATATCCATTAAATATTTAATTATTTACAGATGCGAATGCTCGTGCCACTCCTCAGCGCCCCTGGTGGCCGTCCAGCCACGCGCCGCTTCATTTGGCGTTGAGGGCGGGGCCAGCCAGCATTCGATTACAAATAAGGGAAAAAGTTGGTGGAATTCAAATAAAAAAGTATATTAAATTATAATATAATTTTGGCGTCCTACCTTATATAATTTTGGCGTGTAACTGTGTGTGTGTGTGTGGATGTCACTTTCGAGGCCCGATTTGAGGGCCTTCCCGTGCATAAAATGCCCTAATTCTCCGTCACCCGGGGGAATCGACCCTTCTGTTTCGGATGGCGTTGTCAGAATTGCGATAGAATACAAGTTTACAAAGTTAAAGCCGGTTTTATTCATTTTTGGGGGTTACTGCGGGCTAATTTGCATAATGCGGAAAAATACAAATTTCCTCATTCTTGCCAGTTGCACTCGCGTGTGTGGCCGGTGGGGGGAAGGGGGTCCGAAGGACCCGAGCTATCGGGAAGTCAAATTTTTCATGCAAAGGCCGCATTCCAGCGCCCAAGGCCCGCGAAGCGGGTTTTGGGCGCTGGTTATAATATAATTTTGGCGTGTAACTGTGTGTGTGTGTGTGTGGATGTCACTTTCGAGGCTCGATTTGAGGGCCTTCCTGTGCATAAAATGCTCTAATTCTCCGTCGCTTGGGGAAATCGACCCTTCTGTTTCCAATGGCGCTTTCAGAATTTTGATAAAATACAAGTTTACAAAGTTAAAGCCGGTTTTATTCATTTTTGGGGGTAATTTGCATAATGTGAAAAAATAGAAATTTCTTCATTCTTGCAAGTTGCACGCGCGCGTGTGGTCGGCCGGGGGGAGGGGTTCCGAAGGACCCCAGTTATCGGAAAGTCAAATTTCTTATGCAAAGGCCACATTCCAGCGCCCAAGGCCCGCGAAGCGGGTTTTGGGCGCTGGTTAAATTATAATCGCATAATCCTTCAATTTAATCCATTATTTTTCAGCACGAGTTGCCGTAAAAGTGAAATGTTCGGATAATCGGCTCTACAAAGTTTCGCCAGTTTTTACGTTTATCGACCCTGGGCAGACTGTCGCATTAAGCGTACGTTAATTTCCTAATAACATCATTTATATTTATCATAGAAATTATTAAACACATTCCTTATTTTATTTTAGATAGCACGTGGCGAGGGAGATTCCAAAAAAGATAAACTGGTCATAATGGTGTTGGAAACGACTCCTCAAGCCCAGGATCCAAGGGTAAATAAATTTCTGCAATTAATTATACGATTGAAGTTTGTGTAAATTTGAATTTCTACAATTTTAGGTGGTATTTGATGTCTGTGGAAGCCGCCCCATCAGCCTACCAATCGCACTAAATGTCAAAGACCCAAAAGCCTAAATTTTTCGTTATTTTTTCTGCTTATTAGTGCAATTTAAACACCCCTGGTAAAAACTATAAACTAATTTAGTTTTACCATAAAACCAGCATTCTTGAAAAACGCGAAACTCGATTAGAAAATTGAGGCAGACAAGAGAACAGGCAAAAAAACCCTCCAATTCTGGGAATTGATATAACTCACATAGATGCGACTAAAAAGAATAATAAATAAGCAAAATTCTTTTATTATTACTTTTATATTGCATTACTAGTTGCTTTTTGACGCTAAAAACAGCTCAAAGCCTCGGGAAGCTTGCGGGCCGTCTTCTAAAGCGCGCCCCCTGTGCGCCCACGAAATCGACCTGGTCTTTCCCGATAACATATCCTCAGACCGCCGAGCGGGGCAGTTAATGTAGCATGGCTGAGATGCGATGAATTTTCTAAATTGGGAAAGCTGCCGCTTTCTATGCCTTTCTATGCCGCTCATTTTAATATCTCGTATTCTAAGAAGTTGTAAGTTTGCAAATTAATTGTCTTCTAATGAATTTAATTCAAATCCTCTTTGATATCAAAGAGGAAGCAAGGTCTTTCTAAAGCATTTTGTTTTGTTCTTAATCGCAAAAAGCGTACAATTTTGATTAAGAAAATGCCAACTATTATGAAAAGTGTTTATCGGATCTGCTACATAGCATTTCTTTGGTTTATGACTTCAGCGTCGAGGAGGAAGCCTACAGTAATTATAGGCTTTTAACACTGGTTACAAAAGTAAGATTTAAACACAAAAAGTTTTATAACAACAAGTCTTTACAAAATAAAGTAAGCCGAGAAGTTTGATAACGGTTGTATTGTCATTACACATTAGTGAGTATAATCTTTAGCCAGATGAGGCGTCGTTTCCTACCACTGAAAAACGTGAAAAAGCGGCAAATAAAGGTGCGTAAAAAGCAAGTTAAAATTTAGAAAAAAAAACACACAAAAATGATTATATAAAGTGCAATTTTGAAACTTTTTGCTTTTTTTGTTGATTTCTGTGCTAGAACCGGCGTTTTCTCAAAGGATTTCCACAAAACAGCGCAAAACTCATCGAAAAACATCAGGAAAAACCCACAGCTTTCTCAAGCAGCCTTAGAAAAACCAAAAAAAGTTTTTATAGGTGACAAAAACCAATTATTTGGAAGGAAAAAGGCGCAAACCAGAGGTTTTCGAGATGAAAATCTACAAAAACTATCATATCTCAGAAACCATACATGTGAAGCGAAAACGAGCAGCAGAATCGGATTCAGCGCAAAAAATTGAAGATAATAAGTTTAATTTAAAACGTTTGAAGCAGATAAATGAATTAAAAATTGGATCTGAAGGGTATTGGCGGATGGGGCTGCAGGCCTGTGCCCACAGGCCCCCAGTGAGCGCCCTTTGCATGCTCTCTCCCCTTGGCCGACCCGACCCCTGTCTGGACCACCCCCACATGGTATTAGCACTCGATTGCAATGCTCGATAATTCCTGGTTAATATCGATGATTTGTATGACGGTATGAATAATACCGTCATACAAACACTTCGCGCGAAACCAATTCGCCGAAAGTAATTTTTGAGAGGCTGGGTGCCATTGACGGGAGACCGTCGATGGTTCCCAAGTCCTTTACGCATGGCCGAAGGCTATCGCCGATTTTGCAGGAAGCTTAATTAAACACCTTGAATTTGGCCACATATTTGGATCATATGGCAACCAAAATATCTTGCTTGGTATTTAAGAAATGTAAGTAAATTGATTGAAATTGTTCTTATATGAATAGAAGTAAAAGTTGTGGATTTAAATTCTTGTGGATTGTTCCTAGTGGCAAAAACTTACTATTTTCTTAAGAAAATTAAAAAAATATAATTATTCCAACATCAATGGCCGATTTTCAAGAAATTTTTTTTTCATTTTTCAGATAGTTTTCCGCTTTAAATATAGCTAAAATCAATAAACACCCTATATAAAAACCCGATTTGTTCTTAAATGTCAAATTTCATTCGCCGCCCCCTCCCCCGTTAATGCAAAAACACCGCTTTTTGTCACGAGGGCATTTTTTCAGTTTGTTTTATCGTTTTTTTCCAGAAACAGTGCCTCTGCTTGATGATCTATTCTCAAAACTGAAATTATTTCTTTATGCAAAACACCAGAGATCACAAGAAACCCACAATAAGCTGACTAAAAAAACACAGGCGGTATCACTAAAACAATATTTATATCACAAACTGATTGCTGGGAAAGTACCGGGTAGACAGAGGAAAAAATATTCAAATCTTTGAAAATTTACAACTCATCCATGTAGATGATCTTTGGCTTTCGGGCGGTGCCGTAAATTATGATCAACGCCAATTGGATGGTAGACAGAAAAGTGGAGATGTAGTTAGGATACTGTAATTATATATATTAAATTTATTTTGGGTTTTTAGAATTACCTTGATGACAGGATCATCGACTAAAATGCCGTAGAGGAGCCATTGGATCGAGACGATGAAGGAGGCTATGCAAATTGGGACTGGCAGAGAGGCTGCGGATTTTGTGCGGAAGACCTGGAAGAAGCCGGAGTAAACCTCTTAAAAAGCCCTTTGATTGAAGAGAGAGAAAGAGAGAGAGATAGAGAGAAAGAAGGGAGAAGGATAATGCGAGAGAGAAAGAGAGGGAGAGAGAAACAGAGAAAAAGAGCGAGAGAGACGGAGAGCGCGAGGGCAGGAGAGAGACAGAGAGAAAGAGAGAGAGAGAGAGCGAGAGTGAGAGAGAGAATGGAAAGAAGAGAAAGAGCAAACTAGCCGAGATTCTTGGAAAATTGTCAAAAACAAACTTTTAGTGGAGGCAAACTAGCAGAGAATCTTGGGGAAACGCATAAATTCTGGATTTTTTCGATGACATGGTAAACATTTTCCTTTTCCTTTGGGAAAAGGAAAATGTTTTTAAAAATAATAAATAAATAAAGTAAATATAAAATAAATAAATAAAAATGATTTCAATAATTACCTGCTGAACAGATGCCAAAGGTGCCGCAATTGCAGAAATATTCAAAACCATGCAGACGACGCCCAAAACGGCCAATCCACGATCGGGCAGCCCCATCCCTTGAACCATCCATTCCATCGCTAGCACCGCAAAAAGCTCGATAAATAAATATCTTCTGATTCTTCGCTAAATTTCAAAATCCTTAACCGTTTTTGGCTTCAAAATACCTTTAAATGTGTCATGTAATAATAGTAAGCAACGTAGATTCCCTCCAGAACGGCTCCCACCAAATTACAGAGTATCACCACGTTGTCATCCCTTCAAAACAGCATTTTATAAATTTTTAGGAACTTACCGTAAGATTCCGTATTGCAACATCATTACGCAAGATAATAGCGTCATTAGAAATGGGGCAGGGTCTAAAGTGGATTTATTAATTAAGTTTATGGATTTCTAGACTTACTTATTCCTTCAGTATGTCCATTTTCGCGTATTTTATAGCATACTTGAATTCCGCACGCGAAAAATGCAAATGTGGATGCTAGGGCGGTTGTGGAGAGGATGTCGAGAAACATTTTGACCTGAAAATTGAGGAAAAATGAGGGGACCAATGAATTTTAGCGTTATTTAGCTTTAAGATAGGTTTGAAATTACTAGGAATTCGTTAAAATGAGTAATATACAAAATATATAGTAATCAATTCAGAAAAACATTTTTTAGATGACAACAAAGACCAAAAGTTCCAGGTTGTCCATTTCGGGAAGCCGGGGGAAAATAGGAGGTGTACTTCCTCGGGGCTTCTATCGACAGGGGGAGGGGAGGGAAGAGGAATTGTTTAAAATGGAGAAAATATTACTAAAAGCTAAAAATTTTTGCAAGTTAAACATAGAAATCAAGAACATTCTTGTAAATTATTTTCGATCGTACTTAATTTAGACTTTTTAGTGCAAAAATTTGTTTTCTGAGATCTATTGATGCGAATTTTATGCAAATTCCAAAGAGACGCTATTAATGCGCAAAATTTTCAGCCAGTTATGAGTTTTTACGCTTACAAACTACGTAAAAATCTGAGAATTCGAATTTTTATGGCACTGGAATTTTTTTGAAGCTTTTTGTTATAGCAATTTTATGATTTTTAAGTTTTTTCGAGGCTGTAAAGGTAGTTTCGATTCGGGAGTAAATTTTCGCTCCAATTTAAAACAGAATTTGGGCCTTTATGCTTGAATTTGAAATTATCCAGGTTTCTTTTTCGAGAAAATTTGAATTAAATTGTTTTTGTTGCTTATTAGGGGTATTTTTCCTCATTTGAAGTGTATTTTTCAAGCCAATCTCGTGCTCAAAGTTTATTTCAAAAGTGGTGCTGCATTTCTATTGGGGGAAGATCATTTTTGCATAGACGTAAGATCAGCAAGACACGAGCCAAGACAAATCGGGCCGTGTATAGGTGTGAATGGGTGAGGGCACTGCACAAGAAAAAACTAAAAAAAACAACGTGAAAACAATAGTATATGTAAGCGGTGGGTTCATTATATGCATTCAGATGGGGGAAAAGCGGGCTACCGGGGTGTGTTGGACACTAATATGTATTCAAAAACACGGGATAATAAAGTTAAAACCGGAGCGCGTTGGGATATTCACCGAAAAGCGTGTGTGGTATGGGCAGGGTGTCCCAAAAAGTGCCTCTCGAAATTCGTAGTAATGTCCGATTTTTACGATTTAGGCATCTATCGATAGCTCTCGAAAAGGCGAATACAGATATGATTTCCGATTTTTTAGAAATCCCAAATTTTTGGATTTCCAGACCCAGAAGTTCAGATTTTTGTAAACAACCGTTTCAACCGGTTTGTCAAAAAATCTTATGAAATCTAAAAGTTATTAAAATTTAAAAAATCAGACAAAATATCCAAATTCTCCTTTTCAAGAGCTTTCGATACATACCCAAGTCATAAAAATCAAAGATTCCTACGGGTTCCTCGAGCCGTTTTTCCGGACACCCCGTAGTAGACGTAAAACAACAACGTAAAGAGGAGCAAGTAGGAAACTAAAAGTTTTGGAAATGTCTAGAAGTGAGTGTATGCACAAGATGGGGAAAATTCAGGGAGGAAAAGCCTATTTTACAGTGGTGGGGGCGAAGCAGCTATTCAAAGTTTTGCTAGAAGATTCATGAGTGTTCCGGGGCCTGTAATTTCTATAGAAGAGCTAGAAAAGTAAAAGGGAAAAGTAAAGTAAGGGAAATAAGGGAACAAAAAACAAAACCAAAAATTGTGCGTATATGTACATACATAAAAGGAAAAATTGGGATTTGGAGCTAATTTGGGTTTTCTTTGAGCAGTTGGCCGGGGTTAAAAGGGCTGGGGATTGGTTGGATAAGGCGTGGAAACGAGGCTTAGGCTTAGGCTTAGCTTAAGTTTAGCTTAGGCTTAGCTTAAGTTTAGCTTAGGCTTAGCTTAAGTTTAGCTTAGGCTTAGCTTAGGCTTAGCTTAGGCTTAGCTTAGGCTTAGGCTTACTCCTCTGCTTGGGCTTAGGCGGGTCCGTATTAATGCATATATAGGCGGATAAGTTCGTATTGGTGGGATCCCTGGGTTGTGTAATGGACATTTGGAATTTCTATCAGGTTGGGTACATGGTATTAAAGGTGTAGTGACATCTATTTCTTGACGGGGCGGCTGCGGATTGGCGGAGGGGGGACGGTGAAGTCGGAAGTGATCAGACGGTCGATTACCTGGAAAAATTCAAATAAATCGTGTTTTAATCTATATAAAATATTTTAGAAACTCTTAAATGTCTTTCTTTTTTAATAGTTTATAACTCCTTAAATTACAGCAACCAAAAAACCTAGTCTAAACCCTATTTTTCCTAGATTTTTTACTAGAACTTACTTAAATACTTTATATTATTAAAACCACGTAGTATAAGCCCGATTTCTCCATTATTTTTCTATAGTTAAAATATGCTTATAGGGTCTTAATTCGATTTATAAAGGGGTTATACCTAAATACGATAAAAAGGAGGGTTAAATGAGAGGTTTTGGATTTCTCGATGTTCTAGAATTTTTAAATTGACTTAAAGGGATCAGATTTTTACTAAATCTCACTTGTTGCTCAGCCACATCCTGCACACCAATCGTCGAAGCCAGCGAAACCCAGTTGGCGGCTCGCGCGCGAAGCGCCGCCTTCCTGACGGTGATCAGCGCCTTCGACAAGTTCACGGCTTCTGAAATGGATTTTTAGACTCTATTTAGCGCTATATTTTGGATAGCTTAGCATCTGAATTCCATTGTTTGAATCTCCTCCAATCTCCAGGACCACCCGAAACGACCCACCCGGGCCAATGTTCCCAAGCCACCCATCTTCTCTAAACTTTCCCCCCATCAAAGTGCCACTTTCTTGAAAGGCCAATAAAAGGACGTTTTGGGGTGGGGTTCGGAACGGGTAGAAGGGAGTTGAGATCGTTTTTTACTCATTCCCCTCCCTTTATTTGTGGTAGAGGCGCGGGGAGACCGACCCGGGCAGCCCGGCCGCTTTCTTTTTCTCGCTTTTTCTGCTTCTTTTTAGGGGGGTTTGGGGGCACGCAAAGTGCCAGGCACGGCCATACGCTTCTCTCCGTCTCGGGGTGGGTCCCCCACCGCCCTGCGAGTCTTTTTTGCAGCCTCGCCGCCGCCTGGGTTTTGAGCTCATTGCAAAAAGGGTGGGGAAATTGGGTTGAGATTGAGAAAGAGGGTATTAAAGCGTAAAATCACTAAAAGCGCAGGTTATTATTAGCTTGGATTTTCAAAACTGGTGCTCAAAACTAAAAGTTTGCGCTCAAGAACGCAAAATTGGTCTAAATAACCAATTTCTGTTTTTTAGATTCTCTATGTGCTGAGGCGCTAAAAGCTGATGCTCATAAGCTAAAATTTGAACTTGGTGATTAAAATGAGCGAACTACAGGGTGGCCCGAAAGAGTGGTGACCGCAGCTTGCACACAGAATTTCTCTGTTCCCTTATGGGTTTGGGCAAGGCGGGGTTATGGATTCTGTTTCCTATAGATGTTGGCTAAATTTGAGCATACGCTCAGCGCACAACGCAGTCTAGCTTTTACATTAGGAATTGTAATTCCTGAATTCAAAGTCAGGGATTTTTAGAAATCGGCAAAATCTAAAATAAATTCCTGTGGAAGAAAATACTTAACGAGGCCTTTTCCATCTCTTTAACGATCGTGCCTGACGTTTCCGGTGAAGCTCGTGGTGCAGCTATGGCTCAGAACCCTCCAACTTGGTCAAGTGACTGAGGCCCGTTATTA
This sequence comes from Mesorhabditis spiculigera, assembly GCA_958295435.1. Taxonomy (NCBI): domain Eukaryota; kingdom Metazoa; phylum Nematoda; class Chromadorea; order Rhabditida; family Rhabditidae; genus Mesorhabditis; species Mesorhabditis spiculigera. Next base: position 786,646 of record CATQJA010002655.1, read on the forward strand.
AGGGTTTTGACCAAACCGTTTTTTGCTCTCCAAAAAGAGCCATCCTGCAGCCCCAATCCGAATCTGCAGAATTTTTTTTGTGTAGCCGGTCTGAAAGACCAAAGTGTTGGCTACTCCCGATTCAATTTTGGGTTTGCTCGCGAAAGTCTTCATCGAGTTATGAGCCAAATTCGTGCTCAGTGTCTGCGTGCCAGCACCTCCGTTTTCCATCCGCTTCCGCGCCAGTTTTTCCGAGTTTGAGGCAAACAAATAAAAAAGTGGTTATACCATGTGGAAGATAATTGTTTAAGGAATATAATGTGCTAAAATGAGCTTTCCTTGATCTATAGTTTTTCAGAAAATCGAAAAAGTTTCGGTCACCACTCTTTCGGGCCACCCTGTAAGCCTTAAAAACTGAATTTTTATGAGTTTATGCATTAGAGTTGAAGCTCAAAACCTAAAATTGAAGTAAGTGACTAAAAAGTACAAAAGAATGAATGTTCCTTGAGTTTAGACACCAAAGGCTCATGCTCAAAATCTAAAAAAATGGCCCAGACAAGTAAATCGAAAAAATTTCAAGTTGATTTGATTGGGCACTAAAAGCTGATGCTCAAGGTCTAAAAATTCGCCTAAGTAAAAAAATTTGGATAGTCTCTGAGTATGCTCTGACAAAGCTGATACTCATGGCCGTAAAACTTTTTTAATTCCAGCTTCTCAGCCCCTTTAAATTTAATTCCCCCGGATTTCCATACCCCGACGAAACACAATGATTCAAACCCCGGCAGACAAGGCCGCTTTTTATAAAACCATGACCTCCCCACCCGGATCCCCATCTTTTTCACCATCTGCCCCTGATCTTCATCCTCCCCAACCTTGAAATCCTCCCCCCAGCACCCGCTAATTGAAATGAGGAAAAAGGGGGTATGTGAGAACGCAGCCAGGTCCCACCCCTCCCCCCTTCCCAACACTTTTTCGATAAGTTTGGGCGGGAAATGAGTAGCGTGTGTGTGTGTGTGGATGACCTCAGCTGGGGAGTCCGTGCCAGGCTCTGCTCCCGATCCCCCCATCGGTCGTCGTGGGGGGTCGTGCCTGTCCCGCCCGGGGTCTCTCTCTCTCTCTCTCTCTCTCTCACACAAAAAAACCTCGATTTCCCCACCCTTCCTCCCCACCGGAAAAAGCCCCCCGCCCCCCCTCAGAATAGAGAATCCCCCCGCGATATTAGCACACACCCACAAAAAGGTTGTTATTGTCAACCACAAATTTCGACAGCCTGACCACTTTCGTAAAGCTAGGGCGATACTTCCTAAAAACAAAAAATGGCTTCCTCACCTTTCTCCTCGTCGTAGTGAACCATCTCTCCTCGAAGTGTCTGTAGGATCAACGCCCTCTCCGTCTGACGACAATTCTGGAGCACGGCCACCGCCCGCTGCAGGTGAGCATGAGCGTTGTGGATACTGAGCGGGAGCGGCTCGCGCCGAAGCACCTCCATCTTCCCCAGCAGCGTCACCAATCTGGCGTGCTCACGGTGGAAGTCTACGATCAGTCGATCAAGGCGAGAAGGGGCGTTCGGGAGTCGTGGGATGGGGAGGCCATTTGAGGACGAGATCTTCTTCCCGAGGTGATGACGAGCCAGTTCGGCCTCAGTTTGCTTGCGCTCCTTCTCGAGTTGACGATACTCTTCGGTGCACTCATCGAGGTGGCCGTGGAGTTCGATGGCTGCGGAGTTCTTTCGGGCAATTGTCGCACGACTTGGGGAAGGTTGGGTGGTAGGCCAGGCGGGGGTTGCTTGGGGTTGTTGTTGCTGCTAAAACGAGTTAAATAAAATATACTAAATATTTCGGTTACCTGAACCTGTGCCGATCTAATCATCATCTGACACATTTGTTCATACAGAGCTTGTTGCTGTCGCTGGGCCTCCATTTGCTGCGCGAACCACTCCTCATTTCCCTGCGGGACCCGGGGTTGTTCAAAAGTTTCCCGGTTGGATTGGCCGACGATTTGGCGGCCAGACAGGAGACGCTGCGGGGATGGGGGTTGTTGAGCAGGGCCCTGAGCAGGACCAGGGCGGTTGAGGAAATCCTCGGTGGGGAAGGAGGTGTTGTTGGAGGAGGTGGGAGAAGCGGAAGGTCCTGTTCCTCGTGATCCGCCGGCGGTGGCCTGTTCGACCATGTTGAGCTTGAGAAGACCCTGAAAAATAAATACAGATAGGGTCATTTCAAGTCCTAATCAAAAACCATCTACTTAAAAATTGGTATAATTGATCGTTTATAAATCACACAAAAATACACATTTTGCTCAGATGACTTTTTGAGCACGAGGTTTTCGAACAGATAATTTTCAGAAAAACATTTAAAAAATTCCTGGACATAAAACGCTATAACTTACCTCAAGGATATCGGCATACGGATTCCCATTGACTTGCTGCTCACGGGGCTGTTGAGGCTGAGGAGCAACAGCCTTGAAAGGCGGCTCCCAGGCCGAGAACGGTCCAGCATATTGTGGAGACTGATCTTCGTCCCAGGGAGATCCCTTGGCGCTGGAAGAACGGGAGGAACCGCTGGCATCCTCGGAGTTCTGAAAGTTCATGCTCAGTTCAAAATTTTTAGCGGCAAGGGGATTATATAAGGATTTAATAAATACAGACTATAGTTAATATATCAAAAACTAACCTGCGAGGACTGGATCCAGTTGTAGACGTTGTGCCAAGTGTTGGCCGCCTGCTTCCGGGGGTTCATTTGGGCGGGTTCACGGGCTTCGGCCCACCACGGGCTTTGGGGAACGGCCCACGGGGATTCGTCTCGGCTCTAAAAAAATTTATACGTAATATAAATATACATAAAAATTAGAAGGCATTAAATATAATCCTATATACCTCAGGAATCATTTTTACGCCCTAAAATCAGAGAAATCGAGCCAAAGAATGGACAATAACAAGATATTTATACCACTGATATATGAAATTAAGCTATAACCCGCAGTCACGTATTAGACACCAATGTATCTTTGCATAAAACCAGGGTATTGGTTCCCCAAAACGACAGCTGACCCTGATCTACATACCTCTCTACACTACCACTTCCCCCCACCCTATCCCGCCCACCCACCCCAACCACCCAGATGGCACCGGATAACGGGAAATGGCGCCAAATCCCACCCCGTGGTTGTTTTGAAATAATTATCATTAAAGGCATATCATCTCAATATTCGAATTGTATAGCTAGTCTTAAACAGGTAAAAAATGAGTAGAATTCGTACTCTAGGCACTGTACATTTTTTGAGGTATTATTGGAGTAGTTTTTGAGCCTTGAAACCTCAAAACACAGACTCGAAAAATTTATAATTCTTATTTTTACATTTAGTACTTGTTTTATGATCGTTCTCAGGCTGTCTGGACCCCCCAAGGATTACGCGAAGTGCACGGGGCAGGTGTGCTTTGGCGCCCAAAAAATTAGTGCCGTCTGGGCGGGGAAGAGGGAAAATCCAAAAAGGAAAAGCTTGTAAGGTGTGGTTTGGTCTTGGATATAGGAAAGTTGTGTACAAAATACCAGAAAATGTTGATGTAATGGGAATCTTCTTTAATTTTTAAAATTTTAAAAATTCGAAAATTACGGTAGGCCGTAAACTCTCCAGAGAGAGGTGATTTGTGAGGAAAAAAAGGAAAAATCAATTTTAAGAAGATAGTTATGAATTTAAAGTTGTAAAGTTGATTTGAAGATCGTGAAAAATTATTTTTGTATGTTTAGAAAAATTGAATTTATGAAATTGGAGCAGAATTTTTCTTATTTTCCTAGGAGAATAAGGTGAAAATTGGGAAGTTTCGGAGCATGATAATATAGAGAGAATTATAAATAAATTAAAAATACAAAATTTCCAAAAAACCAACCATATTCGGGGGATCGCCACATCGGACAGCCATCATAAACGCCTTTTGTGCTCAAAACAACTCCTGCAATAATCAGCCGAAACTCGTTGATGTCGTGCTAGCCAACGATGTGGATAGCCGGTCAGTAGCAGTCCTCCCGGGGTTTGGAAGAAGGTCGGAAGGGGGGGGGGGTGGCTTGTAGAAGAAGAAGGCCTTTAGGGGGCGGCCCCCCTCCCCGACACCGGCTGACACGACCGGGAACGGCGCCCGGCACCGCTCAACCCCATCTCTTTCCCCCCCTTTTTCCCTTTCCATCCCATCCACAACCAACACCCCGGCTTTTTTCTACTGTGAACTGTCCTCCTCAGCGCTAGAGGCCGGCTGCAAGGCCCAACCCCCCATCGCGCGCGCGCGTATGAAAAAGGAAAAAGAGCAGCTGATCCCATTCCTGGGGGTCTACCACGGGGGAAATGACCAGTCTCTCACTCTCTCTCTCTCTCTCTCTCTCTCTCTCTCTCTCTCTCTCTCTCTCTCTCTCTCTCTCTCTCGCTCTTCCATGGGAACCCCTGGGAAAAGTTGCTTTTTTGTGCACTTCCCCCCGCCGCCGCTGACCTGACCCCCCGCTGCCACGTCTGGCCTAGAAAAAGCATGTAACATCGCATAGGGTGGAGCTGTTGGGCTGCAAGTACATAGGAATATAACGGAAAATTGGGTTTAAGGGACAGCGACAGCCACAAGTGATGCTTATATTTTTAATTTTGGACACTAGAAAAGCTCGAAATTGGCTTTATTCGGTCCACTATATGGAAACTAGAAATTTAGCTTTATATAGTAGATTTTGCGTTTCTAGGTCCTTTAGAATGGATTGAAATTGCTGATTTTTAAGATATAGGCTAAGCGGAACGTGATTTTAAACTATTTTTAGCTACGGCTAGATGCAAATTGCCAGAATTTTCCCCTTCCAACCCCTTTAAAACTCAGAGTTCAAGCAGTTCAATTTTTCACGACCTCCTACAACTCTCTAAAATTCTCAGAAGTGCTAAATAAATAAATCCCCGCCCATCCTCACCAGCTGAGCCAAACTTGCAACAATTGCATCCTTTTCTCCCCTGGGGAAAAACGGCAGCTCCCACCAGCCGCAAAAAAACCGCTTTTTGGACCCACCTAGGCGTTTGTCGTCTATGTTCTCTCTCTCTCTCTCTCTCTCTCTCTCTCTCTCTCTCTCTTTCTCACTCTCGCCACTGACCACGTTCTCGACCCCACGAAAAAATTGCCCCTTTCCCGTTTGGCCCTAATCCCGGCTGGCTGGCTGGCTGGCTGGCGGCATGGGCCCCGCTAAAAAACGAGACAACATAAAAAGGGAAACCCCGGTGCCCTCAAAAATGGGGCGTCTGATGGTCTGCTGTTCAATTAAATATGGAGACTCATTGAGAAGTGGAAAGCTTGAAAAATTTTTATATTATGGCTGGGGAGGTATGAGGTATTGCTCGAAATTTTGCTAAGGCAAAAAATTTAAAAGTGATCTGCTTTTTAATAGATAAATCTGATCTATATATAAGCTTGGCACAAAAAATGTTTATGTTATCTATTCTTAAAAGCTAACGCTTTTTAGCATTGTAAAATCCATCATTTTCCCCTAAATAAAAGCTTTCATCGAGCCAAAAATGTTTTCAAGACACGAAAAGTCGCCATGTTTTTTGTAATTTAATGTATTCAAAAACAAAATAGAGATTTTTTTATATAACCCTGGCACTAAAAATGTTCATATTTTCTATTCTTCAAATTGAGTGGCTTTTTATTAATACAAAATTTAATGGTCTAAATAAAAATCAAAATAAAAAGCAGAGTTGTCAAATCGTTAAAACGTGCAATTTTTGAGGTGTATAAACATTTTAATGTATTTATAACTAGAAAAACAATAATTTCTTTTCGCGATATGTAAAGCCAAGGAATCGGAAAGAAAATCCACAACTTAATCGGCAGATCTGATGGAAAGAAGCGGAATATCTTGGAAAAATTTGGAAAATATGCAATTGCGTGGGGGAGAAATGGCCGTATGAAAATGCGTGGCTAAAAATCCGTATGAAAAGTGTAGAATTTCACAGAAAAAGGCGAAAAATATCTCAAAGCGTGTTTTAGAACCATAGCTGAAATCACAATTTCCTGAATGTTCGAAAAGAATGGAGCAATGGACACGTAGCTGGAGGCGATATTGGATTATGTTTAGACTTAGGTTTAGGCTTAGGCCTAGGCTTAGCTTAGGCTTAACTTAGGCCATAGCGGAGCTATAAAAAATTTTTAACAACCAAACGTAATAATATTGAGAGATGAGGAGACTAGAATCTTATAATGACTACACATCGATAAATCACACGAGTATAAAATTTGTAGCTTACAGTCTAAGCAGCACCGGGCACTCGCCCCTAGTTTGGGCCCTAACAATGGCATTGTGGAAGTGGTTCCGGTCGATGATATTGGCCCAGGAGAAGACCCAGCCGGATTTGTCGCTGATTGGGGAGTGGAGGTCGACGAAGCAGGTTAAGCAGTGAGCATGAGGGAACTGGAAAATGTAAATTATCGCTTAAAATGAATTTTACGAGGGTTTCAGCATAAAAAGGAGGGAAAAGAGTTAAAATGGTAAAAAATATGCTAAAAACTGAAAAATACTATTTTATAATTTAATAAGTATTATTAGTTTTTGATCTTGGAAATTTGGCAAAGATATACTAGGGGTAGATTTTGCCTTCACAATTTCTTTAAAGAAACGTGTCAGGCGTGGTTATGGATTTTGAGAACTTAGATTTTCCAATAGGTTAATACGAAAAGCGGCGTGTGTTTACTGTCGCGTGGCGGTAAAATCCATACGCATGCCTTCCATGTCCCTTTAAAGCCCGAATCCCGCCTACAGCACCCCGATCCCACCTGTCACGCTACCTTTAAACCCCCGAAAACTCACCTTTCGGCTCGGATTCGCACCCACAAACCAGAGCGTCGAATCAACGCACCATGTCTGCACCAACTTGTTGTTTTTGTACATTTTTACCTAAAAATTTATGCATCGTTGAGCCCTTTAAAAATCGATACCTTCGTCCCCTCCTCCAACGCTAGCTCAACAGTCTTGTAGCTTTTTGACCCGGGCTCGGCCACCTTCACCTTCCCGGAGAAACTGTTTGGGGTCTTTAATAAAGCTTTTAATTTTTAAATTGGTTTTCTATACCATAGATTGGTCAGAAAAATGGTCGAGTAGAAGATAGGCATCGCTGCATCTCCATTGGACCCAGCTAAAAAATGAAAAATTCAGAAAATTCTAGAAAAATACCGGTTAACGACGATATCATCAAGTTTTTCGTTATCTGAGAGGCGGCGTTGCAAGGCGCCATTCATAATCATCTAAAAACAGGCAAATTTCAACTATATAAATAAAATTAAAAAGCTTAGATTTAACTATATTTAATAATATACCTCATATACAGCATATTTCCCAGATAACGGAGCGTTGAAGCCATGAAGTCTTCTAGCTTCCTCGCAGACTTCTTCGGCTACGAGCTTACTATTGACGTTAAAAGCTCTGTTATCACGCTCCCAAAGATGAACCGGGACTAGGAGACCATCAACTCTTTGCTAAATTAATTTTATATACACTTAAAGTATCGTTCAAACCTTGGCAAGCCGTGATTTCATTTCCGCTTCAGCGATCTGTCCCATATTAACCGGTAAGCCGCTGAGATCCGGAAATATTGAGCTGTAGCATAGGATCATATCAGCCGTCACACCAATCTGAAATTACAGATTTAAATAATCGTTAAATCGAATTTTTAAAAAGCCCAAAAGGATGCAAAGCGAATAGCCCTGGCCAAAGGCCAAACCGAACACAAACTCATCGTTCAAGCGGACGTATATAATATATACGAAGGAAAGGTAATAATAATAATGATGATAATAATACGGGTAATTACGGTGAAATTCGGCTTACAGGCGTTTCGTACAGTGGGTCCTGCTCCAGGTAACAAACCCAAGTGGGCCGCTGAAAAATGGGTTAGTGATCGTTTTCGAGGTGGGGTTATTTGGCATGCGGTTTTTGGGGGTTTATAAAAACTATTTTAAATTGTTTATCGAAATTATTTAAGGGACTGGGAAGGCAGAATTTTCGGAAAATTAAAAGAGACAAATTTCCGGGGGTTCTGTTTCAAGGTTTTTTGTGCTAAAAACCTTGACTTAACGGTTCCTTTAAAAAGCATTGTAATTAAAAAAACAGGCTTCCATACTGTTGACCTTTGTCTGAAATTTTTAAAGGCACTGTGAAGTCAGAAATTTTGCGAAAATCTAAAAAAATTGATTTTCATCAGATTTTTTAATTTTCAAAAGCTTTATGCTTGAAAATTCAGCCTTCCCGGTCCCTTTAAAAGCACTATGTTACAAAAAACTATTTTTATTGATTTTACAAACTTTCAAACACTTCATGCTCCCATTCCGTCTCAAGCTCAAGCCAAGCTAAACCGGGTACCGACCTGGTTGTTCAACGAATTTCCATGCCCATAGCGATCCGCATACGATTCGACAGTAAATAGTGTAGGGCCGAAGATCTGGAATTGTTAAATTTAGATAGCTCTCTCGTTCATACTCTCGCTCTCTTGCTCACTCTCTCGCTTACTATCTTATTCTCTCTCCGGCTCTATCTGGCTCTGGCTCACTCTCTCCTCCGCTCTCTCTCTCTCTCTCTCTCTCTCTCTCTCTCTCTCCTACCTTTGCCACATTCTCAATCTTCGCCTTATTCCGTTCAGACATCTGACAAACTTCTACCAGGTGAGCAACTAGTCTCCGAATTGTACTAAAATTACTATACGTTTTATTTTTATGCGACTTACTTGTAATTTACGCTCGGAAACTCCGGACTCTCGAAAATGATTCGATACTTTTCCGCCTTATACGTCAAATCCCGCGAGTTGGTGACTAAAAAAGTATTAAATGCCATAGGTTTTTCACTTACAAACTTCGAAGAAATCGGTCTGAAAGTGCGGCGGGAAAAGCGGGGCTGTGAGCTGTCGGAAAAGCTGTCGGACCACGTCGCAGACCGCGAAAATCGTTTCTTCGGTTAGCTTTGTGATTTGGAAATCGCGAGGTTCTAAAAAGGATAAAAATCGAAACCTTAAAATGGTTAATAACAGTTTTATAACGCCCAAATTCTAAATTCACCTTGCAGCAGCGATTCCCTAATTTTCTTCGCCTCCGCTACTCTCCCGTTCTTACGATACAACCCCTCTTGGTCAAGGCCGTAAACAGCAATGAAGCGGATGCACTAAAAAGCACATAATTTGACTACAGTAATTTTGATACCTTATCAATATGGACGGGCACGCTGTCATGCGTCAATCGGCATTGCTCCAGGTCCAGCTGGTTTACGGTAAGTGCCGACTGAATTCGGAATTTTTACGCGACACGATTTTGCTTACAACAATCGTTTTTCTCCATAATGTTGTAGCATCGCCATCATCGCATTCGATATACAAGGAACTGAAAAAATATATAGATGTTATATATTAAAAAACAGCAAAAATGCCGACAAGGAAAATACCGACAGCAAAAAAGATGGCACGAAAACACCGGAATTGATAGATTTGTTTGGAGATAGCCTGCAGGTTGTTGGTATTTGACTTGTCGGCATTTTAACTCGTCGGCATTTTGTTTGTCGGTATTTACGATAAAAACCCTCAAAAACCCACTGATTCTCAAAAGCCACCAAAAATGGCCCAGGCCCCTTCTCGCGCTCCTTTTCTTTTGTCCATATCCTGGGACACCATTCCGAAGCATCCAAATTTTCCTTCATCGCCACCACCATTCTGATGTCAATATCGATCCATTCTTCAGCCCGTGCTGGCTAAATTGGATTGTAAAGGAGCATTGAAGGCAAATATCAGGACGTGTATGTACGCATACACCTATTTACGCATCGAAATCTACGGCATTGAAAGAGACGCAGACGATCATAGGCGTCCAGGTCAGAGGTGGGTTTCGGAATACTTACCAAGTAGCTGAGCTTGTTCTTCTTCAGCAGCACAATTCCTGAGGTCCAGCTCCCGCTCACAAATCTTCGGAGCCATACGCGACCACAGGCCAGCATTCCGGTCAGCTTCTGATCTCCACGGATTACGAACGAGGCGGCGAACCAGCTCTAAAAATAGATAAAAATAGTTTTAATAATTTTCAAAACCGACCTCAACCAACTTCTGCAGCCAATCATCCCTCTGTCCCTGCGGACAAAACCGAAGCTCCCTCATATTGGCCCGATCCTTGGCCCATTTCCTCGATTCTTTAGCCGACTTTCGCGACTCGTTCGGCTCATCCTCCCGCATAAATCGGCAAATAATCTGGTCAGTTTGCTCATTGCAACCAATAAATTCTGCATGAATCAGGTCGAAAGGGCCGGCAAGGATTTGAGTATGCTAAATTTTGTCATTTTTCGTTGATTGCTAAATCCTTACATCTTCATGTGAATACACAACGATACTATTCCCAGATAGATTGACATAAGATGCGATTTTATCCTTTTTAAGGGGATAGTAGTCGGCCAGTCCTAAAAATACAAACTTTTTAGAGGGAGGCCGGTCATACCAGAAAAGTACAACGATGACTCAGGCGAGTCGTCATTTGTTTTATCGATGACCATGGCAGTCTCGATGTTGGCAAGTTCCTGATGGTCAAATTGGCATCATAAAATGAAGAAATCGATACCTCGTCTGCAGGCAGTGGCGTGTCAACTGTGACTAGAGAACAACCAATCATTCCGCCTAGAAGAGGGGCATGTTTATAGAGCGGAAGTTGTTGTTTTTCTTGTGTTTTTAAATAAATGACTATGTGCGAGGAAAATATAATTTTTGAAAAATTGCCAGGTGGCTAAAAAGAGCTTTAGTAAGTGCTTTTCTTGGTGGCTCCATCCCTTTAAACTTGTAACAGAATTTTTTTTTGATAATTGCGACTATACTTAAACGCCAAATTAGGTTCTGAGCGATTATAAAGCATTTTCCCTTCTTTCTTACCATTATAATCCATCTCCTCCACCTCATCAGCCCCAAAAATGTTCGTCGTGCTGTCAGCGGCCGAAATTGTGGCCAAATTGTCGGGAAAGAAAGCGTGGCTCGCGATCGGAGTCGCGTCCTCATCCGAGCACGACATCGACTTGCTTTCCCTCCATTGTTTTGACGGCCAGGCAGCCTAGATCGGGAGCGTTTTTAGCCGTTTTTTGGGATGTTTCTCAGATTTAATTGTATTTTTTGATATTGGACTTACTAAAATTTTTTCAAAAGATTGTGTAGTCCGTTTTCCCCTTTTCTCTCCAGACTTATCTCAAGGCCCAAATCTCCGGTTTACAGCTCAAAAATAGCCGATTTATTCAAACCGATCTCTCACTCGCTCCCCTCTCGTGATGCCCTTTCCGGATTACCGTATCAAATTTCCTTTCCCTTCCTATCTCCGAGACTATTCACACCTCTCTCCTAGGCTCGAAATAATTCACTCTCTCTCTTCTCTCTCTCTCTCTCTCTCTCTTCTCTCTCTCTCTCGCTCACTTTCTCTCTCTTTGACTCGCTCTCTCTCTTTCACTCACTCTCTGTCTCTCACTCCCTCCCTCCCTCTCGCGCTCTTTCCTAACCCCAAAATACCAAACAACCCATTTCCGGTCTAGTCCCAAAAATCAGGGAATTAATCCCATACCTCGGCGGCGAAAGTTCGCGGTGGTTTTGAGGGTGTCGGTGTTTTTTCGCCGGAACTTTCGACGGATTCTTGGCGAGTCTAGATTTGAGAATTTGATTTAGATGCTGCACAAGACCGAATTACCGTATCTTGGAGGCTAATAGAGTTCGGGCGAGCAACTGGTGACGCGGGGAGGGGTGACTGTAAGAAATGATGAAATTACATTTTGAAATGAAGGAAATAATCTTATTTAGAATTATAAGAGTACAACTAATAGGAAAAATTTTTACATACGTTAAAAGTAAGGTCAAAATGCGTTCACTCACCCGATCCATCGTTTTCTGAATCTGCTCCGGCCCAAAACCAACGTACAGCAAATTTGGCAAATTGTCAGGGCGCTAAATTCGGCTTAAATTCATTAATTTGCCCTAGCAATACCTTTTTAATCGTTGCATAAATCGTATCATCATCACAATATCGCCTTGGTCGGAATTCGCTCAGCTTCAGATATATCGGATTCTCGACGACGTCAATGATTTCACTGGCAGCATCAACGTATTCCGTGTGGAACATTGAGAATTGGCCGAGCCTGGGATTTTGTGGAAATAGGGATAAAGCAAGAAAAATCTATATAAATTTAATAGCAAATATTAATATAAATTTTTGTAAAATTTGAAATGCCGGCAGCGCTTCCGGTCCATTTTAGACCTGACGACGCTTCTGTACCGTCGAATCCGTAAGGTGGAAATTCATGATGCCGAAATTTCAAAATTCCGAAAGTCAAAATGCCGATTTTTGTGCATAGAATTTCGGGTTTTTTCCGGGATGTTTGTTTAGGTAAATTTCGGCATTATATAACTTTCAACGATATGCAATTTCGACTAAAGTTTTCCGGTATTCTGAAAGCAAGCCTTTTATACCTATTAAAAAAAGTTTTTTTTTATATATAAAAACGCTTACAATTCGAGGTCAGAAGGCGTCGGCTGTTGTACCACCGGATCGGGGGGTGTGATGACTTGTGGTTGCGGGGGATCAAAGTAATTCGGGAGAGCGGGGCGATCGGGGACAAAGCTTTCCGAACCAAACTCGGCCGATTTCATCTAAAATCCGGGAGGATGATACACTGAAAAGTGTTTTGGAGGGATTACCGGTACGGGTTCGCGGAATGCGGCGCCTTGAGGGATTGTGGGCAATGGTTGCATTGGATCTTGTGATGTTTGAGGTGGTGGAGGAGCCTCGAGGGGGCCGGTTGGGATCTGGAACCAACCGATTTCTAAAGAAAGATAGGTAGTAGAAATACTTAAATTACCTGGAGGGCCATTTGGAGCTACCGGAAGCCGATCGGTTAGTGGATAGGGTAAGGCATGGTTCGGATCGTCCATACTTGGCAATGTTGGCCGCATAATGGCTGGTGGTGGCGGCCTAAAATAAGAATTAATTTAACATTTTTAACGTATAAAAGTACGGTACTTTCACAAAATTGCTATGCAAAAAGGAAGACCAAAATCAATTTGGGCAGCCTTTTCAGTAGGCTTTGAAAGATTTTTGAAAGCCAGAAACGAATTCATTTTCAAAAGTGCAATGAAGATTATAGCCGGATTTACCGACTTTTCGAGATATTATGTTAAGAAAGAGAGAGAGAGAGAGAGAGAGAGAGAGAGAGAGAGAGAGAGAGAGAGAGAGATAGAGAGTGCGTGAAAGAGCGAGAGAACGAGAGAAGAAACGAGAGATTCCAAATTCATATTCAGACTACACAACATCATTCCAAACCTGTCTTCCTAGTCCATCCGGTTCTTCAAAAAAATTGGTAAATAATTATTAAACAACTTTTCTACAAACTTAAGCCCAAAAATTAATAATATACCTTGGTGGTAGCTGCGGAGTAGGCGAGGGCATCTTGTTCGGGTCCGGAATGTAGTGAGGACTGCGTGGAAAAAGCTTCGGGGCCTCCCGAGCCCGAGGACGAGGTGGAGGAGGTCGAGGGGGAGGTGTTGGGGCTGGAGTTGTAGTTGGAGCAAGAGCTGGTGCAAGAGCTGGAGCCTCATCTACTGGAATTCCTGTAATTTACTTCTATTTTTATTCTTTTCTCTAGCTAGTTTCGGCCCCAAGCTAATTACCCCAGAAATCTGAATTACTACAAATCTCGTACTTTGCAGCTAATTACGGTAACCCTTGGTTTCGTGGCATGGGACCGGAAAGGGTCTAGTCTGGCGCTGCGGAAATTGTAATTTCCGAGGCTGTAGCCTTCGCTTTACCTATCAAGGTGCTGGTGCTCGAGTCAGAGTCATCCGAAGTTCGAGGCGGGAGCTTCTTCCTGGGTTTCGGAACTGGGCGTTCGAGGGGGATTGGGTAATCCAGCTCTGACGGGCTCTCATTCTCGTTCATTTCATCAGTGGCAGCTTATCTAAAATAACTATAAGTATTTTTACGTTTTGCCAAAGGTGATATAATCAAAAATCAATAAAACAGTCCAAATCAGCGATCGATTTGAGGGTGAGGGGTGCGAAAAATCGGGGAAGATGTGATGTAAAACAGTGTGAAGTGGGAATGGCGGGTCGCTGGATGTTTTTGGTAGAGATTGGGCGATTTTTGGGAGGGATCAGACACTGTTTATCCGGTCAGTATTCGATGATTCATACCCAACCACCACTCCCTTCTCCCTCTCTTGCCCCTCTATTGCGATTGCTGACCCGAACGCGGCGATACAAACAACGCCACACCTCCTTTTCCCGCATCGAATGGCATAAGTGCGTCTCTTAGAGGGGGGCGAGCTTACCACCGAATGATAATGTTTGAATTTCGATGCTGATTTATGCCAATTTGTATTTTCGATTCGGTTACATCATTTTTATACCTATTCCTCGTTTTTCGATTTATTTTGGAGTGTATAGCCTAGAAAACACGGATTGGAATGTGAGAGCCGAACTTTAAAACTATATACCTTTGCCTTAATTAAAATCAGCCAAACTATGAATTTTTGTAGGCGTGTTACGGCCGGTTTAGTCAGTAATCTGCTAATTTCCGGCCTCTTTCTGATGATTTGCATATAGGAAGTACTTCATATTTACAAACCGCGCATTTGCAGGTGAAGGTTAAACTTTGAAACTATATAAAACCGTAATAACTAATTGATTGATTAATTTATGCTAAATTTCGAGTTTTCTATACTTTTTCCTGGCAATTTACGAGTAATATGTTAATATCTTGCCTCGGCCCTGATAATTTGCATATAGAACGTTTTACCCTCAAAAATTATGTAATTAATATTAATTGAATTACCTAATCCCGTTTTTAAGGATGGAACCCTCAACATCACGGGAGACCGTGAATGGCGGCACTGCACAAAAGCCGCCCCCAAGACGGTTGCCCCCGCCACGGTTGTACACATGTAAATTCGATTTTTTTATTCTTTTACAATCACAATTTTTAGCTTATGTCCCTCCACAAACCATTATAAAACCCGTGTCTTCCTCCGAAGTATCAAGCGTAAGTTTTACACTTAAAATTAATTCAGAAAATTGGGTTTTAGACAGTGCCAAACCTGCCTCAACTTGATGAGGGGCCCCAGCCACCAAGAACTGTATATAGTTTTCAAACGTATGGGGTGGATATTGCGCCGTATGATGAGGAAGAGGATATATATGAAGAGATACCGGGTAGGTAGATTTTTAAGCATTAACTTATCCAAAGGAGATAAAACTTAATTTTCCTAAAACGCTAAAATCCGGAAATTTTTAGATGAGCTAATCTTCCGCTTCGACACGCAACAATGGACAAACTACGTATTCTTCTGCCCGGGTCTCGAATCTCTACTCAACCATCATGGCCCATTGAAGCTGAATGGATCCACAAATCACAATAATCATCACCGAGATGGGCTGTTGAAAACGAAAGTGCCGCCGGATCTGTTCGTTTCACTAGATATCGAGGTTATAAAATCTAAATTTAAAACGGAAAACTAGAAATTTAATCAAAGCAATTGTTTTCTCTTGAACCGCTTCTTTACCTCTACCTCCTTCTACAGGGTGGCCCGAAAGTACGTTGACCGGGTTTTTTCGGATTTTCTTAAAAACTATAAGTACTGGCCGGGTCATATTGGCATATTTTATTTCCTATACAATTACCTTCAACATGGTATTATCAATTTTACCATTGACTGACTTAAATTTGGAAAAACTGGCCGAGAAGATTGCTGAAAATGAGGTGCCGGCACGCGGGTACTCGGCGTCGTATTTGCCCCATAACTCAGCGAAGACTTAACTGAGGATGTTCAAATTTGGATGGGAACTAGTCAAGACCGAGGCCTTCAAGACCTATCACACCAAAAAATTTAGCCGGCTTTGGTTCTGCCTACAGAAGGGCGACTATGAGCGATCAAAAAACACATGTTTCGAAACCTTAATAGCGGCTCCAGACACTTGCGCTCGAAGTTGCAGGCAAAACAAGGCTATGAATTGTATTCCTTATGCAATTCTTCTAAATTTGGACAGGCGCATGAAAGGCGACACAACCCCAATTTTCCGTTAGGACCTTAATTGCACAGCACATGGCGAAAATTCCTGAAAATGGTAAAATCTAAAATTAATCCCCTTTGGATAAAAACACATATGCTGGCTTTCTGAGTCATTTAGGAGGTGTGCCTAGCATTTTGGTAGAGCACGACCTTCCGGTGAAGGCTCAGGACCCTCGCACAAGCGCAAGTGTCTGGAGCCGCTATTAAGGTTTTGAAACACGCATTTTTTGATCGCACATAGTCGCCCTTCTGTAGGCAGAACCAAAGCCGGCTAAATTTTTTGGTGTGATAGGTCTTGAAGGCCTCGGTCTTGACTAGTTCCCATCCAAATTTGAACATCCTCAGTTAAGTCTTCGCTGAGTTATGGGGCAAATACGACGCCGAGTACCCGCGTGCCGGCACCTCATTTTCAGCAATCTTCTCGGCCAGTTTTTCCAAATTTAAGTCAGTCAATAGGAAAAGTGACAATACCCTGTTGAAAGTAATTGTATAAGAAATATCCTATGTCAGTATGACCCTGCCAGTACTTATAGTTTTTTAGAAAATTCGAAAAAACCCGGTCAACGTACTTTCGGGCCACCCTGTATTTAAAAAAACTTCTATTTTACAGATTCTTATACCAATTCTATAAAATTGTTGCTCCTCTTTTTGTTGCTTATGTGCCGAAGCGCCGCTTTGACATTGTATAAATTAACTTTTATTTACTTTAGAATTTTCTATATGTCACGGCAAAATCAGCTATCAAAACAAGAGATTTTCCTTGACTTTAGGGATCGCTGCATCTTGCAAGCTTGGGCCAGCTTTTCTAGGTTCTGGATTTTAGGCTATCCAGATTTTTTTCCATTAATTTTTCAATGGCTAGATATTGAGAGTGGAGTCTCGACAGCACATTTAATGCAAAACTTTGTCATTTTTGATGGAATTTTAGGCATCATTTCACATTTCACAATTTTAGAGAGTTCCGCACCGAGCACTCGACCAACGGGACAGCAGCAACAAATCTCTATTCGGAACCGATGGCAGAGGATGAGGCAAAGAAGACTAGATGGTATGAAATGCGTCAAGTTCTGTGGATTGGAATCAATATTGTAATGATGATCTGTATACTTCTACGTTTGCATCCACAGTACGCTATTTGTACGTACGCATCGTGTCGTTATTTGCATCCACAGTACGCTTTTGTTCACCTCAACCGCTTGATATACACACGGAAGCTCAAATTATTTAATTATCGTTTATTCTACACCTTAATCAAGATTATAGTGTGGTTTAGGCTTACTTGCATGTTTTTTGTTTGCTGTGTGCCCTGCTTTTGCTGTCTGCCTTCCTTCTTTTCTCCTGATCTGCATGAGAAAGAGCTCGAGCAGCAGTATTACCCATTGCAGTGATCCCAATGTACCCCGCCGAACTTCCTCACGTCGTCGAGCAGCTGCCCCCACGAGGCATGAGTTATTTTTCACATTTTCAGCACGATATTGCCCTTAGAATTTGTGCAATCCCTTATTTACGTTAGTATAACCTTACCAGCTTGCTAAAAATGCTTTAGTTTAACCATTTATACCCCAGCATTGTTTTGTCGTGCAATAACCCGTTTGTATTATTCAAAATTAACTTTTTATTTCTGCGTGATGCTTGAAAAAGGTTTATATGATGGACTTTAGCGCTAAAAGAAGAAACACTGAGAGCTTAAAGCGAGATTTCTTAAGCGTACTACTAAAATGAACCTTCCAGAACATCCAGAGGCGAAGGCTGATGATGGCTATCAAAGTAGCCAGTAGGAGGACGTCACGCTACATTACGCTACGCTACATTACATTTTACAAACGTACGTTATAGGGCCTTAACGAAAATAAAGATTTTTAAGGTACTTCGAATCCACGACGACCGCCTCAACGACAAACTGCAGCCGTTCCCGGAAAGCTGGACCGATTACGGGAGTCTTTTCTGATCAGCACGAGTGTGAGCACCAGATACAAATCTTCATCTATACATACAACATTATTTATCGCTAGATAATAATATTCTAGCGATAATTTTGCATTTTTCAGCTCTTGCATTATTAGAATCGATATTAGAACCCAATTTGAATATATTCCGCTAGTTTTATTTTGTTTCTCAAAATACGGTTAATTTTCGATTGCTCATAGATACCTTTCCCTTTGACCAGTGCCTTTAAAAATACCAATTTTTAGTATACAAAATTTTTATCGGCAATTTTGTACTCTAATTTCAATTTAGGTTGTCTAATTAGCATACGAATTTCAAGTTTCCTTCAATTTTTTTACCCTTCCTTGTCTTTCCAATACCTTTAAAGACATTCTAGCCAATATTAAAACCCAGTGTCACTCCCATAATCTCGATTACTTGCCTATGCATGAGATTTCTTGTCCCATTTTTTCAATCCCCGTGGTTTACATATATTTTTATTGAATTTAAGTAAGCAATTATTGTCCCACTTGACCACCCCTCGATCTGAGCATCATCTCTTTCACTTACATAATTTTCATCGCATTTTGCCGTCTTAAACCATCAATTCTGGCCATTTTTCAGTGGCTTTATCCACGCAGCTCTCCCTGCCCAGCTTTATGCGTTTTTAGCCCGATTCGACTTTGATAAAACCTCGGTGCATTTCCGGTTTAATAAATTTCCAAGTTGTAATTTATTGATAATATTACCAAATTAAATACAGAATATAAGCGTAAAATAAAATACAAAATCAAAATTATTCGATGAGTTTCTTGTGATGAGTCATGAGGCCTTTGAAGTATTTCACGGTTTTCACTTTTAACTCGAGAGTCGCGTCCTCGTCAGCGATGAAGGTGGCCAGGGGGTGCATCTGAAAATGATATATTAAACGATTATAAAACAGAAAAATGTAGAGTTGAAGGTTAAAATCATAAAAAATACCTGGAAAGCCGATACAGTCCACATATGGGAGACGCCCTCTTCGATAGCTTTGTGCAGGGCTAGGGCTTTGTGAGCACCAGTGATGAGGATCACGACCTGAGATAGGAGTTTGTAGTATTAAAAATATAAAATTGTAGATTAAGTCATAAAAAATCGATACCTCACGAGCATCCATTACAGTTTGAACTCCAACGGTCAAAGCCTGCGTTGGGACCTTTGAGAGATCGTTATCGAAGAAGCGAGCGTTTGCCTAAAACACAATTATATATATTTTTTATTATATTTTTATCCATGATATTTAATTTTCCAGAGCTTACCTGAATAGTATCAGCATTCAAGGTCTTGATCCTGGTCCTAGAAGCCAACGAAGAGCCCGGCTCGTTGAAAGCGACGTGCCCGTCCGGTCCGATACCTGGAAAAACATCCCCTAAAAATATTTTTTTAAACCCTTACCTCCAATAAACAAATCCACACCACCAGCCGCCTTTATTTTCCGCTCATATTCCGCGCATTCCTGAAATTTCCGGATTTTAAGAAGCCGATAAATCGCCAAAAATCTCCCAAAACCCACCTCCGTCAAACACTTCGCATTCCCATCCAAAATATTCACATTATGGGGCTCGATGTCGATATGGCGGAAAAAGTTTGAGTGCATGAAGGAGTGATAGCTTTCGGGGTGATCACGAGGAAGTCCTGGATTTAATAGTTTTTAAAATATTTTTCGTTTTGACCCTACCGACATACTCATCCATATTGAACGTTTTCACATATTTAAAGGACACCTTGCCCTGGCGGTGGATCTCGATGAGTTTCTTGTACATTCCAAGCGGTGTGGAACCTGGCTTGCGCGATTGTAAGTGTATTTTGAGCTCGTTCTCACCGGTCGGGAGTCCCAAGACGAAGAGCTTGTTCGGGTTGCCGTCAAACTCGCGGATCTTTTTGGCGACGTATTGGGCTGCGAAATCGGCCACAGCCTCGCCAGTTTCCTCGATGATCAGCTTCATCTATCTAAGATTTAGGCGGTTACGCAAGAGAGCGAGGGAGAGACTGAGAGAGATGGAGAAAGGGAGAGAGAGCGAGAGAGTGAGCTAGAGAGAGAGCGTGAAAAAAGAGAGAGCGATAGAGAGAGAAAGTAAGAGAGAGACGAGTGAGAGAGATAAAGAAAGAGCGAGAGGGAAAGAGCAAGACAGACTGGAGAGAGAGGGAGAGGCAGAGAGAGAAAGCTGGACAGACATGGATCCGCTAAATGTTTTTGAAATTCCGCGACAACTGAAATGATTCATTCTATCGGGTGGGGGAGACTCGAGTGGACTGGAAATCATCGCTAGACGAGGGATCGGCAAGAAAATATTTTTATTTTGAATTGGTTTCTTAGCCCTTAATGCCTGCAATCGACACGAAAATAGTCATAAATTAATCGCAAACTCTCAAACTTATTTTTTAAGTTTGTTTATGGAAAAATGTAGTAAAAAAAGCTGTTGATGGATTAAATTCGTGTCTACCGGTAAGGATCACGTATTAGATCGACTTTTTATTTTCGAATTAATGCGAAGACGTTTATAAGAAAGCAAATAAAGTATAGAAACTACAATTGTCTGCGCAAGCGAAAAAACTACAATGCAGCCCTTACACGAACACCCTAAACCGTAAGCGTTGACCCGAATCGGCCCGCGGATTTGCTCCCGAAGAAGGGCCATTAGGAGAGATTTTCGCCCTTGAGCGGAAGAAGAAGAAGAAGAAGAAGGCGGTCGGGTTTATTTGTGGCGTGTTGTACAGAAAAGTGAGGCACGGGTTATCGCTCCGAACACCCATTTATATACAGCCCCCGTCCTCAGATAGGAAAGGAGGGAGGAGCGCTGATTTGATAAGGGCCCACAATGCCTCAATCTATTGGTTTTTTTGGCGATATCAGAATCATAGGGCATTTGGATATAAGGTACGCTCCTTGGGGCTATCTAAGTCTGCCACAAACCAATTTGACAATGCCACAATCAAAAACGGCGGAAATACAAAGAGAAAAACAAAGAAAAATTCAAAATCCGCTGAATTTAGAGTTAAATTCATAGAATAAAAATACAATCAAATCAAAAATAATTTCCAAAAAATTATTCCTGAGAAAGATGGGCAAGCGAGAATATGCGCTTTTTCTTTTTTTAAGGAATTAGGAAGGCTCATGTAGATCAGGGTTCAGGATGCTAATTTTCCTGGGCCTTCCTGATCCCTTTAATTGCCATTTAATGGCACCAAAACAAAGAACGCGCACGAGTGGCAACTCTTCACAATAAATACAACTAAATACAAATTTTGAAATTTATGATAATCTATTTAGTTGATTAGTAATTTAGATAAATTTAAAGGTGGTAGATGATTACCAACGCGTGGTAATTCTACGTCAATAACCGACGCTCCAATAAAATATATCTTCAAAAACACAAAAGATTAAAATAATTACGATACCGTTAAAATCATGCCGAAATATGAATTATCTTATAAATTGAATTGCCCATTAAAAATGGCGAAATAACATACGTCAACCGACCACCGAATATCAACCCCCAACAACAATTTCATGACATACAGGCTATTTTTATAAATTTATTCAACAGCCGTCCCACTTTTCTTCACTCTTCAGTTTATACCAAAACCTCATCCACATCCCAGCAGTCAGGTATTGATCAGCAAAAATCAACGCCACCTAGCGGCAGCATTTTTTGTTTTCGTTTCCCACCTCCTCCGGGCATCCAGCTCCCTCAGAAAAAAAACATTTACGCGCAGAGGCTCTCAGAATTTTATTGGCCCTCATTCGCTTCATTATTCAGCTGCCTTTCGCTTTAGATCTTCAGTTTCAATGGGTTTTTGGGCTGTAAAAATGTAAATTAGTACTTCCTAGGTATTTTGATGGGTTGGCTTAGGCTTAGGCTTAGGTTTAAGCTTAAGCATGGCTTAGGCTTTGACCAAGGATTGACTTTGGCTTAGGCATAGGTGTAGGTTTAGGCGTTGGTTTAGGTTACGGCTTCGGCTTAGGTTTAGGTTTAGGCTCAGCTTTGGCTTTGACGTTGGCTTTCGCTTAGGCTTAGGCTTAGGCTTTGAGTCTGACTTAAGCTTTGAGTAGGCTTGGCTTAGCCTCTGGCTTAGGCTGAGCGTAGGCTTAGGTTTGGGCTTTGGCTTGGGCTTGGGCTTAGGCTTAAGCTTAGGTTTAGGCCTAGGCTTAGCTTGGGCTTACGTTTAGGCTTAAGATTAGGCTTTGGCTTAGGTTTAGGTTTCGGCTTAGGCTTTGGCTTAGGCTTGGGCTTAGGCTAGGTTCGCCAAGATGGCTCTTGAAACCTGTAGCTTTTAGCTTTTATTTATTAATAGTTGTTCAATATGCTAAGGTAATCTAAAACCGGCTTTTATGAGGTTTTTACCATACCACCTTAAAATCTTAAGCTTTCTATCCTATTAAAATTTAGATTAATTCTAACGTGTTTTGAGACCCTGAAGCTACATACACAGAGCTGAATCTTAATTCTCTGAATCCCAACTGCCCTGAAAAAAATTAATTCGGTAACTCGTGGGTGGAAAGGCCTCGCTGTACGATTTGGCAATCGAATCTTTTCTCGGATCTTCGAAATTTTCAGAAAACTTGGCAGTAACAAAATGCCGAATTTGCTGCTGGGCATCGTCCGCCTTTTAGGTATCGTTTTAAATGGATAATCGGTTTTTCGTGATTTTTTTTAGTGATTCCCTTGGCTTTTGGCCACAAAGCGATCGATTCGCTTTTGGTCCCGCTAGATGGATTTTACGTTGGCCCTGGTATAATAAAGCATATTTTTAGTATTTATTGTATATTCAGGTTTTCTAAAAAAATTTCCAAAAGCGGAAGTGACGAATGGAACGGAAGTTATTGGGTCTGAAACAACTGAAATCATAGAAATCAGTCAATAGGTGTAAAATCGATCCAAAAAACGCTGATGAGTTGATCAAAGAAGCCTCTTTTCGGAAGGTTTCAGATGGAAGTTATGTAAATGAGACTATAATGGACCAATCTTTGGTAGTATATTATACGCACGATTTGTTGGTTAATGACGTAAGTAGTAATTTGCAAAAAATACCTATTAAATCAACTTTTAGTTCGGTCAATATTCTTGTGTCATAAAAACAAAAACCGGAAATGAGGCTTCTACCCTTGTCAATTTTTACGGTAAGTTTAGCTTGGTAGTACTCCTATTGACGAATTTTAGCCCGTCCTATTTTTAATACAAGTATACAAATCGACATCCACGAAAAATCCGGTGCTTCACTAGATGCTTATGAGTACGAGCGTACTGTTTACGTATCGGAGGCAATTTCATCTTATGATTTTCGTTATTTCGAGCTGTTTTTAGTACTCTAACGTAACCCTCCATTGCTTTATCCTTGCCTGGCCGATCGCTAATGTTGTGTGGAAGAAGAATGGAAATGTTATAATAGGTATGATTCCAGAAAACTTTAAAAACGAATATTCAGATGATGATTTAAAATACAACATCGCAGAAACCAATCGATCACTTACAATTACTGATTTTTTGGTAAACAATTTTTCTCTAATTTTCGCATAATTTTAATTTTTGTATTTTTAGACGTCAGACAACGGAACCTACGCTTGTGAGGCTGAAAATAGTTTCCCACTTCAACGTGGAGAAAAACCAACAACCTTCCAGCTTTCCCTTGAATTTACTGTATTTGTTGAGGAAACAGGTAACCTAAATTATATCTTTACCAGCGCCCAAAACCCGCTTCGCGGGCCTTGGGCGCTGGAATGCGGCCTTTGCATGAACAATTTGACTTTTCCATAGCTAGCTCGGGTCCTTCGGACCCTCCTCCCCCTACCGACCACACACGCGCGTGCAACCGGGAAGAATGAGGAAATTTCTATTTTTTTACATTATGCAAATTACCCTCAAAAATGAGTAAATCCGGCTTCAAATTTTGTAAACTTGTATTTTATGGCAATTCTGAAAACGCCATCGGAAAGAGGAGGGACGATTCCCCCGGGTGACGAAGAATTAGCGCATTTTATCCAGGGGATGGCCCTTAAATCGGGCCTCCAAAGTGACATCCACACACACACACACACACACACACACAGAGATACACCCCAAAATTATATAAGGTAGGATTTGTGTAATCTAAATTTTAGCACCCCTACAATCCTCAAAAGCTTGGATGCTCTTGATCCCCGGATTCCTCGTGCTTGCCGGGTTCTTGATCACCGCGATTTGCTATGGGGTATTTTGGAAGAAATGTCATAAGATGAATTTTGTGAAGCTGTGCGGCCACCGGTAAATCAATATCATTCTTAACTACAATATCCCCTAGATACAATCGAGCCGAAGTAGCGAGCACGAGTTCTGAGCTTCAGCTCGAGGATTTCGAGGAGTAAATTTCAGAATTCTTTTCGTCAAATTTTTGTAAATTCAGGCAGACCACAGAGTTCAACGAAGATGGGGGCTCTCAACAAGCTCTTGTAGGGTAAGCATTAATCACAAAAATAAATTTATTGATTAATCTAGAAAGGATGAGGAGGAGGCTTTGGATATGCGGCTACAAACTCCAATTAACGTCTGAAAATCGGAATTTTGGTTCCAAGAACTGTCTAGTCCACGATGTCTAAATAATTTTTGCCGCACGAGTTTGCATCGGAAATTGGGTGTCACCGTCCCTTGAAACCAATCCCATATTATTTATTACTGGGTTTGTATTGATTGCACTGTATTTGGTGATAAATATTCAGGGCCATGTGATAGAGATATATTTTATCGCCTAAGCTAAGCTTAAGCCAAGCCAAGCCTGCACTAAGCCATGCTTAAGCTGAGCATCAGCCAAGCCTAAGCGAAGCCGAAGCTAAGTCCAGCTAATTCGAAGCTAAGCCTAAGCGGAAGCCGACGCTAAGTCGAAGCTAAGTCGAAGCTAAGTCGAAGCTAAGCCTAAGCGGAATCCGAAACCAAACGGATACTGCACATAGACGCATTAATGAGAAATCTAACGAGTACGCTTCGGGTACATAGCAAGCTTAACACCGTAAGGTATATATTTTTTCCTTTCCGGTCCCTCCAAGCTTCTTCCAATTAATTTCCTACCCCCACTACCCCCCAGGGCATAGCGGTAGAAAATGGGCAGGTCTGTTTGTTGTCCCGA
The DNA here is from genome assembly GCA_958295435.1 of Mesorhabditis spiculigera. Lineage (NCBI taxonomy): Eukaryota > Metazoa > Nematoda > Chromadorea > Rhabditida > Rhabditidae > Mesorhabditis > Mesorhabditis spiculigera. The sequence continues at coordinate 811,749 of CATQJA010002655.1, forward strand.
AAAGAGGGCTAGCACCCGATTAGGAGGCTTTGGCGGCTTCTGCCCCCGCCCAGGCTGGGGGCACCATTTTTCACCTTTTGACCCGTCCCGACCAATTAACTACCTCGTGTCCCTCCCTGAGACCATATTGGGGCCCGAAGACAGGTGGCTGGCTGGATGGTCGACCTGTTCTTCAACAAGCATCCCCCGCAAAACGGAGGATTAAGGTCATGATTAATGGGAAAGAAAATAGTGCGCAAATAGCGACATACATACATAATTAATAAATATCACATACGCAAATTACGGCTACAGTACGCTTCCAATACACACCACAGCTGACCCCCTATTGAGAGTTGATCGGTGGATTAGGGGGGAGGGGGGATGGGGTGGAGTAGCGCATCTTATGCAACCGAGATTCGGGCCAGCTGCCAGGGAGCGAGAGGACTGGTCTGTCAATAGTATAAGCTGGAATTGTTGCGAGGGTGTTAATCCAGTTGGCAAGCGGATTAGCTAGTGGACCGTTTCTGGGGGATTTGTAGTTTGTATCTGGTTTTTGTACGTGATTTCGTCTTTATTGATTATCAAGGAGTTGGCGAAGAGTTTGTGCATTAATGAAGTTGGCTTGACACTTGTGAGTATTTTAAAGTGCCTGACAAGGCAGAAGTGGGGATTTTTGGTTATGGATTTTGTAAGCGAGCGCACCCGCATGCACTATCATTGCGTAATGGAATAAGGGGTATTGTGTTCACGCGACAGGCAACGCGACATGTAGCACGACACGCAGCGCGGACCGCAACGACACAGACAGCGCGACACGCAACGCGAAACGTCACGCGGCGCGCAACGCGACTTGCTGCGATGCACGCAACGCAACCAGCAACGTCAGACCCATCGCAAAATGGAGCGCGACACGCAGCGGGAAGCGCAACGGGAGAGACAGCGTGATACGCAACGCGGCACGCAACGCGTCAGCAAGCGCGACACGCAACGCAGTGTGCAAGGCGGCAGCCGCGACTTGCAGCGCGGCACGCAACGCCTTAGGCAGCGCGGCATGCAACGCTTTCAGCTACGCAACGCAACTGCCTTATTTCCGGACGATTTGCGGTTTTTGCGAATCAAGCCGAGCTGCGCGCGGCGTCTAGCGTCGCGACAAATCCAAAACAAATCGATAACCAGCTCGCTAGTAGTATCGATTCCCAAATAGTCACTGCTCGTTGCCCAATGCCATTTAGCCTCCTTTTCCTATCTAGAGTCCCGTATTCACTCGACCACAATACACAATAGTACTTACCATACCATTAAATACCCTTCCGGCGCCCCATTTGGGCCTCCATATCAATGGCCCCTCTCCCCGGCGGATCATGTCGACCCCTGTTTTTAGGTGAAAAAACCCTCTTACCTTGCCCACCCTCCTCCCTGATTTCCCACGGCGATTCACCCAGCCCTACCAGGGTGGGTGGCAGATATGGCCCACACTTCACGACCATTCAAAACGCACCCAAATCGACTGACTGGACGATGGACGTCGATGCCAGAATCTACAAGGAATGGTGGGTTTTTTGGAGTTTAAAGGGATTATAAAGGTATAGGCTAAATTGCAATTCGATTCGAAATTTTCTAAAAAGAATCCGGTAAAATTTACTACTTGATCGCTGCTTTAAAGGGGTTGGGAAGCCTAAGATTTGACGTTTTTAATTTCTTGGAATTTTTGGGAACTTTCCAGACTTGAAATTTATATTTTTGGTATTAAAGGGACTAACATGGCTTGTTGACGGCATTTTTGGCTATGGATTTTTGCCTTAGCTGCTCTAGTAGTACGATACGCAGCTCTTTACGCGCGTAGTGTTACGTAGCTGGCCTCACGTTCACGATACGCAACGCAAGAACGAGATACGCGATGCGTAGCGTATTCAGCGTTGCGTTGTGTGTAGTCGTATCCGTAAAAACACCGAAGAAGTCAGCGCCGAAAATCCGTAGCGTTGCCTTGACCGGCCCTGTAATGCTAATTTTTGATTTAACCTAATTTCAATTTGTTTTACCCCAAAAACACTATTTTTCCAGTCATCTCCTCATCTCCGAACCCCTGTTCGACGAAATCGACGTCGAAACGCTGGGCGTAGATGAACAAACGGTCAGTCTCGACCCCTTTAGCTCATTTTTTGCGCTATCCATTTTGTGCCATGCTACCCTAACGAATGAACGTTAGGATGTGCAACATCTGGTTCCCCATCTACCGTACCCTAACGTGTCACCGGATTTGCTATTGCCATCGTCTTTTTTTGGTGGTCCCGACACGAAATGGGCGTTTTTCGGGGGGCTTTCGGGTTTTTCGAGAGGCCCCCTATGGCTATTGAATGGGAGCGGATACGGGAGCCGTTTGTCGGAGAAGGGGTCTAATGGGATTCCGACTAATCGACGAGCTCGTAAATCGGGGTGGATGGTTGAAAGGGGGGACGGAGCATGTTGCGGCATGTTTTTAGACCCCTTTCCCGAGACGATTCGGGCCTCCTCTGGGGTCGACAACATGCCATATGGGGGATCTTGGCCGAGGGCTACACGCGATCCTTATGGGACGGGCCGGATAAATGGTCGTCAACTCGACTTCGTGGTGGCTTTTAGTTTGGCAGTGGGAGTTGAAGCGGAAACGGAGATACTAGGAAGAAATAGCAAATTGTAGTTTTTCGACATATAACCCTAGCGTAGCGGAATTAAAGGATTGTCATTAATACGTGTATTGCTTATCTTAAGCAATCGGGCATCGATAAACAAACATAGTTATTTTTATGTCAGTCCTCAAGCGGATATTTTAATTTTTTGGTACTTTTTCAGCATATGACCTGATAGAAAACATAGTTTTACTGTCGCTGTCCCTTTAATCACCCTTAATACATTTATTAATGGTTAATTTAATAAAACAGCCATTGCTTCCAGGCGACAACTAATTGGCGGTCAAAGGCTAAAAATATATGCCCTGGCCCCTTTTAAGGATCATCCTATGCCCATTAATGCGTAATATCGCCTAGATACCGTAATACATTTTTACATTCGAGCATTAGTAAAATTGTCTCGATACGTAAGTAATTTTAATTTTATTTGTCGTTAGCTCTATCCCATCGTCATTTTTAGTGCTTGAATTTGGGCCCTTTTCAGAGATTTTTAGAGCATTTAATGCATGATTATATATAAATTTAATACCCCACGTTAATATACCCGTTTTACAACCATTAAACTAAAAAATTAACTTTTGTGAAAATTAAGTTTTTACAAGTCAGCCATTTTTTTATCTAATACCCCCCATACTCGCAATGAGGATGAGCCTTTCCTGCCCTTAATTGGGGGTAAATCCAAAAGACAATAGTGATTGATGAGTGTATCGGGAACAGGGCCAATCCCTAGAAGACCCTATAGACATACCGCCCTCCCCCCACCCCACCCAGCCACAACCACCGGTTGCATAATAGAGGACAACAGCTGGCGGAATGATCGGTACATGGCCGGTGGCGGGTTCGCTTCGAGACCCATCCACTCAAACCCCGGCCGACGATACCTCATCAAAAGCGCCCGCGCAACCCGGTCATGGCCGATCGACAGGGGGGATGGGGTGATACGGTAACTGGGTTTTGGATTTTGGTTGTAGGGTTTTAAGGTATACTAAGAGTGTAGCTAAACCTAAGCTAAGCCTAAGCTTAAACTAAGCCAAGCCTAAGTCTAAGCGTAATCTAAACGTCTAAGCCTAAGCTTCAGCATAATCGTCTGCTAATCCGATGACCGCTAACCTAATCCTAAGCGGAAGTCTAAGCAAAGCTTAATTTAGGCATGATTCTAAGCGGAAGCCTAAGCCTAAGCCTAAGCCCAATTCTAGGTCATGCTCATGCTCGAAAATTTTTTAAATAACCTTGCCGCTCCGCTCTATCTCAAAAACGATAAATTTAAGTTTAAGGTAACTTGAATAATTAATTCTAAGGTGTTTCTAAGCTTTTTCTCAGAACCTACAAATCTTTGCTAGACTGCCAGATTCTGATGCTTTCTAGCAAGTTTTTTCCATGTGAATTGTTGTCTTGTTATTGTCTTATTTCAACCCTAGAACAAATTAGACGATTATTTTTCAAGCAAAATAGGCAATTTACTAACTGAAAATTCTATTAGTTGAATCTCAAAGAGCGCTAGAAATTTGATCATCATTTTTTTAGATCCTCAGGCGACAATTTCCGGTTTTCCTAACTTCCAAACCCCCCAGATCAGTTTCGCCCCTCATCCTGACCCGCTTGGCATCCACCGGATGACTCCTCCTCGTCCCCAATGAGTGAATTGGTATATTTTTATCGGCTGGCTGCGTCCAGCTGTCAGAGGGCAACCCCCCCCCTTCGGGGGTGCTCGTCCAATTGAAACTCCGACAATACGGGGGCCATGGCCCAGTCTTTGACTCTTTATCTCTCTCTCTCTCTCTCTCTCTCTCTCTCTCTCTTCACAATCCTCGGCAATTAGCTCGAGAAGGGGTAGACGATCACCTAGTAGAAGAAGGGTAGAGGAGGGGAGGAAGAGGAAGGACCCTCCATTACCCCTCAAGCCACTTCGTATTGTCACTGAGATACTCCTCACACCCACACCCTTGTCAAATGGGGTAAGGGAGGTCCTGATTGCGTGGCATAGACGGATGTAAGGAGGAGCCTAGCGTAGTTTTGGGTCGTTTCTTAAGGCCAAAAAAATTGCATTTTGGACCTGAAGCTGTGGGTTTTACCTGACATAAGGCTTGACTTACAGTAAGCTTGCTCAGGCTTAGAATTCGCCAATCAAGCTCAAGCTTATGCTCAAGTGAGCCTAGGGTGATCTATGTGAGCTTAGTAAAAGCGGAAGTGGATTCTTAAGATTAGGCTTAGGGCTTAGGAAGGGATTTGGTTAGGCTTAAGCTTGGGCTTAGGCATAGAATTAATTCGTCTTAGGCTTAGGCTTAGGCTTAAGCTTTGGCTTAGGCTTAGGCTTAGTTTTTAAGCTTGAGCTTAAGCTTAGCTTCCGGCTCACTTATATTTCCGCTTAGGCGTAGGCTTAAGTCCGGCTTAGGCTTAGACTCGCACTCAAACCTCATCCTCCCAAAACCCCCATCCACCCCACAGTAGCTGTACATCCCCTCCCTCTCCATCGTGTTGGTGATGGCCGTGTGTCTCGGGGGGCTGTGGGCCCCCGGTTGGGCCCTCGGTGGGCCTCCTCTTCTCTTCCCTTCCCCCTGGAGTGGTCGCGTGGCCGTGCACCTCATTATTATTGTATGAGGGAGGGTCCCTCTCCATCCTCCTCCTCCTCCTCCTTCTCCTGCTCCCCGTTTCCACTCCTCCTAATGGAATGAATCTGCGAGACCATATCATTTGAAATACACATGTGAATCCATGGGGCTGGGATTCCCACCTTATGTAACTGGGGGGATATGGAGAAGCTCGGAGGAGCTGGGGTGGATCAATTAGGCTAATCTGGGAATGAGAGCCGGGGATGAGGAGTTTGAGGGTGTGATACAGACGAAAATGTGGAGCCTGGAAAGTAGATAAAGATTGTTCAGAAAAATGCAGAAAACAGTTTTAGTTTAGTCACAAAATTCAAAATTGTTATCCTGAGGCTACTGTATACCTGAAAATCAACTGAATTTTGTAATTTATAGCTTTATTTTTCTTCGAAACCAGCAAACCATTAATGAAAACCTGTTGCAAGATTTATTGGTGGATTGCGGTGGGGGTAGTGGGGAAAGACCTCCAATGAGTGCTCTGCATGTTCGCTCCCCTGTCCCCACTCGCCCCCCGTCTGGACCACCCCGATCGGGTAAGTGAACCCTCTCTCCACCATCGGTACTGGACGTTGACCACCTTTCGTAAGACCACTTCGGTGGGCCGGGAGGTGTCATGTTAGGGCTATCCGCAAGGATTAGCAATAATTTTTGCGGATAGGCCTCTCATGGGGCCTTCCGGCCGACCGAAGTAGCCTTAATGGCGGTGGTCAAAAAGCGAATGAAGATAGAATAGTAGTGAGAAAGTAAAGTTCAAAAGTAGTTACCAAAAACCGTAATGATAGTTCTATTTTCAACAACACTGGCAATGGAAATGTCCGCGTGAGCCGACCTAACAATAAAAAAATCATTTTTATGAGTGCGATTGGATTTAATTAATAATTTAAACATTAATATAAATATTAAAATCAATTATGATTTTTTCTTAATTTCTCCTCAAGATCCCCATTCCAATCTCGTCATTTTGATCGACATTCATCACAGCCGCCAGCTTTTTGACCGTTTCCTGTTGCATATCTTTCAAGCCGCCATGGGCTTTTACGCTAAAATTTTGAAAATCGAAGTCGAAAAGGTTTTTTTTATGTAAAACTCAATTTGCCGATTCACAGAGAACTTTTCTCATTGTCTAGTTATGTTGCTGAGCTCGCCTGCCGGCTAAAACGTATTTTAGCTTAGAAGAAGCTACGATGTTTTGCTTGCAAATCCCTTTAAAACGGTCGTTAAACCGATCTTTTTAATATCTGTTTTTAGTCCTTAAAAATTTAGGATTAACGTAACATTAACAATACCTATTAATGCTCCTAAAACCCATTTTTCCCATACAGAATTTTACCCCAAAAACTTGATTGATCACACTTCACCAACACTAAATCTGCAGAAAAACCTCGTGCTTTTCCAAGTAAATTCTGCTTGCAAACAATATACCCATTTAATAAATAAATCAGCACACAAAGCAACGTGTCTGTATTTTATTGCAGCCACCACCTCCTCAATTCGCCTTTCTGCCCCCCCACCCTCGCTAATTCCAGAACCACGGGATGAATTATAGAGTGCCCTCGTAGTCAATATTTCATGGAATTTATGCAGAATTCGGGGGGTTTAAAGGGATGAGGAAGGGATGGTTATGGATTTTTCGACAAGCGGACGTGACGCCTTACGCACAGTTTGCTGCTGATCATGTCCCTGATCGATTACGCAATAGAAATTCCGGAAGGTGCGTTACGTACTGCAGGTCACAAGGAAATCCATAGCAGAAAGTCCATATCTATGCATTGCCGGTCCCTTTAAAGTACGTTTCGATACTTTTAAGGGGCCGGAAAGGCACAAGAAGGGGTTGACTATCGATTTTCTGTGGATTTTTACCTGACCGCGACACGCGACGCGTCCGCTGGAATGTCACCGGAAAGGGTTTATTCGATTACGTTATATTAAGGTACACACGCGCGTTGCGTATCGCGGCTGCCGAAAAATGGGGAAAAATGCCTGGTCAACAAAATTCGTATAATTTCTGCGCCCGCGATACGCGACGCGTAAGTCCCTAACCGCCAAAACACGTCGTAATTGATTAAGCAATCGAATAGTGGCGTACGCGTTGCTTGTGTTGCGTCGGTTGCGTGCAAAATTTATAGTGACCGCCTCTAAGATACCTTTAAGGCACCTTTTACGTCTTTATATACCTTTTAAAGTATCCTTTCCACCTATCATCTCAATATATATTTACCACCCAACCCCTTGTAAAACAACCCCAATTATTCTGCGAGTTTCCGTCTGTCTCTGTCTCTGTCGCTCTGTCTGTCTGTCTGTTTGTGTTAGATGATGTCGATGGTGTAGAGACAGAGCAAGAGAATGGCTTCTCCCCTTCCCCCTCTTCCTCCATTTGGGGTGGTAGCGGAGGCCTTCCCCCCTAGCCCATACACTATTCATGAAGTTTTATTGTTTGCTCGGCCAAAAGGGAGGACGAGGCGGAGGGAGAGCCGGGGCCTTCCGTGGCCTCCGAGGTGGGCCTCTGCCAGGCCAGGGCCGCCAGGATCGTAGCCCTCTGTGTGTCGGCTTCTATCGGCTTCTGCGCCCCTCTGGCTTCGCTAGACAACGGTGGCTTTTCTGGGGATATAAATGGATGGTTGGGTGGAAAAGCGGAAAAGAGGCTTTGTCCTTTTCATGGTTTTTGGAGAGAGAGTGAGGACACAAAAATATGCGAAAATTGTGAGTTTTTGAGGGGTGATGGTGGATTTTTGAGGGTCGTACGCTGGCTTGTAGATATATGCATTAATGGTTGTCTATTAATGCGTGTTCTGGTAGTGAAATTAGCTTAAATCTGAGTTAGATCTATATGCAAGGCTGCCCTTAAAGGGGTTAGGAAGCCAAAAGTCAACTTTCGAGGTCGGTGCATCCCCGGAAATTCTCAAGAAAAAAAAAGAGAGCGAGAGAGAGAGAGAGAGAGAGAGAGAGAGGGAGAGAGATAGGGAGAGAGTGACAGAGTTCAAGAGTGGACGTACTTTTTCACGCCCTCCTCGCGAATTGAATCGTGTTTAAAGGCACATGCAAGCCAAAATCTACCACCTACATCTAGACAACAAACAAATTCTCCCCTGACTTCAATGTCCCTTTAAAATCGACCTACTTTCTGCCGCCAACTTTACCACCATCTGCAGCTCATCATGACCTCCTACCCCCAAAAAAACTTATGCCAACTCGAGGGTGATTAACCGGGTAAATACGGTACCCCCCCGGATTTGTGGATCATGGTTGCCACCGGGAGGTAGAGTATGTTTGTCAATGGGATGCAGGTACAAGATGAATAGGGGCAGATGGTCACCCAGCGAGAGAGAGAGAGAGAGAGAGAGCGAGAGGAGGACCACTCCCGAATTATCACATCTACCCCAGCTAGCTGTGGCCCCACCGGAAGAGACCGATTGACTCCAGCCAACTGGTTACGGGGGACTGTCATTAGGAGCGACGCGTATTTACGTTTTTTGTGGATTTTGAAGATGGTTTGGCAATTTTAAAGAAATTGCAAAGGTAGCTTGGGCTTAAAAATTTGCATATAAAAATAAAAAACGTTTAAATTGTATTGCGCATTAATGGTAGGGTAATAAAGGGTCTAGAAATCGATATAAAGCCACAAGAATTCACCACTCTAAATCCACAAGCGAGGTATTTGAGGCTTTCAAAGGAAAAACTCGATTGTTTCGGGATTTTGCCTGGTTTTAAGGGGGTTGGAAAGTAGTTTAGGGGCGAAAAATTTGCATCTCCTGGAAGGGGTATAATTTTAAGGCGCGTTAATGGTAGGTCAGGTAATTTAGAAAATTTTAGAGTTTTAACAAAAAACTGTATTTTCGAGGGCATGGGCGGTGTTTTAAAGGGACAGGGAAGGCAGCTAGTTTTGCAAAATTTGCATAGTTTAAGCATAAGCTTGAATAATACTGGCGCATAAATGATGGGCCGGGAAGTAACGAAATTTAAGGGTTTTTCACAAAGAAAACTGTATTATCGAGGGGTTCGGGCTTGTTCTTAAAGAGGTTGGTAAGGCGGCCAAGATTGAAAATTAGCATGACGACCTCAAGAAGGTATAATTTTTCTAGCGTACGAAGCATAGGTCCTTGCAATCTTAGAAAAACCCACAAAACATTACAAAAAGCCAAACCGGATCCATCCTGATCACAGCATCAAAACCCAACAACCCGAATTTTTTGAGGATTACATGGTGATGCTTCAGCTTTGAAGGGGGGTGGTTGGTCGAGTCAATTGGCTGTGGCCAGCCTCGCAATGCATGTATGGAGACCCGAGGGGCCGACGACGGAGGGGGGGGGGGAGGCTGTATCAATGATTCAAAACAGCTGAAATAATTATACGGGCCCCCGGACGGGCCCTCTTCGCCGCCTCGACCGACTCGGGGCCCCCGGCCACTAGCCATCCCCCCCACTTCCAAGCCAGTCACTTTAACTTAACTGTATCAAGTTAAGGTTGGACCATATCCTCAGGTTCTGGCCTGGTTTTGGTATTCCCTCCCCTCTATGGGCCCTACTCTTCAATGGCCGCTATGGTTGGATGGAGAGCCAAGGGGGCGTGGCTAGGGCTACGGTAGGAGGTGGAGGCCCCGAGGGCATCGGGCCCTCCATTCGACGATGCAGTCCCAGCGCCTCTACCCCGCAGTATCCTTAAATCCCATTCCGTCGCTTACATCGGCCACCTCTACTGCCGCTTCAGCTTTTGGAACTGATTACCGAAGGATGCAGACAGTGCGTTTTTCAATGCATTTTTGGGAAATTTTGAATTATTCTACCAGGTGTCATTAATTTCTCATATTCTTTAATGCAGGGTAATATCTTGTATTTTCCAAATAGAATACCGTAATCTAGGATGCCTTTTTTCACACTAAGATTTAAGTGATAGTGAGGAAGCTACAAATTTAAGCAAGCCGACTATAGGATTTTATTGCTTGGCTAATTTTTCAGCTTTTTCTGGGCACGCAATGCGACGGATATACGATTTTTAACCACCAATTATTTATAGCTATTTCTTTAAATAAAATAGAACTAACTCTCGTAGCGGCATTAACCCTCCATTTCTGCTTTTGCCTAATTTCTGCCGATTTCTCTGTAGATTATACCTTTTATGCAAATTTGAAATGCAAAAGGTCTCGAGCTCCTTCTGATGGTCCCCGCTCCCCTTCAAAATTATTAAACACTTTCATAAAAAATAAGAATTAGCTCCTAGCTCGAGCTTCCAATTCCATTTTTTCCATCTAATAGCCATTAAATTGCTATATTGATAAATTGCTATTTTTGTGCTAGAAGGAGCCTTATTTCCCAGTAAATTGAGATCCTGATATGCAAATTGCAAGCTCGAAAATTCTCTAGAGCTCTTGATTCCTTATCTGTGCAATTTTATACCCATTAACCGTCCTTAAAAACCAGACGCCCCTCCCTAATTGACCACCAACATCAAAAAGCACCTGTTTTTGAAGCGCGGAGATGCCAATAGCCACTGACCCCAACTCCATAATTTAGAGGCTTAGCGCTGAAAAATTCATGTGAACCCCCCGGGTGGATTATAGATTTATGGACAGCCATAGGGGGAGGACGAGCATGAAGAGGAGCAAGAGTCAGTAGTGCCAATTTTTAATTAAGTCCTTGCCGGGTTGTGTAGAGGGGAAGTGGAAAAGGGGGACGAATTGCCGCGGCGAATGGCTACTCGGGAGGTTCGATGGGATGGAGAGTCATAAGAATAGCCCTATTTCTGGTTGGGATGCCAAATGTTGCTGGATGCAAAGTATCGTGAAATTTTGAAAAAACTCAAAATTGATGAAAATCGGCGAGAAAAAACCGAATTTTTGCTAAATTTCGAGATTTACTTGAAAATTTACGCAGTAATTTTATATAATTAGAGGCTAGGGTTAGTAGAATTGTAGCTTAGCTTGGGATAAAAAAAGCGAAATTTCCGAAAACCAAATTAAAAAGCAGATTTTCGTTTTTTTTTGCTGAGTTTCGGATACGATTTTCCACGCTTTGAAATACGTTGAAGCCGTATTTTGTTATATAAGTTAATCTAAACTGTTTCTGCGCTTAAACTACAAATATTAAATTTATAAAAGTTTTGGCGAAGTTTTTGAAAATAACAATTTTACAATATATCTGGCTCATACTGGCCTCAAAGACCGTGATTTTGCATTGTATTTTAATTCTCATCTCCATTATCAAGAATATGTAGGCGTAGCTTACCGAAAAACATTTTTCTTGCCATAATAATTCACCGTCATTTCGCCCTTGCCGCGTCCTATTCCTGCAAAAGCAAATTACAATTACCTCCTACCCTATTACAAACGATAATAAATAATCTATCAAAAAATACCACCCGCCCCCCTCCTCCCCATCCCTCATTTCCACGACTTCCCCCGAAATTACGTATTATTCTTTGTTGGGGGAACGGCGGAGGGTAAAAGGTAAAAAAGACGTGTATGTCTAGGGTATCACAGCCTCTCCGAAAATCACCTGTCAAATGCCAATTAATTTGGGGTGGCTAATACCGACAACCCTCACCTCCCCCTAGAAATATAATGTGGATCAATCCCGGGCTGTCTAGCATTATTGTATTGGCGGACATGGATTCAACGCAGCTTTTACAGTTCCAAAGCCAGTCCATCTTCGGCTTCGACAACTCGCTCTTTCATCCCGGAACCGCTCAGGTGGGTAATTTTACAGTAATTTTGACTAGGGAATTTCGAATTGAGCCGGACTCAGTATGGGCCGAAAATTTGCAAACGCAAAATCGAATGCTGATCACCACCTCATGCTCCGAGTTTGCTATTGATCAACTCGAGAATTCTACTTTAGAAGTAATTCTTCAGTTGAAAACGAAAGGTTCTAACATGGAAATCAGTTATTTTGATTTTTTCGGACGATTTATTTAAAAGCAAATATAGCCAACGCGTTCAACAAATTTTTCTCTTTCGAATCAACCCGCTCACCTAAAAATTTCGAAAAGCAAAAATTTAAAAAAATGACGGTATTTACTATGAGAAACGGTAGAAACCGCTCAACATAAGACGGATGTAAAACACTGTCTAGCATTTAGTGCACATGAATAAAATACTCCATTTAAATCAGAAGAAAATTCTCTATCAGTGTCTATTAACATAATTATAAATAATGTAAATAATTAAAATAGAGACAAAAAAGTTCGGTATCCGGACAAATCACTTCTCGGAGCAAAGATGCAAAAATGGAGCAGGCGGTGATGATCCACTCTATCTGTATCCAAATTTTCATAAAATTCCGAGCCCGGCTTCATTCGAGGTTCCCTAGTGTGGGTATACCTCAACTATCATCCTAAAAACAACATTCCAGATGCATTTTCAGGCCCTGGCTGACATTGATGTCAAAAATGTTAACATGTTGCGACCGGAGATGTTCAGGTATTTTTGACAAGTATTGCTTAAATAATTTTTAGCAATTATTTGATGGGCCACGGCGACGGGGCTTATGGGCTGCCGTCAGCTTCGGGTGAAGCTTTCGAAACGGCGTCATTATTGCCCGTGTCTTCGCATGAGCCGCCGGATAGTATGGTGAATTTGCAGCAAGTGGGTTGAACTCGTTTTTGATTTAAAAACATCCGAAAATCTGATTTGATTAAGGTTTAAAGGGAAAGTGACAGGTAAAAAATCGACTGGAACGTTCTGGAACATTTAAAAAAATTAAACGTTGATAGGAACAAAATGCAGTACGTTTTAGAGTATCGTTGCTTAATCGACTTTTTACATTCAATTTTAGACATTTTAGAGTATTTAAACATTGATAATCTGTTTTTGGTCAAGCCAGACTCCTTTTAAAACCCGAATTACGCTAAATTTCAACCGGAAGGATCTGGAAAATACCAAAAATCGGCTAGGTTAGGATAAAAAATTTGGTGCGATTTGTATTACTACGAATCTGCGAAGTTACAGTATTTCCGCAATTTTGGAGTCTTTTTGTAGCTTTTTTGGAGTTTGTGAGCTATCTCTGTCCCTTTAAAACGAGGACCTTTTACAATGTTTTTCAAACTTACCTTCGAGATTTTTGAGCTGTCGCTGTACCTTTAAAAAGCTTTCAATATACGATTTGAAGCGTTATAACGTGCAGAAAATTTATATTTGATCTTATTCAAATTTTTGCAGGTGATGGCGATGCACAACTCGTACCCAGCCCCATTCCCACAATATCCGATGCCCCATCCATTCCCGGCCGGCGTCGTCAACCCAACACCCACCCTCCCTCGATACCCCCTCACTGCCCCAACATCAGGTTCGACAATTCCCCTTACCGTAATACCGTCCCGGCAAGCTTTTCTAGAAGTGGAGACCGACCCGAGGGAATTGGAACGTTTTGCTGAGCATTTTAAGCAACGCCGAATTAAGCTTGGTGTGACACAGGCTGATGTTGGAAAGGTATGGACTACTTGTATTTCCAAATTTTGCCATAATTTCCAGGCTCTTGCTCACCTAAAAATGCCGGGAGTCGGAAGTTTGTCTCAATCTACGATTTGCCGATTTGAGTCGCTGACTTTGTCGCATAATAATATGGTTGCGTTGAAGCCAATATTGCATTCATGGCTGGAGAAGGTGTGTTTTTGACGAAATAAAAATCCCTAGAATTAAGTAAAGTGTATTGTGATTAATTTTATGTAAATTCAGGCAGAAGAGGCTATGAAAGGAAAAGACGCAACGGGAGAACTTTCCGGAATTCTGCCTAATACGGACAAGAAGCGGAAACGGACCTCGATTGCGGCGCCGGAAAAGCGATTATTAGAGGATTTCTTTAGGTAAGTTAATTTTTTATATTGTACGAGTTTTGTAAAATACCCTTAATAATCATATAAATTTTAGACAACAACCTCGACCTTCTGGTGAACGTATAGCTGCCATCGCCGATAAGCTCGACCTCAAGAAAAATGTCGTCCGAGTATGGTTCTGTAATCAACGTCAAAAACAAAAACGGTTCGTTTTTTATTAATACGTAATTATACTTTTAATTTTTACACCCAAAATTCCAAAAGTACCCACAGCTTTTTTGATATTTTTACTATAGAACCTGGATCAGACGTTCCACACTAGTGCTCTGCACGTCTGAAACTCAACTTCCAGGTCTCGAATACGATCCAATCTCTAGGCAACGAGAATTTAGCATGCTTTTTGATTACCAGAACATTTTAGGGACTTTCGGAGTCAGTTTCGTGGCCGGGGCGGAGTACCGGGGATGCCCTCCGCCCTTCCTCGTCCCCTCATCCCTCCATCATCTTCCGCATCCGCCGCCGCTGCCGCCGCGCTCACCACCAAGTGCTCGCCCTTTCAGTACTTTGAATGAGCAGCAGCAGCAGCAAGAGCAGCAGGTAAAAAATTTGTTAGGCTTAACCGGATTATGGCCGAAAACTGGAAACAATATTAAACAAACAAAATTTAAAAGTTTTTATTTTTATTTAATTTGACGATTTCAATTACTTTGCTTTAATTTAGTTTTTAGTTATATAGTAGTATTCAAATTTAACTTGGAAAAAGAATTCCCTAAGTTACGGTACTAAGCTGAAGCCGTAATACTTCAAAATTGGCTCAAGCTAGTTTTAAATGGGAAAAAACGACGGTTTTCCATAAAAAAGGGTGGTATAGCTTTAAATTTAACTATTATTGTAAGAATAACTTCATAAACTTGTCTTAACTATATAAATAATGCTCCTTAACTAAATAAGCTTTTTAGCCCGATCCGCCAACCTCCGAAGCACACCGCCCAACCCTCTGCGACGTTCTGCTCCACTCCCTTGGCCACAGTACCCTTCCACCCCTCAGCCTCCCCTCCTCACCCCCTCAGAATCCAGGCCCATCCGCGTCCTCCTCCAATCCAACCCCATCTCTCCAACCATCACTTTCAATTAACCCTCAACCTCTAGATCTCCCTCTACCCGACCCTTACAATCGATTTTTACAAATGTAATTTTAGGTCTTCCGATACAGTAATCCCGGCCTCAAAATTTTATGCTTAATACCCGTAAGCAGGCCCGTAGCGGAACCGAAATTTCGGGGGGGGGGGGGCCCAAAAATTTTGGTGACCTCCCCCCCCCCGGTCGTCACTTTTAAAACATCCGAAAATCGCCTCAATAATAGCGCCGCAGGCAAAAAAAAAGCAAAAAAGCGTTCGCTATACTCAAATTCGTGTGAAAACACGGCAGAAAACGCGCCGCAGGCGAAAATTTTTTAAGAACAATTCGTTCACCAATGAAAAACCAGCGCCGCAGGCAAAAAATTTTGAAAAAATAGGCTTCAAAGAAGCAAAAACTGTTAGAAAAACAGTAATAAACAGCGCCGCAGGCAGAAAAATTTTTGTAACTAAAAATCATAAGGGTCCCCCCTTATGAATTTTTCGGACCTCGACCGATTTCGGGGGGGGGGGGGCCCAGGGCCCCCTGGGCCCCCCCCCCCTCCTACGGGCCTGCCCGTAAGCCTTCCTTATTTTTGTATACCTTTCTTATTTTGTGCCATAGAAGCCTTGAAAAAAAATATAGTCCTCCGGAAGTAGAAAATCCCTCCCCCCTCTTTGAACCGCGCCTACGGGATCTGCTTCCCATTCCCCTGACACCTGAAAATCCCCGAAAACCCCATGACTCCATATTTTTTACCTGATGATGATGAACAAATTATTTTTTTTATATATGCACCGTGTCGTTGTAGCAATAAAGACTGTTTTTCTAAGTTGGTTTACTGACTTATTGCTCATTTTTACGTACATTAAGGCACGGTACGTACAGTAACGTACAGTCAAGGGTGCAGCGATTTTTTCGGCGTTTTAAAACGGTCTCTGACCTTACATATTTTTTTAGAATTTGCTAGAGCTAAAATACATGCTAATTTTAATTTCAACGCCTTTGAAATCGAAAATTTATGAAAATCCATTTTCTTCGCTTTCCCCTTTTTGTATCACTATTTTCGGCCTGGTGTACAAGGAAGAATGCGTCAATAGGCATGGAAGGGACCTTCGCTCCCATACAGCGTCTTCTCCCGGAGCTCGTGCTCAATTATTTATCAGCAAGAACGCAGCAGAAGCGGGCGGTAGGCAAAAGGAGACGAGTGTTGATGAAAAGTGGAAAAATGTCTTGGTTTCGGGGAACGATTTTTACAGATTTTGTGCGAGGCCGTGAAGCTGTTCAGAGGGCGAGCGATCATTTTTCGAAGAGCACTTTTCCGAAAATGACAATTTCGAAAAAAATAGCATTGCTGTTTCCTGCATTTTGCGGATATTTCCCATTGATAGCTGGTCGCAAACGTCCAAAATTCTGATTTTCGGAAAGCCGATTTGCGAAAAATATGACTTTCGAAAGAATGACTTTCGGAAATCTGATTTTCGAAAATGGGTGCGCAAATCGTTCAGAGACCCGGTTCGGCGCCTTCCGCGCCTTGAATACAAAATGCAAAAAAAATGCATAAATTCCCACGTTCAAAAGCTACAGTCTGTAGCTTACAAAATTAGCAGCTAAAATAAGAACGCCGCAAGTGTTCTCGCGCCGTGGGTGTCACCCGCAAATGTCGGGTAGCCATTTCACACCCTCGCCCCCTCTCCTCTCCACCGCTATCTGGTCATCGGTCTGCTTTTGCGCAACAAAAACCCGCCATCCAACCGTCAAATTCCATTGCTTCTTTTCCCCATTTCCGGTTTTCATTCTCCAATTTTTACAAGTTTTCGTAGCTAGTTCCCCACTTGAAAATTTTTTGAATCAATTATTAATTATTGAATCCATTTAATTTTGAATGTAAACACCGCTAAAAAATTTTATCACGTTAATGAGAGCATACGATTTGAATGTTCGTCCTTCCGACCTCGCGAATTTTGACGGTTTTCAAATGCCGATTTTTCGAAATGCTGATTTTCGAAACTCTGACTTTCGTAATGCTGATTTTTGTAAGCGCTTCATTGGAAATGCGTATTTTCGAAATTGTGACTTCCGATTCCTGATTTCGAAAACGAAAAGGTCTCGATCAAGATCCTGAACGCAGAATATCTCGATCAAGAAGCCGGTAATAACATTCAGTCGATTTAAACTTTTTTTAGTGAGCGTCCGGTTAGCAGCCGTGTACGCGATAAGCATCCTGAGAAGAATGCGGAGAAGGAAAGCGCTAAATTAGAGGAGGCAGTGAAAAAAGAGGTGGGAAGTGTTACTGGTTCTCGAATCCAAAGTTTAGATACCTGGGTATGGACAAGGGCAAGAAAAATCGCAGTCGTAGCCTCCATGGGCGCAAATTTGTGTTCGATTGGGATGTCGGCGAAGACACGAGTCGCGATCAAAACAAACATGAGGTGTCTACGATCGCATTTACACAAATTAGCGCTTAGGTCCAATTTTTCGGGCGCGGTTTGACTGCTGGGGTGGACGTGAATGCTCAGAAGAAATCGAGATCCACGTTCTACAAGGATGAGAAGCGGCGGACTGAGAAGGAGACGGAAAAAGGAGACAGGTGAGAATTTGCTTTCTTTTTCTACTGATTTTTAGGCTAGCACATGAACTGAATAAGCAGAGACGTTGCGATGAGCGCCATTGGAGGGACAAGCCACTCAATGAAATGACGGAACGGGATTGGCGTATTTTCCGTGAGGATTTTAATATTACTATCAAGGTAAGCGCTAACGCCCGACTACACCTCGATTTTTAGGGTGGGCCGGTCCCGAAACCTCTCCGAAGCTGGGATGAAGCCGGAATTCCGAACGAGATCTACAAGGCCATCCTGAAGGTAAGTCTTGTAAAACCCTGTGGAGTCCGTGTTTAGGTTGGTTACAAAGACCCGACGCCAATCCAACGACAGGCCATCCCCATCGGCCTGCAGAACCGTGATATCATCGGGGTAGCCGAGACGGGTTCGGGCAAAACGTGTGCTTTCCTGATACCTCTTTTGGTGAGTCAAAACTTTATGGATAAAGCTTAGAAAATATTTAGTCGTGGATCACATCTTTGCCTAAAATGGAACGCCAAGAAGACAAAGATGAAGGGCCTTACGCGATCATCCTCGCTCCAACCCGTGAATTGGCACAGCAGGTAGGAATAAACATTTTCTTGCCACGTTTCCTTTAGATTGAAGTGGAAACGAAGAAAGTTGGAGAGCTACTCGATATCAACACTTTGGCCATTATTGGAGGCGCCAGCAAGGAAGATCAAGGAATGAAACTGCGAATGGGAGTGGAGGTTAAATTTTTGATCAAACCCGAACCGTGCCGATAGGTGGTGATCGCGACACCCGGACGTCTGCTTGATGTGCTGGAGAATCGATATTTAATGCTGAATCAATGTTCGTATGTGATTCTCGATGAGGCAGATCGCATGTTGGACCTGGGTTTTGAAGCGGATGTCAAGAAGGTAGGGCCCTTTTGTAAAGATATCGTTTATTTTGTAGATTTTGGAATACTTGCCAATGTCGAATATGAAGCCGGACACTGATGACACAGAGAATGAAGAAATTTTGATGAAGAACTTTCAATCAAGGGAGAAGTATCGTCAGGTTGGATCAGATTACCTTAGTACCCGGTTATCTAATCTCATTTCAGACAGTCATGTTCACCGCTACGATGTCTCCAGCCATTGAACGCCTAGCGCGCTTATTTGAGACGACCAGCTGTTGTACATATTGGTTCTATAGGCAAGTCTTGAAACGATTTTTTGTGGTTTGTGAAAGAGACGATCGTGCCACAACCCTTTACTGATTCAGGACGCCCGGCTGAACGCACCGAACAAGTCGTCTACATGATTTCCAAAGAACAAAAGAGGAAGAAGCTGATCGAGGTAACTGATTTATGCGTGACAAAACTTTCCGTCTAGATCCTCCCCGGCTTTGAAGCGCCAATCATCATTTTTGTCAACCAGAGGCAGGGTGCCGACGTGCTAGCCAAGAGTCTCACAAAACTCGGCCACCAGACGGTTGTACTACATGGTGGTAAGAATCAAGAAGCACGCGAATACGCGCTGAAGGCGCTTCAGGAACGCTCGAAGAGTATTCTAGTAGCTACGGATGTAGCTGGACGAGGTTCGATTTGCGTTTTTTGTATGAGTAAGTTCGATTTCTTAGGTATCGACATCAAGGACGTGACGCTCGTGGTGAATTACGATATGGCAAAGTCGATCGAAGACTACACACATAGAATCGGGCGTACCGGCCGCGCTGGAAAGACGGGTAAAGCCATAACGTTTCTGACGGCCGAGGATAAGGAGGTGTTTTATGATCTCAAAAAGGTGAGGGATGTTTTGAACGGTTTTAACTTTGTTGTTTTAGTGTCTTCTCGAATCACCGGTATCAAATTGTCCGCCGGAACTGGCGAATCATCCGGACGCAATGCACAAGCCCGGAAGCATCGTGACCAAGAAGCGCGACATGGAAGCAGCTTTTTAAAATTAGTTTTTTGTTGTTATGACAAGTCCCTGTGCCAAAACGTAACGTGTATGGGTTTACTTAATTTCTTAATAAAGACATAATATCGATTATACGATGACAAATTTAAATTAAAAAACGGAATTTAAATCTTTAAAGGGCTTTCAACAGAAAGTTTTTAGACAGAAAAATGATGTAATATTTTAATTTTTAGAACACGGATTTTTCGTTTTTATTTGCCCTGTAGACTATATGCTTCCGATTGAGGTGCTTTCAAAAATTCACACTCCATTGAAGTGTTTCATAATGTCTGATCACATCTAAAATCCTATCCATCTTTTCCCCAAATCAGGAACTCAAATTCACCCCTCCCCTTGAAGGATGAGACTACAATCATAGTCACACTCCCCCTGGCTCTTTTTCGTACCCTGAGGCTACAGAACCGTGTATCCCCCTGCCCGCGCGATCATTCCCTTCAACTCCTTTTGACACCGGCAGCCCCCCCCCCCCCCCCCTGCCCCTCCACCATCACCGGCATCAGGTCTTGGATCTGGTTTCGGGAAAACAAAAAGCCCGCCATCCAACCACATCACACTGCCCCTCGATTCTGACAAACACACACCATAGAGGGCAAAAACGAGAAATTTGTATTTCCGCTCGAGAGCGTTTATGCGGGTCGAGGACTAATCGAATTTGAATCGGGAGGAGTGTGAGGAGGAGGATGAGGAGGGCTGGGAAAACGGCTGAATTGGAGGATTTGGTGGTCTGGTTTTCGAGGAGATCCCGAGGGGAAGATCCAGGAGAGAGTTGATGATTCAGCCAGGGCAGCTGATTTTGAGTTGTTTTGGCAGTGGTTCGAGCGTTGCAATTCAGATTCCATTTATGTTTAAATAAACATGAAAAAATGAAAACAAAATTGTAATAAAATACAGGCAGTTTTGTTTGATCCTACTAAGCGTGACGTGCTTAATGACGACGCTCAGTTTTGTCAAGCCTATCTCGAGTCGTCTCTCTTGCTCACACGCTCCCTAACTCGCTCTCACAATGCCTCTTTTTCCTGCTTTTTATAATCTCGTGCTTTTGTACTCTCTTCATCTCGCGCTCCTCCGATCTCTGGCTCTGGCGCTCTGATTTCTCTCTCAATCTCGTGCTCTTACACGCTCTTCACCTTTGCTCACTCTACCCCCCACTCTCTCGCCATTTCGGGACTTCTTTTTCTCTGAATCTCGTGCTCACACAAGCTCTTCATCTATAGTTCTCTCTCTTTCTCTCTCTCTCTCTCTCTCTCTCTCTCTCTCTCTCTCTCTCTCTCTCTCTCTCTCTCTCTCTCTCTCTCTGTTTAAATGTCTCTGTTTAAATGTCTCTATAAACGCTATAGGTATCACTATTTTGCATTGCCAAGGCAGGGTTCGTTCCAGAGAGTGTGGTCGTGCTCCTCGCTGGTGCTAAACCCGTTGTGTAGACGCGTGCCATCCTCCCTCTTGCTCCCCTGCCAGCTGATCCTCAACCCATTCCTTGAACCATTTCAGGCATTGCCATCCCATCCTTGGAGGCGTCATTTTCTGAATGGCAGCTGCTCGGGCAGCTCTTCTCAAACCGGCTCCGGCCGTCATTCATATTTTATACAAGGAGCCGCATTTTCAGCTGCAGGAGTCCATTAAAAAGGTGTTAATTAAGTCGAGCTCAATTTTTGGCAGGCGAAGTATTAATGAAAGTATATATGTTTATTTTATAGTTTGTCGATCGGGAGGTGAATCCAAAAGTCGAAGAATGGGAGTCGAAACGCCAATTTCCGGCGCATACCGTATTCAAAAATTTGGGGCAACTGGGAGCTTTTGCAGTTAATAAACCTATAGGTCGGCATTATACTGTAATAAGCAAATTACTTGGATATTTTCCTATAAAATTAAATTTAGAATACGGTGGCCTAGGCCTTGATTGCTCATATTCCATAGCTGTAGCCGAAGAAATGGGTACAGTAAGGTGCGGAGCGATTCCGATGGCAACGGCCGTACAGGTTTGTACCTATTATAGACCAGCGCCCAAAACCCGCTTCGCGGGCCTTGGGCGCTGGAATGCGGCCTTTGCATGAAAAGTTTGACTTTCTCATAGCTCGGCTCCTGCGGACCCTCCCCCCCAGCCCCCCACCACCCGCGAGTGCAACTGGCAAGAATGAGGAATTTTGGATTTTTCGCATTATGCAAATTAGCCTTCAGGTACCCCCAAAAATGAATAAAACCGCCTTTAACTTTGTAAACTTGTATTTTATCGAAATTCTGAAAACGCCATCGGAAACAGAACGGTCGATTTCCCCGGGTGACGGAGAATTGAGGCGTTTTGGACACGGGAAGGCCCTCAAATCGGGCCTCGAAAGTGACATCCACACACACACACACATACACTCCAAAATTATATAAGGTAGGATACGGTAGTGGTAGTGTAGCGTACTGTAATAACTTGTAACATGCAAACTACGACCATGATCCATTTTAGAGCGATATGGCCACCCCAGCACTTGCAAGATTTGGCAGTGAATATTTAAAAGAAGAATTTTTACGTCCAACAATCGCAGGTAAATCTTTATTTTTTTTAAATGACCGGCAAAATAAAATAGGTACCTATAGTATACTTTCAAAAATTTAATATGATATATACGTTTAGGAGACCTAGTCGCCTGTATTGCTGTCAGTGAACCCTGTGCCGGAAGCGATGTAGCAGGTATATATCGCTTTTTGACATTTAGTTTCAACTTTTTAGCCATTCGCACTGTGGCCCACACCATCAATGGAGATCTTGTCATTAATGGTATTAAAATTTGACAAACTACATCATTTTTAAGGCACAAAAACCTGGATTACCAATGGCGCCCAAGCCGATTGGGCCTGTGTATTAGCGAGCACCAGGTCTGGGCTTCCGCATAAAAATAAGAGCCTAATTATCGTACCCCTTACTTTGCCAGGTATACTTTGCTTTAATTATGCTAATTTCTAGGGATTTTAGGTGTACATAGAAAACGAACGATCGATAAGCTTGGAATGCACTCCTCAGATACTGCCGAGCTAATTTTTGATAATGTTCGGGTCCCAACGAGTCATATTATAGGTCATTAATGAATTTTAATGCTATTATATTGCCTGGTTTTAATATACTGAAAAAATATTTCATTTAAGCCATTTAATCTTATCCTAGGAGAGGAAGGGCGAGGCTTTGAATACCAGATGCAACAATTTCAAGATGAAAGACTGGTCACGATTGCAGTTTGTAAGTATCTAGTTTTTATGCAGAATTCTTTAGTATTAAAACCGATGGAAAGGTGTATTTCCCTAACTCGAGAATATACCAAAGAACGGAAAGTATTTGGCAAACCCATCTACGAAAATCAGGTAGGATCTTTGGTCGAATGTTATGGTCAGACTGTTCATTTCCGTCTTGCTGAGCTGCAAACCGAAATCGAGGCGTTGAGAGCTTTGCTATATAGAGCGGTTTTGGAGAGGATGGCTGGTAAATTATTACTATATGTAAATGAAGATATACGCGTAATTCAGGAAAAGACGTAACGCGCCTGGCCAGTATGGGAAAGCTAAAAGCTGGCCGTCTAGCCCGACAAGTCACCGATCAGTGTCTACAGGTGTAAAATGTACTTAATTCTCAAAACCTGTTTTTAGTTTTGGGGCGGAGTCGGTTATACTTGGGAGAACGAGGTATCCCGGCTATATAGAGACCTCAGGCTCCATTCGATAGGAGCAGGAGCTGATGAGGTAAGCGAAAATAGATAGAAAAACCATTAAATTTAATTTTTTAGATAATGCTATCTATAATCTCAAGATTTGAAGACACTAAATAAAGAAATTGACCATCTATAAATAATTTGTATAAATATATCTTGATTTTTGAACGTTTACAGCAATTTTACACTTGATATAGCTTTCATTAATGCCAGATTTCTTAAGGACAGATTTTTCTTTTGAATTTTAATGACCTTTCTGTCTCTCTGTAGCTGAATTTCGGTTTTTTGGCACATTAATAGAACACACTCTCTCATAATTTCAATCTCGCGCCATTTGGGTCCCGCGGTGCCGCCGATTACGGTAGATAAATAGCGACGCCCGTCGTCGGCTGCGGGCGGGCCAAGCGCTAAAGAAGTGCGGGTGGCCACCCAGCACCCCTGAATCTACCTTGTTTCATCCAAATTTATATGTAAAAACTTAGTTATGTTCCTTATTATATGCTTACCTATATTTTTCGAGCTTCCTCTCTTATTTCCCCGCTTTTTGCACTTTTAAAGCTAGCTTAGGTTTCAAAATGCCGTAACCAGCTTCCGCATGCTTGCCAACACTTTTTCTTTGCTTATTAACTCCTATAACTCTTTAAATAGCTAATTTTAGACCTTAATACTGCATGGAGTGAGCATGAATGATGTCCGTATTTGTACTAACAACCTCGTTGTTCGTTTTAACATCAGCGATCCCGCTTCTTCCCGTGAATTCAAATCCATTACGCCCGGATCACCTCAAAGGAGTCCCACTCGAGCGGGATGGTGATTTGAATAAGGATTTCAGAAAGGAAGTTCTTTTGGCGGGAGTTGGGGAATCTTCTGATCCAGATGACGACAAATCGCTTATTATTCGACTATTTGTAACGGCAGATTTGAATTCTGACCAATTCCTTTCCTTGGATGAACTTGAAAAAGAGATCCATAAAAATGCTATTCTCCATATTAATGCTAGCAAAGAAGAAGCGGCAAAAACCTTCCATGAAGTCGATTTAGACAAAAATAACGTAATCGATTGGAATGAGTATATTCAAGCAAAAGCTCAGCATGCGGAGGAGCATCATGACCATAAAGAAGGAGTCGATGAGAAAGAAGCATTCCGGGAAGCTGACCTTAACTTTGATAACCAATTGGATATGGCTGAATGGGCTGGTTTCTTACATCCTGAACTTTCTACTTATACTCTCACAAAGCTAGCGGAGGACCTTTTGAGGAGCTATGACAAGGATGAGAATGGAATGCTTTCCAGGGCGGAATTTGTAGATTATGCTGATGGAGAATTGGAAGGACCGTATGCTGAGCAAGAGAAGAATGAAGAGCAAGCCAGAGAGGTCGAGTTCGATCGAGACTTGGACCAGAATGGAGACGGATATGCTACGCTAGAGGAACTGATCGCCTATGTGGATCCACAAGGAGAGGGAAGACACAGAAGAGAAGCTTCTGAATTGTTATGGCAAGTTGATACCGATGAAGATGGGAAGCTCTCGCTCAACGAGATGATGGCTCAAAATCTCGTGCTCGAAAGGTCGTCCCTATTTTCAGCCGGGAAGCGGATGCATGAGGATTTGTGAGCATGAGCTTTTGTGTCGTTTGTGGTCTTGCATGTTTGTTTCGAGAAGCTTCATTTTTCCTAAAAATCATTTTTCTATTTTTTTTTTAGCGTACGTACCTCAGTTAGGAGCTATGAGCAATAACTGGAGGATGAGCATGAGTAGGCAAAACAATTTTAGGAAAAGCGAAGTTAGGAAAGATGATTGTATCTCGATTTTTGTAACACTTCTGTCATTTTGCATTTACACTCGATTCGCCTCCGGTCATACCGATTCTTGCCTTGAATCTCACTTTCCTGCATGAATGTATATATTTAAATGTATAAAGTATCAAAATTCAGGGATGAACCGCCCGCTTCTCCAGCTGAGCCGCCAGTTCGTCGCCGCGCAGAAGCGGTCCCTTCATAAGGGAGTGGATTCGACTCCTCCCCTACGTTGGGTGTCCGTTCCGGAGAAGTTGGGTAGGTATTTAACATCATAAATATAAATAGAATCAAAATAAGTATATGTTAATCAAAAAAAATCTCGGTTTTTAGGTCTGTATGCCTTCATCGCTCTTACCTTCCTGTCGTACCCCACCTCCGTGATGCTCCGATTGGACTCCCTTCGTCCTAGGGTAAGTAGAACATCTCATTAAGTAACAAAATATCAGGCTGTCCGGAAAGTCCTTGCGGTTTTTCCTTTCGGGCATTTTTTTGAAAGCCCTGTTGATCTAGGAGCTAGACGTAATATATGATTTGGAAGTACTTTTGATGCTCTAGACAGTGGCGAAGCTGATCTTCTCAAAAAACCTTTTTTATGATTTTTAACAGGGCTTGAAAGTCGGGACCGAAATTAACCGATTTTCTGTCTTTGTTAAAAACTCCCCCAATAAGCGGCTTGCAAACTTTTTAAAACTAGCAATCGGCTGAGCTGGTCAAGCGCTACAAAACGTATCGTAAAAGTTTTGTTTGAAAAATTATTCTGGGGAGATACAACTTGTCAAAATTTGGTCGACGGATGGGGGTTTTTGGGCGACTAAAGAGGCAAGTCACTCGAATAAATCATCAAATGATCTTAGAAACGCCTAAATAGCATTAATATAACCTGAAACCAAAACTAATACTCTTTCCAGCTCTACCGGAGTGGACACAGCCATATATTATTACATTCGAGAAAGTCAGCATCTTGAGGTCAACCAAATTTTGACAAGTTGTATCTCCCCAGAATAATTTTTCAAACAAAACTTTTACGATACGTTTTGTAGCGCTTGACCAGCTCAGCCGATTGCTAGTTTTAAAAAGTTTGCAAGCCGCTTATTGGAGGGAGTTTTTAACAAAGACAGAAAAACGGTTAATTTTGGTACCGACTTTCAAGCCCTGTTAAAAATCATAAAAATGTTTTTAGACAAGATCAGCTTCGCCACTGTGTAGAGCATCAAAAGTACTTCCAAATCATATATTACGTCTAGCTCCTAGATCAACAGGGCTTTCAAAAAAATGCCCGAAAGGAAAAACCGCAAGGACTTTCCGGACAGCCTGATACGATTAGAAACATGTAGAAAACACCTTAAAATTTAGATCAAATTATTTTATATTTTTTTAGGCCGAGAACGACCTCGCCCCAGAAGTCCAGGCCCAAATCGACGAGATCCGCGCCGCCAAGCTGGCCGCCAAGCACTAGAGCTCTATACTTGCTGAGCTGAGGGATAGAAACTTGCGAAACCGGATTGTCATATAGCCCATTTTAATAGTTTTGTATATTGGAATAAAGTTTTTCATCGTTGCTTTAAAAATTATTGCAATTTATACTCCTTTACGCTTTTTTTTTTTGGCTTGTTGGATTTTTAGTTTTATAGATTTTCCCCTTAGGAATTTATGGATTTCCTTGGGGGATAAGGACGCCCGCGACACGCTATGCGCACGTGACGCAGGCAGGGGCGTAGCCAGAAAAAAATTTCGGGGGGCAAAAAATTTTTCCAAAAAACTCAAAACTTCCACGAGAAAACAGCGCCGCAGGCAAAAAATTTTGAAAAAAAGTTCCATAGCACTACAAATAGCCGTAAAAACGTAAAAAAGTAGCGCCGCGAGCAGCAAATTTTTTGAGAAAATGAAAATCATAAGGGGCCCCCCTTATGAAATTTTCGGGCCCCGGCCGATTTCGGGGGGGGCGGGCCCCCGGGGCCTGTATTACGACGCTACGTCCCTGGACGCAGGGCAGGTAAACGCAGGCACCTGGGCATCTCATTACGCAACGTAAATGAGCGCGCTTCGTGTCGCCGTCCCTTTAAAAACAGTGTTTCCCAGGCTTCCGGGCCGCGACCCGCAACGCCAACGTGACTTACGCCAAATATAAGCTAGTGGAGCCAGGGAATCTCGTTACGCAATGTAAAAGCAGTGTTTCTGATCTTCTGGCCCGCGCCAAGCAATGCACCCGCGCCGCTTCGCGGGTAGGAACCGACCGTTTTGCATTACGCTACGAAAATGCAGGCGAACGCATCGCGTATCGCGGCTTGATCAATTCATAGAAATTTCCTGCACGTCCATTTAAACAAAAAACTGAACCCCTCCCTTCAACTCTCAAAACTTCCAAAACAGAACCCCCTCCTCGCGAACATTTCCGCAGATTTGCCCTTCCGCCCCCCCCTCGATTCTTGCACCGGAAGCCCGTAACACGTTTATGCATTGGTGAGCATTCTCTGGGCCCCCTTCGGCTTCATCCCTAAACCCAGGTATTCGTTTCGATTTGCCAGGAACTTAAAAACTAGCGCTATATTGACCCTATATCTGCGAAAATCATGCGCTACTGCGATAACCAATCAATTCCACTAAACGAATCGTTGCAGAACGTCTTCTGCGCGTAATTCTGTACTTTATACCTAATTTTTTGGGCTTTTTAGATTGGTCCAATGGCAGTGGGTGTTGGTCGGAATTGCTGGCGGGATTTCGATACCTCTATATATACTGGTTCTACGGTTATTGCTTAAATTACGATCTACAGTCAACTTTGGGTCTCCATTTTATACATTGCTGTTTTCACAGGTACTATAAGACGACTGTAGAAATTACGGGTTTTAGGGAGTGCTTGATATTGGAGGCTTTTTAAGCTATTTCTTCTTTTCGGATTTGCGCCATGTTATAAAGGTGAGACGGATTACGATTTTTCATTAATTAATCTAATTTGTAAACGATTTTAATTCATTTATATACTTTTTAATAGGGTTTATTCTGGTATATTCGCGAGAGCTATCTACCCTCTCTTGGCTACGCTTGCGAACAAATATTTCTGGTGGGAAGAATTCTTGGGGTTACCTTACTGGCGCTTCAACGTATTGCATCTGTCACGTTTCCAAATTCAATGATGAATTATGTAAGTTAGAAAATATATACTTTTGATGCTTTTAGGCGTTTAATGGATTTCCAAAAGCGCTACTAATTGGCTCACACTGGGCCTTACCAATCCTCTCAAGCGTCCCGGTATTAACGCAATACCATACCTACGATGATGAAGTCAAAATGAATCTGGTGGTACCGATGTTGGATTTTACGGTATAAGGATTTATGTCTATATTTTAATAATTTTTGGAAATAGATTAACGCGCTTTCTGTGGCGGTCCTAGCTTCCGTTTCACTTGTCGTTGTCACATTTTGCTTTGTACGAATTTTACTCCAGATTACGGTAGATTTGGCTGTCGGGAATCAGTAAGTTTTTGTAAAAATGTTTAAAAATTTCATAATTAAATTACAGTAGCAGAAGAGCTAGGAAAGAGCTGTCTGCGACGTTTATCCTGGCCGGAATGCTGGCCGGTTACTATCTTTGTTCTGGATTTCATTTGCTGCAGTATTTCTATGTTAGTACGAGGGATCAAGAGGTAAAAACATATTGAAATTTTATGCTTAAGAATAATACAGTACTTTGAATCTAACTGTAATTTTAGAAAATTGATCAAATCTACGCAATTCGTCTGTTTTACCCAACCATGAACGCGATTTTCTCTCTGATTACACCATGGCTAATTTGCATATGTAATGACGAGGTGATTTTTGAGATTCAAATTTTGGAAATTATTTATTTTTAGATTCGAAAAATGATCTGCTTTTCAAAAGCGGAAATTGACGCCTATCAACGGAAAAACCTGGCGAATAATGTATAATTTTGCATAAAAATCTATTTAAATTTTGATCGTAATTGAATTCGTTAATTTTATTGGATAAATTTCCGTGTGACCAAAATTAGACTAAAACATTTTATTCCCGTAAACACCTATAAACAATCGATGGTTTCGGAAGTGAGTCGGCCGAGGGGCTTGCATTAAATCGGGCGAATTTTATGCAAATTTGCATTTTCTTTGATCAAAACCCGACCCGATTTTAGAAATAAAGTATTTAATTTAGATAGCAAAATAAAAATTATTCTTTAGTTTTGAATCCATCAAAAATCTATTTTCTGACTGCTAGATAGACAATTTTTACCGGATAACAACCATCTCACAACAAAAATAAAGGATTGAAAGACGACATTTGAATTGACTAGCGGCATGGTAATTTTGGATCGACAACAAATGACGAGGAAATCAAGGGAATTATAAGAATCGAAAGTCCATCACAAATTGCAAAATGATCCGTTTGACTTTGTGGCTGGCTAAATAAAATAGTTTTTCCAACTCTCGTATGCAAATTAGGGGGTAAAATGGACACCAAAGGGTTTTAATATTTGAATTTTTTGGGATCAATAAATTTTGGTGAGCAAAAAAGTCGAATTGTTGAAGACGTGTAGAGTGTGACGATCGTCTCCTAGTGCCCGTTTCCCAGGAATTTTTGCGGTTGTTTCATCAGCGTGGACGTGGCGCCCTTGATGCTCGCGAACACCCGCATTTTTTCTGTTGACCCGTACTGAAAAAAATTAATTCCAAATGATTGTGGAATTTTGGACGCTTGAACAAGTTTTAAATACTAAATTTAGAAAAAACCGTATTTTCCTGCTTTTTGTTGCTTGAAAAAGTAAAATAAATTTGGAACGGACCGCAAAATCCGATTATTTGCAATTTAGCTTACAACGGAAGGTCTAAAGGGATCGGCAAGGATTTCTTGTAGACTTCACCGCGATACGCAACGCGCTCGCCACAACTTCCATTACATAATCAATTACGACAGTTTTATCGCCGAAACGCATTGCGAGCGGGCGTGCGTTGCGTGTCGCGGATGCGTGCGCGGGCGTTTTCTAGCGACCATTAGAAGGCCGCGACACGCAACGCGCACACCCTTTTTCCAGCGCGTAATCGGTTCCTACTCCCTGGCAAAAACTTTATCAAATCCGTATTATGTCAAATTGATAATTGCCTTGCTTGACTCTTTAAAAAGCATAAATTCAGTTATATTTTAGCGAATTTTGAATATATAACTGGAGATTAGCCTTCATAATCCCTTTAAAACCGCCACTGACCTTCTCAGAGTTCCTATCCTGCGACTTTCTCCTCTGCTTCTCCGACGACCTCTTCGCGGACCCATTTTGCACCAGAGTCTTTGAAGACGTCCGAGAATCAGCGGAGGCTGCCCTTTCTAAAACTATTTCCACACTTTTTTACAGTTTCCAGGTCTTACCCCTCATTTTCGGTTGTTGTTCCTTGTAATAGCCATTGCCATAATGGTTATAATACGGCGGTTGATTTGATTGTTGCTGTACTTGTTGCTGATGTTGTTGTGGATGATTTTGATATTGATATTGATGTCGAGACGCGTTTTTCTGTTCCCTGGCGAGCGATCTGGCGGTGTCATAGTCCGTATCGCTACACTCCGCCTGAACCTTTTAAAAATAAGATATAAATAGAATACTTGGGCTATGGGTGCTGTTCTCTCGCCGCCGGCTACGGTATTTTGAGAGCGTTGTGGTTGTTGTTGTTGTTGATTTTGAAGAGTTCTTGAGGGTGTTGGTTGGGGTTGTCGCTCGTTGTTACCCTGGAAATTTTTGAATTAAAATTAAATAAATAATTTTAGTAAAGTAAGAATGTGTTGTGTTGGCAATGGCAATCCGATGGAGATAGGCATCGGGTTCTGGACTGTTAGCGGGGGGGGGGGGGCGAATGGGAAACCGCTTTGTGTTTTTCCAAACGTTGGTGATATATTATAATATTTTTATCCTGTTTTAGTAATTTTTGGCTGTTAGAAAATTTTTAAAAATACTTTAAAATGTCAAAAATCAGAAGTTTTCGATCTTTTTGGTCATTTTTTTAGGTTTTCGACGAAAAATCAAAAATTATCGAAATCCTTTATAATTTTTTCTGGTTTTTATATCTAAAAACTATGTAAAATGCTATAAAGATGGTCTATATTTCTTTATAGGGCCTAGAAACCCCCGCTAAAAATCCCCCCCCCCCCCGCTAACAGTCCAGTACCCAGATATCTCCTAGTATAACGTTTAAAGTATAAGGCAAGCAAAATGTCCGGTCATTCGGGGGGAGGCAAAACTCGAGAGGGGGGTGCAGCCGCGTTCTCAGATGCGAACAACTCACGGGGGCTCAGCTGCCTTTGGTACTGTGTGCGTGCTGGATTATCGGAAACGGTGTACACGGGGAGACTCTAACAAAACTCACGCGGATGCGCTCGTGTTGGATGCGGCGGATGTGGGTCTTTTTCGCGGAGATCATGTCGTAGAGTTTGTTTCTGAAATCAGCCAGTTTCAACTAAAAACCCTAATTTTTCTATTTTTCTTGGAAAATCCCTAATTTTTATCCTGATCGATGTTCTATTTTAATTCCAAGTGTTTATATTTGTTTTTAATCATTTTAAAACCTAAATTTCTTTTTGAAGCTTCAGATTAAGATCTACTGAGGCAAGCTTTTAAAGGGGCTAGTAAGACATGACTATAGTTTTTCTGCTGCGAATTGCTACACATGGATTTCGTACGCGCCGCGACACGCAACGCGCGCGAATTTTTTTCGGTTTTAAGGAACGTAATTCATAACGCAATCGAAAAGCCAAGAATTTAAGGATTTTTGTGCTATGGATTTTCTATCGGTTCGGGCCTGACCGCGACACGCAACGCGCACGCCTTCGCCGGCCGTGCGCAACGAACTACAACGCTCTCCGTTGTCCCGACGTCACGTTGCGGGCGCTTAAGGATGCGTCGCGTGTGGTAAGTTAGTTAAGTCTACAAGAAACCCATAGTAATGAATTCACAGCCCCTTTCACTACCTATAAACGCTTAAATTAAACCTTCAAACGCTCTTAAACGACCTTACGCTACAAAATACGAAAATCCGTTAAAATCTTGCTAGATGAAACAATTTTTTTAGATGCCATACCTATAATCATCAATCGTCAATTGTATATGGTCAGGAAGAGGCAGAGAGACGTCATACGGTAGTGCAGGTTCATCAGAAGGATTGTGGAATTGGAGGACATAGGGGTGGACGAGGCATTGCTCAACGGTCAGCCGGCGATGAGGAGCGAAAAGGAGAAGCCGGTGGATCAAGTCGATCGCGTTCGGGTTGCTCGACGGAATGAAGATATCGATCGGTTTTCGTGGTCTGGCATTCAAATCATACTTTATTAAGACTTATTCAATCGTGAAATATGACTGAAATTAGTATAATTATAAGGTATCTTGACTACGCTACACGCCGCTGTGCAATAAGTTTCTCTTTCTGCATTACTTGCTCCAAAAAAGCTAATTCAGGCCGCGCGAACTCAATTACCTACGATACGCGCGCGGAGAATTGCGTTTTTTTGCTTGAATGAAATAAAAATAACCAATTTCCGGAAACATACCTCGTCGGCATTTTCTCCAAAACCGATGCAGCGTAGTGGCTCCCAATACTGTCAATGTCCCCCTTTGAAGGCCTCGCTATCGTATTCATTATCCTCTCGATCTGAAATTTACATAATTTTAATTTTTTCATTAAGTTTAAAACCTGATTTATTGTAGAAGTCCCGGGAAACAGGGCCCGTCCTAACAACATTTCTCCAAGAATACACCCCAAACTCCACATATCCACGCCTTTCGTATACCTTAAAAATGCAAATTATAGAGATAAATTTGCGGAATATACTACCTTTTAGCCGCTAGTAATATCTCCGGGCTTCGATACCACCTGGTGGCTACGTATTCCTAAAAAGCAATAAAAATCGATTTTTTTTTTAAATTACCGTAAGCTCCGGCATTTGTTCACCCTCGGGATAGTCTTCTAACTAAAATGATTTGCATTAAAATGCGACTAATTTATTTCCTACCGATGATAATGACCTCGCCAAGCCAAAATCTGCCAGCTTCACTCGGCAATCGGCGTCCAGGAGTACGTTTGACGGTTTTAAATCACTAAAAAAATTTGAATAAATGTAGCGAATAAGTTATATGTACTTAAATACAACAACTTAAATTTAATTCGCATACCGATGCAGCACATTTCCAGAATGCAAAAATCGAATTGCCCGAAAGAGCTGGCACATAATATATTGCTTGTGGATGTCCTTCAGAATCGTCATTTTCTTGATGACGTTATGCAAATCGGCCTCCATATATTCAAATACAAGATACATGTCTCTAAAATGATAATTTAAATACTAAAATCGCTAAATCAAATACCAACCTATCGTTATCTGCTTTTAATATATTAAACAATTTTATAACATTTGGATGACGCCCAAATTCTTGCAAAAACATTACTTCACGAAACGTACGCTGGGAATCAGTCTAAAAAATAGATTTTTGATATTTGGTTCCGCTTTTTACCTGATTCCGAAACGCGTCAAATATCTTCTTGAGGGCAACGGTCTCCTTTGTGCGTTTGTCGTGCGCCTTCCAGACAATCCCTTAATATTCTGTTTTTGAGAGGGAGCGGATTATCGCGACCAACCATATGCCCCTTTGCCCAAGCGCTTCTGAAGCTCGTATTTGTCGAGGATGTGCTGGTCGACATCTTCTGTCATACTGAAAAAATATAGGATGAATACAAGCTTATATGCTTAAAAGAATATATGCAATATAGAATATAAATTCTAGATATTTAAGGAGCCTTTAAAATGCGCCTATGGATTAAGAGAAAAAAATGCGAGCTCGTGCTCGATAAAAGCTCAACCTCCACCCCACGGCTTTGAGAAATCCGTCTGGCATGACATCTCGTCTAGCCCGATGGCGTAATCGCCGGAAGATTGAGAAAAAGGCCACAGATGCAAGGAGGAATCCATCGGCTTCCATTTTAGCGCAGTAAAAGTTGGGAATTCTTTGAGGTAGCAAGGATTGGATTAAATATACTACTTAAGTACTCCTTAAAAACTAGTGAACCGTAACGTGTGATTAGAATAATTTTACAAACTAATTATACGTTAAATTAAATAGATAGCTGAGCGGAAATGCAGCATTCTATCTAGTTAAAAGGACGATTTTAGGTCTTCGAAACGTTGGATGTAGGCGGCGGGAATGCCAGACCAAAAATACTTCAAGCTACTTGACGCAAATGACTCCCAGAAATTTGAGACCGAAATGTCGAGACACAAATCATAAATTTGAATCTGTGGCTTGCATATGGTAGAGGATGTTTGAAACGAACTAACTATGACAAAAAAGCCGATAGACCAGAAGAACACCGACAAAAATTCTTTTATTTACACGTCCAAATCTAGGAATCGTTTCAACTTAGTTAGGGCTTACGTAAAGCACCAAAATCGTCAAAAGCTTCATTTAATCGATAAACCAGCCAAAAACCTAGCGATTAAACATCTAGTGAAGTTCAGACAAATCTGGCTTTAAGGAGTAGTCCAAAGCTATCAGAAGCTCAAAATTCAAAAATTGAATGCATAGCTTACATCCTAAAAAGTGACCAATCAACAGTGAGAGGCGAGAGAGCAAAATTTCTAACTTTCAAAAGTCCCTCAAAGCTATCGACAACCCAACCCCGATTCCGCAATGCTCCAAAGTTTGTTCAGGTAATTTGAGTGTGGGATCCACAGGCTGGTGCGTGGGGCGAAAAAGAGCGCGACACCCTGGCAAGAGGGGGGCGAAAGGGCTTGTTCAGGATGTATAAGTTTGAAAGCGGCGAAGCGAACACAATCCATCGGCTGCGTCGAAGAGGAGGGGGGAGGGCCAGGTGGGAGAGCAGGTATGGAGCTAGAGAGAAATAGAGAGTAAAAGGGAATATTAGGAGAAGTAGACGAGAGAGACAGAGAGAGAGAGAGAGAGAGAGAGAAGCTTCGGGCCCTCCTGGGCCCCTTCCGCAGCCATGGTGACCGCGCCCGGGGCGGGCGATGAGCGCGCAGCCCTACGGCGGGGGGGCTGCCCCCCTCTTTTGCTAAAAGACGCCCCCACTTCGATCCTCCCTTCCACCACACGACCCGGATGTCATCTTGCATGGCTTACACCCTCCCTCATATTACGCATTCCGCAAAAAAACAACCCGGATAACGCGGGATGACTATTGACACCTGGGCAGGAAAACGCTAAAAACCGCGTCATTTCTAAAAAGTTGTTTTGGGTGCTTTAGCGGGTACCACGTTTCACAAGAAGCCGATTTACCGGCCTTCTAAAAAACAATAGTAAAATTACTGTAGCTCATAAATAGATTGAATGAACATTTTTGACAACAATCTAGCTTTGTTTGCACTGCAGAATTTACGAAAAAATCGTTTACAGCTAAAAAAGTAAAATAGCAAAATGGTTTTTAGCCCTAGTTTTTCTGGTTCCAGCCCCTTGAATCAATTTACAGCAAAATCCAGTTTTGCCATTGCAGTTTTAATTCGACTAGCGTCGTAACCTGCCACTAAAATCGTACTTTCCCCAAAAAAAAACCCCGGTTTTAATAAGCATCTAGCCGCTGAACTTTTGGGTTTTCGGTTGTAGCCAAAAATCCATCGACAAAGATCCGGACCAGTTTGTAGCTGCTTGACTGCCCTTATTGTTTTGAAAAATGCTGGAGGGGTGCAAAAATGGGCGATGAGAGGGAAGAGCGGAAATTGGGGTGGAAAAGGGTAAGGCGGTGGATTCTGGTTTTAGCTAAAAATGGGGTGGAAATGGATGTAAAAAGGGGAGAAATCGTACTGTAGCACGTACAGAAAAACGCGAATAAAATATCATAAAGCTACAATAACTAAAACGAGTTGAAAAAGGTAGCTTAAAGGCATATATAAGACAACCACAAATTCGCAATAATAATCCAGTTTATGCGGTAGGAGCTGGGTTTAATTATGCTAATTGCATGAGGTATGAGCAGAGAGAGAGAGCGAGAGATAGAGAGATAGCGAGAGAGAGAGAGAGAGAGAGAGAGAGAGAGAGAGAAAGAGATGTCTGTCTCGATGTTGGTGGTGTTGAGAATAGTAATGGGTGTGCATAGGGTAGGTAGGTAGAGGTGGGTAGGGTAGAGCCATAGGTCCAGGTGTCCCATTTAAGCCTCACCCCCCGGTCCCCTCTATTCTCGGGAGTCTACTGCCCCCTCCCTCTAGCCCTCTACTAGGTGAACCCGTCGACTGGCACCAATATATCAATAGCCACCCACATGAATATGTCCCATGACAACCTCCCTAAATATGGCTTGAGAGGTAGTGGTTGAGAAGGGGGATTTTAAGAGAAGAAAATAAATAATAAAGATGAGTTTTTATACTATATTAATACTAAATAAGATTTTCCATTGTCGTTGAAAATTTTATGGGAAACTGCCCGCAAGACGAACGCAATAGACAACACACAACGCAGTACGCAACGCAGCTTTAACGCAACGGGCAACACAGCGCTACGCACAACCTGGTGCGCTACGCAACACACAATGAAGTACGCGGCGCCACGCACAACGTAGTGCGCAGCGCCTAAATGACTGAGATTTCGGTCATTCATTACATCTTGGAGTAGCGAGCGCACACGTTGCGTAACCTGGAGCGGGAAATTCATTGGAAATCCACAATCATCCCTTTTCGATTACTATACTAACATGGCTAATCACCATTAATGCATGAACGATACTGTATTGCGATTTAAAAGTGCGCAAAATTGCAACGAAAAAGGATACAAATTTCGATTAAAGGAGTGAAAAAAACAAATATCCACCCAGTCACCATCCCCTTAAACCCGCCCACTTCTGACTAACATCCCAAAACAGAAAGGACACCCCATTGGCTAAGCCCCAATGCCTGGAACCGGCGCCACGCAAGGATTTTTGGCTAAAACCCATCATTTCAGAGGGGATAATGGGTCCCGGTTGGAATATAGGGGGGATATTAGAGGAAGCGGAGGAATCGCCTAGACTCCTTCAATATTATAGATGAGTCTTTAAGAATATATATACAATTTAAGGGTAATTCTTTACATAGAAATTGGGTTTTTAGATTTTAAAGGGGCTGAGAAGTCAAAATTACCTAGAGCAAATTGGGACTATACCAGTTTAAAGAACACCGAAAAATAAGATATCCAGATCTAGAGTTCAAACAAAAATCACATACCGTTTTGGTGACATAGTGAAGCCGGCGTTGATGCAAAAGCAGGCCTCGGATGCACCTGCCAGCGAATCGGCGGCCCACGACAGCGGGGGTCGGACGAATGAACAAGCGAAAAATCGCGGTCCCGACGCTTCCCTAAACAACGGATGGAAGGGGGGGCTGTGACGGATGTTACGGATGTGTGAATTATTCGGCGAGTTTTGGTGACTACGAAAATATACTTTGGTTCGTGGATCAAGATCAAAAATTGGGGTTGAAAGGAGCTCGTAAAGGGGTTTTTAATGCGAAATCGAAGAGGGGATCGAGACGGCATCAGAAAGATGTTCTAAAGGGTCTGGCAAGGCAAAAACATGGAGTTTTTCCCTCCCAACTCCCATTATTGCTTGGTTCCATTTCTCCCAAAATCAAGCTTCATGTCGCCGGAAAACGAGGGCTGTTGTTTGCCTTCAATGTACCTTTAAAGAAACAAAAAAAAATTCCTGGCTTTTAATCAAAAAGCAAAAATCCACGCCACCGCTGGGGGTCGAACCCTGGCCGTGTGCGCAGCAAGCGGACACAAAACCAATGTACCAGCAGGCCGATGCAATGCCGACCGGACAGGGCCTCTTCCCCCAGGCGCCTTATGCACGCAGGAAACAGACCCTGCCTGCTATAGCGTGGACCAAGTTCATTAAACTGGGAGGTGAAGGTTTTTGAACCCATTTCCAGGCTATTTAGCTTTTTTAAGCTACCTCCCATTAGTGTCCCAGCCCCTTTAGCTCAAACAAAGCTCAAACCTTGACCCCCCTCATCCTGATAAATCGCTTTTCCGTATGTGAATGTGTGGATGTGCGAGGGCGGGCGCATCTTCTATGTGCAGAAATTGAGGAAGACTCATTCTCATGCTCCCCTCTCTCCCTCCCCTGACTCCCCAATGAGCCTCAGCATTTCTTTCTTGACATGGGGTTGCTGCCTGCCTTCTTCCACCGGCCAAATGTCCAGCCTAACAGGGAGAAGCTCCTCCTGTGAATGCATTTCTGATGTTGGGGCGGCTCTTCTCCACTTGTTCTCATCGCAACCATTGTTGAAGACATTGGCTCCTCCTCCTTAGATGGACACTCTTCCTCCTCGTCCCCTACCTCCCGTACCCATCTGGCCCCCCATCTATCGGCTGACGACATCGATTTCCGGTTTTTACGGAATTACGGAATTCTATTGGCTATCGTGAGGATGCAATCGCATACGTTTTCGAGGACAAGGGGTGTCCCGATATTTTGTAATGGATCGCCGAGTCATGTTAATCAGAATCAGGTAATTTGTATTGGGTAGAGGTTAAGGTATTTAAAATAGCAGCGGATTACTGGCATTGACTTTCTATAACTTGAAAATATGAACGGTAAAAATAAAAATGTTATTAAATTGTCACGCCAAAATATTCATGTTATTGGTTTTTTATAACTTAACATATAGAAATTAAAAACCACGCTATAACATTAACGATTACCGTATCATATAATTACTATGGAAGAGTTAAGGTAGCTAAAAATATAAGCGGATTAATGTTGATAGGTTTTTATAGCTTGAAAACAGTATCTAGAAACTAAAAATTCTGCATTATCGATTACAGTATCATCAATTTAAATTTAAAGTATACCTAGCCTTTTAGTACAAGCGTATCTTAACGGAATTCCAAGCCTTAGGTAGCAATAAATCTTAATAAAACCGCGAGGTAGTATTAGAATTCAAACCAGCGAATTTTTGGAGTATATTTTGGCAAAAACGCACGTCACGCGACGCTCAAAATTTTGAATCTTAAAAAACACGTTCCCACGCATTTTTGCTAGCCCGAGCATTTTGAATGGAGCTGATTTTCAAAAGCACGGCCAAAAATGATGTGGCAGCCGAAAATAACCTGAAAGCTGAATAAATCTTGCGTAAATTACCTCTATTTTTTAGCCCTCAACCTCCCGAGCCACGTCCCATTCTCGAACAAACAATACGCGCGCGATGAATGGCCAAAAACACCAATTGGAGGCGAAAACGGCTCGGCAAAGATTGGCGGACAGGAAGAAGCAGGACAGTAGTACCAGTGGATTGCCATCAACATTTGTGCCTGGATTTCATGAAGAAGCTGTTGTGCGGAGGATGCCTTATAGGATTCTTGGGAATACCGGGCTCAAGGTGTCTGTTGTATCGTTTGGTAGGTTTTGAAGCTTGGCTTAGGCTAAATCCACCACCCTTGCCAGCTCTTTAAACTTTTTAAATGCTAAATCAAACCCCACAAATAAATTCCAAACAATCCTCGTAATCAAATTTGAATCTTAAAACTTTTAATACCGAAATTTTTAAGCCAAAATTTCGAAAAAGTCATTTCTCCTTTCAGGAAGTGCAGCGATCGGAGGACTTTTTGGCGATATTGACGACTCTATATCAGGTTTTTAAGCTTTGATATATTTAGTAAAACCGTTTCTGACTTTAGAAATGATCGAATCCGCCCTAAAACAAGGCATAAACCTCATCGACACTGCCTATTGGTATGGCCAAGCGAGAAGTGAAAGTATCTTAGGAAAAGTGATTACTTCCAGTCTTCCTTTTAACTTTTTTCAAGGTTCTGGCCACGATTCCAAGGCGATCCTATTACATATCAACGCGAGTCGGCCGTTTCGAGCTGGATTTCGCTCGAAATTTCGATTTTCGAGCTGATAAAGTGCTAGAAAGCTTGCAAGAGAGCTTGAAGCGGCTCCGGCTTTCTTATGTTGATATCTGCTTTCTTCAGGTAATTGAGCCAATTTTTAAATAGTTTTTTTCAGCTTCATGACGTCGAATTCGACCCAACAATATCGATTGTGCTCAATGAAACGTTACAAGTAGGATCTTATCGATTTTTAACCCACCAAAATTAATTAAGGCTCTCGAAATGGCGCGTGCATCGGGTAAAGTGCGTCACTTGGGGATTGCTGGATATCCGTTAAAGAAGATTAGGTAGGAAAATCTGACTTAAAATAGTTTTATTTATATTTACACGAATTGTATATGAATTTTAGGGCTATAATTGAAAATTCTCCCGCAAAAATCGATGTCGTGCTCACGTACAGCCACGCAACGCTCAATGACAATTCACTTGGGGAGGTTGTCCCATTTTTTCAGGTATGGATTTTGGTTTAAAGGGGCTTGAACAGCAAAAATTTTACGTTGTAATTTTTAGCAAAAAGTTAAGCCTTGCGAATATTTAAAAAATGGTGATGGTCATCTGAACCTCTTGCCAAGCTCGTTTTTGCCTTCAGAGGCCCTCTAGTATAAAACACAGTTTTTTTTTTAACTTACTCTATAATTTTATTATATTTTAGTCAGTCGGTATCGCCGTCCTAAACGGCTCTCCCCTTTCGATGGGCCTCCTGAGCTCGGAGGGCCCACCCCCTTGGCACCCGGCCAATCAACAGGTCCGCGAAGCGGTGCTTGCAGCTGAGGAGTATGTTCATGTAAGCTTGTATACCTTTTAATATTTTATAGCTTAATTTTATCACCATGAGTACGTCGTTCTCATTTACCATCAATTACAATAATTTCAGAGTAAAAACCTGCGACTTGAACGTCTTGCCCTCGATTATTCAATGCATTTTCCGGGGACAGTTTCTTGTCTAGTTGGTATTGGAAGTATGATACAGCTCGATGAGGCAATTAGAATTGGAGGTAGGTTTAGCTATAGTTTTGCCTTGATTATCGATTTTATAGAAACTTGCGATGGAAAACGATCAACCTCACTGAGTGAGGTCGAGCGCAGGGTCAGAGATCGGATTATGAGGAGGTAAGTTTCAAAAAATTTAACTTAAAATGTTTCTAGACATTTTGATGCCTTGAACAATCAAGGGTGGGAAGGTGTTGATGTGGCGAGATATTGGAAGCGGTTGAAAACATTGGGTATATTTAAATATATAGAAAAGAAAGGTATCGATTTTTTTAGGTTTAGGAAGCTTGGCTACACACCGAAGACATGCTTCTGTCGAGTCGTTGGCTTCGACTTTGAATGGGTTGTCGATGGACAGTTTTAGTGAATTTCGAAAAACACCGGTTTGTTCTTTTAAAGGGACTAGAAAGCCTGGATACTTGTAACCTCGAAAAAACACAATTCTGCCTTCTAAGTACCTTTAAAAACACCTAGAATTAATCTCCAAACTGCCAAGTCTCTTTAAAAATATCTAAAAGTAATTTTCAAACCTCTTAAGGTCGGTGGAAGTCGACCAAGCCGCCTAAACATGTCGGGAATGTCACGTAGCCGCAATACCATACCAGTAGGTACTACCGTAACCATTTAATATCACCATTTTCTAGGGCAACTCCATGTCCCGGGCCTCGAGCGTCGTCCCCATTTCCGGTCGGATGGAGGCCATCGAAGAGAATCGACGTCTCCGCCGCCCATTTCTAGCCAAAGAAACGTCCCGTGATTTCTCGTGGAAACCGTGATTTTCGGATTTTTACTTCAAATAAAGCTCAGTGTTGTTTTTACGATCAGATGCAAATGACGAGAGAGATTTCAAAAACAACGAATATCCACTGGGCGTTTGTATTCGCTAGTAATTTGAAACCTCCATCGGCATGTAGCAGTGATTACTGGGGACACAGGGTGTAGGAGGAACTACAGTACGCTACAAAATAACTAAATAAAACCAAAATCAATTTTTTTGAATAATAGCTACTTTGAATCAACGAGGTTAGGCTGAGGTTTAGGCATAGGCATTGGCTTAGGCTTCGCATAGGATTCGCTTAGGCTAAGTCAAGCTTAGGAATAAGCTTAGGCATGAACTTAGGCTTAGTTAGGGCTTAGGCTTAGGCTTGGGCTTACAAGGGAACCTCGCGGAGACATGGTGGAATTTCGGAAAACGCTCGCGGCTACCCCCGGGTAATCGACCATTGCGATCACGATGCGCTTGTCAGATTTTTCTAAATAGACCTGTGGACAGAGATACAGCACTTCCGGAAAATGCTGATTTACATGCCAAAAAATTTGCATAGAAGGATGGTTTATGAGGCTCTCCCATCACTATGGAATCAGCAGTTGAATGGCCGAGTGGTAAGGGACTCGCTTGATAGGATTCTGACCAGGGTTCGAATCCGCTTACGATTTTTTGTTCTTGCTTTTTGGACAGAAATTTTTGTACAAGTCCAAAACCATACGTGCTAAAAGTACTTCTAAATTTTATGACAGTGGTCGACGTTACGTGGTCAGAAAATTATTCTTGTAAAATTTTTTTCATTTTTTTTTGCAGATGGTCAGGTGTAGGAACTCTAGCCGGCAGAACTGCTTTCATTTTTCGATTTTTTCGATTTGGCTAAACATTAGGGATTTCGGGCTATTACTAGTAACATTCTGGATTTGTACAAAAATCACTGGCCAAAAAGCAAAAACATAAAATCGTGAGCGGATTCGAACCCTCGTCAGAATCCTGTCAAGCGAGTCCCTTACCACTCGGCCATTCAACTGGTGATTCCATAGTGATGGGAGAGCCTCATAAACCATCCTTCTATGCAAATTTTTTGCATGTAAATCAGCATTTTCCGGAAGTGCTGTATCTCTGTCCACAGGTCTATTTAGAAAAATCTGACAAGCGCATCGTGATCGCAATGGCCGATTACCCGGGGGTAGCCGCGAGCGTTTTCCGAAATTCCACCATGTCTCCGTGAGGTTCCCTTGTTAGGCTTAGGCTACGTTTAGGCTAAGGCTTCATTTGGGCTATGGCTTAGGCATAGATTTAGGCTTATGCTCGGCTTCGCTAAGGCTTCGTTAACGCTTAGGCTTAGACCGACTTGCCAAATTCCATAGAAATCGATACTTCTTTAATGATGCGCTAAGAGCGAAGATACCTACCTATCTTAACTACAGTAACCTGCCGCAGTACAGTACGACCCAATTACCGTACCTCGTTTAGTGCAGTGTTATACAGAAATATATACAATTAAATATAGAAATCCAACTAGCTGGATGTCGGTAGTTAGTGAATGGCCTTCAGACGCCGTTGTGGCCTCGGATGTGGCCCAACATAGACTGGGCCCCCCCATCCTCCCATTCCGCCCTCCGGAGGCCCAGCCTCCCGGTAACACGATCGTTTGTTTGCCGTCGTTCGATTGGTCCGGCGAGGGTAGGCAGGGACTGAGAGAACGAGCACAAGAATGATAGAAAGACGAGAGATCCATCGTCCATCTAAGGCATGTGCATGTACGGCAATCAGAAAAGGGAAGCCTTCAGGAGGGGGGAGCCGGAGATGGCCCTCGAACCGTGTACCCACACACTCACCATCAGCTGCCCCACTACCACCACTACCCGGCCCCCCTTCTAACGCTCTCTAACCAATCCTGCCATCCGAGAAGCCGACCCCT
Source organism: Mesorhabditis spiculigera (assembly GCA_958295435.1). Lineage (NCBI taxonomy): Eukaryota > Metazoa > Nematoda > Chromadorea > Rhabditida > Rhabditidae > Mesorhabditis > Mesorhabditis spiculigera. The sequence continues at coordinate 855,436 of CATQJA010002655.1, forward strand.
TGGATACTCAATGGGTGGATGGAGACATTAAATCTATAGTGGAAGGAGGAGGAGGGGATGGTGAACTGGTTGGAGTTGATGATACAGATTTTATAGTGAAATCGGGTGGATGAGCAAGAGCTAAAGATGACGCGCCTGGTCGCAAATTTGAAGAGAATGGCAATGCAAAGGAGCTTTTAACCTAAAACATCTTCAACAGATCAGTACCACAGATTTAATTGTCTGAACGAGATACGCATCGCTTCAGCCGAGATTCGCCCCGAATTCATGCTTCTTAGAAGACTACAAGGGGCTCCAAACGCCGTTTTTTAAACTCTCAGTCTTTGAAAAAGCGAATTACTTGCTTTTAAATAGACAGGAACGCAAAAAAAGCACAGAAATCCCAATAAAAATGACTGCAATCCCTAAAAAACGCGAAAGAAATGGTAATTTTCGGGTCGCCCCATCGAATTAAAGTTAAAAACGACGTTTAAGGTTTTCGAAAGTATTCTAAAGACTTTGCAGGAAATTTTAGTGATAATTAAAACAAATTAATTTAAAAAAATCTGAAAATGTGGTGAAACCTCCGATTAGTGGTGTTCCGCAAAGCACCACCGTACCGAAAACGTCAACTGGAGCGTGCGTACTGAACATTTTTCTGCCGCCTAAATCGAAAAATCTAATGTTTAATTATTCTGTTTTAACCTTATACTCTACACGTGTAAAGTGCGTTTTCTATGACTGGAGTGTTGTTAGCGGCTTTTTCCATACCTTTTGGTGGCCAATTAACTTCGAAAGTAAAACGCCGTAGCCCGGTTATCCACGAAAATGCTTTATTTCCCGCTTTTTGTAGCTTTTCTTTCTTTTTAATTGCTGCGCGCTTATTCTCGGGTACATATTCGTCTTTTTTTAGAAAGGCGCTGCTTCCGCTTCTCCCCGGTTTCATCGTGGCATCAGCGGAAAGGGAAGCTCGGCGAGAAGCTGCTCGCAGATTCTTGATAGCGGTTAGTCGTCGACCTTTCAACTTCTCCGTCCTGTTTTTAGGCTTGTTCTACGACTCGAAATCTGGGAGAATCTGGATCGCTCAAGGGTTGCGTCACCAAGAAAACGTCATTTCCGGCCGATTTCGTCAAGAAAATGGCATTCTAAAGGTTTGCTTTGTTTTGAAATCAAGCAATCCAGCAGGGGCAATTTGCGGAAATCTCTAACTTCAACTCTAGCGCTAGACTCAGAAGAAACACGTGTTTGCAAAAGATTTTTTCGCTACTTTTTGCTTTTCCAAAAGATTCTTGGTTCTGAAAAGGCCGATTTGGTCAAAAGAATGGGGATTTTACAGGTTTTCTTACTTTTGGACAACGAGCAGGCTAGCGGGGATATTTGCGGAAGCCTATATCTTCAACGCTAGCATTATTACTAAAAGAAAAGCGCGTTTTTCAATAACTGATGTCATCCCGAAATTCATAAAGTTAGATCTTGGATTTTAGAAACTTTTAATATTGTACTTGTTAAAAAAGCTTGAATTTTACAAACCGGCCGATATTTACAAAGCGCTCGAACGCTCAAATCTTACAAGTTACCCGATTTTGCGATTTTGAGAGCTCGCGGGTGGTAGACGGCGATAATGGCTAGGTTGAGTACCGTTCACTACTTTCACAACCCACAGAATAGCTGAATACATGTGTGCTTTAACCGGCCGGCGCCGCGTCACACGACCCAGCATTCATATTTAGATATTCTGTGGGTTATGCTAGCTAGTGGCGATGCCATGCCAGCGAGGATACCTATGGGAAACGGGGACCTTCGTGTTTATTATGATCGGATTTTTCGAAGGTTAGGGGTTTCTCGAAAATCTCGGCGGTTTAGCTGCTGATCGCCATGGAAAAAAAATAATACCTTATCATGCAATATTGATGCAGTTAGTTTTGGTTTTCTCAGCTGCGCATTAATGGTAGCGATTTAGGTCAATTTAGCGTCATTTTGAACTTTTCGGTTTAATTAGCTTTGGCCAGTTTGTAGGGATGATATATTGGAAGTTGACTTTTTACTACGCGTTAATAAACTCTAACACATACCTCTTTTGTAAAGCTATTTTACAGAACCAAAACGCTAATTTGCTATCGAAGCGTTTCTAGTTTTTTTTTTTGACTTTTTAAAGTCAAGTCAGCTAAATCGTAAAGCGCGATTTTAGATTTCTGGGTTTAGCGATTTTTAGTACTATATAATACTCTAGAAACCAGAAAAATAAAATGATTTTTGCCTTTAGATAGTCTCTATAAAATATTTCCGGTTTTTCTGGAACTATTTCTAGTGCCGAAACGTCAACTCTTTAGCTATCAAATGGTTTTTCGTCATTTCTGACTCCTACAAGTCTCTCCCCGGGGTCAACCGAACCTTAGAGCCTCCCCCGCTCCCATTGTAGCTTGTATTTTGTTTACGCCATTGCTTGTGTGTGCAAAAAAAAGCGAGTGCGGGGCAGAGATCTTGATAAATACACCTGCCTGCCCCGGTCCCCGCAAAGAGTCGACCCCGCTATTTCTTATCGCGCCCACCCGTTTTTCTCCTCAAAGAAAATCCCTCTTAAATATTCTGTCTTGGCTCTGCTGGTGTTTCCATAGCAACAAATTACGTTTCTGCCTGTTTTCAGGAATGGCTAGATTTCGAAACTTTCGGACCTTAACCTCAAAAACGCCCAAAAATCAAAAATCCCATATTTTCAGGCTTGGAAATGGCGACCGAAAGTAAACCGCTACTGGAGCAAGTTAAAAAGTAGGTTTTTGAAGACTTAGATACACTTCAAATTGTGTAAAATTTAACAAAATTTATTTTAGAGCCGCCCCAAAAATCCTTGAAGCCATTATCGGCTGGACGATCATCACTTTCTACACGATTCTTGTATTTTTCCAGTTGCTATGGAGCAGGTAAACCTCGATCTTGGCTTTTTAAGCTTTAATTGTAAACATAAGCTAAAATAAGGTTTAAAAACTTTAAAAAGGCAATTTTTAGAATTCGCGGTCACAAACTTTGCCATCGGGAACTACATCAGCGCCCGGAAATCCTGGATAAGGACTGGAAACATCATTATATTCAGCTGGCTGTAAGTAACAAACCCAATATATTTTTAAAGAAAATTGAATTGCTAAAATGACTCTATATTTTGAGTTTAGACGGTTCGCCTGCACTACGTTCAAGCTGGCGAGGACGATAAGCCGCTAATGGTGTTGATTCACGGCTTCCCGGAATTCTGGTATTCCTGGAGATACCAGTTGGAACATTTCCAAAAGGATTATCGGTAAGTATTTTAATTGATTTTAATGAAAACACTATTTTAATTCTAAAAAATACCATTTTCAGGGTGGTTGCCATTGATCAGCGGGGATACCACGAGTCTGATCGCCCTATGGGAGTCGCCGAATACACCACCAAGATCCTGGCTTCAGATATTGAGCAGCTGATCAAGAAATTAGGTATGTAAATATAATTAAATAATTATATGAATATATTCAGGAGAATTAAATATTAATTTAGGCTACAAAAACGCGGTGGTTGGAGGACATGATTGGGGAGCAATGGTGGCTTGGCATGTTGCTTTGAACCATCCTCAAGTAAGAAAATTATATGTACATCAAATACCTTAATAGTCAAAATTGAAAATATATAATTTAAAATAGATGAAAAATAATAATTACAAAATCTTTTTTTAGGTCGTCAAGAAGCTTATCATCTGCAACGTCCCCCATCCCGGTGTGGCCACGCATAATATGAGGACCAACTGGAAGCAGTTCTTGGCTTCTTGGTATGTTAAACATATTAATTAAACTACATTTTATTTTATGTAATTGTAAAAAAACTAAGTAAATCTGATACCTTATCTCAAATTAATGGTTTAGGTACATCTTCTTCTTCCAAGTCCCGCTCTTCCCCGAATTCCTCGTCTCCACTGAAGACTACAAAATGATGGAAGTTGTAAGTAGACCAAAATCGTAACTTAATTTTTTTAAATTTTGAGATGATGCGCGGTAAGAAAGGCGGACTCCGACTTCACCCGGAAAACTTTGGGCCTGAAGAAGTCGAGGCCTGGAAATACGTGTTTTCGCAGCAAGGTAGAGCTTTCGGCTCAAATTTTAGAATTCGCCTCTAAATTCAGGCGCTCTAACCGGTCCAATCAACTATTATCGAGCTGCTCTACGATATCCATCAAAAACAACGTTGAATGATATTGTTAAGGTATGAAATCATACCTTTGCGTTAAAACCACTGATTTTTAGCCCCCAACTCTTGTCGTCTGGGGTACCGATGATCCGTTTTTAATCAAGGTAAGTTGATCAGTCGTTGGTCTAGGCAAACTAGCAGAGATTTTTTAGGAAATTAGAATGTACCAATTAATTAATTAATTTATTTTGTTATTAGGTTCGAACATAAGTTCGCGCAATCGAACATTGGAAATTTTTTTTTGAAAATTTAGTGGCCAGATTCCGATGTTCCCTCTTTGCATTTATCTATTGGGTTCATGCGTATGTGGGACCAAAATTACAGGTTTTTAGCCCCAGTAGTTTTGAAGATTTTTGCGTTTCTCTCGAGTGCGCTTCAAATTTTTGACCCGGACATCTTTCCGAACCGCCATAAAGTCACCATAGGAACCGATCATCACTAAAATAATAAGTTATATCTATCAGCTGCATGCCGAATTAGCCTAAAAAGGAAGCCAATTTTGTTTTGTAAAGGCGGGCCGAAGCGATTTTTCATTTTCGCTTACATCTAGCTTTAAAAAATTCTAATAGGGAAGCAACGCGATTCCGTCTTACACATCGAATAGAGAATTTTATTGCATATCCGTTCATCCAAAACACATTTTGGTTCTTGCCCGTTTTCCGATCCGAAACTTACAAAGAAAGAAAAATATTGCGCGAACTTTAGTTCCAACCTAATATTTATTAATGTGTTTAGGAGGGCGCTGAACAATCCATTAGCTGCTGCCAGAACGGACGTGTCGCGTACGTGGAGGGTGCCTCTCACTGGGTGCAACAAGATGATCCCGTTGCCGTCAATCGGCACATTGAGGAATTTTTGGCTGAGAAATAAGCGTTTTTCTATTGTTTTTGGGTTACGGTAGTTGGGGGGTTGTTTTATGAAAAACGGGATTGTTTCATCAAAGACATTTTTGTTCTGATTGCTTAATAAATTATCGCATACACATTCAACGTGTCTTTAGATTTTTAGACACCTTTATAAAATGACCAAAGGGAATAATTAGGTCTAAATTTCTATTTTACAAACTACAATAATTTTTGTACGCCACGCAAAACGAAAAAATCTTAAAAAAGCTTCGCCACATCAAATCTGACAGCGTTTATTTTTCGTTTCTGTCTATAATTCCTTTAAAAAATCCCAGCGAACCTTAAACATTTTATATACTCAAATCACATTGTAATTCAATGATTTTTTGATTTTTGCATCTACCGTAAGGTTTTCCTTTATTTCTACAGTATGCTCTTTGAAACCGGTCACCCTTCCGGTGCTGTAGGTGATGATACCACAGTGGCTTCCCTCTGTCGTGACGCCCGGCGGGAATTGTTTGTTCAATTCGATCGAGCAGATGCTATCAGAATGAAACAGATGTCAGCATCCCCCCTTGCTTCCGTTCCGTTCCTTCCTCCCCTTCCACCCCCTCAGGGTTCCCCTCCGAATCTTCGAAGGAATCCATGTTTGCAGAAGGATCCGGGTGCCCAGGCCTAGAAAGTGTAATAGCAGCCCTTACGATGTACTTCCCCAAAACACCTCATCTTTAAAAAACATTCCAGAATCGAAATTCACCTCAAAAAGATATTTCGAGCCCATTGGCCACCCATTTCCAGCTGTTTTCGGCCGTGATCTCCGCGCTGACGTTTCGCGCGCGAACAATGGAAGACCACGGAACCGTCGAAATGGGACCCTCCAATCCCCCCGACTGCCAAAAGTGCCGGCGAACCGGGCGAAGAAGCCGCGAAGCCGGCGCTGGCCAGTTTATGGAGAGTGGCCCCCGTCTTGGTGGACTGCTGCTGGCCACTGGCATTCTTTGGAAATTGCAACAAAGGGGCGTGGGAATGCGGCGTGTTGTAAGGGAGAACGGAGACAGATTTTTTTGGGTGGAATGTGGGTTCCGGGACAAATTTTGATGGTTTACCGAAGAAAATTTTAAGCCTAATGGACTTTGAAGTTAGCTTCGCGCCTTGTTGAAGGTATAAAAATCCGAAAAATGCACAATTTTTGATGAAAATTAGGATTTTTTCTAAGCTACTGAAAGCATTAACCTAAAAACCGAAGCTTAACGATAGCTAGCCTTAAGCCTAGAGATACGTCAAGGCCTAAGCCTAAGTCTAAGCCCGAGCTTGACTTAAGCCCAAGCCTAAGACTCAGACAAAGCCTAATTCTAAGCCTGAGCTTCAACCTAAGCGTAAGCCTAAGCTTAAGCGAAACCCAAGTCTAACAAGGAGACGTTTTTAGGTGGGCACGGAGTTTCGTAACGAGACCTAGCTCATTCGAAACAGCTTGAAAAACTGAGCAAGTACCCGTTTTCCATTTCTGCGAAACGATAGCGATTGATTTTTAATAATTAAATTAAAGAATCAGCATAAATTGGTGTGATTCCCCTCGCGCGGAGCGATTTCCTTCATAGATCCCCACTGTCGGAAAGCCAGGCCCCGTCTTCCCTTCCCCATAGCGATTTGGCGCAGTCGGTACGGCGTTTGCCTCTCACGAAATTTTTTTGGACTGTTGTCAGTTCGACCCCTGAGCTTAGAATTCGTTTTGCTTTTTAATTCCTGAACACTTTCTAAACGTAGAATCTAGTCCAAAATTATTTTTTTTTTTGTGGTATGCCCCAAACCGGTAGCGTTGCACTCGCGTCTCCGCGATTGAAATCAACTGGCCCGCTTGGGCCTACACCGATGCTGTTCAGAACATATATGTAACGCATTGCGATAATTAAATTACAATAAATAATAAATTCAGCCTCCTAAAATAAAAAGCAAAACGAATTCTGGGCTCAGGGGTCGAACTGCCAAAAGGTCCAAAAAAATTTCGTGAGAGGCGAACGCCGTACCGATTGCGCCAAATCGCTATGGGGAGGGGGAGACGGGGCCTGGCTTTCCGACAGAGGGGATATCTTGAAGGAAATCGCTCCGCGCGAGGGGAATCATGCCAATTCTCCTAATTCTTTAATTTAATTATTAAAAATCAATCGCTATCGTTTCGCAGAAATGGAAAACGGGTACTTGCTCAGTTTTTCAAGCTGTTTCGAATGAGCTAGGTCTCGTTACGAAACTCCGTGCCCACCTAAAAACGTCTCCTTGTAAGCCGAGGCATAAACCTGAGCCTAAACCTAAGCCTATGCCGAGCCTAAGCCTAAGAATCTGCTAAGCCTAAGCGTAAGCTCAGCTCTAAGACCAAAACCAAGCCTAAGCCTAGCTTAATCGAAGCCAAAAACTAAGTTTCACCTAAACTAAACCTAAGCTAAAGCCTAAGGTTGGACCTAAGCTTAAAAACCACAATTCAAAAGCTAGAATTGCTGTTCGACTACGAAAGCTATACGACATTCCGCATTTGAGGGCTAGTGTAGTCCCGAAAACCAAACTTTTCAATTTTTACCTATCTATTAAGTTGTAAAAAAGTATAAAACCATGCCCAATCAATTAGTGTTACCAGTGGGTTACGGTAGTTGGGAAGCTCAGAAATTTGGTTTTGGATATCTTCTATGTTTAAAAAAAGTGACAAACCCATGTCCAATCAATTAGTGTTCCCAGTTCCCCAGCAGATCTCCCCCCGAGCTAGTCCCCCTGAGGGGATGGTAGATAGCGATGGATAGGAACGTTGTTTGCATTCGGAAGGAGCGCTCCCTAAGCAGTCGAGAGATGGGGTAGAGCGGATGGTCCGGGAATGCCGCTAAGCCGCACGCAAAACGGCTCAGGTCCCTCTCTTGGCCTTCTTCTTCTCTTGGCCCCCCTCCTCCCTCAATTCCCAAATGGTTCAAGGAAGCGGAGGTGTGCGCGCGCGACTTCGCGGGTGGTCTGCCCTCCGCAGCCTGGCGAGGCTATTCCCTCTGCTATTTTCAACACTCCCAAGTTCCTCAACTCCGCCCTCTCCCCCCTCCGGTCATAGTGCAGCTCATGCGGAAACGGACCGTCCTCAGGAAGGGCCCCCGCGCCGCCGCGCAAAAGGCGCTGCGCGCCCGGCTGCGTGAACCGCAAACATATCGGCGGCCACTGATTAGGACGGCCCGTTGTCTCTCTTTCTCTGCCCTCGCCTTTTCTACGGCTGGAACAATGGCCGCACAGCCGGAAGCGCAACGTCCACCCCACTACAATCAACGGCTTGGCGCCGTGCGGCGCGCACACGCTGGCGGGGAATTCCGTGGAATTCGTTTGGAGATTGTGGTGGCACGGAGGAGGGTGTGGGATTCTTGGAAATGTGGCGTGCAGGGTGCAGAACTGGAATGGGGTGCACGGTATGTAGAAAAAAGTAGATAGCGGGTTTGGTCTATTGCCTTAAGGGGATTGGCAGGCAAAAATGTGATCTACTAAAATTTGCAGAAATGCTTAACCTAAAACTATCATTAAAAATATAGCTGAGGAATTTTTAGGAACCTGATCTATCGCTAGCTTTAAATTCAGAATTGCTTGAAAGGGACGGGAAAGGCATCCTATGCAGTTTTTTGACTATGGATTCTATAAGGCTTCTACTGACACGCAACGTGCACACCAAAATTCCATTGCGTAATGGATGGCCTTCAGAATGGCCAAGCGGCGTGCGCTTTGCTTGTCGCGGGATAATCAGAATCCATAGCGAATCCATGACCAGAAAACCCATACTCGTGGCTTGCCAGTCCATTTAAACCTGAGGGAAAAGCAAAAAAAAATCAGTAGAAAGGACTTAAAAAGATTTACTGCTTTTCAAATAGCTAGACGCTGTGAGGACGTTGAAGTTATGAAAGGATATCCAAACCCTAGATTCGATTCTGGCAAAAGTAGACACCCAAGGGGCCCCAGACTTGAACCACGTCCTCAAACAGTACATGCCTCTTTTTTAAAACCCCGAGAATGTCATGTAATCCCCCACCCCAACTCCTCCAAACGACGTCAAGACCGAAAAGCGCTACCAGGTACCTGGTCGAGGACATCCCCCCTCATCCCCCCAGGGCTAAAAAGAAACCGCACCTCCCCTACCAGATGCCCCGAGTTAAAACAAACACCGATATTGAGGTTCACCAGTCCTTGAGTGGAAGAGCAATGTGTCCCGATGTGCAAGGCGGTGGTGCAAGGTGCCGACAAAGTGCCCGGCGGACAACTTTCAACACTTATCACTTGTCACGAGAAGACGGTTTCCGGTGGTGGGGCTAGCGACTGGAGTCCGCCTTTTCCTCGTCCTTCTTTTCCCCTTCTTCTTCTTCTTCTTTCTTCGACCAACCCCCCGGAGGCGACACCGTTCCCAAATAGACGTGCTTTAGGACAGATTTGGAGGAGAGCGCGGCCCGCGCTGCACAACCCTTTTGCGTGTCTGCGCCTCTTGAAATGAGGCTTCTCTATGTCGCCTTCGTCTTCTTGCTCTCCAGAGCACGGTCGACTCAAAATCCTGGACGGCCTTCTTCCCCTCTTTCCGGTGCGACCACCACCGGCTCGGGAATCGGGCCCACGACCTACAGCAGTCCGGGTGGTGGTGCTGGTGATGGTGGTGGATACGGAGTTGTGTAACGTTGTGGAATTTGGTGTAATGTGAAAAGTGGGAGTTAAAAAAGCCATAGTTAGGCTTCTAGGGGTGCTCCGGAACTTAGCTTCTGTCTGGAAGGGAAGAACGAGTTAGAAAAATCTGAAACTCACTTTTAAATGGCTTAATTTGTTCTGTAAAGGCACTGATAGTTCTAAAGCTCTGGAATGTAGCTTATAAATTGTGTACCTTGTTCAGCTCGCTGAGTTTTAAAGAGTCTTTGCTAGCTCGCCTAAGTTTTCGCTGTTTTTGAGATTTACTTAGCTCTCAATGACAAAAATCACTTCAAATATTAAAAATTCAATTTTTTTATTGCCTTTGCTCAGAAAAAACAACGTTTTAAAAGTGTGATAAGTGGTTTCCTCGTTTTAGAGCTGTTTTCAGAGCTCTACCGGCGTCATAACCTTTAATTTCCCTATAAAACTACCTTGAAACGTTATTGAAAAATTTGGTTTTAGTAGTTCTGGCATTTCGAGGCTTTTCAGATCTTCCCGCCTTTTGCTTTACCATCTAACTCCTCAGCTTAACGCTTAATTAGCATTAATGACAACCTTTGATACCCAACAAGTTCAACACGTTCAGTTTGAAAACAACCCGCCCCAAGGGCGAATGCATAGACCCTAAACCCAAAGAGAGAAAGAAGCGAGGACAGCACTCTTCCGCTCTGACAACAGTCTCGAAATGTGCGGTGGGACCTACAGCCGTGTGCTAGGGGGACCCATCCTCTCCAACCTGGCCCTCTCTTTCTCTCTCTCACTCTCCCTCTCTCTCTTTCTCTCTCTCACACACCTACAAACACACAAACGAACGCGGGAGGCTTCTATCAAAATTCCGTTGTCTGGGAATGCTGGCTAAACGGAAGGAGGAAATGAAGTCTGATGAAACATACATAAGTGTCAAGATGGATGGTGAGGTGCACGTCATCCTGGGTGAATCATGTTTTTGTGGGAGGGGGACGACTGGAAGGCAATGTTGGTTCGGGTGTCTTGTCCGGTTTCGGGTGGACGGGTCGAAGATGTGCGGCGGGAAATGTGTTTTGGACACTAGAGAAAGTCTTTCTATAAAAATTTTAGAAAACGCGGAGCGCTGGCTTCTTTATTAGATTGGCGACATTACACAGAATTGCAAAAAAATGGCTAAAAACTGTGGTAGTCATCTTAAAAAGGTGTTTCCGCTCCAACCAAAATACGTCAAAGCCACCCGTTCACGCCTGAAAATTTGAAACTATCACAAAATAGCGACTACGATATGGAAATATTACAGCAAGCTAGAAAACGGCAACAATTCGAATTTTACGGATTCGAAAATCTGCAAAATAATCAAAGTAGCTAAATTCCTAGCGAATCCGAACTTGAAAAACTCGTTGTCATTAATGTTCCTGCGGAAAAATTACTAGGAAAACAATTACAGATGGAAAGACTGCGATCGCGTACGCTACACTACGTTGCAATACATTACAGTACGCTGCCAGACGCCACGCTACAGCATGTTACACTACGCCTACAATATCTCACAAGATGTGGCTAAAACAGAATTTCAGAGCGTAATTCTACAAACTTGATGCGATGCCGCTAAAAAGCCATATAAAAATCTAGGGTCATTGTATCTAAAAAAATACAACATTGTAGTGAAGCCGTCTAGACGAACATCAACACGCCCCGTTTTCTCTTCCCCTTTCACCGTACTGTCTCCTAAAAATAACCACGTTCAGCGGAATCCTTTGCGTTTCCTTGCTCTCTCTCTCTCTCTCTCTATCTCTCTCTCCCGTCCCCTTAGTTGCACAACCAGGAAAGGAGTAGCTATTTGGGATTTGGGCTGAGTGTGGCTGGCGTATGTCTTCATCTTCATCTTCCTGTCTTTCTCTTTATCTTCTCTGACCCTGGATGGTGATTCCCAACTTTGAACAAGCCGTCCAGACACAAAGGGGGGCGGAGCCAGTCCCCTTATAGCAGAAGCTCGGGCCCAGCCCCTCCGAGTCTCCCCCATTCCACCACACACCCCTTTACCCCACCCCCTTCCTTCCCTCCACCCCCCGAACCACAGCATTCACCACAACATCACCCCCGCTCTTCTTGCTTGAGGACGGCTCTACCACTAGCGATGGCCCGAGTCTCCACTCTACTGCTCTTCACGGCAGCCCTCATTAATTACGGTGGGATCTCCTACCGAATATTCACTTATCTCGCCTTTTTTTTCTTTAGCTTATACACAGACCCCGGTCATCGGTGGATCATGCAAAGTCGGCACCGCTGATGTTCAGATTGGCGGCAAGCAGACGCAATTTTTCCTGAAATGCGAAGCCACCGCAGAGTAAGTAGACTTTCGTTTTTTTTTGGTATTTGCATAAAACTGGTAGCCCGCCCTTGTCTCAAGGTCTCCATTTCCTCTTCTTTCAACCACCACCAAACAAGGCACTGTCCCCGACTCAAGCGCAAACAAACCGTTTTCACAAAGAGTCGCCTGAACTTGTAGAAGTGGAATTGTCACCTCAGCTCAGTTCTATTGCCAATTTCCGCTTTTTCAGAAGCACGAACGGTGAGGGAGTTTGGGTGGTAAAGTCGAGGTCGGCTGCCTCGCCGACCGCCGCGCCGACGACGTCGGCCCCGGCTGAGAATACTCAACCCCAGCAGAGGCCACCCATGTTCAAGTATAACCCGAACATTTGCGGTGAGTCTTTTTCGAAGAATTCGCACTTTTCTCTTACAGTATTCACATTTTTTCTTATCACTCAGGCCGGTTTTTCTATCTTGTGACGCTACATCAGCTTTTCTTCTCATTTGAAAATTTCTGTAAAAGCAGAATTTTTACTTATTTCTAGTTCTGAAATTCTGAAAAACCTGAAATTTGCAACCAACTAGTACTTTTGTTACGTTTTCTAATTTTCATGAAGGTTCTCTCATTTTCAAGGTTTTTCAAAGTCTCAATTTTTATTGCCATTCCAAATTCCAATAACCCACATCCCAAACCTCCTTCAAATTCCTTCCATCCCTCCTTGATTCGAGAATATGGATGATCTAGCAAATAAAGAACCGGATCCGCGCCCCCCTCTTCTCCTTCCCTTTTTCGTCTCGGACACTTCCGCTTCGGTCCCCCTTTTGTGGTCCTCGCGCGTCCGTTTTGCGCCAATCGCCTTTGGCCCTGCGCGCGCAGGTTTTGCGCACCAAAAAAATGGGTCCCGCCAGTTGGGGAGTGAAAACTGTTAGAATCTGGCGGTTAGCATCGGATTTGTACTTTTCCGGGATTTCGATTTATTAAGCGATTTATGCAGATTTTGTATAATGAGCATTAGCTTTGTCTGAACTTCCGCTTCTGAGCAATCTTTATCTGTTAAGGGAAAAGCTATAAATAACGATATTCGTATTTTTGGATCTAATGACAATTTCCCATCCATTTAGACCCCCCTAATCCCTTCATCAGCTCCCCCTCACCCCCCATTGATCCATCCCAAAAAACACCAAAATCCCAAATGGGCGGTAAAGCCCTCCCGGCGACAGGACGAGGGTGTTCCCGATTCCTGGAGACGACAGAAAGTCTTGAGACCCCCCCATCCTCACCAGCCGGGGCAAAGACAAAGAAGCCTCTGTTTGGGTTCCCCTCCCGGCCCCTAGTCACTGTGGTGCTGAGGGAAGGGAAGCGCCCCGGGGGGAAAAAGCTCTCGTGGGTCTTGAAGCGCTGGTCACGACGCGTTCGGTGTCCACTCGATAGAGGACGACGCAAACAGATATGTGGGGGGAGGGGGGAAGGGCCCGAGGGGGGGACGCACTCAGCCGACTGTAGTCGCGGGCGACGCTGCTAGAAGACGCGCTTCGATCCAGACATTCTTTCCGGAAGCGGAAACATTTGTCTGAGGGGGAGATGAAAGGCGATAAGGGGGTTGAGAAGGTTTATAGATCCTCTTAAAGTACAAGCCCAGGCATTAGAACGCCTAAGCTTAAACGGTAAACGTCTGCTTTTCTCTCTCCCTCTCTCTCTCTCTCTGCCTCACTCTGTCTCCCTCTCTTTCCTAGTATCTCGCCATAGTGAGGCACATACAAAAAATATAGATAGATATATACACTTTAAGTCTATAAAAACCCTACTGTTTTTATCAACGGTTCCAACCTCTCCCCTTTTTCAGAGCAAGACAACGGTGCCCGCGAGGGCGACTCTTGCACCGTGTCGGCCACCTGCCTTCAGGCCAACCTCGACAATCCGACCACATTCCTCCAGTGCGAGCAGGCCTCGCAGCGCTGGATCAAGAAGTCGTGCCAGGACACCTACATCTTCAACTTTGAGCAGCAGGCCTGCATCGTCCCCAAGCGCAACCCCGGCAGCCTTCACCGTAAGTTGCCAGATTCTTTTAAAAGCTCCCTGATCCCTATTAACAACCTAACCTCCAACCCCCGCCCAGCTAACAAACCGTGTGCCCGGTGCGAGGATGGATGCCCGAATGGGACGACCTGCTCGAAGTTGAGCGGCTGCTGCCGGCCGCTGATTTTTACTTCGCCGAGGATGAAGTTCAAGGACTACGTTTCGGGATACATAGAAGCGGAAGTGATCTCCGAGTCCGGAAAAGAACCTGGGAAAGAATGCCTTGAGCTGAGCTGCACCACACCAGAAGATTGCCCACCTACATTTGCATGCGAGACTGGCACTTGCCGGTTGATGATCTGCCCAGTCAGTGCCGCCAGGGTGCGCTTCAAATGCAAGCATAAATATCACTGCCGGGCTTCCGAAGAATGCATCCTTGGCGGATGCTGCCCAAAACGGGAGATGAACTCGACAACCCCAGGAAGTGTAGATAACATGGATGTGTACCGATCGATTATGAGCACTATGCAGACGAGGCAATATTCAAAAACAACGACGACGATCCTTCCGATTACCACTACCGCTCCAAAGACCTCATACGAGGGAGATGAAGCGCCTTCAGAAGATGGCTGCCAGCTCGATCAGACTTTTTTGGGACAATGCTCTATGGAAAGTCCATGTTCTGATGAAGCTGAATGCAGAGACGGAAAGTGTTGCTTCTTGATGCAGGGTAGATGCGCGAATACGCTAATGCCACTTGCGTATCCGGCAAGCTGCAGTGAGGCTGAAGAATGCCCATTTGGATCTTCATGTGAAGAATCGAAATGCTGTCCGGCAGAAGAGGAAACGACTACAGCCACTGTTGCGACTACCACGATTGCGAGGAGGCCAAGAAAACCTAAAGCAAAGGTAATAATTAATATTTGGATATCTCTAACTCTCCAATTTCAGGATCCCTGCCTTGACTCACATCAATGTAACGCCACTTCACTATGTCCTCCGGAATTTACCTGTTCTCTGACCGGACAGTGCTGCCGATATTCTCAACTCTGCCCGGATCGCACGGTACCTGAGGCACTGTGTGGAGACGCTAAAATCTGCCCGAGCGCCGAACATGCATGCATGCGGCTTGGGAAAGAACACTTTGCGTGCTGCCCATCAGGTAAAAGGTTTATTAAAAGTCAAAATCATTTATTTTAGATAACAGCTCTGGGATCGAGAGGCTGTCGGAAGAAGATATGATGGAAATGGCGGTTCCGCGAAAGTTCTTCGATGAGAAACGTCTCATTAAGACCCGTTTTGGCAAGCGCGGAAGTTGCCCAACAGGCAGTATTCAAGTAAGAATATTCAAAATTATTAAATTGTTGTATAATTCCAGGTTCCGCCTAAAATCGGGAGACTTTGCCGACTCAGCATTCAATGCCCGTACCCATATTACTGTACCCGGAAAGGAAAATGCTGTACAGTCGAAAAATGGTAAAAATTAATTCACAAAACTTTACCTGGTTTTTAGAAAAATTCCGCCAGCCACTTGCCCACATCGACGATCTCGACATGCCTTGCCTAACCCCGTGCCTTTGAATATATACTAATAAACCTAAAACTAAAAACTGACTAATCCAACTCCGTATCATGCTAACAATATAAAATAATTGAGATTTATTAGAGCCTTTAGATGTCATTACTTTCAGGTCAATCCACCTCCGGACTTGTCTGCACTTTCTCCTCGTGCTCAAACTCGAACCCGTGCTCATCCGGAACCTGCAACAACGGATACTGCTGCTCCTCCGGCTCGTCCGCTCCCCAAATCATTGGTCCGTATTTATCACCATTTTTTGCTTCTAGGCATGACCCACAATATGCACCAACACACATCACCCAGCACCTAAACACCGCTAGTGTTACTGATTCAGTTGATTTTTGTTTTTGCTAACGTCCCTAACCGCTTCAGGCCTTGAGCACCACAGGGTGAAGCGCGTCAAGCGGTCGAAGAAGCCGAAGCGGAAGGTATCCAGAAATCCCGCCAACTTTCTCGCACCCACCGCTGATTGGCCGATTGGTCCGCCCGGCTATGGATTTCCGGCCGAGATCGCGAAGCTGGATTCGGTGCTGATCAAGGCGCGCGGGGATGGGAGTACGCTACCTTCCAAATCACCCTTAATCCCAGAATAACCGTCTAGATGTTTGTGCCGGCGGATTTGAGTCGCCGATAGCGTGTGGAACGGCTGGGCTTGAGCCGTGCCCAGTCGGGTTGCACTGTGATGAGCTGCTCCATGTGTGTTGCCCCTTGCTTCTACCACTTATCGATACGCGCAACCCGGTCCGATCAATCGAACTTCCGACTCCTACTTACCATACTCGGCTCGACGGGTTCCGAATCGAGCCCGAGTCGGGACCCATCCGTATGCACTCACTCTCCAGGAAGCCAGCTAATTACCGTAATCTTTGCACAAATTACACCCTTTTTGCATGAGCATGTTCTGCACATTCACTTTACTACCGGAAGATTGCGTTAGCTCGGTTTTCAAAACCAAAAGCTCAAGCAATCCTCTCTTGATATTTCGTGCCGTTTTCTTTGGTTTCTTTTGTTGACAGTGTGCTGTTTAGTTGCTCAACCTAGCAGCTCTTGCAACGGATGCCAGCAGGCCCCGCAAATCATCTCCATCCGTAAGTGTGCCATGGCCATAATCCCTCAGCTTCACTAATCGGTCGATGCCAACTCGAAGCCGTGTGTACCCCTTCCTAAAACACACCTAAGCACTTTTTGTTTTGGCGCCGCGTAACATTTTTAGCCAGCTGCACCCCCGGATGCCCCCGGGGTTACTCGGGGTGTTGTGGGACTGCTCGAGCGAGTTGTTGCCTAAGAGAGGCGTGTCCCAAGGGCACTATCGCTTCCGGCCAAAGATGCTCTACCGGCTGCCCCTCCGGCCAGCTCTGCGTTGCCGGCGTCTGCTGTGCTACCCTCGCTTACCAGCCCTCGTGTACCGTAACCGAGTTTTTGGTTAACTTCCGTCCACAAACCCCTGGCTGTCCCGCAACGCTGTTCCCCACTATCTTCCGAGTTGATTGCATTTCAGCTTTACTGTTTGCTGTGCTTCCCTAATACTTTCAATCTTCATCTTTCCCCCAAAACTCCCTTCCAAAGCCCTTCTTTCAGCTGTCTGCCCTGGTGGTGGATCTTCTCTTGGCAGCTGTGGCTCGACTGGCTTCTGCGCCACCGGATACCAGTGCGTCCAGGGATCTTGCTGCCCCTCGTACAACCAGCCCTCCATCTCTGTCTGTAGGTCTCCAAATTAAAGCTCAAATTAATTTTATTCCGCAGTGTCTTGCCCTGGTGGCGGACAAGCCGTCGGATCTTGCATCTCGGGAGGTTGCGCCACCGGCTACTCGTGCTCTTCCAACAACCAGTGCTGCCCGACCACCAACCCCTTCGTCTGCAATGACGGCACCCAGGCTGCCGGAGGCTGCGTGAACGGCCAATGCGGTACCGGATACACCTGCTCCAACGGACTCTGCTGCGCCTCCACCTCCAGCTCCCCGAAGTGCCTTGACGGAACCGCCGCTGTTGGTGCTTGCATCCCATCGTGCACTGGCAACGGATGCGGAGGAACCACCCTCTCCTACTACTGCGGATCTGGCTACACCTGCACCACCGGAAACATTTGCTGCCCAACCCAGAGCTGCCCAGATGGTGGTGAGCCAATCGGACCGACTGTCAACGGACTCTGCCCAACTGGCTACACCGCTCAGGGCAACCAATGCTGCTCCGTTGTTGCCACTTGCTTGACCGGGGAGGAGAACATTGGACTTCCGATCAACGAATTCTGCCCGGCTGGATCCACCCTTCGTGGAACTGTCTGCTGCCGTGCTGCTCTTGTCTTCGCTGCCGACTGTATCCCGACAGTTCAGCTCGCCAACGCTGGATGTGACGCTGCCGGAGATGCTTGCGGAGCTGGCGGTACCGTCCAACTTGGATACGCTTGCCGTGATGTCGACAGCAGCCTCGTTTGCTGCCCGCTCGTTGACTACACCGTAAGGATTTTGAAAATTTGTAATAACAAATGATAAGCGCCAGGTCCCTTAGAAAACACAGCTGTTTTCAGGACACCAGCTGCATCATTGGACCAGTCATCCTCGATAGCTGCCCTATTGACTACACTGCCGTCTTTGTCAATGGCGAGAACCAGTGCGTCGCCCTCTCTTGCAGTAAGTTTTAATGAACCCGACGCAACAACATTCTTTCCAGTCAGCGGTCTCTGCGATGCGTCTGAGCAGTCTGGACCTTGCGTCTCTGATGAATGCCCCACTGGTTACACTTGCAATGTTTACGCTGGAGTAAGTAATTCTAGGATTTTCTATAAAAAATTCAGGTGTGCTGCTCTGACTCTTCAACTGCCCTCATGAGGATGAGCCGTCTGAAGACCAAGCCAACCATCGTTATGCCACCCCGGTCCATTTTCTCCAGGCCCGCACCTCAAGGTAGGCTTGTTTCCACTTCCCCAGTATCCTTTCTTCAATCCCAACAAAATTACCGCAACCCCCAACGCTTTTTTCCACATTTTTGCTGAGTAGGGCATTCAACGCCGAAACACATTCTCAAAAACCGGAAACCCGGATGTTGATTGGCGTTCGTGGTGGGAATGCGCTTCGGTGCCAAACGCTTTAACCCAAGCTTCAACCACCCCCCAGTATTTGCGATCAGTTTCCCTGTGGGAACCTACCGGTCATTGCAGCCTGCCCGAGCGGGGACGAGCCCGTCTCGGCATGCATTAATGGGCTGTGCGGTGCCGGCCTTGAATGCTTCAACAACAAGCTGTGCTGCCCCGCCGGCACGAATCCATCGTTCGGATCCCGGGAAAATCTGCATTCCCTGCTGTCCGCTGTCGCCACCCAGAAACCCAAGAGTACGTGTGCTATAACCTGACTCGGTGGAGTTGTGGTGGTGGATGTTGGTGAAATGGAGACCGGAAGGAGCAACCAAGCTCGAGATTTCACCTCCATCCCCACCACTTCTTCTACCGAATCCCGTAACCCTTGCCGAGCCCTAACCCTTGTTGCCCCTTCAGGGTTATGTCCGAATGGCGAAGAAGCGCTGAGCAGCTGCTTCCCCGATGGATCCTGTGGAGAAGATCTCATCTGCCTCGGCGGAGTCTGCTGTGGGACGCCTGGCCTCCAGTTCAGCCAAGCCAAGCATAGTAAGTGGCGGGATGCGCGTAACCCACCCCCTTCTGCAGAATGTGGCTTCTTGTGTTGTTGCCCCATTTGAGTTCAAACTTCATTTTGCCGCAGCTAACTAAAAAGCAAATCCTATAATCAGCCTGCCAACGCACAACCCAAACCCTTATGTTCCCGCTCCTCCTCACGCCTGAACTACTAAAATCGCCCCCCGTGATATTCTTGGTAGACTTGGAATGGCACCTCCAACTGTCGGCCATCTCTTCACACCGGCCATTCAGGAAACACCTCGATCGGAACGTCGTGCTCCTCATCGCAGCAGTGCGCCGGATTCACCGAGGGTCTGTCGAAGTGCGAGCGTCGCGTCTGCCGCTGCACCTCCATCGCCTACGCCAAGGGAATCGCCTGCGTCAGGAAGAAGATGCTCAGTATGTTTTCTGGTCTAACATTTGATTTTGACGCTTCTGGATTTCGTTTTTCTCTCTGCACGTTAAAAACGGAGCAAGGTTTAGTTGCAAAATTTCTACTGCTTGGATTTCGTTAAAATACTAGACCCAGGTGTTCCAAAAAAATCTCATATTTTAGTGTTCAACGACGAGCCGATGCCAGTTGACTCGAACTCGGTGATTGCCGCCGCCCCACCCAGCTAGACGAGGTCCAGATATCATGACGTCATCCCCATCGATCGTCCAGCTTCTCCATCCTAACTGTGATCGACAACCCGTTAGCATATTTATTCTATCTATTCAATTCGGCACCATGTGACGAACCCGTTCGTTCAACCAAAATCTCTCCCAGTCATCCCCGTAATTCCATTGTTGGAATGCCCCGCTTATACTCGGTGCCAAAAGTTTTGGCACAACGTCTGGCGGCTTCTTTTATAATGCTCTAAACCGGAACTCTCTATTTTGCCATAAATGTCTCCTGGTTTTGGACATTTTAAAAAACTAGCCGCCCCTTTTACATCGTTTTTTCTTCCGCTTATTCTTGCAAAATAATTATATTTTACCCTTGCGTCTTTCATTTCCGCCGACACGACCCAACGTGTTGAAAACCCTTCCCCCCACTCAATTTTCGAATAAATCCGTGAAGCTCAAAAAAAAACACCAATTGGTTCTGTGACAAAATGGGAAAACGTAGTGGTTTACTCCTGGTAGAGGGAGTAGGGCTCCAGCTTTTTCGACACGCTTTGAAATGCCAAACGTCTCACGTCTCACGTACGAAATCAAACAAAAACAATGTGTAGGAATTGCCGTGGCATGCCTCCTGTTTGTTTCCGCCTATTCTTCTATCTCCTTTCCTGACCCGATAAATTTACGACTAATAGTTCATTTTGTGCTTAATAAATGGTAACTAGTGTGTTGTGAAGACTAACATAAACTTACAAAGAGGGACTATTGATTCCCGGCAAGCAGAGAACTATGAAAACCAGAGTTGACTCTGATAGCCGCATTGCAGTACCTACTAATCAAACGACCGGAACAAGCGGTAGCCTCAAATAAAGCTATAAAGCTATTCGTACAACCAAATAAAGCTGAAACCTCACTAGGCGCGGAATAGAAAGTGTAGGCGGGCTGACAGACAGCGTGGCGGATCAAATAAAACATCGAACCGGCAATATTTCCTGGTATAACGTTAGTGCAAGCTAGGCGCGGCTCCCTGAAACAAGTGTAACCGGGGCAGATCAGCAATAACGCGGAGCAAACGAGCGCAAAGTATTTAGGTTCCTTTAGAAAAACTTCCCAAGAATCGGTCATTTTTATTTCGAGGCACTTCTGCAATCCGACGAAAACTATGTGTCTGACAACACGAGCATTGATCAATGAAACTTTGATTTTGCCGACTTTTCTGCCAATAAACCCCAGGCCGAAAATTAGAGAAAACAATAGCATCCGCTTCCTACCTAAACCATGAATTGTGGAAATTACGAAAATTGAGTAATTTTTAGAGCAAAGCGTCATACGTAACAAACTGTGAACCTCTAACAGAACAATCTGAAAAGAATGTAGAATCCGGCTGAATCTAAAATAAAAGAATCGTCATTAACGCATTCAACGGCCTGTGGATATTCAGGGCGTTAACCCGCTCAAAGAAAACTATACAAGCCAACATACAAAATTATTTATTAAAATTATCACTAATATCCGTAACAAACAAAAATAGGCGTTAAACAATTTTAGAATTCGGGGGCTTCGAGGTGTTGTAGCTCGGGTTGAGGCGAGAAATAGACGTCAGGTGGCAGGCATGCAACGAATTTTGTAGTAGCGCCGGGAGCCTGCACGACAATATCGGTATCCTGGCCCCGAATGTTGAGCACCTTTCCGTCCTCTCGTACCACCTGTCCGCGAATTATTCCTGTCGAATTAGTGGCCAATGCATACTTCTTGGCCAGCTCGGGAAGCGCCATTTCCATAAAACCGAGATTATCGTCCGGATAATCGTCTTCAAAAATATCAACGACTTCGTAGTACCATCTTGTATAGGCTTCATCATTATGCGCCCATCCCCTCGGCCAGATCCAAATTGTTTCAATTTCTCGATGGCCGGTCATCCAATCGTCGATGAAGTTGAAAATAAGGTCCAACAATCGTTCGTCCGCCCTCTCCGTCCCAAAGGCAAGTTTTGGGGCCTTGAAATCGAGCAGCACCTGTGCCAATTGGAATACTTTAATTTGGCTAATCCATATCGGACATTTCAGCGAATCCAGTTCTTCCAATCCGTTTACCCAGGCGGATAAATGGATATATTTCGGCGCGAGGGATTTGAGAAGATTTGCATCGAAGAAGGCGGAACCTCGCAAATTGAAGAAAATTAGGTTGGTGCAGGTGAACGACGGCAGCTCTTTTACTTCATCTGCATAATCCCGGGAATTCTCGAATAGTACGGTGTTCACATGGCGTCCATCAAGTACGGACGGATTTTCGAGTAGAGCCCACTTGTTTTCTTGATCGCCGACCAGCATTTCCAATGCATACGTGGGGATTTTTACACATTCAACAGTGACTTGATGCCCGAGGGTGGCGAGTCGATTGTGGCAGTTCTCCACTTCGAGTAAAGTTAAAAGATCCAGCGGCTCGAGAATCGGGACGACCAATTCGATGGGCAACTCGAGGAGGCTGGTCGTTGAAGCAATATCGAGGCCGCTTCTTCTAACCACAACATCGGTTTTGCCTCCAGACATGGTCCCGTGTTAGGGTCAATGTCCGGTCGTCTCCTGCAAAAACAGTATGAATTGTGCTGAGAAAACCTGGGATACCCGAACGAAAATGAAGCCAGTGATCGAAATGAAAGAGCCTAAGTTCTTGAAGCGAAAATATCTTTGCCTAGATATGGTAAAATCTTGGGGTAAGTGGCGTCAATGGATAAACATGGATGACGAAGTAAGGCTAAGCGTTTAGCTTCTTTTTACGTCAATTTTTCAACATATTTTTGAAAAACGGGGAAAATATTGCGCCGCTTTTTTGAAAAAGGACAATAAAAGAGAAAAAATGGAAAAAAGCGCGTAGTACGGATGCTCCAATTTGCAAAATGCGGCAAGAGGAGCGGTCGGAACGAGCGTCGCGATTTTTCGGCGGAGGGAAAAGTCAAGCCTCTGGCTAAAAATTTATTATTCTCATTCATTATTACTATTATTTTAGGTTTATTTACTGAAAATAATGACTCCTAGATCATAAGCAGCTATTGGCTCAACAGTGACAAACATTTATTGAGGTATTTATTGAGGGATTTGAAAGTTTTGGGTTTTAAACCAAAAGTTTTGGTAAATATAGCGATACATTGTAATAAAAGAGGTGGTTTATTAAATGAACCTCGTTTTCTTTGATAATGCGTTGTTGGTAATGAGTGAAGGTAAAGCAATAACTTGCGCAGGAGGGTCTGTTTTTGCAATTTGGCCTGTTTTAGTTTATTAGGGCGCGAATTTTTTTGCATTTATTGTGGTTTGCAGGCGAGTAGTTTGAGGTTTTGTGCGTATTGACTGATTTGGCAGTTTTGTAGTTTTTAATGTCATTCATTCTGTGTTTTTGTGATAAGTTACCCTCGATTTCGTCGTTTTAGACCTTCGCATTGCCAGTATCTACGTAAGGTTACCCTATCAAAGCAAATCCAATGACAAATTCGATTTTCAAACTCATAATTTAGAATATTTAAGTGTTACCAGGGTTGAAAAGCCGCTTCGCGACTGACCCGTCTGATCCCATGAAATTCTGCACTTTACATAATTTTCACGAATTCAGATGACAAAAAAAAATGAAAAGCACGTCCTCTCTCCCCTTATATGGGCGATTACCACTTCCGGTGTATGTTAATTGATTCCTAACAAAGAGGGTCCCTGAAAATTTTAGAAAAACTTAAATTGAACGTTGTAGATAGCTGATTTTGTAAAATCTTTTATATGTGCAGTCATCTCGAGGCCATTACGCATCTAATGACGTATCAAGCATACCTTAAAAACCATCCTTTTCCGAGATATCCTCCGGACAGAATGACGGAAGTTGCATGCAAAGTGGCACGGACACACACACAGACACTATTTTTTTATATATAGTAGGATTGCTTGTTCTTCTATTGAATCGACCCTCAAAGTGCTCCGAGATGTCACGTTACAACCGTCAGCGTCAGATAGACAGCCTTGAAAACAAGCAATGTTCAGGTGACCCGGGGACTATCTGCAGCTCCAGGTGTTCCACCCTGAAAAGCAGCTGTCTCGAAGCTTCACCTGTCGTAACCAGAAGAGTGGGCTGCCGAAACCGGGGCGCTGGGCTAATGAAAATATTGGGTGATTGGGATTGGAAAATATGGGAGGCCTTGCCGTGGGTTGTAGCCCGTGGCGACATCCATAGTTGATGAAGTGTGTCTGCAAAATTTGAAGAAAAGTTCAAGTGTAAGGGGGGTGGTGTTTGATGGGAATCGAGATTGTTTATAGGTGATAAATTTCCATTGAATTCCACTAGGGTTTTCCCCAAATCGAAATCTAGTTGAGTGATGGCAAGGAGACGTTTTTGTGTCTCCACGGTCTTGAGTCTTGGAAATGTGAACAAGTCGAGTTTGTGCAGTATTTTGGAAAAGACACAGCAATCTGTTGCGCAAATTTCTTAAACAGCTACCGCTTTTAGAGCAGATTGTGGCTTTTTTCTAGAAGATTCTAAATCCTCCAGCACTATGTTGCATATTGTTATTTGTCAAAAAAGCGAAGCGCTTAGCGGACCAATCCGTTGGCCCTGGAGACGTTGTTTTGATTGATGCTGGGGTATGTAGAGATTTTGAGGCTTTTGGAAAATACTTTCAGACAAATTTTGCACCGCTGTTTTATAAGCTTCATCTCAAATATATTAAAGCTTCGTCATTTTTCCAGTTCCGCCTACCACCTAAATTTATTCACCTTTCGATGTACACCTCCCGAGCTGCCACTCCAAACTATAGTTTCCCCATTTCCGCATCAGTTCCCTCTAAAGCCAGCTGTACCCTGAAATATCGTAGAATGGCATCATCTCAGCGGGCGGTTAACACGGCATCCAAGCTTTCTTCGCCCCCAAGGGCCCCTCAGAAGCCAGGTGAAAGCATAGATGGGCGGGGCCCAATGGTTGGGCCCCTGGGCCCTTGCCTCTAGGGTCCCTTTCTCACTCATTCCTTTGAGCGGTCCTCCGGATAAGACATGCAGCCGGCGCTCTGTCTTTTTGCTGCTGCTGTGCTGCTGATCAGCGTGCACGCTTACGGTAGGTTGGGTGTGACCTAGGGTGTTGAAATTTAGGCTAGCTCAAGGGGGTTGAGGTGCGTTATAAGAAACGTAGAAGTTGTTACTGTAGATGTTGACCGGCTGTACTCCCGCTATGCGCAACTCATTGCAGAGGAGCCATTGCTGTGTCAGCAGCAGCCGCAGCTCTGCTCCAATCTCTACCTGCATCGTATGGTGCTCCCACGGTTCAGCAAGGGTACGGTTTTGGAGTTTGTAGATTGTAGTTTGTAGTTTGTAGTTTGTTAAAATCACATCTTAATAAAGGATCGCAGTTGAAATTCGTACTTTATAGGTATTATCGTTTTAATGGTACTGGCAGCTTGAGAGGCTTCAAAGTAATATTTCTTACTACTGCTAAAGAGATAGCTCTCTGTGCCTTGATTAAGTCATATACAGGGTGTCCCAAAAAAAAAACGACCCATCTGGCATTTCGCCGGGTTACATCCAACCGGCCCCAAATTTGGACCAGAGGTGTATCAGACCCTAAATAACAACAATCCTGACTTACAGCCCCGTAGCTACAGTCGTTCTCGAGTTATGGCAAAAACAAACTTTATTTTCTATTTTTCATAGGGTTTTCGTGGAATTAGACCCCCTAAACATTAAGTGAAAATGATCCGGTAGGCCTTCTTTACCGTAAGAAATTTTTTCCAGAGTAAAATTAATTAAATAAGCTTCGATATAAGCAATTTTTACAACGCAAAACTACCCCAGATCATAAGCGAAATTAGGGATTCGCAGCCGGAAGTCGATGCAAATCGATGCAAAGTCCAACAAGATAGCCGAAAAAACTGTTCAGAATTCCGGGAAAAACAGTATTTTCGTTATAAATTTAAAACTACTGTAGCTATGGGGCTGTAAGTCAGGATTGTTGTTATTTAGGCTATGATACACCTCTGGTCCAAATTTGGGGCCGGTTGGATGTAACCCGGCGAAATGCCAGATGGGTCGTTTTTTTTGGGACACCCTGTAGACGCACCTCTAGGTTAGAGCTTTTCGGCACTTCCGGTTTCCCCAAAATTCCATATTTTTTTAGCTATATCAAAAACTAATGAGACGCTATCTATAGTTATAGCCTCATTTTCAATCAAGCTCCCTCCTGAAAATCCACCTGCTCTGCCCTAAAAAACAAAGTCTACTGTATTTCCCACTTCTACCTTATGACTTTCCTGTGTTTTGACATCAACCCCACAAAATAGCCATTTCCTGGACGTTGGGGCTCCGCGCGAAGGAGGAACATTTTGAGCAGAGGTGGTAATTGGAGGCTTAGCGCCGGGGAGCAACATCCCGAACCACATTAATTAGTCAATGTCTGAACTTTTCCGAAGCATTGCTGCTCAAAATGAGCATTGTTTCGTGAAATTGCTTGCGCGCGAGAATATTTGATGCATAGAGGTGTTGCAGGGCAATTGTTCCGCGCGGCTAATTTTTGACATTTCCAGTTCCATCCAAGCGGGCTTATGACTTTGTGCGCTTCGGTCGCTCGGATCCGTCGTTGGGAAAGGAGAAGAAGAACAGCTACGATTACATCAGGTATTTTCGAAGGATGTATAAGTTTTCAGTCGTTTTTTTGAAAAGTCAGAAAACCAAAAAATTGTATCGTAATCAATGGTTGGCGGGTTTTCGCTTCGGGACCACCCACAGGCGGGCGATCTCATAAAAATTAATGTTTCTTGCGGAAAAAGACCGGGAAATCGGATCTCAAAAATTAGAAACTGGTGAAACTACTAGTGGAAAAACTTGCTTTATTAGGGCTTAGTTAGGCTACAAAATTTTATATAGAAAAGTTGAAGGATTAAAAGCCTAAAAGCACGGTTTTACAAGAAAATTGATGAAATCGATATCTTGGCCATAGTAATCAGTTTTCGGATTTTAGAAACATACAAAAAAGCTTATCAGTAAAGTCGTGGGCACGCTGGCTACCAAACAGCAATAAAATTGAATTCTTAATAACAGTAACGTGCTTTGGTATTTCAAAAACAAAATCGGAGATTTTTTTAAACTCTAAGACTGAATTGTAACATTTTTTTGAGATTCGGCAAGCGATCCTCACCCTCCGAGCTCCCAGCCCTCGATCAGGGTTTCTAAGCCGCAAAACGAGCTTGAAAATGGGTAGCTTCATCCCCTCAACAAGCCTCCGTCCTCCCCCTTCCCCCTTCCCAAAACCGAGCGTCCATCCCGGAGAACAGCCTCCCGTTTATTGTCCTAGTACTCCGTAAGAACGGCCATCAAACAGGCATTCCCCTCGATTGAACGCCCGCTCTTATAAGGCTCCAAAATATTCCGTCTACCCCCGGTTATAATGTCCCCTTGAAATATCCAATTCTGACACGTGTACATCGTAGTCTTGTCGGCGATAAAACAGATGGCAATTGTGAATAAAGGATTTCTGTGTTTGCGGGGTATTGTTAGGTACTTTAACAGCACCGGCACGGCACAGATATGGGTGTTTTTGGCCTTAGAGTCGCCTAGCCGCGACACGCAACGCAAGCCGCTGGTCATACACTAAAAAGTCTTAATTGTTTACGTAAATGCAGAACCGTCCTGAAGCGTTGTGTCCCGCGGCAAATTCTCTATGTTTTCCAATGGCCGCGATACGCAACGCGCGCAAACCGAACGTGTTAAAGGTTCGTAATTCAAGGTGCAGATGAATATAACTTGCGTGCGTGTTGCATGCCGCGGTCGTTTTCTTATAGCATGCACCGCGCACGTAGGTGTATGCGTCGTGTCGCGGGTTAAGCCAGGGGAAATCCACAGCGTAATTGCCTTGTCAGTCCCTTTAAAGAAGCCGTGAGAGCAAGAACAAGCGGCTGACTACGTGCTCGCTAAAAATGATGTTTCCAGTAAGCTTCACGAAGTGAGCACCAACTTCCGGTAGTCGCCATCCCAAAAAGCGCTCCCTATTTTCTTGTCTCATCATTGTTCCGCTCCCTGAGCCACTGCAAAGGGAGTGAGCGCCAAAGATATCCTTTCTCACTCCCAAAAAATGGAGCACCAAATAAAAACACGGTAGTGCTGTTGCTGATCTGCCAAGCCAAAAAATGTAAAATTGAGATTCAATTGATTTATTAGCAATTAAAAAATGTTTAGCGGTGGAGGCAGTCGGTGTCCTTGGTGTACAGAGAGAGTTCGATAGTTTGAGCATCATAGACCTAGAAAATTAAACGAATTATTGTTTTTCCAATAATTTTCATACCTGAGAAGGAGAGCCGCCGTGGCTGACATAACGGTCGGGGATGTTGAACGATCCCTTGAAGGTGCAGGTGGGGACGAAGCGCTTGAGCTGAAAAATTTGGAGATTTTATAGTTTGTAGCTTGTATTCGGCTTACCAGCGGGAGGGTTCCGCACTTGTGGTAGAAGTTGAACTTGGTCTTGATGCCTCCCCATTCGGCCTGTCTGCCCTGGAGACGGAAGTGGCCTCGGGAGTCGGTCTTGACGGAGGCGAGCTTGTCGTCGAAGACTGGAATTTGGCGGTACTTTAAATGATTATATCTATGCTTTGGAAAAGTCTGAAATGCTATGTATTTAGAAGTAGCAAGTCGAACCTCCAAGCTATCGTGAATCGAGGATTTTAGGCGATTTTCTTATAGATCTCGAACCCAAACTAATGTTCAGTTAATGCTTTAAAGATTTGCTTTTATCTTTGCCAAAAAAAACCTTTAAAGGTGATCAGAATATGAAAAACCTAATTTTTGGTATTGTAGTAACACGACCTGTGATTGAAATTATCAGTTTAGGAGTTTTCCTTACGAATTTAGGCAAATCCTTAAGGTTTTCCGAATTCTACCCGGGTTTTTGAAATGGATTTGGCAAAAACGTAATTTTTTGCGTTAAGTATCTATCCTCTTTCTGCCTTACGAATACCTTTAAACCCTAATATAAATACTTACGAGAATCCCTCTCGTACAGCTTTACCAGCACCCCAGAAGCCGGCTGCCCATCACACTTCAGAACTCCCTCAACGGCCACCGAATCCTCGCGGGCCCAGCAAACGCACAGCACCGCTCCGAGCGCCAAGAAACGAAGCATTCTAAGCTTATTTTTATATTAAAAATAGTTAAAAAATTAGAGCACAGGAAATAGACGTAGCCATCAAACAACAAAACCCCCACTGCCCTTCCAAGTTCCGGTGGGGCAGATACCACGAAAATAAGAAAATGTTGACAGGGGCGCGGCCCCGGGATATATCAATGGCTGGATCCACCGTATTTGCCGAGTTGAGAAGCAGGGCTGGCCTTGAGCAAGAAGAGGAGCAAGAGAATGGAGGAGGAGCTGATGAGGAGCAGATAACCGGTCATCCTTTTTCTATCTAAAGTAGTTCAGGTCAGGGCTTTTCACGGTCAAACATTTGCCTAGGTGGGTGAAAGAGCGGGACAATTGGGAAGATGTTTGTTAGGAGGTGTGAGAGGAAACTGATTTCGGGGAGATTGTGAATTGGAGGGAAGACATTTCCAGAAAATAGATATTTTTGGGGGAACAAGGAATGGGAAGGAAATTTGGAGAAAAATAGACCTGTGTCGCTTGGCTGACAATGGAAGTGCACCGCCTTATCTTGGATTTTGTATTCAAAAATAAGTTTATGTTATAAAACCGGCAATGGGGATTCCGAATCTGTAAACAAGATCTTCTAAAAACTACGCACACGAAATTTACAAAGGCTCAAAGCTGGCCACATTGTCGAAAAAGAAGACTTTAGATCCAAGTAAAACCCGAGACCCGGAATTAGCCAGGAAAAAGTATATCGTAGGAATTACGGCCTACTTACGGTATTGGGTAACATTAAAACCTATAAGATTTTTGCGTAGGGCCTAAGAATAGGCATGAATTTGCCGGTATTTGATTTGTTTTGTATTGATTCATCGTGCTTTTATTTTCACGCTTTTTGAATGGGCTACCTTTAGCTTTAAAAGCCACAATGTTAGATTCGAAACCCAGCTCGGTCGAAAGTGATGAAAAAAAGCTGAGCAAAATGACGATTTTCGTTTCTGGGGAGCGATAGCGATTAATTTTTAAGAATTAAATTAAAAAATCAGCAAAAATTGGCGTACTTTGTTAGCAAAATTCTGTTCAGTTACCTGTTGTAATTTTTCAAGATGAAAATAAAGTTTAGTTTCAACGTTAATGAGCCTTGTTTGTCAACTTTTATTTTGTTTTAGCTTAGTTTTGAGTTCAATTCCTAATTTTAGTAAATTTCCTCGAATCCCTATATTTTCTTGGTGTCCTATGCTTCTTTGAAGAATAGACCCGAAGTGGGGACCACCCCGATCGTGTTTACCTACGGCCTCGTTCTTCGTGTTGGTCTCGGTGGGTGGTCCCCGGGAATCCATCCAAAACACCCTCCAGAGCCATGGCTCAGCCACTCCATCCTTACCTCTACGCCTTAAAAACGTTCCGTAGCACACCAAAAGTCGCAGCAAAGGTCAAAAAAACATTTAGAAAATTAATAACACCTATTTTACACTATTTGGACAGAATTCTCAGCGAACTTTGATAGTCACCTTGAAAATTGGATAACTTGATGATAGATTCGAAGAATACCTTGAATCTCTAGGTTTCTCAACTAATTTTTTATGCCCTAAGCGTTTTATTTTCTAAAATGCCGTTTTTGAAACATTTCAAATTATTTTTCGCCACGATCAAGTGATTCCTGCAGCCAAAAACCAAGAAACAGTGAATCGCATCTTCATCACCCCTTAATCATCCGAAATTTTCAGCCCCAGAATATTTTTCGGGGTGATTCAAACCCGATACATCATCAACAATTCTATGGAAGACCAAAGGCGCCGGAAATGTTGCTGGAATCGAGGTTTTTGTTGTGGCTGTGAGTAAGTTGCATGGATTGTTAGGCGTCTGTATAAAACTGCGACTTCAGGAGAGGAAGTTTCTAAATTATTTTCTAGACTTCTTATCGCCTTTAAAACTGAAATATATTTTTTAGATGCTTCGTACGGTAATTATTCTGGGCTTCTGCTTAGCGGTGGCCACAGCCGAGATGTGGGCCGTTGGGGTCGCCGGAAAGCTGGCTTGTAATGGAAAGCCCTATAAAGATGCCAAGATCAAGCTCTATGATAACGACCACTGTAAGTAACTTTATTTACAAAATTAAAGCCAAAAAAAGTTGTAAAATCAATTGTTGCAATCGTGATCATCCCCAGTACCGAAACGGGCGGCCAGGTTGACGACGCCAATGTCGAAATACTAAAAAAATCGATAATTTTGTAGTTTGAAGGTTCTTACCCTCTCCGGAGTCGTAGAATTTTGGGTGATGAAGTTTTGGGGGATGAAGATTGTCAACTTTCGGAGGCATTCCTTGAATTAAAATTTTTAAGAGGTAGAATACGGTTTTTACCACAGTTTCATCGTCGCAATCGTGGAAAATCGTCAGTTTCGGCTCGATCCAGCCGGTTTCAGTTTGATTTCCTAGAGTAAGAAAGTGTAACCTGGAGTGAAAGGGAGCTAGATACCTTGAATTTTGAAGCATCCCTTTTGATCAGCTTCAGTTTCCATCAAAAAATCATCAGGGATGGGTCCTAAAATTGATAATATAATTTTACAAGAAAAGTCATACCAATATCAACCTCCCAGAATTTGACCTTAGCATGAGTATACGGCTTCCCATTGCACATTAAAATACCCTAAAAATTTGATTATTATTTTTCGATCATTCGTTAGTTACCTGAGCCCCAGCCGATTGTAACGTGCCCAATTCAAAGCCTAGAAAAGCCGCGGCAACTCCACAACAAACAAACAGCAACACCAACGACCTCATTGTTGATAGATTCCACAAGACAAAAATTCGTCGATAGGAATGCCCCGTATCTAGTGGAGTCTCCGAATTCCCGATCCCCGCCGATATTTCATCTCTTTTGTCGGGGCCGGGTGCCCTTGAAATTTTGTTCTCTCTTCTCTTCGCAAAATCGGCTCCGTTTTTCCGGAATGGCGAGCCGATTTTTTTGGGAGGAAGATTGGATTTGGAGGGTGAGGGTTGGGGTGAGTCATACGGTATTTTGGTTGTTGTTTCTTGGGGGTTAATGACGTGCGTGATAATCATCGGCCCGTTGGGTGGAACCGGAAGTGACTAACAATGGAAAATATAGGGATATGTTTTTTTATTAACAGTTTTTTTCAGTCACGAAAGATGACAAATTGGCCGAGACCAAGACCGGCCCCGATGGTGCCTTCGAACTGTTTGGCGTTTCCAACGAAAACTTGAAAATCACCGCCAAATTTAACCTCTACCATCAATGCGGAATGACGGTAAATTATACATTAAAAAAATAGTAAATTAAATATGTATCAAGTAAAATTTCGATACAGGTCCCGGTGTGCTACTACAAATTGAGCTACACCGTGCCATCCACTCACATCTTCAGCGGATCGAAGGCGAAAACGGTAGGGTTTTATTAATCGATGATTTTTACTGTATTAAAAAGGATTTGTTCTTATTTTTATCACCCTTCAATGTCAATAATTTAGTTTTACAACGCTGGTACGATCGAGCTGGCCCATCAGAAGCAGGAACGCGATTGCCTCAACTAAAATATGGCAAAAATTTGATTATCATAATTTTGTGCAATAAATGGTATTTATGCAAATTTAGGTGGAAATTGGTTAACTTTGGTTTTCAAAGGGGCACAAAAGGCAGAACTATATATATTGCTATGGATTTTCGATCGATATTCTTGCGCGAGGTGGGCAGCGCGGTTTTCAATTGGCTGTGATTAGAAGGTGCAATCGGTTACGCCATGAAAAAGCTATATGTACATTTTCTAGGTAATACATAGTTATATCCATTGAAATATACGAATTAATCGTCATTTTTACGCCTAAATTCAAATTTTTAAGGCAAGTGGAAAAATCGCGGGTATGCGTTCGCGTGTCGCGGGAGGGCAAAAATCTATAGTAAGATAGATCGAGAGTTAAATCCATCGATATTCACGACTTTCCGGTTCCTTTAAACCTTAGTTTCAGGTTTTAAGTATCAAAACATTTCTTTACTATCCTAGCTTAATCAAAAAATGTACAGTACCATTTCATCGACACCTAGCAAGCGCGTTGATAAATCGCGGGATCATCCTCGCACTTCCATTGCGCATCTATCCCATCACCACACAGGAAATGAGATACTTCTTTTTGCATCTTTTTCTCAATATCACCCCTCCACCCCTGCGCGACGGCAAACAACCCCATTCGCCAAATCGTGATTTCCACACGGCTCCGGTTCCGCAATGCCGCTTTTCGGGGTATAAGTTGCCCTCTAGGTATTGGGGCATCGAATTAGCTGTTGTGTTTTGATCTTAATATGATCTCAAGGAATTTCTACGATGTATTTTAATCATTTTGCTTCGATTATCGATCGATATAGACTTTAACCTATATTTTATAGATGTTACACTGCGTTTTTCTGCTCTCCAGTTTCCTGTATATCGCCTCGGCATCCCAACAAACCGTGGCTGTTGAGGGAATTGTCGTCTGCAACGGCAAACCCTACAAGGACGCCAAGATTAAGATCTATGAGAAAGATACGCGTACGTTTTTTCTTCAATACGGTTGGCTAGAAAGATTAGGATCGAATTTCAAGGTCGTTCAAGACCATTTAAAAACTACTTTAACATAAAAGCAAAAACAAATTTCCGCTTTTTTTACCTAAAAAAATCTGTATATTTATTTTTTGATTTTTTAGTCCATGACGACGAGCTAGCCCGTGTATATTCCGATGCCAACGGTCACTTCAAAGCCGCCGGCACCCAAAGCGAATTCCTCGGCATCCAAGCCCATATGAACCTCTACCACAAATGTGATATGCCATTCGTAAGCACTGTCTATAACTTAATTTTCATGAAATTATATTCCAGCTGAAGCGCCTCGTCCCCACCTGCTACTACAAGGCCAAATTCACCGTCCCGAGCCGCTACATCTCCACCGGATCGATTGCTAGCGAGGTAGGGCTATCACTTCCGGGTCCAAAGTACTTCCATTTAGACCTGGAACGCGCAGACCATCGAGCTGTCACTCTTCACAAAGGAGACTGATTGCTTGAACTAGCCAAAAAATGAGAAAGGAAAGAAGGAAAAACAACAAATATTGTATAAAGCTTTAACAGATTTTTTATGCCAAATAAAGAGCTATATTGACAACAAAAGTTTTAAAAGGCAGGAGAAAGCTTCCACAAGGGTCTCTGCTAGGTATGGTCAAAAAGCAAAAACTCCCGCAGCGGGGGGGGGGTCGAACCAGCGACGGGTCACTCCAGTCCCGGCGTGCTAACCAGTACACCAGGGGGGGGCTGGCGAGGCGGCGCGGCGAAAAGCCCTCAAATACCCTCTGGGCCTCTGCAGGCCGTTTCCGGATTTCACGCTTTGACCTGCGATGGAATGGGGCTTTCCATAAAAATTACTAATTCCGAAAAATACGTCGATAGTAGCGTCTCGTCGGTCCGTCACCCTGACGGACCCCTGGCCATCGTTCTGCAGCCTTTTAAAGGACTCTTCGTACGGAAAGACATTTTAAAAGAGCGCAAATTAAGTCAGCGCAGAATTCCGCAAGAACTTCTGCTAGCTTGCCCTCCTTCGATGTCGTAAACCCCCACTCCAAGGCTTCTTCCCCTTCCGGGATGACCATCACCCTCCCTCTTCCTTTGCCCAAAATTTGCATATGGGTGCGCCCCAAATTTTTTTGTTGACCATCACGTCCATGCCATTCTCAGAAAATCACAGACCATGCGGGCCTCCCAAATAATTCCCGCAATTTTCTTGATATTCCATACTATTAATGCATTACATAATATAACAATCACCCGGACTTTATTCCGGCAAACAGCATGGTTTGTTCAAGAAATTAG
The DNA here is from genome assembly GCA_958295435.1 of Mesorhabditis spiculigera. Taxonomy (NCBI): domain Eukaryota; kingdom Metazoa; phylum Nematoda; class Chromadorea; order Rhabditida; family Rhabditidae; genus Mesorhabditis; species Mesorhabditis spiculigera. The sequence continues at coordinate 890,188 of CATQJA010002655.1, forward strand.
ATGCTAATTTATAATATCAAATTTATTAATTTTTTTAGCGATTTCCCAGGCGAAAAGGAATGCGCGCCGTTGTTGAATTTTACGCTTGGACTTCCAGGTATCTTTAAATCCTGAAAACACAAGTTAATTTTTATTTTTTTAGAACAAACCATTTTAATGGCGCTAAAGACAACACACCAACAAGAAGAAAGTTTTATAATTACTGGGAAATATAATAAAGAGTAGTTTTTTGGTCCTTAGTATTTTTAAAGCTCGTTTCAGCCGCTCCAATACTTATAAAAAAGAAAAAGTCGACAATAGAGATATATCAATGGAATGGCTGCATTTAGGTATGTAGTATATTAACATTTATATCTTGTTAATCTATTACTCAAATAATATCTAATTCAAACATACCAAGTTTTAGAAGGCCTTCTAAAGAAAAACTTCACTTTTGCCCTCGCGATAAATCCAGATCGCGTCGAGACCGCGGAGGGGATTTTCGTACTTGATTATCGAGCCGAGGTATTTTAAATATGCTTTTTTGAAGATAACTTTGCTTAATTTATAATTTGATTTTAATCAGTTTAGATAAGAAAAGGTTCCTATTTTTTTCAGGACGGTGCGTTGAGTACAGTACCCCGACAATTTTTGCCTATTCTTATGGAACCGATTTTTACTATAAATCTAAATCAAGAGTATGTCGATTGTTACAGTAAGCTAAAACTAGATAAATCAGGAATTATCGACAAGATAAAACAATCGGGGAGTTAATTTTGGGGACCTATGATCTAAAATGTGGCACTCCAACGACATGGGTACGGGCGCTGAATCGAGGGGATGCAAATTGGGTGGTGGAAATTGATAGGTAAACTTCAATAAAATAATATACTTTTTATAGTTTTATGATAAACGCAAAACGATTTGATTTTGTGGAAATGGCAACGATTGAGGTGGAACGAGATAGTATTGAGGTGGAATTGAGGTTGATTCTCAAACCCTGAATTTTCTAGGTTCCTCCGGCTATATTTCGGTATATTCTGGAGAAGTCGCATTCACGGCATAGGCGATTTAGGTTTAGAAGATCTTTAATACAGGTAAATTGACAAGAAAAACGTAAATTTATGAAAAATCGGTTTTAAAGGGACGTTGAAGTCAAATTTTCGCGCCTACAAGGTTGTCAGCGGTTTTTGGATGGCGATTTGCCGTTAAAATACAGAAAGATATGGAAAATTGGATTTTAAAGAGCTGTTGAAGTCTGAATTTCAAGTTCTGGAGGTTGTTCGACAGCTTTTTCGAAAGCGTTTGTCATTAGAAACCTGAATAAAGCGTCGGCGTCCCTTTAACTCCCAACCCCTTTAAAGCCTCGATTTCAGTACATGGTCGCGTGCCCAATGAAGAAGCTCGGGCCGGTGGTCTCATTTTCCATGGATGGCCAATCATTCTCCATCCCGCCCTCCCAATTCATCCAAGAGGTAGTTTTTTTTGGCATGTCATCATGTTGATCTTGGATTTTTATCCGCTAAATTAATTCCAAATTTTAAGACCGGTTTCCATGACGGCTGCGCATTAACGATAACCCAGGGGCCTGTCAACTCAAGAATTATCCGCCTGGGCCGTCCCTTTCTGCGTGAATTCTGCACCACGTTCAGCTACGAGGGTATTTCAATAATTTTATTAAAATTATACATACCTTAAATGCTCAGGAAAAATTGGGTTCACCGAGAAAGAGTCGACAGTGGCAGTGGAAATATAATTAATGGTGGTCAAGCCAAAAAAACGGATTTTCAAGCCCAAAAATGTACTAAAAATAAAGCTTCTTGCATGAATCTAAGGCACTGGATGAAAGACCCGTAGGAAAGAGCGTAAGATAGAATTAATAGTGTAAAAGGTGGGAAATAGAAAATAAAAAAGAAATTGATACGAAATATATAAGTACGAAATTCACTAAATTTTTAATACGCATATTCCTCTTCCTTGTTGTTTTTCTGATTCACGCAGCAGCAGAGGCACATTGTGAGGATAATTCCGAGGAGCTACAAATGTCGATTTTATTTTTATATATTTGAGATTAAATCATAAGGTTAATAAGGTATCTAAATTTGTTTTAATATTACCTGAATAATACCAGCAACCACGCATACCACGACAATCATCGTAAGCCAGGTCTCGCTGAACTCGAAAAGCGCATCAGCACAGCCCTAAAAATCATTTTTTTAATTTTTAATAGTATAAAATAGGTAATTTGTATAAAACCCACCTTCTCATGCAAAAATTGGGTATAAGTATTGAGAGGAGCATGAGTGAATGACATTCCGCAATTCGAGGGGTAGGTGTTGATGCCATTTTCGTTACAGCAAGATGACGGGACTTTTCCTAAAACAAGAAGTTTAAAAAATATAATAAAATCGAAAATATGGTAGGTTTCTATACCTTAAATACAGTATTACTTACCAAATCCATTTCCGCGCCCACCCACAGCTCCAATGCCATGCTCGGGCTTTTCATAAGACTTTGGCTCTTCCTCCATTTTCGAGTCCCAGGTAGCGCCCAGCCAGTCTTCGTACGATTTTACTCCGCAGCATTCAAACTATAAAAATACATAAAAATTATTTTCTTACTTACCGAAGTCTGGATCTGGTCCATAGCCGATCGATAATTCGCGTCAGTCCCGTAGCGGTTGCGTACAGTATCGTACATGCTCGCCTCGACGAAGCGGCGGACGTTGTGTGATTTTTCAAAAGCCATGTACGCAGCGACGAGCTCGAGGGCAAAGACGACGATGAGGAGGAGCACGAACTAAATTTTGTTATGCAATTGAGGGGTAGGTAAGCTTACGCAAAGGAGGGCGGGCTGGTTCAGCTTGTAGGATCCCCAGCAGCCACAGCAGCCGAGGAGGGCGATCGGCAGTCCGACTCCGACGAGGAGCCAACCGATCCATCGCCAGGAGCCTGATTTAAATATCAATATAAATATAACTATTGTAAGTGGAACATAAAGCTAAAAATTAAGCTTTTTTATCGATTTTTCCATCATTTTGTCATCTGGAAAAAGTTTTAATATACTTTTTAAATTCTTCAAGCTTAATTTTATATAATTTTTTTGTAAATGAACCTAATTTGATTTAGCTTAATTTTAACAAAATTACTTACCTGGATGCGTGGCATTAACAGCAAAGTAATCGCTCGGATCGGCGATGCAAAGCAGGTAAATGCCCATCGCCAGGCACACGACGCCTCCCAGCTAAAAATCGCGATTTTCTTGTTCCTCTTTGCTTTCTCTGGTTTTGGGGCCCCCGATTTATCTGGGTCCCAAGATCTTGGCCCCCTGGCTGGACCCTTATTTACGCTGGGCAATTGGGGCCATTTTTTGTTCGGCGTCCTAGGTCGAGGATCTGGAAGAAAGAGAGAGACGGGAATGGTTTGATGGCAAACCAAAGAAATTCTATTTAGAACTGGATTTTTGACCTTATGGATTTGCCTTCAAGGTTTCTTTAGCTCATCATGAAAAGTTTTCAAAGTGGCTATAAAATCTGGAATTTACTAAAGCTATCTTTATAGATTTTTCGCGAAAGAATTTAATGATTAATTTTGATTTGAAGACATAAATCAGAGTTTTGTCGTGTTTTCGCGATTTATTGGGCATAAAATTTTGAGCATGAGTGCTTCAATCTTTCAAAAATCAGCCTTAAGGTTTAAATCCTGGAATTTGTGACAGAGATAAATCGACCAATTCAGTATTACGATTTCGTCCGGAAATGGTATTTGGCGGTATTTTAACAATGTTTATAGTTTGTAGATGTTTTTCTATAGCTATAAAAATCGCCGATTTCATTTAAATTTTGGAACTAACAGAATCTACTTCCTTAAATTACTACAAATCATCGTCGATTTTTTTTTGAGCAATTGTACATGTCGTTTTCTAGCGAATTCCATAGTTTTTTAGAGCATACGTCGAGGTTTGTAGTTTATACTTAACTTTCGTAGTATAGATATTACTTTCACGCCGTTCAGACCCTCGCCTATGCCCCCAATCACACCTCTTCCTCCCCCCTCGTCCTCCTCCCCGCCAGAAAGGATAAACAACGGTGTGCGCGTGGCCAGCGTGAAATCGAATCCAGCCGCTGGTCTGCCGGCCCTTACGAGACCCATTCTCCCCCTCTAGCCATCCCTAACCACCTTTTGCATACACACCCTCCCCCCTTGGTTCACCCCACTTTTTCATCTTGACGCTTGGAAGACAGAGAGCGAGAGAGGAGCCTGAGATACAGAGCAAGATTTCCTCCTCCCGCCTTGAGCACCAGCCCCCAACATGATCCCCGTGGCGCAGTAAAGTGGCCCTGTGACAGGCCCAGGGGGGGGGGCTTTTCCCCTTGCCTCGGCTCGTCCTCCTGCTCATGGACACTCGAAAAAATCAACACCCGGATAGAGCAAGAGGATCCGCTTTCTGTTGCTGAAATCGATGTGGTGGAAGATCGTTGGGGGCAGTGGTTATTTATGGGTTTTTTGGAGGAAAGGGGGAGATCGGAGGTTTCGAAAAAAATTATTTTAATTTAAAGAAAATTTTATTTAAAATTAGGAGCTGAAAATATCAAAACACGACAGTAAATACAGTGGGAAGCTAAAAAAGTAATATTCAAAAATTCCTGGGATTGCAGTGCAATTTAAGGGGAAATAACGATTATAATCGATATTTTGTAAATTAACAAAACTTAAAAACAGCATAAATATAGATTTAAGGCTGAATTTAGATACTTTAATAAAATTCGAAAATTTGGCAAGCAAGATAAGGACCGTATCTCCTGTCACCACCCCTTTAAAACCAAATTGCTTTAGATTTTTACCAAAAACTCACCCAAAACAGCAAATTAAAGATGAATAACAAACTCTGCAATATCTTCTCGCACCCCATTTCCTGAAAAAACAAAATAAATAATGATAAAAATCGCTAGAACGCGCCAATTAGTGTATCTAAACACGAAAAACCATAAAAAAGACACAGCCGAGGCGCCCGGATTTATTTTGCTTTTGGGCGGCAGGAAAAAGAGGAGGAGGAGAACGAGAAGAAGGAGGAAGAGTGGCTCTTCTCTGGGAGCCTTAGGCTTGGCCATGGCTCTGGCCTTGGCCATAGCCTTAGGACCCATTCCCGAGGGACCCGCCCCCTTTTTTCTGCTCCCAAGGGGGGCTCACATCAAACAACTCTCGCAAAATCACGAGGCACCACACATGCAAAAGCAAAGCTGAGAAAAGGGGATATTCTAGGGGGAGGTGGAGCTTGATTTGAGGTGTATGACAGCTTCGGGGAATTTTTAGCAGCCGCTGACTAATGGCTGGCATTTGGTCGGGGACTTGTGGTGATTTTTAAAGGGGCGGTGACAGCAAGGGATTTGAAAAATTCTTTTTCCAGTTTGAGTTTTTTAGTTTTTGTTAAGCTTTTTTTTTAGTTTTAGGATTGATGTTAGAAATACAGATTTGAAAATTGACAAGAGAGGACAATTCGATTTTACCAAAAATTTTAAAATTTACAATAATCACGTTATGTAGTTGCGCAACTTTTCTAACGAATTACGGCTGCAAAACACGCTGCAAAGAGCAACAAAATTAGCGCTTCAGCGCGAATTAATGATACATAAATTCTTAATTCAAATTCAATTAATAACCCAATATTTATTCGTATGGCACGGTATTCAAATTAATTCGTAACACACAGTATGAACAAACATGTACAACAAATTGTACTACAAAATGTGAATCAAAACCCCGTTGGATTCATCACTGATTAAAGCTCTTGAAGGCGTTTTTGAACCAGGAGCTGACCGAGTGCACGAACTGAAATATATAAGTCATAAATTGATTCAAAAATAATTTGGAATTTTTATGAAAATGGGATCTTTATAAAATTTCTTTATTTTCGTAGAGTATGTGAAAAAAATCATTTTATTAGATTACCTCTTTTGCGCCGGAATCTTCGTATTTCTGTTCAAGGGTGGCCTTGAATTCGGGGCCCTTCTCGTTGACGATGTGCTTAATTTAGAAGTTGTAAAATTTAGCTATTTTATTTAAATCTTAAATAACAAAAATGATACACGATAAAATACCTCATAAGTTTTCTGGACGTACTCCTTGAACTGCTTCCACAGCTCGACCATTTTGTTGTAGCTGGCACATTTCCAATCGCATTCCTAAATTCGGCGTATAATTCTATATTAAAATTTATTAATTTAAATGCGGTTTCACTCGTTTAGTTTATTTGTTTCATCTTTATTATTTTAAGCAACCTTCGATTTTTTTGAACGTACAGTTTCGAAAACCCAGCATACTGCTTAAATTTATGCAAATCGGATCGCCACTCTGACTCATAGTACGAATAATACCCCAAAAACACCTCACCTTGTTGATAGTGCAATTCGTAGGCTCAGCATTTCCACAGTCGCTCAAGATTGGGACCTAAAAATCATCAAAAATACCGTAGGCCAAGTTACCTCATGGAAATCATGCTGATCACACGCGAAATCGACATTTCCTTGCACGTCAATGCCCTAAAACATATTAAAATATATAGGTTAAAAATATATTTAAAAATCTACCTGAATATCTGGGAATGCAGCTTTGATGATACCCTCGCTGGGGAGCTTCACAATTTGGTTGCAGGTTAAAGCTGAGATTAAAAAATATAGAAAAACTTTTAAACTGCTTACCAATAAACTTATATCCGTAAAGAGGCGTTTCCGGAATTTGAAGTTTGGTTCGGCTGCCATGGTCGCATCTAAAAAAATCAAAGTAATTTCTCGTTGTCAAAAATTTTACCGTATGACCGCATCGAGCTGGTCGCAGACACAGCCATCCAAACAGTCGGTGTTTTGTGAGAAGGCGACTGGAAAATCAGTAATGAATCCAAGTTCGCAATGCGCTTTTAAACGAAGTTTTTAAAAAAGAGTTCATATTTGGGTCATTTTTGCGTAAATCTGCAAGTATTTTTGCCTTCACTGCTCCTTTAAACTACCGAAACGCGTGATGAACTTTTGAAAAATGACATTTTACCGTATTTTATAGAAAATTTGGTTTAAAGAAAATTAAGAGGTGCTAAAATTATTAATATTTGCCCCCCATAAAACCCATAGGTTTTCCAGGCTGCGCGTTCCTTCAAACTACTCAACCGCGCGAAAAATGCTGAAAATTGATATTTTACCGGATTTTCATAAAACATTGGTCTAGAGGAATTTAAAGGAAATATTTTAATCTTTTTGTAAAAATCCATAGCTCTTCCAAGTCCCTTTAACCCAACCCAAAGACCATTTCTTGATCTTCCATCTTTATTTGTGGTTGCAAGCCTCCCTCCGAATTGGAACCCTCGCGACCCCGGGGCCAACCGAACGGCTTAATGAGCCGTTTCCGATTGGGGCAAATATTTGGTATTTGAGGAAGAGGAAACTATGGAAAGGAGCCCTTCACGCACTATCTACATGTGTATTCCGGTGACTCTTGAAATCAATTATATATGAAATTCAGTTCAGCTTTGATCGGGAACTTTAGGTCGATTTGTCATAATAAACAGTGGTGTGGGGGCGAGGGACAAAGGGAGAGAGAGAGAGGGAGAGACAGAGAGAGAGAGAGAGTGAGAGAGTGGGTAGCAAACAAAAAAAAAAAACCGGGATCGCATGAATCATAATCTATACATACAAAGATTAACGATTTTACACTGAAATCACAGAAATTCCAGAGATTTGGCAATTCCTACAGTAGCCCGTTCAGACTAGAATCTCACTATTTAGTCGAAATAATGTTATTACAGGCAAATAATTTTGTTGTTGAGCACGAGGCACAAAAAATACCCCTCAAGGTCGCGCTACATCCGGGGAGGAGTACGATTTCCATAGCGTGAGTCAGAGCCATGTGCGGAAAATCGATGCGGATCCTGTTTTGGGCTGGTGATCAGGGAGGATGGATTTTGGGAGGCGTTCGGGATGAGCATGAACTTTAGAAAAATTCCCACGAAAGGAATTTAAACAAAATTTAAGAGTTTAACTCAAGGAAAACACCAAAACAAGCGCGAAACGCTGTGGAACTATATTTTTGATCAATAGCGACCTTAAAAATCGATAAACCAACCAACCTGTCGCAAATAAAATACATATGGCAATAGATGGGAGCATGATTGGAATCGTGTGGTCGGGAGGGGTGAATGAATGACTAGAGGGGGGATGGCCGATGAGAAGGGGCGAGTGGGTGTGGAATGGAATGGAAATAGGGGGAGGGAGGGAGGGTTGAGGATGAGAGGAATAGAGAGAACTAGGGAGTAGAGATAGCGAGATAGATAGATGACCAGACTGACGGGGTGACACAAAAACAGATGGACCATGGCAATAAACATTGGGCCGGACGGATTGCCGCTGGCGGTCTCTTTAATGAGCGTGGTAATCTATGGTCGGGGATCCAGATGTTCAGAAAATTGGTTATCGACTCTCTGGATTTTACCGCAACCGCGAGACCTTAATCGCACGTCGCGTGTCGCGCTCGCGCGCGCTCTATTTCGAGCCTTACATTTAGCAATCGATTACGAGAGCTTAAAAGGCCGTTTGTGAGTCATCCGAACAAGGCTTGGCACAATTTTTTTCGACCCCGTTTTTTTCGACGCCATGTGAAAGAACATAGTCGAATTAGTAGGGCTGCATGGTTTTGAAAGTTTAAAAAGTTTAATTTTGGGGCTTAAATGGCCCTTAAAGTTGCGTACCCCGAAAAACTATCTCCGAGCTCCCTGGGCCGATTTGTATGAAACTTCGGGACAATACCTAATTTGAGGCGCTGATCATTTTTGTAATACATTGCTAAGCACGAAAATGACCGGAACATAGGAATATCGCGTAGTCAAAACAGTTTTTGCGGGTTTTCGTCATGATGGAAAGTTTGCTGTAAGCTGAAAGTCATACCAAAAGATGCGCAAAAATTTTCTGCGTCGAATGGTGTATTTTTTAGGATGCAGCCAGTTTTCCATCATATCGAAAAATTCGATATACCAAGCCTCAGCTACAAAATACGAAAGTTGCAAATATAAAAAAACGTTGCCTGGTTTCTAGAGACGAAATCGGACCAATCGCAAAAAAGAGCAAAAAGAAATTCGGCTTCTGAGAGGGGGCTTGAATTGAACTCGGGTCGTTCGCGTGGGACATGGCGGCGCCCACTAGTCCCTGTCCCCCGTGCCCCCCAGGCGGACCATCGCGGGTTCGATCCCGGCAAATCGCCAGTTCCGCGTAGGAAGGGAATTTCCTTTTGCTTTTTTTGCTTTTGGTTTTGGCTAGTTTTTATATGGGGCTCCAATTACATCTGTTGAAAAAGAAGTTTTCTTATACATTTTGAGATGGTTTCTCTCGATTCTAGAAAAGCTAATTTTTCGATATGATGGAAAACTGGCTGCATCCTAAAAAATACACCATTCGACGCAGAAAATTTTTGCGCATCTTTTGGTATGACTTTCAGCTTACAGCAAACTTTCCACCATGACGAAAACCCGGAAAAACTGTTTTGACTACGCGATATTCCTATGTTCCGGTCATTTTCGTGCTTAGCAATGTATTACAAAAATGATCAGCGCCTCAAATTAGGTATTGTCCCGAAGTTTCATACAAATCGGCCCAGGGAGCTCGGAGATAGTTTTTCGGGGTACGCAACTTTAAGGGCCATTTAAGCCCCAAAATTAAACTTTTTAAACTTTCAAAACCATGCAGCCCTACTAATTCGACTATGCTCTTTCACATGGCGTCGAAAAAACGGGGTCGAAAAAAACTGTGCCAAGCCATAATGGGGATTGTTCGAGTGACCCGCGGACGGCCTTTTAACCGCTGCGCATCGGAGCATGCGTTGCGTGGATCTGTACAATGTTGCTGCAGCACGCGACGCAAACGCAAGGCGCGAACTTCCAAGCTTCTCGTGGGACATCAGGCTCCGTATGCGCGGGGGACGATGGGATCCAGGCCTTTTTTATAGGCTATCTTCTCCATATGTATGTTTCCTCTGCGCCACACGTAACGCGTGCTGCCGCTTTTGCATTGCAGAATAGATTCGAGCACTAACCGCTGTGCATTGTCGTGGGCGTCGTGTCTCGCGGCCATATGATTGCTATGGTTTTTTCAACTCTTTTCCATAAAAAGCATCGGGAGACGTCTCAGCACCAAAAATTCCCAAGAAGATGTTCAACAACGGCCAAATATGTCTGTGTTGCCAGCAAGTTTACCGTCCGCCAGATTTTTCAATACACTCTACTGCAAAAAAAAACAAATGTTAGGCTCTTTATTCGCAAAGGCAATCGCCGTACACTCAAATCGATTTAAGAAAAAGCGTGCATCATTAATCGTTCTTGCCCGGCAGCCGCTCAGTCCTTCTTGTCATTTGGTGGCTTCATCGGGAACGGGGAGTCGGACCTCGGATCCACCTTGAACCAAGCCGGAGGCGTGACGGGCGGTTGGGACCTCTCCACAGACTGCAACATTTTTTGATTAATGCCGCGTATCTACGCGAAAATTCTGAGCAAAAGCCTGCTTCCGAATGGCCTAATGGATAGTGCAGCCGCTTTCGAAACTGTTGCGAAATTTGGCATCGGTGCAAAACTCGCCGCTCTTAATTATTTTGCATTTTGCTTTTAAAATACAAAATTCTAGCGTTTCAGAGGAAAAACAAAGTTTTGCACTAGCTTGTATCCATACGCCAAGCCAAAAAGTTAAAAATTAATGAGCAAGCAACACCACCAATAGGCCAAAAGGAACAACCTAATGAGAATTCAGTAGCTTTCAAACGAACCCATGAATTTTACCCTGTATCTTTTCCATTACCAGGGGCGACGAATTTGGGCTAGACTCTAGTTTACCCCCCCAGCCACAACTTTTCAGCCATACGCCCTATTAATGCGCCGAGTATCCCCCCCCCGCTAAACTCCTCTCCCCTGATAATGCGAAAGAACCGATAAACCGATCACCGACAACGGCCAAAATTACATCCCCATAAACAGGAAACAGCTAAACACCTTCGACTTTTTGGCTACCTAATGTTTTTGAGCTACGCGTAGCTACTTGTACTCATTAAGAGCTGAAAGGAGCTACCGAGATCGACGGCGGCGAGGAGCAGTTAGCGTATGTTGACGACGCTGAGGCGGAGCGCACCGTTTTCACCATCAGTCCCGTGGCCGTCCCGAAATCCGATGCCTGAAAAAAAAGATTTATTCACGTTCTAATACCAATTTGTGACTTATTGGTATTATTGCCAGATTTTGTCCAGAAAACAAAAGTACGAAAATTATAAACTTGCACACACACACACACAAAGCTACGCGACCAAATTATATAAGGTAGGATAAAAAACATACCAACTGGCCGGTGTTCAAATTGATCGGTTTGGGCGAACGGGTCGAGCGCGAATTATCCGCCATGTTGTAGATGGCGTAGCGAAGTGAATGACGGACCAGTTCCCAATTTTCTTTTTATACCCGCAAACCCGGAAATGGGGAGCATTCAAATGAGGCATTTGGGCAAATTTCACATCCTTCCGGTTTTTCAGGTGGATTCAAATTCCCGGATACCTGGGCAGAGTAAGCGTGGTAGGCAACAGCAATATCGAGGTTTTTGCCGAACCAAATTCCATATGCAAATTTTGAACTTTTGGCTGACTATAGTCTGATATTTATGCGTTGGCTTTTTCGATAATCGTCTCGTATGCAAATTTAAAAATATTTTGAGTTGTCGTATTGTTTGCGGAAATTATTGCGTTCCGCTCCGTAGCGTCTTGCTGCAAAAACCTGGTTTCACGAATTACTGGGAAGTATGTATTGAGCGCTGATTTGGCGGAAATTTGACGTTATACAATAATTCGTCACCGAAAAATCACCCACGAACTCATGGACATTTGACCTTTCCCCCATCCAATAGACAGGAGAAGACACCCCCAAGATTATCAGGTGTCGAAATAGAAATGCTGATAAAATGCGATAGCCTGCAGCCGGGAGATCACACCAGCGGTTTTCCGAATTTTTGCGCTTTAAATTATAATATTTGAAAGTTTTTAATTTCCGCTGCTACCAGCTCTCCTTAAAAATAGTTTTTGCTTAATAAATAAATTTTTTAATAGCGCTATAATTCCTAAATGATAAAATTCGTTCCCGAACACGTTCATCCCTGGAGATGACCTTCGTCCTATCCTATCTTCCCCATTCCATTCCCTGTAGGTCTGATTTATGGCCCCTATCAAAAAAGGCATTCCCATTTTATGGCCCTTTCTCTAACACGAGTACAGCCTCTGTGGTCTCCGCAAAAAAACTCCCATAATCCTTATCGAAATGCTGAAAACCCACCCGGAAAACGTGGCTCCGTCTTTTCTCTGCGTTTTTAAAGGGTTTTATTGATGGATTTCGTCGCGCTGTTCGTTCCTAATCTCTTTGAAGCTTTTTGGGGTAAGGGTTTTTGCTATAAAAATGCCTGGTTTTGAGAAATCTGAATTCTCGGTACATCTAGCTACACTGGGAATTTAAGGGATGCTTGCTTGATTCGTCATTAGGATCGTAATGATCTATAAATCCACACCTATCAGAATTTTCGAAAAGTTTTCTTAGTTTTATTATATTAAGTTTGATTATTTATTTATAAATCTTTATTTACTGTGATACTCGTTTTTCTTGTTTATTTAATAGATTAACTTATATTTTTATAATCCATATTTATCAAACAGCTGACTGGAAGCGCATGGCAGTTTTATATATTAGCCAGAGATGCGGCACGTTTAAAGAAGCAAAAGAACTATACAAAGCACAGACTAAACGGACCAGAAAAAGCCCGCGAAGCGGTTTTTAACTTTATTTTTCCATAACATGTATTTTTATATATGGAAAAATATGTTCCCTTCTTTTAGTTAGTTATGAAACAAACAGCTGACCGGAAACGCATGGCAGTTTTATATACTGGCCAGAGACGCTGCTTTTTAATACATTTTCATTTGTACAGAACCAATAAAAAGCGGAGACCAAACCCGCAAAGCGGTTTTTCAATCCCATTTTCATTAAATCCTTACCCCTCAATTCCCACTGGCATCAATGACAGTCAAGTCGAGAGATGAGTGTCGAGGGTGAAGCCTTGAAGTGGCCCCCTCTTCACTGTTTCTTTCAACGAGACCGCTTCTTCTTCCTTTTCTTCAACCTCTTCTTCTTCTTCTTCTTCTTTTCCTTTTTATACCACACGTGCCCCTTCCTGCCCCCCTTTCTATTTGGCCTCAATCGGCTTCTCCCCCCTTTTCTCTCATCCTGAAATACGTCAATGATGGTCCCAGTCAGTCAGCCCCTGCTAAATAGTTCCACTCCCCCCGTGCGCGGTGCTCATTTTCTACGTCGGTTCGCAACTCCTCGAAAAAGTTGTTCTTTAGTGTCTTAGGGTGCCAAACTACTAAAACTTGTGCTTTTTCAGTTAGGAAAGTGCTTGAAAAACGCTTAAAACGGTCAGACTTTATCTACAGTACTTCCGACTTTCGTCAAAGGCCTTTTTTACAAAAATTTATTGTCCATTTTTAACATTACCGCCCCTTGTGGTGACTTCCCCTTCAAGATATTGGCCGTCTTTTGTTCCATAAATTGTTATGAAGAGGGTTTCGAAGAGAAGAATAGAGAACTACTGTGGGTATCTAAAGTGTCGCTTCAACCCCGGCTTAGGCTTCAAACTTGGGTAATTGGACCGAAAAGAGGTGTCGACGTCGAGACAACCTCAAGTTTTGGCTTTCCCAATGGTTGATATCGGCTAGAATGATCCATGAAATAACATAATATTCGTTTAATACAAGTAGCTTTTGTAAATGGCGAATCGACCGACCGCAAAATAGGTCCCTGAGGGTCTGGCCCTCCCCCGAGAAGCTGATAGAATTTTTGTCAGGCACGAAAGTGTCTCTCCTTTGAGAGGATACCATCAGGCCGTCACCCAAAAATTCGTATCAGCCGCCCGGGTTACAGGCTTTTTTTTTTATTTGAGTGGTGAGTAACCAACAGCACTGGCCCTTCCTCTGTCGCCCGAACCTCAGTGGGAGGGGTGGTCCAGATGGGGAGCGAGTGGGGACAGGCCGGGAAGCCTCCAGAGAACGCACAGAGCGCACCATCAGATACCCTATCGCCTTAATCATGGTCAGGCTTCAATCAAGTATTCAATAGCTTAAATCATCATAAAGCTAAATTTCAATATAAAAGGACGAAGATGATCTTCGTGAACCTTTACAGTTTCTCAGCTTCAGTTTGGGCTTTCAAATGGTTGATATCGGCTAGAATATTTATGAAATAACATAATATCAGTTTAGTAAAAATGGGACTGTAAAAGTAGCTGTTTGAAATCTAGAATCGACCGACCGTAAAATAGGTCCCGGAGGGTTTGACCTTCCCCGAAAACCCGATAGAATTTTTGTCAGACCCGAAATATCTACCTTTCGGAAGGACACCATCAGTTCATCATCCACAAATTCGTATCAGCCGCCCGGGGTACGGGGTTTTTGAATTTTATTTGAAAACCAGGGTTAAAAAGCCGCTTCGCGACTTGTCAAATCCCAATGATAAAAATGAGAAGCGCACCCTCTGCCCCTTTAAGTATGCAACCGAAACTTCCGGTGTATGTTAATTAATAATTCCTAACAAAGAGGATGCCCGATTTTTTACCACAAACATAATTTTAATGTCGAAAAGTCTTGATTTTGTAAAACCTACTTTGTGTGCACTCATCTCAGAGCCATTGCGCACCCCATGACGCATCATGGGCCCAAAATTTATTTCCTATCGCGGTATCCTCACCGTGACGGAAGTTGCATGCAAAGTGGCACACACACAGACCGCTATTCTCCTCCTCCTTTTTTATTCTCCACGAATTCTATATTGGATATTTCGTCTTCCCTCCAAACCTGACTGCGGGGGGTGGTCCAGTTGGGGGGCGAGTGGGGAGTGGGGAAGCATCCGGTGGACGCACAGGCAGTGGCTCCCGGTGCCCTACTGCGCTAACGGCCCTCGTTTTTCATACTAACTATTCCATAATATAATTTATCGAATATTAAATCTTCAGAAAATTTTAAAAGCTAAATGTTACTAAAATTGAGCGAAATAGAGTGCTTTCTTGATCTAGAGGAGGAGACCTACGATAACCATTTTTTTTGAAAATTAGAGCCCAGATTTTCCCAAGATAAGATCAATTTTGAGAACATGCTTTTATCGTCTCGTCGCGAGTTCAAAGGCCAATTTCCCCGATTTCGCTAAAAGCCGCCCAACAAAAGCATGACTTCCATTAATTCGGGCTCTTCAGAAAGCATGGGACCGCTTGAAAGACCTCGTGCTATTGAAATTCCCCCTTTTCGTGTTCATACAGGATCGAACGATTTTCGATTTGCGGCTTGGGAGATTCGCAGTCCGGGATAGAACGTACAGTTTCGTACTGTAGGCGAATTATGGTAGCTGTAGAGTGTTATTCATCTTTTTCTCTTAAATATTATTAAAACTGATTGGAGAAGAACTTCAAAATCTTTATCAACCCCTTTTGTATGGTTCTTTTATATCAACTTAGGACTTTAAAGGCTTTAGAGACAAGCCTAAGGCACGAAGAAGTTGATTTAAGCTTGAAATTTCTCCTCCGGCTCTCTTTCCGGGCCCCAGCCGCTTTTTTCTCTTTTTCGTGGTTGCCGTGGTCGGGTGATGCGTGGCCCCTTCAGAATGCTGTCCTCTCCTCCCAGAATCGATGAGTGTCCGACAGCCGGCCGAAAAAAACTCGGCTTCTCTTTTGGGTCTTTTCCGGGGCGCCGATAAAGTACAAACTCGTACTTTTAAAGGGCGCTGGAACTGTTAAATCGCTTTAAAAAATCTGGAATTTTTTAGAACTTACTTTAGAGTAGATTTTTGTGATTTTCGGCTTTCGAAAATGACCTGATAGCTGATTTTTACCCCTACAGCTTTACTTTGTCAATGTTTATTAAAAAAGTAGGTTTTTTGCCTTATTAGATTTTTTTGGGCATCTCTTTCCCTTATCTCTGCTTTTCAAAAGCTTCTCTTTGTTTTAAGTTTCAGAAAATAGGTGAATTTCTATAATAAATTCATTATTTAAAAACTTTAGATCTATATTTCTATTTTTTTTAAAACGGACAGTTTTTCTCGTAAAAATCGTTTTTATTCCATTTTTGAGCGTATTTAAATTTAATGAAAGCTGATTTCATTCCCAATAGCAATCCCCAAAGTCCAAAGCAATACAAACCCTCTTATCAACCCATAAAAATTCATGCTTTTCCGGGGCAAACAGCTGAATTCTAGCTGGTTCCCAGGCTCCTTTCCTGGTTCGTTGGTTTTATTTCGTGCTCCCTCTTCTCCTTGAAATTCCGTACGTCAAAAGAATTCAGCCGCTGCCTTTTCACGTTAATGTTCGTGTTTTGAATCTCCTCCTGGGCTCGAAAAAAATCAAAAAATTGCCGGGGCTCGAGGTCTCGGGCCGGGCGCTGAGAGCTTATTTTTTATACGAGGCCCTCGGAGGGAAAGGTAGAGGTAGTGTGGGACGGAGAATGAGGGTAAGAAAAAGAAGAGAAGAGGTAGTGGAGGAGGTAGAGCAGATCCAATCTCTAGAGGCAATATTTATAGCCTCTAGAGATGCTCGGCTCTTTTCCTTGGCTGGCCTCTGTTTGCGCAGGGGGGAGGTTGTCTTCAATTTGTGATCTGATCTGATCTCTCGACAGTCGCCGGGGCTCTCCGCGGGGGGCTGGTGCTCCTCCCTTTTTTGCGCGTCCTCATCCTCGGCTCGTATCGCGATAGATACGGCCATCCCCCCGATTTCACACCTTTTTTGGGGTTTTGTCGGCATTTGAACGGAACTGTGACCGGTTGATGGGGGGAGGAGTTCGCGGGTCATTTTCGAGTTTAAATTTTGGGAGCAGGGTGAGCAGGAGCTCATTCTCCTGGATTTTCAGTTTCGAATTTTTATCCTACAGTATCTCAGAAATGAGAACTATTTAAGATGAGGGCGAACAAAAGCTCCTTTTCTCGAATTCTGAGAATTTATCGTCCTATACAACAAAATATAGACTTTTAGGTTGACGCTGAACAGGGCTCATGCTCAGAAATTTTGAGATTAATTTTATCGTACACTATCTGTTTCTATGCTAAATTAAAAAAAAACTTTGAGAGTTAGTAAAGCGAGCCAGAGCTCGTTCTCACCGCATTTCTGCTCCCATTTTAGCCTATGGTACCTCAATTTTCTATCTTACAGTATCTTTCAAATTACGCAGTTTTGGAATAGGATCCGGGGCAGCTCGTGCTCATGGATTTCAGTTTCCGATTTTGTTCTATACATATCTGCTACTGAACTTACAGGATTCTCAATTGCGATGATTTTAAGTGTTAGTGAATGGAGTAGGGGCTCATACTCTTCCTCATTTTTTTTTCAGTATTTTGTATTCTATTTTTTGATTTATTAAGCATTGACCATTTCTTAGCCACGTTTCACTTCAAACTCCTTTATTTCCAGATGAACGGCAACGATCTTCGCCTCCAAAATGAGCACCTCGCCAGCAACACCGGCGATGATAGACTCTACCATTTCGGTCTTGGCAAGCAGACCACCGACTTGAAGCAGTTCAGCGACGTCAAGGTATCAATTTTCCGTTCCTTTTAAATGCCCCCCCGTTTTATAGTTCGTCTGCACCGGAGGCGCCGGGCATCGGATCCAGATTTATGCTGAGCTGTTCTCGAAGGAGACTGGGGTGGCGGCTTCTGGAAATTTGTCAAACTCGGATCGCTATGTTCTCTACAAGACTGGACCTATCTTGTGGGCTAATGTAAGTTATAAACATACACGTTGTGCCAAAAAATCGGGCTTGGGCTCCTCTAGCGCTCGGGCGCTTCCAGAACTTGGGCTCCCCTAGAGCTACGGCACATCTAGAGCTCCGGCTCCTCGAAAACCCAGCCTCCTCTAGACCTCCGGCTCCTCTAGAGTCACCGCGAAAAGTCCGATTTTTATGCTGTTGCTCTTTATCGATAGCACTCCAAATTAAAAAACGCCGTTTTGTTTGTAAAAATGACACTTAAAAAATAATATTTCAAGCACGGGATCGGCACCCCATCCCTCTCGGTCATGCTCAACGAGATCTTGAAGCTGCTCGCATACGCCGGGGCCAGTGATGTCAGCTTTTTCCGGCTCGGCACTAGCGGTAGTGCAAATAGATTGATTCGTCATCAAAGCCAACTTTTCTAGGGGGTATTGGAGTGGCGCCGGGTACTGTAGTCATCTCGAATGGAGCTATGAACGGCGAGTTGACGGATAAATATGTGATGTATATCCAGGGAAAGCGGGTAAGTAATTTTTGGGAGGCGCACGTACAGCAGATAATTTCGCGGACAGTTCGAGTTTCTGCAATTCTAAAACTTTTTATACAGCTTCAGGCCATCTAGCACCTTGAAAATCCAGAGATTCAGCCTTTTTAATACATTTATTATTCTGACTATGAGTGCGATCTTGAAAATACCTTTAAAGTCTAGATTTAGCGTTAGAACAACCTGAATAACTTTTGCTATAAGTTGGGCCTTTCGAACACCTTTCAAACCTACAGATTCACCCCTGTTTTGATTTTTATTGATTTTTCAGGTCGAAAAACCCACCCACCTCGACGAGGGTATCCGAGAAGCATTAAAGGCCAGCGCTGTCAAACTCTCGATTCCGTATGCAGAGGGAAAGACCCTGTGCGCTGATGATTTTTATGAGGGTAAGAAAATAACGAAATCCTTATTCTAAGTGATACTTTAGGCCAAATGCGCCTCGACGGGTTCTTCTGCAACTACGGTGCCGACGAGAAATTCGCATTTTTGCATCGCCTGAACGAGCTCGGGGTTCGTAACATTGAGATGGAGAGCACTTGCTTCTCTGCGACAACACTGCGCGCTGGAGTGAAGGGTTGGTTTTAATAGATTTAAAGGATTTGGAAGTCAAAATTTCGAGCGAGCTAGCTTTCAAAAACTGCTAAAAAAATTAGAATATCTAATCTGGCTTTATGCCGCGTTTAATGAAGCATGTAAGGCATAAAATGACCCATAAAACACTAACAATCGTCTAAAATATTAAAAGCTGGCTGAAAGTCGATCTTAAACGGACGCGCAAGGCACAAAACATGAAAACTACTATAGGGCTAAACTAAAGAGGAAGTGTGGCCCATCTAATACAGTCTCATCTGAATTGTCGGCATTTTTACAGGGACGTATAAGGCATAAAATGAGCAAAAACACTCTGACATAAGTTCGGCTATAAATTAGCTGCCTCGGCCCTAAACTGGCTAAATTTAGCCTTCACTGCTCCTTTAAACGCTCGAAAACTCGACAAAAATAAGTTTGGCAGGCCGCTAGTGCCCTAAACTAGCCAAATTTTGCCTTCAAAAGCCCTGTAAACCCAAAATTTTCCAGCCGCAATTTGTTGCGTGACGTTGCTGAACCGAATGGATGGAGACCAGGTGAATATCACGGCCGAACAGTATATGGAGTACGAAATGCGCCCCTTCCGCGTCGTCGTCGCCTATATCAGGTATCAAAAATCGTTTTTCCGATACATCACTGTATTCAGAAGCCTTCTCAACATCTGAAGAACCCTAAAACACAAAAACACGCTCTACGTACCGTACAACTAGAACCGTCAGAAAGCCCCTAATTTTTAGCATATAGCATTCAGACGAATCGTCAAAGTGCCTATTCCCCTGCTTTCTAAAACTCGCATTTCTTGGGTGTCAACAGCCTTTAATAGGTGATTTCTTTGTATGAAATATTTTTTGATATATCCCGATCAGTAAGAGTACGATTCTTTATAAGAAACAATGATCCCCATCTGTGAAATTGGCAGTATTACTATGTACGGAAGTCATTTTAAAAATTGAATAAAGTTTATTCGAAAAAAATCAGTGGAAAATGGAAAGTACACAACAATACACACAACACAACTAGGGTGAAAGAAAGAGGAGAGGTATCTGAAGTTTAACGCCGTTTTATTTTATAAAAATCGATTGAACCCAGGGTTTGGAATCGAATGTGTTATATAAAAATTAGAAAAACATTATAATCATTATTAAAAAAGATAGACAAGCTGGCAGCTCGAATACCGGCAAAAATGAGATAAAAGTGGGATGGAAAACACCGGTCGAATAAACCCATTTTCGATTTGGAGAATATTAAAGGAATTGAGAGATCGTGGGTGTCGTGGATTCTGGGGGGTTATATTCAAATTTATGTACAAAAATTAGGGTAAAATCAAAAGGGGTTAGTAGGAGGGCTTCAGGCGTTTCAGGCGTTTGCAGAAGTTGTAGCGGACCTGGAAAATTCAAAATTACTTGATTGATATTTTTGGGACCAGAAATGTCTTGTTAGCACTCGTTTCAGCGTTTAAAAATAATTATAATTTAGTTTTGGTATTTTTAAAGATACTGTAACAAACTTAAATTTGAGCATTACAAATCCTGTCTTTTGGATAAATTTTAAATTAAAATTACGTAGACGGATTTACTAGCTTGACTTACAAATTCATGATTATGATTTAACTTATACTTAAATAAATCTAGCTTTAAAAAACCTTAATTTTTTTGTGTAATTAGTGTAATTGTAATTTATGTGTAATTGATTCAAAAAGTAATCATTTTAATTCGAAAGTAAGTTACCAAAACCCGGATTTTTTAATTTTTCTGGCAGTTAATAAGTCATAATTTAAAGTTAATAATTTGTAGCTTTATGAATTTTATTATAAAGAATCTTATTGTCAAAACACCCACCTGACGCCACCGCTTCGAGAAAAACCGATTCAACGCAAGCCCAGCAGCCCCGATCGGCGATTTATCCTCGTTGAACTTCCGGCAATTCGCGAACATGAGCTCAACATCAGCATGGAAGTCTTCAGCAGTAGGATATTCTCCATCATCAGCCTTTTGCCGCATTGTCAGCATATCGATAGGTTGGTCAATGACATCCAAATAATCCGGAACTGCCTTCAGATCAACTGGCTCCAAAAACGGAAGTGAATGTTCTTGGGCTTCAAGCTCGTCCAGCATAGTTTTGGCCAACTCGGCGACCATGGGGGCCGGGAAGATGATGAGGTCGGAGCCTGGCTTCCTTTTTGGGGGTTTTCGACCGCCGGGGGTATCTTCGGAGCCCGTTTCTGAGGGAGCACGAGGTTCAAGTTCACGTTCGAGGATGCGGACGGATTTCTGAAAATTAGGAGTTAATTTAGATAGCGAGAGAGAGGGGGAGAGAGATAGAGAGAGAGACAGAGAAAGATAGAGAGAGAGAGAGAGAGAGAGAGAGAGAGAGAGAGAGGGGAGAGAGAGGGAAAGCGAGGAAGAGAGTGAGAGAGACAGCGAGAGAGCTAGAGAGGGCGAGAGAGAGAGAATGTCAGGGAAAGTGATAGAGAGCTAGAGAGAGACAGCGAGAGAGACAGTGAGAGGTAGAGAAAGACAGAAAGAGAGAGAGAGAGAGAGAGCGCGCGAGTGAGAGAAACAGGGGTATAGCAAAACACCCATTTTCTTCGAATTTAAACTGGTACTTACCTTCCGCCCATCACAAGCCGCACACTTATACGTCGACGGATTTTCTGGCGTCGGTTCCCCAGCACATTCGGTGTGGAAAAACGCGTGGCACTTTTGACAATTGTAGATCGGGGTCTTGTGGTCAGAGCAGAGTAAGCAAGTCGGCTTCCGGGATGCGGTTTCCTTGCATTTTGGGCAGAACCACTCCCCTTCCGGCACCTTGTCCATCGCCGGCTAAAAATTGGATCAATAATTTTAGATTTAGATTGTAGCTTACCTTAAAGCAATATAAATGGTATCCCAGCTCGCAGAGGTCGCACAACAAAAGCTTGTCATCGTGGTCGGAGGTATGACAAATCTGGCAAGCCGCCTTCATCACTGATCTTTCCCAGGCGATGTTTTGCTCCAATACCTAAGATATAAATTTTTATATTTAATCTTCTATTATGTTTTTAGTGATACTACTGTTAAAGTTTTGTATTAATACTTCTATAGTTTTTTTCTCGCTTACCTGTGCCAAAATGACGATACTCGCCGGTGTGGTAGCCTCTTGAACGGCTTGCTTCCAAATCTCGCACAGCTCCCCCTCTTCCTCCTCATCGTCCTCGTGCTCATCCTCCTTATCTTCCTTTTCTTCGTCCTTTTCCTCTTTTTCCTCAGCCTCCACAATTTGAAGATTCTCATCAGAAACGTCGAGCTGTGGATCAGCTTCAACGATCTTGGCTTTTTTGTTTTGGTCCTTGCCCATGACGCGTTTGATCGAGATCGTCTCACTAAAAAAACAATAAATAAAAGATGTCAAAAATCCGCTCTGGTAAACAACAATTTTTAATTTTTTGACAACTTACCCAGCATAAAAATCCTGCCTCAAATACCGGGGTTCCGTATTTTCTTCAACCTCTAGGAGCCGTTTTCTGAGCTGCTCCATGGTGGGCATCGGATCGAGGTGAGCAACATCTGGCACTTCATCAACCCAATTCGATTGGCTCGTTTCCTCATCCGGTTGGTCAAACGGTTCAAAAGGCGGTTTCCAGCCCTTCGTTTGGAGGTGAGCATCGAAGATGCGATTTTCGAGCTCGCGGAGAGCGCGTTCAGCTCGGAAAATTTGTTCTTCGCTGAGGGCTTTTGAGTCGGATCGGGTGGAGACGGGGGTCAAGTCCACTGAAAGAAAAATATAAATTAAATTTAACGATTTTTGAGAGCCAATTTTGGTTTTAACAAACTTACAATGTGCCCAGTGTTGCTCCTTCAAGAATGAGTCTCTGAGCAATAGTCGATGTAGAGCTCGTTCTCGAATACCACGTCCATGAAGGGAGTCACGAAGCGGTTTTAGGTGATTTCTTAACAAATATATAGTTTTAAAGGTATCTACTCACTCAGCAACAGTCCACCAGCCTCGCTTTGCATGATTTTCAAGGCGTCTCCTGCGTTTTGGCTTCTTCTTATCCGGTTTTCCGGCAATCACCTAAACCCAAAAATTCAGAATAAGGACATTTTCTTACCGCATCGATAGTATCTTCCAAACAAGCAATTACATCCGGATGGATGAAGCTGTCCGGATCTGAAATTTCGATGATTTTTGGACGACTCAAACGGGCTATTTTAATAGCTTTAATTTTATTTAAATTTTTCTAGCATTAATAGTTTAGTTTGAATTTTAAAAAATTACCTGTAACCCCAAGCGGATCAAATTGACACGTCTCATTCAAATTCACAGATGCATTATTTTTAGCGGCACTTTCGACACCTTCAACCAAAACACCATCGACAGTTGGGAGTTGCCAATAGATTCTAAACATATATAATAAGCTACTTAATAATTTTAAACACCTGTGGAATCGATCCTGGCCTAGTGGAAAGGTCCTGACGCGATTGCAAATCACGTTCACCTTCCCTCGGATTTCATCGGCCTCCGCGTTCAGACCTACGATTTGGTCCTCAAGCTCTTCTACGGTTTTGTTTTGTTCCTAAAATCGATTTAATTGATAAATTATTTTGAGAATTAAAGTACCTCTTCAGTCAACACTTCACATTGACCAATTCCAGGGGTAAATGTCTTTTTAGCGGCCGGGGATGGGGAGCGGGAGCTAAAAAATTGAGATAAGCTTTAGTTGTTGGCACTCACTGGTCGCTCATCGGGCTCTCAGGTCGTTCTCCTTCCGGAACATCACCTTCCTGTTTCACTTTTTCCTTCTTCTTGGCCTTCTTCGTTTGAACTCCTCGAAGGGCTCGGACCTAGAGAATCAAAAATTTTGTAAAATTGAGAAATCTTACCTTTCCTTCTCTCATCCACCTCTCACCCCTGAGTTTTGAAATTTCTTCAAGATTCGAATCGATTTCTCGGATAATATTTCTGGAATTTAAACGATTAAAACTCGATAAATGCATCAAACCTGCAAAACAGCAACTCGTTACAGATAAATCCCAAAATCTCCGCTTTCTTCTCTCCGGAAATCGATTCAAAGTGAGCATCAGCTAGGTATTCGGAGAGCTAAAAATTGGGTAACATTTGTGAAATTTTGTTACCTTAATCCCCTGCTTCTTACGAGTCTGAAGCCACATTCGCATGATTTCGGAGAAATTGTCGCGTGAGAGCTCGAGCTCACCGGCTTGTTTACTAAAAAATTTGATTTTTCTATTGTTTTGGACAATTAACATACCGTAACTCATTCGGGTCGTGTTTTGGGAATCCTGGGAATTCGAGAGCCAGGGTTAGGAGGGTTTTTGTTAACTAAAAAAAAGTATTAATAACAAAAATCTCAAAATACCGTAAATATGGTGGTACGGTACTTTTCATCACCAGCAAGCCCAGCGGTGAGTACATCCAAAGAGGGCACTTGTTGGGGCTCTAAACCATAATTAAAAGATTTAAAGCGTCGGAAATACCAATTTTCAAGACATGCCGGAAGTTTTGAAGGAATTCGTACACCATTAATGCGTCGGCAAAGCCATTTCCTTTAAGTTCGAGGCCTTCGACACGTGCGAGATCGGGAAGTGCCTAAAAATTTTATATAAGATTCTAAAAGTCAAAATAATGAAAATTAGGACATTTTTATCAATTATAAAATGTATCGTACCCGGATTTCATCCAACTGAAGGTCATCTACCGGAATTCGACTCCCCTTTGCATCATCCAAATCTTTAATAGCTTCTTCCACAAACTAAACATATATAAAGTTTATTTTAATTCCTATTGAGCAAACCTCTTCCCCATGATCAAACTCCTCCTCCTTCTCCTCTTCCTTGATCTTCTTCGGCTTTTTCGGGATTTTTTCAGGGATGATTTTCGGGGGTTTTGGCCGGTTCAAACGGGCAATCTCTTCTTGAACTTCTTCGGCGGTCATTTTCATGATTTTCTAAAATACAGGCTTGTTTGGATTTATAATTCTATTACCACCTTCTCGCCGGTGTCTTCTTGGAGCTCGAACATTACGAATTCGCCGACCATCATTTTGCAGGAGAACGAGAAGTGGTCTCGAGTGAGGCCGTGGGCTTTGTCCAGTCTATTTAGGTGCTAAAATATGTTTAAATTTAGTAAAATAATTGATTTTATACCCGAACAACTTCAGCATAAGTTCCAAATTTCTTGCCGCAGGGGGCATAGTATACTACGTCTCCTCGTACTCCGGAAGCTGTGATAGAACGGACAAAAGTTTGACGTCTCCATCTAAAAAATAAAACTTAGTTTATATAAAATTATATCTAATAGTAATACGTTATAAATTATTTAATCATGAATATCGGAATTTAACATACCCTATAGTTAACGTCTTCTTAAGTAATTCAATATCAGGAACGCCAGAACGTCGGGCTTTCGTTTCTTCGTCAATAGGTGTCAATCGTCCCATCGACATTTCCGGTTCTTCCATCACAATTTTCTGTGGCTTCTTCGCCTTCCTCTTGCTTGGAGTAGGTGTTCGTGCGGTCTGGAGCCCCAGCAGCTTGCTCCAATCCACTTCCGGTGCCCCGTTTTGGGCGACAGGGGCTGGCCGCTTGCCAAGACTCCCGAGGATAGCCCCAGAATTCTTGATAATATAATCGAGCATGGGGTTTGGAGGTGGCTTCGGGGCTGGCTTAGACTTGGGCTTGGGAGGGGTTTTCTGGAATTACAAAAAAAATTAAATTTTTGACGATTGGGTTAAATTACCGTAGCTTTCTTTGGGACTTCTCCGGGTTCTAAGTCGTTTGAGGATCCATCTGTATCATTTGTAGATGGGGAGGCGGAAGAATTACCATTTGAAGTACTGTCATCTAAATTATAAAAATAGAAATAAATAAATTAAATTAATTTAGATACTTTAAACCAATCTTTCTATATTTTTTTAGCTTACTTGCTAATTTCCGCGCCAGCAATCGATTCAGCATTTCGAAGGGATTTTGGAACCCGTTATTCAAATCGCCCTGAAAGTTTGAAAATTTTAATACGGCATGATACAAATTAAAATAATTAGAATCATAAAGAATTTGATAATACATACCCGTTGCATCATACTTAATAAATTAGCCGCTTGGGCTTGTTGCTGGGCCAGCATAAAGGCTTGGAGCATGTTTGGCTGGAAAAAAACAAATTAATTTTTGTGTATTCATGGTATTTTATTTTAAAAATTTAATCACCATTTTTAACTTTAGAACCTCGACTAATTTAAACAGATTTTATAGTACGTTTTAAAAGACTTACCTGAGCCATTAACCCGTTCTGAAAAAGGGCCGCCAAATTCTGCAGTGGATTCGCATTTTGAGGGGGTTGGGCGGCTAAAAAATGATGAAAATTAATTGATAAATAATTTCCATACCTTGCGATGTGGACTGTTGCTGTGCGAGTTGTTGGGCGTATAAAAGGCGTAGTAACTGGTCCGACATCCCAAGTTGAGACGTTGTTCTTTGGCCCTGGAAATGGAAAATATGAAAATCGAAAATTCGAGAGGAAAAGGTATGGAAAACGTCAGAAACTTTAATGATATAAACGAATCAAAAATCGTTGCAAATTGCATCAATTTTTTGGATAATTAGCATTTAAAAAATTATCAACACTATTAAAGGGACCGTAAAGTCAAAACTATAGTTTTAGATCTTATAAATCTGCTTTATTTACGGTTATATTATTCTACAGAAATCGGTCCCTCCCAAAACTTCATGCTCCCCAAAAAACCCATAGTAGGGCGACTCGTGCTCGATAGCTTGAACTTGGGAGCGGGAAAAGGGGGCTGATTTTGGTGCTTTTCAAGCAGGGTTTCAGCTAAAAGGCGCCAGTTACAGTAAAACGCACAAAAAAAACCCCCCCACGACCCCCAAAAAAAAAGGGGGGAGGAAAATGTGGGGGGGAGAAAAAGGTTTGAGCTTTTCCGACGTGTTCATCTAAACCACACCATTCCTACAGTAATCGACCCTCCTAAACCCTCATGCTCCCCAATAAATACAAAACTAGCCCAGCTCCTGCTCAATAGCTCGAAAACGCCGAAGTAGCCCCGTGGATGGGGTGGCGCGGGGGGCCAGCCGGAGCCACAGAGCCACGGCAATAGCCACACAACCCGGGAGTAGACCACGCGACGGGCTGGTTGAGCCACAAGCCCTCCTCCGAATGCAAGGGCGGGCAAACAGCGGGCCCGTGGCGACGACACCCTCATTTCCCAGGCCAGGCAACGCCAACCGGGAGGGGGAGGAGGAAGGGGGGGCCCAAGGGCCCAAACCAGGAGGAGGAGGAGGAGAAGGGCTATGCTGCTGCTGTGGTGGAGGATGTTGAGGATGGCCATCCGATTCTGGGGGGTGGATTGGGTGAACGGGGAAGGTATCGTAGGGGAGAGGTGGTTTAAAGGGATAGTGTCATGTGGCGTTGAGAGAATCTGATGAATTTTCCATGGGTTTAAAGGGAGCGTGACAACGAATTGCAAGTAAGGCGAGAGTGAGCAAGTCACTGAGATATATAGACGAGAGAACGAGTGAGCGCAAGAAACGCGAGACGAGAGAGAGAGAGAGAGACAGAGAGAGAAAGATCGAGAGAAAGTGACAGAGAGAGAACGCTACAAAAGTGAGAAAAAGATGATATGAAAAAGAGCAAAAGAGTGAGAGCTAGTCTGAGCTGGAGATAACGAAATCTAGTGCGAGAACCAGAGATCGAAAGAGCGTGAGAGCGGGTTATCGCAATTCATATGTAGAGACGACTGAGAAGCGAGCAAGAAATAGTGAGTTAGAGAGCGAGAGAGAGAGGGAGAGGGAGAGAGAGTGAGAGAGAGAGAGAGAGAGGGAGAGAGAGCGCGCGAGCGAGAGAGAGAGAGCGAGAAAGGAAAAAAGAGTTATAGAAAGCAAGAGATACAGGGGAAAAGGGGTGGTGAGCAAGAGGTAGCTTTCGTGCTCTTAAACGAATACCTAAGCTATCCTGAGAATCAGCTTTTAAAGGATCCAAGACCTTTAGGTCCGAATAAATACGATACACGAAATAGCAGCTCCAGAATCCTACCGTAACCCTAACAATCCCAAAATTTCCAATCAGCATAACAACCTCTTGCTCCTCCAAACCCGCCATCGGCTCCCGTTCCACTCCGACGAGGGCCCAGCCCACAATCCACCCACCACCACCCCCAAAACACTCGCCTCGACGACCAGGAGCGGGTCTCCCCATCCTCCTCCTCCTCAACGGCCCTTTTCTGGATGCTGTTCTCGATGGGGAAGGGCCCAGCCAACGAGGAGAAGGGCCAAGACGAGGAACGAGTGGCCCACCGCCGCCGAGACGAAGAAGGGGGGGGCAATGTCGCATAGCATCCTGCCATGGGGCCCTCGTCTTTGTCCTCGACAAAGGAACTCCAGGGAGGGGGCTTGGGGACGGGATGGGGGTGGTGGCCATAGGTTCGTCGTGGAATGGAGGTGCGAGTGGGAGAGAATTTTTGTTAAATTCTAGCAGGTTTACCTCTATTATTGAATTCCTGGAGCAAAAAGGGTAGTTTGCGTTGGAACCTTGTGGAAATTTTGTAAAAACATGAGTTTTTATTCAAATTCTGGCAGATGTTAGATCTTTTTCGAGTTCCTAGGACAAGAAAATTTTGTTCGTGGTGGGACCCAGGTTAGGATTATGCAGAAATTAATTTTTGTTAAAATTCAAACTTATAATTTAACGATTGTAAGCCCTATTCTAGCCCAATCGAATTCGAAAATCCTTTAAAATATACGTTATTCTACCTACAGTAACTCAGAAAGATATCTAAAATGTTCCCTAAGGTTATTCAAGCAAAAATTATCGTTTAGTCCCCCATAACTCGAAAATCTTTGAAAAAAAACTTAGATTTCATTGCTTGCCTGAGGTTCAAAACATATTTTCCATTTTTTAAGGTATAATACGCAAGCCTCGAATAATACCTACAGTAATCCTAAAACCGAAGAAAAGTTTTTCTAACCCCACTACAGCCAAAAGTTTCGCTTTCTCGTAGCGCAACGTGTTTCTTTTCGGAAGGCGCGAGTAGTTCGACACCGCACCTATCGGCCGAAAAGGGGGCGCCGGGGAGAAGCCACGCAAAGAGCAATGCGTCATTTCTTCATGGGACTCTCGGCCCCCCGGGTAACACCCCCAACAGAATGGGGATCCCGAAAGGTAGCAGTTAAGAGTAGGGAAGTAGTGTTGGGGGTTTTTTCAGGTAAAGAGAAAAATGAAAAAGTGAAAAACACAAAATGGCGAGGGGGATCAGATTAACACTTTGCGAGGATTAGGATATCTAAAAATGGAGAAAAAATCATAGTCGTGGAGATATTTGGAGAGAGAGAGAAAGGGAAAGAGAGAGAGGGAGGAGAGAGAGAGAGAGAGAGAGAGAGAGAGGGGGAGGGGGGGAAGGGGGGGGGAGAGAAGAGAGAGAGAGAGAGAGGGAGAGAGAGAGAGAGAGAGAGAGAGAGAGAGAGAGAGAGGGAGAGAGGGAGAGAGAGAGAGAGAGAGAGAGAGAGAGAGAGAGAGAGAGAGAGAGAGAGGGGTAGGAGAGCGCTAGAAGAGAGAAAAAATTAGGGAAAAACATGTGTATGAATACATATTATTAAGAGAAAAACGAAACCTATAAATAACCGGACCCAAGCGTGACATTTTCTGAGGATTAAAACAACTTAAAATAGATAACAAACAATCCAGGGCACGAAAAAGGTGTGGTATTGTTGTCTTAACTTAATAATAAGCGTTAGAGAGAAGGTTGGACTTGGCCCAGGCTTAGGATTAGGCTTAAGATTGGGCTTAGGCTTAGGGTTAGGCAAGCAATAACGAAAAAAGAAAATAACACAAAATAAAGAACCAACCCGGGTATTCAGTGATACTATCTGATAGCTACTGACTAGCTTATCATTAACAGATGTCTAGCAATTTTTAGATAACTTTGCTAAGCACTAATAGACAATACTTCCGGCCAGTCTCCCGTATTTGATACCCACCCACCCCAATCCAATCAATAATCCCCACCGGGGTTGCCACTCGGAAATTATGGCCGGAGGTGCCATCCGTAGAAGAAGAAGAAGGGGATCAATCTGGGTGCCTTATGAAAGCAATTTGTAGATCGGGCCGGGGAGGGATGCCCTCCTCCCCTCCCCCCTGCCGCCGCTCCCCCCGAATTAGTTGGCTCAAAAACATCTAGGGAGATCGACTGAAAAGGCCCATTTTTCTTGGAGGGCCCATGGGTTTTGGGTTTTAAAAGGAGAAATTTGTAAAAAAAGTATCATGTGATCTACATGGTTGAAAAAATGAAGCAATATCGTAATCTGGAAAGCAGCTAGAGTATGAGACGCTTCTGAAAGGTTTATAGCCTTTAAAGGGACGAGTAAGGCATGAATCTACAATAAAACACGGAAAAATACCTGCTTTTCTACTGTAAACCTTTGTTTTTGGCGCTCATTTTTCGATGGTAATGCTCGTAATTTGCTATTTTATCTCTCCCGGTTAAGTAATAAGTTCCGCCTCGCCATAATACGGCTCATACATGACGACCGCTAAGGCCAGACCAGCAGTATCTTTCGACGCTTTACTTAATGACGTTGTCAAAATAGTCGAGACATTTTTGATACCCCCCGTTACGCTATAAGTACCGCTTCTCCATGTCCCAGCCACATATACGGCGACCACTAATTCGGGGCACACCAGCCGAAGGAAGGAGAAGGACCGAGGAGACACGACTCTCCTTTCGGCCCCAGCCTCGCAACACACCACACCACCCCATCCCCCATACCCGCTCGATAGCGTGTGGTGTGGTGGGTGGCCACACCGGCCTGCCCCCCGTGCCGCTCATCGAGATTTTGGCGATGGGTGAATGAATTTCGAGGCTAAATGAGGGGAGCTGTAGCCGAAAGGTCGAAAATCATATGACGGCAAGTCAGCTACAGTATGCCGGAGTGTTCCGGAATTTTGCGGAAATTAGGGTGCGTATCTAGTTTCTTCATATCTTTCAGATATTTTCCAGACAGGAGGACCTCTTATTAATGCGTCAAAGCATGGCTCTTGGGCTTTGGGTGTCTACCGAAAAAATCCCGAAATCCCTCAAAATACGTAAAAAATGAAGATTCTGCCGTCACCTAGAACCATTTTTCTAAGATTTTTGTCTTCCGGGCATATTTAAACCTATCTTTAAATAAATATCCTTTAAATACGCGCCTTTAAACGTTTCGGAATCTATAAAACACGCCAAAAATCAAGTTACTGCCTTTCTCCGTGTCGAGTTAGCTTTAGATGTTTGCCTTCAGTGTATCTTTTTATTATTATTATTATTATTATTATATTAATCTTTAATGATCATACCATCCCATTAATGCGTCAAGCGCGTCAATTTGAGTTTAAGTAACTATCAGAACGTCTTTGCAACTTTAAAGCACAAAAATACACAAAAAAAATCCTTGATTTTAAAGGCTTCGCTATAGATTTTTGCCTTATAAGCCCCTTTAGAATCCGGAATTTATCATTAATGCGTAAAAATCGTAGATTTGGAGTCTTTCTGCGGATTTTATTCCTATAATTAATGGTGGTGATGTCTATCGGCCTGGAAGGAGAAGCTCCAAGCCTCGTCCTTGAAACGGCGCCCCGAGTGGGTGGGTGGTGGCCTCACCAACACGGCACAGCTCCATGCATCCGAGATGCTCCACAGCATTCAGACGGCAAGGGAGGAGGGGGAGGGAAGAAGGCCATAATCTCCGGAAGCAACTCTGCCCTGGCCGGGCTTCTTTTTCCTTTCCGTTGGACACCCCCCTTCATGACAGCCATCTCGGCCGTCCTCTAGAGAGCCAGGGCCTCCGAATCGAAACCCGGGCCGGCGCCATCGCTCTCGAGGAGGAGCCACCGCCATCGGGGAGGAGGAGGAGGGCTCTTCCCTGCCCCCCCGACGGCAGCGCCCCGCTAATGGACCCGCTTAGTTGCAGCCGGCGCCTATTAGGAATTGGGGGAAGGAGGAAACTGGGGGCAATGGATTAAATATCTGTGGCGGGGGGGGGGGATTCGGGGCTATCGACCAGGTTAATTAATGGTCGGGGAGGGAGCGGGGTTGGATGGCTAAATGTTCCTTTCCCAGATTTTCAGAAGCGGTTGGAGTTGCGATATCGAAATAATCTGGTTCGAGAGAGCGATAGAAAGCGGGAGAGAGAGAGAGAGATAGAGAAGAGAGAAAATAGTAACAAAAAATGATGATCTACAAGTAGAGACTCTAAGGAGGAGAGCTGGTGAGAGCGAGGGAATGAGTGTTAGTGAGAACGAGATAGCGATAGAGAGAGAGCGATAGAAAGAGAGCGGGAGAGAGATAGCGAGAGAAATAGCGAGAGTGAGAGAGAGAGAGAGAGAGATAGAGAGAGTAGATATATAAAGAGAGAGATAGAGAGGGTAAACAGACACATCGTAAGCAAGATAGAGAAGGTTATAGTGACAACGTCAAAACGTTGAAAAATCGTTACAAAATCCAATCTTATAAAGTGCGGTGGAAATTTCGGCTCGCGCGTCCAGAGAGTAAAATTTTGCGGGGCATTATTGACATATCTCCACTAAACTTGGCATTCCTGAAATGATAAGATTAAAAGAAACAGCACTCGCTAAAAAATCTAGTTTTAAAATTCTAGAATTATAGCTTTCGAAATTTCGAGTCGGCTACAGTAGCCAAGTCACTTTTTGATTTAGATTACAGATTTAAAAAACCGTCTTCCCCTACCAAAAAAACGCCCGGTACAAAGGCAATACCGTGCTGTCAATGCCAATAATCCGTCGCCCCAGAATGGCGAGTGGGCCGGGCCCGGCCGAGGGGAGCAGCGAAAAAATTTGTTGGTCGGCGTGGTGGCCGGTGTGGCCGGCGGGCAGTGCAGCAGTGGGGTGAAGGGGGCAGGCAGGGGCTGCTCGAAAAGACTCAAAAAGAAGTCGATTGTTTCTGGCTGAACAATCCAAAGTGGCACAGACCCCGGGCCGACCGAGCGGCGGAAGGATGGACCGGGGGGCACAGTGAGACGAGACCACCACGCAAAAGTGACAAAAATCATGACTGGCGCTAGGGGAGGGCCAATGGAAAAAAGAAGGAATGGAGGGTGTTCGCGTAGAGTGTCAACCCTGAGAACACACACAAGCAATAGATTAGATACCCGGTGTTTCGGGTGAAAAATGTGAGAAATTGCAGTCGCGAAAATTCCTGAAAATTGCAAAAATGGTACTGTATGATTAAAAATTATGAATATTCAAAACGTAAAAACGAATATGCTATTTTTGGCAGAAATCGGATAAAATTCAGTGGCGAAAAGTCGGGAAACTTTTAGAAATTACTGTATTGGATAAAAAAATCCTTCTTCCACTAAACGTAAACAATGTTCAAATTACAACTAAATAAAAGTTATGTAAAATTAAAAAAATGGTACTAGAATGGTACATAATTTTTAAAATTTGATAATTACGCTAATGTACAAATGCCATAACAATAACAATTATAATCCGAAAATCTACTAAAAAAAGCTTAAAAATTCGGTTCACTGAATACGTTCATTAACATTAAAATGAAGCTATTTAAATTATGCAACAAAAATTTAGAGGCATCTGAGTTGGAGCTGGCTTTCAAGAAAATGCATAAATAGCTGGAAATAACCGAAATTTCAAAATTGCGTGAGAATTACAAAAATTTAACTACAGTAAGCTATTGCCATTTTCCCATCTAGCGGATATTAAAAGTAAAAGTAAAAATAAGCCTAAAAAGTAAAATTTGTAGGCATGCAATTCAAACGGAAATTTTATTCAGGAAACGATCAGAGCTCTATGACTTAAATCAAAGCAAAAAAAACATTCCCAGATTACATACAAATTAAATTTTAAAATTTCCGTGTTTGTGCAAAAAAAAAACCCGATACAAAATTTGAATACGAAAACGCTAGTGATGCGCAGTAAGGGATTCGAGGCAACCTGGGAGCCAAAAGGTGTGTGACCCCGAAAACCCCGAAAACGGGCAACGTGTTCCACCCGAGGCCATGCCGGAATAGGAGTGTCGCGGAACGGAGGAGGAGCAAGAGGAGGAGGACAAGGAGGACGAGGAGGCCGAGCAGGGAAGAGCGAGGTTGCGAAAAAAACGGACGGGGGTAGGGGGTGGGCAGTGGCGATGAAATGAGCTGCTGGCGGTGTCGAGCAGACTGGGTGGGGGAACGCTGCTTGGGCCGGCCACTCGGACGGACTCGCGGCCCTCTTTTACTATTGACGGAACCGACCTCTGAGCCACCAGGGGGGTAAACCAAGAGTTGTCGCGACCCGACGGGGTGGATGGCGGATGGAGCATTCGACCACTGCCAATCCGCGGGCGCCGCACAACAACCCGACGCGAAGGGGGGCGCGGGGTGCTACAGCCACGGCGCCAGCCACGCACTCGCAAACACATTGCATGCACACATACAAACAGGGATTGGGAGGGAATCCAGACAGACAGACAGACAGACAGATCGGAGGGTGGTTCGGCGGATATATATATAGCAAAATATTGGATGCGGAACTTGATAGGGAAAATCTTAAAACCAAGGAAAAATTTTTGGGTTATTTTGGTCTCTTTGTCTCTTGATTTCTTTAACTTTCTTTCTCCTTGTCTCTCATTAGCTAGCGCTCTCTCGCTCTTACGCACTCTACAGCTCGAGATCTCCCCCACTCGCTTTATCTATAGCTTCACATATTTCTATCATAATCTCTCTCTCTCTCTCTCTCTCTCTCTCTCTCTATTTCTTACTCTCTCATCTCTCTCCCTCTCTCTCTCTCACCCTCTCTCGCTGTCTCTCTCTAGCCCTCTATCACTTTCCCTCTCTCTCGCTCTCTCTCCCTCTCTCTCTCTCTCACTCTCTCACTCTCTCTCTCTCTCTAACCATCTCTAATTCATCTCCCCCAATTAATACAGTAATCTTCGTACTTCTCCAGACTAAATAAACAAGGCCACAAGAACGTGAATACCCGCCGGCGGCCATGCCTAATGAGAACTTCTCCCGCACTCACCTGGAGACGCAGACCATTACTAGCCACCTCGTCCCCCCTCTGTTTTTGAGTGGCCACCAACTCCCCCCCATTCCCTAACGATTTCCACCCCCTAGTGACGGAACGAATAAAATCTTGTTATTGTTTTGCGAGCTGTCTTTGACCTACGGACGGGCAATAGACTGCAATGAAGATGGCATACGTGCTGGACTCTTGGGTTGCTAATGAGGACAAGGAACTTGTCGGTATTATTTTTATCACAGCGACACATACACCAAAAATACCGAATACCATAATCGCGAACGCTCACAATCCCGTATTGCGAAATGCCGTTCGGGGTTTCGAATTTGGGGTTCTGGTAGTCGGTATTTTGAAATCCGGTAATTTGGGAATGTGGTATTTTGGTATTCGGGATTATCAGTTTTCGACATTTCCGGTGCTGGGGAACTTCGGAATTCGGGAATTCCGAATTTGGAAATTTTTCATTATCAGGGTTCGGGATTTTGGAGTTTCGGCATTTCGGCATTTTTTGGGGTTTCGGATTCGGGTTTTTAGGCGCTCAGCGTTTTGGGAACCGTGTTTTTGTATGCGGTTTATGGAATTCGGGGTTTTTTGGATTTCGGTATTTTAGTATGCGAGCTTTTCGAAATGGGTTTTTAAGCGTTTGTCGTTATGAATTTCGGTGTTTGCGAAGCTAGTATTTCGGTCTTTGAGACTCTGAAATTCTGAAAAATTATCGTTTTGCAAAATCTTTCGATCTTATTAAGTAGCGATCCGCGGGATCCAACCGCCCGAGTTCCGAGCGGGTGAGCATAACCGTGCGCCACCCCAGGGTTACTAATGAGAACACGCAACGGGATGGGGGGAGGGGGAATGGGTGGGATGGCCGAAGCATCGCCGCCACCAAATGCGAGACGCCGGCCTAGGGCGATGCCCCTTATTACTCACTTGCACTCAAGAGAAGGATGGGTGTGTGGAATAGGGAAGAAGAGAAAGAGCGGGAGGGGAGGAAGAGCGGGACGCGTGTGTGGCACCCTCACACGCCTCGGGCTGGGTCACTGGGGTGTGTCGGTGAAGTGGGCGAACGGAGGACGGGAGCGTGGGTTTGGTTTGAGTTTCATGGAGTTTGGACTTGGTTTAAAAGGACTTGGAAGTCATGAAAAATCTATGGCTTCACCGCGAACACAAAAAATTGAGCCAAGAAATTCTCTAGGGCTTCGAGTAGGTTAAACATGCCTTTTCCGCACGAAATGGTACATTTTTACGTTTGAAAGATTTCAAACATTTTAGATCTACACATTCAAGGCATTTGCCGAATGTTACAAGTCGGGAAAAATACATAAATGCACTCCGGAACATCGAAAATTAAAAAAAAATCGGCATTCTGTTTTTTAGCAAAAAAGGTGATTTTAGGTAAAACTTGCATTTTGAAACCCCGTAAAACGTTGAAAAAGCCTGGTTGACGGATTA
The DNA here is from genome assembly GCA_958295435.1 of Mesorhabditis spiculigera. Lineage (NCBI taxonomy): Eukaryota > Metazoa > Nematoda > Chromadorea > Rhabditida > Rhabditidae > Mesorhabditis > Mesorhabditis spiculigera. The sequence goes on from CATQJA010002655.1 coordinate 926,563, forward strand.
ATGCCGGTTAAAGGTACCTAGATGCCGTGGCTAAACTACGGACACACTAATGAGCAAGAAAAATTACAATACAAAAGTGTTCGCCGTGTTTTATTGGTCAAAAAAGTCATTTTTGATAGAAATACTCACTAAAAATTCTTAAAAAATCGATTGAAGCATTAATAATCAAGAAAAGCTGGATACAAATCATATATTTCGAAGGTAATAAAAATTGGTGAAAGAATGGTTCGAAGCGAGGTTAAGGTATCGTTAATAGGTAAAAATTGTTAGGCGGAAGGAGATCCAAGAAACATAACATTTTCAACAGTAAAATGACCAATTATAGCCCCGGAATTAAACAACAAAAGCTGCAAGCGGAAAGGCTGAGAGCGAGGTTTGACCCGTCCAAAATGGCCACCTGGATCAAGGCCCTTTGCAAACGCCGCTCACCGCCGCACACCCAATGCCGCGACACTGACTGCTTGCTGCTGCGCCCCAGCCAGCCCAACACAAAAAAACGCGGCCCGTGCTGACTGAAGGTGGTATTGGAAGGGGGGAGGGAGAGAGGACAGAAGGGGCAGAGACAGAAGAAGAAGAAGAAGAAGGAAGTAGAAGCATTGGCATTGCCCCACCTAGACCTGTCCACAACTCGGGTCCCCCGGCGAGCGGGTCGAGATACGGGCCGCCGTGGTCACCGAATTTCGTGAAAATTCCGGGATTTCGACATATTTTTAAAATTTTCAAAAGTCAATGAAAATTGGATGACTTTATTAAAAATTTAGCGTAGCTCGCGCATCTCTCGTCAAAATTTTACGATGCGAAAACTTCACCAAACCACAAAAATGCCGGATTTCGACATAAATAAAAATTTGATGGCTTAATAATTTTAAAAGCAGGAAAAATTAGGTAACTTATGATGTATATTCAAAATAGTGTATAAAGAAATGCAATGCAAATTTAATAAAAACTGATTGGCGCGAAACCGTGAATCTAGATGGTAATTTTTCGGGTGTACCATGGTTAGCTGGTGCAGAATCAGAGGATAAGATCTAATTTGAGATCCATAAATCGAGAAAGTGAGAGAGAGAGAGAGAGAGAGAGAGAGCGAGAGAAAGATCGAGAGTGAAACGGCAAACTGTATATAATTTTTTAAGCAGCCGAGAAAACTTCAAAAATCAAGCCAGCTATCAAAATATCTTGGTAAAAATTTGAAATTGAAACCCAAAATAAGTAAATTTTTGGCTAACAAATACAGGGAGCAACAGCTACCTGGGGCTCCTTCAAATTTCGAGAGCTAAATTTAAATTAAATTAAACACACTAAATTGAACTGAAATAGCACAAAATCGGGCAGCCCAAAACAAAAAAAACGGCTTCAACCTGTCGCTCCCCAGAATATCGTAACCAACACCACCAAGGAGGTGGAGGAGGAGGAGGACGAGGTAGAGGAGCCCGAGGGTGAGGACGAGGATGAGAACGAAGGCTGCGGGCGATAAACCGAGTAATGGGACGCCACGGGGGGTGAGGAGCGATGGCGGCGGCGGGGGGACGAGGCGAGGGGGACGGTTTGAATGGAGTGTGCGTGTGTGTCTGTGTGTTTGTCTGTTTGTCTGTATCTAAGGGAGGGAATCGGGGGGATGTGACTCGCCCCCTGTGGCGCGTTTCGTGGTGTGTGTATGGCTGGCCATCTCGGCTTGGCTGGGAGGGGGGCAGAGGTCACGGCGGTGGAACAGTAAGGAAGGGAAAGACGGAAGGAGGAATGGATTGGAAGGGGGAAGGACGGAAGGATGGGGGCAGATGTGGGCCCTCTACACACCCACACACCCCGTGAGGTTGGCTGGATGGTTTGTGGGACTGGCTGCGTGTGTGTGACCACGAACCAGTATGGATTGGTGGCGGCGCGAGGTTGGTGGCGCACCTTCGAGAAGGAAGATCTTGGAAATGGGTTACTGTAGGTTGGATCGTCGTCTTCGCAGCGTACTGATGACGGTTACTTTCTCCTCTGGAGAATTCAGAACCATACGGCTTAATGTAAATGGATAGATTTGCATAGAAAACCCTAAACCCATAGATTTTTGACGTGCCAGCTTGGCGATCTTAAAAACTCTAAGCCCCAAAAGCTACCGTACCCCAAAATTGAACTCTAAACCTGCTGCTTGGCAAATTTCCAATGATGGCTGCAGTATCATTTTTACAGTAATCTTAATTTAAAAATCCATAGTCTTGGAGAGCGTTCCCCGTACGATACCTTCTATAAAAACTCTGCCTTCTCGGCACCTTTAGCCGCTTGCAAGCCGCCTCCTCAAAAATCTCGACTAGCCTGCCTTGACCACCTCGTGCTCAAAGATCTCCGCTAGATCGCCCTCCTCTGCGTGAACAATATCTGCTTGCCAACCTGCTCCATTTCCTCAGGAATTTTGCTAGCCCACCTTTTTCTCTTTTTGAAAAAAAACATCGCTAGTTTTCCCTAAGCTCTTGCTCAAAAATCTGGTAGCGCTTGTCCTCCCCGCTTCTTTCTTTTTCTTCTCTTACGAATCCTTAGAATCCGTTCCCTAAAGGATCTCGGCTAGCCTGGCACTTATCTTTCAGTCCCTTTGGTCAATCTGCCATCCATAAACCTCGAATGTCATTAGTGCCCCGACTTCCAATAACTTTTTACCTTCTCAACTCCTTTAAATCCCAATTTTCTTGCTTCGCACCACCTGTAGGTCATTCATTTTCCAACCTTCCAACTCAGAATCGAGACGCCGCCCGTCCCCCGGAAAAGCAGTTGTTATGGCAGTGTGGCAAAGTCAAAAGGAATGGAAACGCCCCGGCCGTAACGCGCGGCGGCGGCAATAGGAGCGACGCGAGCCAGGGAAGGGTTATCGCCCCCCCCCCCTCCAAGGAATGGAACGGAATGAAAAGGGGGCCGAGGAGGGGGAGGAGGGAATGAGGGCTGGTGACTGACTTGGTGTGGGCAACCAGGCACCCGTTCCGAGTGACGGGACCCGCCGATGGTTTGGCTGGCTTGTGCCTGCAGGTGTGTCGGTGACGAGGCGGGAACAGTCCCTTTTAATGGCCAAATTCTACGAAAAGTCCTTGAAAAATAAAGTTTTTAGAGCCATTTTTATTTCTGGCACAATCGCTTTAAATCGAAACTTTCGATTCCAAGATTTAATTAAGGAGTCGACGTGTTCGAAAGCGCTTTAAAGGACCGAGCAAGGCATGCCTTTGGAGCCTTTTCCGGGGCCGCGAAGCGCGACGTGCACGTCATTTTTTCCTGGCGTAATCAATTACGCAAACTTTTCGCGGCAAAAAACCAAGACGAGATCGTGATTGTTGCGTAGATCGATGCGCTGCATATGTCCGATGCGTCGCGCGTATGCGTTCCATATAAACATGCGCTGCGTACATCAGATGCGTCAGATGCGGTGCGTAGGCCGGATGCGTGATGTATGTCAGACTCATTTCATATGCCAGATGTTTGGAGTACGGCTGTTGTGTTGCGTACGATGGAGCCGTTGCGTAAGTCCGATACGTTGTGGTAAGTCCGATGCGTCGAGGTTGCGTAGTGCAGACGCGTCGCGTACTTCAGATGAGTTGCGTAGCTTACCAGTTCCTTTAAAATTAAACCTGCCATAAATGCAGACTTCAGCTCATTCGAAACAATTTGGAGTTCAGATCCAATTGGAACCCAGGATAGGCACCCCCATAAACAAGAGTTTGCATTGCGCTATATCGTTGCAAGAAGACCCTTCTAATAATGCCCACATCCCCTCCCACCACACCAGAAGCCTCTCCCCCCTTCGATAAGGAGACATGGCCCTTGGCCCTGGCCCTAGCCATAGCCACTGGGCCCTTCCCACATTCCCATGTATACGTGAGCACATCGATGGCCGACAAGCGGTGTCCACTCCCGGCCGTTTCGAGGCTTCGGTGCAATATGCAAACAATAGAATGCCATTTTCAAGAGCAGGGGTCTCTCCGAAAGCCAAGATTGGATGTGGCAGTGCTCTACTTTCACCTTGAACCAGATCTGGGGGGCACACAGGTGGCGCCGGATTAAAAATGGGCTGCAGGGGGAGACCCGCTGCTGGCTACAAGCTCTTTGATGCCGCTGGAAAAGCGGGAAACTTGAGATAACGCGAGGAAGCATAGTTTATAAAATAAAGGAACCGTGAAGGAAAGTTTTTGCAAATGAAAACTTGTGATAACGGGGTGAAGTCAAACTAGAGGGTCGTAAAGGTACGCTAAAAATTAAAACGTTTCGCCAGGCAAGAAGCTGCTCAGAATTTCTGATCACTTGCACCAATTCGGGCTCTACAAGCTACAGTAGCCGGCGGTTGGACCCTATAGACTACAAAAGTCAAAACAACGGATTTGGAAAAACTGATACATACGTTATCGCCCCCTGTGGTACGCCTCGACAATGTTGGGCCAATTTTGGGTTTTCACCAGCTTTAAAACCTCTAAAAACTATAAGAGCTGCATTGTGGCTTTTTAAAACTGTAAAGGCAAAAACAAGGGTTTCTCGAGGTTTTTAATAAGATTTCCAATCCCTTAAATGGATTTTATGCAGAGCTTCCCACTAAATTACATGTATTATCGTTTTTTTCTCGTTAATAGCTATTCCGGTCCCGTCCATTCATGCCACTAATCCGCATACCACCCTCCGAAAAATCATAAGCCGGGCGTGAGCTGGGCCCCAGCTCCTGGAGCACCAGCTTAAATACCATCCCCAGAAACCATGATCCCCCCTTTACCGTAACCCGTAATTTGGCGTCCAGCGTTCGCTTGCGTTCCCTAAAAATCAAAGGATTTATGCAAACATACAAAAATATGGCACAAGCTTGAGTTCATAAATTACAATGATCACAGCAAAATCAACTAATTTATATAAATGTCCTTATTTTTTTTCTCTAGCTGCTCCACCCCATCGACTGAAGTGAAAATTCATTATCCGAGACGAAAACCTCACAGAGCAGAGGCCTCGAAAATCGAGTGCGAGCCTCTCGAACTATAAAAATTTCCCATTAACAATTAATAAAAATCTACCTGCTTCCAGCTTATAGCTCAACAATTTGTTTTCTTCTATCGGATCGGCCACTCGGAAAGTGCCATATAAATACTTGTTTTTGCCGTTAAACGACGCCTAAATAAAGATAATGTGTATATGATACATAAAAATGTATGTAAAAAACCTACTTTAACGTAACGTTCTGCCGTAGCGTTTCGTATTTTGAATGGAGGCCTGACTATCGTCAACGGCCTTCCGGCGTTATTTCGATCTGCTAGAAGCTCTAAGAATTGGCCATCACCATCTTCGGAGAGAAGTTCGCTAGGCTGAAATTGTAGTGTTAAAGAAACATTCAACTCCCAGCTTTTTATGAAAAAGCAAAAAGTCATGTCACGGCCTGGGGGTCGAACCCGTGCCTTGTGACCGTGAAGCAAACGCATAACCAATGAGCCAGGCGGGAGATGGGAACGGAACGGAGAAGGCCCTCTTCCCGTCGGGGGCTTTATCCGCGCTTTAGGAAAAAGGGCTGCTATGGCGTGGACCGATTTCATAAAATTGGGAGGTGAATGTTTCTTTAACTATAATTATCAAAATATGGCTTTAATAAAAATGGTGAACAAAGTCTATTTCTGTTTTTACCTGAGCAAAACAAATATGCGAAATTTGCTGTAGATACTTCCGCTTCATATACCGCGTCAAATCGCAATTCATACAACTAGCCTGAAATTCCATTACTAACATAAAGCTTTAATGATTTTCAGACCGTAATTTCGCTCCTATCGGGTATCAACGTCTCCCAGAGCCCAAAAATAGATTCCTCTTCGGCGCGAACAAATTCTGCCTGAATTTAGCTGTTACCAAAATTGTTGGGGCCGACTGTACCTCAAAACGTAATGGAAATATTTTTAACTTGTTTGAATTTGCGATTACCGTATTCCGAACGGCTTCTATGCAAATTGGCGGTAGACGATACTGGAATTTAGGTATTTAGTTTTTAGAATCCACTTACAAGTGATAGTTTCCGTACGGGCGCCCTTTGCATAGCCAATTCAAGGATAATTTGCGTTAATTTAGCGATATCTCCAAAAAGTCGTAATGCATGAGGTGCTGAAAGGCTTAGAAATTGCTAAAATTAGCATAGGAACCACCTGGTGTATCGAGATTCGAGATGATACTGGAAAAATCGACGTCTACATTCTCCGCTTCATCAATCGTAAATCGGCACTTCTTCTCCGGAGCACTGTACCAAACATCGACCAGGAATTTGTCGTCATACTAAAATATCGAAATATACGTGTTCATCGCTGAAAAGATACTTTATATTTGTTGAGGTGCTCCTTACGCACCATTTCCACGTAAATCTCGGCCCCACGATTCAAGGGGCGGCACATTTTCAGGGCGTTTAGCTTGCATAATCGATTAATACGTCTGAATTGAGTTTTTTTATCGAGGCAGAAAAAAAATACCTATTTAATAGCGGTAATCTTATAGCTGAAGTCTGATTTAAAGCCAGGAAAACCCGAGTGATTGTTTGGTCCGGAAGGCCCTCCAAGAAAAATGGGGTTTTTGGCTTGGGGATGTCGTTTATTTCATTGGAGCCGCTGGGCATTTGCTGAAAAGTGTTGTAGATTAGGGTAATAATGTTTATAAGATTAATACGAGTTAATAACATATAAAAAATCAGGTTTAGGTTTTGGTTAAGGTTTAGGCTTAGGCTTAGGCTTAGGCTTAGGCTTAGGCTTAGGCTTAGGCTTAGGCTTAGGCTTAGGCTTAGGCTTAGGCTTAGGCTTAGGCCTAGGCTTAGGCTTCAATCAGGCTTAGGTTCAGGCTTAGGCTTAGATTCAAATTCAAATTCAATAAAAATAAATAAAATAAATTCAAAAATTTGAATACTTTCCGCTAGCGGCTGCCCTTATCTATATAGTAGCGCACTGATAAGAAAGCGTACTATGCGGCGTTATTGATATGCAAATGAGGGAAAGATTCGGGGGGTTGCCCATAGACAAACAGACATCTAGCGATAGGCATGGCCTCGGGCAATTTGCCACTCACCTGGTGACCTAGATATTACTCCATACGGGTAATCCTCAGCAGGTCTGCTGTAAATTGGTATTATGGCTTGGTCGGCTTAAGAGACCTTAAGACCTTCTTTTGTTCGAATTTTACATTTGGCAATTTTTCATTTATAGCTCATTTTAAGGATTCAGTAATTTTTTTTATCTGTATCTTCCGTTAATTCTTTATATTTATTATGATACTTATAATATGTAACACGTTTTTTATATATAGAAAAGACATTAACTAATTTAGATCTCAAACTTGAACCATGAATCAACTTTGCGACAGAATTTCTGAACGACAACCCATCGTGAAAAGTAAGTTTTTCCTGAGTTTTTATTAATTATAAAATTTTTAAACCTGATTTTGACCAGATTTTGTATTTTTAGAATTCGACCTCAAACGCCTATCAAATATCCTCCTCCACAACGTCCTCAAAAAGCTTCACAAAACCGAAGTAAAAACCGGCAAAACGGTTAACTGGTAAGAAATATTTTCGGTTCCTTAATTGCCTTATTTTCAAGGTATTTACATCAGCTGATGCTAAGAAATCGACTTTACCTTGCCAGGGATACGGTAGAACTCACTTTAAATATGGTAAGAATTTTACATTATTTTACATAAGTTTAAGGCCTAAAAGTTAATTTCTCTTTTTTAGCAATACAAAAATCCCAGCGTGACGATCGCCTACGGGGCTGATCGGTGGCAAGCCTTCAGATTTGGCCCGAAATACGCCGACGACAACGAAATGGAGATGCTCAAACACCTTGCTACCCGTAATTCTGATTTTTTACCTTAAATTTTTCCATACTTTTGAGATGACTGCAGCGAGAAGAAATGGAACATCAAACTCCTCCCCGCTTTCCTGCAATTAGTGACAAGTCGTTTTTATGTAAATGAATTGCTTTTGGTGAGTAAAATTAATTATATTTATTTGAATCCAGGCTTTTATATATTTATATTTTTTTAATAAACCAATTTTTTTAATTTTAGTTCTGTCTTACTACTGAATATATCGAAATGATCCTAAAAATGCTGGAAAAACAACGCGGATTGCATCAAGAGGAGCAGAAAACGTTATACGTAAGTCTGATAGTTTTAATATTATTAAAGCTATTAAAAGCTAAATAAAAGCTTATTAAATCCGATTAGACAATTTCGGTGGTTTCCCTAACCGGGGGCGGGGGGGGGTCTTGAAAACGTGTTGTTATAAAATTCCGGAAATACTGAGCTAATTAATAACACTTAGGCATTAGCTTAATCAATTACCGTACTAAATTTGACGATAATTCAAGTTTAAACAGCAAATTTTGAAAAAATCTTAAAACAAAATTTCGGTCGAAACTTGAGACTTTTTGTATTTTTAGCAAAATCTTGTAAAGTTTTACGTTTAAGAACTGAAAATACGATGTGGAAAAAGTTCCTCAATTTATGCAAGGCTCGTGACCCCCGATAATGCAAAAAAACCGCAAAAATCTTAGATCGACCTTCTGCAAGGACATGAACACTACGCCTACAACTTTTTGGACATCTACCGCCCAACCTTCCTTTTTCTTGAGGTAACAATTTTTCACCATTAGTTCTATACATTTTTATGTAATATATATATATATATATATATATATATATATATATATATATATATATATATATATATATATATATATATATATATATATATATATATATATATATATATATCAATCTACGTAATTTTTTTTCAGCTCGACAGAGGCTCGTTCAACACCCGTCCATTCTTAACAGTGCCCATCATGAAGAGCCTGCAGCGGCTTCAATTTTACGGGGTACGGTAGAATTCACAAATTTTTGTTAAAATTTTATTTTATGATTTTAGATCGTATTATTCAGGATGTAGATCGCATCGAAAAATCGGACGAACTATTCCACGAACTCTACGACATCTTCAACAAGGGCGACCAAGTCTTCTATATGAGCAACAGCGGCATGGTGATCACCAACGAGACGGCGAAGTCGTTCGCGAAGGTATGGAAATTTGACCTTCAAAATTATAGAGATTTTTAGAAAACAGTAACTGGTGAAAACCGGAAATTCTCCGGATCATTCAACCTCAACCGCCCGATCGATTGGACCGATTTTGACGAGGAGTCAAGAGCTTGTAAGTAAAAAACATAAATAGAAACTTCAATAGCTTTAAACAATTCAAATAATAAATTCGAGAAATCTTAATAAAATTGTTAAACTTGTTTAGGGCCCGATTATGGCAGTATCCACAACTCCAACGAAAAAGGGAGCAGCGCCATCTACTACACGGCCGGCAACATCAAGGTGTTCATTGATTAAATGGATTGGCGACGATAATTAACTGATGACGATCACTGAAAAATGCTGTTTTATTTGCTGTTTCTTAAAAGATGGAGTGTATCTAGTCAAATTAAACTTGTGATGTTCGAATTTCTATCGGGTTACCTCGCTATATTTTTCTATCTATCGCTGTTTATTTCTAGCTCTCTCTCCCTCGCGCTCTCTCTCTCCCTCTCTCTCACTCTCTCTCTCTCTCTCTCTCTCTCTCTCTCTCTCTCTTTCTCTCTCTCACTCTCTCTCCCTCTCTCTCTCTTGCGCTCTCTCACTCTCTCTCTCTCCCTTTCTCTCTCTCTCTCACTCTCTCTGTCTCTCTATCTTGTTTCAGGTAGCTTACTTAGTAACGAGCCTAATAAATCCTTCATTCTAATGTTTTTACAAATGTCAGTGTCAAAAAAAATACGATTGTCGTGGTAGCGGTTGCCCGGCAAAAAAGGAGCGCGGCTAGGATGCGAAGCTAAAAAGGTGTATTTCTAAATTCTGTCCTTTCGGTCGCGATGTCTGGTCGTTATTTCGATAATGGTCGGTCGTCGCATTCTTTTGTAAAATAACAATTTATAGATCGTGATTTTGTCGATGAAATATACCAAGATTACGAGGATGATTACCCAATTCGGCCTTATTCCGCCGATAATGTCGATAGTTTACCTTATGAAGATGAAGATCCTATTTATTACGGTAGTTTCTGAAATTCCTCACATTGCTGTAATTTTTGATACCTAGATGATGGCGAATATCAATCATTTACTGACGAGTATCCGGCGGATTGGGATGATTTGGACTCAATACCGGAAAGAAATCCGAATCAGAGTTCTAGTGCTTACAAGTAAATATTATATTTTAAAGTATAAAATTACATATAGATAAATGGTAACTTCAATTCAATATATAAAAATCAAGTAATAAATCAAGATTTATTTTTAGAGCCCGAATGGAAAATGTACCATTTCACGGCGGGACAACATATCAGAGCCACTATCCCTGGAAGGATCCGATGGCGCAAAGGAGGTATTTTTAAGGAATAAAATTTTAAAAATTAAATTTAGAAAATCCACCCCTGCCGAACGGGTCCTACCACCCTTTTACAGTGATACTACACATAAAGCGGATTTTAATCTAAAGATTCCAAAGCCAGCGCAGAGCTTTAAGTAAGGAGATGCAGCTCATTTATTAATTGAGCACGAAATCATATTTTAAGCCTTCTTAAATGATTATAATTTAGACCAAAACGCGGCGGCCTAAGCAGCGATATCCCATTCTACGGAGAAACCAGCCATAAAGCTGATTACGTGCCGATGAAACAGGATAAAGTTCGCTCAATGAAGGTTTCAACTTAGGTTTTAATACCATACCTGAAATTTCCTAGAAATCAACGTATTTTGGGGCTGCAGGGGATTTCCACGATGCTACTACCCATAAAGTAAGCTTAATACTAACGGCTAAAATCTTTATTTGACTTTTTAGACCGAATATGGCCATAAAAAAGCTGTCCGTGAAAGGCCGCTACGCGTGAGATCAGCACCATTGTTTCCTAGAGGTATTGAGGTAAGGAAATATAGCTAAATTACTTCATAATTAACCCCAATTTCATTTAGAACCATAATACCACCCATCAAGCCTCTTACCTAAAAGTTAAAGGCGGAAATTGCCCGGCAGAAGCTATATTAAATCGAGCGAAAGGGTAGGCTAAATTTTAAATGTTAGAAATTTAATAAAACAAAAATTAATAGAATTAAAATCTTAAAATAATTTGTTAATTTAGCAGAGAAGGCTCTAAATTTGATGGCCATTACTATGTGAAAGTTCGACCAAGAAATGCGAATAATCAAGAGCTTTCCCCTCAAGGACAACTCCAGGGGCAGACTTTTCAAAATCCTGCACCTCATGCTCAACCGAGAATTGTGGCTGCTCCACAAAAGATCCGGCAGCAGAGGAGCCAAAACCCTGCAACTCATGCTCAACCAAGAATTGTAGCTCCCCAACCAACGAGAGCCAACTACTTCCCACCCCCCAAAAAACCTACTGCTCCATACTACCAACCTCGACTCAGAAAGTCCAAATCCCAGCCACACATTTCAACGCGAAAATTTTATTAATTAAAGCGATAAATAAAGCGGAATTATATGGCAGATTGGCAGATATCGAATTGGCATTTGACCCGTAAAGTTGACTTATAAACAAGCAGAAAAGTTTCGAGAATTAGCTATTCGTCGGCTCTTCAGCTTCATCAGCTTCCGGTTCCGTCGAGGTCGATTCACGTTGACTATTTTCTTCAAAAACATGCTTTATAAAGTTCAGTTTCTCGTGCTTACCTTTAAAAACTCGGTTCAGCGTCTCGGCAATGAATGCCATATCATTTTCGATAGTCGTAGCCCAGTTTTCGACATCACCAACCTCCTAAAAAGCTTCTTTGGCATTTCCTGCTTGTTCCTTACTTTTAAAGCTGAATTTAAAGCATCCGTCACTTCGTACCATTGTGAAACTTGCTTCGCAAGCGCGACGGTATGATTATCGAATCTAAAAGTTGCGAAGATCTTTCGTTTTTGCTGTTTTCACTTCCTACCTTTTCGCCTCAATATCTAGCCTCTTTTGGTGGTGATATGCTTGTGAAACCCTGAAATATTTATTCCTTTTTCTTGCCGGTACCTACCTGGCATTTAAATGATCAACCACGGACGTCGAAAGATCCTGCGCAGCAACCACGGCTTCATTTTTATATTTTTCTAATAGAAACAGCGTTTATGATAAAATCTAAAACTCATAAACCTTGCATCTCGCGGCGAAGCTGCTGCTTTTGTTGGTGCTCCTTGAGCATTGAGGAGAGCATGGCTGGCGGATAGGGGGGACCGGTCGATCGGCTGAAGTGTTTTTATGTTTCGCCAAGAAAAGCCGGAAGTAATCCGGGAAAGAACAAGGTATAAATAACGGGGATTAGCTTTCGGATTATGCCTGAAAATGCTATATCAACTAGCTTGTATCTTTGCGCTGATATTCGGAACAACCGCGGTAAGTTAATCTAATAAAATCTTCGGCGTATTAAATTTTATAAAAGATCAAGTCTTAAAAATAAGTCCTAGTGTGGCTCCTCCGGCTGCTGCTCATCATCACGCTCTCAAACCCCTACAGTAAACCAAAATCTATTTTTTTTATAATAACTTAAATTGAAGGTTGTACGTTGCGGCGGCGGAGGTTGCCAGCAAGGCTACAGCTGCGGGCCCTACGGATGCGTCAGAAGAAAGGCTTTGGCGTCAATTACACGCCGCGCGGTTAGTTCATAATCGGCAACACTAAATAAAAGTTTAAATCTAGGATGGAGTCCTATTCGAAGCACCCAACCATGAAGAAGCTAGCGCGCCGGTTTTCGAAGAGGTCAAAATCATCCGTTCAAAGTATCCTAAATCTTTAGAAAAGTTCCTTGATTGAAAGAGAAGCGCTGCAGAATGTATCACTAAAAAGATTGACGGTATTCGTCTGCCAAATAACCAATTTCAAAAATAATAACAGGATCCATCATGGATTTTCGCAACTTGTTGTGCGGCCCGTGGCTTGCCTGAAGCCTGCGTCGATCGCTGCTCGTTCCAGGAATACACTGCTGATTTTGTAAATTCAATCGAAACATAAACTAAAAAAACTCTATTTAGATTCAACAAGTATTCCTAAGACGCGACGAGTGTCCGCTAGAGGCGCTAAATGAAATGCATTACTGCGCTGCGCAGGTAGGGGCTATTTTCTAAAACAAATTATTCTTTAGGGCATGGATCATTCGAGTTGAAAATGGGGTTGGGCACACAGTGGCGGGAAGGAAATGTGTGCAATTGTGCGACCAGCGCCCGAACAGGTCACAATGCTACAAAAATAGAGGCATGGGCGAAATTCGGGTTCTGAAAACGTGACTGATAAAGTTAGCGGAAACGCCATCACCATGAAAATGGGCAGATGGCCAAAATCTAGCTTCCACATCAATGATTAGCCTAGAAAATTTAGATTCTATCAACTCGATCCCACCTACATGCCATGTTTTGAAGCTTTCCCAAGGATCAAACGCTGTTTTCATGAGGAAATCAAGATGAAGTAAGACCGCCTCTACTTAAAAGCCAAGCTACTGATTCCTAACTTAGAGCCATCAAGAAATACGTAGTTGGGGCGCTGCACAACCAACTGAAAAGCGGAATGGATGACGGCGAGACCAAGAAAGGACGCGGCTTCTTGAACTCTGGCGACAACCAGTCCGAAAAGCCCAGAAACTTCTTCTAAAAACAATTCAAAGAAAAACGCTTGCTTCAAAGCATTCATCTGATCCGTGCAATATCATTCTGCAATAAATTTTATCTACAACTATGCGATAGGAAATACAAGGCAAAGAAGGGTCACCACTGGATGATCACAGAAATACAATCATTATGAACCGTTTTGTTGAGTAATCGGAGGGAACTGGGAATTAAGTGAAATCCGAGAAATAGGTACCAGAAGGGGCAGACAACGTCAAAAACTTCGAACAAAGATTCATTACTCGAAGGCTAAACGGACCAGTGTATAATTGAAATGAGTGTTCTGGTAATTTGTCAAAATTCACTGGTCCTTTTTCAGGGTAAAAAGACAACCATTATAACAAAAACTAGAAACATACAACAATGCTTGGCTTCACTTTAGGCGCTGATTCCCGCCATCTTGCCGGCATATTCCTTCTTGTCGCCTTCTGACTTCACGAGCTGACCCACTTTAGCGTACTTGTACTTGAAGGAATCTTCCCATTCGTTGGCGCTGTCCCTAAAAACAATTATATTACAGTAAATAAAGTATTCGTACTTTTGAGATGGCGTGAAGTCCGCGTGTTCGTCCCATTCAGCGGATACAGCCTTCGGGTCCATAACGGCGAGGGCGCGAGTGGCATCGTGGCCTAAAGAAAACTAGAAATCTAGCGAAATATAGATACCGGCCAGATCTGCATAGGGTCCACCGGGTCCGTAGAAGTTAGCGCCGCGAGTGACGTCGTAGATCTATAAAAAATAGCTAGAACTTGATCAGCAGCTTGCCGAATCGGCTGTGGTTCGACAGTTGCGCGCTGACAACTTATTTTTAGGAAAAGACAGCCGAAACCGCTAAAGCTCGGTGATTTCCGGAGTGCTAACGTTCCGTCAAGCTAGCCCCATGAATATCTTGAAGTTTCGGTTCGCAAATTTCAGCAGTATATGTCGAGCCGCAATTATCGCGTAAACGCCCAATTTCCCAAAGTAAGAACAAACTGAAACGTACGCTATAGTTGACAGAGAGAAGAATACGAGGTTCGTCACGTCCATTGTACTTTGATAGATCCTCGAGCGTCATGTCTTGCATTGGCATAGGCTCCAACTAAAAAAGGGATCTCGATAACAAAGTTAATAATACAAACCTTAGGCGGGCTAGGCGGGATGAGCTCTGGATTCTCGCGTCTCGACCACCAACGGTAAACAAGCACCAGTAGCAGGGCGATCAGGACGATATCCCAGCCTGTGACTTCGAACAGAGAACCGAGCTCCATTTCTGAAAAAGAAAAAGGTTATTTGGTTAGGAATTTCGATCAACAACAAATAGAAAGGACGAAATATCGCAATAAATCCCCCCCCCTAACGAGGGATATGTTTTTTTTTTTTTTTTTTTTTTTTTTTTTTTTTTGGGCGGCGGTCCTGGGGTTTTTTTTTGTTTTGGGGGGGGGGGGGATCCCCAAAAAAGGATTTTTTTTTTTTTTTTTTTTTTTTTTTTTTTTTTTATTTTTATATATGAAAAAATTAAAAAAAATTTTTTTTTTTTTTTTTGTTTTTTTTTTTTTCCGTATTATTTAAGGGAGGGTTTTATGTGTGTTTTTTTTGGGAGGGAAGGATAATATAAAATTTTATAAATTTTTTTTTTTTTTTTAATAATTTTTTAATTTTTTTTTTTTTTTTTTTTTTTTAATGTGGACTTAAAGGCCGGGGGCGGGCCCCGGGGTCCCGGGCCCCGGACGGGGGGGTGGGGGGGGAATTGAGGGGTTTTTTGTAGTTTTTATGGGAAGGGGGTTTTTGGATTTTTTTTTTTTTATTTTTTTTTTAAAAATAAAAAAAAAAAAAAAAAATAGGTATTAGGGGGCCCCCTTCCGGAAGGGATGGGGTTGTTATTTTTTTTTCCTCTTCCTTGGAGGGGGGGGGCGCTCCGGCGTTTTTTTCTTTTTCCCCCCTGTGGGGGGGGGGGGGTGGGTTTTTTTTTGGGGGGGGGGGGGGGGGGTTGGGTTTGGGGGTGTTTTTTTTTTTTTTTTTTTGTTGTTTGTGTGTAATATTTTTTCTGGTGGGGGGTGTTTTTGGGTTTTGGTTTGGGGTCTTTTCCGGGGGGCGGCCGGGGGGGGGGGGGGGGGGGCCCCGCCCCGGCCCGGGCCCGGGCCCGGGCCCGGGGCCTGGGGCGGGGGCCCAACCGGGCAGGGGGGGGGGGGCGACGGGGGGGCGGGCGGAACAAGGGGAAGGGGGGGGGGGGGGGGCGGGGGGGGTGGGGGGGGGCGGGGGGGCCCGGGGGGGGGGGGGGGGGGGGGCCCGGGGCGGGGGGGGGGGGCCGGGGCGGAGGCCGAGGACCCGGGGGGGGGCCGCCGGCCGGGGCGGCGGGCGGGGGGGGCTTTGCGGGGGGGCGGGGGGGGGGGGGGGGCAAGGGGGGAGATAGGTGTTTGTGGTTTGGGGAGGGGGGGCGGGGGTATGGGGAGGCGGAGCCCTTTTTGGGGCGGCGGGGCCCCGGCCGCGCCCGGGGCGACGGGGGCGCCCCGGGGGGCGGGGGCCCCCGCCCGGGGCCGGGGGGGGGGGGGCCCTGGGGGGGGGCCCGGGGCCGAGGGCCCCCCACGGGGGGGGAAGGGGCGAAAGGCGGCCCGGGGGGGGCCGGGGCCCCGGGGGGGGGGGGCGGGGGGCCCGGGGGGGGGGGGGGACAAGGACGAGGGGGGGAAGGGATAGGGAGAAAAAGGGGGGGGGGATAAGGGGATAGGGTTTGGATGGCCATTGGGTTGAATATATGACAGGAATGAGAAAGCGAATGCGTATTCACAAACTGGGGCTAAAAAGAAGATAATCATCGCTGAAAACCCTAAACAAATTTGGAACAATGTTTCCAGAAACAGTTTTTATCTATATGGGGCTAACCCCAGTGCCATCGCGCGATCGAATCGAGAGAGAAATGGGACGAGGTGGATGAGACGGGCTATGGCAGTAATTGCACATGTCAGACAAAAGTTGAGCCCGTAGTTTGTGTTTATTTTTGAAAGTGATGTACAAAAAAAAGAGATAATTGGAAGGGAAACACATAATAAACGTCGCTCATCCGTAAAAGAACTAACACTAAGGATATTGGAAGAGACGAGCATCTTGTTAAGCCTTTAGGAAGTGTTTTTGGTCAAGCATCAGCTCTTCTACGCCTATTCTTAAAGTAATAGACAGAAAACAGTTATTTCAAAAGGAAACACATAAAAACGTCACCGTTTTGTCAAATTCTAAAAGAAATAAAACTAGCCAAACTGGAGGAGGCGAGCATGCGGTTCCGCCGTTTAAAAAGTGCCATAGAAAGCAAGAAAAAGAAAGTTTTTAGAAAGCAAAATAGACAAAAATAGTCATTGAAATGGAAGCATAAGAACTACTAGCGGAACCGGAGGAGAGGAGCACCCGTTATTTGCAAGAAACCGAAAAATAACGAAACACACCTATTTACGGCCATACGGATTACGGCGGCTCCGTAGTTCAGTATCGCGGTAAATTCGTGTTTTTCGTTTTCAGCTGGCAGTAAAATAGAATCTAATGAAAAACCGAGAGGTAACACTTTTTCTTATATAGTCCAAAAAGTTGTGGGTTGTTTTGTGACTTGTGTACCGATTGTTGGCGACGATAAGGATTGATCGAGTCTCGAACCCAAAGCATTTCTTTGACCAATAGCAAAGACAGCTACAAAGCATAGAAAATCTGAAGGAGCGCTATGTGAGTGTGTGCATTGGCGCGCTATGTAGGGGATTGAAATGCCGTCACCGGCTGGCAGCGAGTGGGCCTTCAACGGAAAGGGGACCCTCTTTTTCTCTCTCTCCGCTTTCTATACACTCTCTTCTACCTCTCTCTCGCTTTCGCTCCCTCCTCTGCCAATTTCTATTCATTCATTCCATCACTCCCCCTCCCCTCCTTCCGGCCATCATTAATCCATATTCCTATTTCATACCTCTTCATTTCATTTCCCCTCCCCGCCCGGCGGCTTTTCCCGGCTTCTTCATTCATGTACCGGGACACCAAGGAGGGTAGGTCCACCACCTCATTTCCGACATCCGGGGAGGGGACATCTTTTGCGAGAGAAATTGAGGCCAATTTGCTCGTGCATAGGAAATCAGGAGTGTGTAAAAAATGATGAAAAGTGGAAATTGCGGACGTGGGGAAGGGGTCAATTAGATGTTTTATAGAGAGAGTAGTTTAGCGGTGGTTTTAAAGGATTAAAACATGCCAGTAAGCGCTGTCTAATTAGGCATTTAAAGGTATTAAAAAGCGGTTTTTAGATCTGGAAAATAGTCTAGTGTTTTTGTTCATTCATAAAACATGTCAGCTACATTTTGGTTGCCGTTTTTGGGTTTTTTAGAGCTTTTAGGTAAAAGCGGCTGGTTGTGAATTTATTAAAAAAAATATTACAAACCATTTAAAGGTATTATATTATCGAAAAAACGCATACGAAAAAGTAGCTTCCACATATATATAAATAATCCAATTTTTTGCTCTCTTGCTCTCTAAAAACTCTAAAAGTAATTTTGCCGTTTTTGGAGCGTTAGAAGCTTTATTAAATAAAGCTCTAAAAGTAGCTAATTTCCTATAACACACCCATACTTTTTCTGTAAAAGTGCAGACGTTCCCTTTCCCACGTAGCTCGCCCCAAAACGCTATTTTGCGCCCATAATTCCCGTAATTACGTTAATTTCCGTCCACTTTCCACCTCAAACTGGTGCTCACGAGACCCATTGACGAACTTCACTTACTTGCGAAAAGTTCGTAACTATGGGTACTCCCAATCTCCTCGATTTTACCACCTGCCCCTTGATTTTGGGGCTTCTTCCCTGGCCAAATTTCCGTTTTTTCCAAAGGTTGTTTGTGGAAGGGGTTTTGTGGGGGGTTTTTTTGTTTTTTTGGGGGGGGGGGGGGAAATTTTTTGTTTCTTCGGACATATTTATTTAGTGTTTTTAGTAAAAATATTTATCTTTAAACAGAAAACTTATCTAAAAACTTTCAATTTTTTTGAAAAAGTCTAAATTTTTATCGAAAAATCGATATTTTTGATATTTCCTTCCTCAAAAGTAGTAAAGTTTTTTTTTTTAAAAAAAAAAAAATTTTTTAAAAAATTTTCTTCTAAAAATTAAAAAAATCCCCGATAAACGGTACCTTTGGTTCCCCCGATAATGCACAAGAACCACGAAACGATTTGCATCATAGAATTTGGAAAAAATAAAGAAATACCACCAAAGCTTATTGCAAAAATTTGTTAATTCAATCTTTCAATTTAGTGGGAAGTGATGAAGAATCGAGCGATGAGGAGCCCGTACTAAAAATCCAGCGCCCTAATGAGGAGCAAGTGCAAAAGAAGAAGTAAGATTAAATCCAAATATGGTAATCCGATTAAGGCGATCCCCCTGGGAAGACGTGCTGATGGAGCAGGAACTCGAACGAGTTCGTACTGTATATATGGAGGTAAAATTTTTAGTAGATTTTTTGGTCCTTTTGCATTATCGGGGGGAAGGGGAGCTAATTTTTCTATGGACCTAATTTTTTAAATATAAATATAGGAGGTGTTTCTAGACGGTTATATTTGACATCAACGTAAAAACCGCAAATTTTGATTAAAGATACTTCAAAAAGATATAGATTTTTCGCCTATCTTCAGCTAAAAATTTTTATATTGTGTTTCATTGTTTTCCACTTAAAATAGAATTGAATTTTACGATAACCGCTTGTTAAACACTGACTATATTCTGTTAATAGGGTATTTCTGGGCTCACAAAAAAGGATTAGCCCCCCTCGATAATGCAAAAGAACCGATTTTTCATAAAAAAAATAAAATAGGACGATGAGCGAGTGGAGAGGGGAAGTGAATCGTTCGAAATGCCAAGGCAGAAAAATCACCTTTGCACCCGGAGACGCCAATATCCGAATCGTATGGAGAGCGAAGAAGCGGGAGATCTGTTAAAACCGGTCAGTGGACACTAACGGAATATAGCTAAATTAGCCGGTTCCGATTGTGACGGTATCTCCGGCTGAAGATGATCCATTTGCCGGCACGCCGGATATCAGCCAGGTGGAGACGTTTGGGACTGCGCTTACGGTAAGGGAAAATATTTCAATTTAAAATTTAAAACACTATAAATTTAAGTAGTTAAATTCAAATAAAAATAGAAATTTTAGGTGGCTCGTTGTAGGCAACAAAAGAAGAAGCGGCATCCGGTTTTGGAAAAAACGCCGAGCTTGAATTCGGTATTTTCGAATTCGAATTCCAAGAAGCGGACGGGTGTGCTGGAGAAGAGAACTCATGCTCAAATGGTAAGACAAATATAAGTAGAAAAATCTGTTTGTAATTTTCAGATGGAATATTCGCATTTTACAAGGAAGGAATATTCGCTTGACGATCTAATAGAAGCGGAATTTGCCGAAGAGATGCCTTTGGAAATTTTGGCCGATAATGTAAGGAAAAACTTATATACTCTGACATTATAAAAGTTAAAATTATTAATAATAATTAATATTAATTATACATCAAAAATTCATCAAAATAAATTCAGATAGCTACCGTACTCGGCGAACTCGAGCCCTGTTCTGTCGTCAAGATCGTCAAATCGATTGGCAGAGATCGAGTAAGCTAATTTAAGGTATACAAACAAAGATAAACGAATATATAACAAATTTAAATCTATTTTTTAGTCCCTTGCCTACCTGGAACAAACAAAACAGACTGAATTGGCTGGTGGCATGCTGGTGGCCGATGGCTCGAGACGGAAAACAGCCGGCGGAGTGTTTATTGCGATTTTTAAGGACGATCCGACTGTGGATCCAGATTTGAAGGTATGGGAAAATCAGAATATTGTTGAATTCTTAAATTTAGAAAGACTTGACGTCTGATGAGGGGCGAGAAGACCGGAAATGGATCAAGGGAAAAAGGCGTGGGAGGAGGGCGGCTACAACTGAAGTATCGTTATTGGAGGTAGGTATTTCGATCTAGCTCTAACTATTTCTCTCTCTCTCTCTCTCTTCTCTCTCTTTTCTCTCTCTTCTCTTTTTCTTGGCCTCCTTTCTCTGTCTCTGCCTCTCTCTCTCCCTCTCCCCCTGCTCCCTCTCTATCCCTCCGTCTCTCTCTTCTCTCTCTACCTCTCTCCCTCTCTCTTCTCTCGCTCCTCTCTCATCTCTCTCTCTCCCTCCCTCTATCTCTCGTCTTCACTCTCTCTCTCTCTCTGTCTCTCTATCTATCTCTCTCGCTCTCTCTCTGTACCTCTCTCGGTCTCTTGGTCTCTCGCCCTCTCCCTCTCACGCTCTCTCGCTCTCTTTCTCTCTCTCCCTCTCTCTCTCTCTCTCTCTCTCCTTCCGTCTCACTCTCTCTCTCTCTCTCTCTCTCTCTCTATCTTTTAACTCCAAATTTTTCTAGATTTCCATGAAACTCCGCGAACAACAAGCCCATGCTATGGACACCGAAGAACAAGAGAACGAAACAAATTCAGACGAAGAAAAGGAGCTCCAACTCAGCCCCCTCATCCGACGAGAACCCCTAGATTTTGATGATGATTTAAATCACACCCGAGATTTTTGATATTAATCTTTAAAATCCCAACTTGCACATTTTCCATTTCTAGCGACCAAATTTCCCTATGTATCTCAACCCATCCCGCGCGCATCTTTCACGTTAGATTACTTATCAAAAATTCTCCGGATTTTAGACCTAATTTGCATAATTGCTGTATTAAAGTTGCTGCATAGAATCTAAATTAGTTAGTATTTTTGTCAAGTGTTTTATTCTAGTCTTGCCTACAAACTATTCCTTGCCCCGGTGATCAAAAATTTAGAACAAATATTCCATTCGTTTCCCTAACCTTAATTTGCTAAATGTTGCCCTTCCCTGGATTTAGCCAGTTACCATACCCCAAAAGAACATTGTCAACTTGTTCGGGTTCCCATTCCCCCTCAACTTACCCCACTTTTCTCATGGAACAAATAATCATTTGCATTTATGCAAATTCAGAACAACGCCTGCACATAATCGCCCTAAAAGAACAAAAATATTTTTAGTATTAATCACTATTTTGTATTTTCCTATCCGTTCCATTCCTTGCCACAAACACCCCACGAGATTATTCCCCCGGCATAATACAGTTATATTTCTGAATCTCATATGCTAGTTCACATTTTTTTTGGGTTTAGATTCCCCACTCTTTATAATAATTTTTTATGCCCTTAGTAAGCTTTTCCACCCGAAATTTCCGGTATTTTTGGTCTTAACACTTTTCCTGGTATCAAAATCTTTTCGGGATAAATGACTTTGACCTCTTCCCACATCGAAAAGGACATGAAAAAGACACTAGAGGGGCCCGGGTCCCGAAGAAAAATACAGGCAATTTCAGGGCGGCCGATTTTGCATCCATAGTACAGTTCAGATTTTCCTTCGCCCAAAATGTTTCTTGCTAAAAATGGGCAACCTGAGGAGATTATTCCTGAACCGACAGATGAGGAGATTGAGGCGTTTGATGAATTGATTGTAAGTTTTTGTTAGAAGGTAGCGATACTTTACGCTACGCTCCGCACTTGAAGCATTGCATAGTTTTTGTTTAGAGCAAATCATTCAATAAATAGTTAATATAGAAAAAATCAGAAAAATCGATCGATTATAAAAATGAAAAATTATAAAAATCTACTTCAGATGCCTAAGTTTCGCGCCTTTTTACGTTCTCCTACGCTAATAAGCTACGAAACTTTGCGAAACGTGCTTTTGCGTGGAACAAGTTACTTTCATAGATAAGTAAGCAAGTTATCTAAAAGTATAACGCCTCGTCATGTCACTTATGCTAAAATACACCACCCTACGCTAAGCTACACAACTTTACGCCACGCTACGTTACGTTACGCCACGTTACGCTACCATCTATCCTCTGGGTTTAAGCTCTTTTTATTTTACGTGGCGCTAAGATACGCCGCTGTACGCTACGCTAATACACCTTAAGCGTATATTAAGTCACTTTACGAGTTGCCACGTACCTTGAAATTTCGGTTAAAGCCTAATCCGAAGTCTAAGCCTAAACCGACGCCTAAGCCTAAGCTTTTTACCTGTCGTTATATAAAAACGATGTAAACCTAACTAATACTCAAAACGGAAAATATACAAATTCAGCGCAAATACGCCAGAGACAAGGCAAATGTATCGGCGGAACAACGAAAAAAGTAAGCCACCACCCACCGCCCCCCTTTTTTAGAATTCACTGCCTAGATTATTCACAATCGAACGCGAAAGGCGGGAGTTGGAACAACGCGGAAAAGAGTGGGACGCATACTGGGAGCGGAGAAAACGGGATGATAAAGATTTATGGAGGGATAAGGTATTTTTAATTTAATCAAATTTACATAGTGAATTTAGGACTTTGCGAACGCGGTCGATAAAATGAGCCGCGCCGGGTATAAGGGAAAACATGGTGATTTTGAGGTGCCCGAACAGGAGCTGATAAAGCTTGAAGCGCTTTTTATGCAGGTCACCAATGGAGATTATGGTTCGTGTTATTTTTGAGGTTTTATTTTGTAGTTTGAACTGTAGGATTTTGCAAAATGTAGATATCATTCCTCTTTTTCTACAAAACGGATTTTTCAGAGAAATTTAAAGCAACTCGTTCCAACTCGTTCAAAAAGGCTGCAAGAACCTAATTTTGTCGTTTTCACTTCGTGGCTTCTTTTTTAGCGGTTTTCCGTAGATTCACATCAGTTTTCACAGCATTAATTTTTAGACGATCATGCTTTTTGCTGATCTATTTAAAATCCGTTGAAATTTAATTGCCTCGTTCGAATCTGGTAGTCTCTGTAGTTTACACACCATTTTTAGAGCATTGCTATTTTTTAGACTATTTTTCTCACACAAAACGGATTGCAAAATGGTCTAAATTGTTCAAAACTCGCTTAAAATTTGATTTGATCTTTTCAGATGGTAACTCCGCACTTCGCTGCTCCACCCAATGGTCCGAACTAAAATCCAAATCTCGAATCGAAGCCCAACGAGAATTCATCCGCCACTCAAATTGGTGCCTAACCCGATGGGGCTGGAATCCGCCGCCTGGCTGGCGATAAATCGTTTTTATTGTCGCCCCCCTCTTGTTGTCTACAAGACATTACATCGCACTTTTCCCATAAAGCCTTCCCCTCACTTCCGCTCCAACTTTTTTGCGCAAAAAGCGAACGCCGGAAAGAAATTGGCGCCAATTAACTTTTTTTTGTATGAAGAACCGACCCATTATTAAGGCTGAAATGTGGTTTTTTCGGGAAATTAGATGGTTGCCTCGCAAAGAAATGACCTTTCGCAGTCGCTATTTGGTCAGGGTTTAGCTAAAAAAAACAAATAATTGCGGGGAAGATGCGAAAAAACGCAGAATGAACGAGGCGGGGATGTACAGGTTTTCCTGCGACGTCAGGCGCAATTTTTTGGAGGAAATGGAGAAACCAGAAAAATTTTTGCAAAAGCAATGAATGTTTTAAGTATCACAACAAATATACGCGAAACCGAGAACAAAACTGTAGAAATCAATACAAAACCCTGATACTAATCAAAAAAAGGTTTGGAAACTTCGCACGCGTTGTAAAACTATGCCCGAAGTTTTGCGCTAAATCTTGGTAAAATAGTTATAATCACGACCAAAATGATAAAGGTATCAAGTCAAGAAACTTTTCAAGCTGTGACATTATTCATGGATGCTGCTCGTTTACCCCTTTTTTGAAGCAATTCATTTTCCATATGGGTCCGTCAAAGGGAATTCAGGTGGCAAGGGCTGCATGCTACACCGCGGATCGGCGTTCTGCGTTCGGTCTGCATTAATGAGCGCCCGACTCCCTTTTCCTTTCTGCTTCCTTGTTCTTGCTTTCATTTTGTGTCTGTATATTTTCTATGACTTGAAGTTTAGTGAGCGATGCTTGCATACGTCATCGTCGCCTCCATTGAGGACTCTTCTGAAATCGAGAATATAAGGTAGCTTACAGATCTAAAACCCAATAATAACATTGTTTAGCGACTTCCTTGGAGGTTTCGTGGTCCTGCTAAACAAGAAATTGCGACGAATTGGAAGTATGACTTTTATTCAGGTCGGTTCCGATTTGACTATGAAAGTTTTTGTTTATAGGAAGAACCAGTCGGGTATTTTCATGCGGAGATAGGCGATGCCCTTCAAGTCAGCAAAATCTACGAAGAGGTCAAAAAGGTAAAGTTGTCAACTTTCTATTATTTGTTTTTAGAACAACCGTGCTCAGATGATTTTCCATATTTTGCCACACGTGGATTCGCTCGAGTACAGGTATGTTCCCTAATTATTGCAATATTCTGTTTTCATAGGTGGATGAAACAACTTGCGCGCGACAGTGGTATGATTGCGCAAGGCATTCTCCATGAAAGTACAGTCAACTGGTGAGATTAATGTGCTATTTATTGTCTATATTTAACCCTCCAGGTTTGCTCAAGTCGGCGGCCTCGCGTTCGCCGTCACGAAGATTACGAAGAGTGTATGCGATCAGACGGCAAACGTTTTTGGACAGCGCAAGTTAAAGTAAGTGGACGTTTTTTGACGTGAATAATCTTTTTAGCGAGCCATCAGCAGGACCGGCGATTGAGGATCCTAGCAGGAAAGACGTGGACGAGATCACGGACGGGTCTCGGCACCAACAATCAGGTACCCTAGTTTATGGCTCGTTATAGTTTTCCTTTGGTTAAATCAATTGTAGCGACTGGTGTATTAAATAATTTTTTTAGGAGAAATCACGTTGGTCGTTGAGGGAATTTCACCCCATGTGAAGCCAGCGAAATTATTTGCGGTTTTGCTTTCTCCTATTCGGGTGTTGCAGGTAAAAATTTGGGTTTGAAATTTTTTAACTGTGTTTTAGGTGAAATGGCATTACACCGTCGTCCACGTGACGTTCGTCAACAATCACGAAGCCCTTCAAGCATGTGAGAAGTTCCGCCGAGTGATGTCCGATAAATACCCGCTCGTGGTACGAACATTTTTGTAGTTGATAAACCTTTGTTCTTAAGATTCGATCGCTGAATGATGTTGAACGCGAAGGCATCAACTGAGTCGTCCATCTAAAGATGATCATAAGAACCTCTTCAGTTGATTGCTTCTTTTTTTGTATTGCTTTTTGTTGGTGTGTATAAAGATTTTCGACATTCAATTTGATCAGGGTTCAGAAAAGAGAAATGCAGTGAATGCTCGTCTCGGCTTTCCCTTTCATGTTCATGACCCAGATGAGCGTTTTTGCTTTCTCATTGTCGGTGGCTCTCGTCGGACTGACCGCGGCTAGCAATGAGGTTCCGTTTTTTGTCTAGCCGGTTCGCATATTTGTGTGCGCGCGAAAAGGTTGGCAGCTGACCCAAATCGGGGAGTTTTCAAGTGGAGGTGGATTGGGGCGAAAGAGGGGGGATTGCCGTACTGTATCGTCACGGGACCCGGAGCCGGTTCGTTAAGGTCATCTCGTCCCTCGGCGGCGCCTTGGGGGGAAGGAGCATGAGTTGGGAAAGAAGGAGCATTAGGGTGGGAGAAGAAGTTCGGTTAGGAGATTGGGTACGGTAAACAGCCTTGCGGGGGATTGGGGTTACAGTACGTTAGGGGTCATCAAGGGGGGTCATGTGAGTGTTAAATGGAGCGTGAGGTGCTGATCGGTTTTTTGAAAATTCAAAAAAAGAAGCGTGAAATAGTGATTGATTTCGCAAATTTGAGACCTGCAGTTTTAGGTACTATCGATTTTCCATGTTTTTCCCTACAAAAACAACTTTTCCAGGCGGTATATGAAAATCTTTTCCCTAAAAGATTAGAAAATGAAGCGTACCGTGCTGTTTGTCTCTTAAGGGTATAAAAAATGTACGGTTACGTTTCTACCGCTCTTTGAAAAACCAAAAGAATAACTTATTCAAGCGCTATTTGCAAATTTTGGCCCTAAACCGTTATATAGAAAATGATTAACTTCCGGTTGTTTACGCCAAACGCCCAGTTACAGTAGCTTTTGACGCGGCATATTTCAACACCCCAAATATTTGCGCGACCCGCGCTACGCGCTGAACCGAATAATTCGATACCATCGCCCGCGGGCACAGCGGTAAACAACACGTCATAGGATTTCGCTGTATGTGATTTGGCTCTTCGCGTACCAATCTAGATTTTGCCAGTTTGGAAAGCCCCAAAATCCTAAAACTACATCCGACTCTTCATCTAAAGATCCATGAAAAACTCTCCCTAATTCCCTCCTAATCCCGTTCGACAGCGGCGACCCAATTCCTCCTAGAAATCCGGTATTTACCTATTCAACCATGTGATTAGCGATAACACTGACCCCAGCAGCTGATCGTCCCGTCGCTCCAGTTTCCTGATCCGGCTTTTTTTGCGAGTTTTCTTGTTTATTTCGAAAGATGCTACCCCGTAAACGACTCGGGAATAGCCAGTGGCGGGGGAAGAGGAGGAAGACTCTCGCAGAGGGGAGATCCAGTTTCTGACCACTATGCAAGGTCACCACTCGCCCTCAACACAACCACAAATATCCCTCGCTTAGGGCTTCGGGGTTGGCTTAAGGGGTTCAGGTTTTGGAGGATGTTTTGTGGAGATCAGCATCGAAACATTTGGGGGTACGGTAGGTGGCAGTGACGTTATCTGAGGTTTTTTATATTAAGAAAATGCAGAATCATCGAAGGTTGCCGCGTGCGGCTACAATTTACAAAGTACAGCATATGCCACAAGCATCTACAAATCGTCTCAGAAGCTTCTAACCCTTAAAGGGTACGGCTACGGATACATTACAACCAACGTGGTGATGCACGCAATGCACGCGCGACGCGACACGCAACGCGTCAGCAACGCTTGGTGATTCGTAGCACGTACGCGACGCGACGCGCAGCGCGCCGTCTGACCGCGCGGAAGAGGTTGTAATCCATTCCGATATCAAAAAGTTAAGGGTTGCGTGCGCTGCGCGCCGCGCTTGATCAAATTTTAAAGAAATCCGTAATGAAAACTTCATCGGCTTGGTTTGCTAGTTACTTTAGAGTATTTCGATCATAGCTGAATTGGCTTGAAAGTTTTTAAAGTGGGGTGTCTTACCTGTTATCTTCACCAGCCCTTTAAAATACGATTAACGAGGTTTCAAATTCTTCATGCAAGTTTAAGGAGGCAGGACAGCTATCTCCACACCATAAATGCTCTAGAAACATGTAAATCACCCCCGAAAATTTTGCAAACCTTTGCAAGTTTGTGCACCCAAAAATCCGTTATTTACCTAAAAACCAGTCCCCAAACTCCCGATTTTTTCACATCCCCCACCCAAATCACAACAGCAACATCAATCTCCATCCCCTACTCTCTTTCTATCTCTATGTCTCTGTCCCTCTCTCTCTCTCTCTCTCTCTCGCTAACCCTGCCCGCCACGTAGTTGTTCGCCTAAGAACTTGCGACGTCGCGTACAGCTAGTTAAGCGACCAATTATCGTCCCTTCTCGACTCGGATCTCGATCCCAATGCCCGCTATACGGTGCACTTTTAGGGCGGCTTCCCGTAGACGGCGGCCGGGGAGGGCCTATCCGTTTTTTTCGCTAGCCAATCGTAGCGCTAGCACGCCTCGCGATGCGATTTTGGTTGGGTGTGCCCGGAAGCGGTTGTACGTGATGATGCTGCTGGGGGCAGGGTTGTTGTGTGGGTTTTGCGGGATATTGGCGAGACGAAAAAATGATGGAGTTGTTAGGTTGGTTTCAGGCTGGGGAGAGGGGGTTTCAAGGTTTTGATAGGGAGAGCGGAAGTGGCTAAAAACGGGAACTGAACTTTTTCGAGTTCGAGCTCTTTTCGAGTTCGAGTTCTTGCCTTTAAAGGAACGAGAAAGGCAACTAAAGCTTCCAAGTGCCGTTATCAGTTATGCAACAAAAAGACGTGCATGCGCGTTGCGTGTAGTGTTGCGTAACGGGTTGCGATGCGCGGCAAAATCCTTGGGGAATTAAAACCTCGCGAAATTACTAAAATTGGCGTTCCAGTTTCTTTAAGCTTTGACTTTTTACAGAGACCACAAAAATACGTTTCCGTTAGCTGATAAATACATTTTAAGTCCAAACTACACCACAACACAAAACCGCACCTTCCTACCGTAACCACCACCCCCGATTTTTGACCACCGAGCGATGCCACTCGTACCACAAGAAGCCCTAAGAAGCTCTCTTCCTCCTCCCTGTTGTCCTCAGCTGTTTGCCCCAACCGCTCTCCCCCTCCCTCTAGTTTGCCCGCGTTCAGAATATTTGTACACGCTGCCGGCGTGACCGTCTAGACCTCTAGGGTATGCAAATTTGTTCCCCCTATCAACTTATCAAGGCACGAGGGGGGCCGTGGGTGCAGCTAGCGGTGGCTGGGACGTTTTTTAGGGCGGTGGGATAGGGTGGGTTGTGTCGTCGACATGCGGCTTTTGGTGGTTGGGATATGGAGTGTAGTTAGGATGTTAACGTAACTAAAGAGAGGTGTAAATTGGCGCGTAGGTTAGTGAATAGCTTGCGGTAGAGAACTCTCGTGCTCGTTAATGCGTAATTTTACAGGCTCTAAGGATGTATTTTTTGGAATGGAAAACATTTAGCATGCGTCGGCTGAGGCTTGGGCTTTGGCGTAGGCTTATACATAGCTAAGGCTTAGGCTTAGGCTGAAGCGTAGGCGCAGGCTTAAGCTTAACTTAAGATTCAGCTTAAGCGTAGGCTTAACTTAGGCTCCAACCTATGCTTAGGCTTAGGATCGGGGTTTTGCCATAGCTTAGGCGTAGGCGTAGGCTAAGGTTTAGCTTAGATTTAGGCTTAGGCTTACAAGTTCCCCACCCTAGCCTTTCAGTGATCTTCAAACTTTTCAATCTCCACCACCCCTGATCCCATCATCAAAAATCCGATCCCTGTTCCTCTAAGTACAGATCCAACCTCCAAAAAACTCCACGCCACCCCCCGGGTCGGGTCAAATTTACAGCAAATCGCGCTGCGCACTCGAATCTGGTCACTCCCCCCGGGATTTTTTGCGAGGTTGAAGGTCAAAATCGAAGGGGAGAGGTGCATTTATAGCTTGTAATCGATGTTGCTGGGGGAGGAGGAGGTGATGATGGGCGACCCTGAGAGATCCCCCGGGGATTTTCAGCAGTGGCTAGGTGGGATTGATATCGACACGTGGTTGGTGCATGGTCCAGGATATGCAACTCGAGGCGGCTGGGCGTTCTTTTAGTTTGGTGCTGTCTGTCTATCTGTCTGTCAGCGTTCGTACTTTCTAAAATGATCTTATGCTCGATTTTACAGGCCCCAAGGTCCGTATAATTTTTGAAGAAACATTATTTGTTTCCGGTTGCTTCAAGCGCAGCTTCAGGCTACGAAGACGGCTACTTACGTAGAGACTCTGAGCCCTAGAGCGACGCGCAGACGGTCATAGGTGTAGACGTACAGCTCTACAACGTGACTTTAAAGACCTTTGAAAGCCGGAAACGGAAATGGATTTTGAAGCTTGGCCTTTCATTGCGTCTTGGATTTTGACTCCTTAGGACCTGATCTTTCTGATCCTGATCCTGGTTCCTGAACCCTGATCTTCGCACCAAGCGGCCCCGCGTCGCGCGTGGCGTTAGTTGGCGAGAGCGAATTAGTGAGAAAAAGAGAGAGAGAGAGAAAGAGAGAGAGATGGAGAGAGAAAGAGAGAAAGAGTGAGAGAGAGCTATTGATATCGTAACGTGGTTAGCTCATGTCTCATTCTCAGGATATGCAACTCGGCCCACCGGAGCGTTCTTTTAGTTTGGTGTTGTCTAACTGTCTGTATCGCCCTGTCTGTCTGTCCGTCTATCTATCTCTACCTTCGTACTTCCCGATATGACCTTATAACTTTAGCAAGAAATGAGAGAGCCGGTGGGGAATTCTGCGGTGGGTGTGGGTGCTGGTCTGCTTGGCGGCTCCTGACCCGCCGCCGGGCGCGAAAACAGATTTTTATCGGCTGCTGGGAAGTGCTGTCGGGTTTTTGCGGAGGTTTGGAAAGAAAACGGAGACTAGTGCAAAGGGAATACCGATGGGAGAAGCACTTTAAAGGGGCTGTGAAGGTAAGAATTGATCGATGAAGTTTAATGGCATGGCGCCAAGTTCTGGATGAAGCTTTTAAGAAGTTCAAGCGGCTGAATAACGCTTAAATAAGCCGTGTACCGAGAGTTTTGAATTTTAAAGGCACTGTGAAGGCAAGTAGCGGCAAAAGATGGCTAAAATGCAAGCTCGTCGAGCTTCTAAAAATCTTAAGCTGCTTCGATTTCCAAAATGTGTCACATTAAAGGGCCCAGAAACCCAAGAATCGACGTCTCTGTCCGACTAGGCCTCGACAACAACGCTACGCTCCAAAACACGGACAAAAAGAAAGCGTTTTTGTCTCGAATAGCTCGCTGCTAGTCGTTTTCAAGTAGGATTTCATGACTTCGAAGTCTATAGTGCGATCTGGTGTAGCTGTCGATACCTAACAGACACTATTGATTTCAGCACTTCCCAGGTCCTTTAAAACCCAGCAGTCTTCCCCCCAGTTCCACTACAACGCACCACAGTTGCACTCTCCCACCCCTCCTACGTACCAATTGCACTTTCCACTCTCCCATCCCTCCCCTCATTGCCATGCCGTCCTTTCGTAATACGGTTTTCCCATGTAGTGATGTTTGTCTCTCGATCGAGCTACAGTATCCCATATCTCCTGTCCACAGTATACAATTGCAAACAGAATCGTTTATTGCGGAAGACATGCCCGGGGGGATTGATGAATGTCTCAGCGTACACATATGGACATACCCAACAACGGGGGAAGGGACCGTAGACATGGGACTTCGGAATTTCGATCAAGACTTAGCCAATGGGGGAGAGGGAGTAGGAGGACGAGGTGCGGGGTGGGGTGGGGAGGATGATGGGGAGAAGCATGGGCTTGGGCTTAGGTTTGGGCTCAGGTTTGGGCTTCGCTTAGGCTTAGCTTAGGCTCATACTAGGCATGGGCTTAAACAAAGGCTTGGGCTTAGGCTTGGACTAGCTTAGGCTTGGCTTCGGCTTAGCTTGGGTGTAGCTTAGGCTTAGCTTAGGCTTTGGCCTAACCTTACCCATCAGTTACCCCATCAGTAGATGACCAAGGCCGGGGAACAGGGGCGGAAAACGAAACGTGAGGTGGGTCAAAACATTGCACATAATTCCAGATATACCGAGGCGCTACAGGACGGGAAAAGATTTACTCGTTTTCAGGAGAGAATTGGGTGGGTGGGGATTCTGATGATGACGTGGAGGCGTGAAACTGGGTGGTAGTGGTGGTGGGTTCGCATCAAAATTTGTGCCTAGAAGGATCGGATAGGAACACCGGTAGGGAGGGGACTGTAATTTAGAGCCAATAATTGGGGAGGTGTATATAGGTGCTGGGTGGAAAAAGGTGGGGGATTTTGGAGATCTTAGGGGCCACTGCAATTATTTTCGGGGGATATTTTAAGTAGAATCCGGGGGAACCCTGGGGCTTCGCCTTCTATAAATTAATAAAAAAAATAGAAAACAAATTGCATCTGCAAATTGGGGCCCAGACTAGAACTAAATGTGACGAAGAACAGAGAGATACGCCGCCCTAGGGGTCCCTCTAAATTTAAGGGATTTTAGGGATAGGGTCAACCTTTTCGTGGTGCTTGTGTGAAATCACTAACCGTAGAGAGTGCCTAGAAATGTGAGAATGGGGGTGAGGGGGATGGGGGTCGGGGGAATAAATACGACGAATTTACAAAAATGCAGGACGGGGAGGGGAGATCGAGGGATTATCGCAGTCTCAGCGCGAGGTATTCATCGAAGAATTTGTCGTAGAAGTGCTTCCTGAAAAAAAGTGATTTTAATAGAGTTTTTACCATATAAATTTTAATGTTATCGGTGCTTTCAACAAAATTTTTTTAAAGGCATTGGGGTGTTTTTCTTGAAAAATTGTGATTTCATTGATGGTTTTGATACTACTATTTATGCTAAAAATAACATTGAAATTTTACTGACGGTCAAATTCTAATTTTTTGGGTATTTTAATACTTAATTCTACTCAAAATAAACCTGTAATTTCGATGATACCTTCGACTAAGAATATTCAAAAAATTTTCAAACAACATTATACCTTAAATTTGTAATTTGTAAGTTCAAAATTTTAACAAGTATTTTTAATAGCAAATTATACTAAAAACCTACGTGAAATGCTCTGGGCTGAGAACGGTGTGGATCCCGCGATGTTCCTTCCTTTCGGCACGACGCACAAGTTTGCGGATACCGCGTGGGTTGTCGGCAAATTCGTGCACTAAAGAGGAATTTTAGGAACTTATATATAATTTTTAAAAAGCTGAATTCGTATTTAATTTAGGGTTCCGCTATACCTGATGCGAATTCAGTTTCAATCGAGTCATCCGGGTTGGCGCTGCTGCTGCCGCGGTAGACGTGAAGTCCGGCGAGGAAGTTGCAAGCGATAACGCCTGAAAAATAATATTAAAATAGTTGTACAATTTTATTTGATTGTTTTTCTTATCGCTTTTATACTGTGTTAACATCCAGCTCCCTGTGTGGTCCCAAACCCCCGCTTTTTCCAGGTCCAAAGTGCGAAATAACGCCGGAAAAACCTCTCTGTTTATTCCCTCTTTTTTGTGTGCACTGTGGTTGATCATGGGCGTTTTTCTACGAGTTTTTCCACCCTCCTCCTTTTTTCTACATGAATCAGCGCTTCGCCAAACTACTTGTTGCGAGAATTGAGGGGGTGCCTGGTGCCTCTCAATGATCTCCCCTGGATGGGTGTGGGCGAGGCGGAGGACGATGTTTGTCTACTTTTTGCAAAAGGTCAAAAGAGGATTGAGGTAGTGTGGGTCATAGTATTGCATTGTACTCTGGAAAATCGGCACCCTTGAAAAGCTGAGGAATGTTGGAATGTATGAATCAAACTAGGTATACAAAACTAGAGTAAACTTTCAATTTTTCTTTATATCTCTTGCTCTCTCGCCGTTGTTTCTCGCCCTCTCTCTCTCTCTCACTTTCTCTCTCTATCTCTTTCTCTCCCTCCCTCTCTCTTCTAACGCGTTATATCACTCGCTCTCTCCGGCTATATTTCCCTCGTTCTGGCGCTCTCGCTCTCTCGCGCGCTCTCTCTCTCACTCTCTCTCTCTCTCTCTCTCGATACCACTTCAAAAACTCACTGTATTTCTCGGCATCATCATGGGAGAAGTGCAAATTTTTGACCAATTTTTCAGTGGTGATCGCCTTGACGGAGTTGGTGGATTGGCAGCGGGGGATGCGAATGTCTTAAAAAATACATAATATAAAATATACTACAAATTGTTAGCTGAAAGGAAAGGCTCGCGAACAGTGAGGTAGGCTCAAGAAAGCCTCGTTTTTTTTTTAGCTCTCAAAATCCACCCAAATTTCTTGAGCCCTACGTGAAAAACTGGTTCTTTCGCATTATCGGGGGGGGGGGGGACCAGCATTTTTTAGGCTTTCATTTTTCAAATATAAATAGCGGAAGTGTTTTTAGATGGTTTTTTTTGCTATTTTTAAACGTGAAACGTAGCAAAGTTTCTGTTAGACAATGCAAAAACATTGATTCTTCAGCCAAATATTTTTGACAAAGATTGCAATTTTTTGAACATTTTTTAGCGTTTTTAGATAGTTTTTCTAGTTTAAATATAGCTCAACATTGGTAAAAAAAACTATTAAAGCACTTACTAGGCAATGATAGACTTATATATATTATACAAAAGCATTCGGTCCCCCCGATAACGCGAAAGAACCGAAAATCTTGCTAGGGTGACAGGTACTCATAGAAAAAGGGAGGAGGGAAAAGCCGGGGGAGAAGCCCGAGAAAGACAGTAAAGGCACGGCACGACACGATGCGAACCTTGCAGAAATTCTGGCGGCTCAGGGGTGGCCGTTTCCCCTGGAAGGTGCGAGGAAAACCCGTAAGAAAATCCAAATAATCACCTACTTTTCAGCGATCCCTTGATGCGGTTGCGTTGGGTGTGTACGAGACGATCCGGGGAAATCACTAGAAGGGTTGGGGTTACGGTAAATGGGTTTAGATCGTACTCTGATTTCCGTGAGAGGCGTTGAGGGGCACAATTTCGGCCATTAGCCAGACGAAAAGGCAGAAATGCGAGGGTCCAACTAAAAAAGTTATAGGTATATATATTTTAAAATACAATTAGTTGCATGTATTTCATTAAATATAACATTTCATATAGATTTCTTAGGTATAATAATACATTAATACAATTATATCTAGTGTTTTCTTACCGTAATTCCAGTTAATACCGCATTTATCGTCGATATCAAGTTGCAGTTCGTTTAATGGGATACTCTTGTATACCGGATGCATGACGGCACTAGAAATTCCGACATCATTTTGATTTTAAACGTCCCAAAACTCACTTTTCGCGCTTAGAATGCTGCAACCCGAGGGCATGCCCAATTTCGTGGGCCAAGACGTAGGGGAAGAACGTGTTTACAGAGCTGTAAAAATCATATAAAAATTTATTAAACTGAATCCTTACTTGTCCGAGTCCATATCCCATTTTTCGGCATCGTCAAAATGAATGTCGCCGTTCAGGCGAGTGGAGACTTGATAGTCGGGGAAGAATGTGTGGGCGAGAACGTTATTTGGGCTGCCAGTACCATCGAACTAAATATAGATATATTATTAATTGGGTTTTTATAGGTATACCTAAATTTATTAATTCTATAGATACTTATATATAAAATTAGACACACCACATAAGCATCGCCGTGGTCTCCCTCGGCCCACATGATGTTGATGTCGGCCTTGTCTTCAGAGGAGGCCTCCTCGAAGGTGATCGACATGTGGGGGAGCGCATTGATGGCAAGTTGCTTGGACCAGAGCTCGAAGCCTTTTTGAACTTGGCTTCTGAAAAACGAAGAATTCCTTAGGGTTGGTTTAGGCTTGGCTGAGGCTTGGCTAAGGCTTGGCTTAGGCTTGGCTTAAGCTTGACTTAAGCTGGGCTTAGACTTGGCTTAGACTTGGCTTCGGCTTAACTTAGGCTTATGCTTAGGCTTGTCCTTATGCTTAGCTCAGGCCTAAGCTTTGCCTAGGCTTGGATCATGCTTTAGTCCGGCTTAGCCTAGGTTGTGACTGAAGCCTAACTTGGCCTTAAGCTCATGCTCATGCTTAGCTTAGGCTTAGCTAAGCTCTCTCTAGGCTAGCTTCGGCTTAACCTTTAGCCAAGTCAATTTTTAAAGGCCCCGTAACTCCCAAAGACTCACCTAACAGCCGACCGGGACAAATCCTTCGTGTACTTGCTGATAAACCACTTCAAGTGCAGCTCGTTCTCACTCTTGAAATGCTCGGCCGACCACCTCGAAGATTGTGCCAGCACTAAAATTATTTTTGTTCCGGTTTCCAGTCGATTTTTTGCTTTTCTGCTCCTTCATCCCTCCAAACCCTAAACCTTTTCCGATCCCCTCCTGTTTGCATTTCGACCTCAACGGTCCAGGAAATCCCTCGGGGAGGTAAAAAGGGGTCTTTTCCAGGTTTTTACGATAATACGATGTGTGCAGCCGGGTGGTAAACAAACACAAAAAGGTAACCAGCGACACACATAGCAGTTTTTGGGGGGTAGGGAGGGGGGAGTGGTAGTAGAGCTAGAGGCCTGTTTGTTTTGCCGCACCTCGAACTCTTGACCGCTAGGGCGGGGGTAGGGGTGCGGTTTTTGGGTTGAGATTGGTGGAGATGAGGATCCGGGCGGAGCGCAAGGAGTTCAGGTTTTCACCCTTGACATCATAGGAAAGTCAGTGGTTGGTCGGGTGTGGGGAGGGGTTGTTGACGAAAGCTAACCGGGGTGCGGTAACGCTTCTTTGTGTCTTTTTGGGGGCTGGAAAGGGCAAGTTCGGGGGAGGGGTACGGTACTCTCGGCGGTGAGGCTTGGGAGGGGATTTTCTTGTTTTTGGGTTTTAAAGGGACTAGAAACAGGGTTCTGGTTAGTTGAGCTTGAACATTGAGAAGACTTGCCACAGATTAAGACTTCGGTTTCGGTTTTGCTTACTTCGTCTTAGCTTGGCTTAGGATTGGCTTAGGCTTAGTTCTAGGTTTAGCCTAGGTTTAGGCTTTGCATAAGCTTAGGCTTAGGCTTAGGTCTGGTTTGAGCTTAGCTTTAGGCTCAGGCTCAGGATTAGCCTATTGAAAATTTTATAAATTCGACAACAGAAGAGAGATCCAGTTGATTTTGTTAGAGCCCCATTAAATCTCCAAGAATCTAGCCTTATGAACACCTTTAAAAGTTTGGGATCAGTCTAACCAATTTTTGGTTTTTTTGCGGACCCATGCAATACTATAGCCACAAACCAAAAGCTCCGAAAAGCTCCGAAAGCACCATCACCCTCCCCCACCCCATCCACTTTCCCCACGATTCCCCACACCCGCAAATTTATTCCAAATGCCATCTCTATGATGGCCGTTTGGGAATCTCTCTTCGTGGGGGCCATTTGGGAATACACCATTCTGACTCAACCTCTTTCTCCCACAACCCACATAAAAAAATCGATCCCCATCTTTGGTTTTACACCTAAAAATATTGAACCACCCACCCGGGACATCCTTCATTCACCCCAAAAATGGGCTTTACGGATCAGCTATCGGTGGAAGGGGGGATCTCGGGATTTGGCCTAGATCACCCGAAATGAGCAGCAGCAACGCGCACTTGCTGATAGTGCCGGATGGCACGGCGTTTTTTGGAGGGAATGGATTGCGAAAAGCGGGTGAAAGTGAAGGGGTGGTGACCCAAAAATCCGGGGGAGAATGGTGGGTGAAAGCTGACCGAAACGGCGATGGCGATTCTGGTTCGACGGGATATCCTTGATTGCACAGCGTGGGGCTTTTGAGGCGGCCACTGTTGCCGAGTCGATGATGCCCGTCTGAAAAAAATGGGATTTAAATCGTTTGAAGAGTTCTGAAGCCTAAAAATCCCATTTTTATTTTTGTCCGCGACACGCGACGCCACCGTTTCGCTTGGCCGATTCCAAAGGTGTAATTTCGCCTTGTCTTACGTAAAGCTAGACGCGTTGCGTGTCGCGGTTGTGGCCAAACCTGACCAAGCTAAAACCAAAAAATCTATTTATTTTGCCTGGCACCTTCCTCTAGAAATTCGCGTCAACCGGAAAAAATGTATTTTAGAAAAAATTGCGTCGAATAAAAAATTTAGATAAATCTATTTTTAGCCTTTTTCTGACATATGCTGTCCAAAAACTATTTGATCAAACTCCAGCCCTCCCGAAAACATTTCCGGTTACGCACTCGACTTCCGGCAAAATTTTAGATAACGCACCACGGGCATTCCGAGAATCTCCTGGAGCTGAGCAACAGCCGCCTCCAGCTGCTCATCGGTGGGGCTCCTGGTGCTGAGGTACCCATATCGCATCAGGTATTTCTGAAAAAAAAACAGGTAGAATGTTGTATCAAATCCTCTATAAATTCTATATAGGTGGACAATTTTCTCTAAAGTTATAACTACAATTCAAATAAATTTTTCTGTGACATTGATTATTATTATTCTCAAACTCCCAAATCTGGGCTATTCGACAAATCTCGAGAGTCGGTCTCGACCCATAATCGGGCTGATGGGCTATCCATTTTGGTGTGTGTGAGTGTGAGTGTGTTGTTCTCGATAGCCTGTGCCCCACTTTTACGGTATGCCCGCCGGGTCGTATCAACCCAAAAATTTGGCGGTTGAGGGGAGGAA
This sequence comes from Mesorhabditis spiculigera, assembly GCA_958295435.1. Taxonomy (NCBI): domain Eukaryota; kingdom Metazoa; phylum Nematoda; class Chromadorea; order Rhabditida; family Rhabditidae; genus Mesorhabditis; species Mesorhabditis spiculigera. Next base: position 964,886 of record CATQJA010002655.1, read on the forward strand.
ATGCATAATTTTCTAGGATAGCTTTGGTTTAGGCTTCCCTTACTTTGGCTTATACTTGGGAGTGGCTTAGGCCTAACTTAGGGTTTCGCATAGCTTCGGCTTGACTTGGACTTAGGCTTAGGCATAGGCTTGTTTGGTATAAGCTTAAGAATGGGTTTAGGCTTAGGCTTAGGCCCTGGCTTTAGTTTAGGCTTGGGCATAGGCTTATTAGGCTTAAGCTTAGGCTTGGCTTAGGCTTAGGCTTGGGAGTGGTTTAGGCCTACGCTTAAGCTCGGTTGCTATAGGCTTAGGCTTAGGCTTAGGTTTACGCTTAGGCTAGGGCTTAGAATTGGCCTTCGCTTAGGTTTGGTCTTAGGCTTAGGCCTGTGCTTGGGCTTTGGCTTGGCTTCAGCTTATGCGCATGCTTAGGCTTGCAACGCTCAAAGTAAAGAAAAATCAGCATAAATCAGCTCTCCATTCTTCCGAACACCTGCACTTTTAGCTTGAGGACAGTAAGATCAAGAAAGAGCGTCGAAAACCTAAAAAACGCCGCATTTTCCCACGCACTTGCGCCTGGTGAGCAAGAGAAAAAACTCAGCGCCGCGGGTTAGGCAGCTAAAAAACAAAAGCTGGAGGAAAAGTGCAAGCGGACAATATTTGAATGTATGGAATAGAGAGAGACAGTATAGGAGGCTGGGGGAGGTGGGTAGCTTATCAGGTTAGGTTGGTGTCTACAACTAGGCACTCTGTCCGACCGAGACCGACCTTGAGGGGAAGATCGGCTCGCTGGACGGGGCAAAGCGGACTGTAGGCGCAAAAGATGGGGAATATTTTAGGTATTGTTAAATTGATTTGATGAGCGGTAATTGTGGTTAAAAAATTTTAGAACCTGGAAAATACGAAAAAGGGGAAAAATTACGTGGCAAGCGGACCGCAGCGTGACCGCGGCTCGAGGGAGATCAAGAACAAAATTAGAAAAATTCATGGCTTTTTCCGGAAAATTCTAAAGGGATTGTGACGCCACCAATTGGAAAATCCATAGCAAAAATTATAGAGAAACGCTTCAGGAGCCCAGAAGTCATGAATGTGGATGGCCCGAAGCATCACCTGGACGCTTAACAACCTCCTTAAAATCTGAATTGACTATGTTATCTATTAAAGTTTGTAATTTTAGCAGACGCGATTATTGCGTAAACCCCACAACGTTCCGTAGATCCCTTAAGTTGAAAAACCCTTTAACAACCCCTACCCCTAACCCAAAACACACTCCCCCCTTAAGTGCAAACCCTTAGGAAATCGCATAGGCACCAAATTGACCTCGTGCTCACATAGACTCGCTCAAAGAAATGCCCGTCTGCCCGCCGATCGCCCGCCGTCTAATCCATTCTCAGACCTCCCGCTCATTGGCAGCTCAAGGGCAATGAGACCCAACCAGCCAGTCTCCCCATTTCCTAGAGTATTCTGCATCACTAATCGGGTTTTTTCGAAAAAGACCCTTCGCGAACGGTCCTCACTGTATCTCTCCTCGTGCTCCTTCCTCTCTCTCGCTCTATATCTCCCCTTCTCGTGCTCCTTTCTCTACTCTATCGCCAGCATGGATCTGCATTGGCCCCGTCGCGTCAGATCGGGATCCCTCCCTCCCTTTTTAGGCCCCTTTAAGGTCTTTCTCCACCTCATCCTCACCCCCGGTCTAGCTCAAAAATTATCCCCAATCAATTCCCACTATTCCTATCCACTCCCAACCCTCTCATTCCAGAGCTTTTCTTTATCTAAGCCCAGAGAACTGCGGGGGCGATAGCGGCTCCCGCGGGGGTTTGTGTATAAAAAATGCGCCACAAAAAATGGCCGATGGGCAGCCGGGGAGCAGGGGCAAAATGCGTAAAAACGTGTAGCGGGCATGTATGGTCAGTAAATTGGGGTTTGGAGGCAAAGGGGAAAATTGAGGAAGCTTTAAAGGTACATGGGAGTGAAAAAAGCAAGAAAATGTGTGGAAAAATTCAGAGAAGGTGAAGAGCATCAAAAAGCTGTAAAAAGAGTTTTGATAAATTCAGTAATTAAATAGAAGCATAAAAGGACATCAAAAATATAGAATAATAGTAGAGAATAGAATAAGAGTGTTCAGAAGGTTGAAAAAGTTAGAGAAAAAATTTCCGCTATCGGAAATTGTCGAGAAAATTAAATGAATTTGTATAGCGAGGAAGAAGAAGCTTTAAAAAGCCTAAAATGGCTTAAAAAAATCCTAGAAAAAATAAATACTGGAAAACTCGTGCTGAAGTGAAGGAGCAGCAGCTAGTTGGGTGACTTAGGCTTTGCTACCCTTCAAAAATTCTTAAAAAATTACAAGTCCAAAAAATTCTCTGTAAGGCTACTGTAGCTCTGTTTCCTCCGCAAAAATATTTAATACAAAAGCATATAGCTTACAACGATATGCACCCGGTCGCTGTCCTCCTCATCGTCATACTCAGCAACGTGGCGGCGCTGGCGGGCCGCCGGGGAGGCCTGTAGCAGCAGGAAAAGCCCGGCCAGAGTTAGCCATGCCAAACGGGACGTCGGGAGGAGCATCACCCCCAAAAACAGAGCCCGACAATGCCCGAAGAATGATGGCCCGGCAAAAGCAGCCCAGAGCAAGCACCACCCCCTGCGACACAGCCACCCAAAGACCCCCGCAGGGCGGGCGCACGGGGGATAGCCCACATACAGCCCCCGCCCCTATTCCACGCCCCCCACACCCCAACCCCAAAACGACTAGAGAACCCTTTTTGGCCACGCCTACCGCTGACCGGCTAGATACATCGGCCCCACCCACAACATTTCTTGTATCTGAAGGATTTTAACAGACAAACTACTGTAGCTGGCTTGAGAAGAGAGGAAAAGAAGAAACCAAAAATTTCATAAGTATTTTAAAACTAAGTGCGTTTCGCTACCCACTACCTTTCTGCTATGTTAACGGATTTAAGGATTTAAACGAAAAACTACCGTAGCGGACGTCAAAAGATATACAAAAACGAAAAACTGACAAAATTTTGAAAATTAAGTAGGACTCGCGACCCACTACGTTCCTTCTCTACTACCGATTTTAACAGGCAAGTGCTACTACTGTAGCGGAACTGAGAAGGGAGGCAAAAAGCTGAAAAATTCTAAACTTTGTCCTTCTTCAAGTCTAAGGGTTGTGTGAATAGTACGTCACGCTACGCTCTACGTTTCTTGTATACTTCGAATTTTAGCAGACAATAATCGGTATGTATTGTAACGTAACTCTTTGAAGTGTAGGGGTAGTAACTCGTACTGACGCTCCACCCGCCTACCCCCACTTCGTTCGTTTCGATACTAACAGATACCAACCGACAAACTATGTACTGTGTAGCAACTCGTACTTATTGCACCAGGGTATCGAATCGCATTACCTAAATTAGCAGTTTTAGGGTGGCATCTATAAAATGTGGTACGTCTCGGGGAGATTTCCGGAAAAGTAATTTTTCGGGTTTCTCAAAGCTGTGCCTGGCCAGAAGACAAGAACATCTAAACTTCAATTTTTTAAACGATTCTAAACATTTTTAAAAATAGTTTTAGCTTCAGAAATTTATTTTATACTAGTCTCATGCACGAAATTCTTGGAATTCGATGACGAAATCGGGGGAAAGATCGAAACCGCGTTGAGACGCAGCTTGGTCTGATTTGTAAGATTGATGCGTCAAATTTTTTTCAATTTTCAGAACTTCAACGGCCCTTTAAAAGACCAATGTTGCAAAATGCTTCAGTTTTAAACGCGTTTAAAAATCCGTTTGTGTATGTGGCATCGTGTGTGTATACGTTGCCATGCAAGCAACCCTTGAAGAAAGTGCTAAAGAGTGGACTTTTCAAGGCGTTTCTTAGCACTTCCGGCTCCGCTCTAGCTTGAAAAGAAAAGCAGAAGCTGTTAGAGCAGCCGAAATAAGCTAGAAAATAATTGATGGTACTTAAAAAACGAGATTTTGACATTTCAAACGATTTTCCAGCAGGTTTCCCGTTTTCGGCGAACTTCCCAGGCATACTGTAGGTACATACGATACATTACGGTCTCTTTTTTAGTTTTGCAATCGATGAAGATGATAAGAAGTGGTTGGGCTGGAAAAGAAAAGGCCACCCAGCAAGACACTATTCCCCTCTGATAGATGACGGACCGTTTCCGCTCCCCCCCATCCTCCTCCTCATCGTCCCATATATCGGCTTGTCAAAAACGGCGGGGCTGGGGCTGAAGCTGGGAATGATTGGAATTGCGGATGTTTGAGAGGCGTCAAGGTTGGGGGTTTGAGTGTAGTAAGATACGGTGGGTGGTAAGGTAGGTATTTTGGACCTTACAGTATCAACCCGAAGGAGTTACAGATTGAGCACGAGCTCACTTCATGATTTTTTCTGGTTTTCGCTTGGCTCGTTTAGATACTTTTAAGGTAGATCTGGTTAGATAATTTAACCTTGCTGATGAAGCTGGCAGGCTTACAGGCTAAGACGAGCTTGACGAAGAAGTTGCGTAAGTGCCTTCCTTTACGGTATTTTTTGTTTTTAGTGAATTTTATTCTATTTTTATTACTTAAAAGAATAAGAATCAAGCCCGAGAGTCCGGAAAGCGACCCCTTCCCAGGCCCCCCTCCGTATCTCTCAGGCCACTTTTTTCGTCGCTTTTTGTCGTACCCACGAGTCGCCCGCCAGCTGGACGGTGGATTTTAGCAAAAAGGGATTGTTATTTTAGTCTTTAGGTAACTTAAATTAGTATTAAGCCTCATAATCAGCAAACAACTTAATTTTTAGTCGCTAAATTCCAGGTCAGATTTGTTGAACCGGTAGCGCGGTCTGGATGGTAGAGTTTATCGTTATAAGTTGTTGTAGAAAAAGTTGTTCTTCGTGATGTTATTAAATGTCGTAATTGATTTATGTAAACATTTTCATTACTAGAAAAATATTTTAAGCAGGATTAGATCATTTCCGCCATTTTTCGAATCGGATAGCCGGCATGTCCGGCAAGATACTCCCAATTTTGAGGTTTCCGAGTTTTTAAAAAACTTTTAAAGGTAAAGTTACAGTAATAAACTAATTACAAAATAGCTAGGCATCAGTATTGTTTAAAGTTAGCTATTGTTCGGCCATCAAAGGCTCCTAAACCTTGTCATTTTTGGACGCTCGCAGATACATTCTCGCAGATTCACCAGATTCTAAAAGCAAAAAATGCATGCTAAGAACTTGCAATAGCTAGGCTAAAGTTTCATCGAAAAATGAGTATCTTTAAACCATCAGAAGCTCGTTAATTTTTAGACCCAGTCCCATGGCACCTATCAAAAAACCAACAAAACCCTCGTGTCCCCAAAGGCATCCGGGAAGCGTTTTTTCGAAATCACAGCTAGCCGTCCTATCCCCCTGCTGAGCCATGCAAAAATAGCGGTGTTTGGCACACGTTATAGTTATGTCAACGAAATTGGGAGAGGCCGATAACTCGAGTGAAACCGTGGGCACTGCCGATTTTCCCACGATGGTTAAGCTGGTCGGGGTGTAAAAAACTGAATCCCCGCACCTCAACGCCAGGGAGGGAGCATGCTTTCCATTTTTAAAATCCTACCGTACTCTCTAGGGAGAGGAGAGCGACTGTTCCAGCTGTGTCAATCTGATCATTCAGAGTTTTCCACCCAGCCCGCTTCAACCCTAATCACACCAAAGAGCTTACCAAACCAAAAAACCCTGCTTCTTTTCCAGCTGCCTGCGTCGTTGTGAAAAGCCATTTTTTCACACAGCGTTCAAAGTTTTTTTGAGGAGCCGCGAGAGGCAGGCAATCTGTGATTTCACCTTGGGGGAACTGAAAAAGAAGAAGAAAAGAAGAGGAAGAGAGGGACACACACACAGCCTCTTTTGACTTTTTCGGCCATTACGTCGCGCTCCGGTCGGCGGATCTGTGTGCCGATTTTGGAAAGAACGGTCGGCGGGGGTGCTGGGGGTTTTCCGTACACTTTTTGTGGTTGTTGTTTTGAGAAAAGATTAGTGAAGCTGTGAAGCGGGTGGAGAGTGTTAATTTGGTATACTTTTGCAGGAATCATTGCTTATTAAAGCGGTAGCGAAAAAATTCAAAAAAATACAGGGCTTAATCGCTAAATTATGGAAATTAAAGGTACGAAATATTGGTAAAGCTGTGAAGAGGGAGGTGAGCTTTGGTTTGATATACTTTTGTAAGGTATCGTTGTATCATGGGTATCGCCTTGGAAATACGTGTCGTAATCGATAAACCATCGACATAGCGTTTTTAGGCGAAACTCTTCGGTATATTTTGAAGACTTTGTAGAGATGTGAAGATGGCAAAAAACGTTAACATAGTGTAGTACAGGTAAGGGATCTGACCTTATTACCGGTATCAAAGAAACCGTTAGAATACCTGTCGTAATCGATAAATCATGGAAATTAAGAGGGTTTTCATCGATTTTAAAGAAAGCTTGGTGCATCTGTGAAGAGCGTTGGACGTTAATCTGGTATAATGTTTGTATGGCATTACCGTGTAATGAGAATCGCTTTGGAAATACATGTCTTAATCGATAAAACATGCAAATTAAGGCGTAGCTGCAAGATTTTTATTCAATGCTTTCCTTATTCATATTTTATAAAAATTATCAAAGTTCCTAAGAGCAATGAGTTGTTAAGGTAATATAATTTTTTGAGTTATCGCCGTTTATTAAAAGGTATAGAATAATATCGTAATAACTATCGTAATCAATACCTATCGTAATCAATAATTTGTGCAAATTATTATGCCTAAAGCCGGTAATACTAATTCAAGTTATTCTTTTTTATCTTAAGCCCCCATTTCCTAGAAAAACCGATCGATTACCGTACTCAAGCTACGATAGACTGCCCTTTACCCCGAACCCCTAGCAATGCTGGACACGGATGCATCGCATTCTCTCTCTCACTCTCTCTTGCTCTCTCTCTCCCTCTCTCTCTCTGCGCTGACCTGACGGTTCTATACGAAAAAACGGGACGCAAAAACCCGAGAAAGAAACATCGCGCCGAGGCCTTGGGGGTCAGGCTTCTAGCCGTCCCCCAATTTGATAAATAAAAGTACTAATCTGGGGGATAACCAGAACATAACTTTTCATATATCCCACCGAGGGATACTACCGAGACACGAGATACCAGGCAAGTGCAAAACCAAAAAAAAGGATCAGGCTATGCAACCCCTATATACTGTAATCGGGTGGATGTTTGTTTGACCGGTTGGCCGGGGAAAGGGATCTTTTTCTGCTCAGTTTTTAGGGCAGTTCTCCGGATTACTTTCCACCGGGGATAAGCTAAAAATGCAGATAATTCAACATGCAGAGTGGGAGTCCTTGGTATAGACAACATTTTGGATTAGGAAGGTGCATGGTGGAAACTGTAGGCGTTCGATAGAGTTGCTCGTAGCTGGTTATTTCTGGCGACGCGGGAAAATCAGCATTTTTCAGCGTTCACCGGGGATAGGAAACTTGATGCGAGTTGACAACCTGGGGTGCGTGATCCGGGAAAAGTTGCGAACGCGGGGAAATTTTGATCTCGTGATTGCTAAGGAGCTGGGGGATATCAGGTTTTTAAAGGGACGAATATAAATTTAATGGATGATCTACAACATATTTTTGATTAAAGATTTGTCACGGTTTTTTGGGCTTTGACGACATGCAATTTCGACCGCGGAACTCAGGAATGTAAAATTCACGCGCGTGCGTGCGCGTTGCGTATCGCGGTTAAAGTTCTAGGGCAGGCACTCCGGCCCGCGACACGCGACGCGCGTGGTACACTGCCTTGGAAGAAGCGTAATCCATTACGCAATGAAATTTCGAGTGAGACTGTGCGTCGCGTATTGCGGAGCTAAAAATCCATAGTTTCGACTTGCAGGTTCCTTTAGAAATGATTATTTTTTATCGGCAAGTCAGGGGCATTTTCTGGCCCGCGACACGCAATGCGTCGAGCGCTCCGAAAGGGTCATGGTCCGGTTGCGTTGCGCGTCGCGGTATCTAAAATTCATAAGCTTTTGTGTTTAGCATCCTTACCTCGCCCTCCTACCTGATCATCTCCAGAACTTATTCTTCTCCCCCACAAATACTTCCGATTCGCCCGAATAGAAAAGGTGTTGATATCCTGTTTCATTGATAGCCAACCCCGGGCCGATACCCACTAATCGGGCGGATGCTAGACGGATATTGAAGGTTGTCTACCCGGTCAAGCCCGTCATTGCCCCCGCCCAACGAGGAGCACGAGCCGGAGCAAGAGCACGGCTAGCAGCCTGATGCTCCATCAAACAAGAGGCCAAAGATTTCCTTGTTGACAATTTGTCTCTATCTTGCGCGAAAAGCAGAGCGGGGGTTACTAGCTCGAAAAAGACTCAAGGCTAGGGGAGGATGAGGATAGGGGAGGGCCACCCTCACAGCCCTCGACGGGTAACCAATATGACCTCGAAAGCGAGAGAGGGAGAGATCTTGAGATCGTCCTCAGCCTCCTCATTCTCCCTCCTCCCTACCCTCTTGCTCCTCTAGGAGCACCACCACCAGACAGACCATGGAACGACCCACCCACATTCCCACACCTTCCCCCATATACCCACGAAAGGGTGGACCAATGGGAAAGAGGGGGGGGGGAAGGGGGAGCAAAAGTTTTTTACGTAGTTTCTGACATACAAAGGCGGGAAACCTTGAAAGAAACGATATGGCTACAAATTTTGCCGCGGCGGGCAACTCTTATATTGAATCTAATCGATTATGCGTTTTAAAGGGGCTCTAGCAGCAGGCCCCTTTTCCGCGAATCGTCGAAACGTCGCGGTCGGGTGCGTCGCGGCAGGGAGAGAAAGAGCGCGCCGAGAGGAGAGACGCAGACAAAACTCTGCGTCTCTACCCGGCCCTCAAAATGTCGTAATCGGTGTGCTGCCAGAGCCGCTTTAGTGACCGGACGGTGCGTCGCGTGTCGCGGCACCCAAGGCACACAAGAACTATCGATTTTCTTAGCTGTAGATTTCGATATGTTTTGCTGTTTTTTGCCGCGTCACGCGATGCATCAAGGTGCCTTTGCAAGATTCCGGCCCTAATTACTTACGCGATCAAATAGGTGGGCGGCGCGTGGCGTGTTGCGGCGTCTAAAGTCGCAGTTGCACAGTCGTCGTTGCGGAATTACGTGGCGTGGTGGCGTGTTTCCCAAAATAGTAAAATCTGGACTGTTAACAGTTCGTGGCCAAGCCTCGCCGGAATTTTTAAGGGACAGAGCCACCTAGAGACCTAGCCTAGTCTTAAGACTATATGCTGTCACTGTCCTTTTAAAAACACTACCGTAGCCCCAAAGCATTTACAATCTCGCTGCACCTTTTCGTCCCAAAAATCAGCACCTACAGGGTGTCCCAATAAAAAAGGTCACGCTGGCATTTTGCTATTTGAAATCCGATCGTAGTGAAATTTTGCACAGAGGTGCGGAAGGGAATTCAAAATGTTCACAGAAACTTTCAGTCCGATCGGTACAGTCGTTTTCGAGTTATAGCAAAAACAAACTTTATTTTACGTTTTTAACCCGGATTCCGCCGGAATTCGGCCCTGGACTGTATGGAGAAAATGAAGCGCCGACCCTGTTTTATCCTAGGAATTTTTTTATTTCGCAAAATTCAGGTCAAAAATAGGCTATTTAAGTATTTTTTAACAACAGCTAACCACGCCGATGTTAAGAAGAATAAGGGATTTAGAGCCGGAAATTTATGTTAATTGATGCAAAGTCCAAAACGATAGCCGAAAAAATGAAGCTAAAGTGTGGGAAAAACAGTATTTTTACAATAACTCGAAAACTACTGTACCGATCGGGCTGAAAGTTTCTGTGAACATTTTAAATTCCCTTCCGCACCTCTGTGCAAAATTTCAAGTCGGTCGGATTTGAAATAGCAAAATGCCAGCGTGACCTTTTTTATTGGGACACCCTGTATATCATCTAGTTTTTTCTAAAACGTGTTGAAAACCCTCTGCCGATTTTCCTCAAAAACCAACAGGTGCTTTCTCCAAAAAACCTCTAGTTTTTTATGCGAAAAAGACCACCCTTTCATACTTAACCCCCCAGATAGCTGTCCTCCAAAAAATCATGCATAGCCAGCCGGTGCTCAAAAATAGCGACTAGCAGCAAGACTTCTTATTAGTGCATTTTTCCGGCAACGGTCGCTGGGGGTGGCCTGAAAACTGTACGGTAGGTAGCCGTTTTTATATTTTGGTGGCCCGGGGGTTCAATTCTCGGGATTTTTCAGCTGTCGTAGAGGGGATCAAAATAATTTTTTGTAGCCCTTCGGGGTCAAGCCTCGTTTAGGGAGCAACTGGTAGACGGGTGAAACATGCATTGGACTTTTAGAGAGGCGCCAAGAACAGTCTACAATTTGCTGTGTTTTAGTGGGATTTAGAGTACGTGCGAGGCAGGATTATATTAGATTATATTTTTTCTGCAAATTTAAAATGATTTTTACCGCCCCGCAACACGCAACGCATAGCTGTGAATTTCATTGCGTAATCGTTATTGCGCTATGTGTTTTTAAGTGTATCGCATGGTGAATACAGCGAAATACAAAGAAATCCATAACCAAAAAACCTATAGCCAGCCTTCCATGTACCTTTAAAGCGCAAAGACACGCTGATATGTGATTTGACAAATTTCTCCGCCTTTTTAGCTCTTTTCCGGATATATTTTCAGTGTATAAAAGCTGCTGGAAATTTTATATGAGTGTTTGGTAACGTAGCACCAGTTTCTAGGCGTCAAAAAAGTATAGCGCGATTAAAAATATTTCTCTCTGTAATTTTAAATTTTTCTATGAATTATTCGGTAAATCCAACCCTGAATTTTTATCTTTTGCCGTTCCTGAACCCGAAATTGCTTTTTGAACGTCCCCCTAATCCGCGGCAACTTTTTCCACCCGCAAAAACCCGCAAATCCGGATGCGGCGAATATTGGAAAACCAGGAACACTTTATGGTTTTTCAATACAAATCTCGTCATGTGTAATCTTTTCTCTCTTTCACTCGCTCTCTGTCTCTCTCGCTCTCACTCTCGCTCTCTCTTCTCCATATCTTTCTCTCCCCCCCTCTCTCTCTCTCTCTCTCTTTCTCTCTCTTCCTTGTTAGTGTTATTATTCGATATCATTGTTCTTAAAGTTCAAATTTAAAAATATAAAACTTTATTATGTACGAAAAAGAGATGAGCAATGTCTATATTGAAACACTGAGAGGTTGTGCGGGGAAGGCACAATTTTGGGCATTTGCTTGGTTGAGGATATTTCGCGCGGGCCAGGATTTTTTGAAAAGGAGCTCGAGCTACAAATGCATACGGCCCCCGGGTCGGTGGGGGATCCATAAACACTCGTAGCCTTCACAGCCCCTTAAATCCGGCCCTTCAAAAAAGGGGGAGCGAGTAGAGAGAGAGAGAGTGGGCAGGGATATCAGCTAGAAAATGGCAGTTTGTTGAAAGTGAAATGACGCGCTGAGTCATCGGAAAAAAACAGAATTAAAAAAATCACACCTAGCGCACCAAGCTGAAAAATATGGGGGTAATATTTGGTAATTGATTTAAATGTGTTTTATCGAATATAAAGGCTTAAATTAAATCAATTACCATGCGAGAGGGGATTTGGTTCATATAAAAACACGAGAAATCCAGGTATTTTTAATTCCTCGCGTCAGTTTAACTGATTTTAATGTCAACGGGGCGGGACATTTTTAGAGGGGCCTATATAAAAAAATTACAGAAAATTACAAAAAAATGTTGGTTGCTATAAAAAGTGGTTAAACTTTCAAAATTCGATGTGAAAATCGAATAGCAACCAGCGCGATCGATAGGGGGAGAAAAGAAGATAATAAAACCAAAAATAAGCACCGAGTATAAATGGGGGGTGAGGGGGTGGGATAAGATTTGAAATTTGCATTTTAAAATCTTCGAATTTGAATTTGAAGGATATTTGATGTTGTTGAAGGTATAGAAACGGGCATTTGGGGGAGTAATCTCTCGCTAGATGGACAAACTAGCTATTTTTTTGAATGGTTGGGGGGAAGGCTCCTCAGCGGCCGCTCGAGTGCTCCTGTAAATAGAGTTTAAAGCTTATTTAAGAAAAATTTAGATTATCTTTGGAAGCTTCAGGGTTTTAAATAATTTCAAGAGATTTTTAGCATCTTTTTCTTTGATTTTTAAGGTGTTTCTAAAGTTTTAAAATTAGTAAAATGACTTTTTCGGCATTCTTGTAATTTTCGAATTTCTAAGTTTATTTAAATGCACTTTCTAGCATTTATTTGTAATTTTTAAAGTGTCTTTAAGGCTTACAATTGGTCAGGTACTGTTTTCGAATCTCTCGGGGCTTTTTAAGGTTATACAACTTACAGTTTCAGCCATATTTGTATATTTCTAAGCTCTTTTTAGGGCTATAAAATTATTTACGTAATTCTTAAGCCTATTTTTCTGATTTTCAAAGTACTTTTTGATCGTTTACGAGTTTTATCCCTGCAAATTTCGCTATTTCTAGCCGAACACAACTTTTTCCCAACGTAAAAACCACTTTTTTCCCACCGCTACGTTGCGCTCCAATTTCCGCCCTTTCCCGCGCCAAACCACGGCTGTAGGTCCGATATTTTCGGGGCTACAAAACCCAATTTCCGCAGCGCACCTATCCGATACGTTCCCGAATTAAAGGGCACAAAAATTATGCTTTACGGGGGCGAGATTTCGAGTTGAGTGGGAACTTTTTGGGGCTCTCAATTCAGGCAAAAAAGCGAGTTCTAGAAAATCTAATTTTCGGGTGTTATGTGAATGTCTTTGGGGGTATATTTTGTTATAAATATAGGCGATTGGATAGAACTAATTATGCGGAAAATTAGGGCGAAGGGTTGCACTTTTAAGAAAGTTCTCGATTAGGCTGAAAAGTAGACCAAAAAGATCAAAAAATGGAGATCAAAGTTTCAAAAACCTGTGTAAAATGTCCAAAAATGTGAAAAATAATTTACCTCCTTGTAGGAGCGGTGGTACTTCTCCTCAACGACTTCTTGTTGTCCCTGGCTGCTGCTTTGAGCTGCGGCTCCCTCTGAAACGCAGAAATAGAATCTTGAGGTCGAGCTTTGTCAGGCAAACTTTAAAGCCTTTTCAAGCTCAAAAAACCTTTTCCCAACATTCTTTCCACCCTCATTTCCCTCCTTCATCCTCCTCCAGCTCCTCTCCTGTCTCCACAGCCTCAACCTCAGCCTCAATCTCAAGCGAGCCTGAGATCTTTGCCCTATTTTTTTGCAAATGGATTGCCCAAGCGGGGGGAAGAAAACGCGAAAAGAGGAGCTGTGCGGATAGCAGGGGAGCAGGAAGGAGAAGGAGAAGAAGAAGTGGAGGAAGGGATTTGAAAAAGCAAATTCTTGGGTTTTTTGGTTTGGAAATTTAACGTCGCTGTGACGCACCGACGTTGGCGTTAGATGAGGAGAAGTGGCGCATTCGGTCGAGTGTTCTCTCCATCGGCTCGTTGACGATGCCGATCAGGTCGTCGGCCCAGCGCCCGGCGTCTTCGTCTGAATATTCGTGGTGGTGGTGCAAAAATAAATACAGAATTATTTTAGGGTTTTTAGGAGTTTGGAGGAGTTCTAGAAGTGGAATTCGGGAGGTTTAAAGCGACGTAGAAGGTAGGGCTATAGACTTAATGGCCACGAAATTTCTGTGGATTTTGCGATACCCGCGAAACGCGACGCGCACGCCGTAACTTTATTGCGTAAAGTATTGCCGTCTTTTCTTCGTGTCCGCGTTGCGTGTGCGCTGCGTATCGCGGATGATTCGAAATATGTAGTCATGTCTTACCGAGTCTTTAAAGGTATAAGGTAACGGCTACGAGTTTTAGCCGCGACACGCAACGCGCCCGCTATGCGCTTAACAGCTCGTAGGCGATTACGCAATGAACTATGATAGCAGCGTTGCGTGTCGCAAACACGTCAAAACCTATATTCATACCTTATCCACCCTGTAGAGGGACCCACAAGGCATATCTACGAGTTTTCGCCGCGACACGCAACGCGCCCGTTCTACACTTAACAGCTCGTAATCAGTTACGCAATTGAACTTCGAAAGCCGCGTTGCGTGTCGCGTCGTTGGATGCGTTTAAATTTTCGTTTCCTTGTTTAAACCCAAAATCCAAACCCTATTTTTTTTCGCCTACCCTTCGAAAAAGATCGACACTATCTACCACATCTTGTCGCCCTGGCGGCTCCACAAATTTACACCCGTTTTTCAGTGTCACGCGAAACACGGGGTGGCCCCCTCTCTCTTTCCCCCAGTTTTGCAGAGCCCTTACAGTTCCCCCCATCCCCACCCTGAGAAAGACCTCTTTGAGCAAGACCTTTGCGAAAGGGGGGACCGCGTCAAAAACTGTGTGGGCCGCCCCCCGGCCCGGAATGAGGTATCTCCGCTAAGGATCGGGTGCTCAAGGACAGGAGCCTTATAAGGAGCAAGAACAGATAGGTAGCCCGAGAAAATAGAAGGAAGAGGAGAGGGATCGAAGCATGCAACAAGGGGGGGTTGAGGATCAACTAAACTCGTGCTCAAATTTTGGTATAAGGGGGTTTAAAGAGATCGGCAGGTATGGGTATCAATTTTTTTTAAAGTTTAAATTTTCTCGCGTTTCCGGCAAAATTCGTGGTGAATCTATCGTAAAAAATCCACGGCATTTTCATTGCGTAATCTATTAAACCCTTTCAAGACGCGCGTACGCGTCGCGGTTCGCTGCCCAAAAATCCATCACGATACCTTGCCAATACCTTTAAACCACCTCATTATACCATCAAACTCAGGCAGTTAAACTATAAAGTTCAGACTACAAACTAAAAACGACAATCCCATACTCGTGCCGGTGTTGATCTGATGGGTAGCTGTCGAAACGACGGTCGGCTGCTGAGCGGCAGTATATCGGACGGTCGTTGTGTTGGATTGAGCTTGATCTTGGGCTTGTTGAGTCTCAGCTTGCGTGGAAGAGGATTGTTGCTGTTGTTGTTGTTGGGTGGATGACCGGAACGTGTCTGAAGGGATTGGGGATGCCACAAACATAGGGGAAGGATGCCAGGGGGGAGCAGCAGCAAAAGCGCATGCGTTGGGATGCGCTGGGAATGGATTTAGATTTATTCAATTTTGTAGTTTTGTAATTCTCATGTCATTCTAGCTATTAATAAAATTTATATAGTCAAGAAAAAAATTATTAATTTTATAGAACACTCAAAAAGTCAAAATAAATATTGATGATCGGTTTTAAGGTCCGAAAATGTTGTTTATTTCTTATAATCCACAAAAAATTACTGAAAATGATGCTTATAAGTGAAAATTATATTTTTGGTAACCATTAGTGCCGTATAAAATTTTTAAATTGAATGATTTAGCTTTATTTTTTATTTTCTAGGGTTTTTCAGTACCTCATAATATTGCTAACTTCTTAAATTCCTAGCAAAAACGATAAAGTTTAATTTTATTTTTGATTTTTATGTTTTTAAAGCCCAAAAAGATAGTTGACTTGATAACCCACTCCCAAAAAGATTTAGAAAAACTAACGCCAATAGGTGAAAATCCCATTACCTCCAATCATTAACCATAAAAACGCGGTATTTCAGATTTCCTAGAACGTTTTTCTTATTTTTACCTCAAATCCATTCCCAACGCACCCAAAAAAAAACCAAAAGACAGGGTTTTTCTCCGGTTATCAGAATGCAGAAGGCATACCGTAGTCGTAATTTGAATATCCGCGAGCCTTCGATCGGACGCTATCATATCCGGCCGCAGAATCAGATGCATATCCGCCGGGCGACCGGCTCAATGTGTCCAATTCTCTCTGCAACGTTGCCAGGGCATCACGACGAGCATGAGGTGTTGATGGCCCGGGCCTGGAGGCGTCTAGCAGCGTCTGAGAGGCATATCTCCTCGGGCTCCCCACATCCGAGCGAGATCGATAGTTGTATCTCTTGGCATAGGTATCGGTACCCTGCCTCTCGGCCGCATTTCTGGTGATGTAAGAGCTTCCCAGGGTCCCGGAGGCATATCTCTGCCTCTCTTGTCTCGTTTCCTCCCTTGTTGTCGATGAGTCTGCAATCCGGGATTATTCAGGCAAACACACGCATGCCAATTAATTTTGTAAATTTTTACGCTAATTATTTTCTGCTACCCTAGCACCCGGAAATCAACTAAAAATAATTCAACTATTAATGCGTGCACTTGCGTTTTGGGTGGTGCTGGCCGGGAAACTGGCGAAAACTAATCTAGGGATTAATGATGGAATTTTCTTGGGAAATTTGCATCCGGTAAGTAGCTGAACAAAATGCGCAGAAAACGAATCCGAAGTCAGCATGCTTTATGGAAATATTGGAAATTTTAAGGCTTATAGATTGCTAGAAATGCTAATTCCATGCAGTTATAATATAAAATGGAAATATCGAAAATAAAGAAAAATAAGTTCTTTGGCATTATCCGGGGGGGGGGGGTTTAGGATACAATTTTTCTAGATAAATTGAGTATATAAATATTCTATATACATAAACAGCGTTTCTAAGTTGTTTTTACGATTCCAAAATGTAAAAACTTTACAGATTTTAATTAAAACAGAAATTTTTCGATTTTTCGACCAAAAATGCCAATTTTCGAGAAAAATTTAAATGAAAAATTGGTTTCTGAATTTTTTGTGTGGCTGTGTTTCCACTTTAAATATAGTTAAACAAGTTCTTCATTTATAGGACCAAGTGGTGCCCCCCCCCCCCCCCGATAACGCCTAAGAACCGAAAAATCTTTTAATAAAAAAGTACCTCTCGCGAGGGCAGAAGCCGAAAGTGATCGCTTGTTCCTGCCGAGGCTACCGTATCGCTCCTCCTCCGACGCGTACTTCAGATAGTCACCGGGCTATAGAGTGAGATTAGAATGGAAAATGTTAGGTGAAATGTACAGTATAATGGCGGCGTAGGGTGGAGGTCCTGGAGCGGCTGCCGATCTCGTCAAGCTCGTGGGCAAGCTGGGCGCCCGTCGAGGAATAACCAACAAAATCGGGTTGTTGGTTGTCTAAAAACATGCATAAAAATTGTTAATTTTTACTATGCTATATTATACCTTAAGTATCATCAAAAAACACTTACAAACATGATAGATCTTGGTAGAGTGGATCTCGTCTCCCTTGGTCTTTTCGAGGGATGTGAGACGTTCGGTGAGCTCGGTGAGGGATTGCTGGAGACGGCGCGAGTCTTCGAACTATAAAAAAAAATTGAGCATGAGGTACCTTGAGGGTAGCTTACGCTCTTTCCGCTCTTGCCGCTCTTGCAGCCCTCGTTGAAGCCGTCGACGAAGCCCTGCTTGAAGTCGTCTTGGCCTGGGTATTGCTCGTCGAGACGGGAGATGAGGGATGGGGTCACGCGGTCGCCAAAGACGCCCGAGCTGCCGTCCTGGAATTGTTAAAATAGGTATATATATATAGACATTCAGGAGAGTTTAAAGGGAGTGTGACAGGAATTTCAAGCAGTCCAAGGGCTCAAATTACATAAAAAAAATCGGCTTAAAGATGCTGGATCACTGCCTGTTTCTTGCTTCTTGCTCGCACTAGCTATCTCATTCAACTCTCTCTCTCTCTCTCTCTCTCTCTCTCTCTCTCTCTCTCTCTCTCTCTCTAGTCTCTCTCACTCACCCTGTATCCTTGCATAAATCCAGCCGAATAACCGCCGGTGCTCTTCTGGGCCAAGTTGTACATCGAAGTGGTCATTCCACCAACTCCAGCATCACTGAAGCAATTTTTCCATTTTGCTATACCGAATCCTCATCCTTACCGTAGCCCCTTGGCGTATCCTTCATGGAAACGATCCCCATTGGCCCCATATTGGCCTCGAAGATTGTGGCTCGATGAATCGGGAAGGCGTTTGCCATCCTTGTAGCCGGTCATGTATCCATCTTCGAAGTCGCCTTTTACTAAAGTAATTTTTATTGTATCCTACTATATATAAAAAAGTAGTGTCTGTGTGTGTGTGTCGATTTGCATGCAACTTCCGTCTGTATGTCCGGAGGATAACTCAATAGGGGATGAATATTAGGGTACGTCTGATACACCATTAGGTGCGTAATGGCTCTGCGATGACTGCACGCATAACAGAATTATCGAAATACGCTATTTTCGATATTAAAAATAAGTTTTTCTAAAATTTTCGAGAACGCTCTTTGGTAGGAAACAATTAGCGTATACCGGAAGTAGACGAAGCCTATAAAAAAGGATGGAAGAAAAATTTTGCATATTTGTCAGCTTGATCGAGGCTGAATTATGCAAAATTTACAGTTTCATTTGTCCAAACGGGGCCAGGGTTGAAAAGTCGCGAAGCGGCTTTTCAACCCTGGTATGGCTTAATTTAAATTTTTTAATTTTTATCTCTTCTTTATGTACATTTATTTTTTGATTTACCTAATTTTTCTTTCTAGTTTAGCCATTGCCAATCAATTTTGAGTTCATATAGATTGCATTTAAATGATATTTTCCTGGATTTTACCAATTTTGCTTATTTCATTTTAATGTTTAGTCAAAGAAATTTTTATTTATTTTTAGTGTAGTGAATTTTTGATTTTATATAATCCACCTTTTCTAGCACCATTCATTTCACCCCCTAAATCACCCCAATTTTTCAAAGTGCTCGCGTCCCAAATTTTGGTGCCAGGTAGAACCTGCCACCCGCCAACCCACAAAACCCCCAAATAATCTTTCAATGCACGTTTTAATCAACGAAAACGTTTCGGGATTATACTAAATTCGAGGGTTATAGAGATTTTGTAGTCTAGGTGTAAGAGCGCGATAAAAAAGGCATTTTCCAGCTATCCTAGGTTTTAAAAACTTTTTCGACGGTTTTTGGTAAATTCTGTAAATTCTGGAAATGGATTTAACATGCGAATTTGATAATATTGACGGTTTTATAAAAATTTTGTATCAAAAAATCTGGAAGTTTAAGGTGCCTACGGGAAAAATCTGCAGAAATAGCAATTTTTGCTCTCTGGGGTTATAAAAATAGCTAAAAATTGGCAATTTTTTAAATATTGGTTTTAATTCTTGGCAATTTTGCAAATTATTTTAATCTGTTATTTTAAGCGTTCTATAAATGACACAAAATTAAGGGTTGTTCAATATTTTCAATCAGCCTGAAATTCGGCCTGACGGCCGAGAAATCGTCTGCACAGAAAACAAACAAACTTTTCTCGCTTATAGGATAGGTAATTTGCGTTGCTGATGTTTCCAAACTATTTTTGGGCAGATTTTTGCTCGAATTTCCTAGAAAACAACCCGCTACGGTACTTCGATCCAGAGCAGCGACCAACCATTTTTCCTAGAGGAAATCCGGTGAAATCGGCCCGTTTCAAAGGGTCAGTTCCATCTTTTTCAAGCCGCTTTCGAAGTAAAACGTTTTCCTTTGACCGGCACCCGGATTAGCTGACCAATTCCCATAAAATCTCGAAGCGGAAAGCTCTAGAACTGGCGCGGCTGGGCAACAAACGTGATTGGACGCGCAGTTTTGGTCTCATTTGTCTCTCCGGGGACAGAATAAAGAAAATTCTTTGGAAGCGATGTTTTTCAGGGCAGGCCAAAATCTTTGGCCGGGCTAATCCGCTGACCAGCCAGTGGCGCAACTTGTTCATAGGGGTATTCTGGAAGTTTTGAGCCCAAAAGGGGAAAGATGCTGGAATTGTTTTGGGGGGATTGAAAACACAAGAAAAATTTGAAAAATTATTCAGATTTTTGCATGCGGAAGATATAAAAAATCCAAAAACAATAAATAGCCAGAAAAAAGTTAAAATATCGAAATCGAGCTAAATTCAAAGCTAAATTAGCACTCTTCAATAAACATCTACGAAAATTATGGAAATTTTGCCTCGCCAAGTCCTTTAAAAGCTGTTTTTCACGTTGCGGTAACTGTTAAAAACGCAGAATTAATTTTAGGGTTTTGTACATTGGAAATCAGAGACGATAACTAAATTTGAATGGTTTATCAGATTTCTAAGAAAATTCTGTAGATTTTGGCTTCCCAATTCCTTTAAAAGTTTTTGAAATTACGGTAATGCTCGAGAAATAGCAGAATTATTTTAGAATATTTATGTCAATAACCAGGACTACGAGATAAACTCAGATTATTTGGTAAAATTCTACAAAGGTTTTATATTTTTTTCCGAAGATTACGGCACCACTCCCCAGCCTATCCCAACGATCACCCGGTTGCCAACAAGTTCCCCCCGGAGATCGGGAATTTCCATACCCAAGGGCCCCCTTCATTCTATCCCCAATGCTCCAAATGCCGTGTTGCTGTATGCGTGTGTGCCGCATAATCAATCACGAAGAATGGTCGTGCTCCTTTCCAATCTTTCCTGCTCCCTCTTCTCCCCATGCTCAAGTAGGCATCCAAGGTTTTCAGGGGAGGGGGCAGGGGGAGGCTGACCCGGACAGCACCCGGCATAGCCAGCCTCAGCCCCATCCACATCCACAGGGTGTGGTGTTTCCGGGCCGCGAAGCGCGCGCCGAATTAGCCCCGATCACGCAATCGATTTGGGGCAAGAAGACGAGGCAGGCATTCCTTTGCACCAAAAAGCATTGAAAGGGTCTACCCACCACTACCCCGCACAAACAGCCTGGGAATCCCGGATCGGGGTGGCATCTTGTTTTGGCTCAAAAAAGCGGAACTGAGCTCGAGTGGTATTGATTAGATTTTAGGCTAAAAACAAAGTCAAAAAGTTAAATCTGGGACGTAAACAGACAGCTCTAAAATCAAAAAAATGAATGTTTGAACTGGCTTTAAAGGGATCTGTCAGGCAATTTAGCGGTTTTTCAAAAATCCATAATTTCTGACTTCCTGGTCCCTTTAAACCATTTTAATAATTTAATATTCATCAAAAATTCGTTATTTGAATAGAATCAAAGTCTAAAAAAACTTTAAATTCCTTCAAAAATGCTGCCCTTACGGCAGTTAATGGGATTGGCAAGGCAAATATTTTTAAAAACCGTATTTTAACGTTATTAAAGGGTCCGGCAAGTCAAAAAATTCAGCGTTTTTGGCAGTTAGCCGACTCGTCACATTTCAATACATTTAAAATCTAGCTTATCAAAACCTCAGAGAAATCATGTTTTCTAAAACTCCCTAAAATCACCGTACCTTGCGACATCTGGCCGTGCACATTGTTCAAACGGTCTTGTAGTTTGTCGATGTTTCGGTCAACCAGGGTATCCTGAAATTAAATATTACCATAATTAAATGCATAATTAACTAAATAAAAGTATATATAAATTTAAAAAAAAATTTACAGCAAGAAGAGGACGGTGCTGTCCATTGGTCGTTGAGCGGAAGTGGTCCTTTCTAGCGCGATAGCGTCTAAAAATTTTTTTATAAAACTTCCGAAGCTTTTCGCGAATTATCATGCATATTCCATTCCATTCCTCAAAACCATTGCCTAGTCTGGAAAAACGAGAGGACCAAAATCAATGTTTGGTGGGAGACGTGTTTAGTGGCCGATAAAAAGAGCTCGGGAGGCGAATGCAAACAAATCTTTTAGGGGCCGGCGAGAGTCTCTAAGACTTTCCTGAGGACTTGGCAATGGCTTTGAGGCAAAAAAATGAGTAGGAAAGTTGGAGGTGATTAATTTGGGCCGGATTTTGACGATATTTTTGAAAGGAGTCGTTTTCCAAGTTCGTGCTCAATCGGATTAGTTTCAGCCCATTAGAAAACTAGATTTTTCAACTCGAAGCGACTCCTTATTACACATATCCATAAAATCAAGCCCAGAAATTAATAGTGGGATACCTCTGGAGACACCAGAGCAGGCAGCAGCACAACAGGATCAAAAGGAGCAGTAGCAGCAGGAGGAGCAACAACCACCACCACGGCCAGCCGGCCGTCAGGTAGGGAGATGCTGAAAAGGGTTAGACATGCATGAGGGTGTCATTCGGGTTTTTAGGGGGTTATAAGGGATTTGGGTATCAACTTTCACTTAACAACACGCGCATTCCCCTACGGACTTCGCGTAGCAGCATAGCCACCAAAGGCAAAGGCCGAAAAGAACGATGAGCACGAGCCAGGGTACGATATAGTACCATGGCAGACGGCGCCACCAATCCATGAAACGTTGATCTTAACAAGAAGCGTTTTTTGGGTATTCTATACCAATTTTCGTAAATTCTATCCGATTACGCGGTAGTAAATAAATTGGCGCGTTCCCCAGGAGACTTAAACCCCTGTTAAGTAGGCTGATAAGAGACTTAAAAGAAATGAGAGCTTTTTCTATACCCAAAAAAACTGAATATTTGATTGAGCTAATTCATATCGCAATTTTAACTGTTGTTTACAAGTTGTTTACTTTTTCTAAAGATTAAAGTTATTTAAATAAAGCTTCAAATATAGATGAAATTGAGACTAGTTTACAAAGATCTAAAAATTCATTTAATCGGATAGTCTTATAGATTTAAATCGAGATACCGGAGGTTAAATTTATAGGAAAAAAAATTAATTAATAACATTTTAAAAATCGATCAAATACCCCTAGAAATCGCCTACAAAACCCACCATCTGGCCAAACACCCATCACGAATAAAATCCAATTAGCAGTTGCTAGATATCAGGCGCTGCGGGGGGGTTGAGCCCGAGCCTGGGCTCAAGATGGCGGGTGGGGTGTGTCTCGCGAGAAGACGGCGCGCAAAAATGCTCTCTTTCTGCAGTCTCAGTCTCTCTCTCCCTCTCCCTCTCCCTCTCTCTCTCTCTCTCTCTCTCTCTCTCTCTCTCGCTTCCCAAATTTCCCCTCTTATCACCAGTCCTTCAACGCAACCCGCTGCCTCCATTCCACAAACATACAAACACAAGCTCACAACCATGTGTGTATGGGAGGCCGAGTTGTTTGCTAGGTAATTTTTGAGCACGAGAAAGAGATAATAGACTTGAAAATTAGAATTTATAAGAATCCGGGCTTCTATGTACCTTTAAAAGTTATTTTTCGGGGATTTTCAACATCAGGAAGCTGTTTTTCACTTCTCAAACTCCTTAAAACCTCTGGTTTTGAGGTTTACGTTATCTTAACAACTACAAACCCCTCCAAATTCCATACTTATTACGTTACTTTCTCCATATATACAACTATCCTCCCAGCTGCAGCCAATTCTTCCAATTTTTAGCGCGCGCCACTGACTAACTGCTCCCCCTTCACACCCCAGCCCCTGAATAGGCGCGAAAATACGGGAGGGGGTCTGGCGTCTCTCTCTCTCTCTCTCGCTCTCTCTCTCACTCTCTATCTCTCTCTCTCTACTACGATTTGTTTCATCCCCCTTGACAATTGGATTGCGATCATTTTTCCATCCTCCTCCTCCTCCCCCCAACTTGGCGGAGACCACACCCAACGCGCCTGTGTGGAGTATCAGCCTGATTTTGCACCCCCAAAAAAAATTATAAAAACTTAATGACCGCTAGGTATCAAAAAACCTAATTAAAAATTCCTTACCACGAAGACGTCCGACGAGGGGAGCACCAGTGATGTTCCACAGAGTGTAGATCTGAAAAACACCTTTTGAATTTGAGGGTGAGCCCCACCTCGTAGTTGTACTTCTTGCCCTTGGTGAGCGGGTAGTTGAGGTACCCTCCAATGACGGTACCATCACCAATGCGGACGGATTTGGGCTCCGGCAGGGTCTCCAGGTTGAACGAGGCTGCGACGTAGTACGGGATCTTGCGCTTGTGGGCGGTGACCTGATTTTGAGGCATGAAATTTAAGGTAATTCTCATACCTTGTCGGTCAGCTCGGTCCAGTTGGTGTCACCGGGAGGGTCACGCTCATCGACAATCACGAAGTAACGACTGGAAATATTAAGTTAAAGAAAAAAACGTAAAAATTACGTGATGTTGGTGTCGGTTGGTGATGGGGCAATTTCCATAAAGTCGAAGGTATCTGGGGCACCGATGTTGTCAACGTAGTATGGTGGTGGGACGATGCAGCAGCTACTGTAATGGAATCTTATTCGGTACTCGACTCTTAGCGGGGGGTTACTGGATATTTTAATTTTAAGCCAAATGGTTGTTTTTTCGCCTTTACCTGTCAACGATCCATAAAACATTTTTAAAGTGTTTTTAGTAGTTTTAATAACTAGAAAGCTTTGCAAATTTTTTAAGGACTTTAAAAATTAGATATTTTAAGCTTATCTGGGCCATTTTACATCCATTTTTAATCGAAAAGTCAACATTTACAAAAATTCCGGCATTTTGTGTGAATTTTGATACCTAAAAACCGTATAAAATACCATGCAATGGTTTATATTGCTTTGGATTAGTAAGCTAGAAAGCTATAGACATTTTTTTAAGATTTAAGACATAAGATTTTTTAAGATTTTTTTTAAGCTTATCCTGGTCATATTTCATCCATTTTTGATCAAAACCAAAAATTTTGAGTTCATTTTGTAAGTTTAAATGAATTCCTATACCCTAAAAACCATATAAAATACCATAAAATAAAATATATTTTGGTATTGGACTTAATATACAATACTTACGCCTTGATATGAGGTGGCTCGCTAACAACCAATCGCCCAGCCGACTTCCAATGGTTCCATTGTCCCTCTACCATAGCACGGACTTGGAAGACATATTCGTCAGGCTTATGCGGCAGGTTGAACACCAAATAGCACAACCTTCCGCAACCATCCTTAGGACAGAGCAGCTCCTTGGCCTCCCGTTCAGCCTCTTCTTGCCAGACACCGTCGTGCTCCTTGAGGCGAAGGTATCTGACTTGGTAGTGCGAGGCCATGTTGTCGACGATCGGCTCCCAGCTCATTGAGACGGCAAAGTCGGTCTTGTCGCACTGCTTGAGGTTCTTGACGAGGAACCAGCCGGGTGGTAGGGTGGACCAGGCTCCCCATGCTCCTTCGGCATGATCTTTAGGCTGAAGGGTACAGTTGTAGGTGGTGGACGGGTTCAGGTTTTTGACGGTGTACTGGGTGGCGGTTGATTCGACTTGGAACGACTTGGTCTCGTGCCGACGGACGTTGTGGTACACGGAAGCGATGGTGAAGCAGGAGAGCTGAAAAAGGTGTTGTAAAACCCTACATGTCATGATTTAAATCTGCAATTATAACACTTAATAGGTTTTTAGATACTTTATCGAGAGGCGTAGAATCATTTTAGCAAAAATATCAAAAAATGTCGAAAACTAGCTTTAAATGTGGTTTGGTAATAGCCTTAAACTTTTATTTTTGCTAGCTATTCTATATTAGAGTAATTTGAGGTGGAACTAACACTCTACATAATTTTTAATGCTGCATCGAACGGTGCAAATGAAATTTGATAAAAATATCGAAAACGTCGAAAAATGTCGATTTTGGGCTAAAATAAAATTGGTCTTAAAAAGTACTTTTAATTTAATGAATCACTATATTTACCCTTATTATATCGAGCTATATTTCCGTACCGTGTATCCACGATGGTTCGTTCCCCAAACCGGATCCCATTCCAGCGTCAGCGTCGTTGGTGTTCTATTCTGGAGGCGCAGAATGTGACGCTGGCCAGGTGCCAATGTCGAGTACGTTCCCCAAAGGATCTAAAAAATTCAATAATTACCTAAATACCCTAATTTTGAATACCTGTCCATATCCGCTGCTCGTAGCGGCCTGCACGGTGATGTTGTAAATAGTCTCCGGCGTCAATCCCTCGAATTTGATCGAGTTTCCTGGGACCAAAACGGTGTAATTCTTTGGCGTGCCAGCGACCCCGGTGCGTTCATCAACACGGGCGATGGTGACCCTGTAGTGGGTGATGAGGTCCTTCTTCTCTGGGTCCCAGATCTCTGGCGGTACCCAGTCGACGTGAAGCATGGTATCGCTCTTCTCAATCAAGTGCAAGTCGGTTGGAGCTGGCAACCAGGTGAGGAGACCATCGCCAAAGTCCGTCGTCGAGAAGACTCCGGAGATGAACCACAGCTTCCGGTCGGAATCGCGGCCCTGCACGGTGAGATTGTACAGGGTGACCTTGTCGAGGCTGCGGAAGTGGTAGTCAGTTTGGCGGCCATTGACGGTGTATTTGGTCGGGTTTTCATCGAGTTCGGAGGCGACGGAGATGTAGACGTCGTATTCCTGGATCTTCTCCCCGATGAAGCCGGGCGGGGACCATTGGACCTTGAGGTTGTCATGGCCGGCGGAGAGGAGTTTGATGGAGCCTCCGAGGGTTTCATTTCCATCCTTGCGGGTGGTTGAGAAGTAGTCAGGTGACCATTCGCCCCAGTTTCCGGAAGCGGATTGGCCTTGGACAGCGATCCTGAAAAAGGTAATGTTATTGTATTAATATCCAAGTATTACTTAAATTCCTCGAATTTTTCCGTATTTTTGCCGAATTTAAAACCCTTATCAATATTTCAGCGCACTAATGGGAGCCTTAGCTGCTCGCGGAGTGACAACGCGTGACCTCAGGCTATGTTTTACGCGGGAAGGAAACTATGGAAGCTCGTGCTCAATCCGCTTCTTTACTCGCCCTCAAGCTCCCCTAAAACGCTTACTTGTAGGTAGTGTAGGAGTGAAGTCCCTTGAGGGTAGCGCACAAGCTGTCAGATGTGATGAGCGTGCTCTTGTAGGGAGAGCACGACAGCTCGTCTCCGCTGACCTCAACCTCGGTCGGGTTGCTGTCGTCGGCACGCGGGCTGAAAATTGGATTTTAATGGATTTTTTCACCTGAAATTCCATACCTGTACTTGATACGGTACACATTAACAATAGCCTTCTCCGGGTACGGCGGCAACCAAGTCAGATGAATTTGAGAAGTTGTCGTCTGGATCGCAGACAACTCGCGAGGTGGCCCAAGCTCCGATCCAGTTGTACGGATCTCCAAAGGCTCAGACCAAGGTCCAGGGCCCTTTGACGTGTAAGCGCGAACCTTCATACGATACAAACTTCCCGGCATCAACTGATCAATGACAGCTGTAGGACGAGGAGTGATACTTTCACGATCTCCCTCATTCCACTCATCCAATCCAGAGAGAATATATTCATATTGGGTAACGTTTCCGTTTTGGTGGATGCATTCTGGGGCCTCCCACTTGAAGCCGAGCTCAGTATCCTTGCGCACGGTGTTTTGCAGATTTTGTGGAGCGCCAGTCGGAACATCGGCCTCGGTCTTGAAGGTACGAACGGTCTTGGGTGGGACGATGGAGGATGCAAGGCTTGGAGGACGACGAGGAGTGACGATGACTTCATACACACTTCCGGGCTGGAGGTCCGAGAGGAGCAGTTGCTTCTCCTGGACGTTGAGGCGAGTGATGGGCTCGTGGTTTCCGGTGGCACTCTCGGTGCAGCCGCCAAGCTGCTTGAGCTTGTAGGTGATGTCGACACCGTAGTTCCAGCCTTGGTCTTTATCCGATAGATCCCAGTCGAGTTGGGCGGTGGTTGGGGTCTTGGGAGTGACGGTGACAAAGATTTCTCCGGGGAGTGATTGGATGGTGATGGAGACCTTGTCGGACCATTTTGAGGTCTGGGGTTTGTCCTCCTTGGTGCGGGTTTGCATCTTGATGTCCCACTTGGTTCCAGGCATTGTCGGGAGGATGAGCTCGGATGGGGCATCGGTGTCGATGACGATTTGTCCCTAAAATAGATGTTTAGTATTTTCTAGGCAAATAAGACAAAGCAAAAAATCCCAAAAATGCAAAAAGTTACGGTAAAATATGCAAAATTGTCATAATTATTGTTTTAATTTTCCTTAAGTGCTCAAATAAAGTTTTTAATTATAAAACCGTAGCGGTTTGTCCCTAACAAATTTTAAGTATTTTCTACTTAAATCCGAAGCAAAAAAGACCCAAGAATGCAAAAGGTCAGGGTAAAACGTGTAAAATTACCATCATAGATTATCTAATTTTTCATAGATGCTAAGAGAGTTTTTAATTAGGAAACAATAGAGAATTAAAATTAATTTTAGTATTTCCTACTCAATTTTCCACAATCCCAAGCAAAAAATCCGAAAAAATGCAAAAAGCGCAGTAAAATAATCACCAAGATCATTATCTGAATTTTCTCTAGGTTCTAGAATAAATTATCTAATTTTAGAAAAACCAACCTTTCCGGTATTGTTGACGTAATCGATAACAAACTCGACATCACTGCAGAGCCAGCTATCCTCACCAGGCGCATCCCAAGTAATCTTCAACGTCTGGAAGTCAACAGCATGGAGCTTCACATTGCTTGGTGGCTCCTCCGGCTTTCCGCAGCTAGTCATAGCCTTGGTTTCAGGCCCCGGCGCACCGCGCTTATCGTTCTTTCCAACAACCTTCAACCGGAAGTAGTAGGTGGTCGATGGCGTCAAATCGCGCACGGTGATCTTGTATTCATTCTGGGTCTTGCGATGACGAGTGACACCGTTGTATTCGGTCCAATCTTGGTCATCTTCAGACTTAAATTCAAGCGCATAGCCGACGACGTGGGCGGATTGTTCAGCGGATAGTCCCTCCCATTTGAGGGAGATCGACACGGGCTTGGTTTCGGTGACCTCAAGCTCGCGCTCGAGGACCGGGATATTTTGCTCGTGTGTCTTGGCAGTGATGGAAGACGACCAGTCGGACCAGCCACCTCCTTCAGTATGAGCAGCAACTTGGATGTCGTACTCCTGCTCTGGCTCGAGGTCGGACAGACGGTAGCAGAGTCTGTCTCTCTTGTTGGCGCTGGAGCAAGTGAGGCGGTCGGTGGGGATTCGGATCTAAGACAAAATGAGCATGAGCTTGCTGAGTTTGGTTACCTCCTTGTAGTTGCTCTCGCCATGAGGAGTGTATCGGACTTTGTATTGATCGAGGAATCCGTGAGGAGGTGTTGGCGGGAGGAAGGATATTTCGATGGCATGTGGGAATGTGCCTTCTTCTTGGAGATCTCCAGGTGGTGGAGGAGCAGCAGATTGAGTGGTGAAAGACACCCATTCGCTAAAAATACGGTAATATGAATTTAAGGTAAGTTACATGCCTGTAAGGTCCAGCTCCTTGGGAATTCAGGGCGCGGACACGGAATCGGTATTCCGTGTACGGGGTCAGCTTGTCGAAGGTGACACGCTCGGAACGGCTGCTGCCTAAAAATCATGAATTAAATAAGTTCAAAATAGTAATTAGAATCATGCAGACTTTTTAAAGATCCGATTTAATAGGGTTTTTTGAGATTTTTGAGAATTTAGAGGTTATTCAGGGGTTTTTTCGGGGTCCGGCTTTACCAGTTGCGTTTTCGGCCAAATCATAATCCTCTTCTTGGACGACTTCGGTGGCAATACCTGTTTTTAGAGCGTAATTATTGTATTTTGTAATGTATTTTGTAGCACAAAATAAAACCGTTTTGCGCTTTAATGATATAACAATGAATTTTCACTTACCAGTGTTGTTGTCAGCCCATTCATCGACAGCCTCGAGCTCATACTCGTAGTCGGTGATCTTGCCGTGGCGTTTCTCGCATTCCGGTTGTTGCCACATGGCGTCAGCACTATAAAAATGGGTAATTTACATCTGTAAACTGATGTATTTTCTAATTAATGATTAAAAAATTACAATTTTTAACTACCGTTTTATTACGGTTTTACAAGTTTAATAAGTGGACGATAGCCCAAAACACCTACCGTGTAGCCGTCACAGAACCAATTCTGACATTCAGCGGCTCTCCAGATGGCTCGGCTTCTTCGGTCGTGAAAGTGACGGTCTGGGATGTTGGTCCAGCCAACGAAGTGTGGGCGATGACTTGCACCTCGTAGGTGGAGTCCGGAAGTAGACCATCGATGGTCTGTAAACTCTTGCTCAAAAGCTCAAGCTCCTCTCACCTGCTCCTCGCTCCTAACGTGCTTCTCGATGGGGTTGCTAGATCTGGGGCCACACTGGCCGATCGATTTCAGCCTGTAGATCAGGGTATATCCGGTGATGACACCATTTGGTTGCTGTGGTGGCTTCCAGGTTACGGTAGCCGTGGTGGGACCTAGAAATCAGGGATTTTAAAGGGTATGTGAAGACTAAAGGGACATGGACAGACAGCAGGGTTTTTGGGTTTTCTTACGTTCCGATTTTTCAATGGGCCCTTTTTGAAGGGGTCGGATTAGGGGTTGGATTAGTATAGGGTCTTCTTAAAAATTGTTAGTATGAATTTTTGTCGCGTTAAGATACCATCAGGCGTAGCTGTCAAATCGGTGATGGCGCCTGGGGCGCCTTCAGCAGTAGTGACCTCAAGGTCCTGGAAATTAAGGTATGAAGTACCCACTTAAGATATGATTTTATACCTTGCTCCACTCCGATTCCCCAGCATCATTGATCGTCTTGATGCTGACGGTCCAGTGGGTGTTGGGCTGGGAGTCGAAAATCTTGTCGATGTGGGAGAATGGCACTTCGAGCTCTTGGCGCCCGTTGGTGCCGTTGATGTACTGGATGCGGTAGCGGATCGAGGAGCATTGCCAGGATCCCTTGAGCGGGGCTTGCCACGAGAAGCGCACCTGAAAAATATAGATAATTAGCTTTTTTGATACTAAATAAAATATCAATAATATAATTAAACTAAATATGTAGAATTTTTACTTGTTTGTTAGATGGCGAGGCAATGGCAACATTGGCTGGTGGGGAAGATGGTGCAGCACATCCGGTACGGCCTTGGCCTTCAGGAGAAGCATCAGATACACGCTGTTTCTTGTCGACAACCTAGATACATTATTTTTATTGGAAGCCAGAGATATCATACCTTGATACGAACAAAATACAACGTATCCGGGTCCAATCCGGTGACCTTCTTGAGATACGTCCTCTTGACGTTGTCGTGGTCGGTCTGTCCACCAATCTCGGTCCACGCCGGGTTTTCAGCGTTTCTGATCTCGATGATGTAGGCCTTGACGCGGTCCTTGGTATCTTGAACTCCATTCCATTGGACATCAAGGGCATTGGCTCCATCAGGAGTGACAATTGGAGCTCCGATGACGGCCGGGATGTTGAAGGGATCGGTGGCGTAAGTGGTGAAGATTTCGGATCCGAAGCCACGCTTGGTGCCGGCAGCTGAAAATAGGGTACAATCTTAGCTTAAAAAGCTAGAATTACCAATGGAGATGTTGTAGTTGGTCTCCGGGTTCAAGTTGTCGAACAGGTACGTCAGCGTCGGGTGGTCGACCATGAAAGTGCGCTTCTTGTCGTTGGCGTCATCAAGGGAAACGATCGAGACGCGGTATTGCGTGATGTGTCCTACAAGGAAAATTATTTTTAGGGTTATATAGCATAAAACTAAGGCAACTCCCAGGGACAATAACTTAGAATTCTTAAAACATAAAATTTCGGGGTATGGGTAAGGATAGTCAAAGAGGTGTGTACGGAAACACTCGGCTGTACGCGGCTGGTGGGGGCACCTTTTCGATGGGTTCTATCCCTGCCTAAACATCCTAAATAAGAATCGGATTTAGAAAATGGATGGGGAATTTTTAACTGGATTTTTAAGATTTTACAGAAAAATTTGGAGAATCTTTCGAGCTATGAACTTACCCTTGGGGTCAACCGGTGGGATCCAGCGGATGTGAAGCGAGTGATCGGTCTTCTCGATGAGATGGATCGCACGAGGAGCATCAGGGAGGACTTGGAGTGTGTTGGCAATGACAACACTGCTCCATGGTCCGTAGTTCCCTCCCTCGATGTGGCAAGAGACTTGGACTCGGTATTGCTGTCCGGGCTCCTTGTCTAAAAAGCATCTGTTATAAAATACCAATCTACAAAAAGCTATTAAAACAATGGCACTTAAAACATACCAGTGACGTTGAAGCAGAATCGAGGGCTCTCTGCCGGACACTTCAGCAGCGGGCTCTTGATCGGCTGCTCCACAGTCTCCCATCCGTCAGTTCCAAGTAGCTGATGACGGATCTTGTAGGCGTCATGCGGGCCATATGGTGGGTACGGCGGCAACCACGAAACCATGAAGAAGTCGGTACCCTCTTGGGCAACAACCAAATCCTGGGGTGGCAGCGGAGCATCGGCCTTTGCGGTCATGACGTCAAGGTTCTCGGTGTTAGGACTGCCTCCAATCGAGTTGTAAGCGCGAACTCGCATGACGTATTTGGTGAATGGTGTCAGGCCATCGATCGTGATCTTGGTATCGGAGGAGTTGGCAATCTGGCGCTCGAGCTTGGCCCAATCGTCTTGGCCGATGATCTCGTATTCGTAGTTGGTGATGTGGCCGTGACGCTGCGAGCAATCAACTGGCTCCCATTGGAAGGACAGCGAGCGCTCGAGGGCGTAGGTAAGCTCGAGGTTGAGTGGAGGAGCAGATGGGGATTGTTGCTCGGTCGACACCTCCTTGGTCTCCTCAGGTCCGAGTTCCGTGGTTCTGGCACGGACCTTGACTTCGTACAAAGAGTACGGTAGCAGGCCAGTGAGGGTGTAGTCCAGGTCCTTGTGGTTGTAGATGGTGACGTAGTCTCGGGAGACATCGCGGGGCTCTTCTTCAGGACAAGCCAAACGATGCTTGAGGCGGTAGGAAATGTCGTAGCCGACGATAGTACCACGCTGGACAAGTGGTGGCAGCCATTGGACATGGACTTCATTGGGAGAAAGAGCATTGAGGCGCAAGTCCCGAACAGCTCCAGGGGCACCTTGACGGGTGGTGATCGATTGTTCTGGAGACCATCCTGAGGCTCCGACCTGGTTGGTGGCACGGAGCTTGACAACCCAGCGCTGGTTTGGCTCGGCAGGGAATTTGTAGTCGGTCTGGTCACCGGGGACAACAACAGTCTTAGGCGGGCCGCCTCCGACGCTGTAGCTGATCTCGATGTTGAGATGGTCGCACTGCCACTGATCGCGGGCCGGTCGAGACCAGCTGACACGAACTTCATTGGTGGATGGGGCGTCAAGACGAACACCCTGGGGTGGCTGTGATGGTGGCTGGCACTTGGTCCTTCCACGAACTTCGGGCGATGGGGCAGATTGTTCATTTTGGGCCGAAACAACGCGGACACGTAGGTCAACAACGCTGTTGGTTGGCAGGCCATCGACGGTGGCAGTGTAGGTGGTCTGTGATGGGTTTCCAGGAACACGGCGAGGGTATTGTTGCCAAGCTCCATTCTCCAGACGGTATTCAACTATGTATCCAGAAGCCTCGCGGGAGTTCGAGTTCCATTCGATGGTAATGGAAGTGGCTTCTTCGGCGATAATCCTAGGAGCAACAGACAGAGCCTGAAGCTGAGCAGCATCGGTGCTCATCGTGGCCGAAGTTCCGACGCAGCATTCCTTTTGGGTGCAGGCCTGGACGCTGACATTGTAGGCGGTTCTGGGGCGGAGGGTGTCGATGCGGTAGTTGAACGTCCTGGAGTCCACGGTGAAAGTCATCGGGCGGTCCGAGCGGTCGAGGGGCTCAACATAAAGGCGGAATCCGGTGACACGAGGGATATCTTCCTGTGCGACTTCCCAACGGATGGAGAGGGAACGGTCAGTGCTGCCGGTCTTGGTGACAGACTGCACCTTTACAGGACCATCGGAGATGCGAGCACGAGCCGAGTCAGTGTAGGCGGAGCACTTCCTCTGTTGGCAGGCCTGGACCTTGAAGTCGTAGGTCTGCTCCTTCTCCAGGTTGTCGATGCGACCGCATTGGTATTGCGATCCTTGTGGAGTCGGTGGCAGATTCTGCCGACGGAGGAGGTTGGGGTCACAAGGAGAGTAGGCGGGAAATTCGGCCTCCTTTGGTGGTGCCTGCGGAGGAGTTCTTGGCTTGTACTGGCACTTGTAACGATCGACACGGTTCTCGCGAGCATCCTGTGGTGATTGCCAGAGGATGTGCGCATTGTCGGCTCCAGCATCGATGACGGAGATATGAGGCGGGGCTTGGACAATGGTTTGGCCAGTGGTTTGGAGGGCAACTTCCGTTGACCATGGGCCAGCACCGCGAGCGGTGTAGGCGCGGACTTTGGCGTTGTAGCGAGTGTTCGGCTGCAGGTTGGTGATCTGTGCGCGAGTTCCGCGGACATTGTTGGTGGTCTTCTGGACGTGAGTCCGGCGGTCGGCGGGGCTGACCTCGTACTCGTACTCGGTGATCTCGCCGTTGGTCTGGAGGCAGGCGGGGGCTTGCCACGAGATTTGGGCCGAGTCTTGTTGGGCAGAATCGACACGCAGGTAGTTGGGAGCGGAGGTGGGAGTGGACTGCTCGGTGGCGACTTCTTGGGAGACACGTTCTCCAGCGATGGTAGTACGGGCAGCGACTCCGATACGGTATCTAAGGCAATTTATATGAATTAGGGATTGTTTCTTACTTGGAGTGAGGGTGGAGGTTGCGGAGTACGAAGTAGGGTTGGGTAGTTTGCTCGGTTCTTGGAGCCTCACGGACCTGAAAACAAAAACTTAAGGAACTAGCAAAATTTTCTACCTCCTCGCACATTCCACGATTTGTCAGTTGGTAGGTGATCTCGTAGGACGTGATCTGGCCGTTCGGGTTGACAGGTGGTCGCCAGCTGACCTGTAAGAAAAAAGTTTAGCTTGAGCTCTAAAAAGTAACTACCTGGACAGAGTCAGGTCCCAGTGGTTGAATCCTCAAATCCGAGACAGGTCCCGGAGCAGCAGCTTGAGTCTGGGCAGCTTCAGCGCGCGACCAATCGGTCTCACCACCAGGGTTGGCCGCCTGTATTTCGAAGCGCCATTGCGTGTACGGGTCAGACTCGAAGAGCACGGAGTCCTCTCCTTGGGTCAGATTCTTGAAGCCCTGGTTGCGAGCCGTGGAGTACTTGACGATGTACCAGACACGGTCGCAGTTCCATTCGTGTTCAGGGAGTGGCACCCAAGTCAGCTTGATCTGGGTGGGTCCAACAGGTTGGACCTGGATTCCGGTGGGAGGACGAGTGGGCTTCCTGCATGATTGGGAGCTCTGAACAGAGACGGCAGCAGATGTGAAGGTGGTTTCACCACGAGGTCCCTTGGCGACAACGCGGCATTGGTAGTTGTTGCCCTTCGGAAGACCGCTAAGGTCAACCTGGTAGCCGCGCTGACTTCCAGAGAATGGGATCTGGTTTCCATGGTGGCGCCACTGCTCATCCCGATCGGACTTCCATTCAACGACATAGCTGTGGACGGTGGTCGAATCGACACCTTCCTTGCTCTGCCACGAGAGGATTGGGGCTCCTTGTCGGTATTGCACATTCGGTCCAACAATGAGTTCTCCGCCAGCAGGGGTGCGGACAGAGGAAGCTGGCGTCCAGGCGGAGTGGCCGGCCGAGTTCTTGGCGCGGATCTTGACGGACCACTTCTCGTTGGGGCGGGACTGGAAGACGTGGGTGGTCTGTCCTCCAGGGACCAGGACTGGGGCTTGGCCGAAGGGTTCCTCGGCTTGGATCTCGAACTGGAGGTCGGCACATCCCCAGGTGCTCTGCGGTGGGTGGGCCCAGGAGACACGGACGTGGCTGGCATCTGGGGCAGAGACGGTGAGGTGGGATGGGGCGTGGGTTGGGGGACGGCATTCGGAGGTGGCGGAAGCTTCCGGGGATGTGTACATTACATAGGAGTTGCGGTCGAGCACCTAAATTAAAGATATATTAGTTATATATTCTTTAATTATGCTTATTGTTAATTCCTAGTGTGCAACCGATTTGATTACCTGGATGTGGATGTAGTAGGTGTGTCCTTGTTGAAGTCCCGTGAGAACTTGTTGATATTCAGCGCCATCGCCGGTGTAGGGGACGATTTGGCTGGAATTTGGTAATAACTTTTCTATACTAAAGTACCAACCCATAGGGATTCCATCCCGACTGATCGGTCCTGAACTGAACGCGATATCCGAAAATTCCGCGTCCCTCTCCCTCGCTCCTCCATCCGACATGCAGATCATTTCCACGAGTGGTAACTCGAGGAGTAGAGACCAGAGCTAAAAATTTTGAGTTATTTTTGAAGGGTAGATCAATTTTGCGCATGCGAGAGCTTTTCGTTAGCCTCGAACTTGACACACCACACAGAAACGGTTGGGTTAGAAGAACGGAAAACAGGGCATAGACACGACGGAAACGAAGAAGTATGGCTGCGGCGTACAGGCTAGTTTTGTTAATGGGTTGGCTATAGGGCGTATCTATAATTAGATACTTTTCAAAATCGGGGTAGGGCAACAGAAAAAAAAACAGAATGTTTTTTAGGGTAGGGGTAGGGGCAGAGGCAACGGCATTCCAGGCGTATTTGCATAGCCTCTGGGCTCCACCTTGGCCTCCAGCCCGATCGGCATGTTGGGATTCGAAGCCGGTGCACCAGAAGTCTCGGCTTGGGTCACAGATGCTACGCTTCAGCCGGTGGCTGTGCTCCGATGCTAAATGTTGTACATCTAGGGTCCCGGGGGAAATTTTTGGGCCGGTATACAAGTACCAAATATACCAAAAAATATATACCCAAATAGGTATCGATTTTCTAAGAGTGTGTAGACATCGAAACAAATTGACCGGGACGACACATGGGTTTTTAAAGGGATTGGATAGCTAAAAATCTAAGGTGGTTTTTCGGTTTTTCGACTTCACAATCCCTTTAAAGTGAGGTTTCTAGACTTACGAGATACTGTACGATTACTTGGGTGTACGGTACGGGTTTTGGATTTGAGAAACTTACATTGACGAGCGTTGGAAAGTTGAACGGGACGAGAAGCGGAGCCACTTCCGGCTTGGTTTGAAGCACGGATCTAAGAGATGATTTGTAGCTCGTGGTTATAGCCTGAAGCCTCTACCTCAAGGTGGATGGACGAAGGAGAAGCGTGGATATCATAGTGGCGCTCAGAGACCGGGACTTGGTAGTTGACGGCCTGCCCATCGACGGTTCCGGTGATGTAGAAGACGCCTCCACAGCTCGACTCCTCTTGGGGAGCATTCCAGGAGATGCGCACCAGGTTGTCGGAGACGCGGTCAAGGCGCACATTCTCGGGAGCAAGAGGTGCTAAAACGGCTTTAAAGGGAGAGTGACACCATACCTTGGCACTGGACTTGGAAGGAAGTAGACGGCGAGGTGCCGACGGTCTTTCCATTGTTGTCAAGGGCTCGGACTCGAACGTAGTGCAGGGAGGAGGAAAGGGCTCCGAGTTGTTGACTAAATTTAAGAAAATAAAAATCATATAAAAATCCATACCGGAAATGCTTCTGGGAGGGGTCGTTGGGAACTGCGGCTCCGGCGGGCTTCCAGTTGTCGCTGTGGCCTCGGATTTCCGGCTAAGAAGTTATGTAAACCGATAGCATTAAAATTTCCTATGTTTATATCGATTAAGGCATATATAAAATGAAATTACCTGGTAGGAAGCGACCTTGGCCGTATCGCCATCAACCGTCCAGTAAACCGTACTCCTCTGGCCCTGGGTCTCAATTCTTGGCTGCTCGATCTGGATCCCCTCCTTCGAGGCGTGCTTGGAGAGCACTAAAAAATATATTAAATAAAATTAAAGCTTTTTAAAACATCTTAAATACTTCAGATTAATATAATGTTGGTTAATACACGCCAAAACTGTTAGCAAAACCTGGTAGTAGCACCAATTGAGCCGTCGATTTGATCTCGAATCGTTGGACGACGGAGAATCCCTTTTGGAGGATGGCCTCCAGGGCCACAGTTATCGTGGGCCCAGGGCTGGCCATTGGCCCTCCGGTCCTGGGAAGCGGAAGTACGAAAGAATCCGCTTCTCGTCCCAACGAGACGATTCTAACTCGTCCGTGCCCATCAAAAATACTCATCTAAAATGTTAAGTTCAGGGCTTAGGGCCCAAAAACCTGATAAGAATCGATAGGTTGGGTGAAGTGGGGTTTCCAGTGGAGTTCAACATTGTGCTCATCAACCGGTTGGGCAACGATTAGAAACGGTTCTTCTTCGGGTGAGTCTGTTAGATGGAGTTTTTTTGATTAAAATGAGGGTCTACCAAGATCGACAAGTTGAAATGTTATGGAAGCCCCTCGCGGGACTCCGACACCATTTGTTAGATTGTAAGTTACCTAAAGAAATGGAAAAATTAAGGGTTAAGTATTACTGTGGCCTGATAGTTGATTCTATATATAAATCGATCAAGGCGATGGCAATAATCCTCAGGGTCGGCGACGCCTCTTGGGCACCGAAAGGTATCGGGCTTTTCGAGGATTCGAGTCCATTTCGTAGACGATTCCTCTTTATAGGCTAGTCTATAGTGATATTAGGTCTATAGGGGTTGTGCGAAATACTTGAATGCATGGATGAGACCCTGGTGCATTGGTAGTGGTGTCCA
Source organism: Mesorhabditis spiculigera (assembly GCA_958295435.1). Classification (NCBI taxonomy): domain Eukaryota; kingdom Metazoa; phylum Nematoda; class Chromadorea; order Rhabditida; family Rhabditidae; genus Mesorhabditis; species Mesorhabditis spiculigera. The sequence continues at coordinate 1,003,028 of CATQJA010002655.1, forward strand.
GACGAGGAAATTATTTGGAGGGGCCAGGACGAGCCGCAGTTTATAGATATTTGTTAGGTCGCGGATTAGGTGTTTCGATTGGCGTTTCACACGCGATTCCAGTTCTGTAAGTTATTGTTAGAACACACGAGTGGGTTAATAGAAGTTGTAAAAATGGCTTTATCTAAATTCTTTGGAATTTGATATGTTAATTAGCCATTTTTGCAACTACTTAATGAATTAAGGACCCAAAATATTACTTTTCAATTCCCCGCTAGCCGATGTCGTAAATTCAACGGGTCCACTCCAGGTACTATGCCCATTTCCAGAACGGGATCGCACCTATTAATGCATTAAAGAGAAATTTTAGAGACAGTCCACCTTGAAACTGTATTTAGTACTGGGGAGTAGGGTATCAACGGAGACAGTCGTCGCCCCGACGTATGAGGCGCCATCTGGAGGGGCGGCTTGAGACGATTCCCAGATCAGATATTCATATCCGTCGATGGGGGCGATCGACTCGTCGCATTCCGGCTTTTCCCATTCGAGCTTGGCGGCTTCTCCTCCGATTGCGACGAGGTGGGCCTTCCGGGGGACACCACCACGTCCAATGCACGCGCCTGAATCGTTAGAATTTTTGGGAGGAGGATTATAACATTCCTGGGATAGGATGCAAAGTCATGCCATTAATGACGTAATCGTTAAAAATCTATACCTTCAGCAGCGTGTCCAACGGTCAGCTCTTCAGTGATGGCAACAGCTTCATTCGACTCATCGACGGCAATGATTCTGATGGCATAGAAGGGGACGTCGATAAGGTTGGAAAGAGTAGCGGAGTAATCTCCGACAGATCCATCGAAGGCTTGTTCATCTCCTCGTTGCCACTGGTTCTCGCTGGGGAGGCGGTACTCGACGATAAAGCGGGTCACCGGGGTAGCGGTAACCGGCGGTACAGTCCAGTGTACGGTAGCGACACCGTCGGCCTCTTCAACGACTTGCGGCTTCTCCGTCCATTTCGCCGCCGAATCGTCAGCGGTTTGGGCGGTGATGCTGTAGGTCTAAAATAATAAAATAACTAATAGATAATTTTTTCTATACCTGCTTGGGCTCGTGGTCAACCAACGCGACGACACCGATGACATACTTGGTGTCGGGCTTGAGACCGGAGAAGAGGTGGGATGCCTGGGCCGGGGAGATTCGAACGCGTTCGACTTGACGGGAGTCTGCGCCCTGTTCGACGGCCATAACCTGTAAAAAATATTAGATAAGAAAGCGTAGATAGGTGCACCTCGTAGTGTTGGAGGCGTTCATCATCGTAGTGTAGCCATGTGACACGGATTTGGGAATCAGTGCGGTAGTCGATGTGGATGGCTTCGTTGGCGGCGACAGCTGAGCCCTTGGTTTGGGCCTCGAGGATCTCGGAGCTCCAGGGTCCGGTGGAACGGGACGAGCGGTCAGAAGCGCGCACCCTGGAAGGTGATATTAAAGGCGTGTTAACATCAGAATTTTCAGAATTTGAAGTAGATACAAGCTAAAAATTAATTCGTCAAGTCCTTACTTGATAGCATAAAGTGTTCCGGGCAGAAGGTTGGTGATCGAGACGTATGGCTGGACGACCGTCTGACGATGCACGTCGAAAGACGCATTTCCGAGCCCGGATACTTCCACCTGAAGCTTGGCTCAAGCTATGGAGTAGGTAATCCCACTTGATAATCTCCAATCGATCCACATTCCGGCACATCCCATCGTAGAGCCAACGAGAAGCGACCAGCTTGCGTGATCTCGACGCTTCTCGGTTCGGAGACATCGTCTAAAAATTCAGATTCTAATCGTTTTTTACCCTTATCGCAAGCAAAGAAAACGAAAGCTTTGTTTTTTTAAGGGACGCTGTTACCCATAGATCAAAGAAACCCATTCCATTTCAAATCCCAGTGATTCCCATTTCTCCAGGCGGAATAGCGTTTTGAAGCCCCCGAAAAGGGTTAGACTTTCACTATCTATCTTTCGTCCTCCCCTCCTTCTCCCCCTCTTCCTCCCCCAACAAGGCGTGAGCCATCCATTTCATTTGCATCGCTGCGGGACAAATTGCGGTTGGTGCTCCCCGTGTGCGGTCCCGGCGCGCGTTTTGCCACCGGGCGCGCGCAACAGACAAATCACATATGATATGGCTTGACACGACTAGGGGGGGAGGAGGCCGGAACGTGATCCTGTTCTTCGATTTTTGAGGGGAGGGCGGAATATGGATTATCACCTTTTGATTGATTGGGAATATGGGGGGAAATTAAAGGGATTTGGAAGGCTGGAATCGAGCGGTTTATTGTAAAATTGGTAAAAAATCGTTTTCCGCAGTTTTCAAAATTCAAAATGGTCAAAATTCAGCGATTTTAGCAAACATCGCTAGGAAAAAAATCGTTCAAAATCGTTTTAAAGGTGCTCTGACAGCTAACTGATCCAAAAATTGTCGCTAAAGGGACACACAGGGCAAGGCAGGGCTACAGATTTTGCGTCGAACGCCAGGAGCTTTAATACATTAGGCAATGAAAAAGCCGGCGAATGCGGAAACGGCAAATTCAATAAAAAAAATCGATAGCTGCGTTTTTCCATTCCTTTTTTAAAGTGTTTTGGCATAGATTACAGCATATAAGGGTTTTTAAACATTTTCAAGCTTTTTAAGCGACAGTTACATCCATCAAATTAGCCCAAAATATTCAATTCCAACCCAGTAAAAAGATCCTCCCAAAAAGCCAAACAAAAAATTAATCAGAAACCACCCGCTTTACCCCCCAAGCAAAAGAAAAAAATGAGGGATAGCAGCAACCACGCCTAGTTCTCGCTACGGTTTGGGCCCACTTTGAAGGCACAATTTGAAGGATCGTGGTGGGGGGATCAGCTCCACTTCCGAGAGCTCCTCATCCACTTCGTAAATGTTAAAACAATGTAGCGGGTGCCCTGCGGATTTCCGGGGGAGTACATGGGCTACAAATGACGAACCGGTATCACACTTGATGGAGACCATCTCGTTGCGGGCTCGGATCTCGGGCGTTTCGACGAGAACATTTCCGGCTGCGTCGAGGACCTAGAAAAATGTTATATTTAAGACATATAAATATACTATATATACTAAAAGGTACGTCGCAATACTCAGGCGCAAAACGCTTGAACGCCTTGAACGTGTCGTAATAAAAAACCAGCGTTTTCGTCGCGTGTCACAACCGAATTTTAAGCGAAATCCTAGTCGAAAAATCCATAATTTTGCCTTCCACGCCCCTTTAAAAATATTAACGACTTATATATGAAGCATATTAACTTACCTTAATCCTGACAAAGTAGGAAATACCCATCGGAAGTCGTGGGATCTAAAATTTTCTGTAAAAACTTTCTCCAAATCGCTACTTGAACGCGGTACTGGTGATTGGGACCCTTGTATGGGATGATGCCGGCATGCACGACCCAGGAATTGTCATTTTCGGGCCGGTATTCGACGAGGAATCCTAGAAATTGTGGTGTTTTCGCTTTAAGGTATGGGGCGATACCTTGGATATCCCTCTCGGGATGTTCTCCCGTCTGAATGCCTTCCCATTCGACCGTGAGCAGCGACTGGCTTCCGCCACCGGCCTCTCTCCTCACTCGCACCGACCCTGGAAGAAAATATTGCACATTGCAACCATCGATTTCATATTTATTTATTTTTTAGACAATGTAACCTTAATTTTTGGCTTTATTAGACTTCCTATTCTGTTTTCTGAACTTTAAAGTCTTTTAAGCGTATTTTCTAAGGTCTATCATTGATGCTCCTGGACCCTGCAATAAATATTTTGCATTAGTAAATCGTGTTTCATATTTATTTAAATAGTAAATTTTTTAAATTGTTTTAATTCGGTTTTGAAGGCTAGATTCGGATTTCTTAAGATTTTTTACAATTTTTGTTTAGTTTGCACTTTAGAGATTTTATAAATGAAATTTTGACGAGCTAACATTAATGAAAATTTGAGGTATGCATAACTGTGCTAAAATTCTATTAGAATATAATTTTTTAGATTTCCTGGCCGTTTTCAAGGGGTTTCAGGCTCAAAACTAAACAGCGTAAATGCGCAGCCTACCATTAATGCGTTTTTATATTTTTTCTAAAGTTCATATAGGCTAGATTAGGTTTTTTGGTCGTTTACGCACTCAATTTATATCTCGATGTTGGCCCTGTAACGATTTTCTTGAATTTTCACTCCATTTCAACCCCACAATATCTAATCCCCCCTCGCCTCAGGCCATATTTGCACCCCGTTCACCCCACCAAGAATCGAAATGTCCCCCATTCCGTTCTTTCCGCTATCACACAGTCCAAATGCTGCTGAGGGGGGCTCTCCCCCCTGGTCCGGTCTTTTGTGCACTTGAATAAATTCCTTTCCTTCCTTTCGGCAGCCGTTTCAGAGCGCTGCGCGCGCCGCGCTGGGACCTTGAAGAATTCGGAAGAGGGCCCCCACACCCCACTAACCATGCCCCCTGCAGTCAGTGTTAAAAGGTGCGGGGATTCGGAAAAACGGTGGGGCCAAGGCTTGGGGGTTGTGTGTGTTTGTGTATTTGAGGAGAAGGGCCCTCTCAACACCCCCCATCGATCCCCACGGCTAAGCCAGAATTCGGCAGTCTAGTCTAACCACTCAAATCGGGTTGCGGGGCGTAAATTAGGAAAAAGTGGAACCAGGTGTTGAGAGGAGCGCGGCGGAATAAAACGTTTTTGGGTAAATACAGGACCAGGTCCGATTTTTGAGCTTTAGAAACTGATTTATATTTATTTAAGACAATGTTTATATATTTTAAAGCATATTAAACTGCTCTAAGCCTTTTCAAATGTTAAAAACAAATATTTAGATAATTGACAGCGCGGTTCACATTTTGAGCTTTAAAAGATGACTTACATAATATAAAATTAAGTTTTAAATATTTAGAGATATATAAAATATTGATAAAGACTTACCAGCTGTTAAAACTGCGAGTAAAAGAAGGAGGGACCACCGGCGGGGACCTCCCCATGAGGAGGGACCCATCTGAAAATATGCTAAATTTGCGTTAGATACTGTATTTGCGCATAGGAGGAAATATGTAAATTTAAGAACAATATTTAAATAGAGGAAAAATTTAGAGTTTAATGCATTAATGATAAATACAGTAATCAGATTTTTAAAAACTGAACAATCATCGCATCGATGCGCTGAATTCAAGGCATAAATTCAGCACTGGTGCATTAATGATAAGTATAGTATTTAAATTCCATTAAGGATCATGCACTGCTGATAGCCGCAGAATTACGGTATTTCAAAAATTCATAAAAATCTTCAATTCCCTTTCCCCTATAACAAAACGGCCTTCACCACACCTCCATCCCCCCAAAAAAAGGTGGCACGCCGCACAGATTCGGCAACTAGAAATCACCGAATCATGCATAATTTGTGGCAAGACGGGAACCTGTTGCTCCTTCTGTTGCTCCTGCTCCTCCTCCCTCTCCTCCTCCTTCTCCTCCCCACCCCAGCCACCCCCACTGATAATGCATTTTCCGGCGTTGAACCGTCCAAAAATGAAGCTGCTACGAGGGCTGAGAGGGGGGGAGGCACCGTTTTTTGGCACTGTCAACGGCGGGAAGATGGGCAGTGGGTGGGTGGGAACAGCCTGATGGGAGCCAAAAATCGGCAAAAAATGATGATTGAAACTTGGAGGAAGTAGAAGGATTTTTCAGGGCGATGACTTGCAATCTAGAGAAATTTATTAGCGAACAACGAGGAAGCGAATTACGAATCAAATTAGAAATTTAGAATTTGCAATTTCGACTTAAAAACGAATAAAAAAATCAAAATAACGTTAAAAAAGGTGCTAAAAGCATGGTTTCAAAAATTGAAGACAAAGAACGGCTTGTGGGATTCGATATATTGGATTCAAATACCAGAAAAAAACGCTCAGGGGCATCTGGCGTTTAAGGAGTTGGTTAAAATCATAAAAATAACGGTATGGTCAGAAAGCTGGTTTTAATGATTGGAAAGGCTTTGAAAGAGAAGCTTTCAGGGTTTTAAATATGCTTGAAAGAGCATAAATAGCTCTAAGAGAAGTAGTCTTAGACGGAAAACTGATAGCGAATAACCTCAAACTTGGGTAATTGAAACAAAAAGAGGTGTCTGTGGGGAACGAATCTCAGATTTTGTGTTTTCAAATATTATTTTAAAATAGCTCGGATAGAATTTCTTTTAATCATCATAATATCAGTTAGTAAAAATAGATATTCCAAATGGAGAATTGACCGGCCGCAAAATAGCTCCCTGTGGGTCTGGCCCCTCCCCGGAAAAGCCGATGCAAATTTTCTCCGACTCGAGCTGTACCTCCACAAGAGGACAGCTCAGGTCATCAAAAATTCGCACCGACTTCCCGAGGGAACGGGCGTTTAATTTTTATTTGAGTACGGCTATAAAACCCGACTGCCCGGTTCCCCTGTCGCCCTGACCTCAGTCCGGGGGGTGGTCCAGATGGGGGGGCGAGTGGGGACAGGCCGGGAAGCATCCGCTGAACACACAGCCAGTAGCCCCCCTGTACCCTATCGCCCTAATCATCATCGGTTTTCATGATAACTATTCAGTACACAATCCAGATACTAAGATAATTTAATTTATTATTTTTAAAAGTTGAAATACACGTGAACAGGCAGATACTGAATTTAGGCACTGGTGATGGATAAAAAAGCGTAAATATTTTGAAAAACGCATCAATATAAAAATAATAATATAAAAATGCAAGCAATTTGTATAAAAATAATAAGACCGATGGACAGGCCGTTTTTTAGGATTTGTAGAGTTCAGCAGATCCAAATTTTGCGGGTTTTTTTGAAAGCAACGCGAAACGGAAGCAATTTTTAAAAATTCAACGTTAAAAATTTAAATAGAAAGCTTATTCTTTTACGAAAAATTAATACAGTTCTATTTTTTCGAATGGAAAATAAAAAGAAAAGCGAAATATTTAAATACGTAACTAATTAATTAAAATTCTAGATCTCATTTCTCTTATCAATTCCATCATCACACAATTCCTAGTCACAAGCCCTAAACCAGCCCCTAGCAAAAAAATCGATGACGCCCCATCAAATTCCAGGGGGCCAAAATTGCAGAGGGCTTCTCTTAGGCGTGTTGCGCCTCAGTCACTAGGCTCTGACTCAACACACCCAAAATCCAGATAAGGGACTGTCCAAAAGCGGGGAGGGGCAACCCCAAAAACAACATAGTCCTCCCCCCTCACAATTGGAACATCCGGCATCCACTCAAAACATACAAAAACTGGGTTGTTTTCCGTTAATTCTCCTGCTCCGCTGGAATGCTCATGCTCAGCCTAGCCTTAACCTAAAATGGGTAAGATCTTACTTTATCTTACTTTTTAGTTTTCTCGCTTTTTAAATGTTATTTTTGTTGTTGCCATCTATATTTTATTTTACGTTATTTCCGGCTGAAATCAAAAGTCCTATTCTATTTTTTGACGCTCTATCGAATAACGTCAATGAAAAATTTGTAAATAATCGCAAAAATGTCGAAAATAGCTTTTTAACCCTATTTTTAAAAGGTTGTTTTTGGTTTTGCTAGAACTATTTTATTTTACGGCACTTCGGGCTTAGATTAAAAATATGAGTGTAATTTTTTTTGATGCCGTATCGAATGACGTTTTCAGAATATCCAAAAAAAAACTGCGTTGTCGAAATCACGTGTTTTAAAAATATTTAATCTTTTTAAGGTTAGTTCTATACTTCTTTTACATTACAACTATTTTGAGCTGCAAATAAAACTTGGTCTGAGGGAGGGGTAAACCTAAGTTCAGCCTTAATAATCTCCAAAAATCGTTAAAAACAATCTAAAATTTTCTAAAAAGTTTTGCGAAAAGCGCAAGCGACCTCAACCTCAACCTTTCGGTGCGAGCGAGTGGAAAAACGCGTAATCTCGAAGAGCAACTTCTCGGGGCTCCCCAACCAACTTCCAAAACAAACAATAGAGATGAGGAGGGGCCAAGCGAAGGCACTGTGCAGATAAATACCAGCAAAAAGACTGAGAAAATGCTTGTTCTTGCTGATAAGAAATGTAGAAAACGCTAGGCGACTCTCTAAGTAAAGGGGGTGTAGTTTTTTGGAAATAATTCTGGATTTTTGAGGATTTTTAAAGTGATATTCGATAGAAGCTTATTCGATAGAACTTGAAATTTTGAATAAATTCCCGCTTTAAAAATTGGGAAATTGTTGTCGAATTTCGAAAAAAATGGCTTTAGCGGGATTGATTTTACAGGTTTTTTGTGTACTCAAAAAATTGGAATTTGATACATTTTCCCAGGGATCCGGTAATAGTTAACATTTTTAGAAAAGTGGGGTTTGTTCAGAATTTTAAGCTCTATAGTTTTTTAACAATTATCACCCCTTAAAAACCAAGGAAAATTGTTGCATTCCAAAAAAAAACCAATTTTATTGGTTTTCTCGATTACTCCATGAAATTCGTGCTTTCAGGCACTTTTTCAGGAATATGGTAATCGTTCGACAGTTTTTTGAAAAGCGGGCTAGCATCAGAATTTGAAATTCTATTAATTAAGCTATAGATGGTAAAACGAACGCTTATTTCTATCCAAAAACAACAAACAAAAACAACCGCGAAAACCCAGCTACCCCAAAAATCTCGCAAGATGCATTGGAATGGAAAGAGACCCTGATTGCCGGGCGTTGCTAGCTGGAAAATTGGAGAAAAAGGAAAATGTATAGAAGGCATTGATATCAGGGGGGGAGATGGGGGGAAGGGGGCAAAGGGTTTTCAAGGACAATGACAAGAAGCAAAGTGTGAAAAATACGGTGGAATGCAGCCGGGGGAGACGGTGGAAGGGGTGGATATCTGAGAGGAGGAGCAAGAGAGCGGGGGAGAATGAGAGAGCTAGAGAACGAGAGGGGGAAATTAGGATAGATGGATGGGGATGGTCAATGGAAGCTGGCTGATCAAGAAGGAAGGAAGGGGGGAGACTGCAAATGGGGGGCGAGAAGCCTGTTTATGTTGATTGGAATTAGGTGCGTGGGGTACTTGAAAATTGGAATAGGAAGAGGAGTGAAGAGAGCATTTTTTTACAGATTTGCAAAAGGTGAAAAAACCATTTTAATAACACTTGACGAATCAAATACAATTTTTAAGGCAAAATTAGCCAAAAAAGATTCGAAATTTGAATTTTTCACTATCAATGTTCTAAATTATACAAAAATTAATTGTGGAGCTTAGGCTTTACAAAGATGTAAAAAAACAGGCAATGACAATTTAGAGCAATGTAAAAACAGATATCAAAAAATTAGGAGAATGTTTAAGTTTCCTACAGCCTTTTATCAATACTTACAGTGTTCATTCCAAAAAACCCAAGGATTTCAAGCTGTATAACCTTTTAACGAGATTATATGATATATTAAATCAATGAAAAAAGGAAAAAGTAAAGGCAAAACAACAAAAAATGAGATGAAAATAGACCCAGGATTACGGTAGGCAAGCAAAACTATCGAAAAATCTCAAAAATCGCATAAAAAATTGAAGATTTACGGCCAAAAGGAAAATGTTGATTATTTATCACCCCCGTGCAACATATTGTCCCCTGCCCAGCAAATGCTAGTGAAGGTGGCGCGGGCGGCGCTGGGCGCGGGCGGGATTGCTGAGAGCTGGTGGCGGTGGTGATGGTGGCTGGGAGGGGCGGGTATGGCTGGGTGTGGTCGAAGAAGGAGAAGAACGAAGACGAAGAAGAAGAAGAAGGAAAAAGACAGAAAGAGCGAGAGAAAGGGAAAGACCTCTACGCCATCCATCAATCGTCCCACAAAATGTGTCCCTAACGATACCTTAAACGGACAGCAATCAGTCCAAACCCAGGGGGTTAGAAGTGAAGGCCACCCCAGGGTAGTGAAGACCCACCATATCGACCCCACCCTATTCGATTCTTCAAGTCGGTCGAATTCAAATTTTTGCCAGTAATGCGTACTTCTAAAACCTATATACACACGAATTTTAGATACTCTAGATACAAAATAATGCAAAATCAAAAATTATAGAAAAAAACTGAGTTTCTCAAAAGGCGTTACGAATTTTTAGGCATCACGCAAGTTAAGGTGCAAAATTGGCCAGTTTCTTAGTCGGCTTTTACAGCTTTTGATGTTTAAAAATGTTCAAAAGCTCCATTGCAAGGAAATTTTGTAAATAAAAATTCACCATCTAGAAAAGAGCGTTTTATTTATTTTTAGAAATATTTTGGAGACAAACCCAGCCAAATCCCGGTGAAATTGGCAAAATAAAACGTGGTTCAACTCTAGAAGATGATGGTAAAAACTGTATAGAAACTCTAAATAGCAGGTTAAAAAATCGGACTGATACGCAGTCTTTCCGAATGCGCTACGCACCTAATGACATAGCATGCAAAGTGGCAGGTACGTACAAAAACTTTTTTTCTTTTAGTAATGACCGACTGTATACTTCTAAAAACCTCTAGTTTATCTAGAGGCTGTATTCTATCCAACGCCCTTGACTACGCCCATTTTCTGGGGGGGGGGATTGACTCATTTCGGCTGATCGGGATCTTGATTTTGGCGGGGTTGGGTAGGGGGGGTTGGGGTGAATGACTACTGCTAGGATCAACGACGGAAGGACCGGTTGGATTTTGGAATTGGAATGATGATTCTTTGAATCACTATCGAGTTTTGGGGGTAAATCGCAATTTTTCAGATTTTTTTGGACTTTTGGCGACAATTTTTGAAACGGATTGCCTTCAGAAAGCTGTTTAAAATGAAGATTAGAGTCCTCTAGAAATTCTAGAAACAACAAAAAATAATAAACTTGATTTTCTAAGCTAACGAGCTTAAGGTATCCACATTTTGCAGACGCACTAATAGATAATTCTCAAAACAAGCAGATAATAATAGTAAAAATATAAAAATTATAGAAAATTAGCCAAATTCCAGTAATTTCTGAAAAACAACGTGCCCTAAAGAGCTTCCCCCTAAAACCAGGCCACCCTAAAATATCGCCCCCTCAAAAATTCGGCAACACAAATGTGTCACTGTAGATTGACGAGCCACTCCGCGGGGGACGGGGACGGGCTAGAGGTGTTCGTTTGAGATTGGAATCGGGCTTCGAACAGTTCCCTAAAAAATGCACCCTACCCTCATAAATGGGCGATGAAAGGGCGGGCCGCCAATTTGGTAGGAGATGAGGTGAGAGAGAGAGAGAGAGAGAGAAAGAGAGAGAGAAAGAGAAAGAGAAACAGGGGGATAAAAGTGTCTGCGTGAGTCAGGTATCAGGTAACAAATACAAATAAGAGGACATACATGAAAAGAAGAAAGAGACATACAGACCCTCCTTCCCCCCCCACCTACACTCCCCCGTCCAAATCGAATGACTCGCCGATTTGTTGACTTATAGGTTCGGGAAGGGGACCACAAAAGACAGCCGGGTGCTACGAATAACAAGATGGTATCAGGGAAGAGCTGCAAATAATTTTAGGAATACTTTAACAGTAGCCGCTTGTTTTAAAGGGCTTGTGAAGGTAGGAGAACCATAAAACTGCTAACCAACAAGCCTAAGATCGAGTGTTATTTTTTATCGAGACAATTTTTCAAGGGCTAAAGTAAATTTGGAAGCAATTTACAAGATAGTATGTTTTTAAGGGGATCTGGAAACTATAAAAAAAGTGGCAAAATTTTCTTCCTAGTTCGAATTTTGAGCAATCCTGAAGCTAAACTATTTTTTAGTTTTTCTGAGTTTTGAGCAATATTTAAGATTTTTTAAATGCTTTTAACAAACTCAGAACGTGTTTTCGCCTTTCCATTCCATTTAAGAACACATTTGAATTTTTCTTGCCTTCCAAGTCCCTTTAAAACTACTGTAATAACCAAAAATTTCGGTTTTTCGCTTTTAGAAAGTTCCAGCCCTCTGCACTCCAGGTTGTCTTTCCAGTCCCTTTAAAACATTTCCAAATTTGTAGCTAACTTCGGAGTTCTTTATAAATCAATCTGAAATTTTCCTTGCCTCCCAAGTCCCTTTAAAACCACAGTAACACCTAAAAATCTGCGCTTTTCGCTTTTAGAAAGTGAACCCCCTCCAACTTGCACCTAACCTTCCAAAATTCCCCAAAATTCGTTCGCCCCCATCCGGGGATGAGACACAATAAACGATCGCGATCGAGGCGCCATGGATGGCCGGAAATCAATGCCCTAGCATGCTCTTCCCGCTTCAAATCAAAAGGCTCGGGCGGTGTGGCGGGGCGAATAAAAATCCGAGACCCTCCCCTTAGTCACCCTTTCCACCTATCTAGAAAGCGCGGCGCGCCTCGAAATATATATTTCATGATCAAATACCTTCGTTTGTAGCCCCCACCTACTCACCTTTGCCTCCTAACCCCTACCAGATTCCAACCCCCTGGCGCGCACTGTCGAGGGGTTGATATACGGGTAAACATTGATTTTTCGCGCCCCCGGCTTCTTGAAGTGCTAAGGAGGGGGAGAAGGAGAGGGAGGGAAGAGAACGAGAAACACGAAAGAAGAAGCAAGGGCTGCAAAACCATAAAAGCTGAAGGGAAGGGAACGGCCCTGATTTGACGGGGAGAGGGGGAGGACGAGACGAAACTCTTGACAGATAGATTGGATTGGATTGCAGGGAGGTGGTAACTATATGACGGCTTGGTGGGAGATTGGAAATATGAGATTGAGCATGATTTTGGAGCATCAGGTGGAAAGCTGTATGAAACTGATTTAGAATACATTGGACCGTAAATAACGGGTTGTCATCTTTAGCTTTGCACTTAAAAAGCGAAAAAACGAAAAATAAATGGAAATTGTTTAAAATGAAGGCCATTGAGGGTCAAGGTATCATTAGTGCGCTCATGAGCACGAGGCGACGGTGATTATACAAATTTAATGACGAGAAAAATTCGAAATTTTCGAAATTTGGGTTTAAAGGCCTATTTTTCACTGAAATCAATGAATTTTCAAGAACTACAGTATGCAGTGCGATTAATAGTAATATAGAGAGTAACAAATGGGAGTATAAAAGCAAAAAAAGCTCAAAAAAATACGCTACAAAGCTGTAAACACCAAAAACCCAAAAAACCACTCCAAGCGAACTTCAAGGTGTGAGGGGACGAGCAGAAGATAAACGAAAAGGAATGGTAGCATCCCGAAAAGCTAGAGAGTGCCCTTCCCCCCCCCCCCACTAGCAGAGAAGATGCCAGCCAGCAGCACACGGCTTCTCGATGATGGTTGAGGGGGCGGAAGGGGTGGCATGGGGGCAAGAAGAAGCCGAAAAAGAGGGGGGCATTGGCTTGCTTGCCAAGAGATGGTGGAGGCCAGGGCGAAGAAGCTAGAGAAGAAGCACCGGCCACCGCCTTAGACCACACAGTGCAAACAAATCAAAACGAGAACCCGCCCTCTCTAGCTATCTCTAGCACTCTCTCTCTCTCTCTACCATCTAGCTACGCCACCCGGCTGCCCCGGCTTGCTTTTTCCTTCCTAATTCGCATCATAATCCGCTAGCGCGCACCCTTGGACTTCAGGCTCCGTCGACCAGGCAAAGAGAGACGACTGATTATTATCGATCGTTTCAATGGGGCCCAGGGGGGAGTGCGTTGTTCCGCATTCATGTTGTGTTTGTTTGTGCTTCTAAAGGGGGGGGGGTCCCGCCAAGACATTATCTGTAAGGACCCTTAAGCGGGGGGGGGAGCTCGCACAACCGACGATCCGAGATGGACGGAAGGGGCAGGGAAAAGCTTCAGGGAGGAGAAGGCAGCGTCGTTTTGTTGTTTTTCGTTCCCGGGGGAGTAGTTTGATGTTCCAAAAATGAGGGTAGATAGTACAAAACGTAGCAAAAATATACGGTAGTCGTTTTAAAAACGCCTTAACCTTTAAAGGCATTTTATTAGCCATAGATTAATCGAGATTCGTCACGCGTGCCCCCGCTTTCTATTTCGTAATGTGCTGATGTTTACTGGCAGCGAAGTGTAGCGTGCACGTTGCGTTTCGCGACAAAACCAAGGTTCCTAGGGAATCCATAGGTAAAAATCCATAAACAGGGCTTGTGCGTCCCTTTAAAGAAAGTATTCTAGATAGCGAGAGCGAAACAGAGAGAGGGAGAGAGCGAGAGAGAAAAAACTACAAAGAGAGACAGAGACAGAGAGAGATAGTTAGTGAGATAAAGAGAGAGATAGAGGGATAGCGAGAGAGAGAGAGAGAGAGAGACGGAGTCAAAGCGAGAAAGAGCGGGGCAGGGCCGAGAGGCTCAAAAATCAACAAATAAATAGTTCTAAACAACGTAAAACATCAAAAATGACAAATACAAATTTATAAAGATATACTAGACATCACCCCGTTTCTATAAATGTGCAGAGCACGAGCTCTTGCTCCCCGCCTCAAACCATCCATTCCCAGATCGTTTCATACAAAAAGCCTCGAGGCACTTGATAAGAATGTGCCGCAAAGGGGAATGGATAGCCCCTTAGCTGGTTCTACCGGTTTGGTCAATGCACATTTCTCTCTCTCTCTCTCTCTCTCTCTCTCTCTCCCTCTCTCCATTACAATACAATTCCACAACTACGCATCGGCGGTTTGGAAACCAAAAATGAGCTGTTGTGTTCCGCCCTGGGAAGACCCCCCACCCCTGCTACCAAACTCCGCAGAAAAAAACGGAACCCAACCGGGTCAGTGCCGGAGAGTGAAGAGACAAAAATGCGTGCTTTCTAACGGGCAAAGGGGGCCGGATATCAATCCTATCTACTCCACAAACCGAAAAACGGGGCCGATCTGGGTCCGCTTTTTAGCACAGCAGACCCCCCCCCCCCCCCCCAAAACTGGCGCGCCGGCAATTGGAAAGAAACGGAAAAATGGAGGTGGAAAAGACGGCGGGTATGAAGATGATTTGGGAATGCCGTCAATTCAGAGCAGTGTTCATCGGTTATCCGCCCGCAGGGTGGGATAAACAAAATTAAATGGGTCAATGGCTGGTGGTTTTTGCAGGGTTTTGCAAAGTTTTATGCAGCTAAAAATCTATTTTAACCTTAAGATCCAGATCACCATTTTAAGGGCCCGTCGAAGGCAAAAACATGAAGATTACAAGTCCCTAATTGCAAAATAAGCCAATTTCCCAAAACTAGAAACTTGAAAAACGTAGATTTCTTATTAGGCAAATTTCAAATGGCGATTGAAGGTAACAAATGATAAGTTTGAGCCGCTAAATTTAAAATAAAATTTAGAATTTCTATAATCACATTTAAAGACAGTGATTTGTGCTTCACAATCCCTTTAATTCGTAAAAATGGTTGATTTTGAGCTACAAAACCTTTTTCGATTATTGACAATATGAAGAAATTAGCTAAATTGGCAAGAAGAAATTAATTTCTTTTTTTTTAAACTTTAAAAACTTTAAAAAAGAGGATTTGGAGCTAAATAACATTTTTTAATAATTTACAGTAAGCAAAATGCATAGTTTAACCCAGTAAAATGAGCTGCTCAATTTTTTTCCGGGTACTCGCAGGTGAGAGAACAGAAATAAATGAAGGTCGACTCCAGGAATGGACGATGGGCTGAAGAAGGAAAGGTGTTTGGGGGTAACCATCAAAAAAAGAGCAAGGAATTGCGGGGCGAGCCCGACGGGAAGTGCTTTCTATCTCTTTCTATCTCTCTCTTTCTCTCGCCTCCATCCCCTCCGCCCCCATACAGATTTACGGCTTGCATAGAATCGGAAAAGGAAACATGCAAATGGCTAACTCTTGCCCTGGGGGCACGCGCATGAATTGGGCTGATTTAGTTCAAAAAATTACCCTAAATTTCTTTTTAAAAATACAAATGATTGATTACGGTAGTTTAAAAGCCACCAGAAGTTTACTAGGCTAAAACTACATTCTAAAAATGTTGTGAAGATGGTAACTAACTAAAATTTTTGCTGGTTGAAAACGTGATTTTTTATGTTTTAAGCAGTATTTAAATAACTGCCTACGGTGGCTAGTAAGACTTACAAAATTTACATAAATTTAATAAAAGCAATCGAAAACTGTAATTTTAAAAAATTATCAAGTTTTCAAGGTTTTTTATAATGCAGACATGCAGAGTTTTTTAAAACTGCAGAAAATGATAGCGTAAAATTGAGGATTCAGATGAATAAAACCGCCCATTTTAAACCTTAATATATCAAATATAAATTAATTTAATAAATAAAAAGAAAACTGTAATTTGGAAAAATTACAAAGTTTTAAGCGGTTTTTTTTTTAGATAGATGCAGAACTCTTTAAAAACTGCCGAAACTGGGACGCTGAATTTTATGCTAATTAAATTTTAAAAACAGCATTTGTTAAACCAGAATGAAGTAGTAAAAATATATTCTAAACTTTACAAATTGAAATTTTAATTAGGTTTAGTTTATACTACATGCCAGAAACCACTAATCAAGCCCCAATCAGGCGAATTCCCCTATCAAATGTGTGAAAAGCAAACATTTAGGCATAAAACCAGGGGAAGACCCCGAACTATATGATTGCTTATACAGATCTAAGAAATGAGGACAAGTTTACTGACTACAATTGGGGAGGGGGAGGACGAGGTCTCTGTGCTGTTAGGCCTGCGGGGGCTGGTGGTAGATGATTGCGGGAGATGATTGCGGGCACAAGGACAAACGCTTATCAGCCTCGTCGGATCGGCCTCTTTAGGGCTGGGGAGGATGAGGTTGAGCCTCATCTAGCCCCTCTGACATCGTACTCAAAATATGAGGGAGGAATAATTGGCTGGCAGGTGGCTAGGGTTCGAAGAATAAGTTCACTGGTCGTTTTGAAAAATTTAAAAATAATATCTGACAACCTGCCAAAGATGGATCTCGTCGTTTTCGGTTTTGTCAGCTCCTTTCAAAAGGAGTACGAGGTTGAGCTTCAACTTTCGTTAACTTCGTTTTTAAACCTTAGAATCCCATAGCCAGCAGTCGAAAACCTAGCCTTCCTGGTTCCTTTAAGTTTAGAAAAATCGGAGCATAAGGTCTCTACGCAAATCATATGGTGATACATTAATGATAGGTTATGTGCCGATATCCAATAGAATCAAAACTATTAAAATTAATTAAGAATCATCGAAAATCGCGAATTTGGCCGAATTCGGGTTTTGATTTCCTAACCTAATCGATTACCCCGAGCAACCTAGCAACAACCATGCAGGAAACCGGGTGCCCGTGCAGCCCGTAGCGCTGGTTGTGGCGGCTGTAAGAGCGGCTCAAGATCAGGCCCAGCAGAAGAGGAGAAGCCCTGCATGCATGCCCTCCCCTGCATTGCCTTGCCCTGCACATTCTGCACCTACCAGCCCGCCTTCTGATTCTCATCATCTATATCGTCTCGCCTCTCTCTCTCTTTCTCTCTCTCTCTCTCTCTCTCTCTCACTTCTTCTCCGGCAAATATTTGCAAGCGCCGCGCTTGAAACAAGAGGCACCGAGTGCGCAACCCCCTTCCCCCTCCTTCGCTGGTCCGAGTGCCACACGACTTCTTCGTAGCCCTCCTAGATCTAGAGGCTCTGCGCCCGAACAGCCATCCAATTCTTGGCATTGGGAGGAACTTGGGAATGGGCTTAACTTGATTTAGGCTTAGCATGGGGCTAGCTTAGCTTGCGGCTTAGGCTTAGGATTAGACTTATGCTTAGACTTATCTTTCGGTTCAGGCTAGGCTTAGGTCGGGCTTAGCTTAGCGCAGACTTTAGTACGTATGCATAACTCGGGCTTGGCTTGGGCTTGGGCTTGGCTTTAGGGCAGGCTTAAGCTCGAACTTAGGCTTGGGCTTAGGCTTAGCTTAGGCCTAGGTAGGTTTAGTTAACTTTGGCAACGGATGTATCTCGGATTATAGAGGGACTTGGAACCTAAGAAACTTTCTGAAGCTTGGAAAACTATCGGTTCCAGCCCATTAGTCTCTGTAAACACTAAAATGGCTTGAAACTGTCGAAAAACTGTCTTAACTAAATTTATTAAACTACAAAAATCCGGTTTTCGATCTAAATCTAAAAAATCGGGTGTTTTAGGTTTTTAAGGTATTCTGAGTGCTTTAAAAACTGAATCCAGCCTTCAAAAATGTTCCCAAGCATCTAGCAAATTTCACACGTTCAACCTACTCCACAAAATCCTACTCGACGCCCGGCCAAAAACCGGAAAAACAACACACCACACCCCATATCCAGTCAGGGAGGGGAGGGGGACATCAAGAAATTGACAGGGGGCAAGAAACGGGCGGGTGTGAGTAGTTGAAGGCCGGCTATTTCCGCGCCCAAGATGATCCACGCAAGGAGACCCAACTTTCCGGGGGGTGTGCCCTGGAATGAGCATTGCCCTGTATTGGATACACACCATTGGGTAGAGGAACTGAGTCAGACTCACGAGGACAAAGCCTCAAAGAACAGGGTGGGGAGGGAAAAAAAGGGGGAAGAATTTGATTGTGAGTCAGGTTTTTAGAAATTTGAGCATGAGGCTTACCCGGAGGAAAAGCCTGAGATGCTAAACGCAGTGAGCTTCAGTTGAGTCTAAACCTTAGCCTCAAAAACTCATGCTCAGCCTGAGCATTTGCGAATTAAAGCTTACTTAAAGCTAAGCCGAAGCCTAAGCAACTGAGCTTTTCTTACAAAGCCGAGTAAGCACATTTTGAGCTTGACATAGTCTTAAGCAAGACTAAGCCTAAGCCTAGGCCTAAGACCAACCTTAAGCGCATCATAAGCCTAATCCAAGCTTAAACTAAGCCTAAGTAAGCCTGAGGTAAGCGTAAGCCAAGGCGAAGCTACGTTTGAGCTAAGCCTGAGCAAGCCTAAGCAAAGCCTACGCCAAGCCTAAGCCTAAGTCCAACCTAGGACCACGTCCAAACCGAAGAAGCAAAGCCTGCTAAGCCTACTTAGCTGAAAGATTCTAAGACGACGAAGTATTTATGGATTTATTCCTATTTCAGATCATTTAATTTTTAGATTAAATAGATTTAAATAAAAAAGACGCTTGCTCGCAACTGATCAAAAATTATGCCCCACCCTTCTCCCTCGAGCAAGAGCAGGAGCAATACTGATGGTGTGAGGCCAACAAGGTGCTCCTCCCTGGAAAGGTCATCGAAAATCCGTGGTGCTCCCCTCCTCAGAAAGCGTTTCTCCTTCCTCCAGATCGCCAATGGGCGCTTTTTCTGCACGAGTCTCAACCTCGTCTCGCCCTCCCCTTTGCAATCGACGGATCGGGTAATCATTACAAACTCTCCACTTTTAGAAAGGCGGGGGAGACTGAGGGTGGGTGTGGCTCGCAGGTCGAGGCGTACGGAGGAAGGATGGGGGGAGCTCCACCAAGGATGGAATGCGCTATCATGAGCCCGAGGTCGCGGGAAGAACACACCCCCCATACACACACGCATCCACGACGACTAACTTGCCGCTACAACTCTAACAAATAGCGGAATATGTGGATATTTCGATCAGAAAAACAGGAAAGATATCAGCGTTCAAAATCAAAAGCTTAATTACAAGAATCGCTTACAAGAACTTCGCGACTACTCGAGAGCAGAGAGAGAGGGAGAGAGGGAGCGTGAGAGAGAGGGGAGAGAGAGTGGAGAGAGTGAGAGAGAGAGAGAGAGAGAGAGAGAGAGAGAGAGAGAGGGAGGGAGGGAGAGAGGGAGCGTGAGACAGAGTCAAAGAGAGGGTGAGAGAGAGGGAGAGAGAGGGGGAGAGGGAGCGTGATAGAGAGCGAGAGAGAGAGAGAGAGAGAGAGAGAGAGAGAGAAAGGGAGCAATTATTAAAACTAGCGGAATCTTAAAGTTCGCGCGATGTAGAATTCGGTCACAGCACGTATTTGGCCGCTATCATTTTTTGAAGTTTTGAAAGTGAGAGTGCTTAAGCTTAAGCCGGCGTTGTCAACTCGTTCAGAGGCAAAATTATGTATGGCTGATGGTATATTGTATCGAGATAAGGTATAAAATTATTTTATTCAAGCCGGCAGAGAATAGTAATAATAAGTTGATATTTTCATCAATACTTGACTGTTCAATATTAGAACTCGTCCGGCCTGGCCTTGATGTCGATATCGCGCAGCACCACCGTCCAAGGGTTTTCATTACTGAAAAAAATTGTTTATTAAAGTTTTAAGACGAGAGCCTATAAGTCTACCACGAAAATTTAAAGTAAAGTTTCAAAGTTAGAAAATTATTTGTTTTACACTGTAAAAGTTAGCATCATCTATTAAGTTTATTTTTCGGTCCTAATTTTTCCAAAACCTACTTCATCTTCTCCTGCTCCTCGGGTGTGAAGTCGTTCTCCAGCATCCAGACCTCACGGATTTCTTCTACGGATTTTCCCCGGGCCATATCCGCCACGGCTTCAGCGCATTTGTCAAACAGGCATTTGATGTCCATGTAGTTTGACGCCTGTAATAGATTCAATATTTTTATTTCGTTAAATTTATCATACAATCGCTAACTTTTGCAAGGTTATTCGAATTTTACTTTTTTTGCCATCACTATTTTATTATCGCCCTATCGAATGGCGCCCGAAAAATCCCGAAAAATATGGAAAATATCGAAGGTTTTAGAGTTTCCTTTGGTGCTAAATTTTGCAAAACTTTTTGGAGAGTTTTAGAAAATGCTAATTGTTTCATTGCATAAATTGTTCGACAGTAGCTTTATGATTAAAATAGTACTTTTAACTTACGGAGAAGACGTTGAAGAGTTGATCCGGAGTCATGGCGGTGATGAATTCTCGTGCCCATCTCCTCATCTCTGCGTCTCTCTCATTCAGCCACCATTTCTCCTCCTCCCAAGCGGGCATCGTCTTGTGTTGCTCACACCATTTGACTACCCGAAAAGGCCCTGTTATATTAAAGCGAATTTGAATACAATATCAAATTAAGCTTCGTGTTAAGTCCGGAAATCAATAATCAAATTAAATTGATTTATTGGACAAGCGCGCCAAAAATGGCATTTTGACGGCAGCTAGTTTATCGGAGTTAAATTCTATAAGTATATATGTAATTGGCACCTAGATTAATTAATTTAAGATAATTTGTCAACATTAAAATAATTTGAAAATAAAATAAAGCCTACCAGCTGCAAGGCCTCGCTGCCGACGTTGATCAGCGGAATTGGCCTCATGGTCTTGATCTCCTCGTCGTCATCGATTCCCAAATCCTGAAAAATATTAAATTTAATTAATGCTAAGAAATAAAGGTATAAATTCAAATTACTGATATAAATAATTAAATTAAAATTACCTGAACCATCTGTTTGATGAGGACGGAAAGGTGGGCGGCCGATTTCGAGAGGGTGAATTCGTCGTCTTCTTTCGAGTGGAACTGAAAGCGGATCGTAAAACTCGGTAAAAAAGCAAAAAAGGTTTTATTTATATTGTAAAAGCCAAAACAAATAATTAGCCAGAAGTTGCAAACATCGAGTTACGTTTCTTCCAATTTTTCAGTCGTATTCCTCTTGACAGCTTCAAGGAAATAGGAACAGAAAAAATTTAGTTACAACCAAACCTATACAAAATTCGAAAAAATTTTGAGCAATTTCTCCTAGCGTTACCATACCAAAGTTAATTCAATAAAAATAAAACTAAAACATACCCTATAGCAGGCCTCCTCCTTGACCATCATCGATCCCTCAGCGTTTTGTTCCAGAGTTGCTGACATATCGGTAGATGAAGAGAAATTGAAGAGTAGATGCTGTAGCTGTTGAGGTTTTGTAACGATTTCCAGCTTAAGCCGTGTTTCTTATATACCATAGAACAGATGTGTAGGAAGTGTGGAAACATCTGCATACGCCCACTTTTGGATGACTTTTCTCACCATTTTTTGGTATGCATTAATAGAGCACATTAATAGAGTGATAACTGATGCTCAGAGAGTGGTGCTCACATCTACTCTTCGCAACCAAATCCATCGCATCTCACTTATTGTGGCTGGCGCATTAATAGGCGACTAGGGGTGATTTTTAAGGTAGCGATTAAACAGTTTTATGTGACATTTTTATTTATTCTTCAATTTATGAGTTTCATTTTTGTTGGTTTGATTTTATTACTTCGATTTCTTTTTCGTCCAGGCTAAATGATGATGAAAAGCTAAAAGTATTTGTGGAAAAGTTTTAAACTTTCGTTTTAAATATTACGTTCCCACTACGGACCCTTCACGAGGCAAAGCTTCCCGGAAACGTTCAACTCCAGGCCGCCAACTGCATACAGATGCACCGGAAATCCGGAAAGAACCAGGAACATTTAAAAGAGCATTAGGTTCGGCGGTCCTGTCGGAACTATTTTTTTTTTTGCAATAAAATGCTGCTAACCGTTTAGTGCAAGTTTGTACCAGCCGGATTTTAAGTTTCCTTCTGTTATAAATAACTTTATTGTGGACGCTTCTGGAAGCTTAGACTTGGGGCTTCACTTTTGGCTTCTTCGATTGGGCTGACTTAGGCTCAGGCTCAGGCCCCGGCTCAGGCTCCGGCTCCGGCTTCAGCTCAGGCGTAGGCTTAGACTTAACCCTAAGTATTTGCTTCGCGTCACTTTTTTCAGCCAGGTTGTAATTGCCTGGTTTGCCCAAATAACTAAATTCTATCTGTTTGCTATATTTTGATCGAGCAACCCGATCCTTTCATTTCGTTTGTTTTTTCTGTCCTCATCGATTCTCCCGGATCACCCGTTCCATCTTTTCGGTTTCCCGCCAAAAAAGCTGAGTCGACTATAAACACAACGTTTCATGTCATAAACACCACTACGCGTTATAAAACCCCACTTCACTCTTGTTTCAAACAGAACAAGTGCATTTTCAAATTTTTAATGATTTTTTTATTTTTAGGAGATAGAGGTGCTAGCTATTTTTGTTTACAATTGTTTTCATTGACCTAAAAAAATGGTATTATTGCTATTTTGAGGAGATGAGGTTGCTGTTCGTGTTTTTCTGCCTGGTTTCCGTGACTTCGGCTTGGTATTGGAGACATTCGGGAGGGCAGAAGAAGGAAGGTAAGCGATTAATAATCAAGGACAATATATGCTAAGAAAATGAATTGAAAATCTGTGTTTACTATATAAATTTACTATAGCCTGAAATTCATAAAAATTTACATGAATTTATTATAGACTGCAAAGAGGGTGAAGAATTCCTTGAAATGAGCGGCGCTTGCGATCGTGAAATCTGCAGCGGCACTTCAGTAAGTGTAAAATCGAGCTTTTTATGCGTACCTCATGAATTTGGAGTATCTTTAACAACCCTTAAAAATCCATTAATTTTCACAATTATTAATAAAACCATTAATTCTTATTAATCACCATTTTTTACCTTTAAAATTGCTGATTTAGTTCCCGTGCACCCGTGAAATGACGTCGCACATTTGCTTATGCAAATCGGGCTTGGTGCGTAGGGCTGATGGACGATGCACGAAGAAAGAAGAGTGCTCCCAAGATGAAATCAACGCAAACCCCATGGGGCGCAAGGACTAAAAGCATAAGAGTAATTTTATTGTTCAAAATTGTCAGAAAAATCGATAAATATGGTATCCTTGTTTTTCGCACCTAAGAATTTTTTAAGGGGACGTGTCGTGTGGGGGGGAGATTCGGTCTAAAGCCGGTAAACTAAACAATAAAATCGTAATTATATTTCTAATAAATCCTTTTATTCGGCCTAAGTTTAAAAATCAAACCATAATGGCCTATTAATGCACCAGCTATACTAACTGAGGGGATATCGCTCCGGTTGTGCAGAGCAAATGTGAGCACTACTGCCTGAGCATCAGTTATCACTCTAATAATGTGCTCTATTAATGCACCCCCATAATAGTGAGAAAGGTAACCCAAAACTGGGCGGATGCAGATGTGGAGGCACTGTCTACACATCTGTTCTATGATATATAAGAATCCCGGCATTACCTGCGAATCATTACAAAGTCACAACAACTATCAACTGGATCTCTACTCTTCAATTTCGTCTACAACAACCAAAATGTCACCAACTGCTGAACAAAACGTCGAGGGATCGATGGTGGCCAAGGAGGAGGTCTGCTATAGGGTATGTTTTTTTCATTTTTATTTAATTAAATCTGGTATGGTTACGGTAGCAAAAAATTGCTTTAGTTGTCTTGAATTTTTTATAGGTTTCGTTGAAACTAAATTTTTTCTAATCCTATTTCCTTCAAGCCGTCCATAGGACCAGGATGGAAAAATTGCAAGAAACGTAACTTTATGTTTTCAATTTTGGTAATTATTTCTGCTTTTACAACTTAAATAATACATTTATTACTGAGTTTTACGATCCGATTACAGTTTCACTCGAAAGAAGGCCGCGAATTCACCCTCTCAAAATCGGCCGCCCACCTTTCAGTCCTCGTCAAACAGATGGTTCCGGTAATTTTAGTTTAATTATATCTATTATTAATTTTTACTTTACAGCTCTATTTCTTAGCGTTAATTCAATTAATTATTGTTCAGGATCTGGGAATCGATGACGACGAGGAGATCAAGACTATGAGGCCAATTCCGCTGATCAATGTCGGTAGCGAGGCATTGGCGCTGGTAAGCTTGATTTTATTTTCAAATTATTTTAATGTTTACAAACTGTCTTAAATTAATTAATCTAGGTGCCAACTACATATATTAAATTCTGGAATTTAAATCAGATAAACTAGCTGACGTCAAAATGCCATTTTTGGCGCGCTTTTCTAATCAAACGATTGAATTCGATTATTGATTTCCAAACTTAATAAGAAGGTTAATTTTAAATTTTATTAAAAATCAGATTTACTATAACAATGCTGTTTTTCAGGTAGTCAAATGGTGCGAGCATCACAAGACGATGCCCGCTTGGGAGGAGGAGAAATGGTGGCTGAATGAGAGAGACGCAGAGATGAGGAGATGGGAACGAGAATTTATCACCGCCATGTCTCCTGATCAACTCTTCAACGTCTTCTCCGTAAGTTCAAAATTGTTAATAATATTATTAATAAAAATTATTGCCAATTAACTAATTCTAAAACAATGCAATTCTTATTAAGTACTATTCTTAAATACTATTCTTAAATTAAGCTATCAACCAAAGCCACAACATTATAAATAGAAAAAGCAAATACAATTGATATCGATAATAATGATTTTCCAGGCGGCAAACTACATGGACATCAAATGTCTGTTTGACAAATGCGCTGAAGCCGTGGCAGATATGGCACGGGGAAAATCCGTAGAAGAAATCCGTGAGGTCTGGATACTGGAGAACGACTTCACACCCGAGGAGCAGGAGAAGATGAAGTAGGTTTTGGAAAAATTAGGACCGGAAACTAAGCTTAATAATTTGAACTAACTTTTACAATGCAAAACAACGAATTTTTCCGCTTTTAAACTAGTTTTCGTGGTAGATTTCTAGGCTCCCTTCTCAAGACCTTAATAAACAATTTTTTTTCAGTAATGAAAACCCGTGGACGGTGGTGCTGCGCGATATCGACATCAAGGCCAGGCCGGACGAGTTCTAATATTGGAAAGTCCGGCATCGATCTCAAATATCAACTTATTATTTCTATTTCCTGCTGGCTTAAAGGAATAAAAATTTTTATCATTTATCTCGGTGCAATATATAAGCAGACAACAATAATTTTGCCTCTGAACCGTTCGGAGACGTCGGTCATCCTATGTCGCGCTGTCGTGAAGTGTAATGGTGCCAAAAAACTGTGTTTTGAAAGGCTCAAAGTGTTGCTACTCAACCAAGACATTTATTAACATACAATATCATAGCCTCATGGCCTCAATATCAATTAATATTCATAGAATCCGACTTCCGGGATGGGCGTACCGGGAAGGCGACGCGCGCGCGGGATCTTCTTGTCCTCTTTCTTGTCCTCCTTCTTTTTCTCCTCCTCTTCCTCCTTCTTTTCCTTCTTCTTCTTCGCCGGTTTGTCCTCCTGGTCCGGCTTGTCGGGCTTGTCGGGCTTCTTCAGCATCTCAGCCTGAATCGCAACTTTTCAAAAAATTTTGTACATACCTAACTACATTTTTTATTGCTAACAAGGCGAAAAATAGACAGGGAATAACTAAAAAATCTAAGAACACAAAAAGAATAACACAAAATAATCAATTTCGAAACTAAAGCCCCTTTTTCAGTTAATAAATGAGCAAAAAAGTTGTTAAATAAAGAAAATGAAAACTTACCTGGGATGGGATGGGAGATGGGAGAATGGGAGAAACTGGCCACTCTGGCAGTTTGGCAGGGTAAGCCATAGGAGGGAATTATGATGGAATGAATGTCTCCATGCGGATTTTTCTGCCCAATGCTCCGGAAGCCCATAATGTCGCATTCAAAATCGACTGCTTTACCAAATTATCAATACCAATATGAATTCACTCAAATTTTTTCTCTAGGTCCCAGCCCCTAAAAAACAAAGCACAAGACTTTTTAAGAGCCAAATATTGTAGAAAAATTACGACGGGATGTTCCAAAAGTGTAGGAAATGATGAGACAAGCTGTCTGAATTCCACTAATCAGCACAAGCTCCTCCTTTTAAAGCACAAGCCCCTGTAAAGGACTCGAGAAGATGCATTTGGTCAAAAAGCAAAAGATTTTGTCGCGGCCGGGACTCGAACCAGCCTGGGTTCACCCCGCAGCCTAGCGTGCTAACCGGTACACCATAGCGTCGATCGCCGCACAGCGGTGAAAAGGCCTCAAATAATTCCTCCATCAACACACAGCAGCAGACAGCAAGATACGAACTTAGAACCAGATGCCTTCTTTCGCATTACCGTGGGGGCGGGGGGGGGCGAAAATTTTTTGATGTAGGCTTAGAAATCCCTAGAAGTTTATAGCAAGTATTTAAGGCGCTTTTATTGAATCAAAGACATTATTTATATTGATATTGACAAATTAAAACGTCGCAATTTGGCCAAAACAAGCCATTTTTGGGCGAAATTTCGATATTTGTTGTCTTTTTTAACAAAAAATTGCAAAGTTGAAAATATTTTTTAACAAAGAATGTGGTTGCCCGCCCCCGACACCCATCCCCCCCCCCCCCCGATAGGGCGAAAGAACCGGAAGTGAATTTAGCCACTCATTTTCCGGGTTTTTAGTTATTTTCACTTTTATGTCGAAAATTAATCACTGCTATGGATACCTCTGTCAGCTTAAAAGCTTGGTAATTAAAAAAATCATATCAAATTTTTATACACAATTCCGAGAAAAACTACAGAAGAAGTCAATTGTTCCATTAGTGGTCGTCGTGGCGGTAGTGGTTGTTGTTGTTGTAGTCGTGGTGGTAGACGTCGTAGTTGCGGTGGTCGAGGACAACTTGCCCGAACTGCACGGTGACGTTGTCGACGCCGTCGACTTCCATATAATTGTCCTGGGCCACCGACACGTCCATCTGTGTCTCATCGACAGACATCATCTCCACCTAGAAACATCTCAATCGTACGAAACACAACGCGAGCTGGATTTAACTGGCCAGAATACAAATCAATGGACCAACCTTAATGTCCAGAACAGGCCCGTCGGTCATATACTCCAGGCCGACAGCCGACCCGATCATGACGAGGGTCCCCGGAATGATGCGCTTAAAATTCGGGGTTGTCGCATTACACGTGGTGAATCAACTTTTTTCCTATTTTCTGGAAACGCTTTTTTTCCAACAGTTTTATGTATAATTTGAATACTTTCGGGCGGAAGACTATTTAAAACACCGGCACAGGACTGTTAGCGGGAAGGGGATTTTTGACCTAGGAAAAAAACCAATTTTTGCTTTCAAAACCTGTTGCAAATAACGAATGTGTTTTTCAAATGTTTAGTTATGTAGAATGTATAGTTTACGATTGCTAGACGGTTATATGAATAAAAATAAAACATTTTGAAAATTGGCTGAGTTCATACCATTTTTGGCTCATTTTTCATGCCTTTAATACCGTACCATTTTTAATGCCATTTAAACATACGAAATTTAAAAATTTTCGAATAGTCAAAAATGTTTCAAAAAGCTCCTGAATTTGTTTTGAGTTTTTACATCCAGAAACTGCAGAAAATACCCCAGAAATCGTTTTGTATTTCGTTTTGACGCCGCACGGGATTACTTGGGAAGATTCGGTTCCCACCCCCCCCCTCGCTAACAGTCCAGTACCCAGATATCCAGAAAATTTTTGAAAAAAGACCCTAGTCATCCCCCCCGCCCCGAAACCGGTCCCGAATTTTTCTCTCGGCTTCTAAATAAGGCCAAAATGTTGGCAAGTTTTGTGGAATAAGATTAGATTTCGATGAAATAAAAATTAGTGAGGTAAAAACGATGTGAAAGAGTCGGAAACCTGGCTCGAACGGGGGCAACTAGAGCTAGCCGGACTAGATAAGAATTTGCATAGGTAATTTGAATCCGGAAACTGACCGTGAAAGGGGGCACCAACGGGGAAGAGCCCAAAGACGGCTCCGATTGGACCGCGCGCGCGTCGAGGCGGCACTGCATGACGGGGCAGAAAATGAATCCCGCTCCCCTGATTTTCCTTTTATACCAGGAAAACAGGAAATGGTCGATGGAAATCATGTAATACACTAAAGTTACTAGCTAATCATTTTCTTATCACTGCCATCTCAGGCTTCTGGCCCATTGCTTGGTTTAACTTATTTTAACTTATTTATGCAACGGAAATAAAAGGATAGTTTTTATTAAAATTAACACTTTCTATGTTAGGATGAGCTTGATACCATCATAACGGTCAACCACAAAGGAATCGAATTTTTCTCAATCGAGTGCTTATTCCAGACTCCAAAGGTTTTCAAACCTAATGCGCATTTTTAGTCATTAATTCCAGTCACGTTTATTATGCACCATTTATTAAATCAATCCCAAAACATAAAGTAACATCCGATTTTAATCTGTTAATATCGTCGATTCATTTCCTGTCGTACTTGCCCTTGGATGGGATGGGGGTGCCGGGGCCCGGCGGAGTTCCCGGGATCGTCCCATCCGAATCGACCTAAATTCCAATATTTACAGAAGTAGGACAGCTTTGCAAGTTTGGAGGAGCAAACAGGCTATCACGCAGTCGTTCTTCAATTCAATTAAAAAATTCAAAAATTATTTTTTCGACCCAAAACGACCAAAATGTCGACTGTTCCAACACTTTTCTAGCGTTTTTTGAAAGTTTTTTACTTTAAGTATATACCGGTATATGTCGGCTACGCGGGGGGGAAAATTTTACGCGGGGGGGACGGACTGTTGGGGCCGACCTAACTATTTTTTTTGCGTTTCTTTTTGCTACAAACAAAACTCTTAGTATATTTTTCGACGCTCTGTCGAATGGCACTAAAGAAATTTTGTAAAAATGTCGAAAATGTCGAAAACTTCATTTTCTTCCATGTCTTCCATGGAAACAACGTTTGATACTTGTTTTTGTTATAACTATTTTATATTACATTATTTTGAGCTAAAATTAAAACTCTTAGTATATTTTTGGATGCTCTATCGAATGGCATCTTTAAAATGTCGAAAAAATAGCGCGAATGTCAAAAAAACAGCCGCTCAAACCGATTTTCAAAGCTTATTTTTGTAGTTGCCATAACTTTTTTATATTACACTAATTTGAGCTAAAACAAAAACTCTTAGTATATTTTTTGGTGCTCTATCGAATGCCGTTGAAAAAATTCCGAGAAAATAACGAGAACATCCAAAAAGGCCTGCCTGTCCCGTCCCCCGCGTAAAATTCCCCCCGCGTAGCCGACATATACCGTATATACCATAGTTAAAACGTATCACTGCTGCATAAGAACATTTTAAGAAGACCCCCATATAATTAAAATGTTTCAAAATTGACCTCCATCCAGGAGGGGCAGCTAGAAGCAGGAGACGGTGGCGACGAGGGGTCGGTGATGGGGCCCTGGTCGTCGTTGCAGATGGCGGTCATGGAAGTCGATTTCTTCCCAAAAATTATATCGGTGGGGAAGGACGGGTAGTTGGGCTGCAAAAGTAAAATAATAGTAAAATAAATAACAGACGACCGACCGGACTAGCTTAAAATTTAATAAGTTTTACTTACCGGGTCCGACTTGGGAATGTGTTGCTTGTTGCCGTTGGGAGGCGCCGAATTTCCGTCAGTACCAGAGTTTTTGGGGGTACCACTCATGATGATGAGCGTGGAAGAATGAGGTACCAAGATTGATTTTCCAGTTTTCGGCCGGAAACCCGGAAGTCCCTTATTCAAACGATAGTCGCCAAGCATATTCCAAACAAACGATTCACATTCAACTGAAAGGATGCATTTAACTATTAAATTTTCCAGATACAACCACACGGTTTTCTAAAAAAATCTTACCAAAGCACTAAGCTCAAGCTAAAAAGCTAAAATTTAGATACCAAAACCTGTTTTGTAATCCAGTCACCCCTAATGTCTAAAGGAGTTTGCTTATCCATTTTATGGTCAAAAAACGGCGCCTCATTTCTGATTTTACCGCTTTGCTACACGCAACGCTCCCGCCTGCGCGTTGCATGCCGCGAGACCAGAAATTTTATAGTAAGCTATTTCCTGTATGAAATATAATCAAGCTTTGATTCTCCCGTTAATGGTCTAACACACTATTTTTTTTCAAGAATTTAGCTTATCGATGGCCAAGCTATGCAACTTTTTGCCCCCGATTCGCACAATCTTAATTTTTCAATCTGCGCTCATCTACAAAATCTTTCTAGGCAAAACAGTGTATTTTATCGTGCTGGGCTTTCAGCTAATTTGAGCTCTGTGTCGCCCCAATACCCTCCAAATATATTTATACACAATCAGCTTTAAATTCCATACAAAAAAATTTTAATTCGGGTTCTCCTCTTCCAACGGTTACTAACGGCGCAGGAAACCCTTGGTGATGATCGGGGTGCCGGGGCTTTGCTTCTTGTCCTTGACCACCTTAATTTACAATGTACACGGATTTCTGCATGTTTATATTTTTTCATCTGCGCCCTTCCCTTAAAGAAACGGCTAAGCCATCATCATGGATCTTAACTAGAGTGCGGCTTATTCAAACCGGGTTTGAATAAGATTTCCGTTATTCAAATCAAACCGGTTTGATTTGAATACGGGATCCTTATTCAAACCAAACCCGGTTTGAATAAGGATTCCCAACTCAAACCAAACCAAACCGGTTTGAATAATTTGAACAAGGTTGGAATAAGAACCAGTCTCCGAAACAGTCGGTTTTCGGCACCATTTTTGCGTTTTGGCACAAATCCTTTTGTGACTTCACTTTAGGGTGATTCAGCAGCATTCCTGCTTGGTTTTTGGGGTTAGCGGATCGTTTCGAGACCTTTTCTTTCAGCGCTGCCAAGATTATCCCGACCATTTGGATGCTTGTGAAAGGTTGTGAATACCAAGCCTATCGTTGAAAAAGTGCGTAAACCCCGTAAATGATGCCAATTTCATCATTATATTGATCGCACAAGGTTTTAGAAGGGATGCCTCGAAAACTTAGCAGATTAGCATCCATCCAATCGATTAACATGCTGATTTTCCTGTTGTTCAAACCAATTCAAACCAACTCAAACCTGGTCGGTTTGGTTGAATAACGGATCCTTATTCAAACCAAACCGGTTTGATTTGAAAAGCAGATTCTTATTCAAACCGCCCTTATTCAAATCAAACCGGTTTGAGTCGTGATTTGATTTGAATAAGCCGCACTCTAATCTTAACGACTACCGGCTAGCAAAGATTTCCAAGCTACCGCGATACGCAACGCGCACTCTAAAGCGATATGCAACGCGCACGCTATCGCGATACGCAACGCGCACGCTATTTCGATACGCAGCGCGCACGCTACCGCGATACGCAACGCGCACGCCATCGCGATACGCAACGCGCACGCTATCGCGATACGCAACGCGCACGCCATCGCGATACGCAACGCGCACGCTACCCCATTCCGGAAAATTGTCGCAAACCATTAAACAATGGAAAGATGAGTGTAAGCGTTGCGTGTCGCGGGCGCCGAAAGACCTGTTGGAATCCCGAGCCAAAGCCAATTGAAAGTCACGTCTTGCCTGGGCCTCGGCCCCGAATTTGGAGGTCGAGAGTATCACATTTAAAGTATTTTCAGTAAGCATTACTGAATAACCTAACATTGGGCAATTTTAAGAATAGTTTATTAACTAAAACATCTAAATAAAATAGCTCCAGGCCACGCAATTAAAAAAAACTTTATCGGAGGCGCGAGCCCTAATGTCCTAGTACTTTTAAAAGAAGTTTCATTAGGGGGTTAACACCAAAAAGCTATGTTAAATGCAGTACCATCTCCAACTTTGGGGTCGAGGTGGTGAACGTGTTGGGTTGGGTGGTGCTCGAGGTGGACGGCTCGACGAGCTTCTTGGAGACCGGCTGAACGAAAACGTTCGAGTTTTGTGGTAAAATTGATAGTGTTTATAGTTTAAAGTAGTTGATTTTAAAAAACTCGGCTTATAGAAGAAGCTACCTTAGCTTTAAAGAAACGGGCTAGGCATGAATATAGTCTATTCTGGCTATCCATCCTGGATACATTTAGCCGACGCCGCGACCGCAACGCGCCCTTCGCAGGGAGGCGATTAACATGCGCTGTGTTTTGCGGTCGTCGCTTAGGCCTAGCGCCGCTGCTGAACTTTAAACTTTAACTTTGAAAAACGCTTAAAAATAGGTCCTAGAGCACTAAAAATGCCCTTGAAAACAATCATGCTAAAAAAATTAGCATATAAACTTTGAATCAAAAATTACCAGCGCCTTGCTGATCGGCGTCACCGGCCAGGTCGGCGGGACAATGGTCGAATGGACGGGCGATTTGGGCGAATTTGGGCCGGCCATCTTTCCTTGTGGTTAGATTGGAAATGACTAGCTCGGTTCGGATTTTTGGTACACCAGGCAATCCACGTATTCAAAACTAGCCGATGCAACAAAGTATACCATCGTTTCTTTTTGATTGTTTTCAAAGGTTTTCATATTTTTTTCAATTTTCAGCAAGCGAATAACGCTTTGCAGAAAATTCCCGGGTTTTTGAGTATGTATTTAAGAAGAAAGCGGCGATGTGACAAGTGATGAGACAAGCTGCCTAAAAGCGACTAATCAGCGCAAGCTTATAAAGGGCACGTTCAGGGACGTTTTTTTGGAAAAAGCAGAGATCGGGAGGCCAGGGGGGTCGAACCCGGGCCTCCCGATCGGGAGACGCGGTCGCATACCAGTCAGCCACATGTGCAACCTGGCGAGGGGTGAGGGGCGCCCCACGCCGCAAAGCAGGGGAATGGCCTGTCACAGCACGGGCAGGCCCTGCGCGCGGTCCCTACGTCCATAGGGTGTACACGTTGGGACGAGTACACGGCCCCTCCCTGAACGTGCGCTTTAAGAGAACTTTGAGCTCAAATTGAGGCTTTTCAAGAACGATTGGAGGCGAAATCCCAGAATCCCGACAGCTAAGATTCCTACATTTTCTAATCCTAATTCCTCAATCAACACAGCAACACCCTCCAAGGACACGACCAGGAAGTCAGATTCTTTCGCATTATCGGGGGGGTGGGGCCAAACTTTTTTTGGTGCAAGCTTAAACATGACTAGTAAGCTGACAGGAAGTATTTTAATGGAGCTTTCTGTAAAATAAAACTGTTTAAAGAGTTCAAATTTTAAAAGCGTCGGAAATTGGTCAAAACAGCCACACATATACTAAATCTCTTTAATAAAAAATTTTAAAGTTGAAAATACATTTTTAAAAAAATGGGAACCCCTACGATAATGCGAAAGGCGCCAAATTAGTCACATACTATTTAGGCTACGATATATGAGGTATGAAAATTATGTGCACCCTTACGATTCAAATCAATATATCTGCTGCTTTGTGGATACCACTGGAAGATGGTTAATTCAAAACTTATATAAATTTATTCCGCCAGACTCCAAAAACAATAGTAAAAAAAAACACCCATGTGTGGGACCGGTTTAGTTGTAACCGTGGTAGTTGTGGTAGTTGGGGTTGTTGTTGTTGTAGTTGAGAGTGACGTTGGCCAACAGCTCGGCGGCGTCGTCGACATGGTCGATGTCCATGTAGTCGTCCTGGGCCACCTCCATCTGCGTGTCGTCGACCGACATAACTTCGACCTAGAATTAACTCAATCCTACGAAACACAACACGAACCTAGATTTAGCTCCCTAGAATACAAATCGATGATGAGACCAACCTTGAAGTCGCTTGGCGAATCAGCCAGGTATTCCAGGCCGAGGCAAGATCCGACCATGATCAACGTCCCGGGCAGGATACGCTTAAAGTATGGAGTTTTTCGCATGATTGCTAGTAAATCAACTTTTTCCTATATCCTGGAACTGCCTATTTTGTGAAAGGTAGAAAGTATTTTAATAGTTTTGATGTACCATTTAAATACATTTGGGCGGAAAACTATTTAAAACATTGGCATTGTAGTGTTAGCGGGGGAATTCTAAGCCTGGGAAAAACCAATTTTTGTTTTAAAAATTTGCTGAAAATAACAAATGTGTTTTTCGCAACATTTTTAGTAACTTATGATTAACAAAAAGTTATCAAGTTCTTTTAAACAATTTTGAAAATTGGACACTTTTTGGTTCTTTTACCCATTAAATGTTCGAATAGTAAATAGTTTTCAAAAAAGTTTCTATATGTTCTATAGGTTTTTACATCAAAAAATGATTTTATATTTCGCCAAAAAAACCAAATCGGATCCCTTGGAAAATTCGGTTTCCCGATAGCCCCCCCGCTAATAGTCCAGTACCAAAATGCCTCGAAAAATTTTGAAAAACAAGACCCTAGTTTAACCCCTGCGCCCCCCGAAACCGGTCCCAAATTTTTATGTCGGCTGACCTATAAGCTACAGACTTCTAAATAATGCCAAAATGTTTGCAGTGTTTTGTAGAATAAGGTTAGATTTCGATTAATTAAAAATTAGTGAGGTAAAAACGATGTGAACGATTCGAATCCTGGCCCGAACGGGGCAATCAGAGCTAGCCGAACTACATAAAAATTTGCCAAGGTAATTTAAATCTAGATTGTAATTTGCATTTAAATTTCTAAGCAATTTAAATCCGCAAACTGACCGTACGGGGCGGGACGAGAGCCGGCGAAGCCAGGGCTGGCTCCGACCGCACGCGCCTAGCGTCGAGGTAGCACTGCATGGCAGTTTGTGAAAATGAATCCGCGCCCCATGATTTTTCGTGATTGCTTAACCCGTTTAAAATTTGGATAGGATGCAACTAAACAACCACCAATATAGTAAAACCACTCTATCAAAAAAATTTAAAGCCTGATTTTTGGGGGAAAAAGCGACGCGCAGGTAATTAATCGCCACCCTGTATATACCGGTATATGTCGGCTACGCGGGGGGAAAATTTTACGCGGGGGGACGGACTGTTGGGGCCGACCTAACTATTTTTTTTGCGTTTCTTTTTGCTACAAACAAAACTCTTAGTATCTTTTTCGACGCTCTGTCGAATGGCACTAAAGAAATTTTGTAAAAATGTCGAAAATGTCGAAAACTTCATTTTCTTCCATGTCTTCCATGGAAACAACATTTGATACTTGTTTTTGTTATAACTATTTTATATTACATTATTTTGAGCTAAAATTAAAACTCTTAGTATATTTTTGGATGCTCTATCGAATGGCATCTTTAAAATGTCGAAAAAATAGCGCGAATGTCAAAAAACAGCCGCTCAAACCGATTTTCAAAGCTTATTTTTGTAGTTGCCATAACTTTTTTATATTACACTAATTTGAGCTAAAACAAAAACTCTTAGTGGATTTTTTGGTGCTCTATCGAATGCCGTTGAAAAAATTCCGAGAAAATAACGAGAACATCCAAAAAGGCCTGCCTGTCCCGTCCCCCCGCGTAAAATTTCCCCCGCGTAGCCGACATATACCGTATATACCATAGTTAAAACGTATCACTGCTGCATAAGAACATTTTAAGAAGACCCCCATATAATTAAAATGTTTCAAAATTGACCTCCATCCAGGAGGGGCAGCTAGAAGCAGGAGACGGTGGCGACGAGGGGTCGGTGATGGGGCCCTGGTCGTCGTTGCAGATGGCGGTCATGGAAGTCGATTTCTTCCCAAAAATTATATCGGTGGGGAAGGACGGGTAGTTGGGCTGCAAAAGTAAAATAATAGTAAAATAAATAACAGACGACCGACCGGACTAGCTTAATAATTTAATAAGTTTTACTTACCGGGTCCGACTTGGGAATGTGTTGCTTGTTGCCGTTGGGAGGCGCCGAATTTCCGTCAGTACCAGAGTTTTTGGGGGTACCACTCATGATGATGAGCGTGGAAGAATGAGGTACCAAGATTGATTTTCCAGTTTTCGGCCGGAAACCCGGAAGTCCCTTATTCAAACGATAGTCGCCAAGCATATTACAAACAAACGATTCACATTCAACTGAAAGGATGCATTTAACTATTAAATTTTCCAGATACAACCACACGGTTTTCTAAAAAAATCTTACCAAAGCACTAAGCTCAAGCTAAAAAGCTAAAATTTAGATACCAAAACCTGTTTTGTAATCCAGTCACCCCTAATGTCTAAAGGAGTTTGCTTATCCATTT
Organism: Mesorhabditis spiculigera; assembly: GCA_958295435.1. Lineage (NCBI taxonomy): Eukaryota > Metazoa > Nematoda > Chromadorea > Rhabditida > Rhabditidae > Mesorhabditis > Mesorhabditis spiculigera. Next base: position 1,039,546 of record CATQJA010002655.1, read on the forward strand.
TATGGTCAAAAAACGGCGCCTCATTTCTGATTTTACCGCTTTGCTACACGCAACGCTCCCGCCTGCGCGTTGCATGCCGCGAGACCAGAAATTTTATAGTAAGCTGTTTCCTGTATGAAATATAATCAAGCTTTGATTCTCCCGTTAATGGTCTAACACACTATTTTTTTTCAAGAATTTAGCTTATCGATGGCCAAGCTATGCAACTTTTTGCCCCCGATTCGCACAATCTTAATTTTTCAATCTGCGCTCATCTACAAAATCTTTCTAGGCAAAACAGTGTATTTTATCGTGCTGGGCTTTCAGCTAATTTGAGCTCTGTGTCGCCCCAATACCCTCCAAATATATTTATACACAATCAGCTTTAAATTTCATACAAAAAAATTTTAATTCGGGTTCTCCTCTTCCAACGGTTACTAACGGCGCAGGAAACCCTTGGTGATGATCGGGGTGCCGGGGCTTTGCTTCTTGTCCTTGACCACCTTAATTTACAATGTACACGGATTTCTGCATGTTTATATTTTTTCATCTGCGCCCTTCCCTTAAAGAAACGGCTAAGCCATCATCATGGATCTTAACTAGAGTGCGGCTTATTCAAACCGGGTTTGAATAAGATTTCCGTTATTCAAATCAAACCGGTTTGATTTGAATACGGGATCCTTATTCAAACCAAACCCGGTTTGAATAAGGATTCCCAACTCAAACCAAACCAAACCGGTTTGAATAATTTGAACAAGGTTGGAATAAGAACCAGTCTCCGAAACAGTCGGTTTTCGGCACCATTTTTGCGTTTTGGCACAAATCCTTTTGTGACTTCACTTTAGGGTGATTCAGCAGCATTCCTGCTTGGTTTTTGGGGTTAGCGGATCGTTTCGAGACCTTTTTCTTTCAGCGCTGCCAAGATTATCCCGACCATTTGGATGCTTGTGAAAGGTTGTGAATACCAAGCCTATCGTTGAAAAAGTGCGTAAACCCCGTAAATGATGCCAATTTCATCATTATATTGATCGCACAAGGTTTTAGAAGGGATGCCTCGAAAACTTAGCAGATTAGCATCCATCCAATCGATTAACATGCTGATTTTCCTGTTGTTCAAACCAATTCAAACCAACTCAAACCTGGTCGGTTTGGTTGAATAACGGATCCTTATTCAAACCAAACCGGTTTGATTTGAAAAGCAGATTCTTATTCAAACCGCCCTTATTCAAATCAAACCGGTTTGAGTCGTGATTTGATTTGAATAAGCCGCACTCTAATCTTAACGACTACCGGCTAGCAAAGATTTCCAAGCTACCGCGATACGCAACGCGCACTCTAAAGCGATATGCAACGCGCACGCTATCGCGATACGCAACGCGCACGCTATTTCGATACGCAGCGCGCACGCTACCGCGATACGCAACGCGCACGCCATCGCGATACGCAACGCGCACGCTATCGCGATACGCAACGCGCACGCCATCGCGATACGCAACGCGCACGCTACCCCATTCCGGAAAATTGTCGCAAACCATTAAACAATGGAAAGATGAGTGTAAGCGTTGCGTGTCGCGGGCGCCGAAAGACCTGTTGGAATCCCGAGCCAAAGCCAATTGAAAGTCACGTCTTGCCTGGGCCTCGGCCCCGAATTTGGAGGTCGAGAGTATCACATTTAAAGTATTTTCAGTAAGCATTACTGAATAACCTAACATTGGGCAATTTTAAGAATAGTTTATTAACTAAAACATCTAAATAAAATAGTTCCAGGCCACGCAATTAAAAAAAAAACTTTATCGGAGGCGCGAGCCCTAATGTCCTAGTACTTTTAAAAGAAGTTTCATTAGGGGGTTAACACCAAAAAGCTATGTTAAATGCAGTACCATCTCCAACTTTGGGGTCGAGGTGGTGAACGTGTTGGGTTGGGTGGTGCTCGAGGTGGACGGCTCGACGAGCTTCTTGGAGACCGGCTGAACGAAAACGTTCGAGTTTTGTGGTAAAATTGATAGTGTTTATAGTTTAAAGTAGTTGATTTAAAAAAACTCGGCTTATAGAAGAAGCTACCTTAGCTTTAAAGAAACGGGCTAGGCATGAATATAGTCTATTCTGGCTATCCATCCTGGATACATTTAGCCGACGCCGCGACCGCAACGCGCCCTTCGCAGGGAGGCGATTAACATGCGCTGCGTTTTGCGGTCGTCGCTTAGGCCTAGCGCCGCTGCTGAACTTTAAACTTTAACTTTGAAAAACGCTTAAAAATAGGTCCTAGAGCACTAAAAATGCCCTTGAAAACAATCATGTTAAAAAAATTAGCATATAAACTTTGAATCAAAAGTTACCAGCGCCTTGCTGATCGGCGTCACCGGCCAGGTCGGCGGGACAATGGTCGAATAGACGGGCGATTTGGGCGAATTCGGGCCGGCCATCTTTCCTTGTGGTTAGATTGGAAATGACTAGCTCCGTTCGGATTTTTGGTACACCAGGCAATCCACGTATTCAAAACGAGCCGATGCAACATATATAGCGTCGATATTTTTGGTTTTTGTCAAAGGTTTTCGTATAATTTTTACGATTCTTAACAAGCGAAAAACGCTTTGCAGAAAACGCCCGGGTTTTTAAGTATGGATTTAAGAAAAGAGCGCCGGAAGGATTGAGACAAGCTGCCTAAAAGCCACTAATCAGCTCAAGCTTTTAATTCCTCAATCAACACAGCAACAGACCTCCAATGACACGACCAGGAAGTCAGATTCTTTCGCATTATCGGGGGTGGGGCCAAACTTTTTTGGTGCAAGCTTAAAAATGACTAGTAAGCTGACAGGAAGTATTTTAATGGAGCTTTCTGTAAAATAAAACTGTTTAAAGAGTTCAAATTTTAAAAGCGTCGGAAATTGGTCAAAACAGCCACACATATACTAAATCTCTTTAATAAAAAATTTTAAAGTTGAAAATACATTTTTAAAAAAATGGGAAACCCCTACGATAATGCGAAAGGCGCCAAATTAGTCACATACTATTTAGGCTACGATATATGAGGTATGAAAATTATGTGCACCCTTGCGATTCAAATCAATATATCTGCTGCTTTGTGGATACCACTGGAAGATGGTTAATTCAAAACTTATATAAATTTATTCCGCCAGACTCCAAAAACAATAGTAAAAAAACACCCATGTGTGGGACCGGTTTAGTTGTAACCGTGGTGGTTGTGGTAGTTGGGGTTGTTGTCGTTGTAGTTGAGAGTGACGTTGGCCAACAGCTCGGCGGCGTCGTCGACATGGTCGATGTCCATGTAGTCGTCCTGGGCCACCTCCATCTGCGTGTCGTCGACCGACATAACTTCGACCTAGAATTAACTCAATCCTACGAAACACAACACGAACCTAGATTTAGCTCCCTAGAATACAAATCGATGATGAGACCAACCTTGACCTCGCTAGGCGAATCACCGATAAATTCCAGCCCCAAGCATGATCCGACGATGATCAGCGTGCCGGGCAGGATACGCTTAAAGTATGGAGTTTTTCGCATGATTGCTAGTAAATCAACTTTTTTCCTATATCCTGGAACTGCCTATTTTGTGAAAGGTAGAAAGTATTTTAATAGTTTTGATGTACCATTTAAATACATTTGGGCGGAAAACTATTTAAAACATTGGCATTGTAGTGTTAGCGGGGGAATTCTAAGCCTGGGAAAAACCAATTTTTGTTTTAAAAATTTGCTGAAAATAACAAATGTGTTTTTCGCAACATTTTTAGTAACTTATGATTAACAAAAAGTTATCAAGTTCTTTTAAACAATTTTGAAAATTGGACACTTTTTGGCTCTTTTACCCATTAAATGTTCGAATAGTAAATAGTTTTCAAAAAAGTTTCTATATGTTCTATAGGTTTTTACATCAAAAAATTATTTTATATTCCGCCAAAAAAAACCAAATCGGATTCCTTGGAAAATAAATTCGGTTTCCCGCTAGCCCCCCCCCCCCGCTAATAGTCCAGTACCAAAATGCCTCGGTTCTTTAGGATTTCCGGGGGGGGGGGAAAGTATTTCCGGGGCGGGAAACCAAATTTTTTCCTGGTTTTCCCGGTTGACCTAGTAATCAAATATAAAGTGTTTTGACATCGTATTTAGTAAATTTTAACTATATTTAAAGTAGAAAAACCTTTCAAAAAAGTTAAAAAATGTTTGAAAAAGTCGAAAATTGGTCATGTTGGGTCTTCCCCCCCCGGTAATCCTAAAGGTTCTATAGGATTTTTCGACCTAAAATTAAATTTTTTAATTAAAATACGGGTAGTTTTTATGCTCAGGAATAGTTAAAAACCATTTAGGAACGCATGCGCTATTTAGAAAAAAATTTAGGCTTGGGCCGAAAAATTTGGTTTCCCCGGAAATACTTCCCCCGGAAATCCTAAAGAACCAATGCCTCGAAAAAATTTGAAAAACAAGACCCTAGTTTAACCCCTGCGCCCCCCCTTCCCCGAAACCGGTCCCAAATTTTTATGTCGGCTGGCCTATAAGCTACAGGCTTCTAAATAATGCCAGAATGTTTGCCGTGTTTTGTAGAATAAGGTTAGATTTCGATTAAATAAAAAATAATGAGGTAAAAACGATGTGAACGATTCGAATCCTGGCCCGAACGGGGGCAATTAGAGCGAGCCGAACTAGATAAAAATTTGCATAGTTAATTTGAATCCGGAAACTGACACTGTAAGGCTCAACGAGCGGTGGCGCGCACAACGACGGCTCGGACTGCACGCGCCTAGGATCGAGGTAGCAGGGCATCGCAGTGCAGAAAATGAATCCGCTCCCCATGATTTTCCTTTTATACCAGGAAAACCGGAAATGCGCAATGGAAATCATGCAATACACCAAAGTTACCAGCTAATCATTTTTCCTATCACTGTAATTTCAGCTTTCTACTTCCTGGCCCAGATTAACTGTAGCGACTATAGAATATTCTGTATAATGCATTTCAAAATCAAAAGTCTTGTAACGAAGACCATTTATCTAGCACGATTTATTACAAACACATAGAATTCAGAATAAAAACCACTCCACAAAATAGCCTTGATTTTGTTGCCCTTCATTTGCGCGAGTAGACGCCGAGGCGCAGGACGGGAGTGCCGGGGCCGGGCGGCGAACCGGGAATCGGCACACCATCATCCCCCTGTAAAAACACTCATCAATGTAAAATAAAAATAAATATATCGGCTAGGCTTTACCATATCCCCCCAGCCGAAAGTTACCAAAAATTTTCGACATCTACGCTATTGTTTCGGTATTTTGGTTATGCCAATCGATAGAGCATCAAAAAATACGCTAAGGATTTTAACAATTTATTTAATCATTACCAAGTTTTAACCACCATGAGCTTTTTATATCTAAAAATGGTGTAAACTGCTATAAAAATGGTCCTTTTTGCTTTAGGACCGTCCCGGATTATTGAGAGGATTAGTCTTCCCCGCCAAAATCCCCCCTGCTAACAGTCCAGTGCCCAATTTTCCGCAGAAAAAGGAATTCTAGGAAGGAAATTCTAAAATCCTAGAGTTTTTCAAAATGAAAGCATAATTGATTGACGGAGCTGCTTAAAAAATTACCTCCATCCAGGACGGCGACGTCGAACGGGAAGAAGACGCGGGCGGGGGCGGCGATGGGCAGAGGGCGGTGGTAGAGGTCGATTTCCTACCGAAGACGATGTCTCCCTCGAAGACGGGGAACTTCTAAAAAAGCAGTTTGGCACAGCTTGCATTTGATGTATATAGCTTAAGCTTTAATAGGGCCGACCGGCTTCTCCTTGTGCGTCTTGGCCGGTGGGTGAATGGTTGGGGCGGCGGCCGTCACATTGGTCGAACCAGCAGCGGCGGGTTCAGGCGTTTTTTGGGCCATTTTATGAAAATGAAATGCCCACACGCAAATTTTTTTATAAACAGATTCCCGGAAATGCCAACATTCAAAATCAACTCATTAGTCAAATTATCGACTTTTTGAATTTTCGCGTCGTTAGTCTAGTTTTCGGGCAATTATTAAAGACCGTCAGAGCTCTGGAACGCACACTGTCACCCCGAGGGATAACCTATCACATATGCAAGAATGCGCGCGGTTAAAGCGTATTCAATATTATGCATTATTCGTAATTGCTATTCCTGGTACCAGATTTGCCTCTTCCCGCCCCGGGAAATCCGGAAGAATTCGAAAGAAAGACCCGAATTCTAAAGCAAGCTGAAGAAGAACAAGAAGAATTATCAACCTTAGGGATATTCGAGCGGGTTTCGCGGCCGCCTTTGCTGATGGTGACAGTGTCGTTGAACTGGTGGTTCAGACCGCCATGCTAAAACAGGCTGAAGAAGAACTAGAACAATTATCAACCTGGAAAGCGCTCGAGGGGGCGGCGACGGCAGCGATGCGCCAACGCAAGTATGGCGTGGGGAAATGAGTTCAGGAAGACGTTAAGAAGCTTTAGACGATTTTTTCAAAGCGTAGAAGATTTATTTTTATTGGGTACTGTAATTACTGTAGGCTGTTTGGCTTGGGCTTAGGCTTAGACGTCAGCTTAGGCTCTGGCTTAGGCTTAGGATTAGGTTTGGGCCTAGCTTAGGCTTTGGCTTAGGCTTATGCTTCGGCTTTGGCTTAGGCTTACACGTCAGCTTAGGCTCTGGCTTAGGCTTAGGATTAGGTCCGGGCCTAGCTTAGGCTTTGGCGTAGACTTAAGTTTAGGTTTTGGCTTAGGCTTAGGTGTAGGTTTTGGCCTAGGCTTAGAACTATGCATAGGCTTAGGCTTAGACCGATGCCTAAGCTTAGGTTTCGGTTCTGGCTTCGGCCTACGCTTAGGGTTCGGCTTAGGTTTCCCATCCATCCATTTGACTTTAGACGGCCTCAGGAGGCGTATCTAATTTTTTGTTCGGTACTGTAATTACTGTAGTATGTGGATTTCCGCATTTCTCATCCTTTTGAGTCTCTTAAGTGTATTTAAAAATATCCGGTGCAATAATTCCGACGCAAAAAAACACTTGTATTTCGCATTTGAAAACCTTGGCAATGTATTACTGTATATAATATTGGGTCCTGTGGCTTTGGAAGGGGGGCAGTGGGGGGCAGAGAACAAAATCAATCGGACTGCCTGGCAAATTGCCAAAAACTGCCAGCATTTGTACGTAACAATGTATAAAAAAATAAAAGTGCCACTTGAACGCGTAAACTATCACCATAATTTAAGACGTAAAGGTATAGAGATTTGAAAAGAGATAATTTTAGAAACAGATCGAGCCAGCTCTTCTTGCACCAGAAAATATAGCTCAACCTGGTTTCGTTGGGATAGTCAAGCGCGGAAAATTATTTTTTAACGTTTTACCTTAAAATATCATACTCTATTTAACAAATAACAAGGGGGGTGTGGGGAGAGCGAGGTAACAAAAACTAGCCTTAACAATTTGGGGACAAATATTCGGACAAAAGTGACTATATAGGGTATTGAGGAGGATGAGGGTGGGGAGGGGGAGGGTGCAAAGTATGCTCATCATTTTTTGTTTTCAAAGTTTTACCAATGGGTGGGGGGAACCGGGAATTTGGAAGCTACCGGAAATTGAGGGAGAGGAGGGCGAACCCGGCTGGCTGAAATGTGACTGAAAGGGGCTTTAAAAAATGGCTTTAATTTTTTTAGATTTATTGCAACGTCTACTGTTTAAAGTCATTTCTAGAGCCAGTTTATTAAAGGTGTAAAAACAAAATCTTGGCTTTTTTAAGCCCCAAAAAATTCAATTTTTCCACGCTAAAATTTCGAAAAAATCAAAAAAAAGTGTGTTTTATGCTAATTTAATTTATAAAAATTTTTATTTTAGCGTGTGTTACTTTACTTAATCCTAATTCTAAATAGAAAATTGCTAGACATGCTTTAGAAACTCTGGCTGTCTTTATTCAATTTTTCAAAGATTACAAACCCAAAAATGCCAATTTTAACGATTTTTGTCAATTAAAACCCATTCTCAGCCACATTCCAGCTTCAATTAAATGACGTTATAACAAGTTTACAAGAAAAAAGATTTTACAACAACAAAAACAGCCTTAAAAATTGGAATCATAACGAGATAAAATTTGGCAGAGATACTGGAAATGACGGGGTGTGGGGGATTCAGGGGGCGGTGCGAAAATCCTTAAAAAATCCTTATAAAACTCCTTATAAAAATTCTTATAAAATCTTTAGAGCCTTAATAGATTTTATATAACAATAATAGGATAAACACAAAGACGTATGTGTTTATATCGAGGGGGTGAGAGAGTGAGAGAATTAGAGAGCGTGTGTGCTTCTGTGGGGGGCAGAACATCTACTGACAATCAACTATCCCGGGGTGATTAATAAAAAAAGGCTTTTCCTGGCCGCCGGGACTACGAGACGATACTAGCTGCTAACAGCCCTCGCAATGGAGAATCAGCTGAATTTGGGGGAGGGTGACGCTCAGCGCACCATCAGGTTGGCATGTGAGGTAGGGGTTGTTGGAGGGGTTGCCTGAAAGTTGTAAATTTTATATAAGTTTTTATAGAATTTTTATACTTTTCAAAATTTATTTAAGCTCGATTATCTTGAAAAAGTCTGTCTAAAGGGACTGGGAAGACATTTTATGGTTTCCAGACGAATTTAGCCGCCAGGAGACACGTCGTCGTCTCTTTAGAGACTTGGGTAAAAATCGCTATATTTTAAAAATTGAAAATACATCAACTATATTACCCCTTCAAATTATGAATTCTATCTTAACTTATATTAACAAAGTAATTTCGAAAATTTCTGGGATTTTTTAAACTTCTGGATACCTTTAAAATAAATACCTGATAAGCTCCACCCTCCAAATGCCGAATAGCATCCAGGATGACATTCAGCGAGCGGTGAGTCTCAAACGCCGCCGATACAGGTGGTGTATTTAGTTGTGGAGGGGAGGGGGAGTTTGTCGGTCCGCCCAGGGAGGACAGTGGCCGCTGGATGCCGAAATTCAGGGCAATCGTCGGTGTTGAGGTGTTTATCGTGGGTGGCTGGGGGGTGAGGCTCATTGTTGGTGTTGGTGGGAGGGCTTCGAGAACTGAAAAGATTGTTATAATCGTTTTGTCCGTCTCCTTTTAAACAGGAACGCCGTGCTGTAAGAATCAAGTTTTTTTGCTGTCACCCTCCCTTTAAAGGGACCCGCAAGGCCCGAATATCTTATTTTTTCGGCCATAGAGAACTAAAACCTTTTTTTGGGCTTTACAGTACCCCTTTAAAGTTTTTCGGTACTTTCTCACCTGGTGTCGTCGGCAACGGCTTGATCACCGATACCGTAGCCTCGGGCGACAGCGCATGGTTGATAGTATTATGCGTAGTGCCGACCATCGTCAAAAGTGGCAATGGCGCCAATGTTGGCACGGGTCTCGCCGTCTCTTCCCCGATATGCATTCGCAACATTTTGGCTTCTTCTTGTACCAGCCCGAGTGGGGGTTGTGGCTTGGCGGGCTGGGCCATTGGTAGTTGCTAAATTATTTTTTCAGATTTGGGATAAAACGCTTACGCTAGCTAATTGGCTTTCGTACAGGGCTCGAAGGCCCCGTTCTCGTTCTAAGGCACATTGGAGCTGTTCGATGACTTGCCGCGTTTCTTCGTGGGCGATTTCTTCTGAAAATTGGACTTAGACATTTTAAAGGGACTTTTAAGCCTGTTTTTTTTGTAGATTCTCTATATTTAATTGGTATTTTATGCTTGAAAAATTCAGGGCTAGCTTGCAAATACCCTTAAAAGATTTTAATTGTTCAAAATTTTTGTAAATTTCTCATTTTCCTTCTATCCAAAAAGGAAGGCCAGTTAGCAAAGAATTTTAAGGGATTTCTATCATTAATATATTATATTTCCAAGTTTTTTCAGCGCTTGTCAATTACTTTTTTTATGGTTTAACAAGTGTTCTGCTACTTCTTTACGCTTTCCTTTCCCTTTTTCGATTCCCTCTCCTTTCACTTGCTCATGCTCATACCTGAAAACCTCCGCCTCTTCGGCACAGCCCCTTCCCGGTCATCCAACAATCGATTCATTTCATTCTTCAGGCTATGAATCAGCTCAGCGGTCTGTTGGAGTATCGCTGCCTTGCTCAACTTCTCCCCCTCCTTCCTCGGCAGTAGATTCCTGAGTGTTTGGAAGCCAGCGTTGATACTCTGCATCCGGCGGCGCTCGTTGCAGTTGGCAATTTGTCGCCTCATGCGTCGATCGGGGTCCAGGCAGCCATTTCCGTTTGGGGAGACGGCTGCTGAGTCCGGGTAGCGGATACTGAAAAAGAAAAGAGTCATTATCCATCTCTAGGGTTCTATTCTTTTCTTCATCTCGATTCGTGGGGGAGGGCCATTAGTCTTTCTATTGAAACCATTGGTGGTGGGGGAGACTCGTTCGGTGTAGACTGACTGATAAGAACAGAAAGAGAGAGAGAGAGAGAGAGAGAGAGAGAGAGAGAACGACTCGATTGGATACTTTTTATGAGGCCATACGTGATGATCCCAGGGCGGGGTGAGAGTAGGGTGATGTTGGAACACACTGTCTAGAGTTTTTCGGGGTTTTTCGCATCCAGGCTTAGGTTTAAAGGGATTAGCAAGTGAAATCCATAAACATTTTTTGGCTTTTGCCCATTTAAAGGGATCAGGAAGCGAGCTCAAACCAGTTCTTGTGGATTCAGGAACTCAAAGACCTCGGCTCGTCATTAATTTGCGTATTGGATTCCGATTTAAGAGGCCTGAAGGCAGTTGCGTGCGCGTTGCGTGTCGCGGCGTAAAACGCAAAGAATTCGGAGTTACAAGTACACCGTTGCGGTTTTCCGCCGCTTTATAAGGGGCTAGGAAGTCAAAGGCTAGGAATTTCAAAAGCAGCGGGATCAAACCTTGCCTTCACAGGTCCTTTAAACAGGCTAAACCTAACAATTGCAGCTTTTTATTGGAAATGTTTCATAGTTTATTTTGAGCAATCCACACTTTAAGTCTTTCCCGCCCCTTTAAAAAAAATCGTAAGTAGATCCATGGGCGTGACCTCCAGGCTTGCCTTCACAGGTCCTTTGAATCCGTTATTTTCAGATCCTCAACAGTAACTGCTCGCGTACACTGTTTCACTACCAAAGTTCACTCTCTCCTAGCTTTGCATAACCCCTCAAAAAAGGGTCTGCTCGCCATTTCCGAATGTTTCTGCCCCCCCCCCATCTCCAAGCGATAAGCCTCCCCTCGTTCCGATCAAAAAAAAACCCCAGCCCCAGCCGTGCTTTTTCACATGGCCCAGGGCCCGGGGAAGGATTCGTTTTTTCATGGCTGATATAGAAAAGGGACGGGGGGGGCGGGCGAAGGCCAGTTGGAGGTAACAGCTGATATGGGGAAGAAGGATCGCGAATGGCTAGAGATGGAGCGAGAGAGAGAGACAGAGAGAGAGAGAGAGAGAGAGAGAGAGAGAGAGAGAACCCCGTGTGGCCCATCCCCCTCCCCAACCCCTTCCAACTGGACGACAAACACAAAAAACGATCTCGGCTGGACTGCACACCGTCGTGCGCACCCCCCATACCGCCAACTAGGTGGAACATTTGAGAGAGAGAGAGAAAGCGAGAGAGAGAGAGAGAGAGACTACCAGGCGAGGATTTTTAGAGAGATTACGGAAAGCGACGAAAAGCCCGGAAACCCCTGGAAAACCACCATCTGCTGTTGCGCCCCCCTTATCGCGGACTTGAAGCCAGGCGGCGGGTCTTTGCTTCGTTTGTTTCAGAGTTTCCGAGTTTCTGAGGGGACACCAGGTGGTATGGATCTGGTGCTCCATTGGGCGGGATTTTAGGAGGTCCAAGTCTAAGTCTGAGGTCGAGGAAGTAATTAGGAAGCCGGGATTTCAGCTGTTCGAAGGGTTTTTCACGAAAACCTCAAAAAAGATCTTCAAATTTGAAACGACTTTGAAAACTATCAACGACACAATTTAGATAATTTAAAGTTATTTCGAAGGGAAAATCTTAGTTAAGATTCGAGTGTTTAGACGTTACGAAAAAGTGGCTTCAAGGCAGTTTCAAGGAACAAAAAGGGAGGATTTAGGCAGTTTTGCAAAACTTTCAAGGTATCGCTACGTTACGCTACGCTTCTAAACACCTTAAGAGGTATAGGAAATTGCCTTGTGGTATTTTTGCACATTTTTCAAGATTGACTCCGATATGCTACGCTTCTAGACACATTGAAAAGTATAGGAAATCTATACTTGCCATGAGCATTACTTTCAGCATTCAGCTTACTCGAGCATTCTATGTCCCTTTAAAAACCCGTTTCCGGGAAAAACCTTCTTCCCCCCAACACTTCCATGGCACATGTTTGTTTGCGGATTTTGTGCCCTTGCCCGCCCAGTTAAAAGATACTGGAGAGCTGGCTCTCCGCCCGAGGAGCGAGCTCTGTTGGATATGTGGGGTGATGGTCTAGCGGGCAGGAAGGGGGGAAAGATTCGGAGAACGAATGGTCAGCTGTTCCTAACGCTCCTCTGGCCATGTGCCGCCCTTCAAATACTTTGTCAGCTGTTCTTCCAGGGCTCCTCTCAGGGGGCTGCACAAGGCTTTTCCTCAAACCTTGTCCAAGCAACACCGGTGGTTCCAGGAAGCAAAAAATGGATTGACCCTCGAGATGAAAAATAGGAGCGGAGGTTATGGGATGGTAATAGGTGGAGAGTACAGTATGATCCAAACACCTGGGTGATAGAGAGAAAGAGAGGGAAGGAGAGAGAGCGAGATATAGCGAGAGAAAGCGAGAGACAGCACGAGTGAGACAGGGAAAGAGAAAGAATAGCGAGAGCAAGACCGTGAGAGAAAGATAGAGAGAGATTTATCGTGAAAGAGAGGACAGAGCCAGAGAGAGAGAGCCAGAGAGAGAGAGAGAGAAAGAGAGAGCGAAAGAGAGACAGAGCTACGAAAATATTTTCCTAGCGAACGAAAGGGATTGTTTTGGTGATGAAAGAGAGGTGGAAGGAGGATTGTGATGGAATCGCAAAAGGAATGGAATTCAATGAATCACTACAGCGAGGACGGTTCTGGAAAATGGGCGAAAAATAAAATGCCAAAATCTTTTCAAAAAAGACTTTAAAGGGCCTGGTAAGCCAAAAAAAGCCCAAATTTTGGAGGAAACATCTAAAAACCGAATTTTCTTGGAATTAAGAGTTCAAAAACTATTTAAAGGTATAAACACATTAAAATAACAATAATTTCTCACAAAACCCACCCATTCATATGGCCCACATTCACCAGTTGGCTAGCCCAATCGTGGCGCCCGGATTGCGGTGACAGTTCACCCTCACCGCTGTCCAAAATGTCCACCTAAATGTTGGAAATGCATTTTTATATAGAATATCTAATCGAAATACTAATAATATGAATTTAATAAGTGAAAAATGCTAAAAACCGACCTCGTCGGCGATGTCTGTGTCGTCAATCTCCTCAACATCCAGCATCTTCTCCACCATCGTCGCTTCCGCCTCGATACGGCTCTCGAAAGAACGGACCATCTAAAGTAAGTTATATATTTTATTAATGCTATAATACTATAATTTTAATCAATACTAAAATATACCCAAATTTCAGGTACCCATTTACTTACCTCGATTGAATCTAATCTACTGGGCAGCGATAGCAGGCCGACGGGGTATGGGGCCAAGTGAGGCTAGCCTACAAAAAATAAAATTGTTTTTCAAGCCCAAAACTATTTAAAAGTTCGAGAGATCAAAAATCAATAAACAAACAGCCTGCCGATACCCAAAAAAATGCCCTCGGGCTATAGAATTGCCGCCCCGAGGGATTAAGGGCCAAATACGGGGGCCACCTGGCCTTTGTTTGGGGGGAATTACGCGGGAGTACTCCTTACATGAGCTGCTAATTATCGGGTGTTAATTGGGAAATTGGGTGTTGGCTTTTGGAATGCAAAAGCGGAGTGAAATGTGATGTTTAGAAAATGTTTAGAAAACAGCTGATTTGGGGAAAATTGGAAATTTAGAAGGAATTACGCCAGACCACGTAATGACGCTTGGTTTAAACGGTATAGAAGAGAAATTGAGGCGTAAACAGGTGTATTTTGGGCGTAAATAAGGGATGTAACGGAGATAATAGTGGAAATTCAGATCTAGATATTTTTAAGCCATTGTACAAGACGCTAGCAACATTACGGGGTATCAAAACGTAAATTCAACGTTTTGAAAGCACCCTAATATTATAAAGTTAGTTAATGTAAACGAACTTGACAAAGAGTTTAAAAACAACAAAAAAAAACAAGTATAAAAATTAGCACAATTTTTATAGGGTAATAGCAGCATAGAGCCGTAATGTAAAACTGGGGTCTTGTGAACGATAAAAACAAACTGCGAATTTTGAAGGGGGAAAAACCTTAATAGTGAATGAAAAAGCCCAAAAAACAACCCCAAAAAGCCGGACCAAAGCCCTATAAAGTACATTAAAAAGACACCATTACGTCACAATACCCTAACCAATCCGCGAGCGGATATCGTGGGAAACTACAAAAGGGCGCGACTCCCCCGGCGGGCGCTGTCCACTATTTTAGGCCAGGAAAAAATTCGCTGAAGGGCTGTGGGGGGAGGGTGGCGAGTGGCCGGGTGTTTGGGGGAGAACGAGAGCGACCGGCCGGGGCCGCAACGCAGGGCGCAAAGCGGAGCGCTGCGGACTGAAAGAGAACTGGCGCTGCGTCTCTCTCTAGGTCCTGATCTCTCTCTTTGACTGAACACCCAGCCGTTCTAGTCACTAGCCTAGTCTCGCCCCCTTCTCTCTGTCTGTTTGTCTGTATGTTTGTCTGTCCGAATTCTCGGACCAGCGGCTCGGCCCCCGGTCGGCTTCTCTCTCTCTCTCTCTCTCTCTCTCTCTCTCTCTCTCTATCTCTCACACACACATGAGAAAACAGCTGGACCCTCGCCCCATCCCCCCGTCAGCCATCCCCCAACCACCCAGCTGTCCAGCTCCGCCTCGTTTTCAGAACATTCTCCCCCCCCAAATGAAAAACGAACGATAGAAAAAGACGGAAATGGCAGCCATGCTTCATTTGGCACACCTTGCACTTTTGAGCAAGAGAAGAAGAAGCAGCAAAAGAAAATTTCTGCGCCCTTCGAGAATGAGCGTCTCCCGCGGGAGAAGCGTGGGAAAATTGGGGTGGGAATGGGAAAATGACGAGGACGATCCAGAACCAAAATATATAGAGCCAGAGTGTTTAAAAGAGCCATGAAGCCAAAACAAAAACTGCAAAATTTCAGACTCGAAGCGGAAAGCATTTCTTTTTTCTTGACTACCGGTTTTATGGAAATGACGCTAACAGCCGGTTTCTAGAGGTTACGGTATTTAAAAAACCGCGTTAAGAAAGTCAGAGGAAGAGAGAGCGAGAAGAGAGAGAGAGGGCGGGGAGAGGAGAGAGGAGAGAGAGCGAGAGAGAGCGCGCGCGGGAGAGCGCGAGAGCGGGCGAGAGCGAGAGCGGGCGAGAGCGAGAGCGGGCGAGAGCGAGAGCGGGCGAGAGCGAGAGCGGGCGAGAGCGAGAGCGGGCGAGAGCGAGAGAACGAGAGACAGAGAGAGAGAGAGCGAGAGACAGAGAGACAGACAGACAGACAGACAGAAAGAGAGAGTGCGAGAGAGACAGCAAGCGTGGGAGATATAGAGAAAGAGAGACAGAAGAGAGAGAGAGAGAGAGAGAGAGAGAGAGAGAGAGAGAACGAGACCAAGTTAGAGCTACGGAATGTAACGAGCGCAACATTACAGTAGACCCTTTTAATTTTGGCAATTGACAGTATGAGTAGACTGACTCAGGGGTCGAAGTGCGGAAGTGGCGAGTTGGCGGAAATGAAAAATGGTCTTATATGATATCGACGATCACCACGCGGCTCTGAAAAATCTACCAAAAAAAGAACGATTTGTCACGTATGGTAGTGAAACGGAATCGGAATTCTAACTTTCTAACTTTCGTAGATTTGGTACGTTTTCAAACATTTAAGGTGCATGGAAGGCAAAGAGTACCGTTTCAGCTGTTTTTTAGTTCCTTGGGGCAGGGGATACGGTAGTATGGATGCAAAGAGAAGCGGAAAGGGCCCGAGCAAGCGTTTTCTCTGGAGAATCATGATGATCGGGTCGTGCCCGTACTCGAAGTTTTATTTTAAGCAGTTTTAGCTCATTCTCGATAACTCACACTCAATTCCCAATATTTCCTCCATCCCCCAGCTTCTCCCTCAACTTCCCGCCCCGATTTCACAATCCCTTTAAAGCCAATGTTCCGTCCCTTCCTCCCCCCATCGGGTCACTTTGGCCACCCTTCCTCCCCCGAAACGCCAGTTTTTTCTAGCGAGGGTGCGCGAAATGGCTTGGGCAAAAGGGGGGAGGGCCCGATATTCAGTTTCAAAAGGGGAAAGAGAGGGGCCCACCAGGGCCAATCGATGGGGCCCCTCAGGGCACAAAGGCCCTAAAAGAGGGCCCGAAACGCGCACGTCTCCCCTTCAGCCAGAAAGCAGGGGCAACCAACTCGCCTTCTTCTTCTCCTCCTCCTTCGGCTTCTTCCGCTCTTTGGTTGCAAAGAACCGCTGGAAATCGGCGTCATTTATTCGGTTTTTTGATTTGGACTGAGTGACATCACGCTATGATAGGATAGAAGAAGAAATTCAAGAAGAAGAAACTAGAAAGAAGAAGCCCGGAAAAATGGAGGACAGTGCTGGGCAGGTGCGCACGGTGCGCTTCCTCGGTCAAGCATTTTCCAGGTTAGTTTTTATGGGTTTTTTAGGTATTTTACAATTTCTAACCATTTTATAAGCTCTTATTTTATCAGTAAACTTTTAAGATTACTAGGAACGGCTCTTTTCCATTATCGGGGAGGAGCTATCGGGGAATTCAACTTTTTGTTAGACTCCAATTAATCAAATCTGGATAGGAAAAACCTTGGAAAATTTCTAATATTTCCTGCTTTTCGACTATTGCTAAGCGCAACAACTTTACAAACTTGCATCAAAAAATATCCAACGTATGGATTTGCCGACCAAGAATGCCTGGTTTTTACCAAGTGTCGCCTTTTTCAAGGGTTTACATAGTTTTTTTTCTGAAATATCGCTTTATTTTTACTAAAGACACTACAAAAAACACTTTGTATTAATTGTTATACATTTCTAGACTTATACAAAATAGTTAGTACCCCCGGATAATGGATAAGAACCCCTATAAACTGCTTTAATCTACAGGATTTCCAAAAATTCTAATATGTTTTCAGAGAATCCTTAATGTGCCGCCTCTTCTACCTATTTTTCTTCGCGTCATTCGGTTCCCTCTTCCCATTACTCGGAGTATACTTCAAACAGCTCGGAATGACGGCAACGCAGGCAGGGATTTTGTTAGGTATCGATTCCTAAGAGCCACATTTTTATTAAAATCTCAAGGCTGTCGCCCATTCCTGGAAATGGCCTCCCACCCATTCTGGGGCTCATTTGCGTCCCGGTTCAAGAAGGAGAAGCTCTTGCTCATCTTCTCCCTGGGATCGCTGATCGTTTTTACGCTGGCTATCGGATTTGTGCAGGTATTATTGAATTTCAAACAATTTTTAATGTCTAAAATCCAGCCTTCTACCCAGTATTGCGTCTCAATTATGGAATCTGAGGCCGGTGAAGCTGTGAAGCCACAAGAAAATGATACCTGCATCTCACTACTGACAAATGCGGGAGAGGTACGAATTTTTGGGGCGTTTTCGGAGCCATTTCCTTAATTTTAAGCACCCCATTCAGCTTTACTATTTTTTACCAAAAACACCTCCTCACCACCCTAAAATTCAGCCGGATTTCGCGCTGTTGCCTAGGCGGCCCGCGAGATCCCGAAGGAGCTAATGAAATATTCGCGAGCATTTAGGTGATCCCCGGAGGGGCCGTTGGGTTTCTGAAGAAGAAGATTGGGTTGGGAAGACGGAAAAGGGCCACCAAAGAGAAAACGAGGGGCAGAGCACGATCTAAAATTACGACGACTACCACGCCGGAACCGACAACACCACCGAAAGGTCGGAGAGGGAGAGAGAGAGAGATAGAGAGAGAGAGAGAGAGAGAGAGAGAGAGATAGAGCGATAACTTAAAGGGGTGATGACAGAGAACTTGAGAACCGGTTACGATAGTTAAAATCGGAGTCCAAAAACGCATTCTTCGATTTCTACGCGAAATCTACTTTTTCTTCCTTCCACTACCCCTTTAAAATACGTTAGATTTTAACTAATAGGAAATGATAAGAGGGCGAGAGACACAAAGAGCGAGACAGAGACCGGGAGAGCGAGAGAGGGAAAGAGACAGAGTGGGAAAGAGACAGAGAGGGAGAGAGAGCGAGAGAGAGAGACGGGGAGAGAAAGTGAGAGAAGGAGAGAGAGATAGATCGAGAGAGAATGAGAGAGAGAGAGAAATTAAAGGGGCGTTGACAGAGGTAATCATGAACCAATTACGATAGTTAATAGTGAAGAAAATTATCCGAATTTTCACTTGTTCAATTCAATTCTAAACCTTTTGCTGTCACGCTCCCTTTAAAATTTTAATTTCAGTAGTAACCGAAAATATCGACCTATCAACCGTCGAGAAACCGGAAACAGCAATCGTCGGAATCTCACCAGTCTATATCACACGAGAAGAGGTTAATTCCCTATTTCTTAATTTTATTAATTTTCTTTAAGGTGTGCAACTATGATGAAGAAGCCTATGGTATCTTGGTAACCCCACCACATTCTACCAGGGTTTATAAGTAAGCGATTTCATTAATTTTAGCGTTAAAAAATAATTTAGGCAGCCCGTCGTCGAGCAAGCGTTTATGATGCTACTATTGCTAATTATATTCGGAGAATTTTTGTCCACGCCAGCTTTGAGCATTGCCGATGCGGCTACCCTTAATGCGTGTAAAGACCATCCTAAAGAGGTACCTTAAAACTACCTATATCTTTTAAATACCTACGTTTTAGTTCGGAAAAATCCGATTATTCGGATCGGTCGGTTGGGGAGCTGCTATGTTTATCATGGGAATCGCGCTGGATTATTCTGATACCTTCCGGTAACCAATTAAATTGATTTAATTTATCCTTACCTATTTTTCTACAGGAACCACCCATGCCCGGTCAAAAATTCGACCGAAAAGAATTATGTTCTCTGCTTCGTGATGTGCACAATTTTCATCATGGCTGCCATGCTGATTGGTAAGGATAAGAGGAATTTGAAAAAGGTTTATATTTTTAGCAACCCAATTGAAATTTGGTGCCGAGTCCGTGAGAAGTGATGAAGCGACAGCGTTGGCGATGGATGCGAGGGCGGAAGAAGTGGCTCCGGCATTGGCAGAAAAAGCTAGGAATCGACAGGCGCAGGTGAGAAATCTTGAAATACTACTATAGAATCGATTACTTACTTAAGATTCAATTCTATCCCCTCACTCTCACTCTCTCTCCCTCTCTCTCTCCCTATAGCGCTCTCTCATCTGTCTCACGCCCTCTCGCTCTGCTTTGACTCTCGCTCTCTCTCTCTCTCTCTCTCTCTCTCTCTCTCTCTCTCTCTCACGCTATATGTCTCTCTCAAGCTCGATCGCCCTCAATCTCTCGGTGTTTCTCTCTCTCTCTCTCTCTCTCTCTCTCTCTCTCTCTCTTTCTCTCTCCCTTTCTCTCATATTCTCTCTTTCCCGCTCCATCACTATCTCTATATCTCTCTCTATCTCTCGCTATATATTTCTCTCCCACTATTTCTCGCTCTCTATCTTAAACCCCCAGTTGTCGCGCTCCCTTTAAAAGCCTTTTCTCCTTTCAGGTCGACACAACAACCCAAAACAGCCTCCTCATCACTCTAAAATCCCTCAACAACCTTCATACCATCATCTTCCTCGTCTTGGTCACGATCTTCGGGATGGGAACCGGAGTCGTGTTTAGCTTCCTGTATTGGACACTACAGGTTTGAAAGTGTAAAACATCAAACTAGAAAAATGCGTTTTCAGGACCTGGGAGGTTCTCCATCTCTCTTCGGAATGTTGTCCGTTGTCAACCATCTTGGAGAGATCATCGTCTTCTTCTATGCTTTCAAGATTATTAATAAGCTTGGGCACATGAGGGTGAGTAGTCCCAATTTATATCTTAAAATTACCGTTTTAGACAATTTACGCATGTCTCCTCGTCAACACCGTCAGATTTATAATTTTGGCGCTGATCGACAACGCGTTTTTGGCGATTCCATTGCAGTTGGTTCAAGGTGGGTGAATTATATTAGCTATTAAATACTATTTAATTAAATATTAAGTTATATTATGTCATATACAAAGAAAGAAATGGATCAAAGGAGCTTAGAAACGCCCAAATCAACAGTTTTTTGTCGACTAGGCCTCGACAACTACGTTAAGCGCCAAATTACAAGAATTGCAGGTTTCGATAACTCGAAAAGTGGCTCTTTCGCATTGTCGGGGGATGAATTTTTGGTTAATTTTAGAAATGCCTAGCTAGTGATCTATTATGCAGTATTTTATTCGTGCTTTAGAGAAAGAAAAAAAAGACACTAATAGAAAAAGGATCTAAAATCTCGCTAAGGGCGAAAATTTTGGACATAAATCGGGCATTTTGGTAAAACCGTATTTTTTACCGACCAATACTAAAAACGTTTTACAAGCACATTTCCATTTTTATGCTCCCCGATAATGCAAAAAACCCCCAAAGGTTGTCGTTAAAACTAAGTAAAACAGCATTTGACATGGCACGTAGCTGTCGAGATCTAGTTGATACAAGGGGTCGATTTTTACGCTTCAGTCTCTTGAACCCATTTCGATTGTATTTCCATGATTTCAGGCTTGGTCCTCGGCACCCTCTGGGCGTGTGCTTCATCCTACATCACCCTTATCGCCCCAGCAAATGCAAAAGCCTCCTCGCAACAAATTCTCTTCCTGCTCTATCAAGGTCTCGGCAAGGGAATGGGCTCCATTTTGGCTGGGATCTGCATCCAGAGCCTAGGTAACTATTTTTTATTTAAAAAACAATTGAAAATTTGAGGCTCCCGCGTAACCTTCGTCTTGTATGGACTGTTTTGCGCAGTGGCAGCTGGTGCTGGATTTGCCATTAACAAATTCTACAAATATGACGGCATTAAGTACAGCGCCGGAATGTTTGACGACGAGGAGTGCGATATTTTGGGTAAGGAATTGCAATTTGGTCTTAAAAATCCACTGTAAAATACAGTAGCATTTCTAAATGTCATTTTTGAGAAAACAACGGTCGCCGCTGGCTTAATAAAAAAATATAAAATACCGTTGCTTTCGTAAACTTAAATTTCGAATTTTTTGTCACAAATGTCATTTTTAAGCGTATTTAACAATTTCTAAGGCCCATTTTCTAGAAACGAAATACATAAACTGCCGTAAGGTTTTTAAATCTCATTTTGAGATTTAGAACGATTTTTCCTATCCATTTAATAAAAATAAAATGTAAAAACTACCGTAGTTTCTTCAAAAATAATTTTTGGAGGTTTTGGACGATTTTTCATGCCCATTTAATAAAAAAACAAAGACCAAAATCACCTTAGGCGTTATAAATGTCGTTTTTGATGTTTTTCGAAAGTTTCTCGTTCTTTGGTCACCAACGTACAGCGCCGAAAAATCAAATTTCCGTAACAAAACGTATTAACACCGATTTTTGACCAGTTGCCCTCAAAAATTCGTTTAAAATCTATGTTTTTTTAGCACCCCAAGGCCTGCCATCGCTGCGGACAGATATGCACGACGCATTCGCACCCCAGACGGCCGTCAGCAACGCTAATTACGGAGCCATCGACCCGCAACAGGATGCGTACGATCGATACGTCAGCTCGGCACAGTAGCTCTAAAAATCCCTAAAAATTAAATTTATTTTAAACCATTTTATTTCTATTTTAAAGGGTCCCGGAAGCTTTATTTAAACTCTATTTAAACTTTATTCTCTAAACTTTCGATAGGCTATTTATAAACTTTCGCAAGGAATTTGCTAATTTATTTACACTGCCTTTTCAAGCACATAATTACCCTCCCAATTCAGTTCTCGAGAATGACCATTCACTTATAAAACAAAGTCGGCCGTTTTAGCTGTTAAATCTAAATTAAACTTTGTAAAATATATTTCCCAAAAAATGCCGACCGGTGGGCTTTTTATTAATTTATTACTATCCCTATTTCAAGCTGTCAGAATTTCTATTTCATTCTTTTCATTTTTTATTTTCTGCTATCACAGTCGGAAGTAGCGCTCCTAGGTTTCCTACTTTTCCTTATTTTGGTTCCTAAAAAATAGTAATTTATTTTATTGACTAGTGCTTTTGCCCCTCGTCCCATTTTGTTGACAGCAATATATCGGTTGCAATAATTTGCGATTTAGTTCGTAGATGCGGAATAAATTTATGTTTTTATTAAGGAGAACGTGTGAAATGGGTGAGTATACATGTGGGTGGGTGGAAAAAGTCAAGAAATGAGAGCGCAAAATAACACCAAAAATCACATGGCAATTTGAAAGGAGTATAATTGATTCCCAAGCTGTATTATCACACGTGTACACGTCGGATTTTTAGGGGAATTTGTGAGATTACATTTAGAACTGCTAAACGGGGCACTAAAAGAAAAAATATTAGGGAAAGTGGTGCTTTGGCATTATCGGGGGGGGGGGACTTTTTTCTAGAATCCCAGAAATATTTAGTAAGGTAATAGTAAGTGTTTTAATATCGCTTTTATAAAATTTGCTATATTTTAACAGGAAGCCTAAAAAATCTACAAACTTCTTAGGCACGATTTGTTATCCAAAACGCTATTTTCTGTATTCTTAACCAAATTTGTAAAGCCACCTCCCCCGATAATGCACAAGAACCAATAAACCACACAAGCCAAAGTTTAATCGCAATAAAAGTTTGATATTTGAAACCCCAGAGATTCGGAACGGAAATAAAGTCTTTTCACTATTTCGACTAACAAAATGATAAGCTGCAAAAAGGAAGAAAACAACTTAAACCTTTAATGAATTAATCACAGTAGCTCAAAAGACTTGGCCCGAGTTGTAAATGAATCGATAAAAGCTGCAGAGAAATGGGTGAGAGATCATTTTAGACGGCACCTATTATTAGATCCTCGTCCTCGTCAGATTGGCGAGCGAGTAGAGTGTACGACAATCCATCCAGATCACGTTGTCCGAACACGATGCCATCGCCGTATCTGGAAATATCAAGATAAATTTGTTTTTCAATAATAAAATTTTAGCTAAACCTTTTCCCAAAAGGTTTAGCTTTCCCAAAAAAAAACGCTCTAGCGGTCCTCAGGAATGTCAGATTTTTAAGATTTAGGTACCAATCGAAAGCTTTTGACGAGGCGAGTAGTTGCTCTGCGCGATTTTCAAAATTTGGTATTTTTGTTAGATCTACTGTTTTTACAAAACGAGCTAAATTTACTTTGTTCTTAACCTAAAAGCTAAAAACTACAAACGCGCTTGTACAGAATTTTTCGTTGACCCTTATTCTGTTTTCATTTGCGAAACGGCAAGATTAAAAAAGTTATGCGGATTTTAAGCGCAAAAAAGACAAAAATTCTCGAACCCGTACCATTTAGCCATTTTTCCGCTTAAAGGGATAACGACGGCATAAGTCATTGGTGACGTGAGGGAAAGAAAATGTGTCTGCGTCTCGCCACCTGGACGCGTTCTCTGCTCTGTTCGCTATGTGCCAAAAAGTCGATCAGAGGTGATCGACCTATGCCATCGGTAACCCTTTAAAAACTTTATAATAAAGTTTTGGATCCAGTCGTTTCGTAGGTTTTGAAACCAGGTTCGGAATCAGTGCAAAATTCTGCACAAGTTAGGCTGGTCCTATCGAGAAACGTGATTATCACTAAAAACAGGTCTTGTAAGCCGATTAGATTCAGTTTTCGAAAAAAGCATTTTTGCTTCATAGAAACCGCCGAAAATTTCGCAAACATCACAGAATATCAAAACCGAAAAGCACTATCTTCTCCTCGTCTTGACGAAAGCTTTCGATTGAATCTCAAAACTCATTCTCAAAACTCAAACACTCCTCCAGAGCTCTAGTGATATTTTTCCAGACCTCCTATAACGTGCCCAGATCAGTGGGTTAGTTCTCGGAAAAAAGGGCGAGCTGAAAAAAAATCGGGCGCAGATAGCCTAACAGCAAAACCCATGCCTACTCTAAGCAATTTGGTGTGCACATTTGGGGGGAAATTCAGAGGGATGGCTCGGTGGAGACGGCGGGATGGGTTGAGGAAATAAACATACATAGAGAATTGGGCGTCTACACATCAACGCCGTTGGCTTCGGCGTACTTCGGTGAGACGGGGATATCGTGGATGGGCACCTCGTCCTTCAGATTTGAGAAGCGAAGCCCGTCGCCCTGACTGCAACGAAGCCGATAAACAGTTGGGGGGAGGACAACATTGTGAAAGCTTTATGGATTTTAAATTCAAAGTACAGGGCCAAAAACCGCTGATCGACATCGGTCTTCTATTCGATCGGGTTCAAATTTTAAACAGCGATTGGGACGCAAAAAACTAGATGCAGCCAGATTTTCTATAAAACATTGTAGAATAAAAAAGTTAACGCAAAGAAGTCGTTTTTTAGGAAAGTTAGTACATGTTTTCGTCCATTCATCCATCCATTCGGAACCAACGTGACGATTTTGAGTAATTTTCTGCAGAATGGTCATTTTCGGGCCAATTTCTGCCGATTTTTATGACAAACACGATCAAAAGTGATGGAAAGTTGAATTTAGACGATATTTTCGCAAATCAAAAAATTCGATACGATTTTGGTATAGAAAATATGATCGCTTCATTTTTCTTAGATTTCGAGGTCGAAATCGACAACCTAAACCTACTTTCATCATAACTTTCTTGTTTCACAAAATTTTGCCAAGCAAATCCGGCTGGACCTAGTTTTTCCGGGAAATCTAGCTGGCAAAAGTTTGAACCCAATCGTATAGAAGGCGGCCAAATGTCATGGGTTCCTTTCAAACAACAATTTTCTAGAACTTTCCATAAAGCTTTCACGCTTGCCACTCTAAAGAAAGGAAAAATCTAATCTAGCCGTTAATAGAAACAGAGGTGAAGGTGCAATTGCACGGCAAGTTATAAGGTGCAGATTATTATTTCAAAAACAAACTCACGATGTAAACACAGGCAGCAGCCAGAGCAGTGGACGATTGCCGAACACTTGGCGGAAGTTGTTGCGGATGCCGAGGTTGAACGCGTTTTCGTTTGGCCCATCAGTGAGGATTGGAGCTCGGAATGACTCTGAGAATCAAGTGAAAGTTGTGAATTCTTGTCTTACCGATCGTTGTCCGATTCTTGGCGACAAGGTAGAGGTGGTAGAAGAACAGGCCGCCCATCGAGATGCTGAACATGGCGCCGACGAAGAACAACATCACCATGTTGATTTTGATGCTCTAAAATCATCGTTTAGGGCAGCTAGGTTTCAAACTCACATCTCCTCGGCCTTCCAAAAAGTCGTGACGCCAGAATCGCACGAAGAACTCCAAGTCGGTGGCCACACAGAAGATACAGAACACCAAGCCGTAACTAAATAAATAAATATAAATTGCTTCAACTAAATTACCCAAGGAAAAGCAGAAAGAACTTGTAGTTGTGGAAGTTGACGCACGTGTTGACCCAGGGGCAGTGATGGTCAAATTTCCTGTAAGAAAAATAGGGTTATTGTGCTGAAATAAACTTACAAAACACACGTTCCGCAAAATGAGCAGTGGTGCGAGCGATCCGGCTTGACGGCGATGCATTTGGGGCAGAAACGATAGCCGCCGCCGCGACCCTCGTATTCTCGCATGTAGACTGGCAGGCAATTGGCTTCAACGTATCTGAAAAGGTTAAAAATATGATGAAGAAAGTTTTAAAAGCAAAAAGTATTCAAAAAAGTACACAATACTTACCGCTGTACAATCGGCGCTATCCGAGCAATCTCCCCGTTGTAACCAGCAATTTCCTCACGATACGCTGCCGGGATTTTGAACTGAAAATACACGTAAGTAGCTTTTTTTGAGCTTTTACCTCCTTTGGTGGCCGTCTGACCCTCGCGAACACCGTTCTCAAATACGAGGTGACAAGTAGAGCGAGTAGAATGTGAAACAACACCAAGTAGAGCGCCTTCTGCGGTATAGATTCTACGCTTTCTAAAAACGAATAAAAACTAAATTAAAGCACTCTTACCAATGCAAAGATTGACTACATAGGCATAATAGGCCCATCCTAGGATGGCGAACACGAATAGCACGGGAAACCATCGGGCTATCTAAACCAACATTAAAAAATAGGGCAAAAACTGTTACCTGGAAAGCGATGAGGCAGACCCGTTTACATGAGCAGCCGACTGGTTCAGCCATCCTAGTTTGGGCCCTTCCGAAGAGCCTGAAAAAGGGTGTTTAGAGGCGGAAGTTGAAGGAGAAGCTGGAAATGGGAGTGTGTCATGAGTGGACAGAAGTAACAGTGATGTCAAGGGCGGACCGGTTGCTATGAGTAACCGGAAGGGCGGGGTGGAGGCAGGGTAAGAGGGGGCGGAGTAGCCCGGCGTAGCTATGGAGTCACGAAGTCAACGCTATCAGGATAAAAGTAATACAATAAAAGATATTAATTAATAAGAGAGCTTGGTAAATTTGATAAGTTTAGTAAGAAGGACCGCAATCAGTGGTCAGAGTAGCGCCGCGTAGCCATTGAGTTACGCGGTCAAGGAAGTTACGATAAAAGTGATTCAATAATTAAATTAAAACAAGGGTTTTGAACAAATTTGACAGGTTATTAATAAAACACAATTGGTCCTACGAGCCCAGCTGTCAGAGTAGCCCTGCGTAGCCATGGAGTTATCAAATCGAAGTCTTGCGATAAAAGCTTTAATAAAATGAACTCCTCTCTTTTGCTTTTTGCTCAAAAATATCTATAAAACATATATCATATAGTTTTTATCATTATTTTGTCACTTTAGGCCTGATCTTGTCGGAAATTAAGTAATTTTGGGGAATTGGGCTTCTATAAACGGTGGAATTGGTTGGATTTCGTTATGATTTGGCTATATTTATTTGTGTAAGGAGATTTTCCTAGCTTCTACAGACTTAGCGCTTATTCTTGCAAAATTTGCGGGTTTAATCGTAATTAGGATATATCGGAAAGGAAACGAACTCGGGTTAGGTGAAGATGTGCTTGAAAATCGAGGTTTTAATTTCAGAGGATAAAATTTAACCGATTTTATCGCGAAATTTCGATTGCGCGCGAAATTTTATTTTTTTTTACGTTAGAAGATAGGCCTAAAGCTATAGAAAATACTGCGAAATCAATCGTAAAGTCTGTCTGATATCCAAGAACTCCGAATTTCTTTCCCCAACTCCAGTAATCCGCCCAATTTCCGTCCCGATTTGGTGCCCACCGGAATTTTGTGGACTTCCGGGCGGATACTAGCCCCGAACTCCCTTTTGCAACTTTTCCGTGTGGATCTCCATAATCTGCGAGCGCCCCGGGGGCGGATTTGTATTTTTAATCATAAACTTTTAGCCCTCCCGTTTTAATCCGAACTTTCTGGCTGCTTGACCTCATCACGGTAATCCGGGCGGGACGGCGTAAACTAAAAATTAATCCCGGCAAAGTATGATGCGTAATTTTGAGGTTTCTTTGCGGAGTTTTGTGTAATTTTGTAGAAGGCCATAAAATGCAATTTATCAAAGTACAACACTTTTTTTTGAGGTTTAATTTAAAAGCTTTTTTGCGAATCTGTTATAGAATTTTGTGGAAGGCGAAAAAATGCAATTTATCAAAATACAAAAAAGTTGCTTTAATGCGTAAATTTTCAATTTCTTGGCGAAATTTTGTGTGATTTTGCAGAACACAAACAATGCAATTTATCAAAATGCAAAAAAAAACTTGTTTTAATGCGTAAGTTTTGAGTTTCTTTGCGGAATTTTGTGTAATTTTATAGAAGCCAAAAACACAATTTATCAAAATACACAATACACATAAAAAGGCAAGAACTATACACGGCTCGATGTTTGAGAGGGCCCGAGCAATTCCGGATAAATTATGTATACACGCAAATGAATGGAAGTTGTAAGGATTGGATTAGGCTTATGCTTAGGCTTAGGCTTAGGCTTAGCCTTAGCTTAAATAATGGAATTAGTAACTACCACCAACTACAAGATTCACAGGCGTTGGAGGCTTCAAGAAAGACCCTTGAGAAGCTTCCGGTCTGAAGCAATCGTCCTCAAACTCAGGAGAAACAGGTCGTGGAGATCCACCTCTCGATGACGTCCTACTATCCCCGCTCTTTTTCCTGCGCACAGACGAGTTGTTCGAGCTACAGGAGAACGAGTTCGAGGTGCGACGTCGTTTTCTGACTTCGTGGTAGAAGCCATCCCGCACGGAGGAGAACATCTAGAGTATTGTTTAGTACTTTCTCGAGTGCTCTCCCTTACCATAGCCCCAAATTGGCTGAATGCATGTGTTGTCGTGTGGGCTTTGTGGACGGCGCTGTCCAGGTGGGTGCATTCCTAAACGAAGGAGGATACTGTAAATATTTTCGTCCGATGGGGAGGCAATTTCGAGAATTCACCTGCCCTCCACAGCCCGTTTGACGCACGCGCCGTGAAAATTTGCACCTGTCCTCTGGGGGGAATTCCCCCGAGATAGATTTTAGAATACGAAAATAAAGTGCAAGCGCGGGGGGTGTTTGGAAGGTACAGTACCTAATAGAGAGCAGTTTTTAGAGCATAAACTGATTTTTTGGGACGTGGCGTCGTTCATCTTGTAGAGCTTGAAATTCTGAGCAAATACTGGGTTAGAAAAATTGTTTTAGGATTACGGTATTTGAGAAAATTTGTCTTTTGGGCTATGATTTTCCTAATTTCTTGTTCCTAGCTAACAAGGAGTGAATTTTAAGAAATTTTCGCTGAAAAAATGCGGTATTTTAGCCTTTTGAAAGTCGGGACTTGTGTAGAATTTCCAGCTCTGCAAAATGACTTATTGCAAATTTGAAAAACGCCATGTTAAAACAAAAAAAACCTACCGTAATCGTCGCATCCGCAATAACCGCAAAATAGTCCGGCTTGAACCCCAACGGCCGAAGTTCGACGAATCCGGTACCGTACTCCTCGGCCACGCGCTGCATATCCTCGGCGCTCTCCAAACACGCGATTATCTTCTTGAGCACGGCCTTTATGGCTTCCTCAGCGATCTCTCGCTGCTCCGCGTCCATATTTAGATAGAACCTGAAAATTGGGGTGGGTTTTTGGTGTAGATCAGGATTTTACAAAAATATAAACAAGCAGCAAGCCGGCGGGTTTATAAAAATAGAAATATCTTGGCTCCCTCTTATGCTTTTAGGTGGTAAAATATACCAAAATATTTGCTGAATCAAGGCAAACATTTTGGTATATTTTACATATATGGACGAAAAGCTATTCTTAACAATAAGCCCTAAATACCAACCTTCCGAAATCCTCGCGAACTTCGGCGGCCCTTTTCATAATTCTCCTCCCGATCGTCTCGTGCGGGTTGGCGAAGCAGCTCTAGAAAAATAATAAATAAGTAATTATTTACAATTTTCGGACCTGAATCAGACGGCGATGGCGTGGATTTAGGGGATGACGACTGCTGACCGAGCAGCTGCTGCCGGGCCGAGACCGGGATAGCCCCTCTTTTTCTGAAAATTATGATTTCATTTTTACCATTTAAAATGCATCAAATCTCCCCTAAAACGACATGAGAAATGTGACGCGGAAGTCTTCTAGAGTATCTGTTTCCATGCGCGTATTCCCGAAACGAAATTAGATTTCTAGGGAGGATGGGGAGAGGCATCATTGTCTCTTGCTCCTTTTTGGGCCCCGGGGTCTCCCCAGAAATGCGTAACTAATCCTGCAGCGTCTCGTTTTCGTGATGCTAATTTAGGAAAAGGAAAAAATTGGGATTAGAGAACGTTTAAAAAAACTAAAACTTTCATGCTGCTAATTTTGCAGAAAAATGAAAAGTTTGGGATTAAAGGACGCTTAAAAAAAACTTAAAACTAGTTATTTCCGTTTTAAAGAAAAATTTGTGCTAGACCGTTTCAAAGCCTAAAACGACTGATTTGCGTCATGCTAATTTCGGATCAAAAAACATTTAAAAACTTAAAAATTAGTAATTTTCGTAATGCTAATCTCGAAAAACTGAAAAATTTGTGAGTAAGGAACGTTGAAAATCGTCCGAGCCTTAAAAATACCCTAAAACTCACTACTCGGAACGTCATAACAAGACTGCGATGCCGGAAGTCGTATCGACGGCACAGAAAAATTGTTGTTAGTGCTGTGATTGTTATTATTGTTGTTCGTCTCCTTCTTATTCTTCGGTTTCGACGAGTCGCTTCCCATCTTCTTGCAAGCTGCAAATTGAGGCTGTTTAAAATTAGCCGCGAAATTTGGAGGGCCACGAGCGAAAAGGGACGAATCAAATGATGTAAGTGGTTTGTGGCTTTGAGGGAGAAGCCTTTCCCCGCCACTATTGCGTGTCTAATGGGCGCTTTTTCCTAATTGTAGCCGCCTCGAGACGCCGTTCTCAAGCCTCCCGAAAAAGGGGAGTGGACCGGCGCTTACGTCGTCTGGTTTCGAAGAATGGCCGGGGGTTTTTGCTTCAAAAAACAGAAAGATTTTGGGGTGGTTGAGTTTTTAGAAATAGGAGAGAGAGCGAGAGAGCGGGAGAGAGAGAGGGAACGAGAGAGAGCAAGAGAGAAAGAGAGAGAGAGAGAGAGAGAGAGAGAGAGAAATACGGATGCGATGTTACATAGGCTTAGACGTGCTTAGACTTCGGCTTCGATTAGGTTTTGACTTAGGCTTAAGCTTAGACTTAAAGTTGGGCTTCGAAAGACGCTGAAGAAAATGGCTGCTTTACTACTAAAAAATCTGAGATTGCAATTCCTGGGGTACAGGTGGTTTTTCTCGAGGGAAAAGCCTCAAACGGCACGTGCTAGCCGAAAAGAGCAGAAAGAGCAATCAGAAACCTGAAGCGGGCAAAACAAGGCCCTGCCGATTGGTCAAAGGGGGGAGGATGGGTACAAAAGGGCAATTTTTGGGTTGACAGGTTGTGTTTTGAGGGGTGTAAATAGTAGTAGAATGGAATGTCAAGATATTTGTCAAGAAAACGGACAAGTTCAAATCCTAAAATTTTAGCGGGTAAATAGCAGCAATGGAAGTTTCTAGGATCTATGTTGATTTGAAATTGATAATTTGAAAATTTCAGAGCCCCGGAAATCGGTTTTTCGAAAGGAAAAATTATTTTTAGAGCGTGAATGGTACCAGCGGAATTTTCCGGGATTCAGTCGCAAAAAACGATGTTTTTGAAAACCGGACGACCCAGCAATGAATTTTTTTATGCATAAAAACTAGTTTTTTTGCCGTGCAAATAGCAGTAGCCCGGAATTTCCAAGATTTCTAGGCCAAAAATGACAATTTGAAAATTGGAGGACCCGGAAAATCATTTTTGAAAGGTAAAGATGGATTTTTGGGGTGCAAAAAGCAATAGTCCGGAGTTTCCCAGGGTTCTGAGCTAAAAAATGACAATTTGAAAATTGGAGGTCCCCAAAAACGGGCTTTCAAACGCAGTCGCACCCAAATTTCAGCGACGCCCCATCCCTCACCGGATCCTGGGCGTCGAAAAATCGCAAACTGCCAAAACAATGGAATGCCCAGGACCCAACCAGAATCCCCTTTCCGTCAAGATTACCGACCAATCCCCCAGCCCATGGCCCTACGGCGCGGTTCATTTCGTCGGATTATCGAAGCCACCAATCTCACCCTTTTTCCACTTTTTCTACTCCCCCACCTCCTTCTAGATCCTGCCTCCTCTCTGCTAAACATTCTGATCCGCACCCATCGACGCATGATTTTCGCGATTATCTTGGACGTGGAAAAAGCTGAGTCCCGGATTTGGGGGTGGCCCACTTGTTTGCCGAGAGATGACATGCAAATCTTTAAATCTTTAAATCGGTGAGTAGGCCCAAAAATGATGGTTATCTTTACGGAAGTTTTAATAAAAACGAGGTTCACGAGGGATTAAGGGTACTTTGGCATTATCGGGGGTGGGTGAGGGTGGAAACCGAACTTTTTGTATAAGCCAAGAAATTCCGAGTCACGTAACATTAGGAGTTCCGTCACGTTTTTGAAAACCTGTTTAGTAAAATTTTACTGCATTATAGTCGGAAGGGATTTTAAATATTTTACCTACGGTACTGGTGCATTATTGGGGGAGACTGAATTTTTTGCATAATTTTAGAAACGCCTGAAACGCAGTATTAATTATTGTAATAATTTTGTGGTAAAACTTAACTATATTCTGGGTGAAGACAATCTAAAAAAATTAAAATTGCTTAAAAATGCGAAAAAGGATATTTTTGTATTTTCTAACAAAATTTATAGAGTCTTACTATTACTAATAGTCAAAAAACTTAGAAATACTTGATAATTGCATTTAAATCGTTGAAAAACAGAATAGAACCCCTGGGAACCTAATGAACTTCCCGAAAATCCAGACGCTTCAATCACGCAGTCTGGCGTAGTCTTGCGTAAATATTTTCTAGGAAGTGGTAGACTGCCAAAGGCGGCTAAAAATAGGCGTTAAGAGGCGCTTAAACACGACAAGGATGGGAGTGGAGGAGTGTGAAGACGGCGGTCGGGGAGAAGCAGAAGCTCCCTTGGCAATTTCCCTCCGCCCTTCCGCTTCACACCAAATGTGTCAATAGCAGAGACCGTCGGAATCGGGGGGTGTGCACTTCATTAGTGGCGCAGATTTTTAAAGGTCGGGGAGAATTCTATGGAAATTTAAAGGAATTCGAGGTCCAGGCTACGCCTGAGCCGAAGCCTAAGCCTAAACCGCAGCTAGCCCTAAGCCCAAGCCTTAGCCTAAGCCTAAGCAAAGTCCGACCCAAGCCTAAACGTACGGGTCTAACCGTCTAAGCTGGCGAAGTCTAAAGTTAAGCTAGCCTAAGCCTAAGACTAGCCTAAGCATGCGAAGTCAAAACCGAAGCCCAGGCCTAAGCTTAAGCCTGAGCCTAAGCCTGAGCCTGAGCCTGAGCCTAAGACGAAGCATGAGCCTGAGCCTAAGACTAAGCATGACCCAAAGCCTAATGCAAGCTTAAGCCTAAGCCTGCATCTGACTAGCCGGAAGCTACGCCTAAACCCTAAAACCGAACAAAATTATTCTAATCATTAAACCCAAAAAATTCGCGTCCCCCAATTCCCGATGAGCAATTTGGGTCCCGGAATTGGAAATGTGATGAGGCCTCCATGCCAAGGAATATCCAGAAATTGGAAGGAGGATGCGTACGGAATGGAAGACCTTCAGAAACGAGTGGAATATTGGACCCACACCACCAGAAGCACTACCCCCCCTCCCCGGAATGTCCAAGGCAAAATTAGAAATGGGCGGGCCCTTCTAGGGGGGTGGCTGGTTGCGCACTTCCCTTTTTTTCATCGCGAAACCCCTCTTGGGCCGCGGAATTTAGAAAGGACAATTGTTTCAAAATCGGAAGCTTTTTCTAATTGTTGTGTTCACATGAAGGAGCGGAAATGAAAATTTTGATGAATGGAACATTGATAGGCTGGACTTTACTTCACCACCCAGCCGGAAGTTCCCCGCTTTTTTAGCTATAACTTTTTTATATTACATTATTTTGGGCTGTAATTAAAACTTGTGGTAGATTTTTTTAGGCTCTATCAAAGGGCTTACATGTAGAGGTTGCGGGGTCACAGAGTCCAAATCGGCCCATAATTGGTGGAAAAATCAAATAAAATACGGGGAACACGATGCGATAAAAATTAGCTGCCAATGGGCACTTTTGTTTAATAAACTTTTAATTTTATGCAAAAAAAGTGCTGCTGAAATGCACTTGAACTGCTCTATCGCGCCTTCCGACTGGGAAAAAATGTTTTGATGGAATTTTCATAACCGCCACGACACTAGACATCTTTCCGGACCCGAAGAAAATTTTATCTAGAAAATATTTTTTCACGAAAATTTTGACGACCTATCCCATAGCCCCGGATCCTGGGAAGGTCGGAAGCTGCTTAAAATAGGTGGCTCTGACCCCTAGGCGCTTCAAATCGGAGCGCCGAGACATTTCAGATTGCCGGAATAATTCTATTTTTACAATATTGGTTAAAAATAATATTTATTAACTATTCGGTTGGTTTTCATCGAACTGGAATAGGTAGGTAGGCCTTTTTTCCACAAACATTCTAAAATTTTCGAAATTTTATTTTTCTGGCCAGGCAACTCCTTGGGATTAATAGGACCGAAAAACTTTCGAAAACCCTTCTGGACAATCTTCCTGAAAAATAAAAGCGAAAGCAGCAAAAAGCAAAAATTAAAAATACCGACGGGATCCGAACCTTCGACCCCCAGCCTGTCACTCGTGCACCCTACCCCCACACCACCGAACCGACGGGAAGGGGCTCTTCGGAAGACTTCAAGAGGGCTCCCCTGTGCGGTACGGTTTTGGCGACCCAGGTCGCGATTCTAGGTCGTTTTCCATACAAAATCTTAAAATTAAAAGTTTATTAAACAAAAGTGCCCATTGGCAGCTAATTTTTATCGCATCGTGTTCTCCGTATTTTATTTGATTTTTCCACCAATTATGGGCCGATTTGGACTCTGTGACCCCGCAACCTCTACATGTTAGTCAAAATCCCATCAAAATAACGGAAATTTTGGAAAATTTTGGGCACGTCCGGTTTGGGGGGGAAATTAAGTTCCGCCAAAAAGGCTAGCTAATTTTTTGAGGTATCTTAATGCACCTTAACTGATGTATAGTTTTCTAAAAATTTCGATATAGCGTAAATATCATGCAAAATCGAGGTCGAATGGGCAAAATTAGAAATGGGCGGGACCCCCTCCCCTCTTGAAGTGCCTGGCAGCGCACTTCCCTTTTTCCCTTCGAAACCGCTCTTGGGTCCCGAATTTTCCAAAGACAATTGTTTCAAAATTTGGAGCTTTTCCTAATTGTTTCCCCACCCGTCGTTGCATTGCGTTAATGAAATTTTGATGGGTAATTGTAGCCTGGGAAAAGGGCCGGGGGAGAGAAGGCTAGTAGTGGAGGCATAAATTGGCGTGGAGCTTTGACGTCAAGGGGTGGTCTTTGGAATGGGAAGGAAATGGAATTATTTCAAAGTCTGGGGTAAGTCGGAGGCCTAAAAACGGAAAGAGTATGGTTGTGGAAATCGAGACGGGGAAGACTCGGGGAGAGTGGAAAAATTGTCACGGTTTGAAATGCGCACAGGGTTGCGTGGCGGAATATTGTCACCATGGTAGAGGGGTAGAGGGGGTAAGCTGCAGATTTTGAAAACTAATTAAAAGTATTTTGGGCGCGTTTGAGGATTTGCGAAAAATGATGATTTTGGATTTGGTGATACGGCTTGAAAATATGGATTTTAAAATGAGTCCAGAAAGCTGTGGGGGGAGGATGTAAATGTAAAATCGGGAAAATGGGTCATTTGAATCCAAAAAAAAAATTTTTTATAAATACGTTAAAAATCGTAATTTTTTCCTAAATAGCGTATTTTTAAATTTAAAAGTTATATTGCCAGGAGCCGATGTCCTCATTGGGCTTTAAAACAACAAGTTCATTCGAATCTAAAAAATAATATTGTTCTAAAAATTCTACAAATGTAAAAAAGGTGTTTGCAGGCCCTGAAAAATCCAAAAAAAATAGTTTAAAATAGCTTAAAAAATTTACTACAGTATCCCGGCGCCAAAAATTAGAATTATTGGCAAAATCCGGAGCTGTTTTCGAGCTCCAAGGAAAAACAGTGCATTTTACGCAAAGAAAATGTGTTTACAACCCTTAAAAAATCCAAAAAAACTATTTAGAGAATACCTAAAAAATCCTACTACAGTACCCTCAAACCTAAAACCCATATTGGCAGCACCCGACGATTTTTTCGGCCTCCCCAACCCCCACGGGTGGGATGTGGATGCAATGAGACGTGCTCCCCCTTTCGGGATGAGATGTGCTGTGACACGCAATGCATTCGATGATGGCTCTCCTCATGTCGCAATTTGTCTTCGAACTCTTTTTGAGGAAGACGTTCCAGTAGTCAATGTCAGAAGACGTCACAAGGCCGTGATGACTGCGTCGATTTTCAGGATGAGATATTTATAAGAATTTCCCGGAATAGCTAAACGACCTGCTGGATTTATGGGGGTGAGCATGAACTGCGGAAAACGAACGTGGGTCTGCTTAATAAATTTTTGTACTATTTTTAAGTTAGCGCTGTCTTTTTCAACCACTATTTTTAAACTCCGGTCTTTAGGTCTTGGATTTATCGATGAGCATGAACTTTGAGCAGGATGGCTAACATGCTTAATGGCCAAATTTTTGTGCTATTTTTTAGGTTAGCGCGGTCTTTTTCAGCCACTGTCTCTGAATATGGTGGTTTAATGATAGATTTATGGGGTGAGCATGACCCTTGTGCATAAGGGCCAAAATATTCAATAAATTTCATGCTACTTTGTAGGTTAGCGCTGTCTTTTTCAACTTGACCTCAAAAGGTGCAAAGCAATTTTAGATATGTTAATACCTGCTTTTTGGGTGAGCCTCAAGTTTGAGCAAAAAACGGAAAGAAGTGAGCATCAGCTTTGACGAGAAAGCTGAAAGCAAATTTTACAGATTTTTAGCTGCTGGGTCCCCTTCTTTAGAATGATCACTGAATTTTAAAAACGAATTCAGATGATATTTTTATTTCTATTTTAATCCACTGTAACCTTGTCCCTATACTTCCCCATGCGTCACCATCATCATTACTTTTTAAGGGAACCCCGATTTTCGGGCCAAGACCCAGATTAGAATCCTGGGGCCCTCCAAAATGTAGCAGACCCCCGAATGACGCAGACTGCTCCCTTCACCCCTCAATTCTTAATCCTTGAGAGTTATTCTGGGGGGATTTGAAGAGGGAAATGTTGCAGACCTTCCACTAATTGGGATGTATAAACAAAAGGACCAGATTGAAAATGGGGTCTCGAGACTTTTGCTACAAATTGGGTTTAATTAGGGGGACAACGTGGGAGTGGGAGAGAGAGAGAGAGAGAGAGAGAGAGAGTGAGAGAGAGAGACAGAGAGATAGAGAGAGAGAGTAAGAGAGAGCGAGAGAAAGTGAGAGAAAGAGAGAGAGAGAGAGAGAGAGAGAGAGAGAGAGAGAGAGAGAGAGAGAGAGAGAGAGAAAATTTGAAAGTGCTTTTCACATGGAGTGACGAAGGTGAAGTGAAAATTTTTCATGAATGGGATTGGGTAGGGTTAGTTATTAAGCTAAAAATAAAAATAATTGGAGGTGTGAGCAATAAAATAATGAGAGGTTTGTATGATTCAGCAAAAAAACTCTTATATTAAGGTTAATAGCCCAGAAAATTCTTAGAGTATCTAAAGGTATCTTAAGTAAAGTTGAAAGTATCTAAATAGATCCTTAAATGTTGGGCTGACTTGAACTTTAAAACTTTCTAAAATATTTAAGTTAGGCAGCTATTAAAAATAAATTAAGGAGAAGGTTTAAAACGTTTTTTAAGGTATCTAACTATACCTCAAGCAGTACAGAATCTTCTAGAACTTCCTAAACCACCACCACGACACCACCAAGATGCAAATGAGTGTAATGCGCGAAGAGGAGGAAGAGGATCATTGTCGATGGACAGCTGTCACGAAATCCAAATGGCCTCTTCAACACCA
This sequence comes from Mesorhabditis spiculigera, assembly GCA_958295435.1. Classification (NCBI taxonomy): domain Eukaryota; kingdom Metazoa; phylum Nematoda; class Chromadorea; order Rhabditida; family Rhabditidae; genus Mesorhabditis; species Mesorhabditis spiculigera. Next base: position 1,077,205 of record CATQJA010002655.1, read on the forward strand.
ATCCCACCCAATCCCACCATATCACAACCAGTGGCTAGGGGGCTCTGAGGCTTCATCCTTCCCCTTCCGTGTCCACATTCAATCATTTGGTCCAATTGAATCCATCATTCTGTCGCCGTGGCTTGAATTCAAGGAACCCACGCGAAATTTGAGGAAGAAAACAAGGAGAATGTCAAAATGGACCCGGAAAATAGACTTAAAAATTTAGAAAAATTCTAATAGTTTTTTTTTGTTGAAACCTGAAATTTGTACACTGAATAAGGAGCAATAAAATAGCTATATATTTGTGCAAATTTTATCCAGGTCGAGAAACCCCTAAAAATTATGAAAATTCAACAAAAAATGGTTTAAAAAATTTTATTTTGCGAACCTGCAATTTTAAAAATTGTAGCTTTTAAGCCAATTTTGTACAGCCCGAGAAAACCCTTGAAATTTCAATCAAAATCTATAAGGTATTTTTTAATCACGTTTTTCGTAAATCTGCATTTTTTTACAAGGAATAACGATATTAAAGACGATATTTATGCAAATTAGATACAAATAGGCTGATCAAATTTATTTATATTTCCAAATTTTCAATCTTCTTTGTCGTATTTGTCCTGACGACAATATGACTAAAGAGTACATCCGGCTCACTTGGCGACATCACCAGCGTGAAAATAGTTAAACTAAATCAAACAATAAATTAATAAAAACAGGTAAAAACGATATATTTTATATAAACATTTTATGCAAATTACTTACTCATTCAAAACGGGCTGTCTCGATAATACATGATTAAATAGCGTATTGGCGTTCAACCTTTCTTGCCCCAATTTATGCAGCGCGTGCGAGGCTACTTTTCTAAAAATTTGAATTTAGCTAATTTGCATCCGAGCTACAGTACTTTCTCTTATCACCCTGTGGGGTCCAGTGATCAAAATTGGTTTCCACCATGTACCAGCGATTTTTATTAAGCTTCCAAACATCAGCAGCGCCGATTCTTTTTCTAAAAAAATCAAAATAACTCTTTCTAGATAATTTCGATATTTTGCATACCTTGAAATAATAGCTCCTTCCCCGCGATTAATTCCGGCCACCGTAATATACGCCGGGCAAATTAAAGGAGTACGAACTAGACGATCAAGTGCCCAAGCGTAGCTTTGCTCTTCCTCCAAAACCTAAAAATTCCGAGGTATCAATTTTTAATCCCTTTCCCCCACCTCACGCATCACAAAGCTCACTGGGTTTCTGAACCTTGTATAGATTTCCATTAGAATATTGTCAATGTAGGCCCCGGAATCTGTAATTTTTTCTTATAAAGGGTTTTTTAAGGCTTCTGTGGTCTGCCCAAAACTCAAATCATACTAGAAACTCAATCTCATTCTCCCTATTCAAAAATCAGAAACCTCACATCTGGCGTTCAAGCTGATCGAAAAGGCGCCTGGTCTCTGACCAGTTAGAAGCCCATTGTAGAGAACAAAAGTGACTCCGGTGAATGCCGTCTAAACACAGGACTTTTCGCGTCAAAACAATGCCTAAAACCCCACCTTTCCGTTCCGCTTAAAGTCTATTAACACGGTGATGTTCTTCAAGAGGTCACCCATTTCGTAGTCTAAATTTTGGTGCTTTTATTTTAGCGGGGGAGAATTATTTTTGACGAGTTTTCCGGTGGATCCAATAGCAAATTTCACTTTTTGATAGTATCCTAGACAATTTTTAAACCTATAAAATCGATCAAAAATGACCAAATTACTGGAATTACTTTTACTAAAATTTGGTGAAAAATGACGAAAAATGCCAAAATTATCAAATTAATAAAAATTTCAAAATATTTGGGATAATTGCTCCAAGTCAAAAAAGTTAAAATTGACTTTATATTTTTAATGACCGAAAAATTGAAAAATGGCTTTGCGGACCCCCCTCCCGCTAAAAGAAAAGTACCTAAGTTGCGGCCATGCCAAATTCTCCCCCTCGCGTCTTCAGCCACCAAAGATGTACACCCAAGTCCAAATATACTAAAAATAAAAATAATTTCAGCTTAAAAAACGCGTAATTACTGCTTGCGGTCGAATGCCGTGATGTCATAGAGAATATTCAAGCCGACAACCTCGCCCAGAGGGAGATTGGCTGCTTCGGCAATTCCTTAATTGCCATTATGGAGTGGAGGGGAATTTTTTTGAAAAAAACCTCTCAATTCTTCGGCGTATTCCTCCGGGAAAAGGTGGACCAGAGCTTTGGCCACCCAAAATACGAAAGGTTGCGCCCAGCCGGGGATGTATTTTCTGAAAAAAAGGAAAAATAAAATTTTTTAAAATATTAAAATTGGATTTTAAGCTTTTGATTAATTAAATAAAATGAATTTTTTATTGTGATTGCTATTTAAGATTGTATATTATTACAAAATTCACAAATTATTTATTATATATATATTATTTAGGATCATATTCCAGTATTCCATTATCTGACAAAGTGATAAAATTGAATTAGAACCTAATGCATTTGATTTAAAGATTAGGAGGTTTATTTTTAAATAAATAAAAAACGCTATTTTCTCCCTAGTAAAATTACATTAAAAATCAAATGGCGTTGTTATTTAATGACGTAAATTAACAGAGATCAAAAATTTTCCTGAAAAATTGGAGTTTTCGCTTAATAAAATTGGTTCAAATGTTTATGAAGATGTAAAATTTGCATACTAAGTTTATCTTTTAAAAATTCCACTACCGACTCTCCGCAGCTACTCCAGGTATATATTGCTTATGCGCCTTGATCACTTCCGCCCATCGCTCTCGAGGTGGAGCATCCAAATCGACAGAAAAGCGCTTTGGAATAAAATCGGAATAGATGAATGGAGAGAGGGAAATTAATATAAATATTGTAGAAAAACGCATGGTTCAAAAAGCAATGTTTAGCCCAACTCCAGCCAATACTGCTATCGTTAGTTTAGGAAAGGGGTGAAGGTCATTGTGGTCACTCGGCCAGCAAGTAGAGAGCGAGAGAGAGCGAGAGAGAAAGAAAGAGAGAGGGAGAGAGAGGGGGAGAGAGAGAGTGAGAGAGAGCTACGTTTATAAACACGCAACGCTCGAGGTGTTCGTTACGAAAAATACGGATGAAATGTGATGATCGGGAAACGCTTTCAAAACACGGCTTTTAAAAAATCGCTTAATCAAAAAATTTATCGAAACCATCATTTTGTCAAAATTTACAAAAAAATATTTAACCACATGATTAAGTTATTAAACGCTACAAAAACCAGATCAACAATCAAGCCTCGGTCTGGTGTAAAAGACCCTGGATGGCGTTTTGAGGGTTACGTCGTTGTCATCCGTCAGTATCATCAATGCTGTATTGCACCACAGCTCTTTTTTCGTGCATTTCCTAGTGACGCTGAAGTCATTCAACACGGTGAACGTATTCACACGGTACTTCTTCTGAAGGATTTTTGATTAAAAATTGAATTTTGGAAACAATAATTCAAATAATTTGTGGTATAATTTTTTTACTTTTATTCTTGCCAGGATGCTGGCCTCGGACTCGTCCTTGTTGGGCCATCTTTTTGATGGGGAGTAGACTGCAGAGCCACCCGAAATGGCTTTCTGAATGATATTTTATTTGTACTTTTCGCTCTCGCTCTCTCTCTCTCTCTCCCTCACCTGTTGATTAGCTGGAGCATGAGCGTTGTCATACTCACAATTTTTTCCCGTTCCACGCCACTCGCATTTGAGGTGAACGCAATTCGAGGCGTCCATGAATACGAAGATCCGAGCAGAAGAAAAAGATACTGCGGCGAGCAGAAACAGCGCCAGACGACCCATCACTGAAAAGTAATTGAAAATGTTACTGATGTACTACTGAATTTGGCGGGATTCCGTTTACTTATGCAAAGTTTGAAAAATGGTAGCTCTCGTCAAAAACCGCAAAAGCGAAAGAAATAAAAGGTCAAATGGAGGAAAATCGTACTGATCTGATGGTATTGCAGTCCATAAGACTCCTCCACAACGATTGACCTTGCTTGACCTTTCATGACTCTCTCTCTTCTATCTCTCTCTCTCTCTCTCTCTCTCTCTCTCTCTCTCTCTCTCTCTCTCTCTCTCTCTCTCTCTCTCTCTCTCTCTCTCTCTTGCTCGCTCTCTCTCTGATTATTTTCTCTGCTATATTTGATTTGATAGCAGATGAGGCAAATATTTGTTACTATAAAAAAGGCAAAGACCCTGATATCTGTAAAACTTGTTGAATATTTGTTATGGATCTAAGCGCATCGAAATTTATTGAAGATCATAATTAACAAATAATAAACCAAATTGTCAGTAAAACGTATGTTCAGATTACGCACAACCACAATCCACAGCAATGCCTTGTCTATACCTTTAATCGATCAGGAAATATAGTCAACAATCAAGCCTCGGTCTGGTTGTAAAAATCTTTGACGGCGTTTTAAGGGTTACGTCGTTGTCATCAGTTAGTATACTTTTCCTTGAATTGCACCACAGCGATTTGTGCGCACAATTCTTAGTGACGCTGAAGTCATTCAACACGGTGAACGTATTCACGGGGTGCTTCTTCTGAAAGGATTTTTGATGAATAAATGAATTCTCTAAACAATGTTTTAAATAATTGGTATCATCTTTTTCTTACCTTTATTTTAGCCATGATGCTAGCCTCGGACTCGTCCTTGGTGGGAGCTCCTCGTGATGGGTAGTAGACCGGAGCGCCACCCAATATGGCTTGTCCTACCTTCTAAAGGTTAATTTTAATTCTATTTATTTTTGCTTTCTTTCTCTCTCTCTGACTCTGTCTCCCTCTCTCTCTCTCTCTCTCACTTTCTCTCCCTCACCTGTTGGTTAGCTGGAAGATGAGTGTTGGCATATTCACAATCCTTTCCCCTGCCACGCCACTCGCATTTGAGATGAACGCAGTTTGAAGCATCCATACGTACCCATATATCAGCAGAAGAAAAAGATACTGTAGCAAGCAGAAACAGTGCAAGATGTATCATCCCTGAAAAACCACTGAAAAATAATTGGTAATTGTTAATTTTGTATTCTTTATTTGCCGGAATATGTTGACTCATGCAAAGCAAATTTCTAAAAAACGTAGTTTAGAACCGGTTTGTTCTGAAGCTGAACGAGATAGAGCTAAGCAGAGATGGTATCAAGGATGATCCAAGTGAAGCCGAAAAACGCTACAAGCGAGCAGAAGTGACCGACTAATACTTTAAAAATTATACAAGCAGCTACCAGAGTTCTAAAACAATCAAGCCAACTGAGAGCTTCTAGTTTTTATACGTCAAGAAAGTCGGAGCAGGGAAAATATGTCATGTCACAAATAAGAGCAACTGCATGCAAATCGTACTGATCTGATGGTATTGCGATGCATGCAGTCGATTAGACACCCTACCAGCCATTGACCTTGCTCTCTCTCTCTCTCTCTCTCTCTCTCTCTCTCTCTCTCTTTCTCTCTCTATTTATCACGCTCCCTCACTTTCTCTCTCTCTCTCTCTCTCTCTCTCTCTCTCTCTCTCTCTCTCTCTCTGTCTCTCTCTCTGTCTCTCGTTCTCTCTCTCTGTCTCTCGTTCTCTCTCTCTGTCTCTCGTTCTCTCTCTCTCTCTCTCTCTCTCTCTCTCTCTCTCTCTCTGTCTCTCGTTCTCTCTCTCTGTCTCTCTCTCTCTCTCTCTCTCTCTCTGTCTCTCGTTCTCTCTGTCTCTCTCTTCTCTGTCGCGCTCTCCCTCTCTCTCTAGCTCTCATTTTCTATCTCTATCAGAGAACGTAATCTAAAGAAGAAGTATAAGTAAAGAAGTTTACGCTCAGTTAGAGGACCGCGAAGCGACTGCGCTAGTGTAAAATGCAGGAAGATGACTGCTACAGGCGAGAAAGAAAGAAGAAGAGCTGCTATGAAGGTATTTTTAGACGCCCTCCGAGCCAAATAAAAGCGTAAAAAACAGCAAAAAAATTGAAAAAGGACGGGCTGAATCACCGACCCCATACCACTGTATTGTACTGTTTTTTACTAATCTGAAATGCCCAGCAACTTAATAGGAAATATTTTCAGACTGTTTTCGGTAAAATAAAACTATCGTTTTACTATATAAACAATCTAAAACTTTGAAAAATTATTGATAAAGGCGAAATTCTGGCCAAAAAAGTCATTTTTGATCGAAAAATCGATATTTTAGTATTTTCTGCTAAACATTTGTAAAATTTTTACGCCTGGGGATAGCAAAAAAAGTTTACAAACATTTGCGCTACTTATATTCAACAAACTTTTGTCCGAATATGCCCGAAACTACGAAAATCCCTGCACCCCCGTCGCGACTTTTGTAAAACCGTAGTGTTAGGCGCAAAGAAACGGCGTAAAAAAGCGGCGCAGGCTTACATCGTTCAGAAAAAGGCTAGAAAAAAAAGCGCCGAAAACGCCACTCGCAGCTCCTGGCAGCAAATGACGTTTTTTGAAGCGAAATTTGGTCCAAAGACAGCGCCGTGGGCGGAAAGTTGTAAAAAATAGGACCTATAGCATGAAAATGGCCTTTACGAGCCGTGCAAGCGTCGCGAAATACAACGCGCGTCATTTTCTAATGTAAAATATCGTTTATCTACCACTTTGCGCACATAGTAGGGGGAAAAGGCTACCAAAGGGCAGAAAAAGATGATCATAGGCTTGCAAGGTCTGATTGTGATCATCATAATAAGCAAACTCACGTAGTTTTGCCATCAAATTATAGCACTCCAAAGATCGAAACGCTAAAAGCGGCGAAAGTTAAATTTATATAGCTTTAATTTTGTCAAATAACATATTTAACTTTTTACTGGCGGAAATTCCGTTCCGCTCCGTCCAACATTTGGCGTAAATTGGCGCTTTGCGTTTTTCCAGCCGTCATGGTTTCGGAAAGCTCTTCTAAAAAGGTCCACTTCTTCTTATAAACTTTCTTTTCTCTATTTAACATTATATGCCGATCGATACGTTACTGATGATCCTTTTTTAGATGCTTGGACGCGTGGCGATGCTCAACGCCACCAACGCGCCCCATCGCCAACGCCACAAGGCCCTCTCGCAGACCGGGGGACGGCGCTACGACAGCTTCACGCTTGGGAAACGACTGGGCAGTGGCACCTTCGGTTTGGTAAGCTTTAATTCGCTTCAATTTTATGAATTCGATTCAGGTCTACACGGCCACCGACGCCAAGCGCCGCCCCATCGCGTTGAAGATCGTGAAGCTCCAACATCTCAAAAGCGTCAGGGCTACTCTGGAGCCGATACAAGTCGAGACACAGTCCTGGCGGGCCTCCAATGGTCACCACAACGTCGTCAAGCTCTACGCGTGCAAACGAGTTGGTTTTTCTTGTGATGGCGTTTCTTGTTTTGGGCCAAAAACGCTGACCAGGCAACGTTTTTCGAAACCATACCAAGCCTATTTTGTGCAAAATCTTGATTAAAACCTCGTTTGCAGATGCTGCTAAATGGCCACAGTAAGAACGTTATGAAGCTTTAGAGCTCGAAAAAAACAGCCAAAGTCGCTGTTTTCAGCATTTTTCACCCTTTAAAGCTTTATAACGTTCCAAATATGGGCGTTAGGCAGATTCTGGAATGCACGTTGTGATTAGCGAAAAATTCTGCACAAAATAGGCTTGTTCTGGTTTCGAAACTAGGCAAACGCTAAAAAAGGTTCGCTTGTGAGTCTGGGTGGCGTTGCCCGATCGGTCTATCAAAACCAAATTTTCTGTCAAAAGTCCCGGCAACACGCGGAAAACGTTTCCGGCGTCAATTTTTTGTAGTTTGTAGTCTAAATATAAGTTTTTGAAGTTTGTAAATGACAAATTCAAACCCGGCACACGAAACTAGGCCAGAAAACGTGCTTTTGAGGTTAATCGATCGGAACGCAGGGTTTTTAGAGCGTCCTTGCGGTCAGCAAGCGTAAATAGCGGCAAAACCCCTTATTTTTCCAGGTCGGCAACACGTTCTACTTCAGCATGGAGGAAGCTGCTACCGACGTCTACACTCTGACTACCGCCATCGACGACAAGCAACACCGGCTGCCCGAACCCATCGTCCAACGACTGATGGCACAAGCATTGGACGGACTACTTTTCATCCATTCACAAGGCGTCATCCATCGCGATATCAAGCCCGACAACATGCTGCTGTCCAGAGATGGTCGTGTACTTCTAGCCGATTTTGGGTGGAGCAAGGTATATTTTATTACTAAAATTTGGGTTCTTTCGCATCACTGGAGGGACCAACTTTTTCTTAGGATCTAATTTTCCAAATACAAATAGTGGATGTGTTTCTAAATAATTTTTTACTATTCCTGAATTTGAAAACTTTACAAACTTGGATTAAAAAAATCGATTTTTCCATCGAAAAATGGCCGGTTTTTGACCAACATTAGGCATTTAAAAGTTTTTGTATAGTTTTTTGGTTGAAATACAGTTAGATATCACTAAAAGCACTATTAAAACACTTGTACGTTACTAGGTATTTCTAGACTTATAAAAACAGGTCGATCCCCCCCGATAATGCGAAAGGACCCGCTTGAGAAAATGTTCGTTTAGGCGCTCCCGTTAGGCGAAAAGGCAATGACACGCGGTGGAACGGCGGAATATTTGGGCCCTGAATGCTTCCTCGACAGCCGCTCCTACACGCACTCGTGGGTTTCCAAAGAGTTTTCGAATTTTGTTTTTAGGCGCGATCTCTGGGCGCTCGGGATGTGCATGTACGAGTGGATCGTTGGCAATAACTATCTACTTGAGAGGATGCAAGGCAACTACAAAGGCTACAAGCAAAAAGTGGCCTTTTTAGAGCGAAATGTAAGGAGTTTCGCGCTTGTTAAAACTTTTTGTTTAGGACGCGCTTTTCCCTCGCTGCTCGCAGTCCACGGCCCTGATGCGCACCGGTATTACACCGTCTGCCTTAGCTGTGTTGCGCGGGCTTCTCGCCATGAGCCCGGAAGCGCGCCTCGGCTATTCTGAAGAGGATCCACGCAAGGTGTACGCCGCGCTGATGGATATGCCCTTTTTCAACAAAGTGGTAGCTTTGTATTGGAATAGCCAAGCCATATTTTAGAAGCAACGCGCCATTCCAGTCGAGATGGTGGCAAAAGCCTGTGTGCTAAAACGTCGCCAGGATCCCGAATTGATGAAACGAGACATGGAGGTTTTCCGAGATTTTCACCCTCTTACCCATCTTTAGCAACTCGATGAATGGGAGAAGGCCGCTCTGCCATCGGAGTACGACCACTTGTTCGCCCAATTCGAGTGGAGCTGCGACGCCCTCCCAGAGACGGCCACAGGTGTTCGCGAGAACAATAAAATGCCCTTCCCGCCTATCCCGGTAAGCCTTCTTACATTTATACAATGATTTCTTAGGATTTCGTGGCTGAGAAGGTCGGACGAGCTTCCGGAGTTGCGCAACTGTGAGTTTACTAATATTTTTGCCCGCATGTATTTCCTATTACTTATTTTTATTAAATAATTTTTGTGTTTGTAAAAACGAATAGGCTTTACTGTGGCTTTTATTATAATGGGTACTTATTTTCGCGATTCATTGGAGATAAACGTTTTGTTGGTAGTTCGCGGAATTTATCTTCGAAAATTTGCAACTTATCGAAGCTATTTCTACGCGTTGTTCTTATTATCGCGTGTTTAGATGTCAGGCGCTTCACCGGGGACGCGCGAATCACCCGAACCCGTCGCTGCAAAGATGAAATGGGCGCGGACCTGGCGAGCTGCCCCTCTGAAGTTGCTCGTAAATATGATGCGTCCAACCCGTGCCGTCGTTATCGTATAATCGCGTTATTGGCTGTTTATATACTTTTTAGGTGATGTCTTTAAACTGATGTCGATTTCTGAACATACCGGACTACCTTTCGAATACGCGGCACATGGAACGAACGTGGCGGATTTTCAACAATGCGGAGACAATTCATGCTAGACTTTACTTTACTTTACCCCCGGCCGGAATTTTGGCTTTAATCCAAACTCTTATTGTAGTTTTGGATGTTTTATCGAATATGTAGTCGAAATCCCCACAAAATAACCGAATTCTCGAAAAATTTTGGGAAATTGCGGCCGGGATGGCGTAAAGTAAAGTCTAGCCCTGTTATTACACCGGTAGCCGTATTCCAAGTGCAACACAACCCATTTATAGTTCAGCGATTCCTGGGATTTTGGAGTCTGCATCGTTCTTCCGAGACGTGATGGTTGGATACGCAATTCGTCGTCTCTATTCCGGTTTGCTCGCCCCACCTATGTCGGGCCAAAACCAAAGACTACCGCGGCCGGTAAAAAATGTGCGTTAGTAAAAATTCTATATACATATACAAATTTTTATGCCAATTTATCCGGGGCACGCGCCCAAAACGCAGTTTTTGTGATCAAATCGATAAAAAAGTCAACAAAACTGATTTATCGTGCAGAATGAGGCTTATAGCTTTTTCAGGCAAGGCGGGCCGTCGCTTCGGATGGCGCAAACCTTATTTTTAGGTAAGACGGGTTAAATAAACCCATTTGTTCCGAAAAGGATTTTCCACCATCAACAGGACTTTTAATTCAAAGAACTATTTTACCTGTGATAAATCCAAACCCGGAAACTGTTACAGAATTCCTCGACTTGCGCGGACTGCTACATTGCCATTCGCCACTCTTGGAGATGGGGAAACGAGAAGTTTCGTGACCACGTCAGTGACGCTGAAGTCATTCAGCAGGGTGAAGGTATTCATAGGACACATAGACAGAAACGGCTTTTTTATTAAAAGTATGTAATTTCTTTTCGTAACCTGCCTGTTGGCCAAAATGCTGGCTTATTTTTAAATTTTTAACCTCTTAATTTTGGTATAGTACTGGTCTGCAGTTAAAAATACATGCAACTACCGTAATTCCTGGTTTTTGTTATTTTTAGCTTTTTTTCTAGATTTTCTAACTTTATTAGTGTAGTAATATCTTTTGTTAAGGTTTGGTCAGGCTAAGGACTGCCGATGCAGGTTGAACATCGGAATTATCAGTAAAAAAAGTAGGGCCCACTACTCGTGAAGTTGTAACTAATTAAATTTTGAATGGCTTTATGGTTTTTTTTTATCTACCCGTTGTTCCATTTCACCCCCTAATCACACAAAATTTCTATTCGTCTAGCCTGTAATAGGTTGGAAATGGGAAATTTAAATGCAAGTCATAAGGAACCCCGCGTTGCGTGTCGCGCTGCGGAATCCATAGAAGTAATTGTGCCTGATTTGTCCCTTTAAATTTCGTGGGCGTTTGAATTTGGGTATGGTAGCTGTATAAACATGAAAGTACTGTAATGCTTGGATTTTTGTAATGGTTTTGCGTATTTTTGTGTCTTCTAGCTTTTATTGGCTCTCCATCATTCCATTTCACTCCCGCTAATCACACAGTCCCTTTAACTTTTTTTTACTTTTTGAATGCAGTTGGTTTAGTTTTTTACTGTTTGAATGCAGCTACATTAAATTACCTTAATTTCTGGTTTTCGAGATTTTTACCATATTGTTTTTTACTTTCCAGCTTTTACGAACTCCCCCTAATCACACATAATTTCCCTCCAACCACCCCGAAATAGGGTGAGAATGTGTGGATGGGGGCGAATCTATCCGATGGAATGGGCCGAGATTCCTAATAGGGGAAAATCGTAGTGATTTGCGATATGAGGACTATCATTGTGTGGAGATGGTGGCTATTGGGGGGGGGGACAGGAAGTGATAGGATCTTCTTGTCTATGCCCCTCTTCTTCTTCTCTTCTCTTTCCTGTACCCTGACCCACATTTCTGAAATTGGTGTTCCCCCATTCCGGACCATTCCGCTAGCCACCACAGTCTTAACCGCAGATTCCCGATCTCTACTATCACTAAATTTTCGGGTGTTTATATGAAAATTATTAGGCGCTTTTTTATGCGATCTACTAATATCTAACCATATTTTTATCTATAAATCTTTTACTAATTGTCTATAATTTGGATTTCATGCGTTTAGCTAATCATTCGTATTTTAAGAAATAAATATTTTTTATCAATACGATTTCCGATACTTTGACCGAGCGTGAAAGTATAATAACAGCTTCGGATTCCGCTATCGTACTCTTTCCGGCCCTGACTACAGTATTATCTGGTGTATTTGTCAGATTTATTTAGATTTTACAAGCCGACGAATCCGGATTTTCTGTATAAGATTTTTCTTAATTACACTAAATTATCTGTGTATTACGATCCTCTACCGTATCTATTTCAGGCGGACTACGGTATTTTTCTATTTTGATTATATTTCCTATTAAATTCTATTACCACCTTCGAAAACCCAATTTTCGAGATTAAAGTGATTAACTTAAAGCAAATCACTTCGTTTCAACCCGCTACTTTAGTCTTTTTTTGCTTCGGCTTACTGTCATTTACTATTTTGATTGATATTTCTAATTTTTTATGAAAAGCTTTCAAAAACCCGAATTTTTCGATATGAAAAGTAATTAGACAGGCGGAATAGAGCCGTCAGCCTGCCTTGATCGACGCGACCGGGTTATCGCCTCGATCTGCATCTTCTCTTCTTCTTCTCTTCTTCTCCTCTTCCCATCTCATCCCCCGCAACATTCATATCCACGCGTACTCTCCCCTCTTCCACCTATACTATTTCATACAATTTTTTATTTTTGTCTATTTTAGCTTAACCTTCCTTCAAAATTGTAGCTGATATTGCTGGTTTTGGCCTTGAAGCTCCTCCTATCGTGCTAAAAAAAACTTATTTTTCTTTTTTTACATTCTTATCATTGTTTTAATAAATATTCTGCTGCTCTTAGCCTTCAAAATTTTTTGTTAATAGGTATTAAATGTACTACGGTGTTGGGGGCTCATTAAGAGCCGAATCCCCACCCCGGCTGCGCGGCGATGGCATCCGAATTCAGCGGAGAACGTCGAATCTGAATAATGATGTGGGTTGTCAAATGTATTCGATGATTATACAGTAATAACATAACGTTTAATCACTCAATTTTAAAATTAAGAACATTATCAAATTATAACTAACTAAATTAATTTCATAAAAATCGTAAAAAACGCAAATTAACGTAAAATTTTTAAGTGCAATTTTGTTTATCCTAAAGGGATAGAACATGCTGTTTTTATAAGTAATAACGCTTTTAATTGCATATCGTAATCGATTACTATTGAAAATAATGTTAAAAATTATAGTATGCATTCGAAATTCACAATTACAAAGTTATTTCCGACCGCGAATTCCAACCCGGATTCTGTAAAGTAAAAAATGATAAATATGAGGAGATCAAAGTCAGCTACTCTTTTTGAATTTTCCACCGTAATTTATGCTAATGAAATATATTCTGAAAGTACCGTATTCCTTCTAAAATAAAAATTACAAGGCTAATTTGCATCCAAATTCCGTTTCCTCCCCGATTCCGCACGGCCATATTTTTGGGTTGATTTCCAGGGGGCAAGCGGCCGTAGCGGTGGTGGGGGCACTTTTTTCGAGGCTGGAAAAAGCCTAGGAAAGCCTGCTACGAACTGATGAACTGTTTGGATGAGAATGGCACAGCAGGAAGGCGCCATCCCCCCCCTCGAGGCGAACACCGTTCCCACACCCCCTATTCTCTAAGCATCAACACCCACACACCTATTGACAATTGTCACACTACCCCCGGGGGTGTACTGAGTACTTTAATGGAACGAATACACCATGTACATTTGACGCCGAACGCGACGTATGCCAGGCGGCTGGTTGGTAGAATTTGTGAAAAATGCGTTGCTCCAGTTTTATCAAGTTTTTAAACTTTTAAAGGAACTGCGAAGTTAAAATCTGCCTTATTTCTGGCAAACCGCCATTCCTCCAAATTAATTTTTGTTGGAAAATTTCTTTAAAATATCGATTTTCCGTTGTTTTTCGATATTTTTGGTTTACGGACGGATTTACCGATTACTTCATTTTGGGAGACCGCCATTTTTCCGGCTTTATTTTTGCCTTCCAAGCCCCTTTAAAATTACAACAATGCTCCATGTGAGACGTAGAAAGTACACTTCTGTTTTTGTTTGTGGTTTTAAAGGAAATAGGAAGCTTCAATTTTGATGTCTTTTTTCAAAAAAATTTTAAAAAATCATCTTTTTGGCAAACCTTTAGAAGATTTTTCGATTTGAAAGGAACCGGGAAGCCTTAAAATAAAAAAATGTGATAAAAATCACCAGAAAAAATTCCTAACTTTTTTCCAGCACAAATTAGGCTAATCCCGGGCCCGTTCTTCCGTTCTACATTGTCTTTCACTGCCCTCACCTTCATTCCAATTTGCACCCAGCTGTGCCGAGCATCAGCTGCAGCTCCCCAGGCGAGAGAGCGAGAGAGCAAGGAGAGTGACCCACTTTCCTGTCGGCATTTCATTTCCACCCAATCACAAAAGGAGATAGCCACCCCAAACATTATCACTGAACGCCGGATACCAAATTACTACCTAAAAAATTATTTACAATTTTATAAAGCTTATCTATACCTTAAAATCCTATGCTAATCACGCTAGACGGGTATACGACGTTTGAAAGGAGCTTGAAAAGGGTAGATTATTTTTAAAAATAATTAGTAATTTAGATCGGAATTTATTTGCGGTGTGATAAAAATTGAGATTTATATATTAAAGTATAAAATTATAAACATGTCAGTTTCCCTTTTTTAGGGCCCTCCTCAAGCCAAACCTCCGCCGGCATCGGATTCTCGCTTCAACTCCCTAGCCCGAAAACCGGAGCCGGAACTCCCCACGAGCACCGTAATTTTTTCATAACTTCAATGTTCATATTTTTAGCAACCCCCACTCCCCGCGCATTCTAATTTGAGCAGCACCACAACCTCCAATGCGTCTTCTTCGTCTTCGTCAGTCATGCCCGCATCTACAGTAAGTATTCATGAAATTAAATTGGAAACTAAAAATTGTAAGTTTATTTGAAAAGTCTGGAATTAAAATATATAAATCATATGGTTACTACAATTAATTCCTCAGGACAAGGAGCTCCCACCGGTAAAGCCGAGGGACCGTGAGCACGAGACTCAGGAGATGAGGACGAGCTATGTTGAGGAGCCGCCATCACCGGAAACGCTTCGTCGAGAAGCCAAGGGAGCAGCGGCTGCACTTGTGAGGAGGGTGACGAATGAGATGGCGATGGCGCATTTTGTGCAGAAAGTCGAGGTTAATGAGGAGGATTCTCAAGGTAAGAAATAGGTTTTATCTCCCTCTCTCTCTCTCTCTCTCTCTCTCTCTCTCGTTCTTTCTCGCTCTCTCTCCCTCTCTCTCTCCTTCCCTCGCGTCCAAAATTCATATTTTTAACTTTCAGGAGCACGAGGTGCCTACCGTTGTTCACAATGGCCAGAGCGTGTGCTCCGCAAAGTCCTCTGGTACATGGGAAAAGCCCTGGCCAACCACAACTCGATCTTCTCCATCACAGCCCTCATTCTTGTCGGGCTGTCGCTAGTAATCCCCGTACTCTATTGGGATAAGCTATCCGTGGCGCTGCCTTTCCGCTCTCTCGTCCAGACAAATGAATTTGATGTGAGTCTTTAGCCTTAAAAACCTTGGCTTCTTTCGAGCATGAGCTCCAAAATGCAAAAATGAAAATGATCGTAGTGCTTAGACTTAAACACACGTTCTTGAGCATGAGCTTAAAAATTCTAAAATCGATTTGATGTGAGTTTTTAGCCTAAAAACGTTTTCCGAGCATGAACTCAGACTTTAAAAAATGCGAGCGTGAGCTTCAAAATTCGAAAATTTAATTCGATGTGAGTGTTTAGCCTTAAGACGTAATTTTCGAGCATGAGCTAAAATCCTTAAAATACGAGCATCAACTTCAAACTTCAAAAAAACCCTACAATTAATGCATCGAATTTTTCTGAAAGTCTTTGCATGTAAAAGAGCTCTAGCATAGTTAATGTCTGCGAAAAAGCGGAAGCGAAAAATCGCGCCTTTCCATTCCCATCCTATCGACATTTGTAAATTAATCCCCTTGTTGCCATTTCAGGTGGCCTCTTCCGGGGTCGGCATCCTACGCCAAATCGCACCCAACTTCAACACCACAAATCCTTCCTATGCCCCGCTACTCCGCCTAAATAATTACACCTATGCGGTGTTGTTTAAAAATTTGTAAGTTTTTTATTAAACAGATAATTTTTTGTACTTAATGGATTTTTAAAAAGCTAATTTTCTTTCATAGGGACCCAAAAGAGACAATTCTCCAAGACAAAACGATCGCCACTTATTCAAATGTGAAGGCGATGATGCAGGGGATAGGTTTTGGAGGGAAATCGGTAAGTAAAAATTGCTTAAATATATTGTTAAAAATATAGATTAATATATAATAATATAAAATGTATTTAAAGATAGTTATGTTTAATTAAATATATATTTTATAATTTATTTTATATACGTTTTTAGTGGACCGATTTGTGCAGTGCGGAAAGTTGCTCGGCTGATTCGTCGATTTTGGATAAAATTGTTAAGAAAAGTACTCAGGTACAAGATTTTAGATTATTTTTGCAATTTTCAGATTTAGATAATCACTCTATAAACCATGTAATCTGAATTTTAATTTTTTAGATAGCCCTTACCTACCCTGAAACTTACGTCTCCCTCTCTAGAGAAGACACAAATTTAACGCGTGTCTTTTTGGCGTCAACTATTGGAGGTAGCAATACTTACTGTATTTAACTGTGTTTAGTATTTATTTAAATACTTAAATTAAACTTAATTAATTTTAATTCAGGAGTGGAATTGGACGTTGATGGAGCCATCGCCTCGGCCCAGGCCCTATTGATTCCATTCGGGCTTAACCGGAATTTGAACGATCAAGACACGCAACTCTGGGAGCAGTCATTCCTTCACAAGGTAAGTCGGTCTATGTCTAATGCATTAAAAATAAAAATATCTACCACATAAAATAGTTTACTTTCAAAATGGCCAATTTCATGTTGTAGAATAAACAGGATTTCGCAATTTCATAATCTCGAAATTTGGCATTTTCATCATTTCATAATGCCGACATTTCTGAACGTCGAAATTCCATACTGAAGGCTTTTCGGAACGTCGAAATTTCATAATGTCGGCATTTTTTAGAGACGAAACTCTTTGAAACCCCTCGAATAACACGCAAAATAAAAATCAATTTCGACAACGAAATTTCGTCATTTTAATGTCGAGATTATGCATTTCGGCATTATTAAATTTCTACAACATAATTTTCGACAACACGATAGCAAATCATATCAATCGTTTAGGTCGACGCGCTCCGCAAGGAAGAGCCAAGCCTCGAAGTGTGCCGCTGGAGTCACCTCGAATTCGTGGATACCGTACTCGAAGCCCTGGAACGATATCACTATTGGGCTGCTGTATCCGGAGGGCTTGTGCTCCTGATTTCCCTCGCCGCGTCGTTCCGATCGAACGCCTATCAGGTATCCAAAAAAGCCTCGAAAGACGAATAAAATCGGAATAAAATAAGGTTTTGAATGTTCCAGAGCAAGCCATTGATCGGGTTGGCAACGGGGGTTGTTCTATTGGGATCGGCAGCAGCTGGGATGTGTGTCTCGGTGTCTGGGTCTCCAATTATCAATCTGCTGCTCCTGCCCGTTACCTTCATTATTATGGGTGAGTTCATTAGTACGGATTGTTGTTTTGGCGCTTTTCGGCTAAAAGATCGAATTTTTTGCGGGCTTCTAGGGCCTAAAACAGATGGAAAATAACCTGAAAATGCTAAAAAAGGGTATAAGATCTGGTTAAAAAATTTAATTTGTTGTTCTTATCCGTTTCAAGGTTTCGGCAAGGCAAAAATTTTGTGTTTTTGGCTGTAGATGAATTATAAGTTTTGGATACTATATTTATTGTCGTGCCCGCGACACGTAACTTATAGCGTAACTGGTTGCCCTTTCCGCTCGGAATGACGTGCACTACTTCACGCTACGTTACGGTATGCTACTTCGCGCGTTGCATTTCGCGGTGGAAAAGTTTAGACGAAAAGATAGAAAAATCTACAAAAATCAAGAAAAATTCATACATAATTGAAAATTTGAAATACTTATTGCTTTTATACATATAAAAGCCTGGATATTCCTGAAAATTGACTCATTCTGACGTACCATATTCTTTTGACATTCACCTTCAAAAATACCAAAAAATACGTAGAAAACCCTGACGCACAAAAATGAACGAAAAAAATTAATGGCGTTCGGGGGTAATGGAAATAAGTCTTCTTCCTCATATCCCCCGTCGGGCCACATTTAAATACATTGCGTCGACCCGCCCCGTCCCGATGAAGCCATTTTCCTGTTATCGCCGTAAAGATAGAGAGAGAGAGCGAGAGAGAGAGAGAGAGAGAGAGAGAGAGAGAGAGAGACGAAAAGTTCAAAAGATCCCCCGTTGTTGGATCTGATGACGCGTCCCTTATTTCTTATTTCGGCGTCCCAAGGGGATACCGTAGGTCGGTGCGAAGGGAAATTGGGACTTCACGAATTATGGCTTCGATTTTGTACTGAACCCGTTGGGGGGTGAGGGCGCTGGGGACCGCCCCGTTTTTGTGCGGATTTCAGAAACCATCGCAACAGCCGCACGCCATTCTAATCCTCAGTTTTGACTTGAAATTTCTAGTTTTCATACATTCTTGAATTTTAGAATCTTCCTAAAAATTTTAAAGGGATAGATAAGGCAATTTTTAATTGCCTATATATTGCCGAAAGATTTTGCGCGTGCCATTTTGTAGCTCGAAACCACATAAACGATTACGCTGTGAAGAGCAGAGCTTCCGCGTTGCGTGTCGCGGGTGCGCGCCATAAATCCTATATGAAACTACAGCTAAAATAAATTTTATATTCTTCAATACTTAATTAAAGGGACAGCCATGGCATTGCAGTGGATTTTTACCAGCCTTTAAATTTAAAATTGCCTTAAACCATTAAGCCATCAAGACAGCGCGTACGCATTGCGTGTCGCGGGTGTCATAAAATCTATGTGGAAACTACAGCTAAATTGAAATTTTTAGCTTGAATAAATACCCCAAAATTGCTCAAAATTTCAGGCGTGATGAAGAAGGCATTTCTATAGATGTTTGCTATCCATTAGATTTACAACTGTTTGAAAGCCATTACGCTATGAATAGGGGAGCAACGGGCGGGGCGCGGTATTTTGTTTATAAAAAGTACAGCTAAAATTGCCGTTTTCTTGCTCTTCGTTACTTAATAATGTTATATTAATATTAAGTCTTTTTAGTGCACAGATACTTTAATAATACTATATAATATTATTTATTTTTAGTTTAACGACAATTATAGTGAATATTCTTACAGCTAAAACCGTTCAGGAATCGGCTCCTGCTACTGCCAATCGCTTCACATTGCCTGGAACAAATTTTCAGCGGTGGCCCTCCACCCCTCAGGTACTTTCAAAAATTTTTTTCGCGTTGTATACAGTAATTTCTGGTATTTTAATTTTTTCTCTACTTCCAGAAAAAATCGCCCTCGTCATGGCCTACGAGGGAACATTCATCTGCGCCTCATCCCTCCTGCTCATCACAATGTTTGGTGAGTCCCAGAAATTGGCCTAATTACCTCGCCGTTCTTCTAGTGATCTCCGGGATCCTCTCCGCTACCCCGTACGTACAAACAGCATTTTTGACAATGGCTGCAGGTTTGTTATAATTTTCTAGTTATCGAAAAATTCTAGTTTTTCGTAAAATTTTTATTTTTGAATATTTTAGGCATCGCCGCCTTGCTTATCCTCAGCCTACTATTCCTTACCGTATTCGTCTTCAAGTTAGTCGCTGTATTTTGATTGTTTTCTATGATTTAATAAATCTCAAAACCTGTTGATTTAATAAATATTTTAGAAGCGGTAGACGCGAGGCAAAAGGGTGTAAATGGTACCATTTCTGCCGGTCAGGTGATACGCATTTTCCTTGTAAGTTTTTTGAGTCTTTAAGGATTTTGATCTAAACTTTAATACCAGTTTTATGAAAATGCCTTTTTATAAATAAATTTATGTATTTTTACAAGGTTTATGAAGCAATTATTATACTTAATTTTGTGTTTTTAGCCGCGAATCTTGTCGATTTTGAAAATGCGCAACTTGAGGTTCTCCACGATCGTCTCATCGATACGTAAGTAACTAAACAACTTTTCGAGATTTTTGGTATTATAGATAAGATATTATACCTAATTATTTGAAATAACTTTAGAAATTTTGTATTTTTAGCAAATCAAGCCCTTGCCGCCAATTCGCCGCCTGGCTTTTTGGCCCGTCGCTGCGGTACCCGCTCGTTTTCCTGTGTACCGTTTATCTGTTGCTGGCCGCTTGGGGATGTGTAAATATCAAGTAATTCTATTATATTCTTTATTAAAGCTATCTATAATTTAGCATCGATCTTCGAGAGGAGCACTTTCTGCCTTCCCACTCTGAGGCCAGAAAGTTTTTGGAGAATTTCCGAGAATTATTTGGGCGTACGGAGGTTAGTGGCGTACTCTCTGTTTCTCTCTCTCCTCTCCCTAGCCTATTTTTCAATTTTTAGGAATATCTCGAAATTACCATCGAACAAACGCTGGATTACCATGAACCAAGCTTACGCCAATCAATTTTGGATTTGCTTGAGCAGCCAGTGGTTCGTTTTACATCGGAATATTGTTATATAGATCTCTTAATCTGTAGTTTTTATCCAAATATTTATGCAATTTTTAGAAAGAAGACTACGCCAGCAGAGCCGTCAGTTGGCTAGCCGATTTTGGACGATTCGAAAAATCTAGCGTCTATGAGATCAACCAGGTATTTTTCCGGTAATTTTCATTAATTTACAATCGATTTAGGACACTTTCGTCCCCATCGTCCGCCTAGTTTTCTTAACGACAGATCCTTACCAACGGTAATAAAGAAAACTAGCGATTTTACGCTTAATTCCGTTTAGCTACGCCTCTGACGTCGTCTACGATCACTTTCAGATGCAAATTACGAGGAGCAGGATGTATTTGGAGTTGAATAAAAAAGGAGTCGAGCATAGGTACGCTTAATAAAATTATTAAAAGATTTGAATCCAGGCGAGAGGTCGTTGATGGTCTCCTGAGTCGAGCAAGAGCTATGCAGCTCCCCATCACGATCAAGGCCCCGTTTTTGTTCTCGATTCAGCACGATCTCCAGGTGCGTTTTAAAAGAGAATGACATCCGGAAAAATATATTTTTAGTCGCTGTCTACAGCTCTCTTTGCGTTTGGAGTGTTCTTGACGGTGTTGTTGTTCGTCAGCTTGTTCATCTTCGGGCAGCCGTCATTGACTTTTGTGGTTGTGGCGACATCTGTAAGTTTTCTCTTCCCCTTTCTTTCTCTCGCTCGCTCTCTCTTTCACTCTCGCTCTCGCTCTCTCTCTCTCTCACTCTCTCTCGCTCGCTCGCTGACTCTTTAGCTCAAGCTCTTGCTATCTCTGGTTATCTATATATGGCTTTCTATAGTTCGGTTTCTCTATCGCTCGCTCTTTCTTTCTCACTCTCCCTCTCTCTCGCTCTCTCTCTCTCTATCTCGCTCTCGCTCTCCCATTCTCTCACTCTCTCTCTCTCTCGTCATAATAGCTCCTCCATTCTAGTTGTGCGTCATCATCGAAACCGTCGGCTACGCCTCACATTGGGGAGTCCCACTCAACACTGTCACCCTGACGATGGCAATCTGTGGTCAGTGATCTAGACATTTCCAACTTCTGACGCGCTCGGTCTCCTCAGACCCGAAAAACACCGACAACGCACCCAGCCTGGTCGGTGACCCAGTGCTTCGAAAATGGTGGAAGCCAACAAATTTTTTGTAATTCTGGGACGCGGATTAGGCAAATGTTGAAGCCATAAAATGTGGATCTCTGGGGCCGCCAGAAAAAGCAAAAGAAGCTAAAGAAGGAAAAAGAAAATAATTCCCAGAATTTACATACTTTCAGCGAACGCCCTCTCTTGTGTCGTGTCGATGTCCTTCTGCTACGCTTACGCAAACTCTGGCAGAGGACTTCGGCCAGCACAACGGATACAGTATACCTTCCAGGTATGTGGCTTCGTACAGCCCCCGTAAAGAGGTGCATCTTGTAGTCCTGCCTGGTGCCGGTGACGATCGCGATTGCGCTTCCGGTGGTGACCTATTTGCCGCTTCTCCGTATCGATGCCCCGATTGTACTCCATATCTGGAGGATACTACTTTTGAATGGAATCGCATCCTTTGCGCATATTTTGCTGTTCTTGCCAAAGTAAGTGCTTGGCTTAGGTTAACCTGGGCTTAGCTTATGCTTGGTTTAGACTTAGCTTAGGCTTAAATTAGGCTTGGCTTTGGCTTAGTCTGGGCTTAGGCTTAGGCTGGGTTTAGGCTGGGCTTAGGCTTAACCTTGGGCTTAGCTTGGGCTTAGCTTAGGCCTTAGGTTGAGGCTTAGCTTCCGCCTAGGCTTAAGAAACAACTTGATTCAAAAATTTCTAGCGCCGTTTCCTTCCTAAATGACAACGCTCTCTCCACAATCTCGTCATTAATGCACGGAGCCGATGACGAGTCGTCGATTTACTACATCCCCACTGCTGGAAGGATTATTCCAACTGAAGGGTATGCAAATTAGTGGTTTATTCTAATTTGATAATGCCGACCTCAAAATTCCCAAAAGTTCGATAGTAAAATCATTTTTCAGCATCTACCAAAGCTACAACTATACGATGCCCAAAATGGCTCCGCCTCCTTCCTATTTAGCAATCGGACCTGCTGATCCGCTATATGGTAATTCTAAAGCAAAAAAAATAGTACTTCTATAATTTTTTAGGCCGATTTGAGCCGGGAATTTACGGAAGGATGCGACGGCCGAGTGTTGCTGAGGTAAAATATTCATTAAATTTTATTTAGATAGATATGCATTTTAATTTATAAAGAGTTGTCTGGATTATTTATTTACTATTTTATCGATTTTTTAGTCTTCGATTGTGGGTACTCCAAGAATTGATGACCGGCGGCGAAGGAGGGAGTTCCGGGATCCGGAATGTATCTATGAAGCACCCCCGAGTCCGGTAAAAGCTTAGTTCGTAGAAATTAATGAATTCGTTTCCAATAATCCTATTTTTATATAATGTAATCGATTTCAAAACTTTAAATCATCAGGGTTACTGTTTTAAGTCGAAAAGCTCAAACAAAAAACAAATTATATTTGAAGAGAAAAAAGCCCTTTGTGGCCTTAGTGTCTAAAGATAATTGTAGAATGTGCAATAAATTAATACCTAAGTTTTAGCTATATACCAGGGATGAAAAGCCGCGACGCGGTTTTTGATCGGGTATTGGGCATTGTCGCAAGTAGTTATTTTTAGAAATGCTACTATTTTAGCAAATAAAAGTATTTTTAGCAATGTTACTAAATTGTGGAAGTTAGATTAATATTAGCTAAATTATCATTTTTCCATGTATTCTAAACGGTTTTCTTATTCCGGACATTTTCAAAATCCTTTTGCTTTTTGACTTTGAGGACATTACATCCTTGAGTCGGCCGGACGGCCCCGTGAGAGGGCTATCCGCAAAAATTAGTGCTAATCCTTGCGGATAGCCCTCCCACGACACCGCCCGGGCGATCCAAGGAACTGTGGGAGAATCATCAAAGTACCAATGGTGGAGAAACTCGGCACTTACCGCATCGAGGTGGGCCAGAAGGGGGGCGAGTGAGGATTGGGGAGCGAGCGCGCAGAGGGCCCTCAAAAGGGGTCTTTCCCATCTGCCCCCATACCTACCCCTAATACCCTCCCAATCAATTATTCCGGGCCAACCAAAAACCGCTTCGCGGCTTTTTATCCCGTGTCCCGTTTTCAATTTGCATGTTTATTCACGAATTCTAGCAAGAAAAAAAGTGAAAAATGATTCCTTTGTTTTTATATAGAATATGTTAATTGTTTCCTAAAAGAGCGTCAAGACTTTTACAAAAATCCAATTTTACTAATGAAAATGGTAGCTTTTCAAAAGCTTAATGTGTCGGCACGCGTCCCCGGGTCATTCTACAACCAATGTAGTTTTTTAGATATAGTAGCCTTCATATGAAATTCGCATTTCATTTACTTATATATAATTGCAGATGCACCGTACCACTCGGGAAGAAATTGTCCCACCCCGAATGCAACCTCAACGAAAGGAGGGCCGCGGTACTGACCGATTGGAGCGCCGTGAGGTAATTATTACCGTAATAATCATCGTATAAACCTTACAATTATTTAAAACAATTTCAGAAAATCAAAAATCAAAAATTCATTTTTCCAGTCTCAAAATGGCCCCCACTGGCGACAACTTCTCCAAGAAGGCAGCCCCGCCACATCCGCCCAACCCTCATATTTTGCATACAATAACCCCGCCTTCTACCCCCGATAAAACCATCACAAACCATTTCATTGGCCTAAATATTTTTCTTTGACTATGTCTTCTCTACATTCCTCAGCGATCTAGATCTTTTTGTGGTGCTCAAATTTGATGTTTTCTCGATTCTATGATGTGCCTGTGTTTTCGTGATTTTCTGTATTTTTCGGAAGATAAATTTTGTGGTTATTAGAGTATTCTAAAAATGGAAATCGATAAGAGAGTGACAAGAAAGGAAAGATTGAGCAAGAGAGATCGAGCAAGAGAGAGCGTGAGAGTGCGCGTGAGAGAATGAGAGAACGAACTGACGAGACAGATGGAGCCAGAGAGAGAACAAGGACTAGAAGCAACACGAGAAGGAGAGCAAACCTAAGCAAACCAGAGGGAGGACGAAAATGAGAAGGAGAGCGAGGGAGGAGAGAGAGAGGGAGAGAGCGAGAGAGAGCGAGAGAGAGAGGGCGGAAGAGAGAGAGAGAGAGAGAGAGAGAGAGCCACAGACAGCCAGAGAAATAGAAACTACCCCTTTTTTGGCACGCAGCGTAGTCCAGCGATGAGCGATCGCTAGAATAATCTTGCGCACCCTTGCGCCATGGTGACGCAATATTTTGTTGTGTTTTTTTGGTAACTGTAATTCATTTCAAACACAGTATGCGTAGTGTATATAATATTTTTAAGGGTTTAACTTGTTCTGATAGTGTTTTAGCCCTTTCCTGCGGTTTTAAGTTTAAACATTACATTTTTAAATTTATTAAAAAACCCAGTAAACTAACTATACATCCCGGAAGTTGAAAATTACTGCAGAAAAAGAAGGAAATGGAAGTTTTTAGGTATAATGAGTATCAACACCAGCGTGTAAAAATAAGGAAAATGACAAAGACAACGTAAGGTAGATTACCAGTTGCTTGTGCTCTGCACAGGGGGCGACCCAGAATGAGCTCCAGGTAGAAACACAAATTCTGTACAGCAAGCCGCAAAAAAGGATTCTGGGGGTTCGGGGGAGGGAGAGCACGAGCGAATCAATCAGATTTAAATGTCGAGGAGGAGTTGTGAGATTCGTGGAAGACGGTGTCGATGAGTAAAAATAAGCCGGTCTAGTCAAGGCTTATTCATGAAGGCAAGCATGATGTTTTTGTATTCGGCGACCGATTTCTCCAGTGTGTCGAGGGTGGCGCGGAGTTCGACGTTGCGGAGCTCGAGGTCGTTGCATTCTTTCTGAAAATGGGAGATTATAGATGGTCTTAGATTTTAATCGTTTTAAAGGTTTGCAAAACAAAAGTGTTTTTTGAAAAATCTTGCTTTTAAACGATTGATTAAAAATAAAATCATTTAAAATAAAAAAGTCCTAATTTTCAAAAATCCTAAAATTATTTAATGTTTTCAAATTTGATTTAAATTGCTAGAACACTTTTTACAAATTTAAGAATTAGTCTTGATCAACATCATTTAAAAATCCTATTTTTTTCTGAAATTTACAAGAATACAAAATCACTTCAACTCTAGAAATTTTTAAACCCAAACTTTTGAAGCTAGAATCGTCACAAACACGTTGGAAAAAATCAAACTTTTTACCCACCTTCATCTCGTGGAACTTGTTCTGGCGCTTCTGACGGCTTCTCGCGGAGGCGACGTTGTTCTTGTCGCGCTTCTGGCGGTAGTCGGTGACGGGGTCTACGTCAGAGTACGGAGATGAGGAGGCGGGAACGAAGCGTCGGGGCTCGACTCGGATCGGGCCGGAAGTCGACTCGGAGGTCGAGGCTTCTGGAGAACCGATGGAGATTGGAGACATAGAGGCCGAATCTAAAGATTTAAATTTATTAAAGGCATATTAGTTTTTTTTAAAGTATTTAAATCCTATTTAAAACTATATCGATACTTTAGTAAGTTTATTAAGATCTACCTCTCTTGCAGTACTGCTCCAACTCCTGCGCAGTCTCCATAAACTCATACTCATGAGCGGCATATTCCACGAACACCTCGCAGGGCTTCTCCTGATGATGCTGGTGCTGATGATTGCTCGTGTGCGGAGGCATTGTGTCGTCGGGGAGGAAGAATTCGGTGAACGGATCCTAAAATCAAAATATAATTAAATAATTAAAGTATATTAATACTATACAATACTATATTCAAATAAAGCGTACCCTAGCTAGTTCAGACTTAGCAGCTAGCCTGAGTATATCCGAGAACTCGAGCTGCTGCATTGTGATGGCACATTTTTGGGTGGCCAGACTCGGGTCTGAGGGTTACTATACGCTGCCCCTACCCCTTGGTTCAGGCTTTCGAAATGTGGCTCAACGTTGTGCAATCTGGGGGCGGGGCCTAGGGAAGAGAGAGAGAGAGAGAGAGAGAGAGAGAGAGAGAGAGAGAACACCCGGATTGTCACGAGGAACGGCAAGATGAGCTGGCGGAAGTTGTCAAGACCCTTGGAACGCAGCCAGAGCAAAAAAGTGTTGTAGCTTGTTGTGTAAGGTACTATGCGACACGAAGTCCGGGATTTTCCCTGTTCACAATTCAAAGGAGTCCTGGCCAGAATGCCGACAGCAAAGACCACGACCGCCAAAATGCCGACAACCATAGACGTTCGGAAGACGATATTGCCGGCATTTTATGCACCGGAATTTTGTCATATCGGCATTTTTCCTGTCGGCCTCTGGTTATCAAAAATTTGTCAGCATTTTGCCGTAGCGTACTTTTCTATGTGGGTATTTCGACTAACCAAATTTTCAATTTCCGCATTTTGTCCATCGAAAATTTTGCTGTCGGCATTTTGGCTATTGACATTTTTCTATCGGCATTTAGGCTATCGGCATTTTGGCTGTCGGGATTTTGATTTTCGTCATCTTGACTATCGGAAATTGCTTTGTCGGCATTTTGGCCGGTCCTATTAGCGTTGTCGGCATTTTTACTGTCGGCATTTCTACTGCCGGGATTTTTCGCCTTGTTCCTCCCAACCTCTTTTTCACGTTACCCCCACCAACCTCTTGGAATCCGTACGCCTCGACCGTCGACGTCAAAGTCTGTGCAGCAGTAGTGGCTGCGGCGGGGGGAAGAATGGGGTTGGTGGCGGCATCACCAGGGTAGAGGTAGGCGTCCAATTCGCGGATGTCGACGACATCCTCGTCGACAAGATTCTCAATTACACGGTCGGGGAGTGTGAACGGGTCATTGAAGAGCAGATCGTCATTGACGAGCTCATCAGATTCGAGCTGTTGCCACTCCATCTTGCGTGGGTGGCGCCGGTAGGGCTTGTGCGTCGGGTACTGCGGCGTATCGTGCGTCAGGATCCGGGGCGTCAAATCTTAAAAAATCGCTTAATACAGTTTTTAGCGTATTTTTCGTACCGCAAAGTATTGGGTTGTCCTGTGAATCCGGAACCAAGAGGCGAGGTTCGGTTGAGGGAGGACAAAGTGAAAACCCGACAGCAGTCTTGGCTGAGGATTCCGTGCGGCGTATTTGTGGCGTGGGTACGCTAAAATTTTAATTATATAAATTATTTATATAAAATACAAATTTAGTATCTTGATTTAAAGATTAAACTTACACTAACTGATCGCTGAACGGCGTGGGCTTGGTGCTTCTCTTCTGTAGACTGTCCAAGTAGTACGTCTTCGAAGAGGATTGGTGATTCGTCGCTGTCGTGGTGTTCCAGTATTCCACGTTCAAATCGAGACTCAGATTCGTGTACGTTGAAGGTGGACTGTTGGTTGAAAACGGTGTCCAATCCGGAGACGAGCTCACAGAATGGTGGCACCATGTCGACGCGAGAGGATTCTCCGCCTGAAGATTTCAGGGGTTAATAAGGTATATTATACTCTAATTGCTAATTTTTTGGTATTAATAAATTAATATACTATTTATATAACGCTATAATGGTTTTATTCACGAAATTTACACTTTTTTGAATTATATTAATGATTTAATACGCTATTAGTTGGTTTTATAAGCCCAATTATGTATTTTTAGGGATTATCTAACTTTTTATGTTTCTAGGTATCTAAAAGTAAGCATTAAAGTACCTGATGGCGGAGGTATTCCTCCATCTCTTCGTTTGAGCATGTTGGCGGTGGAGACGACGAAAATTCCTGCAAAGACCATGGCTCGTAGTGAGCGGAAAGGAGGTCTTCGAAGTGTTCTGAAGACACGAAGGCGGCCTAGGGGCCTGTACGACGCAGGCCTGGAAAAGAAAAGATGATCTTTGTAATAATTTATCGTTTCTGTTCAATTTTAGATTCTGTTAAACGCTAGTTAAGGATTGTCTTCCGATTCTTTCGCTTATACCGAGTCTGTAAGAGACTCGGTCGCTGCGTATCGCGTCTCTCTCTCTTCCTCTCCTACTCTCTCTCTTTCACTCTATCAAAAACTCACCCGCGAAGGGGTCTGGTGAGCTTGGTAGCGTGTAGGTGGTGGGCTCTCGCCCGCTGTGGGAACCTTTGGCCAGCAGAAGACGCTGCGGCCTGGAAAATCGGGGTTTGAGATTGAACTCTCTTTATCACAGAAAAAACGCAGGAATGACAAATCGGAGTGAAGGGAGGGAAATTGGCTTGGGCTCGGCGAAGCGTGTGAGTGGGGGTTATCGCGAAAAAGAGGCTTTTTCGGGAGGGGAGAAGGAGTGGACTTTGGTTTCAAACGGAATTTTTTGGGTTAGGGTTTAATTGAGAGCGATTTCAAGATTTAAGACGATTTTAGGACAAAATTTCAAAGTTAAATTCGAATAGTAATATGTTTCCGACATAGAAAACTAACTTTTAAATTTTGCTAATCGATTACGACCTTTTTGATAGTTAATCTGAATTAAGAGCTTAAAGGACGCCTAAGGAAAAATTGTCAAGTGAAACACAAATACTGGAAGGGTTTTTAGATAGAAAACAAGTTCTAATCGATTACGTCATCACAATCCTGCTTTAAAAGCTAGAATCTAGCTTATCATCGAGAAGAGATGAGTAGAAAAAGCAATAATCTTTTTTTAGGTATGCAAATTATTAGAAAATTATTTACAAAAACCCCACGTCCTTGTCTAATCGATTACGCGATCGATTTCATCCTCGCTAGCCTCTAAAGCGGCTTTTAAAGCCCAGAAACCGCTTAAAAACCGCTCTAAACAATTTTTGAGCTATAACCTTCCTTAGCACGACTAATTGACCAAACCCTAGAAGCCCCGAGATTTCGCAAGCAGCCGCCCGGTGTGCGCCGAAAGTAAGGGAATGGCCGTTGGGGTGAGCATTGCCCCGTCTTGCACAAGCCCCGCCCCCGATTGCACAACATTGCGCTGGCAGAGAGGCAGACGCAACTCGTCATATGGGGCTAGAGCCCAGACGCAGAGACCTCGCGTCTCCACAATACACACAAACCGTTGCCGGGTGACTCATCGTAGAAAGGGTGGGGGAAGATGGTTTTTATGGGAAGTGGACGCCCAGATAAGGACTTGGGGAAACGTGTTGCTAGGAGGGAAATGGAGCAGAGATTGAAATATACGTTTCGTGGGTGGTTTCGGACTTCCGGTTAAAGTGGAGTTAGTGATTTTCTGGGAACTGACTGTTATGGATTGATTAAAGAGACAAAAAAGTCAAATTTAAAATTTGCGCGGAAGCAAACAGTTTTATGAGCTGATATTGGTGCTTTGTAGAAGCCTTATACGGCCGGAAGCACAATAATATCGATTTTTCCAGGTGCGCAAAACGACCGAGATATGGAATTTGACACGGCACAAAAAACCCAAGCCGTATGCAGCTTTACCATTTCAGCAAAGTCTTATAACGCCATAGGAAACCTAGCGCTACACTACAATACGATACGCAACTTGTTATTAAGCGTATCGTAGCGTACATGTCTCGTAGCGTATTGCTACAAAAATGACAAAAAATTACGATATTATACGTCAAGTTCCTCGAAAGTTCTGTTTTTCGAAACTATGCGCTATTTGGATACGTATTTAGCACGTATTCGATACCTTAAAGGGAAGGTGACGTCTAGAATTTTCTCGTCATTTTCATGAAAACACAAGTCCAGCTGCTCATGTGCGTTTAAAAATTTAAAAGATTTTGACTTGTCTTTAAAAGGTTTTTAGTCTTTGACTAACGAGAAAATCGAACCTTTCCCGATAAAACTGACGCAGTTTTTTGTTTAAAAGCCGGAACAATTTGTAAAGATTAAAACGAGCCTTCCACGCGACTGGAAATTTTTCAAATAAAACCCCCATTTTCCGTTGGTCACGGGCTGGCCCAAAAACCCACCCTACCGAGGGAAACAACAGCCTATTTGAACAGCAAACAGACAGACCCGCGTCTCGGAATCGAAAACATCTAAACGTCCAATTTTTAGGGAGGAAGTGGGAAGAAAAATATTCAAATTTTGACCTATCAATCACTCAATACGGTTTTTGTTTGATGGACAGGACGGGGAGGGGGAATCGAAGTTTTTTTGGGGGAACGCGGCACGTCACCCCTTTCTCCGTATTCGGCCCGTTTCCCTGAAAGGACCGGGCGACTAATCGGGAGTTTCGGTTCAGAGATCACTACAGATTTTGGTGGTTTTCGGTGTAAATATATTGTATCGTTGTAAGGCTAAAGTCAGGCTCAGTCTTTGGCTTAGGCTTCGGCTTGGGCTTGGGCTTAGGCTTAGCTTAGGCTTAGGCTTAGGGTGATACTTCTACTACTTATACTTAGGCTTAGGCTTAGGCTCGCTTACCTCAGGCTTAAGCTTAGCTTTGAATCCGAAATAATATGGCATACCAAATTTGCATAAAATTAGTACATAAATGCAGTGTAAATCAGTGTATAATTGTTCCAGTGGTTACTCCACCACTTGGCTGATTATTGTCGAGATCGATGAATTTTTGCCGAATTTGCATCCCGCATCAATTTCGGCTGGCCCCAAAAATCATTCGTCATTCTCTACTAGCGCCTACCACGAATGGTTGGTCCTTTACTACCGGATATTACCGCAGCTTGTTGATCAAAGTTAACGTAGTATGAGCAAAATTCGGCATTTCGAGTCCATTTAGAGATTCAAATTTGGTATTCAAATATCGGATTTTTATTTTTCTATCGTCGAAAGTGTAAGGGCAGTACCCTTTTGGCCCTAACCTTGAGTAAAAGAAATTATTAATTGGTAATTGAGTAGTTGCTCAAAAACGATTTTCTGGCTTTCTCATTGGTATAGACTTTTCTACGTAAATATGGATTTTAGTTGATCAGACTAATTTTATATAGTTTTTCCAGGCCCTTCCGAAGCTGGACGTGAACGTCAGAGAGCTGCACAAGGACATCTCTCGGCACGGGCGTTCTACAAAAGCCTGCCGCGCCAGCTCGCCTTGCCGAGGGGCCGCCAGCAAGCGGTACGTGACTAAAGTAAAATTTAATTTTTTTTTCCGACATTTTATCAAAATTATTTTTGTTTTTCGCTACTTGTTCTTCCTTAATGTGATGTATTCAGCTTAAGGTTTAGCTTATCAAAGCATCGTAGAATACCTTACTAACTAGGTATAGAGGCAGTCTTCTAAGTTGTTTGTGTTTTGCAGAGTTTTTATAGTTAGGCAGAGCTTATCCAGAGCCCAAACGCTTTCACTCTAAAACCGTAGCGCTTTTTCTTGCCTTCGCGTATTGCTTATCGGGTATATCTCCCCCCCCCACCCCCGCTAATAAACCAGAACCCGTTTGCTTTTAGGCCGACAAATTCACGGGCGAGTTGCGGGACCTCAAGCCCGAGAACAAGGAGGAGCGGCCCACCACGAGGTAATTAGCTAATTTTTCTCGACTTAAATTTATATTTTAGGGCCTGCCGCCACCCCCGCCCGCCGCCCGCTCGTCGCCTGCCGCCCGCCCGTCGCCCGCCGCCCGCCCGCCGCCCGCCGCCCAGCTCGCCTCCCCAAGAGGCCGCCAGCAAGCGGTACGTGACTAAAGTAGAATTTATTTTTTTGCACATTTAATCAAAATTATCTTTATCTTCCACAACTTTTTTTCTTCCTTAATGTATCATATTAATGGTTCTAGGTTGTTTGCGAGGAGGGGGGGGGGGGTTAGCAGGGAAAAACCACTTTCTGTACTTTGCAATTCATTGTCGCTTTAACTATAAGACCTAGCGCTTTTTTTTGCGTTCCCTTATTGCTTATCGGGTGTGGCTCCCGCCCCCCCGCTAATAAACGAGAACCCATTTGCTTTTAGGCCGACAAATTCACGGGCGAGCTGCGGCCCGCCGCCCGCCCGACAGCCCGCCGCCCGCCGCCCACCCGCCGCCCGCCCGCCGCCCGCCCCCGTCCTCCCGCCGCCCGCCCGCCGCCCGCCCCCGTCCTCCCGCCGTCCCGCCCGCCCGCTGCCGCCCGCCGCCGCCTGCTCGCCCAGCCGAGGGGCCGCCAGCAAGCGGTACGGTTTTTGCGAGTTTTTGGTCTAGCTAATTATTATAAGATGATTATAAGCTAATCATTTATTTATTCAACCCTAAGGTTTCAATGAGAAACATTTTAAAAGTGAGGGAATATGGTATGAAAAACGAGAAAGAGGGAAAAAAATGGCATGGCAAGAAAGAAAAAGTCAATGATGATGAGGAATAGCGGCATGGTGATATAAAGGTTAAGATAGTACATAATCCATTGGAATGAGTTTGGCTAGAGATTTACGAAAGCTTTCACATGATGAAGCAGAGACGATTGAGGGGGGGGGGGATTCCAGGTTGAGCAGGTTCTTGAGCTAAAAACAAGGTTGAGCTACTTTGCCGTCATCCCCAATATCGGTGCTTTCCTTTTATCGGGGGGGCTAAGCTCATCGGACTGCGATAAGGAAATAAAAACCAGTTATCGATTCGCTTTTTATCCGGTAAACTACCCCAAATAAGGCCCCCATACGATAAGGGAAAAGACCTGGGTGTCCCCCCGATAATGCACCAGAACCCTTTGATTTTAGGCGGACAAGTTCACGGGCGAGCTGCAAGAGCTCAAGCATGAAAACAAGGAGCTTCGCGAACGGTTAATCCGGGGCGGCCCGTGAGCCGCCCCGCGTTACAGCGGTAAAGCTTTTTACCTTTTTAAACATTTAAAAGTTTTTTGCGCTGCTATTTTTATTTTTCAAACTTTAATACTCTATCTATTTGGATCAAGGTTTATATTTTAGCTTTAATTGCCACCGGCGCCCGCCGCCCGCCACCCGGCCATCTCACGCGCATGAGAACAGGGAGCTGCGCCAGCGGCGCCTCTCAGCGGTAAATATTTTAATTTTATCACGTTTAAATTAGTAAGATTTAAAATCTTAATTGTTATATTCTAAATCTTCGGCTTAAAACGTATATTTTAGCTTTAACTGCCAGCCGGCGCCCGCCGCCCGCCGCCCAACCTCGCGCGCATGAGAACAAGGGGCTGCGCCAGCGCCTCTCAGCGGTAAATATTTTAATTTTATCAAGTTTAAATCAGTAAGATTTAAAATCTTAATTGTACATATTTTCGCAATAAACCTTATTATATTTTAGCTTTGACTGCCACCCGGCGCCCTGGCCGTAGCAGAGAAGAGCCTCAACAACGACAACGATCTCCAGGGCTTGCGGAGGCCCTCCAGAATGACGATCGCGAAGAGATGCCACCCCCCCCTCCACAAATTGAAGAAAAAAGGACATAAAGTTTTCTACGAGTGTGAACTTTGTATTTTGCACAATATTATGGGAAGCACACCTGAAAATTGGGTTAAAAACAGAGGCTTCAGGGGCGGGTGTAAGGAAAGAGATACAAATTTTGAAGGGATGAGGAAAGTTTGGCTTGGACTTTGGATTGGCTTGGGTTTGGGCTTTGGCTTGGCTTGGGTTTTGGGCTTTGGCTTGGCTCGGGTTTGGGCTTTCGCTTGGCTTGGATCTGGGTTTTGGCTTGGCTTTGGTTTGAATGCTGGTTTGGCTTGGGTCTGGGCCTTAGCTTGGCCTGGGCTTCGGTTTTAGCTTTGCTTGGGATTGGGCTTTGGCTTGGCTTGACTTGGCCTGCGCCCAGAGCCAGTCATTCCCACGATGGTTTTCAAAATCTGAATACAAAACTACTTCGGAATTTGTCTTATTCTGATTTTTCCCAGGCGAGTGAGTGGAGGGACAGCCAGCGAACGATGTCGCCGTTTCGTTTTTCGCAGCCTTTCATAAAAACTATCCGATACTTTATCTCATTTCATAAACTTTCATCACAAACACGCTAATTCTCATCTCAGTTTAAAGTACGTTGAGCAACAATTAAGGCTTTTTCTGTAGTTTGAACTGACTAGAAATGCAAGGGGTGCACATAAAGCATGTAGAAAAGATCAAGGGGGAAGGATTTCGATTAAAGGACTCGATGGAGAAGCCTTGAAGTTTCTTCGTAGCTCACGAAAAGGCACGCTGAGGCTACAGCAGTTCTGATAAGGGTTGGTAGGAGGCCTTTGTAGAGACCGCGGACTCCTGAAAATATATGAAATAAGTTTAACGCTTTTTACCTAATTTTAAAGTTTTTAATTTTGATTTTTACCTCGATAAAAGCCAAATTTTAATCTTTGCTCGCCTATTTTTAACTGTGTAGATTGAAAACTATATAAAAATGGGCTTGTATTAATTCTAGTCAATTCCAAACCTTGTTCTCTCATAATCTGCCTAAACACCGCCAGACTCCCTCCCGTCTCCGACACCTGCATCCTCGATTTAATGACATCAGCCGGAAAAATCGAAGTCCAAAGCGCCATCCCCCCAAGGCCACCTGAAATTGCATAAAAATTCTATAAAAATTCACTAACCAGAAACCGCCGTTCTCGCCAACCCAATCTCATCCTTCGATTGCCCGGGCTTTGTGAAAAGATACCTAACACCCTCATAAACCCCGAAAAAGCAGAAGTATCCCGGTACCTAAATTTTTTTCTTTCATAGATCTTTTTGTAGTTTGTAGTCCATACCTCTCGAGCCAAAGTCGGCGTCATCCCGACGAAAAACCCCTTTGGACCCTTTTCTTTGATCAAATCTCGGCAGACAGAAAAGGGCGTGAACTTCTTGGTGGGGTCGGTCTCCCTGGCTGCCTGAAAATTAAAGAATTTTTTACAAAACTATGTGTTTTCTGTTCACCTGAAGCCGACATTTCACTAATTCCGTGGGGCACAACACGAGCGCCGCAAAAACAGCTGCCAGCCCGCCGGCGCTCGCATTTTGGAGGGTCGTCATGGTTTTCGGGTCCGGGTGGCCTACGACGGCGCCGACCGCCTGAAATGGGGGAGGTATTATTGTTTTAGAGGGGCTGAAGGAAAGACAAAAATCTGCTTTTTAGAAGCGATTTGGCTAGGTAATTCAATTCGTCTACTGAATTCAATTGTGTGTCGTTAAAGGAAGCGTGAAGGATCGACTATATATTTTTCTGGCTCTGGATCATCGTGAATTTCATACGTACGCAAAGAGACACGTAACGCGCGCATTTTATTCTATTGCGTAATCGATGACGAGCGGAACGTGCACGCGTGCGCGCTGAAGTCCGTTGCGTGCGCGTCTACCAAAGCTCTAAAACGCCATTCTTTGCTATCCTCACGCCGCTACACGCGAAGCGTTCGATCTATTTGATTTTGACGCGTTGCGTGTCGCGGGGCGGCAAAGTCCAGTGAAATCCACAGTTCATCAAATACCTTTTCAGTCCCTTACCGACAAAATCAAGGCTAACGCATTTCATAGCGTAATCGCTTTGAGCAAAACTTCCAAGTCCCTTTAGAAACGTTACCTACCTTTTGACAGTATCCATATGCGCAAAACAAAACGGCATTTTCGGCAATGTTGGCAGCAAGGGCCGGGAGCGTACCTAAATTTAATAATATTTTTATTAATACTGAAACATTTTGATACCTGCATACAATCCACGAATTCCGCTATGACCATAGGTATCTTTCAGGCAGTCCACCCAATTTGTATAGAGATGCGGGAAAGTTTGCACTTTAACTTTGACCGTATCAAGGGGTTGCCCGGCGTATACGTTTGCGATGCCACCTAAATTATAGTTTAATGATAAATTAATAGATTTCATATTTTTATAGACTTGGACGCGTGTGAAACGGTTAAATATAATAAATATATATTGTTAAATAAGCTACCCATCGTCCCAGCTAGCAAATCAATACAGCCATCCTTAAAATGGGCTGGCCCATCACTGCCGCCATGTCCCATCTAGTACCACACACGCAAATTAATTATATTAACTTGAAATCAGCGATGCCTATAAACTATTTGTTAGATATAAGAATATCTAACTGTATTAAATAAACGCTATGCCTTATACGGCTAAAATATTCCGTTTGTCTGCGACAAAATTGGGTTGTAAGTACAAAATAAGCTAAAAATATTTATTCCACAAAAATACAGACAAATTAGACTTCAAAATCCTTGCCCGTAGCATTGTTGTAGTTATCTAAATTTTTAAAATTATACGCATTAGGAATTGACGTAGAAATCACAATTTAAATTGTCGTAAACACTGTAAAATTGTGGTTTTATGTTTTATTTAAGACAATATTGAAAATATGAGAAAACCAACATTACACCCATCCAAGATTTAATGTCATAATCGGATGGATGTTGCAACCTACACGGGCAAGTCGTTCCCCTCTTTGCCGTGTCTTTTGGGCCTCTGGGTAGTACGGTGGGCCATCCACGGAACAGGATGCGAATGGGGGCCCTCTGCCTATGCTAAAACGTTAAGAAAAAAACTGCAAAAGTAACGAGACAGGACGCTAAAGCCAAGTTTCAAAAAAAATTTGCGTAAATCGATTGCTTGACAAATCAAAATTAAGCGTATGTTTTGAAATATTCACGCTTTTTTATCGATTATGAGGGCCCAAATTTGGCTTTGCCCTATTCAAGTGTAATTCAGCCTCTAAAGAATAATAAATTATACTATCCTACGAACTGAATTGGGTACTGAATAGTTAGTATGAAAAACAAGGGTGATTGGGACAGTAGGGCACCGAGAGCTACTGCCTGTGTGTTCCCCGGATGCTCCCCGCCCTGTCCCCACTCGCCCCCCATCTGGACCACCCCCCGGACTGAGGTTCGAGAGACAGGGGCGGTAGGCAGTACTCCCTGCAAATCGCACTGAAATAAAAATTAAACGCCCATCCCTCGGGAAGTCGGTGCGAATTTTTGATGACCTGAGCTGTCCTCTTTTGGAGCTACAGCTCGGGTCAGACAAAATTTGCATTGGCTTTTCCGGGGGAGGGCCAGACCCTCAGGGATTTATTTTGCGGTCGGTCGATACGCCATTTACAACATCTACTTTTACTGAACTGATACTACAGTATTTCAAGGTATTCTAGCATATTTCAACTAGTCTTTCAAAAAAAACTACAATTATGAAAAATTCGATCCCAACCAGCCCCCCGATAATGCGAAAGAACCCATCGTGTTACTCCGAAGGCATACCATCGTCATCACCGGATTTTGAACGAATTCAAACGGATTTTAGCGCGTTCAAAATTTGAATACTGTATCGGGTTACAGACAACTTCCCGAATTGTAGTTGTTTAGAGCCGCTTACAAGGAGTCGCTTTTAGGGTCCTCAAATCACCACAAGGGTCCGGACACCGGGAACATTTTCAATTAAATTAAATTTTCTTAAACAGCTTTATCGATCAGCACTTTTTGAAAACGGGATGTTGCTCAGAATTTTTTTCTCTATCGAACTATCTAGGTCCCGTCCCGAAACTCCAAAAGCACCTAAAAGCGACTCCTTGTTAGCGCCGAAAAACCAAAAATTTGAATCCACCTCCAAAAACCGGAAGATCCCCCGCATTTCCCCAAATACCTCATTTGAATGCTCCGCCTACTTCCGGGTTTCCGGGTATAAAAAGAAAATCTGGAGCTGGACTGTCATTCATTTCGACTTTACCCGGCTACGATGGCTAGTCCTGCTGCTAATATTTCTGACCTGCCGGTGGTCCCGCTGACCGTCCAGAGCTGGGTAATTTTTGAGTTAGAATAATTATCGCTAAGATAAGTAAAATAAGTTTTTATATAATTAGTTTATTATGAAAACAGAACTTTGTTAAGCTTTGGTGCGCTTTGGCTATTGGGCTGTGAAGTACATAAAAATTTTTACTCTTGTTCTGTGGACTAAGAATAAATTAGAGTAGAAAATAACTAAAAATATAAGTCAAGAAATCTAGTTTGACAATTTTTTTTAACAATTGGCCAGTCTGGATTTTTCAGGATGAGAAGTTTGGGCTAAATTCAAGTATACGGTCACCAAGCCAAACCCAAACTTTTTATATATAGAAATGTTCAGCTCGACGAGCTGGTTCAGGATCAGTTGAAAAAACAATTGGGAAACACTTTTTGGAGCGAGATATAGGCGTCCAAAGTTTGAACACCAAAAGGGCCAAAAAACGCCCATTTCCTTTGGATATTTCGCTCTAATACACTCACACTTTACCTAAAGATAAGGCTTCGTGTCTCGCTCGGATGGGCGCGAGCTCGTACAGGGTTTCGAAATCGGGGCGCCAAGGCCGGCGAAGCGGCCGGGGGCGCCCCGATTTCGGAAGAGTGGAGCGGCAGCCCATCCGAAGCGACGGCCCACCTTGCCTGACAATGTGAAAACCTCACCGTCACCTTTATTTTACATGAATAGCGTCAAAACGATTAAAAATTACAAAACAAGTGTTATTGCAGAGGTACGTACGAATACAGACTACACCGCTCCGTACAAAGGAGTGTCGCGTAGCCGGAACTTTCTGAAAACCGAGTTTCAAACCTTCATAACTTTCTTTATATTTTTTTCCCAATGATTATTTCAACAGATAACGGCTCTGCTCGACGAGCTGCACATTTCTATGCATAAAACATGCCGGTTTGGATAGGTGACCGTATACCTAACTAGCCAAATTTGGATCCCTATATCTCGCTCCAGAAGTGTTTCCCAATAGTTTTTTCAACTGATCCTGAACCAGCTCTTTGAGCTGAACATTTCTATGTATAAATAAGTTGGGTTTGGCTACGTGACCGTATACTTAAATTTTCCCGAAGTCTGGCGGTACTTTTCAAGGCAGGGGGGAAAGACTTACTAGGGAAGTATCTGAACTTGCCATCGAACTTTGATAAGTCAGATACACCATTCGACGCGCCGTGACAAGAGAATTCCAAATATGTAATAAAATCAACGGGAGCGCATAACGGTAAAAAGTTATGAGGCTTCAAAGTCGGCAAAATGACGAAAAACAGCATCTTTGAGACCCTGTATCATCCCGCGGAATGGAATTTAGTCTAAGCTGATTGGTGCTCCTTGTTCAACAAAGAAAGCTTTTTCAAATGAGCCATATTACATACGGCTGCCAAAAATTTCCGCAAAAAAAAATATTTTTGGAATGCGGCGTAAGGGTAGGGTATGGCCAGCTAGCCAAA
Source organism: Mesorhabditis spiculigera (assembly GCA_958295435.1). Classification (NCBI taxonomy): domain Eukaryota; kingdom Metazoa; phylum Nematoda; class Chromadorea; order Rhabditida; family Rhabditidae; genus Mesorhabditis; species Mesorhabditis spiculigera. Next base: position 1,116,866 of record CATQJA010002655.1, read on the forward strand.
GACTTTTCAAGAATTCGGCGTAAAGCGCAGGTAAGATAGCTCATTCGATTTCTGCTGATCAAGATGTACTGTTCCATTTTTGACACACTAAATTCTTCGAATTCACACAGAGCCTTAAAAGGGCGGTTTCCGACGATTTTGCCAACTTTGATATAGAGAGCGTCCAATCCTAGTTTTGTTGCCGGAGGTTATTTTATCATCTCTGGTGCTTTTTAAGGGTCACACAGTAAAGAAAAACTTATTCCCGAGTTTGGACATGCAAAAAAGTAGGAACCGGTCAAAAAGCAAAAAATAAAAATCGTGAGCGGGATCCGAACCCTGGTCACACAGCCCAGAGACCCATGCGCAAACCACTAGGCCACGAGACCGATGGACAGGGTGCACTTGGAGGGGCTCTTCTCGCTGCTGCGGAATTCAATGTAAAACTTAAAATGCTCATAACTTTTTACCGTTATGTGCTCCCCGTTGATTTTTTACATATTTGGAATCCTCTTGTCACGGCGCGTCGAATGGTGTATCTGACTTCTCAAAGTTCGATGGCAAGTTCAGATACTTCCCTAGTTAGGCGGGGGGAAACCAACTTTTTTTTGCCGGCCCTGGTGGGGCTAGTAATCAAATATAAAGTGTTTTCACATTGTTTTTAGCACAATTTAAGCCTATTTGAATCGGAAAAACTTTTTAAAAGTTAGAAAAACTCTTGAAAAACTCGAAAATTTGGTCATTTTTGGGGCGAAAAAAATGGATTTTTCGACTTAAAATTAAATTTTTTAATTAAGTTTTGTAGAGTTTTTATGCTTAGGAATAGCTATAAACAATTTAGAACCACTTCCACTATCCTACTATATATAAAAAAATAGTGTCTGTGTGTGTGTGTCCGTGCCACTTTGCATGCAACTTCCGTCAGCGTGTTCCAGCAGTATCTCAATGAGGGGGTCAGTTAGGAGCATGTATTATATCTCATTAGGTGCGTAATGGCCTTGGGATGACTGCACAATAACAAAATTTTCAAAAATTATGTGTTTTCCTACTATATATAAAAAAATAGTGTCTGTGTGTGTGTGTGTCCGTGCCACTTTGCATGCAACTTCCGTCAGCGTGTTCCAGCAGTATCTCAATGAGGGGGTCAGTTAGGAGCATGTATTATACCTCATTAGGTGCGTAATGGCCTTGGGATGACTGCACAACAACAAAATTTTCAAAAATTATGTGTTTTCGACGCTAAAATGAAGTTTTTGTTGAAAAATCCAGGACCCTCTTTGTTAGGAAACAATTAGCATACGCCGGAAGTTGCGGTAGCTATATAAGGGAAGAGAGGTAGCGTTTCTCATTTATTTGTTATCGAAAATCGCTAGAATTATGCAAAGTGAAGAATATCATGGGATCAGACGGGGCCAGGGCTGAAAAGTCGCGAAGCGGCTTTTCAACCCTGGTTTATATAAAAAATATAGGCTTGGGCGGAAAAAAGTTCGGTTCCCCCCGCCTAAATCTTCCCCCCCCCGCGCCTATTTGAATTGTACCAGTTCGGCACGTACCCCTTCCCGACCCCCTCTACCCCGCCATCTACCACGTCGATGATCACGGACCGTGGCTCCCCGGCCCCTGCTTCTTCGGTACATTTTATAATAAGATTGAGTGCCCTTGCTGATTTAAAGGACCTAGATAGGAAAATAGTAATAAATTTAAATATATTAACTACTAATATTAAAAATTACATTTAACTTGGCACAAATCTGACCAGGGCACGCTTGGATTTTTTACTAGAATACTTGGATGTTAATTTAAGTAATTTTAAATCTGTAAGTAGTCAGGCTGCTTGCCCAGATTTTTTTACCATCTTTTATTTTTTACCGACCGGGATTTGACCGAATCAAATGGCTATTTTTGAAAGGAAGAAACCTTGATAATCCGTGGTTTTTAAATTATCTTTTGTCGAAAACTAACGTTACACTCCTGGTACCTAGGTGCAAACGATAGTTAAATTTTGTTTTTGTCAGAACTCTCATATTACACTATCTTAGGCTATAAATACAACACTTTGTATATTTTTGACGTTCTATCGAATCGCATCTTCAAAACATCGAAAAAATATCAAGAATAGCGAAAACTATGGTCTTAACCGCCATTTTCATAGGTTCATTGATTTTGCTCTAACTTTTTTGTATTACATTATTTTGAGCTATAGTTAGGGTGGTTAGTATATTTTTCGATGCTCTATCAAATGGGAGCACGAAACCCCCAAAAAAGCTAGCGAAAATGTTGAAAACGCCTCCTGCGATTTATTAAAATTAAACATATGCTAAATTCCCTGGAAATCCCCGAATGCTATAATGATAAAATTTCGACACTATAAACTTTCGACATTGTGATAGCAAATTACGGCCTGCATTATGATTTTGCAGCCCTTGGACGTGAACACCCAGCAGCCGGCCGCCACGCCGCCCACCGTGCACACGCTCGTATGGCCGGACTCTCCCTGCCCTTGGAAGAAAGAAGAGTGAAGGTGCGGCATCCCTCCGACAACAATTAATTGATTACAAGGTTTACATTGTATGTGTGTGTGTATTTCGTTTAGTATAAAGCATTTAGTGGTTTATCGTTGCTATTTACCTACCCAGGAACGCCTTTGGAAAAGATCGTTTTTGATTTTCGGGTACTTTAGAGTTTCGGGATTGTCGAAATAGGATGCTTGTGATCGACTTCTTGTGAATATCGATTGACTGCACGCCTCTCTGATTGCTAGCTTCAAATGAAGCCAAAAATCTAATCAGCTTCTCTGGTGTAACCGCTTTAGAAAGGATCGGTAAGGCCCAGCTATGCCGTGCTTCAGGCTTTTTTCCGTTTACGCAATTCGCAATGCGACGGGAATATGCAAGAAACTGTTTCTGACGCCAAGCCGCAAAACTAAAGCGAAAGCTGCGGCTACCAAATTCTAACCTAGGCAGTCCCTTTAAAGGGTGGGCAATCCTATGGATTTGTTTGTCAAAGTGTTGCTAAATATTCTGCGGCTACCGCGACACGCAACGCAGACCCGAGGTCCGTGAAAAGATCGGAATCGCAAAATTCGGGGAGGTATGTGCATTGTGTCCAGAGGTGTGGAAAAATCGGTTTCATGCCTTTCTGGCGCCTTTAAGCCAAAAAATGTCTATCTAGGTTGTGGTTTCACATATATCGGGTTTGCGTATTTCGTTGTCAAGCGGAATCGAAAACATCTCTTTGTCAATATATTATATTGGAAGGGGGGTATAGTGGGGTGGGGGATCGCTGGTTATTCTATTAGTTGTTGTATTCGACAGAGAGAGGGAGAGAGAGAGAGAGATATAGATTTTGTGACTGGGGGATGAATGGTTTTGTGGGGGGCGCTGCGTCGATATTTTCGATGATGTTCCACCCGGCGTCAAACCCTAAAGCCGGCCATTTCATCGGGCCCCAAATGTCGATGTACCGCGTGGTGGTGCTGATTTTTTGCTGCCAATTTTGGGTTACAGCGCAGGAGGAGGGTAGGTTAAAGCCAGTTTTAAGCGGAGCTTAAGCCCATTTTTAAGGTTCAACAGATGAAGAGGTTACGGTATCAAATACTACAGCAACGGTAAAAAAAACGATATTTTTTTTGTATATTTTTCCAGTCCACGACGATTTTTTCGACAACAACCCGAGGAATCCCGACACCACCTCCATTAAGTAATTTTATTATCGGAATTCTGAAATTCTAGAATTTTTAGGATGCATGACGGGACCCGGAAATCAGTGCTACTTTGCCGGAACGAATGAAGCTTGCGGTTTTCTAATCACTCTTTTAAAATGTACCAATTTTTTACAATTTCTAGATCCCTGCGAGCTAAATCCTTGCTCCCCAGAGCAGTACTGTACCCCAAACCTTTCCGCCTGCCAACCAGAATGCAGATGCCGCAAAAGAACGCAACATTTAGAAAACGGGACCTGTGTTAGTAGGTGTAAAGCGGAAAATTCCTAAATTTAGTGATATTTAGGTATTTGCCAGCCAAATCCATGTAATGGGCATACGTGTCGGGAATACGGTATGAATCAAAGTTATAAAAAGCCTGGTAAGGAGATAAATTCATTTCCGTTCCCACAGGTGTCCGTTTCCGGATTACGGTAGGATTTAGCCTAAGATAATATATCTACGATTCGAATTGTCTAGATAAATACAATATAGCATAGTAAAGCAATTAAATATAATACTACAATGACGAAATTCCCTTAATTTTAGAAAACTCAATCCTCGGCTACCGTTGCAGTTGCGACCAAAATTGGGCAGGCGAAAATTGTGAAAGATGTAATTTTTTATTTTCTACAGTAAACTTAATTTAGGGAGGAATTTCTGTCTTGACAAAGAGCTCAAAAATTGCCCCGAAGGCCCAAGGGATTGCAAGGTTTTTTTAATAAATTCAATAAAGTAAAGTTTTTCATTTAGATGACAGGTCCCGGGCAGTATGACTGTAGCTGTACAGCTGGGTATTTCCATAATGAGACTGAGAATACGTGCGAAAAAAGTAAGTATAAAGTAAATGTTTAAATATTGATCAAATTCTTATATTATTAAATGGATTTTTGAAATAATTATGCTATTTTAGCCATGACGAGTGCCTAAATATAGCTTTACCCTATTTAAGTGAAGCTTTAAAAAAAATAAAAAAATTGAATTTCCTAGTAACTGCATTATTAGTATGAAAAACCGGGGCGGTTAGGGCAGTAGGGCACAGGGAGCTACTGCCTGTGTGTTCACCGGATGCTTCCCGGCCTGTCCCCACTCGCCCCCCATCTGGACCACCCCTCCGACTGAGGTTCGAAGCGACAGACCCCCCTACAGTGTATCCCTCCCATTTGATACTCAAATAAAACGCTAAAACCCTTCCCTCGGGAAGACGGTGCGAGTTTTGGAAGACCTGAGCTGTCCTCTTTTGGGGGTACAGCTCGAGTCGGACAAGATTCGCATCGACTTCTCAGGGGGAGGGCGAAACCCTCTGGGACCTATCTTGCGGCTGGACGAATCTCCATTTATATCATCTATTTTGACTAAATTGCTATTATAATATTTGACGAAATCTTAGCTCATTTGAACTATTTGAAAACAAAAAACTCGCTATTGGTCCATAGCGCCGCCCTTTTTAGGTTCAATTACCCGTTTGAGGGTAGATTCGGCCGTGGAGACCACTTTTACTGAGGGAATCTTTTACGTAGCTATTTATCATCCATACAGAGTATATAAATTTAATATTTTGGCAGATTTTTAGAACTTGTCCTCAAAATTACACCGCCTACATTTTTTATACCTTTAAACCCATGTTTTCAGTCGGCCAACTCCTCGAGATAACCCTCAAGTTCCCGAGCACATACTACAACGAGTTGTACAACAATTTCTCGACGCCATTTTTCATTAATGCGTCTCAGGAAATCAATGAAACGGTAAGAATTTATTTAGATAAGTAAAGAAAATTTAGATGAACGACATTTTCGGTTCGCTAATGGTTGGGCTAGAGTATGGGAGGTTCGAAGAGGGATCATTGGTGGCGAATTTAAATGCCTCTTTAAAAGTGCCTAAAAGTGGATTTCCTGAAGATAATGTGATCAGTTTGGAGGTAAGGTATCTATTCTTCGTACTTTTATTAATTTTTATTAATTTAGCGCTACGTAATAGACTGCAGAAGTCGGGAATGGCGCGAAAATGGCTCTCGGCTGTGTTTTGGAACTCTTGGAGATGCGTTTATACCGTATAATGGTGTTAATTCGACTGTAATATTTTTATAGTTTGTGGCTTAAAGCATTTTTAAGGATCTCCGATGTTCCGGAATATTCTGCCCGGCTCGAACTCGTTGTATACCAATGTACAACCAGTCTGAAGCCACGATTTGTATATGTGAGGATGGCTATCGTGGGATTAGCACTACCACCGATCAATATGGAAATGTGATACAGATTTGTGACGGTATTACAAGGCGTAGAAGTTGCAAGAAAAAAGTTCAGATATTAATGAATGTTTAACTGGGCAATTCTGCGAGCCCGGTACGGTGTGTCGAAATACGGAGGGCAGCTTTACGTGTGTGATTACGCCATGTTATACAAATCCGTGTCCAGGTAGGGATTAGCGGTTTTAAAGGGACTGGAAAGGCATTGTTATGCGGTAACCTTTGCGCGCGCGACAGGCGACGCATTGGATTTAGATAGCTGATGCGTTGCGTGTCGCGGGTCTACTAAAGGTTTTCTCAGGTGCTAAATACGTGTCGCGGCACGAACGCACGCGTCGTGTCGCGGCGCGTTCGCAGCATATTAGATAGTACATGCGGCGCCTTCTTGTAGATTTTCGAAACCACGCCTAGCCACGCATTGAAGACTAGGCGCGTTGCGTGTCGCGAACGCTGAAAAATCTGGTTGAAGGGATTCCACTCCTAGCTTGGTTTTGATCTTTTGAGCTATGGTTCGCGAATTTGTGGCGCCCGCGCCACGCGACGCATGGAAGTCTCGGTGCGTTGCGTGTCGCGGGTGTGGCAAAATCCATAGGATATCTATAGCTATGCCTTTCTAGATTGTTTTTAAGAATTGGGCTTTGGTTTTACGAATTCACCGAGCCCGCCACACGCGACGCACGCTAGACTAAACACGTTGCGTCTCGTGAACCCGAAAATCTATGAGCTGTCGATAGCAAAACTGCAATTTAGGCTATGCCACCTGTATATCGGACAGCCCCCATTTTTACACTTGTGAATGCAGCTGGATTTATTCAAGCGATGGATGCAGCTCGCGTAACGTTATAATATACTTTCCTATATAATTTCCAGCCTGGCCATTGGCCGTCCTCATCGTAGCCGCCGTACTATTCGTAATACTCCTCGTGATCCTCACCCTGCTCATCTTGGCCCGAATCCGCAAACGATCTGGGTTGTCGGTATTTTCGTCGGCTTTCTGAAGTTTGTTTTCCACTGTCTAACACACAAATTTCATTAGAAAATTCACTTGAAATATACTAAAATTTTCCACTTGGCGCTGGCTTTTAGGGTTTTATAAAATAAATTAACTTCTATATAAAATTACGTATTTAGATACGAAATGGACTTCCAACCCCAGCAATTCCAAGACCAAGACGGGTCAAACTTGTCGATAAATCGCAAATATACCTATGAAATGTGATTTTTAGATCTTTATTACAGCAGAATCTTATTTTGCAGATTTTTCATGACATTATTACTATTAAATAAATATTTATTCGTTGCATAATACACAAAATCGATGATTTTTGTTAATTTAAGCTCATAGGAGTGGGTGGAATGAAGAGGTCAATCTGAAATCAGCAAATCAATATTATAACTTCAAAATAAAAAAAAATACAACTTAAAAATGCTCAAATCACGCCAACAAAATTTGGTTGCATACCTCTTCGTGTGCGTTTTTAAGATAAAAAGCAGACTGGCGGCTGCGGAATGCGCTCAAACATCCACGCACAGAAACCCATCTAGAAGCGGATTTCGGGTGGATGCTAATTGTGCTAATATGCTAATTATGCTAGTCTTTGGCAGGCGCATGCGGGGATGGAACTAAAGTGGGTGCGGGTGTACTGTACTTTATAGAAAATAGGAATTATTGTTAGGCAAAAAGGTATGTTTTGCCATGCAAGTCTAAAATTCGATTTTTCGGATTTAAAATGATTATATAAAAAACTTCTAACTTTATTTGGTAATTTTAACAACTCTTAAACTTATATAAATTTTTGTAATTTTCAAAACACAAAATTTCTGCAAAAAAAGCATGTTTCGCGGTGATTTAAACCCAAACATTTAAACACAATTAAAAATACGATTTTACAGGCGTAAAATTTTTACATAATTTAATTTTAAGCCTTAATACCTTGCAAAACATACCTTAAACTCATATAAATTGCTATGAGTTTCCCAAAAACAAGACTTTTGCAAAAAAAGGTATGTTACGCGGTGGTTTAAACCCAAAAACTTTGAAATCCGATTAAAAATGAGGTTTTAGAGATGTAAAAGTTTATAAAAATTAATTTGAAGGTTTACTACCTTGCAAAACATACCTTAAACTTATACAAGTTTTTAAGAACTTACACGATGCTTCAGAGCAGCATTATCAAGCACCAATTGAGCGTCAAATAATTCCTGATCGCAAGTGTCCTTGATTGATTCAAAACGATGATGAGCTTCCTAAAAATTGGCTAAAAACTACGAAAAAGTACCGTACCCTGTCGGCATATTGGGCAAGTTGGAGGCGGAACCCGAAATTCGGGTTGACCACCGGGCGGAGGTTTGTGATGTGGGCGAGGGAGTTGAAAGCGGAGATTTTTGTGATTGTGCACAGGTAGGCGGCAACGATTGTGGCACTACGCGATACACCGGCCATACAGTGCACGAGCACGGGCTCTGCAAAGGAAATAGGTTCTTTCGCATTATCGGGGGGAGGGATTTCTCAAATACGTATACCGGAAGCGGTTCTAAACTCTTTTTCACTAGCTTGCACGTATTAAACTTGATAAAAATATGGTTTTTTTTCTACCAAAATGGCCGATTTTTCTCCCTAAACTTCGACTATTTTAAAAACTAGTTTAAGTATGCTAGAATATATATATAAATATCATAAGATCAGTTTAGTAAAAGTAGATGATGTAAATGGAGATTCGACCGGCCGCAAAATAGATCCCTGAGGGTGTGGCCCTCCCCCAAAAGCCGATGCAAATTTTTGTCAGACCCCGAAGTATCTCTCTTTCGAGAGGATACCCGAGGTCGTCATACAAAAAGTTGCATGGACTTCCCGAGGGAATGAGCGTTTCATTTTTACTTATTCGACGTACTCCCGCACTGCCCACTGGCCCTGTCTCTCGAACCTCAGTCCGGGGGGTGGTCCAGATGGGGGGCGAGTGGGGAAAGGGCGGGGAGCATCCGGAGAACGCACAGGCAGTTGCTTTCTGTACCCAACTGCCCTAATAGCACTCGTTTTTCATACTAAGTATTCAGTGCACAATGCAGTTACTAGGATAGTACAATTTATTATTCTTTAGAGGCTGAATTACACTCGTATAGCGTAAAGCCAAATTTCATCCCACGTAATGGATAAAAAAAGTGTAAATGTTTCGAAGAAGGCGTTTAATAACAATTTGATCAATTTGTTTTCGACTTTTCAGATTGAATTTAGAATTCGCCGATTGGTCATACTGTATTTTGTAAACTACTGTACCTCACCCAATCTTCCTACCTTTAGCAATCCTAGAATGATGTATGAAAAGCACTGTCTGTTGGAAGTGCTCGGAAATGGGGCATGAAGCCAGGTCGTCGATCTCGATTTGAAGCACATTAATGCCCAAAGCTTCATGGACTTGACAGTACGAATTGTGCTTGTGGATGGACACAACTCGCTAAAGGATTTTTCATAAAAAAACTATGAAAAATACCTTAATTTTGTATCTTTTCAACTGGTCCTCATCTCTAGCGTCCCTCAGGCTGCCCAGATATAAATCCGGGATGATTTGAGTCATGCCATTGGCTAAATTATGTAAATAAACCCTTGCAATTTGGCGGCTTGTATCTAATTGGATTGAAGTTTTTACGAATGCTGTAAAAGAATATAAACAATTTGCAGCCCAATTTTTATTGTCAAATTTTGTAAAACAAAAAAATTATGGCTAAATGCAATGTGTATTCGTCGATTTAATTACGATTTTGACGGCTTTCGACTCGATTTTTGTTTAAGAAAAATTCAGAATGCGATTTTTCAAGTTGTAAAAATTTTTTAAGCTACAAAATTTTTATTTAAACGCACAAATTATTTTGAGTATCAAACAGAACTAAACCAGAAAATGCCCATTTTAGCTGCCTAAGAATTTAAGCAAAGACCGGATCTAAGAAAGAAAATTGGTTTTTAGCGATAACATTTTTTGGTTTACAAGATTTACATTAAAATTCGGCTGTATGAGTTTTTACAGGGTGTGCAAAAAAAAAAAGACCACAGTTTGGGTCGAAATAACTCGCGAACGATAGAGAATCGAAGGTACGTTACCATGCCAGAATGCTTAAATATGCTGGGTATGAAGATTTAACACAACTTGATTTTTTCGATTTTTGACGACGTATCAATACAAATGACACCCGAAAACTGTGCGTTCGGGGAAACTTCATTTGTATTTTTCTCAGTTTCCTGTGGTGGCTGGCATCTAATTTTTATTAAGTAAGTTAATTTCGGCAGCAGATATGTACCTACAAAATTTAAGAATTTTTGAGGGTCTGGTTGAAAAGTTAGAGAGGAATGAAATTTTGTATGGAGAAATTTCGAAAATTTTTAATATTGAAAAAACCTATGGCGAAAACCTCAAAATCAGTTGTTGTGGAATACCTACGGGCTTGACACAATCGCATAAACATATTAAGGAATTTTTTGAGATCGACGAATTTTCGAGTTTTTCAACGACCCCCCTGGTCATGGATTTTTCCAGGTCTCGAAACCCAACTTTGGAAAAATATTTCTAGATTGCCAAAGGTGACTCATCTGTTTTCTTTGCTTAGCTATGTAGTACTGGGGTTTCTCTATCTTCTACAAAATTTCGAGCTACCGTACCCCTTTGGAAGGGCGTCTTTTAGGGCCTCCAAAACGGTTCGTCCGTGCTTTTTCCGAATATTGTCACCATTTTATAAAATTTAGTCGCGCTTTGAAAATTTTTGTTTTATTTTTATCTGATATAATTTGAATAGCGCATCCTAAAGCCTTATTCATGAATTTTTTTAACCAGGCGTTCCCGCCAAGAAAATTCATCAAAACCCGAAATAAACCGAATTCGAGGTTGCGTAAAAAAATTTTGGAAGGTGGAGTCGTAGGGATGTTTTGAGCAATAAGACAGTGCCATCAGTTGAATAAAACTATGCAAAGATTAAAGCAATTTCATGTCGCAAACATTTTAAGAAGATTTCTAAATTTAGATTTTGGAATAGGGTGATCTTCGATTTTGAGCTGAAAGTCACCATATTGCCCCCAAATTTGACGGGCGTAGATAAAAACATCAAATCTTTAATCGTATCCATAAGAAGCAGGTGGTTTTTTTATTTTTAAAATTTCGAAAATTGACCCGGCTACTCGGACCCAAAATCGGCTCTCTGCCTTGTTTTGCACTTTGTCTCGTAACTTTGCTATTTACCACCAAAAATCAATAATTTTTGACAGGTTATCTTACAATCAACTCTAGAAGGCCCTCGAATAGAAAAATCGTCACTTTATGGAATTTTGTGATGGCATGCTAAAACGCGCTCCACGTGGGTTACTGTAGAAAACCAAAATTTGCGATTTTCGTGGTGTTTTTGCCATGAAATCGCTTCGATCTTTTCGGAAAAGCAATAGTAGCAGTTTTTGGACCAATTGACCAAAAAATTTACAAAATTCTGCCGCAGAATTAAAAAATCTGTTTTTAGTCTTTTTCATGAAAGTTTGTGGATAGTACGCTCTCGTATTTGGCAGTAAGGTGCCCCTACTTATTGCCTAACAACCCAGAAAATTTTAGCCAAATCGAAGCTAGGGGCCCCGAGAAAAGTGGGAAAAGCGAAACCTACAGTACCCCCGCTGGGGCACGTTTTAGCAAGCAATACAAAAATACCATAGATTGTGGTGGAATTTGGTGTGGAATCCGAGATTAATATTTGGATAGGTCATAGACAAAATATCAGCCATGGGCAGCGATTTATAAGCCAGTTATGACTCAAAGAACAAAAATAACGCAAAATCGCGAAAATTGTTTTGCTTTTAAAAAATGAAATTGACCTCGATAAATTCTAAGATTTTACCATTACATTTTTACAAAATTATACTATTTTTAGGCCAAAAATCAGAATTTTCCCACCTCCCGTTCAAGAACGCACAATTTTCGGTCGTAACCGGCGTCAATAGTACAGTTGCGTACTCAAAAATCGAAAAAATCAAGTTGTGTTAAATCTTCATACCCAGCATATTTAAGCATTCTGGCATGGTAACGTACCTTCGATTCTCTACCGTTCGCGAGTTATTTCGACCCAAACTGTGGTCTTTTTTTTTTGCACACCCTGTATTGGTTTCAGCGCTGGTTAAAATTTGGACCCAATTGGATAGAAAACGGCCAAATTTGAAGTGTTTTTGTATTTTTTACATCTAATTAAGTAAATCTCGATACCTATTTTCCTTCTAAACTCGCGAATCTTGGCCGCAGCCGCCGCTACGTCCAGGATTTGGTGCTGAACAGTTTGAACGGGTGGCGTCGGCTGCAATGGGTCGGACATTCGGCAGCGGAGGTAGTTTTTGGGGGAGGATAGAAATGAAGAGGGCTCTTCTTCAACGAATATTTTAATTATGACCCCATAGCAACGTGAAGTGGCGAATTTGTAAGAATTAGGTTTGTCACATGTCCTCCCTAGGGGATGTTGTGAGGGAGAGATGCGTGCGTGTCCTCTTCCTCCTTTCTTGGTCCTCAATCGGGAGAGTCAGGGTGGGGGCTACGAAGGGTGCCTAGAAACGCTTAGGCCATGGAAGGGGAGTGGAAGGGGGAGGCGAGAAACGTAAAAAATAAAATAGCGAAAATCGAGAAACAAATTTAAAATACCTTGATATTGTTGAGAAGAATGGCAATAGGTTAAAGTTTCCGATATTAGAGATCAGACGCATTAATGAGAGCCATCAAGATCTGCTATAAATCTAAAGTTTTCGGATATGGTAGAAGCCGATTTTCTAAACTCCTTAAATTGTTGATGGATCCATGGTCTTTGAAGCCGCAGAACTTCGAGCAGAACAAGCCTATTTACAGCACAAGTTTTTTAAAAGGTCTTTTGGGCCTCGTTAGCACACATCTTCTACAGTGTAAGGTCGAACCTCTTGAGCGTGTCGCGGGCGTGGAAGATGAAGTTCAGGTTGTCTTTCTGAAGTTTTTCACCGGTTGATCGAGTCTGATTACTACATTGAAGTTGTCCGGAGGCCGAACGTCTTGAAGATGTCGTGGATCTGGATGCTGAAGCTCTAGAGGTTTTGCCGTAATCGTATACAAATTCTAAATTTCGTACAACCGGATTCGAACTTGTACTCATGAGTCTCTGGGAATTACCGGTAGTTGAGACAGCTATTAGTCATCAAACGGAACGTCTTGAGGGTGTCGTGAATTTCGAAAAAAAACTTCTAGCGGTTTTCTGACGTCTTTAGCGAGTTCAGCCTCGTCAGAATTTCTACTAGGGAGTCGCTTGAAATCTTCATTAAATTCGGCAGATTCTAAGCAAACGCCTTGACGATGTCGTGGACCTGGAAAATGAAATTGAGGCGGCATTCCGAAGTTTGGAGCCTGATTTTTTTTAAGTTTGGAAGACATTTTTACCGCACTTCACAAAGAAGTTCAACTCTCTAGCTTCCTTAAGGCAACAACAAAGACCAGCCTTAGCCCCAGCCTCCCGACCAAAAGCTCAAATTCCGTTATCCCAACTTCTCCAATTCTTCAATCCAAGAAATATGAAGCTGGAAATCCCTAAAAAAAACCGGGCCTTTGACGAGGCCTTCCAAAGCCAAATTGTCGCCTCGTCCCTCAGCCACGCCAAAACAAATTGCCACCTTGGATATTCAGTCCCCTCAACCACCGTCACCACTACCCAACAATTATAACCAAAATGTAGATGAACAAATCGGGCGAAAAAACGGCCCCTCCCAGGATTCCTTCCGCTTAACCACGTTTTTCAAGCTGCTGAAACCCCAATACCGCTGGCGTTATGGATTTTTTATAATCTGGTAAGTCGGGACCAATTTTTTTGGAGTTTGGATAAGTGAAAAAAGGGCTTCCCTTTTTTATCTACTTTTTAGGGTCTTCCTTGCGGTAACTCCTTCTTCAACGTTGTGAGTGTGGGAACGGAGTGAAATCGCCGGCTTCACGGCATCACGGAAAGGCGGTGGATTTTGATTAGCTGTGCCCTGGGTTGATGGTCTGTTTGTAGTAACGTAGCGGAAATTCTGATTTTTAGCGAAATGGGCCCGGCTGGCAAAGTGTCAGTTTTGAATCGACGGAGATCGCTGATATCGTTGAAGGAGATTATATGGAATCGAGAGCATGGCGGATATACGGGGAAACGGTGATTTTTCGATATTTTTGTGTTTTTGGAATTTGTCGGGTTTAAAGGATTTTAAACTGTATAGCTACGTTTTTGCTTTTTATTGCTCGCTCAATAGCTCTCTCGGTTTTTCACACGCACTCTCTCGCTCTCTCTCTCTCACTCGCTCTCTCTCTCTCTTTCACTCTCTCTTTCCTCTCTCTTCCCTCTTGCTATATCTATAAAATTCCTAACATTCGCATATCAAGCCACGACTTAAACTTTAGAAACGTTTCAAAAAAAGCGTATTTAATGTTTATGAATAATTCAAAAACTAAAAATTTGTCGCAGTCGCTTTCTGTGACAATATCTCTCCCTCGCTCTCTTTTTTTTTCCCCCTCCCTCCCTCCCTCCCTCTCTCTCTCTCTCTCTCTCTCTCTCTCTCTCTCTCTCTCTCTCTCTCTCCCTCCCTCTCTCTCGCTCTCTCTCTCTCTCTCTCTCGCTTTCTCATCCCTTCGATGTAGGTCCTAATTTCCCACCCGATTTTTCCATGCAAAGCTCAAACAAAAAAACCTTAACCCCAAAAAATGAAGCCTCCTTGTTGCTTCAAAATCCGTTGTTCGCCAATTGTTGTCTTGCCATGCCCATTTCTAAAAAAGAGGAAACCAAAAGAGAGCGGCTTTTCGCGTATTTTGGTGGATGTCTGTGGGTGTGTGTGGTAGGGGGGAAAGGGCTGCTAGAGAATATGCCATTTCAAGAGAGTCCCCATAGAAAAACAGGGCCGCTAGGGGCGATCGATGGGCCGCCAGGGGCCCTTGTGAAGTCTTTTTGAGGGGCCCCTCTTCTTTTTACGGGGGTGAAGGCCAGAGATTCCTTTTCCTCTTCTTCTCTTTTCTTCTTCTTTTCTGCAATCACCAATTTTCCCTGGCCACATGCCCGAGAAAGGAGAGGGAGAGAGGGACAGAGAGAGCGAGAGAGAGAGCCAGAGAAAGGGCCCAGGGCCCCACTGGAGGGGCCCCAAAGGCTTTTCCACCCACCCCACAGCCTTGCCAACTGCAATCCCTGCGTGGCGCGGTACAAATTTGTACACGCAGCCCTTGTTTCGGGCTGTTATCTTTGTTTCTCTGCGTCTCTCCCTAGCTCGTGCTCCTCTTGAGTGTACTGTCCCTCCCCTCTAACTCCTCCCCGCAATCTCTCAACCTCCCCAGGTCTCCTTTTTCACCGGTAATTAGTGGTATGGCTGAGCCGGCAACCAGGTCCCAATACCCGAAATCCCAGAGGCGTGGCCCGGCCTTGTTAATTTTTGGCAGGGAAATGTAGCCTATCCGGGGAGGGGGAATGGATTCAGAGAACTATTTGGCACCGCCGGAACTGGTAGGGTTTCGGAAAGGAATTGAAAGAAAAGTAGAAAGTACATAAAATTGTCCCAAATCCAAGAATTGAAAAATTTTTTAATGCTTGTTTTAAAAATCATTCATTCCCCCTAATTTTATAATTTACATAAAATTTATAGCCTGCCATTTACGCGCAGCTTCAAAATTTTACGACGCGACTTTTTAGTCATTTCAGACATAATCGGAATTCTTGCAATGATCCCTTTTCTCCTATTTCTAAAAACTAAAGTTCAAAATTCACTAATTTGCATAAAATCCATTGCCTCCCAGCCTTAAACTTCCCTTGAAAATGGGCTATATGCCAGATTTTAATGCTCAGAAGATACGGGTTATTATTTGTCGTTATTAACTTAAACTAGATAATTCGAATTTAGCGAATTTGCAGAATATCCATAACCTACCATCTTTCAAGGTTGCTTTAAAGTTTCAAACAGCTTTAAACTTAAACATGCAAATTTTAGAGTTAAGAATTTAAGAATCGCCAAGCGCAGAAACTTAGGTTCACTGTTTTCTGACAAAAAGGAGCTCGTAATTTGAATTCAACTAATTTGCATAACTTCCATTGTCTCCGAGCTTTGCTCGGCCCTTTTAAAAAACCTCACGAAACTGACCTTTCGCTGAAGTGCGCCCCAAAACTAACCAAATACCCCCCGAAAACCCCCGAAACCCACACGACCAGCCAGACCTCCACCAGCCATCACATCAGAATTAGATCGTACACTTGAATACGAATTAGGGGACCCCAATTCGGAGCCTTTCCCGAAAATGAAATGAAAATGAAATTTGCCCATTTTTCTGTGGAAGGTCCTCGTTTCGGGCCCCGCGTCGCACCCTCTCATTTACATATCGTGACCCCCAGGAAAGCCCATTTTTCACGTCGCAAACCTCAAATTGGCCGTCGGCTTCTGGTGGCTTTTCCTTTTATTTGAAAAGGGCGAAATTGTGGAGGTAATATTTTAGGGTTTAAGCCGACATTATTTCAAGCGAAAGGCCTTTATTAGGGCTCGCTTTTAATTTGATTGAATTTTGGGGAATTCTACGGTAATTGGGGCTTAATTTGAAGCTATAAATTTTCTGAAAAAATGGGGATCTGCCGTAATCCAGAAAATTCGAGCGTGTAAATTTTTAGTCGTTTCAATCGACAAAATTCAGAAAATCCTACAGTAATCGAGGCCATTTTTAAATTATAAATGGAGAAATCTACAAAATTCGGGATTTTCCACAGTTATCAAAAGATTAATTTAAATCTACATATTTTGAAAAAACACGGTATTTACAGTAATCCAGAAAATTTGGCCTTGAAAATATTTAAAAATCGGCAAAATTGGCATAATTGGGCAATAATCTAGCTCATTTTAAAAACGTAATTATTTGAAAGATATAAATATAATCAAAAACAACTATATGCAGGTACGGTACGAAGTAAAATGCCTGGGAAAATTCTGCATATTTTAATCGACAAAATTTAAGGGTAAACGTTAATTTACAGCAAAAAATCGATGTAATTAGCGATTTTTCTCATAATTTCTCGCTTTAATCTTCAAAAAACGGCAACTGTTCGCTACCGTACTCTCCCCAAAATACCGCTACACCACTACGTCCAATTTGCCCGAATGCCCCGGTGGACCAGGTGCCATTTTCGGGTCGATTTACCCCCGGCGAGACTAGCGGATTCCGAGGCTGCGAGTGCAAAAACGTGTCACAGCCCATCGCGTACAACACATCGTGATTACTTTCCGACCACTACACGGCCAACTATTCGATAGACATACGCACAACGCTCATGCTCCCCCCAATAACTCTTGCTCCACCACCAAAACATCTCTTTTTGAGCGACTAATATGGTTATAGACCAAAATTCACCTCTTTTCCACTTTTTGCAAGCGATACGTCGCAGTCATTCATTTCCGGGGGTAATTATACAAAAAGTGAGGTGTAAATTAGGTTTGATCTGAAATTAGGACGGTTATTAGTCGTTTGTATTTAATTGCCGATGTTAAAAATAGCCTAGCTTTTTTATGGATATTTAGAAACAATTTTTGAGCTTTTCGAGCTTTTTAAAATCTTATTTTCCATTCTTAGAACCTGTATTTTGAGTTTTTGAGGCCTATATAGTCTTATTAAAGCTTTCAAGCCACTATAAATAGATAATTACATGGAGATCTGACAGTTTAGTCAATTTTCATTTTGATTTAGCATCATTCTACGAAAAATTTGAATTTTGGGCACTATCACACCATTTCCCGCCTTCAAAATAGATTCAAAACGACATATTTTGGCTTTTTCTAGCGATTCTTTTTTTCAGCGTGAATTTTTAGCTTATATGGCTGATTTATAACTTATTTCTGCATGAAAACGTCATTTCCAAATCAATTTCGCAATTTTTCCCAAAAAATTCGATTCCGGACGCAAACCGGAACCTTCCGCATTACACTGAAACGCTTAACCCCCTCCGTTTTGACCATTATCGCTATATTCTCTCTCTTAAAACAGTTTTTCGGCAAATGAAACCCAAGACCCTGTCATACCTGCTTAAATCACGACCCCTCCAATCCGATCATTCAACTTAATCCCTTTTTGACGGTATTAGATAGGGGACGATTCCCGGCACCTCCGCCTTTCCCACAGACTTACCCAACTTGGCGTCAAATTCCTTTTACTTTTCTACTTTTCCACTATTTTCCCCACAAATATCCAGATGGCCTTTACTTACAGACTGACGAAGAGTGTGTCGATTTACAGGTACTGTATTTATTTATCGATTTAAGCCGCCTCTATCCGATTGACCTTTTCTTACGTCCGCCCGTTTTGACCATCACCTGCTGCCGTTTTTATACCAGAACCGAAAAAACCGATTTCCCAATACCTGCCGCCTCGTAACTCGTTTTTTTTCTAGCGCCCGCCGATGATTGCATTATTTTCGTATTTACTCGAAACTGCCGGAGAAGTAGCGGGTTTTGGATGGATTTAGAAGTGCTTTGCAGGGTTTCTGAGTTTTCAGGCTCTAATAAATAGTATGTGGAATTCCTGAATAATCTTTCACGCTTTTCAGCACTAGTCATACCTTGAAACCATAATTTTTTTATTCCATCTAGGTGCTAATCCCTATAGGTCACTGCCGGCTTGGCCATTGAGATTTTGCGTTTTTCAAGGCTAATTCCTCAATGGTCTTTGCAAATTTGTTCCCTGATGAGCCGTGCTCTTGCTTTAGAAACTTCTCAAGAATCTCTGCTAGCCCAGTTTCTAACAATTTTGTAAATCGACTTGCCTCTTGCCGCGAATTTCTCAAAAATTTCTTCTAGCTTGCCTTTCCGTACACCTGGTTTTGGCCCAGCACAATTCCTCAATAATCCCTGCTAGCTCGCCTTCCTTCATTGCCAATGTTCCCTGCTAGCTTGCCCTGCACTTTCAGGGCTCGAATTCACTTCCAGTAAACCTAAGCCGAGCTGTAGATAAAGTTTTGTAAACCCTAGACTTCAGCAGTCCTTTAAATTCACCATGTCTTTGTCCGGGTACTGGGATTCCAAAACCGTCCCCAACCATTTCCCCCTTGAGGCACACTTGTGACGTAGCACGGGGTATCAGGAAAGCGTGGGTGGGTGGCGAGAAGCAGCGAGAAAGAGCTGATCTTCCACAACATTCAGAACACAGCCGCTTGGTCTTGCGCTGGTCCCAGTGGTCGAAACGGAGGTCTCAAAAAGAGAAGAAGCGGAAACCGAAAAAGAAACATGAAGAAAGTGAGACGGTGTCACTGGTGTGTATCGCAAACGGAACCTGAAGAGAGAGAGAGAGAGAGAGAGAGAGAGAGAGAGAGAGAAACAGCCAGAGCAAGGTTGAAGCCTATATGTGTGAATCGGGTGGGGAGGTCGGCTTATGTCTTAAGCAAACGGTGGCCCATCTTTTCTTGGCCCGTGTCGTCGGGGGCTGGCAGTGGCCATTTGGGCCCCACCCACCTTCATCTCCATCTCCTCCTCTTGCTCAAAAACGGTCGCGAGCTTCGGCAAGAGCTATTCTCATCTAAACTGATCTGATATTATTGGCACCTGGCTATATGGAATCACCTACAGAATACCCGTTTTTTGCATTGTAAGTTGCGAGGGTACGGTAATACCGTCGGGCCTGCATTTTTGAGCTTCAACTAATTTTAAGCTGGTGCTCTAGCTAAGCTCATGCTCAAGCGAAAGCACGAGGTAGAGCAGGCTACCTGGCTCTAACCAAGCTGGTGCTCAAGTTGAAGCCTAAACTAAACTGACGCTAAAAGCCCGTTTGTTCTAGTTAAGCTCTTGCTCCAGCTTACGCTTATGCCCAAGCCACGTAATTTGTTTACTCTAGCAAAGCTCATACTCAAGTTGAAACTCTATCTCAACGTAAAGTAGCCGATTGGATGGGTCCATTATTGTGAGTGAAATAGCTTTTCTCGGCCTCCACAGTCCGATAAGCAAGTTTAAGCTTATGCTCAAGCTTAAGCTGAAGCTAAAATTGGCCGCTTACTGTACCTACTAAATTTTCAGACCCCCCACCCCAATTTTCCAACCAATAGTACGATTTGCACCTCCTTCCAACCCCAAAAATAATCAATTCCGCAACAATACTTCGTGCCACGACCCCGAGTTCGACATCAAGTTATTCTGCAACTCCCCGATGGGCAAAGCCCAGAATTCTAATTCCAATTTTTATGTCAAACCCGGAATCAAAAAATTTCCGATCCATTACTCTTTGCACCGACTTTGCAACGACCCCCAAATGGATACCGGAAACAAGAAAAGGTCGATTTTTCTCCGCCGGCTTCCTACTGTAGTCATCAAAACCGCCTTGAAGGCCGCTGGGCCGGGATTTAGTGCAGCTTTGAGCAGAGTGGCCCACTTCTCGAAAGCCGATTTTGGTCTTATCCCATAGCGGTCAGGGCGTGAAATTAGCAAAAATTCATTCAGTTTTTGAGAGTATAGTTAGTTCGCCGTTACAATTGATAAATAAATTAGGAAAAGCTAAATATTATCTATCTAGGTTTGAAAAACTAAAAAGAGCATAAAATTCAGAAATTAATTCCAGTTTTCAAAGTTTTTTTAATTTGACGTTTTGCAAATTCACATTTAGCAATACATATACCGATATCAAATATGTAAAATTTGGGTCTGATCCCATCCAAAATAAAGCTAAAAATGACGTAACATGCGAAAAATTCCTCTACTTTTGAAGGTTTAGTTAGCACGATTTTTAAAAAAATGATAAATATGTAAATAATGATCCAAATCTATATTTACCTTTATAAAATGACATCTATAACTAAATAAAGCCGAAATCTATATTTACCCTACACTCCGGAAGTTGAAAAACCGGGATTAATCTTTAGACAACGCCACTTTTTACAGGATTTTCGGGAGTGTGAGCCCGAAACCGGTGCCCCCAAAAAAACTTGCTAATCCGAATCGGAAGCCCCAAAGGCCAACGGGAAAAAGGGCGGGTCTTCGCAAATAAAAACGGAATTGAATGGTAAAACATTAATCAGGCCAGAGGGGCCAAGAATTCCGGGGGTAAAATTGGAAAGAGTGCGCGCTACAAGTCCGAGATTAGGTGAAGCAACAAGAATTAACGGGGGGAGAAGAAGCCTTAGAGCTCCTCATCCCCTAAAATCGCCCACATGGGATGAGTGAAGCTTTGAGGCCCTGGATTAGAATCTACATGCGTCAATTGGGGATTATGATTTGAAGGGGATGGCCATGGAGGGATCGAGAGAAAGAAGGGACCGAGAGGTCTAGTTCCAAACTATCTATCCCTATCTATCATTCTTTATTGGGGATATTGTTCTTTTTCTGAATTGTCTAAAAATCTGTCGAAAATTCCGAATTTCCGATCAATTGGGGCGGCCAGATGGCTGCTTCGGCTATGGTTGATTTAAAATGTTTTTTAAAATTGATTTTTTAGTGTGCCGGAGCTTGAAGACGACACGGCGACTGAAGGGGTTCGTCAGGCTGTCGGGGAGTTGTCCGGTGCTGGTTGGTTCTCGAGATTTTTAGGCGTATTTTGCCTTTTATCGCTCACTCTGTCTCTCTCTATGTCTCGCTCTCTCCCTCTCTCTCTCTCTCTCTCTCTCTTTCTCTTTTTCTCGCACGCTCTCTTTCGCTCTTCCAATATTTTGTGCTCGTTTTCTAAAAATCATTCAATTTTCATCTTGCGTTGTCTATCTGTTGTTATCTATCGCACTTCTCTCTCTAGCTGTGTCTCTCGCTGTCTCGCCCTCTCTCTCTCTGTCTTTCTCTCTCTCTATTTTTCGCGTTTTGCCCAACCTCCGTGTTCGCTCTGTCTCGCTCTCACTCGCCCTCTAGATCTCGATCTCTGCAACTAGCATTTCTCTCGCTCTCTCTTTTTCGATCTTTCGATAGCATTATCTCTCTCTCTCTCTCTCTCTCTCGCTCTCTCTCCTCAACTCCATCCCCCCGTTAATCCAAAAATAAGCCCTTTTGCATGTATCAGAATGGCCCAAGGTCCATTCCCAGATCCCCTCTTCTTCTCCTCCTCCTCCTCCCCTTTTCCATCACATTTATTAAATTCAGATCCCCCTAGCCTGTCCGGTATCTATTATTCTGTTCTTTTCAAGGGTCTCCGACAGCATCTGCCACCCAACCGCCAGAAGCAGCCCTGGCGCCGGCAGACCCCAGATCGCCCGACCCATTGCGGAACGGGAGACGACCATTACTTAAGGTATGTTTTTGTATAGTTTGGTGGTTTTTGAGGACTGGCCAGTATGCAAATTTTACTCGATTAAATGCTGAAAAAATCAGAAAAAGAACAATCCTGCCATCCGCGTCTCTTTAAAACCAAATTTGTGATAAATTTTTGTTTTCGAAAATCGACCAGTTCTTACAGATCATGTAAATCAATTTACACCACGCACTAATAGCCGGTTGAAGTGAGGATTAGCTAACTAAATATAGAATATAGTTTTTGAGAAAAACCACTTTTATCGACTATTTTTAATTTTTAGATTTCCGAAAAATATTAAGATTCTAAATGCTAAATCCGTTGATATTTAGTCGATTTTTAAGGGTTTTATAGAATAATTAAAATTATGGACTAATGGAAGGCGGAAGCAAAAATTATGAAATTCATACATGTCCAAATGCAAATTCATTTTTTTTTGTAGCCTCCTACAAAAATCCAGATAGCAAGATTCACAATTGTTGCCCCCTTCCTTTCGCAAGTTCCCAACTACACCTAACTACACCTCCCTCCCCCCATCCGTTCCGAGTTGTTTCGCGGAATACTACGATATCTCGCGATCTGTATTTCGCAAAAAAGGTCCCTCACCGATCGGCTGTCGTCATTTGCCCTCGATTTAGGGTGGGAGAGTGGTCGAGGAAGAGGGGGGCTCTGGGGCTGGCATGTTCAAAATCATGACTCACCCGAATAATGGACACAGCTATTCATGGGAGAGCCCCCGATTGTATGATATTAGGAATTGACCGGAAATTAGGGCGGAATGTGGGTTAGAGATTGGGAGCGGGAAGTGCGAATTATTGCCTTTAAAGGGATTGTGAAGGGAAAATCCATATAAATTAGAAAATCACGAACTTTTGCTTTTAAAGGGACTGTGAAGTGGTAATCTAAAAAGTTGGAAAACCCACTAATTTTTGGGTTTAAAAGGGTTGTGAAGCCAGAATACAAACCGGAATCCATCCATATCTTTTGCCGCATTAATTATAGATTAGTTTCAAACCCCTCTCAAGCCAATCTGTACGTTAAAGGTGTAGTGAAGCAAAACTCATGGAAATCCAGGTCTCGAATTTTTGTTTTCTGTTTATGAACGAATTTTTGCAAATTTGCGCATTAATAAGATGTCATTTTCATTGCCAAAAACTGAATTGTTTTTATTTAGCAGATTTACATGCCAAATGGCGCCTTCACATACCCCTAAAATTTCGAAAAATACGTTAAAACCTGTTTTAGGCGTTAAAAATAAATCTAAATTGTTTTTAACTATTTCCGCAAAAACCGGTTTAATTTGCTATATACCAAAAATTTTTCAGCTATTTCGCAGTAACCCAGTCCCCAAAAGCTACAAAAAAATATTTTATCCTAAAAAACCTCTTCCGCGTACCAAAACGTAAGTGACCGAGGGGGGCTGAATTTTTCTTAATTTTTTTTCAGGGGCCTTCCAGGACAGGTGTTATAATTTTTGCCCCGTTTTCACGACACGTAGAGAGCTTTTGCCATCTCTCTCTACACACCCATACATACTCACTGATTGGTAGTGGGCAGCCAGGCCCGGGGGTCGGGCCACCCGTTTTCTCTACCTGTGCGTGTGTTTTTGCAGTGCCCATAGTATTCTAACGGAAATTTTGATTTCCATACGATATTTAGGTCCCGGTTTTTCGCATGAGTCAGCTGTTGGTAGATAATCCAGAGGAGGTAAACATCGTAATAATAGTAGAACTTTTATAGATAAAAATTCGGTAATTCTGGCTTTAGAAATTACCTACAATTTCCTACGAAATGCCGACAGCCACAGCCAAAATACCGACACATCGAAATTTCGAAAGTGTAAATGCCGACAGTAAGAATTGGCGAATAAAATTTCGCAACGGCCTATATCCGTCGGTATTTTAGCTTTCGGCACTTCGGCTTGTCGACATTTTTGCATATAGACCTGAATTGTCGGCATTTTACCTGTCAGGATTTTGGCTGTCGGCATTTTCTTGTTGCGTACCTTAGGCTGTCGGCATTTTGAATGTCGGGATTTCGGGCAATCGGCATTCTTGCTGTCGGCATTCTAACTCATCGGTATTCGGCGGTTGTCGGCATTCTAGCTTTTCGGTATTCCGGCTGTATGTGTTCCCCAAAAATTCCATAAAAATGCTTGAAAGTTCTATTTCCAAACATTTAA
Source organism: Mesorhabditis spiculigera (assembly GCA_958295435.1). NCBI lineage: Eukaryota > Metazoa > Nematoda > Chromadorea > Rhabditida > Rhabditidae > Mesorhabditis > Mesorhabditis spiculigera. The sequence goes on from CATQJA010002655.1 coordinate 1,141,174, forward strand.
GGAATTTTAATCAATTATAAAAATAGAAAAGCAATTTTTGGAAAGAGCTCCAGTACCATAATATGCCAATTTTTAGAATGTGAAAGCCAAAACGACGATGGGCGACGAATCGGTGCGGGAGGAGCGGAATCAGTTGGCCCGGCAGGATGCGTCCGTTTCGTCAGCCCCACGGAGAAGCCCCCTTGGAAGGTCCGCATCCAGGTTATTTAGTTTTACGGAGGTTATGGTCGTTGTGATGCCATTGTTGGTTGTATTTCATAGGCTGGTAAAAAATGGTAGTAATACGTAATTTTTCGCATATTTTGACGGTGCGAGACTAGGCACTTGGAGTTTTACTCAGTTTTGGATTGGGTTTTTGGGTTTTTGTGGTTTAAAGGGACCGGCAAGGCATTGATATTAATTTTCTAAAAAATTTGATGCGCCGCGACACGCAACGCTCAAGCCAAATTTACATATCGTAATCGATTACGCTTGGAAATGGACGGATAGTCTTTCGTGGCTCGGAAAATGCATCAAAACCCATATATTTGCCTTCCTGGCTCCTTTAAAAACAAATGTCCGCGCATTAATGAAAGTAAGCTAAAAGCTTTGAACCTCCCATTAACGCATTCAAAACTATCATTAATGTTAGGAAAATCGCATCTTTATCAAAATTTTACAAATGAACCAACAACGCGCTGAAGCCTCCTATAATTTTTTAAAAGCGAAAAACTCCACTAACTCTACCGAATCGATACACAAAAATAGATCAGCCCTAATAGTAAGAAAACCCCTATCCGACACCCCCCAGCTGACCGAGTATCCCGTTGGGAGTTTTGAGGTATTGAGGGGGGAGGTGTTGTTTGGAGATGGCCCTCCCTTTCTCTAGCCCCAATCTCTAGTTCTCCCCTTTCTTCACCTCTCCTCCTCCATCTCCTCTTTCATCTCGATCTCCTTCTCCTCCTTCTCCTTCTCCCCAGGGCGCGCCGTTTAATTACCTCGGATGAGTGCTCGCCGTCGCCAGGAGGGGGGCCCCTCGCATTCTGATACTTCGCGCCCCTCTTCTTTTCTAAGCAACGCCCCTCCCCATGCAAAAACCGAGCGACCGAGCCGCACATCGGAAATCTTATTAACTCGTTGGGTGTCTGGGCGAGATTTTGGTGGTTTGGTGATTTTTTGGGTTTTTGGAGGTTTTTTCGCGGTTTGTCAGAATTAGAGAGCCGATTTTTGTAGCTTGTACTTAACATTTACAATATTTCTCATTTTCCATAAATTTTCAATGTGCTATATTAAATTTCGTATCCATTTTTCGGAAAAAATCGAAAACTTCTACTGCCATTTGTGTCCAGAGGTTCGAAAATCACTAAAAAATCGCTTGAAATACCTTAAAAAAATTTAAATTCCGAAATAAACGTGTCATAAATTTAATATATTAAATTTAATGAAAGCTCTGCACTTTTTAAGTTATTCATCTCAATTTTAGATTGCAAAATAAAAAATTTGAACTTGTTTTTATCAAACTTTTCAATTTGTGTAGAAATCCAAAAATCCCCATAAAGTCGTTTAAATAATTAAAAAATTTTAAATCAACCTCACCTAAATTTTATTTAACCTTCATTATATTTTTAATACCCGAAATCTTATTCATCTGAATTTTTAATTATTCTGCTGTATCAACTTTGCTCGAACTTGACAACTCTTGTTGTTGCATTTCTCTACTTTCCAAGTTTACTGTCAAAAACCCAAAAAAAAACACCCAGTCACAACAAAACAGTCTCCCCCAAAATCGTCTATACCTTAAGCTGCTTAATCACCTCTTAAAACTTCACACCACCCCGACGAACCCCCGGCCATTTTTGGCAAAACAAGCTTATTCCATCACCCTTTTTCCTCTTTTTCCGCTCCTCCACCTCTTCTCCATTCCAATAATGAGCTTGGAACCGCGAAAAAAAGAATTGCTTTTCGACGCGCTACCCCATCACACACTCACACACTCAAAAAACAATCACCAGATCGCCTCCGGTTTGCTATTTTGCATCGATACTTCTGGTGAAAAACGATGAAGCTCGGTTTTTGACGCAGTTGATTTAATAAATTAATAAATTCACTTTTTTTAGTCTCACATTTAAGGAGAAGAGTGCTGGATAAATTATGCGGCTTCCAGGCGCCATTGATTCTTTTGGAATTATATTCCTAGGCGCGCGAAAACAGCGTGGCCACGCCTTTTGGGGTTTCTAATTCCTCATTGTGCTCAGTTTTCCCCGATTTGGCCAATTTACGGTTGAGTATATGTTTTATGAGATCTTTGGCTTATAGGGATGTTCATGGAATTGGCTGAAAGTTCGTGCTCTGTCGCTCGCTTGCACTCTCTCCGCTCTCTCGCTCTCTGACTCTCTAGCAGTCTCGCTCTCTCTCTCTATCTAGTTATGTCGCTAGGTATCTCTTACTAGATCTCTTTTTCCCTATTATTTTTCTGTATCTCTGGTTGTCTCTCATTCTCTCTCACTCTCTCTCTCTGTCTCACTCTCTCTCTCTCTCTCTCTCTCTCTTGCTCTAGCCTTTTTCTTGTTTGGTTTCTAACTCCCTCCTGTTCGCTCCCTTCCCCAGATATGTCTTGCTCTATCTCACTCTCTCGCGCTTTCTCTCTCCCTCTCTCCCTCTCTCACTCTCACTGGCTCTCTCGCTCTCTCGGTATCTATCTTTAGTTTAATAAGGTATACAAGTTTTCTCTAGGTTCATCTGTCTGGCGTTTTCTAGCTCCATCTCTCTCCCTCTCTCTCTCCCCCCCTCTCTTTCTCTCTCCCTATGATCTTATTTTCCAAATACCGTAATCCCCCGGTACATAACAAGTTCCCGATGGAGGTCAAAACTGACCGGAAAACCTCGACCTCCCGGATTCTACCGTCTGCAAAATATTTTCTTCTCAGGCCCATTGAAAGCGCGGGGCGCTGGGCGCGCAGGAGTGACGACAAGCTTATAGGGTTCTGTCTGCCCGGGCCCCCTCCCCGGAATGCTATCTTGTTTTTTGGCGAGAATTTTGACGCTTTTTGAGGGGAATCTACAGTAGCAATGGAGAGAGAGAAAGAAAAAGGGAGAGAGTGCGAGAGAGAGAGAGAGAGAGAGAGGAAGCGAGAGAAGACGAGTGGACAATGGTCCCAAAGGGAAAAGGGGATTTTTATCCGCCCCTAATACCTTGACAACACAATTCCATACTCTGCCGAGTTCTCGCTCACGCTCCTCCTCCCCTATTCAGCCCTGAAAAACCAAATCTCAGTGACGGGGAGAGTCGCACTCCATTCTACAGTTTCCAGAGTGATGGGGGCATGATTCTTGACGTCTTTTTTGTAGCTGTAAAGATTTATTCTGATTTTTTTGAAGTTTTGTAAGCCACCTTGAGCTGGAGTTTTCTTACAATATTACTTCATTTTTATCTCGTGCTCAATTTTGTTACTAGAGCGAGCGGACCTGATTTTTTACGCTTTTCTGTCGGCTTAAAAATTTATTCTGATTTTAAAAAAAAGTATGAGTATTTTTGTACAATTTGAGGTTTAGTTTTCTCCAAACTATACTGTAATATTGATGTTCCGATTTTCTGGCCCGCAGCCAATTCTGAATTTTATTTTCTTTGACTGAACCGTTGAACCATGTGTTTTTCCAATCATGTGCCACGCTTACCATTTTAATGCGTCATGCGTTTGTAATACAAGGCGAGTCGGGGAGTAGTAGACAAAACAACGAGTACGTTTCACGCCGCTCCGTTCTACGGTGCTACAAAAATCGTTTTTCAAGGTTTTTGAAGTACTCCAGGCAACGTTTTATCGAAATATGTATTTTCTAACATCGCTTAGATAAATTTGACCTCTTAGAGGGACTAGGAAGACAAAATTTTGGAAAAAATCCGACTTTGAATACCGGACCCCAGTAAAACTCGGAAAAATTTGCTTTTTCTTCTTTGGGTTTTGAAAGGAACAAGATCGAACTGGGCTTTTTGCCAGCTGGTCAAAAACATGCAAATTCTGGCTTCTGATTCCTTTAAAGGTGGAGTGACATCTAAAATTCAGATTTTCTGAGCTAGTTTTGTTACAAACGACACTTCTAAGCTCAAATCCTCAAAAATTCCGCCACAATCCAAAACACGAGCCCTGCAACCAAACCAAAATGAAATATTGGCCCTCTGATCCCCCTAACCCTCCAGCTTCTCCCCCACCCCTCCCTCCCCTTTCATGGCATTTCCGGTGGTGTCGTCCAGGTCGAAATTCGAGAGCCCGGAATGAGGTTTTTCGAAAAAGGGCTTTTCCCTGCTTTTCCCTGAGGCTCAGAAAATGGGTCTCGTCACGTCCTCTAGGCCTCCCCCATCTGTGATAAGTGGGCCCCTCCCTCTCCCCTCCCCAGGAGCATCACGCTCATTTTTGGCCTGATGGAAAGACAAAAAAATGGGGGATGGACAATGAGAAATAGGAGTAGTAGAGGATGAGAGTGTGCTCCTCCTCCTCCTCCTCCTCCTCGTCAGAAGAGCTGGACTCTAGGACTCCCACTTTTATACTGGACATTTGGCCCGGCTTTTCCTGCCCCCACTAATGAAGCCGACCGGGTCGCCTTTCCTGTGACACACGCTGACTCTCCTCTGAAGACAGCTGCTGCTCCCCGGCCATCACGATTCGACATCTAAGAGGAAAAGCCGGGGGGAAGGGACCCACATCCGGGTCTTCTTCTTCTTCTGCTTCTTCGGCTTCTTCTGGTCTTTTATTCGGATGAAGCGCAGCCCGCAACCATTGAGGCCGACCTCTAAGCTCAGACAGTCGTTGCTCCAACTTCATGAACTTAGGGAGGAGAGCTCGTAAGTCGAAAAAATCAAAATCGAGTTGCATGTGGTTTTGTAGTTTTTGGGAGCTTCGGATAGAGCTTGTAAACTTTGTTAAATGTATTTAGCAACTATTGGACCTAAAAATCAATAAATTTTTTAGAATTTTTATAAATACATTAGAAGCTTAGGAAAGGAATATTGTATTTTGCCTTACATGACCCTTTAAGATCGAATATTGAGCACGAGCTTTAAATCTCGAACTCGCTCTGGTGTTTTACTTACTGTAAAAGCGAAAAATCGATAAATCGTACTTTAGATAATTTTTACAAAGCGTTTCAAAGCGAATTGAGGGGAGGGTACTGCGTCCCCTTTAATACTCTTTGAGATTAAATTTTGAGCACGAGCTCAATCGAAGCTTGTCTTTTTTCCACTGTAGAGATGAAACATAAATAAATCCGATTTATTGAATTTTTACATTTATATTCGTCGCTTGCCGTAACAGGAATACTGTATTTTGCCTTCCAAGTCCCTTCAAAACCCAAGTGTCCGGCTTAAAACGTGAATCTCACCTCTTAAAAAATCTGCTTTATCGCAATTTCCAATCCTAACAAAATTACATACATCAAAAACCATATATTTAAATTTTATTAAATTATTATTACACCTTTACAACCCCCATCAAACACCCCCATAATTCAATTTGCTCCCCCTGCGGAACCCACCAATTTTATCAAATTACCGGTTGCCCCTAAAAGCTTGCCCCCGACTTTCCGAAAGCTAAAAATCACCCAATCCCCTATTTTGTCAAAATCTATATTTAGCTATCTATATTCCGCTACCATACGGGGATTACTGTAGCCGTACTGTACGATTTCGCAACCCTCCCCTACCTAAAATGCACCCCTAACTTTCAAATTAATTCCAAAACACACCTCCTTCCGGCCAACCGACCCTGCCACGTTGTGTTTCAATTTGGGCCCGCTGCCCATTTTCTCAAAATTCCATTTTTTCCGACCCGATACTATGGACTTAATGAAAAATGGCCCCACTTTTTGCTGGGGCTTTTGCTAGCTGCCCCCCCCCCGCCCGGGTAAAATTATTCAAGCGTAGAAAATTCACCTCCCCCCCGAAAAGTTCAGCGTCGCATTGGCTTCTGCTCGGCCTCCTTCCCCTTCCTCTTTCTCTAGAAAGTTTATTTTAACTTTAGAAAAATCAATAATAGCTTTATCACCTTCTTTATTTTTTTCTTACGTTTATTTTAGGTTTAAGACTCATTTAAAATCGAAAAAATTAGAAAAATGAATCGAAAATGCCTCGTATCTTTTGCATACGCTTTTCCACGTCTAAGACAATACATAAAGCCATAAAACGCTAAAAATCGATAGATATGACGTTACCTGTTGTCTTCAACTTTTTCAACTTTTTATGAAGTTTATTTTAGCTTTAAAAACCATTTAAAAACCAATATACTAAAAGATCGAAAAAAGTTCGTCGTTTTTTTAACCTCTAAAATCAATGGACAAATCGATAGAACTCTAAAAAATTGATAGAAATGACGTTTCCGGTTGTCTTTAACCTGTCAAACCCGGGGTTTCCCTCCGTAGAAATACAAACAACGCGGAATCACGTCAATTTGTCGGGTTTCTTTTTCGAGTCTGGCCCCGGACTAAACTTTCCTAATGACGTTTAGTGGAATCTCTTTATTCTAGTATTCCCCAAGGTTTAAAACACAGAAAATTATGGTATTTTGATGCATCAGATTCATTCAAACTCACAAATAGCGTTATTCCGAAGCTTTTCTCGTGACGATTCGAAAAATCTGATTTTTACAGTACCGCTGGGGTTTCAAATTCAAAAATAACATGACTTTTTGCAAATTTAGAGTAGTTTGATGAATGAGGCAAATTCAATTCAATATTGACCAAATTACGTGAATTCCAGAGCTTTCCTATCAACGTTTCGAGAATCTCTTTTTTACAGTATCCCCCTGGGTATTCAAATCCAAATAACAACTTTTTTGTTGCAAAATTGACCATGATTTCATCGCTAATTTAACGCTAAGGGGATATAAAGAAAGTTAATAGAATGCTTGAATTGCCGTCCCCTCCCCTCTCTCTTCTACTGCACCGAAGACTCCGTTACTGAATAATGCACACCCATTGCGCCCCTCCCCACCGGGGGCCCCTTTTTCGGGTCGCTACTTTTTGTCGGGCTGACTGGCCGGAATGGCCCTTTAGGGTGTTTATTTTTGTTTTGAAAGTTTATTGCAACAATTTAAATAGTATTTTAATTTTTATATAATTTAACGGGGTTGGCAAGGCTATGGATTATTGCTGCTATAAAGTTTATCTAAATTTTTCGCGTCGCGACACGCAACGCGCGCAGTAGCCGCGCTAAAAACTGTCGTAATCGATTATGTAATGGAATTTTGGACGTTCGCGTTGCGTGTTGCGACGTGGAAAATTTCTATCGCATCGATAGCTTAAAACCAGAATTCTTTTCGGCGCTCAAAGTGTCGTAATCGATTACGCCATCTAAAAATTAGTCTGTGCGCTGCGTGTTGCGTCGCAGCAAAAATCTTAGGGCATCGACGGCTTTAAAAGTTACTTTGCCGCGACGTGATACGCAACGCGCACGCTACGCAATTGTCGAAAACCGGTTGCAATCGATTACGCCATAAAAATACGCGGGCTGCGCGTTGCGTTGCGTATTCTAGCGTCGTGTTGCGTCAAAATCTATACAAAATCTATGGCTTCAAAAATCCATACACACATCTTGCCAGTCCCTTTAAAATACCCAATTTTACTTCTTTCCAATTAGTGACTGATGGAATTCTTGATGACTTTTTTCTGCGCCCACCCCGCAGGAGGGGAGGGAGTGGATTTGACATTTTTTGAGGCCAATGGGAGGGAGGGGAGGAGGGTTTTGGGATCAAGGGGGCCAAGCAGGTGGCTTTAGTCTTCCGACACCCCTGGCTTTTGCCGAGAAGCCCCCTCCAATTATTCCCGAATATTGCCCTGAACTCCTATTTGTTCCACTCCTGCAACATCCGAACCACTTTGGAGAGACTAGATGTCGGAAGACAAGAAGCATTGGCTGCAGGAGAGCTCGAAGCTCTCCCGTCTTGCTGTTACGGTCAAGGCCACCGACTTCTCCAAGTTGTCTGAAGATTCCAGGTGGGAGCATTAGTGGGTGTGCTGACGGTGTTTTTGTACGTTTTTCTACTTTATTTTTCTTTTTTTTCTATTTTTGAAGGGACTTGGAAGTCAAAAACTGCACTAGATTTTCATACTGCCTTCTCTACTTCTTTTATGGTTTTTCTTCTATTCTTATTTTTAAAGGAACCCGGAAGGCATAAATTGTTATTTCCAAAACTGACGTTTCCTGTTTTTTATTGATTTTTAAAGAGCTTTAAAACCTTTTCCATTATTCCGAAATTGCCTGTTTTTACAGTATCTTCAAAACGGTCCTTTGGAAGTTTTTAATCTTTTTCCCTTGCATTTTAAAGGGACTTGGAAGGCAGAATCGTTATAGATTTCGCAAATACGCACCAAATCCCTTTAATTTTTGTATTATAATTTTTATTAAGAACTTTCCTCAGCGAAATTTTTTTCTTTTTCTTGGCCTGCACCGAGTGAACCAACCCAAAACCCAACAAACCCAAATTTTGCAATTCCTCCCATTAATATCTGGTCGATTTTCTCGTTTTTTTACCCGATTTTCAACATTTCCGCGAGCATCCGCCCGGCGTAGTGTCCAGTATCGGAATCACAGGAAATGCGTTCTTTCCAATCTGATTATCCCCCCACCGGCTATTTGCGGGGGGCTTCTCCTTCAAGGCCCCGTGCCTTTTCTCCACGCCATTGATTCCAAGCCATTGTTTCGACGCCCCCCCCCCCCACGCATTTTTTTTGCCTACGTAATTCTGATTTTTTGGGTAGTTGAGTTTTAGACAGGATTGATAGGATAAAAATAAAGATTTTTAAAATCCCTAGGGTGTCAAAATTTCACGAAACTCGTTAGACGACACGGGTCTTGCATTTTTTGCCTAATCACGGGACTTTTGTAATTCCCGGGGGTGTTCAGAGGTGTCTTACGTAGGTTTGGGAAGCCGTGGAAAGTCAGATTGTCTTGTGGGCTTCTTGAGATTTTGAAGAGTTTTGGGGATTCATTGTCGCTTTAATTTTGATGATATATTCCAATTTAGGTAATTTTCTATAATAAAACCATTTAGAACTACATTTAGATAGATATTGGCTTTTGGAAAAATAAGCAATGATTTTTTAAATGCAGTTGTTAAACTTTTCCAAACAGAATTATCGAATTTTATCCAAAAATTTGAGAATCGTTAGTTCACGCAATATATGAAAACATAGCCTATCAACAATAAAATTTAAATTAATCTTGAATAAAAATAATTTTTATCGTTAATTTTGCTTTGATTTAGCCTCTAAAAACCAAATAATTACATTTTAAAAAATCAGATTTAAGCTTAATCAACTTTTATGTACTTTTTTCTAATTTGCAGTCTCTCCTTCGAGTATTTCTGTAATGTGGGGGGTGCTTGATTAGTCAAAAGCCTTCCCCCCTTCCGGCCCTTTCCGGCCAACCGGCCTCGCGTGTGAACCCCCAAAAAATGTGTGCCTCCACACCCAATATATTAGACGCACTCGCCCACTCTGCACTCTATCCCCCTCCCGCTCCCCCTCCCGCTCCCGCTCCCGCTCGTGCTCCACGCCTAATTACTACCTCAAACAATTTCCTCAACCTAAAAACTCGCCAAAATGGGCGCCCCACCGCTATTCGAGCCCGAAAATCGGATTGAAACCGTTCCGCGAATTGCCTGGCAACGACCCACTACCACCCCGTCTGAACATCAGCCATTTTCTATGCACAGGTGATTTAACGGGGGGGCGTTTTTTTGGTCGAAAATCGTGGGTTTGATTGGGTTTTGAGTAAATTGAGCTCTGCGGGCCATGATATCTGATGCGTTAATTTTTCTTTGTTCTTTTAGTCTATAGCTTTGAAAATTTTGTATAATTCTAAATCAAGCATAAACCGATTAATTTTGTGTTTTGCTTTGATTTTGGTCGCCTTAAAATTTATGTAAAATTTTAATCAATATTTACTACTCAAAATTAACAAATCGATCAATTTTTATTTTTATTTCACGCTGGCCGCGGTGAAAAATTTTATACAATTTTCTAATATATCTCCAGCATCCGGTCAAAAGCTGTCAATATGCAAATTCTAAAAAATCCCTTAAACCCAGCAATTTTTCAGCTTTCTTTCATCTTGACCGCCCGAAAAAAATCTGCATAATTTCCTCATAAATCTCCTGAACCTGGTAAAATGCTGTCAATATGCAAATATCACTAAAACCGGAAGCTAAACGTTGTAAAATCCATTTTACCTGTATTCTCGCTAACAATGAGATACCTCCATCTTTTCTCCAAATCCCAGGTTTCGTGTTTTCCTCCAAAAACCTCTTGGGTGACATTTGTAGTTTGTAGGAATCGTTGGATGAATTGGAGATGACTCCAACAACAGTCCAAGATGCTCAAGGAGTTGTTGATGCTCAAAAAGCCCCTCAAGACAGCCCGGGCATCCTTCGGGCGGCCAAGAGCGGCCTCGATTCGCCACGCTCAAACACGTCGACCCCGGGCTCCGGGCAACGGGTCCGAATCTCGGATACTGTAGCCCAGATCCCCCCGCGAAGATACGACCCCGATCCACTGATCTTTGATTTTCCTACCGTACCCTATGACGATACAGTAGCCGACGAGGCGGAGAACCAACAGTCAAATAGTCATGCTCATGTCCCGCTGGGAAAGTCGAAATCGTCGGAACCGATTGTTGGACATCCGAGGAATATTTACAACTTGAGCATACGGTAGATAATGGGGAATGGGGAGTTATGGGAGATTGAGAATTAGAATTTCGAAAAACAGGCCTTCGGATTTTCAGAATATCGAAATTACCATAATTTTAATTTACGTTTTTGGAGCCCATGTTTTTAATTCTAAAAATTCTAAATTTAGTAAATTCATACTTCTCATAAATCATGCTCAAAGTTTCGAAACTTCGAACTCACAAAAAATTACGATTTCCGAAACTCGAGATTCTGAAAATTCCATCTTTTTTCGATATCCTAATTTTCAAAATTCCGCTGGAAAAAACGCAAAAATACCCTATTTTACAAACGAGGTGCAAATATTGGTGGTGGTGTACTGTAAAAAAACCTCTATCCTCAATTTAATACCGCAACCATTTCAGAACCGACGATCTCTGGCTCGAGCTCGATGAAGAGGACCTCGACTGCTTCAACGATGATTCCTCCCCAATCTCTCCAAGCGGAATGCGAAAGGTACGGTACCCTACTGTTCGGGGTTACGGTAATTTGTATTCTCAGCCGGCCATCGCCCTCGCCCCGCCACCCCCGAAAAGCGCCCCGCCCTGCCCCACTTCGGCTGTCAAAGTATGCGTTTTAGGAAGCTAATATTTGCTATACGACGGGTTTTTGGAAATGTAAATTGATTTAAACATTTTAGAATAGAAAAATTGGTTTTAAAGGGTTTGGGAAGGCAAATTACATAGCTTCAGGTTATAGGAAAACTGCCAAAAATCGATCGGTTATTTTTTAATACTGATATTATGCTAATTTGGTGTTTTATTTACGTCTAAAAATTTTATCAAAATCGAAAAGCCGGTTTTAAAGGGATTGGCAAGCCAAAATCCATAGCGTTAGGCCATCTGACAACACTATATTCCATTACTTGGGAATTTTTCTAGATAAAAATCTAGTTTGTGCATTTTTCCAAATTGTTCCGATATTCTAGGGCAGAAATCTATCTAGCCAATTTCTGGCTTCCAGGCTTCTTTAAAATAATTTTTTATTTTTTTAGGTAATCCAAATCGGCTCGAACTCAATAAATGGACGAACAACGCCAATTTCCATGAGCAACGGCGGCACCCCGACAATCCTACGGTAATTCGAACTTTCAACTTTTTCTACTCCTCGATTTTCAGTGATGAAACCCTGCTCCGACCGTCCGACCTCGACACCATCCGCCGTCAGGTCCATCATTCACTCGATCAGGCGGCGGTACTGCTGATCCGGCATCACAATTACTACCCTAAAAAATCAAAATATATACCCAGCATGAATTAACCCGAGAATTAGGAGAATTTATCCTGAAAACTAGTATTAAAGGGGTCGGCGAGGCGGAGTTATGGATTTTTGGTTAGGGTTTTGTCGGAACGTGGAAGGCCGCGGGACGCAACGTAAGCTGTAAAGCAAGATGCAACGCGATACGCAACGCTACACGCAAACGAGACTCAACGTGAGCGCAACATGAGACGCAACGCGAGACACATCGTGAGACGCACCGCAGACGCACCACCATAACACGCAACCCAAGACGCACCACAAGGCCAGACGCAACACAACGCCACCCGCACCGCGACGCAACGATAAACGCAGCGCTAGACCAGACACATCGGCCGCCTCGCCGCATTCTTATCATATCGTAATCGATTACGCATTGTAAAGTGAGTTTGTAAAATTTATAGCTAATCCAGAACCAAAAAATCCACAGCCCTGCCTACCCAACCCCTTTAAAAAGCATGAAAATTCCGATCCACTCCTGATTCCACCCCCGCTCCCTATTTCTTGACTTGAAATACCATATGTATTGATTGTGTGCCGGCATGGTAGTATGGCTTTTTTTACTTGGAGAATATGTAAATTGACAACCAATTTTTCAGGCAGCCACAAACGGCGAAGCCCGCCTCCAGCAATCCCTCTCCACGCCCTGCCAATCGAATGATGGCCTCGCGAGTCCGAGGAAAGACTCGGAATATCGCCGATTTAAGGTATCACTTAATTCAAAGGGATTTTGAGCCCAATTTTCAGTCGGAGGGCAGTGCAAGCGGGCCCCATCACCCGGGTGCCGGGCCGGAAATGGATGTCGCGATAACGGATGATTTTTCGCCGATTGCCGACCCGAGAAGTTCCCCACCAACTCGGCTGAATTTGTTTCAGGTACAGTATTTTAAGGTGTTTAAAGGGGTGGAGACATCCAAAGTGGGCGTGGCTTATGAGCAGATTTTGTGGCACGTTCCATTTAAAAAATTATGTGTGAGGATGGCGGCTAGAATTACGTTTTAAAGGGTTAGTGACAGGTGATAGAGCCTAAATTTTCGGCTTAAAGGGGTTGTAAAGCCAAGTTTCGAATTTAAAGGGATGGTGACAGCTAAAGTTTTTGCCGTAAAATTCAGTTGGCCAAATTTTTACACCTAAAAATAGCTTGTCTATTGAATTCCACCCCCTAAACCGTGCACCTACAGTCAATTAGCCTACCCGGGATCCAGCCACGGACAGTCAAATCCCAAATCCCCTGGTTACGACCCACTGCCCCGTGCGTCATTCCCACTCAATCGACCGAGTCTGGGGCTCGAACCCGGCCTCCCATTTGCTCACAATTTTTATGATATATGACCATCGGACTATCTATATTCGGGCGACCAAAGAATACGGTAGAATTTGTTTTCTATATAATTTATAATTAAATAAGAAGAACAAAATATTTTAATTGCTACCGAATTTGTCCAACTTCATGAAAAAATTCCATTCACGCTTAGACCAGGAAAAAGAGAGAGAGAGAGAGAGAGAGAGAGAGAGAGAGAGCCAGAGAGCGAGCGAAAGAGCGAGCGGGAGAAAGAGAGGGAGAGAGAGAGTGAGAGAGCTACAGAAATATCACAATTTTCGCCGGAATTCAAATTTTACCGACTTCCAAATATTTTGTACCTTTTCAAAGTATAGCCCAAGAAGTTCTAGGCTAGAAATCTAGGCGAAAACCCAGAAATATCACAATTTCCGGCGGCGCCTACCCCCATTCCGAAAATGAACTAATTACGCTCAGCTAGCCCCAAAATTGCTTGCCATTTGGAATCCCGAGACTGTTTTACTATTTTATTTCCTTTAATTTTCATTTTTCAGCAAGACTCCGTCGTGAATGGCCCGCTCACAAAGCATTCAAACACCGAACAGGTATGAAACCATAATTTTTAAGCTTAAAACTTTGTAAAAGTTTTAAAAATGATTTTTACCAATTTTTATGCGTTTAAGGTGATAATGATGCACACGCTGAAGACCAAGCTCAGCAAATACCAATCGTTCCTCGACAAAGCCTTCCAACTAATCGCCCAAAATTCGGAGGAGCAAATTGTTGAGGTGAGTGTGACTCCTCGCATAGTTTGCCGGCGAGCCACCAAGTGCAATATAGCATCACCTAATGAGCAAGCACTTTCCGGTCATGTTCCATTCATTTCCGGAATTTTTTGAATTATCAAATTTTCATTTTTAGGGCTGCAACATCGTTGGGAAGGTGATGAACAAGGCGTGGATGTTTCCGAAGGTAAAATTACGTAGTTTAAATATTATTAAATTACATAAATATGATTTGAATGATCCTAAAACTCCCTAAAACTATAGATTGAATTTATCAAATTTCTAAATAAAGGCATTTTCTATTAATTTTGAAAAACATGTTTTTAAGTTTAAGTTTAATTTTTTTTTAGAATTTTAAAAAACCGCTCAAAAACACATCAAGATATAAAAATATATAATTCATGACTTAACACAATCAATTTTATGCTATTTAATTTTATGCAAAGAGATGTCGAATGGAAAAGTCCATATTTTGTGCTAATTTGTTGGGGTTCGCGATTTTACTAAACCGCTAAAAATAAAATTAATGTATATAAAAACATCTAATTCATTAATTAAAAAATACGGTAAATTTTTTGCGATTTAAATTATGCAAATTAGGTCTCCCACGATCTTTCCTATGCCCTGTGCGACTATCTACGCGACCAAAAACACTTCGAGGTGTTGCTCCAATATTTCATCAACCCGAACACGTGCGAGATGGGTTAGAAAGTTACTGTTTACACCAATTAACCTCAAATTTTAGTGAGACTAGCCTGCGGACGAGTGCTAGAAGAGTGTATGTCGACCAACAACCGCGACTACATCGTTGGAAAGAGTAAGAAAAATACGGTAACCTTTCTAAAAAGAATTCCCGATCCAGATCTGCTGAAAAAGATCGTCAGCATGGCGGAGAAGCTGAACAAAAACCCCGATCAGCAGCGAGTGAGCCTGAGCATTATGGAGAGCCTGTTTAAGCATAGTCCGCAGACATCGTATCGGTATTGTATCCGGTTTAAAGGACCATTGAAGGCCAATTTTTTAGACTAATTGAGTACGGGGTTTTGGATCATATTATTTTGACGTGTAAGCGGTCAACGGATACTCCAAGGACTTTAAGGTATATTTTTTTGAATTTTCATACCTCAATTTTGCCTTAGAAATGCCGCCCTGGCCTTGGCGAATTTGTCGTTGTACAGCTGCTCTGAAGGCAAAAAGAAAATTATGCAAAAGAAGGTAAAATCGATATTTTTTGCGGAATTACCCATTTTTTTCAGGTCCCAGAATGGCTCTTCCTCCTCGCCTCCCAAATGGACGATCTAACCCGATACTACGCCTGTCTGGCCATCTGCGTTTTTGGCAGCTCCAAAGTAGTAAAACGAAATTTTTTGAGATATGCAAATGTTGCGATTAGGAAATGGAGACGGCTGTCAACAAGAGTGGCACCCTCGGTCTCGTAGAGCCATTCCTGCTCTCCCATAACGCGTGTACTTTCGCGGAGCAACACTACAAGTACAGCCAGGGGCGGCCCAAGGAGTGGCTCGTACGGTATGTATTATGACGTAGAGTATGGTTTTTGCGTAGTGTAACGCAGCGTAAAGTAAACTTTATCATAAGTAGAGTACAATAGTTGCGTAGCGTAACATAGCGCAGTGTTACATACTAAATTTCTACAGTAATTTGAGCGTAGCGTGACGTAGTACCATTTTTCTACCAGTTTTTTTCGCGTAGCGTCGTAGCGTAGCGCAGCGCCGTATTTTGCTACGATACTCGATAGAATGCTTTTTTCTGCGCAACTTAGAGTAGCATTGCGTATTTTTAAGGGTTTTTCTGTAAGCGTGGTGTACTAAATTTAAAAAATCCGGTGGCGTAGCGTGTCGTAGCGTAGCGTACTAAATCGTAACCTCTTTAACAGGGTCTTTGCTTAGCGTAACGTAATATTTTTTTTACATTAACCCTGAGCCCTCCCACGCTTTCGTATAGTCACATATCGGAAAATTGGAGCCCAAAATCGCGTAAAAATTAATTTTTGGTGTTCATCGTCTTCAGTATCTAGAATCCCAATGAAGCTTCCGCTTCTAGTGGTACTGTCTGGCCAATGCTGTGTTTTAGCCTGATGCCGATGCTGCAGTCGAAGTGCCGAGAGGCCCGCTCCATTGCAGCTTACCACCTCACCATGGAGGCGACAATCAAGAAGGACCAGAACAAGCTGGACGTCTTCCAGGTGGGGATTTTTTTCTACCTTGTAGCCAAGCCAAACTCTCTGTTTTCCTTGCACAACATTACGCTCCTATTTACGGCCCTTTCCGTCCCCTTTTTGGCCGTTGTGACCGGAAGTTTTGACAGGGCTAGGCGCCACCCAGCTGCCCCTTATCATTGTGTAGTAAGCACTTTTTAACCGGCCAACCAGGGGTAGGGCAAAATTTAGAAATACAGACGCGTATCGAGACGGATTAGGCTTTTCTGCTTTTCCTTTTGGGCTCACGCCCCCCAAAGAGCCGGGGGTTTGTTTTGGTCAAGAAGGGGGGGGAAAGGGGGGGGGGGGGGCCCGTCGGCCACCGGGATGGACCGAGGGGGAATGGTTCCGGTTTCGGGCGTTTTTTCGGGAATTTTTGGGGAGATCTGTGTTTTTTAGTATTTTGAGGGTTTTTGCGGATTTTCTGGGTTTTAAAGGGACTCGGAAGTCTGGAAAAACGTGCTCTAGGCTTTTGGCAATTCATCTCCAGCAAGTTCAAATTTTTAAGTTAAAATTATAAAAAAACACGTTGTAAGAAGTATTTGCAATCAGAAAAAGTTTCTGGAAAATGCAAAATCTCTGGAATTATGATTTTAATACGTTAACTCATGAAAATCAGGTTTTAAAGGGACTAGGAAGGCCGAGAAAACGTGAAACAGTCTTTTGGCAAACCGCCACGTCCTGAAAATTCGAAATAAACACTTCACATATCGGTAATATCGAGTTTTAAAGGTATTGGGAAGCCACCAAAAACGCCCTGAGGTTTTTGCCAAGGCACCAACGTTTCAAAAAATTATGATTTTTACGATAAAATCCCTTAAATCTGGTCCCAAGGGAAATAGAGGCGAAAAATTTGGCAAGCTTCCAAAAATCATTACCATGCCGTAAAAAAATCAGTTTTTAGCTAAATTACATTCTTTATATTTCCCTACTAGATTCTAGCCGTTCCCCCATCCCATCCCCACCCTCACCAGCCCTCTAAGAAATCGAAAAACAGGGGGTTCCCCCGTCTCCCCTTCAAAAAAGCGCAAAGGTGAAGCACGTGTCGGGGCCCGGGGTCCTGTTTCCCTGTTTTTCTCTGCGGGATCCCCCCACCCTTCACCAAGACGTTACGATAACAGCAACACAGCTTTCGGCTGGACAGGCGGGGACAGGTCTGCTGTGGGTGCCTTGTTGATTTCTGTGCCCTTTGGGGCCAAAAAATGGGATTGCACTATGGGGGGCCCAGAGTCCCAGCTTGCACTTTTCAGATCGATTCATACCGGGTCAGTCAACAGTAAACATATAGCGTTCAAGGTGTTAGAGAGGGGAGAGAGCAGAGAGAGCGAGAGAGAGAGGGAGAGACGATTTGAAATGCGGGTGGCTGACTGTTTGAGAGGGTGTTTGGAGGAGTTGGGAGGAATGTGGATAGGAATGGAATGGAAGGTGGGTGGTGGATCTAGAAAAAAGAGTACTGTAACCATTCAATGGTAAATTTAAATAGTTGAACAGTTTTGATATCTCGGGGATACTGTAGGGCATGATCTTGCGTCCTAACTTTTCGTTTCTATACGCCTTGCACTCATTGAAACTGGAATTTAGTTTGTCTAATAACAAAACCTGCTTTGAAAAAACCCTTGGATCTTTGCTTATTTTCCAAAGTTTTTTTTCCCAAAAAATCCCTTTTTTTTTCCCCTCACCCTTCTAAAGAGTTTTTTTTTTTTTTTTAAAAGAGATGTTTAAAATATTGAATGTTGAGGTTTTTTTTGCTTTCTACACTGCTTTGGGTCCTAAATTTCCGCTTAGATACTTCTTACACCGGTTTTAAATAGAATTTAGCTGATTTAGCAGAACTGGATTGAAAGCGATAGCTCAAAGATACTGTAGCGGAGTTTTAAATAGCTGTTCCATCCCTTTTTCCACCTATATACTCCTTACACCCCCTAGGCGATTAACTTCCCCTGTCCCCAAATGACCCCACCCCCAAAAAGAAGGACAAAAGATTACGTGTCTAATCGTGTCCAGCCCGGCCCTTCCTGGTGCCAATTTCGTATCTCGCACTGTCGTTCTCCCTCTCTCTCTCTCTCTCTCTCTCTCTCTCCTGGTTGACCTCAGTATTGCGCCAAGTGGCTGGGGGCACAGAATAGGGGAGGAATGTCTTGCGCAACGGTCCCTTACCCCCATCCCTTTAGCAGGTTGCGACGGCTGCTACCAGTTGACCGTTCTCTCTCTCTCTCTCTCTCTCTCTCTCTCTCTCTCTCTCTCTCTTTCTCTCTCTCTCTCTTCCTTCTTTCGGATATCCCGCCATATCCTCCCCCCACCCCTCCAGGGATTGTTGACCCAGTCTTGGCCCCGGGCCAAAAGGTCTCCCCGGGGTATCTCGACCCCCTGAACCTAAAATGCGCCCTAAAAGATGGCTTGCGCAACAGGGGGTAACCCTGAGGGGAAGGGAAGCTATCTGGCACACCGCAAATAAGGACATCTTATGCACGCAGCGTTTAAACCCGGGCTTCCGCTTGGGGGCGCGGGGAGGAGTACGGTAGCTTGGTTCGATGATTCGGGGTTGGCCTGCTGGGAGGATATTAAAGACGATCTACTTGTGGGTTTGGGGGTACGGTAGGTAACGCTGTGGCTAGACCAATGTGTAGCAACAGATTTTGCGGCGGTTTAAAGGGTTTGTGAAGGCTAAATCGAGTGTGATGGTCTAGAAAACAAGCCTCCTAGCACCTTTGAGCTTATTAAAAGTTCTAAATAAGCTTTGACGACTCATTTAAATTGTGTATAAAGCGGAAAATTGCCTTCCTGGTGCCTTTAGACCACCCAAAAGTCGGAAAATTAGCTAAATTAGGTCCCGAAACGTTCTTGGCAACTCACAAAAACTTAACAACCGAGTTTTTCACTTTCCAGTCCCTTTAAACCCCCGGAAACCGGTCGAAAACTCAAAAAACACCCACCGTCTCCCCAACATCTGGCCGCCATGACAAATGCTCCCTTAAGCCGAAAGTCAAACCCCTATGACTCTCATCACCTCATCCATGACACCCTCTACCTCTCCTATTATGACACATCAGTATCCTCTACGGATGTATGGCCTGGCTATGATGGGCCACTATAGAAAAACACACCACCCCCCGGATGCGCAGCCGGTTTCCCCTCCCCGCGCGGACAGTGGCGCGCTATGCCCTTACACACTAGCTTAGGGCCCTTGACAGTGAGAGAGAGAGAGAGAGAGAGAGAGAAAGAGAGAAAGGGGAAAGTGCTGACTCATCATCTCATACCAATGATGAGTCATAGCCTAGGGTGGGCTCTGTACCAATAACACAATGGCGGGGGTATTGGTTTTACGGCTCAGGCGCAAGGAGCATAAGCTGGTACGCTAATTAGGGCTAAGAAGCTGAAAAAGCAGCTTTAAAGGGATTGTGAAGGTTGTGAATTTTGACTTCCTGGTCCCTTTAAAACATGTAAACAGATAGCTTTCTAGCCCCTAGTACTTCCTGGACCCGAATTTGATAACCAAACATTCGGCACTCCAGATTACTCAACCCTCCAACCCCACACATCCACGTGGCGCTTCCTGGCGCCAAATTCAAAAAAATTTTCCTACGTATGTCTACGACACAGTCTTTATCATCAAAGGACTCTCTCCCCTAACAGATCTCCCTCTCCCCCTCCTTCTTCTCCCCTAACCACCCAACAGTGCCAATTATCTAACGGTATGCCTCCTGCTGCCCCTCCTCACCTATTTCGTCATATCTGTGACCTGAGCCTTCGGTTCGCCCTGGTACGGTCAGCGGGAGAGAGAGAGAGAGAGAGAGAGAGAGAGAGAGAGACAGTGGCCCTCTGGCAGCAACAGCAGGTGCTAATGGTTTGTATAAGACATTTGAAGGTGGGGATTTGGGGTCGTAAAGGGGCTCGGAATAGCGACGCAGGTGGGGAGCGGGTACTGTAGCTTTCAATAGTGTCGCTGCACTTTAGTGAGTTTTTTATTGATTTTTGGCTCAACACGGCAATTCAAGGCTACAAAGTATAGGACCGGCTACGCAAGGCTCCTCTGAACGCGTAGATACCGTGCGCTTTTGAAAACTTAACTTATTGAAGGTTTTTAAGCCTAAAAATCAGTAGAAATCTAGAATTTAGGCTAATCACGGCAATTCCAGGCTACAATTTTTACGATAGGCTACACGAGGCCCCTCTGAAATGGTAGATGCCGCGCGCCTTCAAAAAAAGACGTTTTGAAGCTTTTTGAGCCTGAAATCTAGTAGAAATCTAATTCTTGACTCGCCACGGCAATTCCAAGCTACAAATCACACCTTGGACTACGTTACGCTCCTCCAGACGCGTTGCCGCTGTGCGCGTGTTGCAATTTCACTTTCCAAAGCGCCATGGCTTGCAGAACTTTCCAGTCCTAGCCACCCAACGCCCAAACTACAAAGTGCACCCCACCCTCCCCCTAGGCAAGTCCGAAGTCCACCTCCTTCCGATTGATACCCCCTTCCCCCGCTCTTTAAAGGTCTCCCCTCCCCGATCACCCCCGCCAGCCTGCTCTGAGAGGTCAATATTCTCATATGATTTTCATAAATCATGATAAGACACGCTCCCCGCGCCCAGCGCACCCATCCCGCGCCCCCAATTTGCTATGGTGTGCTCTGGGGGTGATTGTGACGTAGTTGGCACAGCCACGAGCACAGTCACCAGCCAGCCAGTCCCACTCCGTAGATCACACCAAATCAACAGGGCGCGTGTAATGGTCTTAGGCCTACAACGAGAAACAGGGCTTAAAATTGAGCCTACGTTGAGCCTGAGCCTGAGCCTGAGCATGAAAATTGGTAAAGCTTTTTTTTAACCCGTCCACCCCTCCACCACCGAAACAGTCAGTCCATTTCTGGAAAGTTCACGAAGAGATCGGGGGACCCCTTTTTGAGACTTTTTCGGGCCGGAAAGGGAGGTCGAAACAGCCTTTTTTTCCCGGACGTGTGCAAACAGGGAGTCTGTGCTCCTGTAGCGATCTATGGCGGTCGATTAGGTCGGGTACAATTGCTGTTCAGGTTCCTGTAGTGGGAGTAGGGCTGTCTGTCTCTCTCTCTCACTTTCTCTCTCTTTCTTTTCTCTCTCTCTCTCTCTCTCTCTCTCTCTCGGGGACTGTACGTGACTGTGCTTTTAAAGATTGGGACAGGTTGTGCAATCGGGGCTATTTTTCTCTAGCTTATCGGGCTGTCTTGCTCGTTTTTGGTTATCTCTGTCTCTGGCTCTCTCTCTCTCTCTCTCTCTCTTTCTCTCCTAGTTTTCACTTATCCTGGCTAAAAGCCATGACGAAAATGGGAAACATAATGTCAGTATAACCCGATTTGAATCCAATTACCTCTCTCTCTCTCTCTCTCTCTCTCTCTCTCTCTTGCTCTCTCTCCCCACCCACTCAACCAATCCTAGATTAACTATTGACTCATCAAACCGAAAGCGCTACTGGTCCCCCGGTTGCCTTTTGTTTATTTGATTGCAAGAGTCCCAACTTCACCTCCAAAAATCCCCACAAACCCAGGGGAAAAGCCGGGAAAAGCCTCTAGACGGACGGAAAAGACGGTCAAGAAAACAAAATGTTCGCAAAGGGCAGCAGCAGAAAGGTGTGTAGCTTTTTCGAGGAGTCGAGAAAGAGGACGAAGTGGACAACATTCCCCCCAGCCCGGGACGGTCAGCAGCTTTCAACGACTGGCTGGGGAAGTCTGGACCCTCGATCGAGGGGTCAACATGTTGATCGAGTCGGCCAAGGGCGCATTCCGTCGAGATATTTTATGCAAATGCCCTGGCAAGCGCGCTGGGACTTTTGAGGTGTACGGCGGACAACAGTGTACTATTTGCGTCTCGGAAAGTTCGATTTTTCTGGAAAATGAGGGATGCGGGGTACTGTAATGTCCTTTTGAGACATAAAAAAGAGAATAACAAGTTATGAACTAATAAAAAATGTTAAAAATACTACAGTATTTGGCTGGAAAATGCAAAAATACAAAAATGTTTTGAGAATTTTTGGTTTGACGTGTAAACGATTTTCATGACCGGAAATGCTTCTGGTTTGTTTGAAAAAGTCACAAAAATTACATTAATCATCTGAAAATATGGAAAACTAAATACTAAATATTTAGGATTTTTAAAACTATTAAAAACTATTTTTTTCATCTAAAATTAAGATTTTTACTCTTAAGCTATCCAGGTAACCAAAAAAGACTTTCTAAATTTTACAAAAATGGAAAAAATCGTACAGTGATTCTTTTAGTATCTAAAAACTACACAATACACCTTATTACGCTAAAGAAGTTGCTTTGCTAGTCCCTTTAGAAACGTTTTTTTACCGAACACCTGCCCGTTGCAAAACCCTGCAACACCAAAAGCGATAACCCCGCACCTGCAAACGCCCAGTTATTTTTGTATGCAAAAAAAAACACAACAACCAGCTTAACCGGCTCACCTATCATCTTTTTTGGCGCCCCCCACACTCGTGCTCTTACTGACCCATTCCCATGCTATTGTTTTCAAAAACACCTCCACAAAACCGGGCGTTCGACCCCCAAAATCGAAAATACCGTACCGGACATGGCTAATTTCAAAATTCTCCACCGTCTGGTGCTCAAAAAATAGCTCGATAAAAATAGCGGCAAAAGAGAGCGAGAGAGAGAGAGAGAGAGAGAGAGAGAGAGAGAGAGAGCGAGAAAGAGAACAAAAAGTCGCCTTCGCTGAATCCGTGAATAGTCCAAGGGGGTGATAATGCGATTATGTGAGGGAGTGAGGGCCATTCTGCCCATTCTCACCCGAATTCTATAATTCGCCCAACTGCGTCAAACTTGAGCCCCAGCCGGGCAGCCAGCCGGAACTTGGCCGAAAAAGGAAACAGCTTAAAACCATCCAAAGCAGCTTAAACTTAAGCTGTTAAGCGAGGAGTTCCGTTTAGACGACGTCGCGGAAGGGATGTTTTTCATATCAATCGCCTCGAAAGCTGCTGCTCCTTGGCCCTCTCGTGCTCTTTTGCTCCTCGGGTTCGCCCTCTGGCTTATCCAGAAGTCAAAGCAGCTTAAAAACATCTAAACCTAAGCTCTGAAGAGTTCCGTTTAGACGTGAAGTGATTTTTTCATATCAATCGGCCCCTGAAATATCCCCAATTATCCGAAGTTGCTGCTCATTGCTGCTGCTCTCTTACCCCTTGTGCTCCTTTTGCTTTTCTTGCTCCTCGTGCTCGCCCTCTGGCTTGTTCAGAGATCAAAGGACCGATTTAGGGGATGTCTAAGTCATTTCCCCGATTTTCAACGTTTGATTCCCCCCAAAAAAACCTCGTGCTCGCGCGTTGGGCTGTGGATTTTGAACTGCGGGAGGAACATCGGTAGCCGATTAACCTGCAAAAACGTGTAGGGTTGTCTGTCTGGTGCTCTCTCTCTCTCTCTCTCTCTCTCTCTCCAACCCAACGTGTCCAAGCCGGAATCACTATATGGCGCCAATTATTAGCCAAACGGCTGGCTGGGGCGATATGGCTGGTTCCCAGAAGAAAAACTTGCAGTTCCGTGAACACCCCATGGACAGATAAATAAATAAATTACGTAATATTAGTGGCCAAATTTGGGTTAGTCGAACGAGACCTGGCTTCCGCTTATCAGTCGCTTTTCGAAATTCCTGCCCTCACGCTAGTTGTTTTTTCCACTTGAAAACCGAAGAACGGGTTTTAGTTTTAGTTTTCAAACGTTTTTGAGAATACTTGGTATTAAATCTTATAAAATTAAAATATATAGACAAATCTTGGTCTTAGAAATTTAAGAAAAACACCGGAAATAAATCTTTTATTTCCATTAAAATCTATTAATATCAAAGATTCCGGGCCCATTCATGAAATTTCATTGAATTCCCCCTCGCTCCTCCATGCTCTCCCCGTAAATAACAACATAATGCATGTCTCAAGGAATTCCTGGACTCTCAAGGAATCCCCGAAACATGCCATTCCCATTTCCGGTTTTTGTAATCAAATGGAATCCGGGGTATTTCACGGTATCGGCGCTTCCGATCTGGGGTGCTCTACCCTCCCAAATGCCTGAGATTTCTGGGGTGTGTGTCAGCAGGGTGGGAAATTATTACATGCCCCCCTGGGGGTATCTTGGCTGATAGCCAACCATTTCTTGGGAATGTTCCAGAACCCCCCGAGGCATCGTCCACCCACTATTGACCCCCTCGATATACGAAAATATTCGCCCAACATTGGAGAGGTAGCCCCAGACATCCCACCTTTCCGCCAGGCTCCGCCCCCTAAAAAGGGGCGGAGCTTGGGACGGGCTTGCCGCAAAGTGTCAACCCTCCCATTCCCTTCCCTTTACCACCCCTTCAAGCTTCCGAAGCTTCCCTATATTCAATTTCGCAATGATAGAAGACCTCAAACACGATCCAGACGATCAACCCGTCTGTAATTTCTTCGACATCCACTCCCCGATGACCAAGGAATTCCACGAAGACATCGGCAGCTACTGCCCCCCAATCCCAGTTGTCAATACCCCAATGGCATTGATACCCCAAGCTTACAACTGCGGTGATGACACCGACACCGGATATTCAAGTGATTCCACCGATTCTGACCCTCAAAAGTTGAGGCCCCCAAAGCACATGCTCCATGTCGAGCGCCCAACCAGACTCGATTCTCAAAAATGCAGGAAACTGAGCATCATCCCAAAGACGTATTACTATAATACTCCCACTGATATTCCCGGAACATCTACCAGAACACCCCTCGCGGAGCTTGTAGCTCAATCGGTGCTGGGCACGGCATGCGTGGAGCCGGAGAATCCCCTACCTGCTAAGACTCAACTTATTTCTGACCCATCCAGGCTTTGCAATGACCGTACTGTCGCTTTGCAGCGATTTAGAAGATCGAGGACAAGGAATTTTTTCCATCCATATGCACAGGTGGGATTTTGGACTCAAATCGATTCTCTTTTTCTTATCGCCCTTTGGGGTGAAGCCATTTTTATGATGGATGAATCATTGGGGGCTTGGATTTCTTGGAAAGCTATTAAAAAATTTTATATGTTTAAATTTACGTAGAAAGGGCGTAGTTTTTGGTTTTTTGTACCTTGAATCCAGATTTTCTTGCATCATCTTGACGGTCTTTTCAAGTGTTTTCTTGCATCACTGGGGTTAATTTGGTCCCGGAACGGTACGAGACACTCCTATTGACATTTTGGATCAGCTGGAAGCTAGCCTGAACCCCCGGAAATCAGCCGGTTTTCAATCACGTGACCATATCCCAAGGCTCTTTTTCTTAGTATCCATTTTCGCCCCTTTGACGAATCCCGAAATTTATTACCCGAACACACAGTGTCTGGCCTACTTCCCGTTCTCTCCTTCTCATCCTCTTGCTCCTCAGCTATTTTCGAGCCAGCCTGACCTTGTCCTCAACCCCCCTGAAATGCTAGAAATCACAAACAACCACCTGGCGACTAGGGGAAGCGAGGAAACCGGCCACCGGTTTTCCATATCGTAGCGTGTGCCTGCCTCCCCACCCCCTCAAAATCAGAGGTGTGCAGATTGTTACCATGCGTCACAGACTCCAGATACGGAAATGTGGGGATAGTCCGCGAATTTTGTACGCGCGGAGTGCAACGAACAACGTACCCAGATCTAGGCGTCCCAGGGAGTTCGGCTAGTTCTCTTATTCCCGACGATACTCCAAACATCAACACAACTAGGTGGTCGTTAGGAGAGAGAGAGAGAGAGAGTGTGTGAGAGAGAGAGATAGTGGCGGCTGCACTTCGGTCTCCGCGAAACAATCCTTTGCGCAACGGGGGCATCCGAGGACATGACCCCGGGGGCCGTTTTGGCACTCGGCCAAGTGCCCTCTGGCTAAGATTTAGGGGGTGGGGGTTGCCGCGCGCAAGGTATGCTTGTTAATCTGATCTCTGGCAGGATCTGGTGGCTAGTGAAAATTGGCATGCAGCCAAAAATAGAAAATTTGGGAAAAATGGAAAGTTTGACTTCACTGTACCTTTAAAACACTCAAAAACTAAATTTTTGTAAGAGTTGAGAGCATTTCTCACTGGGTCTAAGCGTATATATAAGCTTAAAATAATTTATCGCTTCGAAAATTGCCTTCACTGTCCCTTTAAAATATTCGAAAAGCAGATTCTTATACGATATTGAACTTTTCAAGGCTTAAGCTTAAGCCAAAAGCCAATCTTACCTGAGCACGAGCTCAAGCTCATTCAATAAAATTCTAACCACAATTTACGGACTATATCGTGAAAATTTTATTAGTTTCTAAGCTTTCTCACCCCTTTAAAACTCCAACATCTCATTTTAACCCCGTCTCCCCCATTGTAAGATTACCAACTCTAAGCCCCGCGCCCTTTTCAATCACCCTAATGGAACTTCGAGCTCGAGCTCAAAATGAGCCGGCTTTTTTTGCTGCCTAAGACTCCCCGATTTTGCCCGATTCAGCCCGCAGTAGGGGTAGAAGAAGGGGGAAGACGCATTCCGGCTGGCTGCACTCGAACGGTCTTTCTTTGTGTCTCTCGCTCTCTGTCTCTCTCTTTCTACACTCTCTAGCCAGCTACGTGGTGTGCAAGAACGATGACTCAGCTGAGCCCTGCGGGGGAATACTAGGGCTAGTGGGGGTGTCTCTTGAGAATCTGGACTGTATGCCTATGCGTCGTCAGTCTTTCGAAAGTCTGGCGGGTGGGGTCAAATACGGTGTGCTAGAGGTGTTGTGCAATGTTTCTAGCTTTTCTTTAGCCCTTCCGAACAGTCTTACACCCCTGACAATTAGGCCGTATTAGCCTATCCGATCTGAGCATGACATGGTGCTCCTGGGATGAGTCATAGAGGTCTCAGGGTATCAAAGAAAATCCTTTCTCCCTTTTCTTGCTCCCGACCTTCGCTTGGATAGTTCCGCGAAGATACCAAGTGACAGTCAGCGCAAGGCAATTCCGAGGAAACCCTAGTTACACCCGGATTCCGAAGGTATACTGTGTAATCTGCCTCCAAAAATACTCCCCCCTCAACCGCCCCGCAAGGGCTTCAGCTGCCCCCGAAAAAAGGGCGCTACCCCGGCAACTCGGCCTCTTTTTCAGGGGTTCTATATAAATCCGTGAATTCCGATACTTTCCTATCGGCACCCCACCTAATATAACAATCCCAAAAATTCCGGTACAATCCTATCGACACCTCTGAGCACTGTATATAAGCCCAAAATTCCGAGACACTCCTTTCTACCCATAAAAATCCCTAGATTCCGTTACACCCCTGGCGACATCAGTAAAAACTTATTGATTATTCAGGAAATCGGCGCCATCCAAGCCCTGAAAGAAGTCGCCTCCAGCCCCGATGAGGTGGCCGCCAAGTTCGCCTCCGAAGCCCTGACCGTCATCGGCGAGGAGCTGCCCTACCAGCTGGCCCAACAAGTCCCCTGCTGGACAACGGCTGACGTGCAGTACTGGGTGAAAAAGGTATGTAAATTTTTTAATCGATAAAATAGTTTTTAACTTTTAATCTCAAGTACAAACTGTCTGCTTTCTTAGAGGCTTTCCCAGCCTTATCAGGCTTCTCAGGCTTTTCCCTTCCTCCTTTCTTTCCGGCTTCAAAAGCTGGGTGTGTCTGAGAGTCTTAAAATCTGCACCCTATCGCTCCCTTTGAACTATCAAAACTTGATTAGCACAAAAAGCAGTGAAACCGCACGTACTGGTGAAGATCTCTGAAAATTTGCTCATTTCCAGATCGGCTTCGAGCAATATGCCGAGGCATTCCGGGAGAATATGGTCGACGGAGACCTGTTGCTCCATTTGACGGAGAGGGACCTCGAGGATGACCTCAAAATCCATTCCGGGATCTTGAGAAAGAGGTTCTTGAGAGAACTGGAGAGCCTGAAGATTGCTGCCGACTACAGTTCCGTGGATGACACGCAGTTGGACCAGTTTTTGATGTCGTTGAGCCCGGAATTGTCGGTTTATACATATCAGGTAAGAATATATCTTAAAATTTAACCCTAAAAATTGTAGATGCTCACCGCCGGCATCAACCGACCACTCCTCCCCAACCTCACCGACGACATGATGCAAAAAGCCTGCGGCATCACCAACCCGATCCATCGCCTCAAGCTCAAAAACGCATTCCAAGACGCCAAGCACATCGACGACATCGAGATCGCGCTCCTGAGGCAGCAAATCGACGTCTTCATCTCGTACCGAAGGAGCACGGGCAACCAGCTGGCCTCCCTGATCAAGGTGCTGCTCCAGCTGCGCGGCTACAAGGTGTTCATCGACGTCGACAAGTTGTACGCCGGGAAATTTGATTCGTCTTTGCTGAAGAACATCCAGGCGGCCAAGCATTTTATTTTGGTGTTGACCAAGGATTCGTTGGATCGTCTTCTAAATGATCACAATTGTGAGGATTGGATTCATAAGGAGGTGAGGATTTTTTGAGATTAAAGGGATGGTGACAAGGGATTTTCCTTTGTAGCTTGGCTCTCCTTAATGCTGCAATGCTGTAAAATATACCGAAAACTCGCCAGATCAAGACGAACATTTTGGTATATTTTACATACCTGTAAGATTAAGTGGAGCCAAGATACGAGCCAAATTTTTACGGTACTAAATCAAATTTTCCAGCTCCGCTGCGCTTTTGAGCACCAGAAAAACATCATCCCGCTCTTCGACTCCAACTTCGAGTTCCCTGTCAACGACCAAGAGATCCCGTCTGACATCCGGATGATCACCAAGTACAACGGTGTCCGCTGGGTGCACGACTACCAAGAAGCCTGCATGGACAAGGTCGAGAAGTTCATCAAGGGCGAGCTGAACAGGCAGCCGTCGGTCAATCAGGTTGGTAATAAATATACTTTAATAGGTTTCTAATGTACTTAATTACCGTTATAATACTTTAATTTTTAATACGTTACTGTACTTTGTATAACCTCGTACTTCAGCCCTCCCTCCCGGCCACCGCCTCACATCCGGCTGTCGTGACGGCCCGAAAATCGCCGCGCTGGAACCCTAGCAGCCGCCAGCCGAGCAGCGGGTCGCGCAGCAATCTGGCAAGGCTGGACGCGCCGCCAACACCATCATGTGAGTATTTTTTTGGATTTTAAAGGACTTGTGAAGGCAAAAAATCTCTAGATTCAAATTTATCTTTGAAATTTTAGTCGGCGGCTCCATCGAAAAGCAAAGACGAAAGGCGTTCCACACGAGCGCGAGCACCGTCAGCACTGGGACTCACTAAAAATGGGCTTCTTCTACGGCTTCAGGCTTCTCCTCGGCACTTCCGGTTTTATCATTCCCTCAAAATCCATTCCAACACCCTTAAAAATGTGCCTTCTTTAATAACCCCCCAAACTTCTACTTGATTTTTTGAATTGCTTTTAAACCTTTTTTACAGATTTTAAGCTTTTTAAAGCCTTTTTAAAGCAATTCCACCCCTCCCTCTCCCTTGAAATTCACTTATTCGGGACCAAAAACCCCTATACCTTGCCCCTTCTACCGTACCCTACCGTACCCTACCCCCCCTATATTTCGCTCAACTACCCCTCAAATACTTGTGCACGGGCCTACCCGGTGAATTCCTTACTTATTCCCTACATTCCCCCCGTATTTTAGAAATTTATTTTTCGTAGAATTCTAGTGGTTTTTTTGATAGATTTGTATATATATCTATATAGTATATAGATAGTTAGTTGGCTATGGTCTTTGTAAAAAAGTTACAGTATTTTTAAACTATTTAAATAGCCAATTAGCTTAAAAACCTACTTCTCCCACACTTTTCTGGGATTAGCGCCTGGTGCACACATCGAGAATACTACTTAAAGACTACTTAAAAATACTATCCACACCCCTGACCGGTCACAAAACCTTCGATTTTTCACCCCCTTTACACAGCTTTACACACCCCCAAAAACATCACCTATTGCCGCATTAATGGTATGCTTATTTGGAACATTCCGGTATTTTCATTTTGCCTTTTTTGAGTGTGAATTTGTTGTCTTTAATTGTCTACACTTCTCAACAAAAACGACGCTTTACTATACCCCCTCTATCTGTGGTTAAACCCCAAAAATGGAATCAACAGGTTATCCCCCCACTTTTTGTATAGTTTTATATTTTTTTGTAAAGTTTTATTGGTACCCTTGGTCTGGAATGAACAACTATATCCACTTAATATTAAAACCTACCGACCATACCCCGCTGGATTATACATATTATAGACGTTCTAAACCCCCCGATTCCGCGTGTCTGTGTTCTGATTTTCCACATTCTATTTCTTTGTGTTTCTGTTCATTTCCGGCTATTTAAATAAATATTTCTGGGAATATTTGAGTACGCGAGCATGCTAAAAACGCACCGAATCATACAAACTTTTTAGAAAAATGTTTATAATTTTTTTGGATGAAGTTAATTGAACTGAAATTGTTATGGTAGCTAGTCAATCATAAAAACTATGATTTTCTAATTTTCGTAGCAGATATTAAAAAAATGGAAAAGTTACAGCGAAACTAAGGCGTCATTTGCAGCATTTAGAAGCTCTTTCAGGAACTTAAAGCTCTAAAAATTTAATAAAAAATATAAGCATAGTTTCCCGGAGAGAAAACGTTTCTGAATTACCAATAAATTTTTATTTCTAAGCTTAATTACCTTCAAATTTTGAAAAAATTGGTATAATTGCAAATCCTGCAAAACCAGCAAAACACTTTGCTTTACTGATCTCATTTTTTACAAGCAATTTCCTAAAATGTAACCAGATTTTTCCTATATAGAAAAACGTTTTTAAATTGCTTAATAACCGTAAACTTTTTGCTTTTAGCGTTAACTATCTTATAATTTGCAATAACCGGAGGCTAAATGCAAAAACAACAAAAAACGTTGCTTTGCGGATCTCCTTTTTACAACGAGCATTACAACTATACAAATCATTAATTTTCCCAGCACCTGTTTGGCGGCTGGTGAAAATTCTCATCTTTAGTGTCCCCCGTTTTCCTCTAGGTTTCCATAGAAACAAAAGCCGGTCTCTCTTGCTGCTGTGTCCAACCACCCTTCCTGCCCCTCAGAAAAGGATTAATATTCCCAACCTGGTTTTCCTTTTTTTCCTCTGTACAGCCAATTTCCGGTTATTTTGTCTTTAATGACGAATTTGGGAATTCGAGAGGCCATCTTTGATGTAGGGAAAAAGCTTGGAATTCCGGAAATTGAATCATTTTATGACTATGTTCTTTGTACATGGCCAATTGCCCTCTTCTTGCTAAAACATGTCACTTTTCACTCTGGAGTCAAAGCATTAATGGACAAGGAGTGCCAGGAATTTTAATCGCAAACCTGGTACTGGACTGTTAGCGGGGGGGGCGGGAGTGGGCTCGAGCAGGGGAAAAATTAATTTGATCTTTCAGCCTATCTGCCTACTTGTTGATAAGATATTTTTGTATTTTTTAGTGGATTACCAGGGTTGAAAAGCCGCTTCGCGTCTTTTCAACCCTGGCCCCCGTCTAGCGTCATAATATGCTTCATTTTGCATAATTCTCGCGAATTCCGATGACAAAAAAAATGAAAATCGCCCCCCCCGTTCTTTATATAGGCTCGCGCCATTTCCGGCATATCCTAATTGATTCCTAACAAAGTGGGTGCTCCATTTTCGAACAAAAACTTAATTTTAACGTCGAAAATAGCATAATTTGCAAAATCTGATGTGTGTGCAGGCATCTCATCTCATCTTACGCATCTAATGACGTATCATACGTTGCTTAAAACCCTTTCCCTCTCGAGATATCCTCCGGACACCCTGACGGAAGTTGCATGCAAAGTGGCACACACACACACACAAACACTATTTTTTTATATATAGTAGGATGATTGCTAAAAAGTTGTAAAACTTTTTGAGTTTTAAAAATTCGTGGATTTCTATAATTCTTTAAAAACTTTTTATGTCTAAAACAGCCTAAAATGCTATAAAAAATGGTTTATGGTTGGTTATAAGGAGGTACGGGATTATGGGACCCCCGTTAACAGCCCAGTTTTGGAATCCCGGAAACTGAATCAACTTATGAATAAGGTGTTGCCCTCAAGGTCATGCTCACCCTGTTGATCATCTCACTTTTCACTTTCTAGTCAAAGCATTAATGGCGGCATTAATCGCCAAGGAATTCCAGGAATTTTAATCAAAAACGTCCTGAGTTCAGAGACATAATGGACGAAGAGCGCCTGAAATGGGAGCGAGAGAGGGCAAAAGTTAGGGATGAGTGGAGCGAGGTGAGTCGAGAGGAGTGAGGCGGAATTTGGGGAATATGCTCGCATAGAGCGCCGATTTGCTGAATTTTTGCTTGGCGAATAGTGAAGACGAGAAATCTCGATTTTTCTTGCAAGTTCCCTTAAGCTTCATAAAAAACGGGGTTAGGTTTGACAATTGGTAAAAACGCAAGCGCAAACGCAAAAATTACTGAAAAACTGTAGCTTGTAGCCTTTTTGTTTATGATTTCTACATTTTTAAAAACAAAAATGAATCCAAAATCTATACAAAACATATAGATAAATTTTTTAATGCGTAGGCGCGGAAAAATCCCGGCTCCCAGCTTTCCCTTGCCCAATCATCATTTCCGGCTTCCGCTCGGAGCCGGAAATGCCTTGAATCATCCGATTCTTTCAACATTTCAATCATATGGAAAGCCAAAGAATGGAAAATTAATGAAATAAATCGGGGATAAAATAAAATCTAAATTGAGTAACTTTAGATAGAACTAAAAGCTCAGCATGGTCATGCTCCTCAACCGGCCGATGTCAAAATGTCACTCAATCCAGTTGGTATGAAAATCCAGCATCGAAATCTTGGTTTAAAATTGTTTAGGATTGGTCTCATTTCATGGCGATTCATTCATGAATATAAAAAATGATGTATTAAGAAAGATATTGATAACGGATTATACTAGAGAAAAGGTGAGGAAGCTGAATTTTCAAAAATTCGGGTTTTTCTAGGCTCAAATCCTTGAAGATGAGAGGGCTGAGGGACCGGTGCAGGTAGAGAAACTAAATTTTAAATGCTAAAAATTACTCTAGAATAACCTTGGCGCGAGCTTTATTCGAAGTTGTGTCTGCCGGCCCGGAAATCCGGATGAACCGCTAAAAACTTCGAGATTAGTTGAAGAAAGATTGACACTTTTGGCATTAACTTTAGGTGGGGAACTAGTGACACCTTGAAAAATTATTAAAATTTAGTAAATTACTCGAATACCGTGCCTGAACACTGGAAGTTATTGTGTGAATTGTATCGGTGAGGAAAAATTGGAATTTAAATGTTATTTTTATTTAAGAAGAGCTACAAAATCCTTAACCGGAGAAAGCCAAGAATGCGCGAGGATCGGCGGTCATTGGGAAAGAATCGGATTTCAAGGTATTTTAAAGATTACTGTAGTTTTGCTACAGTACAACCTAATAGCTGCGATAGATTTTGCCTTCCATGATCTTTAAAAGCTAGTCAAATCGATAATTTACACAAATAGCCATTTAGGAGCCGACCCAAGCACTGATTTCCGGTCTGCAGGAATGCTCGGCTTAATCCAGCTGCACTTTTTCTGCACCGAATCGGTATCTGATGATATATTAAAAGAAATATTAACCTTATCACAAGATAGCGTACAGGTATTGAAATCTCAATCGCCAAATAACCTTCTCTTTTCTCTAGAATTTCCCCCTCGCCGTCGTTGGTATAAACTTCACCGCCCAAATCATTGAACGCCTGAAGAAACGAATGCTAAATGCGTAATTTTCCCATCTATTTTACAAATTACACCTTTTCAGAATCAGCAACAGCTTCGAAAGTGTTTTTCAAACAATTTCTCTCATCTATAGAGGCTGTCTTTTTGAATTCTGCAATCGCTGGCGGCTAAACAACTGCACAATTATCGATTTCCATTCGAATTTGACGGGTATGGTATTGCCATCTGCCTAAAAGTTAATTTCCTTTAGCCATCGGGCGTATGATGGACAAAGACCCGGCGTGCCTCATTACTGTCAAATATCTGCCAAAGTTTGAGCAATAAACACATATCATTCTTACCTATCTATACCTCAAGGGGAAGACACAGCCCCGATTTCCCTAGTTTCACTTTTATAAGATATTCTCGGACGCGTTCTTGTGAAGCGGAAACATGTTTTTCTAAATTTCCATAATAAAAGTCATCGTTTTCGACCCTCCCGTCGACCAATAGTTGAATTTTCAAATGTCAAACATGATAGTCGTTAAATTCTTCTAAAAAGCACGTTTTTATCTTATTTATATTTATTTTTATTGTTTTTATTTTCGTCCAAATTGAGTTTTTTCCATTTCGAGTTTGGATCCGCGCGGTGGCAGATGTCGCAGTATCGCCGTGTCACTTGGAGTGCCGCGTTGGTTAGGATGGGACACGTCAAGCCATTTTACCCCGATTTGGCGGATCATGATCCCGTTTTTGGCTCACCCAATGATTTTTTTAGTTCCTAAACTAGTTTCTGATATATTTTAACGCGTTTTTCATATGAAAATAAGATTCTACGACCTTTTTCGTGATATATAAACCATTTCCGGGCCTCTTTTTTGTGTTGAGTCAGGAATTTTAATGAAGTTCTGTTTTCAGATGATCACTTGGCTCCTCCTGTCCGCCCTTTTCCTCAGCACCAATGCCTACTTCATTCACGTGGACGCGAACGAGGAGCACTGCTTTTTCGAGAGGGTATCATCAGGTAAACATTTGAGCTTGTTGATCAAATTTTGAATTTAGGCACCAAAATGGGCTTGATGTTTGAGGTGGCCGAGGGCGGTTTCCTCGATATTGACGTCAAGGTAAATATAAAAATCTATCTTATATGGTTTTTTCTAGATTGTCGGCCCGGACAACAAGGAGATCTACAAGGGTGAGCGGGAATCTTCTGGGAAGTACAACTTTGCCGCGCATATGGATGGAGCTTACACATTCTGCTTCGGAAATCAGGTAATACAATGCCTTTTCTGCTAGGAGAGAGTCGTAGCGGTTTGAGTAAGCAAAGAAATAGCTAGAACTAGATTTCGATAGCTTTATAAGCTGCCTAGTTTTTTTCAAAACAATCAAAACGCATTCAGGGCGCTTTTTTGCAATGTGAATTCGTTAGCAAGTCATAACCGACTGGCTGAACAGAAGCTACATGCTTTGAAAGCGTTATCTAGTGCCAGATCGTTCGTTAAAGACCAACGCACGGTGAAAAAGCCTCTTCCTATCCTGGATACTTTTACCTTTTAGTCTGTCTTACTTATCTATCGTTCCAGATGTCGACGATGACGCCCAAGGCCGTTATGTTCACCATCGAAGTCAACTCCCCTCATGCCCAAGCCCCTGGAGCCGCCACTGACGCTGACGCCGGTAATAGCAAACTAGCTGTTTCAAAACTGTTCATGTTTAGTTGAAAACCAGAAGCTCGAGGAGATGGTTCAGCAGCTTTCTTCGGCCCTCACCTCCGTCAAGCACGAGCAGGAGTACATGGAAGTTCGGGAGCGCGTCCATAGGCAAAGTGCGGATTTCGGAAGTTTACGAGACGAGGCCTATAGGGTTGCGTTCATATCGTACTCGAATTGGCACAGGTATTGAGTAGACGGTGCTGATCATTCCACTGTTTTTTTAATTCACTTTGAACGTTTGGAACTCGATATTCGCCTCGATGCGAGCTAGCACAAGAAAAGAATGAGAGCAAAATCGCAAGATTCGTCCACTTTAGCTTGTAGCTTGGATCTGTCAAAAGTTTTCACGCCTGTACCAAGTTTAAAGTGTGAAAATGATCAGCAACCTCGGCTCTTTATTTGTGCCAAATTTGCGTGCGATCGGAACGCAGATCTATTCGGTCTTATTCAGTTTTCGATTCAAATTGACAGAAAGCGCTACTTTTGCTCCTTTTGCAGAAATACACAAATTGGCAGCGTTGCCTTAAAAAAATAAAAATTTTCTCTTGATAACCTTTCATTTTTAGTCAACGAAAACACGAACTCGCGAGTCGTCTACTGGGCCGCCTTCGAAGCCATCGTTCTTGTTTCAATGACGCTGGGACAGGTATAACTTTTAAGGCTTGATTGTTGAGTCCACAAAAAAAGCCATGCGTTTGTGTCCCATGATAGATGAGCTACGACGTTTGAGCAACCGCTACTTTTTCGCAAATCACGAGAAAACTGCGTTTTTTCAGAAAACAAGAAAACGCTATAGCTTTCATAGCTTTTTCAAATTCTTGATAATGTTTTATGCTAGCTCATAGCTTTTTTTAATCATAAATCATGCTCGATAGGCTGTTTATAGGCGTTTTGTGTTTTTCTTACGCGTAGAGCTAGTAAACCAGCTTCTTCGTGAAAGAAATGGGTCGCAACGGCGGAAAAACGCCTATGCGGAATTTAATTTACGATCTAGAGATTATTAGTTAGCTTAGGATGCTTTTTAAATTAGAAAAAGTAGTAAAAACAGTTATTTAGCTTTTATTCTAAGAAAGTTGCTGAAACTATGTTTTCCCGGATAAACTAAAAAGTAGCTGTTGCTAACACGACATTGCTCGCTCTCTTCACCTTACCTGATATTCAGGCTTTTATTCAGGCCTATGATACGTGAGGAGCGACTTTTGTTTAAGCAAGAGCTACTTTTTCCCACATCACGAGAAAACTGCGTTTTTTCAGAAAACAAGAAAACGCTATAAAAATGTTTTCATAGCTTTTCAAATCCTTGGGAATGCTTTATGCGAGCTAATAGGTTTTTTAAGCGTAAAGCATGCTCTGGATAGGCAATTTTTAGGTGTGTTGTATTTTTCTTACGTAGACCAGCTTCTTCATTAGATGACGAAGTCGTAACGGCTGAAAATCGCTTATCCGGACTTCCATTTGCGATCTACAGGCGATGATTTAGTTTAGGATCCTTTTTGTAATAGTAATAAGCAAAAGTTGTAAACAGTTATTTATCAGGTTTTATTCCAAAAAGTTGCTGAGACTTTGTTTTCCCGGATTTGCTAAAATCTGTTGCTCAAGCCGCGTTGCTCGTCTCTCGTGACTCCCTATATTTTCTTGAGATTCAGTTTAATTTCATTTTGCAGATCTGGTACCTCAAACGATTCTTCGAAGTGCGGACGCTCGTCTAAGCTTCCACCAAACGGGTTCGCAATACTTATTGGTAGCTGCTGTTGTATGATGTAAGATGCCCATCCTCCTCCTCCACATCCACTTCTGCTTTTCCACCCCAAATTCGCCACTGGCAATCAATCGCGTAATTTTTGCTTCGGACACCCGCTTCTGGTATTTATTTTCTCTCGATCGTTCTGCGATCTTGTCTGTGATACGACGGTGTTTTTTTATACTAATGTTATCTGGGCTATGTAATAAGGAACGGAGCGCAGAATAAGGAATAAATTTTTTTTTGAACTGTGTTTGTATTTATGTGCCTTTATAGACTACATCTTCATGCGCTATATCCAGAAAGAACTTTCTAAAATGCTTAATTTCAACGCTGATAGTTTACAACTGAATTTTTAGTGAGTTTTTCACGGCTTAAAGCCCGGTATCGAGGGTTAGGTCTAGATAAGCCTTATAGCAGGCTGAAGCTCACTTTATTGCTCATTTCAGCGGTTACTCATGCTGACAATGCTTGAACTGACCCATCCTTCTTTGGAATACCCAACCGCCTCGCCCCCGGGGCGCTGCGTTGCGGCTATTTGCCTATTTTATTTTGTTATGTCTGTGTGCGGCCCGGATGCGAAAGTGAAATCTTTCCCCGATTCGCTAGATACGACCGATTTTCTTAGCTAACTATTGTCTTGATAGATTTTTTTTCTTTGATGACTCCTTTAGTGCAAATTGGCTCCTCGTGTAACCAGTTACGCCGGTTTTCTAGTGGCGATACGGGGTCAACCGGATGGTCAGATGAGCTGAGGGCTGCAAATGGCGACCACGTTGGATGATTTGGGTTTGTTTTATTGGTTTGAAAGGTGGATTAGAAGGTCTCGAGGTAATAAGAAGTTATAGTTGTGGATTCTATTGTAGGTAGAGCTGTTTTGAAGTTTTTTTACATAATAATAAGGCTAAAATCTTGCAGATTAGAGCTAGATACCTGGTTTTTCGTTTTAGACGAGGTTTCGATAGTTTTAGAAGCTGTAGGTGAGCTAATAAATATGTGGTCTTATGAATTAAGTTAGAATTTTCAAAATCGGCGACGGCAAGAGTTGGTTAGTGTTTTTATTAACTTCTACTGGGGGTAAAAACTTGTAAAAGCGTTAAATTTATTGTTTTTCCTTTTAAGTTATATTTTAGTAGTTTTAAAAGCTGTAGATGAGCTAATTAAAGCTAAAGGCAAACGCGTTTAGTTAGAATTTTAAAAAATTGCAACAGAAAGGCTTTATTTACGTTTTTTAACCTGTAATGGTTGTGAAATTGGGCAGTTTACAGCTAGATAATTTGTGCTTAAGGTTTAGACGATACTTTTAATAGTTTTACTAAGTATAAAAAGTTAGTCTAGGTTTATGAAGCTTATAGAAAGTAAAGGAACTGAGAATTTGAGAATTTCCAAGCCACCTGGCCGGCTGATAAACGAAAAAAGGAAAACAGCTGGAGTTTCGCCCTCCCCGATCTGACACAAGTCTCAAGGCGATGCCTTTTCAAATTTTTGGGGTTTGACAGGGTTTGGGGAGAAAGTGAGGGCAGGCGGATAGGGGTAGAGCCGATGGAGAAGGAGCATGTGTGGAGTTTCCTCCCCTAGCAGAGGAGCTGTGTTTGTATGTATGTCTCTGTCTTTCTATCCATCCCTCAGCTCCCTTTTTTCCACTTTTTGCCGGTTCGCCCACCGGCTGTGTAGGGATGGCAGAGCAGGGTTTGGCCACTCCTCCTCGTCGTATCGATTGATTCGATGGGGCCCAAAAGGTTTTTGATTGCACACACTGTGCCCCCAACTGCTGCTGCTTTTTTTTAGTGGAGGCGGCGGGACTGGGGGCCCTTATCCCTTTTGGCTTCTCCTTTTCGACCCTTCTAACTCCACCCTCGTATCGGCAAACGTTTTCCCAGGGGTTTGCAGGTTGTCTAGATGCAAATTTTTGGGGGTGGAAGGCATCTCGTGCTCAGCTGTTGCGGGGAGATTTTCATTGTAATGTGTCGTTCCGAGGGATCTTCTTTCATGTTTCCGGCATGTAATCTCGTTTCATTTTATGTTTGTGGCTATTTGAGGGGATTCAGCATTGGTTTTGGAGCTTTATAATGGTTGATAGTTACTAGGACGTAAAATTTACGTTTTTCGTTCTTTTTTTGAGCGCGGTTTTGTGAGGTTTTCCAATAAAAAACGGGTGTTTCAAGTGGTTTAGAGCTTTCTCAGCCTAACTAAAGTTTTTCTAGACCACGCAGCTTCAATCTTCTTCTATTTTCTCTTATTATAAAATCGCAATTTCTAATTTTTCGATTTTTGAGTTATTTTGGGCCTTTTTTAACCAAGAAACTGGTGTTTTGAAGCGCGAACCAAGTTTTCTAGACCCCAAAAATTGGTTTTCCAGCTTTTTCTAAAATTGATTACTTTTATGGCTACCAGAATATCATTATTTCAAATTTTTAGATTTTTCGTTATTTTGAACCATTTTTAAGAACTAGATTGGTGTTTTTAAGCAATTTAAATTATTCGGCGCGTTTTAAAAGTTGTTCTAGAACACAGAATTTTGAATTTCTTCCAGTCTACTCTATTTTCCGCAATTTTTTTCCACGATTCGCCTCCAAATCCCGTTTTTTCGGACTTCCAAAAAGCAACACGCAGCCCCCAAGTGCCTTCACGTGGGGGGTCCCGCCGCGATTCTTTTGTGGCCCTCCCCAGTTAGATTAGACAAATACTTGGTCTTAGGGGGGTCGAGGAGGGGACAAGCGTGTCTTCCCCCCACCCAAATTATTTGTTCTACGTCAATTTTTTCGGGCCCTCCCTTGCCGCATCCATGCTTATTCCAGCCTTTGCTACACTCTCATCCACATACCTGCATAATTTTTGGTTCTTTTGCATTATCGGGGGGAAGGGATTTGTTTTTATAAGTGTAGAAATGTCTATTAACCCAACAGGAAGTATTGCATCAGGATTTTTCAGTCAAATATAACTTTGCTTCAATCGCAAAAACAGTCTAACGGCTTAAAAATTTTTTTCAAGTTGGATCAGAAATCGAGATTTTTGCATTTTTCAAAATTTGTAAAGTTTTTAGCGTTTAGGAATTGAAATAATCGTTTACAAACAGGCCCACTATTTATACTTGAAAAATGGGATTATAAGAAAAAGTCGGTCCCCTGAATAATTTGAAAGAACCTATTTTTATTCTTTATTAACTAAATTTTAATAAGCTATTTTTATTACGGTTAATCTCGCCTTATAAATAATTTATATATTTTTTTATCTCTAAAATTAGACTTGGCATAATGCCGGGCGACGACAAATTCGCCGAGGCCGTCCGCCCAGCGTTAGGTAAATTGGAAATTCGGGTGGAATTTACTAAAATTTGCATCATTCATAACTTAACCGAGTTAAAAAATGGCGTTCCAATAATAATTAAATAACAATAAAATCGATGATGCGGTGAACATCTAACAAAATAACTATTAAATAAAATAATTACAAATTAGCATAATGTCGATTTTAGAAGCCCTGCTCTCGGATCTGCAGCACACTACCGAGGTTTTGCGGCGGGCAAATTTGAGTGATAGGTATGTTAATTTAATTTTTATGATTAAAAGAAAGGTTTTAGTTTTAGATTAATTTAGATTTTAATGAAATTGTTTAATCCAGTTTCAAAGTAGTATTTGAAATTCTTTTAGGTATGGCGGCTCTCAGGACATCGAACCCATCTACCAGGAACAGCAGAGAAGGTATAAAAATACTATAAAAGTTGAATTTTAGAATAATTTCCCCTCTCCCCCTCCTGATACATTTTTATTAACTGAGCATGTGCTAACCATTTAGGGATGAACCCTCGAATAGTTTGAGCCCGGGCCCGTCGAGCGCCAATCGAAACTCGGAGCCGCGGCTCCGATTCTCCCCAAACACCTCGGTGCACACTTACTCGGATGCTGAGCGGATTTCGTATGCCGGTGAATAATCAAAAATAACATTATTATTATTATTAATGGTTTTATTTTAAAGGGACTTGGAAGGCAGAACTTAGCAAAAGTTTGAGTCGTAAATTCCGTTGTTGGTTTTCGGTTTTCTGGAAAATTTTAAATTCAGGATTCTGCCTTTAAGGTTTCTTTAACTACTTAACAATTTTTCCCTATTTTTCTGGAATGCAAATTTGAAAATAACTTTTTAAGGGACTGTTGAAGGCAAATCTATGGCCTGAATTATGCTCAGTTTTTGGTAAAAAGGCTTGGAAGCCATTCCAAATTCTGTGTTTTAAATTTAGCTTTTTAATTTGTTTGCTGAATTTCATTTAAGGGACCATTGAAGGTAAAGCTACAGCCCGAGCTCCTTGATTTTTCCTCCAGGGACCTTTAGGCGACTGGGAAGTCATTTAAAAAATTCGGTTTTTCATTTTAACTCATAATTTGGATTTCGAGTCTCTTTAAAAATTTTCTGAACATTTAATGAGCCTTAATTCTAATTTTAACTGGGGTTTGAAGTGTTTACTAATCTAAAAACACAACACTGGCATGTAGACGTCGATTCGGACTACGCGAACGCGTCCCCCCACCCGTCGTCGCCGAACCCGCAGAAAGATCGCATCGCCCGGCCGGCAGTGCAAACCCTCCTCTCCCAGCTCGACGACGCATGGTAAAACATATTTTGGTTATCACTCAAATTCGTTAAAAAGTTTATTATTGAAATACAGTAGGCCATAGTAGTCTTCTTGAAAATAGAGGTTTCTAGCGTTAAAAATCTTCAAATCAGCTAATTTTTCTGTAGTTTGGAGCTCGTAGCGGCTTCTAAGAAAAAGATAAAAAGTCTGAAGTCTGAATTTTATAGTCTGAACTTCGATCCTAAGGTTTGTTAAAGGGACTAGGAAGGCAAATCCACAGTTGGCCGGTTGCCAAAAATTGCCTGATATGGATTTTGCACTTGCTTGTCCCTTTAACACCAAAAATTTGTGTTTCATGGATTCCGGAAGTGGCTACAAACTCCAAAACCCTAAATATTTGTAATTTTTCTATTTTTGTAATGTACAAAAATATCTAAGAGCCTAGCGGAATACTGTAGAAATAATTTAATGACGTTTTTCGGGCTGCTTCTTCTAATTTCTAGCTATTTTTCTTTCTTTACTTCTTCTATCTAATCCCCAGCCTCCTAACATTTTCCCTGGAATTCCTTTGGACGAGTGCCAAACCCTGAGACATGAGTGGAATGGCTGTGTTTCTACCCCCAGTTTTCGGCACTCACTTTTCCGTTCTGCTCCGTTTTTCCGGTCCCTAAACCTCCCTAAACCCCTTAAAAATCGATCGATCAATTCCGGCGGCTTCATCTCGTTTTGCCCAATCTTTTTCCGCGTTTTCCGAGGCAATCCACCCCCCGGAAAGTTTGCAGAGGGGGTCAGAAGGGATGGCTGAGATGGGGGGAGAGGGCTACGGGCCACTCAAAGGGCCCAACCTCATCCCCCCCTGCCATTCCACAACGCTCCACTCCTCCGTACGATCCCATCGGCAACGATTCTAGTCCCTTAAAACTAATATTCATCTAAAAAAAACCCTAATCATCCGCCCCCAAAAAGATGATGTACGAATTACAACAACGTTTCGGTGATTACAGCTCGAAGCAGAACCTCGGCGCCAACTCCTACAACGATGTGGTGGGTTTTTTCTTGGTTTTTTGAAATCTGCAATTAATCTCCTCCAGCTTTCCCCCTGCTTAAACTTTATCAAAACCGCTTTTCTTACTGTCCTTTATGCTAAGGTTTAAAAGTTGGGTTTAGAGCTTGAAAAGTAAAAACAAAAAAAAAAGGTTTTTTTAAGTTCTAAAACTTGTAAAACCTCGTTTTTAATTAAATTATCTTATTTTAAGGCTTTTAAAGGAAGATAGGTCACAAGAAAAACTTTTTAAAAGGGCAATAATATGGATTTTGCAGCGCGCAACCAATTTTACGCGGTTGAAATACGTTACGTTATGAAAATACGTAGCATGTGCTTCGCGTATGCGTGGCGTTTGCGTAGCGTGTGCGTAACGGGTGCGTAGCGTGTCGTGTCGCGTGTGCGTAGCGCGTGCCTAGCGTTTCGCGTCGCGCAGGCGTACGGTGTCGCGTCCGTAAATCCATAACCTGTCAACCGACGACTTGCCTTGTCTCCTTTAAAGAATAC
Organism: Mesorhabditis spiculigera; assembly: GCA_958295435.1. Classification (NCBI taxonomy): domain Eukaryota; kingdom Metazoa; phylum Nematoda; class Chromadorea; order Rhabditida; family Rhabditidae; genus Mesorhabditis; species Mesorhabditis spiculigera. The sequence goes on from CATQJA010002655.1 coordinate 1,184,632, forward strand.
AAATATATGGATTTCTACTCGTAGCTCCGTTAGAAGCTTGGCGTGTCGCGTAGCGTCTGCATAACGGGTGCGTAGCGCTTGCGTCGCATGTCGCGTCCGTGAATCCATAATCAGAAAATCGAAAACTTGTCTTATCAGTTCCTTTAAACCGTGAAAAAGTTATGGATTTCTACTTCTAGGTCCCTTTAAACCCTAAAAACCAAATTTCGCTATTTTTAGCAACTTCTAGGAACCACATATGTTTATTTATCAAATACCTCGACCCGCCAAAAATCCGGTGTTTCGATTCCGGGGGCTTAAAAATGTCAAGTCCACACGCGCACACGCAGCAGAAGCAGCGTAATCTTCGCGGGGCCAAAAGCAGGGGGCGTGCAAACAGTGCGGGTGGCCTCCAGCGCCCACACGCCTATTGCCAGCTCTCTCTCTCTCTCTCTCTCTCTCTCTCGCTTCATCATCGCTTCTTCCGTTTACAGTTTTCATCTGGAAACATTTTTTGCGTTTTCAGCGCCGCTCCCCTTCTCAGGATCCGTCGAACGTCAATTCGATGATTGGAACGATGAGATCGGATTACTCGGCTCAGGTGAGTAATTTAAAGAACTTTTAAAGGCACCGAGAAGCCAAATACGCTATGGATTTTAGCATGGAGTCAACACAATCCCGAAAGGAGACTGTGCCGGCTGCACGAAGCCCATCATCGGCCAGGTGGTGATCGCTCTCGGCAGAATGTGGCATCCGGAGCACTTCAACTGCTGCGAGTGCAACGATGAGCTCGGGCATAGGTTGGTTTTGTTGAAGTTTGTAGTTTGCAATCTGGATTACTGGAGAACCAGCTTTTAAAGGAACCTGGAAGCATAATTTGGCACAAACACCTATTTTCCAAGGTGTCACACTCCCTTTAAAAGGCGGAATTTGAAAAATTGACTTTTCCATGAGCTTTGAAAATGCATACCTGATCTTAAGGCAGTATAAGGTAAATAACTCGCTGCCACGATTTTAAAAAGAGCTGGTAAACTTCATTTTCTCGAAATTTCCTGACTTTCGCTTGTCACGTCCCCTTTAGGAGTCTGAAACCCTTCAAAACCACTTCCCAGCTCGATTCAAGCTACTTACTTAAATTACAAAGTGCAAAAACTTGAGGAAACTGGGCATACTCAGGAGCAGGACTTCGAAAGAGCCGGAAATCTTAAGTTTGACCCAAAATTTGGTTGTTAGAAGTGTCGTGCTCCCTTTAAAAGAACGAAACGATCGAAATTGATTTTTAACGAGCCTTTAAACGTTGAAAAACCATATTTCTGCAATAATTGATTTAATTTAATATACTAAATTTACCCTTTAATTCCAGGAATTTCTTCGAGCGCAACGGCAAGGCCTACTGCGAGGACGACTACCACAACGCCTTCTCCCCCCGCTGCTTCCAGTGCAATCAGGCCATCCGTGATGTGAGATTCAAATACTCTAAAAATATTTAAATTTGGTACCTTAACTTTAAAATGGCAAATTTAATTAGATTTTAATACTGTATTTATTGCAGCGCTGCGTGACGGCGATGGGCAAGAATTTCCATATGCAGTGCTTCGTCTGCGTCGAGTGTGGGCGTGAATTTGGGGATGAGGGCTTCCATGAGAGGGTAGGTGGCAGGAAATGGAGGGCAAGATCTAGAATTTTTTGCCAACCGGTGTATTAAGGAAAACAGCGTAATTCCCTAAAAAAATCTTCCCGTCACTCTCCCTTTAAAGTTACAACTCTTCTAGGACGGCCGCGCATACTGCCGCCGTGACTTCTTCCGCCTGTTCGCCCCCAAGTGCAACGGTTGCCAGGTAAAATTTAGGATTTTTTTAAGCAATTTTTATAAAATAAATAATGTCTATATTTTATTACCGATTTACTTATTGATTATTAAATTTACTTTAGAACCCAATCACGAACAACTTCATCACGGCTCTCGGCACCCACTGGCATCCCGACTGCTTCGTCTGCCAGGTACAATCTTCGCGTAATTTGTCCTGTATCGTACTGTAGTGTATCTTCCCGTACTGTAACGTACGCTAACGTACCATAGTGTTGCTAGATATACCGTATTGCAACGTACTGTTGCTTCTTCCCGCGTCCTGGAACTTAGCGTAGCGTTGCGTACTCTTACGTAGGCCTGGGTATGCGTACTAAAGCGTACCGTCGCGTACTATAGGATACTTGACGTACTCTAGCGTACCTTTGCGTGCGTAAACTAGAGTATTGTCGCGTACTATGGCGTTTCGTAGCGTAGGCTTGAGTACCCGTTCCGTATCGTAACGGACTGTAACTGCCAGTCTGATGTCTAGAGCATGGATTAGTTCTATAACTATCCCTTAATGTCAACTTAACCTATATTTGTGGCGTGTTCAGATGTGCGGAACGAATTTCGACGCGGGCAGCTTCTTTGACCTGCAAGGAGTGCCACTGTGCGAGCAGCACTACCACGAGAAGAGGGGCAGCTTGTGCTCTGTTTGTCGTCAGCCCATTAGGTTTGTAAATCGGGAATTGTCGTATTTAAATTATATAGCATCTAAGTTACTTAAATTCAAAAAATGGGATGTATCTAAAATTTTTTTAAAAGCCTTAAATTAGTGTTCTAACTATACGGAAAAATTCTTAAATATTTTAATTCCTTTTTTGTCCAGTCCATTCCATGTCTTAACTAATTACATCTTCCAGCGGCCGTTGCGTCTCAGCAATGGGCCTCAAATTCCACCCTGAACACTTCCGGTGCTCATTCTGCGCCCATCAGCTCACCAAGGGCACCTTCAAAGAGGTCAACCGAAAGCCCTACTGCCACAAATGCTACAACAACACCCATGCCCTCACGTAAAATTTACGCATGCTAATTTCCAACCCAACCCCTTTCATTTTTCTCTAATTTTTCTCTAATTTTTATGTACCAATTAAAGCCTGTATTTTCATTGTTTTTCGATCATTTCTAGTGCCTTTAAAAACACCAAAAACGATTTGAAAATGTGTTTTTATGGATTTAATTGCCTGAGTTGTGAACTTAAAAAGTTGAATTTTTCACTTACCATATACGTCCACTTATATACTTTGAATCCACTTTCCCCTTGCTCATTTTAATGTTTTTACCGAATCGAGAAAATAAGTGTCGCTAGTGAATAAATTTTATATGTTGCATGGATTGAAATTAGCATATTTATATATTTTTACAAGTTGCAAAATATGCCAAATTAGGGCGACGATCACTTCTCGGCCCTCTGCCCGTTCGCTGTCACGTATTTTGAGGAGGAAGAAGCCTAAAAAATATTCTTCAATTTTTGCGACTCTATTTTTATTAAATTTCTAAATTTCCGGTGATGCATACTGTAAAGATCAAAAATTTACAAAAATACTGCCATTCTAAATTTTTTAAATTGTCCATTTTTTTAATTTTCGATTTTTCCGCATTTTTACACTCAATTTCTTTCAATCTGAATTTTTGTGGCGTTCTGAGTTTTTAATAAAATGCAAACTACAAAATTTTTTTCAAATGTATTTATTTATTTTTCCATTTTACCGGTGCGCGGCAAGATGCAAATCACACAAAAAACAAAACTGAATACAAGAAAAATCCAAAAAAAAATGCAAATTTAAAACTTCAAAGTCATAATTGAGAACACGGGATGATTGAGATGTGTCACGGGAGATGTCATGCAAATATGCAAACTGCAAAAATGGGCAAAAACTTGTAAAATCCAAAAATACAGAAACTAACATAGGCAAAAGTAGAAGAGACTCGGAATCTCACAGGTCAAGAAAATAAACATCAAAAGATTCGAGATTTTTAAAAAAATATGCAAATTCCAGGGGTATGCAAATGTGTTGAGCAACCGTTTCTTGGGGTACTGCAGCGAACAGGGGCGTACAGTAGCGTACTGGACCCAATTTTGTAGGTGGTCTAGTCAAAAAAATTACAAATGTGAAAAACATTCGGGGGATTTGAGGATAGTGTGCAAATCACAAAATGCAGAGTGGCTTCAAAAAAAAGAGAAAAATGAAATTGAGATGTCGCGTAAAAATGGGATATTTTGCATATGGGAAAGGGTAGATTTGGCTGGGCCTTTTAAGGGAAATTCGAATTTGAATACGAAAAATGGTAAAATGGGCATAAAATCTATGAATCCATGAATTCACGTTTGAAATTCATGGATTGATGGGGCTGGAAGATGGAGTTTGGCATGGTGACGATTGGGGCATCTTGAATGGAGATGAGGCATTGGAAGACCGACTAAAAATATGGATTAAAATTTGTAATTCGCATCAAAGACAAATTTAATGTATTTTAAATATAAACTAGGTATTTCATAATTTTTTTTATTTTGCATGGTATAGTATCGAAAAACACGAAACTTTTAATAAAGAGCAATAAATATCTACAAATAATTTTTTTTGGCGTTTGTTTGCATATGTAATTTTTGAATATTTTTATCCCAAAGTTAAGCTAAAAACACAAACCTGAACCCCACGCGGCATCGGGAAGCCCTGGCGCATACAAGTGGTCAGCATGTCCAATCCGACTCGGAAGATACAGTCGAATTTCTCGACCTTGAAAAATCGAAATTTAATTTATGTTAATTTTTCTATACCTGTTGAACAACCTTCGCCAATTTCCCGGGCATGTTGATGTTGGCACAGTGGTCCTTGAGCGCATTAATGATGGTGCTTTGGGTCTTGTCGACTTGGGCTTTATTGATGAAGCCCATGGTGTTGGAATCTGGAAAAAATGCGTAAAAAACAGTATAAAGCTTGGTTCCGGCTTGGCTTAGGTTTAGGCTTGGGCTTAGGCTCAACTCCCTCCTACTCGTTTTGATCCCAGATTTCAAATTTAAGTACCAAAAACGGCGCCTTTGGTCCGAAATTACATACCGTAATTAAATGCCGTAATTACAGGCCTTGAAAATGCCATTTTGCGGGGGTTTTTAGCGATGTAAAACACCTACCGTCATTGCAGACGAGCAGCTGCAGCGAGAGGAGGGCGCTGAAGCTCAGCGGGTCCCACTCGACTTCGCTTTGGAAGCTGGCCCATTCTCGCATTAATGTCTAAATAAAATATAAATTAATAGTAACGAAATAGCAATATTGATATAGAAAATATTGCTTCAGAAATTAGCGCTTAAAAAGTAGAAAAACTTACATGAAAATAGCCCGCAAGTGGGGCTGGGACATTTGCGATAGGGATTCGTTCTCCAGACTCAAAGACGAGCTCATTTTCGGTACTTCTAAAAATGGAAATATATTTTATATAGCTTTATAGCTATATTTTTTAGTAATAATTTTCCTATCGCGATTTTCGCATCATTTCCGGCCCTCCCCATTCCTCCCAATCCAAAGTCGAAAGTGTCAGCCCTTTCCCCCGCTCCAGTATGTAGACATTTCCTATATGATGCTTGCAGCTAGATAAATAACACGCCCCCCTATCCTCCTGCCATGTGACCTTCCAGCCCCTCCCATTCAAATGGCAAACAGTTGCCGCGCGGAATTTTTCAGAATTTTGGTTTCAGGGAGAAAAACAAAAAAACTAACCGCATCACGATTTTCGTGGCTGCAATCGGGAAAAACGATCGGTGGATCATGAGGGAAAGATCGTGCTTGCCGATTTCGTTGAGGTATGGTACCCGCTGGGTGAAGCGCTCGAGGGAGAGGAATTCGAGCTCAAGCAGTTGGAGCATTTGGGGGATGGTCGGGTGTTCCTGTAACGGAAAAATCGGTTTAAATTGAAGCAAGCTCGAAAAAGTCTAAAAACTGTCTTAAAATATATAAATTTTTATAAAATTTCAAGTTGTTGCTCCAAATAGGCCTGGAGCAACCCCAAAAACTACTTTAAAACGTACAATTTTCGCAAATTTAAGCTTGAAAATCAAAAATCAGATTGTGTAAGAGCTAAAAAATTGAGTACGACTCACAATTTTTACGCTGTTCTGCTTGACCTCCTTCGACATGTCGAACGCTTTCATGAGGATTGATAGAAGCGGAAGTGCAGGAGATGGAGGGCCGTCCGAAGCGATGGTTTTCGTTTTTGAGGATAATCGCCCTCGCCGGCCAGCCAAAGACCCGTTCCGTACGACTAAAAAACATAATAAACATCATCTTAAGGCAAGAACAGCTTTTTATGGACCTAAAACTCATGCTCATTAATTGAAACTCACTCTCTTTCACCATGCCAACCGACAAACACTTCTGATATCGACAGTACTGGCATCTGGAGCGGTACCGCTTGTCGATGAGGCAATTCTTATTTCCGGAACAGACGTATTTCGCCTTTTTCTGGACTGTCCTCTAGAAACCGGATCAGCTACAGTAATCTAGAGGTATCAACGTACCTTAAAGAATCCCTTGCAGCCTTCACAAGTTCGTGCTCCATAGTGGAAGCAGATGGCTCGATCATCGCATACGACACACCGTTTGTCCTCTTCATCTTGGATAGAGGAGGTGGATTCGTTTTTGATGAGGCTAAAAATAGAGGGTAAATCGAGTTAAGCTACTTTATATAGATGCTCAACGATGTATTTTTCCAAAAGCTCGTGCTCGAAAAAGCTCGCTCTCAAACCCACCCTAACCTGAATACTTGTGATGGTCCATATTGATAACCGGGGCTTGTGGATTGGATTGGAGTTGAGGCAGTTGTGTGGGAGCTTGGAGTTGAGCTAAAAAATGCATAATTTAAATCTGAAAAAACTATATTTACCTGATAGTTCCATGACTGCCCCTCCTCGCGTCGAGTTGAGCAAATGGACTCTGGGGAGGCTGACCGAACAGCCCTTGGTAGGGAGCAAGACCGGCGGCCGGGGGCGGCATCGGGAAGTCGCATTGTTGGAACGGCGACGGCAAAGAGTTCAGCTGGCTAAAACCAGGGGATTTCTAGGTTTAAAGGGGTTGTGAAGGATGTTTTCCTGTGGCTTTTCGAACGCAACGAGCGAATTACCGTAGTTTAGGATTTTTTAAGGTACCGTAGGCCAAATACCGTACCCAAAACCTGCCAAAAAACCCACTACGCCAACGGGACCATCATGATTTCAGAACCGGAAGTAGTAGTGAGTGAAACTTTTGAAAACTGAGCCCAAATCTGCTAATTTTGCCCCTCCCACTTGTAGGTCTCGGCCAAAACGTGTGGGTGGATGATGGGAGGGGCTTTATAATTGGCACCTCATGCTCCTCATTCCTTAACTAAAGGCCAACATAGGGAAATTGTCAGCCTCGTCAACCCTATAATCACTTGAGGGGAGGGGCAATCATGGAGTGGGACTCCCCCCGTCTCTGCCGCCCACTTGGGCAGACCCAACTTAAACTCAAACCCCCTTCTCGCTGGGTGCGTAGTATATAATTTGCGGGGTGTAATTTGGTATGGATAGTGATGTAAATTGGATGACATCAAGTGTTATTGTTAAATTTGAGTTTTAGGGGCTTAAAAATCATTTAAAAATGGATTTTGAAACTACGTCTGTGTAATGACTGTGTAATTTGACGAAAATCATTCCTTAACAAAACATAGATTAAGCGTTACACAGTTCGAAAAGTTAAAAAATTAACTTTTAGATTGAAAAATTAGTTTCTAAAATATCAAAAATAATTTTTCTATAAAATGATTGCGTTTTTGCACGGTATGCTTTTGTGTAATAGTTTGTAGATGAACTGACATCAAAATACGGCTAATTTAAATTGTGAGACGACAAAATCGAGATTTCTAGAGTAAAAATTGAATTTTTACATTTTTAATTTTAATAATTAAGCTTTTTCCGATGTTTACCCAAGTATCGGCAACGGCGGATTTGCAAAAAGCGCCAACAATATCTTTGGATTATTAATCAACAGCATATTATAGCCGACCGTTTTTGGAGAAATAAAGCCTCGTGAAATTCAGGATCGGCGGGGGGGGGCTTTATTTGTTAGCTCAGATGCGCTTCTCAATTCATTCCCATAAGGCCTTTCTCTCTCTCTCTCTCTCTCTCTCTCTCTCTCTCTCTCTCTCTCTCTCGCGCGCTCTCTCTCTCTCTCGCTCTCTCTCCCTATGATGTCTGAATTGTCGGCATCAGGACCATTTTTGTGCTCAGCTAAGCGGGGCTGTGGGGCCTTTCATGGTTTTTTGGGTCTCGCCGGATTTCCCCGATCAAATATAGCCGCAGGAAACGGAATTTGGGGTGTGGGAACGATTGGCTACAAAATGGAATGGGTTGAATGGGAAAATTGTTTAATTATGAATTTTAAAAGGTGTGAAAAGGCTTGTTTCATTCTAAGAAAATTTGGGTTTTAGATAGGTGTAAAACGTATTAAAAATAAAGTTTTCTGCTGTCTATGTCCCTTTAAAACAGTTTCAAGTCGTCTAAAAAAACTAAAAACTTATATACAGGGGTGTAAATAGGTGTAAAAAGCACTTTCAAAGCTCTGGCCAGCCGGAATTTTATGGTGCAAATTAGTGTAAAAAGTACTAAAACCCAATTTTTCGATTTTTTTTGCTGGCACTGTCCCTTTAAGAAATTTTAAGTCATCGAAAAGTTAAAATCATTCTTCACGGCTGTGAATAGATATAAAAGGTACTACCACCCAATTTTTACCCTTTAAAACCACATTGCCAAACTTACTTGAAAAACGGATGCCCATGGTATTGCGGCAAATAGCCCTGGGGGCTGAACGGAAATGCCGAAGGGGCAACCGGCTCTGTTTTTATCTAAAAAGCATTTTTCGAAACCGGGAACTCAAAATCCCACCTGGACCGGCATCTTCCGGTCGATGGGCGACGTATGGGGCGGTGTCGCGGAATCGGGCTAAAAACCGGAAAATTAAACCATAATTAAATTCAACTTCCGGGCCATTACGGGGGCCATTTTTGTGCTCTTAAAATTTATCCTTTTGTGGCCCATTATTTTTCGTAATTTTTCATTATTGCCTGCGTCACGCAATTGCACAATTAATGCCCATTTTTTTGTAAAGGGATGATTAGCCATATCCCAACGCTTTTGTCTAAAAAATGCGTTATATTTGTTTACCGATATAGGGGCTCCATCTGGGTCTGGCCCTCCCGATGGGTAATAACTACGTAACACGCCTATGCCGTCGATAGTACGGACGCGGAAAATTTAGTCCCACTAATCCGGGCAGAACGTCGTCATTAGAATGGCTTCTGGGTTAATTTTGGGTTGGTGGTGAGGTGGCAAAAAATCGGAGAACATGATGTAAATTATGTAAAATATTAAAGTTAATTTTCTGAAGTTATATGACTACTTAAACCTGCTAAAAATGCAAATCATCAAAAATTAAACATTTTTAAAGCGTATTTAACTGGTTAAATTTGTTAAAAACGTTAAAAATCACAAATTTAAGTTTTTTAGTATATAAATATATATCTTAATGTAAATAAATTTTTTAATAAATTTAATATTTTCAATTTAAATTTAAATAATTTAAACCCAAAAATTACCGGCGGAATATTGTCGAGCATCGGGAAGAAACCGGGATTTAAATGGTCATTTGGTGGCTGTCCATCCACTTGGGAGGCGTGCTAAAAACAGAATTTAGAATATGCTAATTTGCATATTTCCATTTTTTATGTATTTAACTATCTATTTTAGGTAATCCCCTGTATTATCCGTAATTATGGTCTTAATTACCGTATAAAATACTCATAAATTAATCTAGTATTATTATTTCTCACCCAAAAGTTGAAGAAATTTTTCTGGTAGCTGGTAAAAATATCGTAGTCCATCTGTAACCCCTGCAAATTGCGGAGCTGAACAAGGATTTCGAGGAGGACAGCATTTTCCAAGGCGGTATTAGGGCGAATATCCATTATATTGTTTAGGAGTTTTGGAATTAAAATTGGAAATTTCGGCGTTTAGAAGTAGCAGAATTTCGAAACGTCGAGCTCACAGAGCTTTTGCAATATTTCCAGGAGAATGAGAAATATGTTGTTTTGGGGGGAGGAAAAGCCTGGTTGGGTGGGTGGACCGGATGAGAGCGGAAATTGTAGAGATCTCAGGGAATATCCGTTTTGTGAGAATGGAGAGCCACCGCGTAGGTAGGGGGGAACGCTCCAAATCTTTTAATCCAGAGTTCTCGAGCCGCGTTTCCGCCTAGTCCAACTTTTTTCTATTTTTATTTTTTGGGAAGACCGTTCCGGGACCCCGGCGCGAGAACGGCTCGAAATCCGGGGGATGATTCAGTATTGGATTAACTCCTCAGGATGCGAGAATCGTAACTTTAGAGGGATTTTTGGGTTTTAAAGGGATTTGGAAGGCAGAAATCTATAGTCTAAAGAATTCAGAAAATGCTAAATTGACTATCGTAAGCCGTGCAGAATTGAAAAGTGGAATTGGTCTTTGAACAAGCGTTTTTCAGATCTTCCAATTGCCAAACCCAATTTCCGAATTCAATTTGCTTTCCGAGAATCGGAAAGGAGTCCATAAATCGAAAAATTTTACGGAATAAAAATCTATAAAATATGGGGTTCTGGGCTTGTCAACCCCTTTAAAAGACCCAGAAATATTTACATGCAAAAATCAGAACTGAACACTAAAAAGCTTCACTTATCAATCAGGCCAAACGGCAAAAATCAAGTTTTGGGTAGTTTTAAATATTTAAGATAAAGATAAGCTCAGAATATATAGAATTCCACACTTGTCAATCCCTTTAAAATGCCAGGAATCGCGCCAATAGTCAAAAACCAAAAATCCATGGCTGTAAAACGCGACTGATGGCCGAAGACTGCTGACTGAGCCAAGGATGGCTAAATTCTACTCGAGGTCTGGGCCCGGATAATCCCGAAAAAGTCACAATCGCGCTACTAGGCTCCTCATGAGAAGATGAAAAGGAAAGAAGGTCATCTGATCCGAAAAATCAGGGCCCGGGCCCCCGAAATGGCAGGATAGGGATTTAGGGCCCGGTATTAGATCATTCGGGCCGGGCAATAATCCCGTTCTGACGAGCTTCTACTAGCGTTTTTCGGCGGGTTTTACGTCGTTTTCTAGTGATTTTGGGTGTTCTAAATCGTTAGTACTAACTCAGCACTAGGTCTTGACGTCACAAAAGAAGCAATATTTACTATTAGATGGATTGCCTGGAATTAAAAATATGGCAGAGCGCCAAAAATGACGGTTTTTAAGGTTGGTACAGATGACTAAGAGCTTAAAAAGGCGTTTAAGGTATTTAAAAACATTTAAAAATGGCAGACTCTAGCGAGGAGCAAGAGGGGGTGGCAACAAGATCGGGGAGGCGGAGCCTGGCGGAACCGCTCGGGTGGCTACCGTAATCCGAGCACGGGTGCCTGGGTTGGGCAGGCCGGTTGGGAAGGGCAGGTGGAAAATAGTCATAAAATTATTGTAGGGTGATTTATGCCCAAAAATGGCTTTTGAGGTGTGTTATTATGATTTTGAAGGAGCATAAACTGGATCTAATTTTTTAGAATTTTTTGGGATATAAGTAGTTGAGAAATCACATAAAAACATCTAAAAATGTAGGCAACTTTAGAAAAACTTTTAGAAGCTGATAGACATCTAAAAATAATTTTAAAAATGGTTTCAATAACCTTTACTGCACTAACTTTGATTTTTATGGTATGCTAACAACAGCTAAAAACAAAAATTGGCTCGCCTTGATTTTCCAAATTTTTTCGAAATTAAATTTAGCAGAATTCAAATAAAAGCGCTAAAAATATAGCTCTATCAATTTTTAGCAAATTTAAATCCAGCAGAATCCAAATCAGCCAGAAAATAGACTGTAGAAATGAAAGACAACTAATAACGCTCTTCGGACCCAATGACAAAATGGACAAAAAAAATGATAATACCCCCCCCCCCCAACTAAATGCCAAAAAGGATTTCCCTCGATAAACCCCAGAGGATAAACCGCGCCCCCAGCTACCGTACCCCTCGCTGAAAATGGCAAAGTTGCCTCCAGCCCCTGTACTTGAGAGATTCGCGTTGCCAACCCCGTGGGCTAGACCCTAAAAAGCGCTTTCTCAGCCCTCCCAATCGGATAGGTCAACCCCCCAAATGATTCATCAACACTCAGCAGCAGCCCCCTTCTAGCCACCAACCACCCGTTTCCCTTCCTTTTTTTGGTTGTTGCCAATGTTAGGGAAGGGACAGACGACTCCCGTACGCTTTTTCCTATTGACACGCGGGTTCCGGTAGTGGAAAAAGCGGCGCGGAGCATGGTTAGGTTCCGGCCGTTGCCGAGGTACGGTAATAGCGGAGTTAAAGGGATCGGGAGGGCAAAATATGACCGAATTCCAAGTTGCAATGTGTACAAAAATCTGTACACTCATTCTCACTATATTTTGAGATTTAACAGACGTCAAATATAAGCAGGCATATTTTCTTGTAAAATCTATAAGATTTCCGATTTCGCTGATTTTAAAATCGAATGAATATATTTTCAAAGGCGCCTGCAATGTAAAAGCAACTTTTCCAACCAAATATATAAGATTCCTGACTTCACTAGGCCTTTAAAATCGAAATACTTGATTCTTTAAACACTACAGCAGTGCAAAACCGATTTATTTTTTAGCGAAATATATAGTTTCTGGCTTCACCGGTCCTTTAGAATTGGTTAAAAGTAGTTTTTAAATGTTTTAACAAAGCTAAATATATAAAAATTTGGTTTCAGTTGCCCTTTAAAACGCTCTCGAGAACCAACCTCCCATTTTCGAAGCACCTCCCAATAAACCGCATTTAGCCAATCGATAATTTGGGCCAAATATTCAGCACTCATTTTTAGGGAATACAAATGGCACCTATCCACGGATTCCCCCACCCATTCTATGCATATATTTTGCAAGCCCTGCCGCCGCCCAGGATTAGCTAATTCAACCGTGCCAAATGGGGGAACGTTTTGCATATTCTACCCAAAAAGACGATTCAAAAGCAGTGAAAATTACTGAAAACGAAAATTCGCGATCCTGGAGACCAGATCGTCAGTTCAAAAAACCTAAATCTACGCAACTCCTCCCTCTACGTCGGCTGATGTGTGGCATTCCCCTTCAAAGGCTTCCCCCAAAAAATATGACATTTTCTGGGGAATCGTTTCCGTGAAAGAAACCCCGAAAAAATCAAAGTTCGAGGGTCGGGCGGCAAAATGAAAGCGCGAAACGTTGCGAGGTGTGGAACGTTCAAATTGGGGCTACCGGAATTTGGAGTGTTGCGGAAAACGGTTCCTCCTGATCGTTTTTTTTGTGTTCGGGGGGGTGAAAAGGTTTTTTGTATACCTCTGGGGTTCGTCTATGCAATTTGGACGAGGAGGAGAGAGAGAGAGGAGAGTGAAAGGTAGACACACCGATTTTTCGCGGAAAGCCATTGAAAAGCCACTGTAAATGGGATGGGTTCGGAGCCATTTTGGGGGGTGGGGGTGTTAGACAACGGCGAACGGCTTGAAAGGGGTTCGGCTTGTTTGTGGTAGTTAGGAAAATGGTGGGAAAGTGCGCGAGGAGTCCCAAGGGTTCCCAGAATCGCAACAGTTATCCTAGAATTTAAGGCAGACGCCAGGCAAAATTCAAGTCTGATAAAATTTAGACAATTTTATTACGTAATCGAATAAAAGCACACGGAATTATTAAGTTTAAAATACAGAAAATTTTATTTAAAACTAATTACAGCAATGCTTATTTTTAATCGATTAATTTTATTGCGCATTAGATTATCATTTAATTGCGTGATTGATTAGGCACACGAGCCTAAGAAATAAATTTTTAATTGAATATACACGAATTTGCCATTCCTGAAATTGCTTACTTTAAATTTACATGATTTATTTTACTTAACGGTTGCTATCAATTTCATTACGTAATCGAATCATTCTTAAGAATAGAATTTTCGATTCTAAGTTACTTCAACTTAAAAATCCGCGCCATTTTTTTGGAAACGTACTTACCGTACGCCACAAATTGAACGTATGAATTTAATTCAATCGAATTCAACGAATTTTTTACCTAATTAAATAGCCACGAGAATCCCTACCAATTCCGGATGCAAATTCCGCAACAACCCCAGCTGCGGCTAGTTCGAGATCACCGAAAATGCCACCCAGAAAGGTATAAATCTCTCCCTTCACCACCTCATTTCCTCCTCTCTCAATTTGGTTTGATCGCCGTGGAACGTGTGAAAAAAGAGGCATGGGGGCCGAAAATCAGGGCCAGGCCAATGTAGTGTGTATCGGCGTGGAAAGGGCGATTAGATCTCCGCGCGACATTGGCCCATTTTCTAGGGTTGGCCGTTAATTTTAGGCAAAAAGCCGGGCTTTGGGGGGTTACGGTAGCTTTTCGGAAGTTGATTTTGTGATGTGGAGGCTTGGATATTAGGGGGATAAGCTTGTGAAATTGGTCGCTGGAGCATTTTTCCAGATTTTTCGAGTACGAAAGCTTATCGGTACCTACTGTACTTGATGCGTCAGAGGGTTGGTCCAGTGTATATATCGGAATGAGGTCGAATTTCGGATTTCTAGATGCTACGCAACGTTTTCGAAGCTTGGTAAGCGTAGGCTTGGGTTAGGCTTAGGCTGAGGTTTTGGCTTGTAAGCGAAGCGTAGAAAACGGAATATAGCGGAATTGGCAATTTTAAAGCGTATTTAAGTCATTTTTCTGTATAATCTTAATTAAAATTAAAATTAAAACACAATTAAATCCACAAACCTCATTTTTCTCCAACAAATCGTCTATCAAACGCTCCAAATCGCGATCCCGCTTCAAAAGCAGCGATTCCGACCGTCGCGACATTCTACGAGAAGATGAACCGGAAGACGTGGAAGGACCAGCTAAAAATAATTTTTTTAAATTTATTTAGCCGTTTTATGCTTAATTTTATGCAAATCTTGTTTTTTAATCCTTGAATTTACCTTCAGGCGAGGATTGCCGCGATCCAAAAAGCTCATCCATATCTAGACTTTCTAGGCTAGCTGAGAGTCGGCCTTCGACCTAAAAAATGGATTAATTCAAGTCTAGTAAAATGGATGATGCAAATTAAGCGGTATTCAAATTACCTCAGAAAACGACGTTCTACGCTCTTCAATGGGTGCTTGCCAACCCGCGCTACTACCGTACGAGTGACCCGTTGGCGACTCCAGAGGGGCTCCCTAAATTTGGATCTTAAATTTTTCGAATTTTTTGTTTTTTTTTTTTCCTGATTTCTCAATCCCTTTCAAATCATTTTCTGCTCGATCCATCTCGATCTATCGCGATTCTGGTACGGTGGTTTTTGGAGAGGAGATATGATTTGGAAAATCCGGAAAGTAGTCCCTTTACACCCAAATGACGAGCGAAAACCCGGATTTCTGATGACTGTCTCTATCGGATTCTCGCGGATTTTCGTCGGCTCCACGCCCGAAAGGGCTGCACCCACTTAATTCGCCGTCATCACGATGATGTGAAGCTGATTTCTAAGCTCTATACCCGAAAAAAGCTCAAAAAGGATGTTCTATTGTATTTCCGTAAATGTGATTGGCTAATTTCATGGCGTGTAGTTTTTTGGGGGCGATTAAGAATGGATGGCGTCGATTCAGAGGGGAGGCAGGTGAAAATTTGGATGCCAAAAATTCTACAACACCCCCCCGCAAAAAAGTTCAGGGCTTGAAATTTTGGGGTAATTGCGGTAGGTTGGGCAAAGTTACGCTAAGCTACGCAAAGCTACAAAAGGCTACGCAACGCTGCGCAAAGCTGCTATGCGAGGGGCACTTTACGTCAAGTTCAGCTACGTAACGCTACACCACGATGCGCTACGTAACGCTGCACTACACACTACGTAAAGTTAAGCTACGGAAACTACGCCGCGCTACGTCAGGAGACGCTATAAAGTTAAGCTACTTAACACTACGCTACGTAAAGTCACGTTACATAAAGCTAAGCTCCGTAACGCTCCAAATGGCTCCTTTTTCAATTTTTAATCAAGTTTAAAGTTTGAAAACCGAGAACTCCGCAACTTTACGAAGTTCAAAAACGGCCGGCAAGCGGGGGAAGAGTGATGCTCACGTCGACACATTAAAAGGGACACATTATAGTGAGTATTTTTGGCTCATCCCGAGCCGTTGTGGGATCACCTCCCTTTCGTGACCAATTATATTATTACTATTATCATTATCCACATGCTGTTGTTCTTTTTGACGTAGTTACATGATACATCTACGGTCTTTCGAAAATTGGGGTCGAAAAGTGTACACAAAAAGGAAAATGTTGGTTTTTGATCGTACGGTAGTTTTGGCGCTTAAAATCAAGAATTTCAGAGGGTTTAATTATTGTATTTAATTTTTAAAATTGGTTTAAATTTTGGATGAACGATTACGGTAGCAAAACGCATTAATGCAAGCCTAAGATTTTTATCGTTTGATCTTTTCTTAATTTGGGTCCAGCAGCGATTTTGCGAAATTAAATTGCACAGAATTTAGCCTTCAACGCTCATTTGAAACTTTGGTTTTTGTATAATTAAATTTAAACATATTAAGTTTGATTTTCTAAGTGTTGCACATACAAAAAAAATGGTATTAAAGGCCCCTTAAACACAAATCCACAGCTTTTCAAATCCGCAAAATTTCGCCTTCAGCGTCCCTTTAAAAATGTTATTTCATATCATAAGCTAAGCTTAACCATCAAACTTGCTTTCTAAATGTGGTACCTTCAAAAATTTCCATTTTAAAGGGACTGTGAAGCCAAATCCGGATTTTTAGGGTCCACAGTTTTCGCAGAATCCACGTGTGAAACCACCGTGATGTTGGACCAGAAGCTAGCCTATTCTCTCCACTTTTTCCGGGCCCAATTATCACCGGAAGCACCTGCAAGCTGGGGCTTAATTGACGCAATGAGTGGCCAGTAGCCGGGTGTTTTCCCCTCTTTTGGCTCGAGTTTGGGCCGCTTTTCTGTTTCCCCCCAACCTCCCCGACATATCCTTATTAATTATTTAAGGCGGGGAATCGGTATGGGAAGCTGAAAAAAAGTGGGGGTATGACGCGTTAAGACTGGTTTAATTGTTCATAATTGGGGCTGGGTATTGGAAAGAGTGATGTCAGTTTTCAGAGGAGAAATTGGGCAGCTGGTTTTTCGGGTTGTTGGGTTGAGAGAGCGATGTAGGTCTAGTTTGGGGCTTGGGTCCGTCAGAATTGAGTCCAAATTTTGGTTTAAAAGGATAGTGAGGGCTAGTTTTTGAGCTCGTGCTCCTCAAAAATATTTGAAAAACGAGTTTGGAGCTTTATGGAGGCGACGCGCCTTGAAGGGATGGTGACATTTGCATTTTAACCTCATGTTCACCGAAAATTGTTAGAAATCAAGTTTCGAATTTGTCGGTTCTTTCGAGTGTCAAGCTCCCTTTAAAAAATTGAGTCGGTCCAGCAAAACTCAAAACGTCGATATTTTTGAAAAAATCGGTTCGACAGGAATGGTTACATAATTTTTTGGCCTTAAGGTAACTCCTTGCTTTGAGCATGAGGTCATACTCCCTTCAAACAGGGAAAATGCAAAATACGATACCAAAAAGGAATCAATAAGTGGTCAGCAAAATTTTGGAGAAAGCAAAAATCGGCAAAGTTTTATTTTTTTGAATTCAAGCTGCCCATTGAGCTCCAGCTCATTTCAATCTCCAAAAAACCCAACCTGATAATATTGAGTATGAACGTGGAGAGGTTGATGTGGCTGCGTGACAGACGAGAGCAACATCACCCGCGGAGGGCAGCCGGCATACGGGCGCCTGCAAAAAAAGATGCATTAATAGACATATCTGGATAAGCATTAATAGATACATTCCTTTTATATAACAAACTATATTTACAAAGGGCACAATAATTCAGGCAGTGAAACGTCAAAATTCTGCTCCCCCAATCGAGCAATCGATCTTTATTTGTTTTTTCAGGGGGGCCAATCGGCTCGGCGAAAATGGCGCGGCCTGGGCCCTATTTACCGTAGCTGTACGTGCCAGGGGTGCCAAAGTGCACTTTTTAGGATTTTACGGTAGATAAAGCGGAATTTGTAGTGTACTGGAATGCAAAATCGGAAGTTATATCGTTGGTAGACCAGCCCCAGGGTTCATTGACTAATGCCAAATCCCATTGGTCGGCTGGGGGTGGCGCGCGCCTTTGGTGGGGGAGGAATAATTGGTGCGGGGCGTTAAGAGGAGTGAGCTGTACTACGAAGGGTGCCACCAAGTTCGAAGCTCATACAAACAGACGGAGTAGCTATACGCAAGCTAATTTTGCGTAAATTTTTGGTCTGCGTCGGGTAGTTCCGGGTGGAAAGGACGGCGTAAGGAGTATAGCAACGGAAAAATGATGCGAAAAGAGTGTAAAATCCAGAAAAATTAATTTTGAAATGTGGAAAATCGGAAAACGACCTACACTTTTAGAAGAAAAACTGAGAAAAAGCAAGGAACTTAATTTTAATAGATGGAATCATACTCTCAAAATCAAGTTTTCAAAACCAAAATACGAGGTCATACTCAAACTAAATCTCTTTCGATTTTCATAATTTATTAATTAGCTCCTAATCGTAGCTTCAATTTCTAGGCTCAAAACGAATCTTTTAGGCCTGAGTTGTAACGTAGGTTGAAGCTCCTGAGCTTGAGCTCGAGCTCAGCTTATCCTTTAGCTGCTATGCGTACTTTTGTATCTGAAAGATTCCTACGCTCAAAAAAAAAAAGTTTCTAAGCAAAAAAACAAGCGAATATTGAGATGAAGCTCCTGAGCATCAGCTAGAACTCAAGCTCAACCGCCGGCTCCTGCTAACTGTAGATAATAGGCCACCCGACTGTTTGTCAGATGTTTTCTCTATCTATAAGAGTAGGCGCATGGGGGGGAGCAGGTGCATTTTAGGGCGGTGCTAGTCGCCACGTGGGTTTTGACGTCCTTTCCATTCCTTTCGATTCCGGGTGGTCCAATTTACACTCCGCTGAGAATGATCTGATCCTTCAGACCCTGGCACATCATCGCCAGGGCCGGACCAGGATCTAGCGAACAAGCTGATTTTTTCGCCTAAGAAAATTGTAAAATCCCAGAATGACGAAGAAAACTAAATTGCGTATTCGGGGGGAGCTTACGGTATGGAAATTGGCCAGATTGCCGGCGCGGCATGTGCGGAATTTTGTACTAGATTATGTAAGCAGCGTCTGGAGGGGGTTTTCTACGTATTTTTTACGGGGTCGGATGGAGATTCAGAAAACAGGTAGTGTACTAAGAATGCATCGATGAAGCTGCGTTACGTTCCTTTAGACGGGCTAACGTACTGTTAGATACTCTCGCCTACTACTTACAGTAGCGTACTGTTTACGTATCATAACGCATAACTGCGTACGCTACCGTACGGTAAATTACAATAACGTACTGTGTCGTAGTGTACCGTACTGCAGCGTAAAGTAACGTACCTAAACCTATGGTAACGTACTGCATCGTTTCTTAACGTACTTCAACGTACTGTAGCCTAGCTCGCCGCTACAGAAAAAAGGCAAAAATATAGTATTCAGACGGAATTTTTAGGGTTATCGTTAGAACTTCGAAAATAGACCCAGGTGTAATTAAATTTTAGCAAAAAACGCATGTGGAAATGATAGGCTTAATAATTTTTAAGACTAATAGGACTAGGAATTAATTGATACTGTAGCTCCACAGAATTTTTTGAGCAAGAGCAGGAGGAGGAGGAAAAGGAGGAGCCGAAAATCTACAGTACACCTACCGGCAGGGGCGTGCAAGGGGGGGGGGCAACAGGGGCAAGTTGCCCCCCCCCCCAACATCGGCTGAAGGCCGAAAAGTTCATCAGCCGGGGCCCTTATGTTTTTTTCAATGCAAATTGTTCTGCCTGCGGCGCTGTTTTTCATTAGTGCGTCAACTGTCCATATAAAATTTCGAAAAAGTGTATCGGAAAGATCGAAAAAATTTTCGAGTTGCCCCCCCCCCCCCCCCCCCCAAAAAAAAAATCGGGTTCGTGTACGCCCCTGCCTACCGGTTTCGCAGAAATGTATTCGGTGGACAGGCTACCGTAACCCAAGGTTGGTGGAGGGTGAGGAGGGTGAGGTGGTCGTGATTCCAGAAATCTGTGGGCCTGGGATACCTCAGAGCTACTCTTATACCCATCCCAAATCTCGAACCCCGCTCTCGGATGCCCCTCCCATTTCCCGGGGGCCAGCCACGATCAGCAGCTCATCAAATCTTTCGCGTAGATTTTCATGCTCATCACCCGGCTCGGGCTTAAAAAGCGCGTCAGCGGATTGGAGAAGGGTCCTTTCCCCCTTCTTACCCCTCTCTCTCCCGCTTAATCCGCGACTTTTCTCCATTGGCCACAACCGGGCGGCTAGGGGCCCAGAAAAGGGGGGCGTGGCCTAAATCTCAGCCCAACTCCCCCAAATTCCCCTATCCAGCACAACTTATACCGTAATCCCCCACCCGACGTACGGCTGGTAATCTGAAAAGCTAGATTTTCGCGGTGCCCCTGCCACGTCAAGGGTCAAGAAACGAAGCGTGAAGTTATGATGTGATATAGAGCCCTGAGGGGTGATGATAACCATCAACGAATGTCATGCTCCCTCCCCAAAAATGTCGGACACCGATTTGGAATGGTAAAATCGGTAAAATTCCCGTTCAGGAGCGCCCCGTTCCCCCTGATTGCAAAAATTGGAGTGTGCAGAGCTGTGTGGAATGACGAAAAATATAGTGGAAATGTAAGCAAAGCTTTGTCCCCTGATTCTGAGTGTTTTGTGGGTATCACCGCGTACAGAAATCAAGTTTATGTTTTGGATATTGGGTTCCAGGTTGGGATTGTGACTTAGTCATGTTAAACTACGGTAACGTGGCAGAATGGCCGGAGCTGAAGTGAAGTGAAAGCTTAGGTGAAATCGCCAATTGTAAAAATGAGTTTTTTTAATGTTTAGAGCCTAGTTCTTTTATTTTGTGTAAACTAAATAATTTAGACGGTTGCCTGTCGCTAGGCCAATTTTAAACCTTTTTAAAGGGCTGCCGACGGCATGTGTCGATCCCCCCCCATCAACAAATTGGCAAGTAGCCAACAGGGCAGAGAGCGCGCCCAGGGGGGAGGCGCAGAGACATTTTCTTTCCCGCGCGTAATCGATTGCATTATGCCGCCCCTATCCCTTTAAATAGTGTAATCGGTTCTAAAGAAATAGTATTGTCCCGGAATTACTGAAAGCTAAGGGACAATAGATAAGTAGGCTCTTAGAAAGATTTTTGACGTTTTATATAGAGGTTTCTCTATTTTTTGTATACTAACTAATTAATTAAAGCGCACAATTGGTTTTTCGGTATTAAAATTTCTTACAGTATTTCTAGCTAAATTACGCCTTATTTTCGATATTAAATATAGGTCAGAAATAAGCACGAAATAGATAGACCGCAAATTTCTAGATGCAAATTTTTGAAGATTTTTATCCAGCCCCCCGAAATCCTTCGCACCCCTCGATCGACGCATTTCGGAATCGAGTCATACCAAATAGCTTGTTTTCCCTGCCACCCTCTCCTCCTCTCATTCTTTTCTTTCGAAAACCCCCTCCTCCCCCTCCTAATCCTCCTCCTTCTCCCCTAATTGCAACCTTCGAAATGATGAGCCCCCGAAAAAGTGTGGCCTCCTAATCCGCTCTAAAGCAAAAATTAATTTGTGCGCGCCCGGGAACTGCGTGGGGGGATTTGTGTTGTTTGTTATTTTGTGAAAAAATGGGCTTTGATGGGTTTCAAAAGTTTCGGGACTCAAGTTTCACCTCTCGGATTCGAATTTTCTGGGATCAAGAAAAACCAAATAATTTTCCTGGAATTTCACTCGACCCCTATTGTAATTACGTGAAACAGCTGGAAGGACCGGAATTTTTGAGCGGAACTCAAACTTCAGACGCGCAAAAAAATAGGCGTGATTTGGTGTTTTTTGGAATTTTGGGTATCTGAAATTCACACCTGGCTGGAAGGGGAGAAAGAGAGAGAGAGAGTGAGAGAGAGTGAGAGAGAGAGAAAGAGAGAGAAAGAGGAGAAAAGGAAAGCTAGAGAGAGAGAGAGAGAGGGGGAGAGAGCGTGAGAGAGAGAGAGAGAGAGAGAGAGAGAGAGAGAGAGAAAGAGAGAGATAGGAATTTAACTGGACCCGTACCAAATTGTCTCTTTTTTTAGGTGCACGTGGTTTGTCTAGATTAGAAACACGGCCATAGCCAGGTGTTTTAAAGGGGTTTTGAAGTCTAGTAAATTTAGTGAATCCTTCTCATTAATGCGACCACACTCTAAAGCCCAATTTTAAAGGCAATAAGAACTCAGGGAAATTTTTAGAGTTTTTTGAGCGCGTTAAAAACGATAATTTCGATTTTTAAATGGGTTCTAATGTCAAAAAAGGACCTAACCGACCGCTGGCCATTAATGCGTAAATTTCTGCTGCCCCCAATTTGTTTCCAATCCCTTTAACCCTCCTGCACCCCCCAAAAATGGGCCTCTCAAGCGTTGGGGGTGTTGTGTACGTAATGGAAATGACGGGGTATCCACACATCTGTTTCCGTCCCCTCTCTCTCTCTCTCTCTCTCTCTCTCTCTCTCCGGAAGCGTGAGAATGTCCCTTCGCTCTATTACGGCTTCATCGTCCTCTCTCCCTCCCCTCGATTCGAAATTGGCCTCGAGCCCATCCTCCCTTTTTGCTTTTGCGGCGACTATTTTGTGGGTGACTCCCCTCCACCCCAGTTCTGACGTCCTACGCAACCAGCAAAAAAATTCTATTCCGCGTCACCGGGTGTTGAAGTGTGGCTAGGTGCATTCCGGAAATGGTGAGGCTAGACTAGCAGCTAGAGGCATTTGACCCGGAAGTGAAAAAACTGTGTCGAAAACCGCTCAACTCTATAATTTAATAGCGTAACCGGTTTGCTAGAAAAATTCTAATAGCCAAAAATGGTCCAGCGATTTTTACATGGCGTAATAGGTTTACGCGAAAATCTTCAAATTAATGAAAGTCACAAAAAAAATTTCATAGCGTAATCGATTCCAACAAATTTCAAAACCAATTTTTATTGCGTAATCGGTTTGCAAGAAAACATGCTAATTGCGTATTATGTTAAGCGACTTTTATATGGCGTAATTAGTTTGGTAGAAAATATTCAAATGGTCTAGGATTTTAGAACGCCTTTTATATAGCCTAATCCGTTCCAAAAACCGAACCTGGGTTTTAAACCGGGCTTAACCTAGCGTAATTGGTTCCGAAAAAATTATTCTGAAAATATTAAAACATTTTCCGTAACCTGGTTGTCCTGAGAAGCGTCCAGCAATTTGTTGATCTTCACTAAACCTCCGAACTTTCAGTAAACCCTACAGTACCCGGGTGACCGGCTTGAAAACGGTGGCGGCCTTTTAAAACTATTTCAGTTTTTTCAAGGGATGGGGAAGTCAAAAAATGAGGGTTTTTTCGGTTTTTGGGAACTTGCCAAGGTTTTGAGAGCTTCAAAGTTTGAATATGTGGATAAATTCGGATATATTGTTACATTAACAGGTCCTTTAAAATCATCTTAACTTGTTAAAAAACAGTAAAGCTAAAATTAGGCAGTTGATAGGCCTTTTGGCTGGCTGCCAACTTTTTTAACGACCCGAAAACAAAAATAACGATAAGAAATCTAGGAAAAAAGTTATGAGTTTTAAAAAGAACTTGGAAGACAAAAATAAGCAAATTTTCCAAGCCTCTACAGGCTAAAAAGCCAGATATGACCCATTTACAACCTACAGTATACAAAAATGTGCCTTCGAAACCCCTTTAAAAATCATCCACTGAATTTCTAAAGCCTGACCACCTCCAAAATGCTTTAGAAACTTCTTCACGCAACCGTTTTATACGACCATCTTCCCCCACCGTAATTGTCGGGTCCGGAAAATTGGGAGGAGTAGAAAAGCGAGCATAAACTGTGTAAAATGCGGGGTTATCGTGTGGGTGGTTTCCATTGGGTTTAATTATCTACGGTAATTGTCGGGATGATGTTGTTTGGAAACGATTTCCCCCACCCTCATGTTCGGATTGCCAATGATCAATTGTACCCTAAAATTAAGTGATCAGAAGGAATTAATTAAGGGTAATTAGCATATGCACTTCCGGGATCTTGAGTTCAGAGTATGATTTTAATTGAAAATTTTTATGAAGCCATTATAAAGCGCTATTTTGTGCTAATTTGCATATGGCTTGCGGGAGTTTAACATAAGGTCTTATTTTTAATGGTAAAGTTATAGATAATTTTCGCTAATTTGCATTTTTGCTGCCGGAATTCAAGGCGTTGGGTACTAATTTGAAAGCAAAATCATTATTAATAGTTTCTAAAAACGCTGTTCTACCCGATTTAGCATATTTACTTTCAGGATCCTAATTTGTAAAGCAATATTTTAATAATATAGTGGATGCCAGTTGATCTTAATTTGCATATTTATCTTTGGATAAATTTAAGCAAAAAAAAAGAAGGAAAAATAGTATTTGAGTAAAAAACTTACTGTTCAAAGTACGATATCGGCATTTTTAGCGATTTTTTAGCGAATTTCTAGCCTAGAATTGGTATCTAATACCGGATTGTTTCGGAATCCGACTGACCAAATCTGCAAAAATCCGGGGATCCCGTAAAGAAACCTAAAA
This sequence comes from Mesorhabditis spiculigera, assembly GCA_958295435.1. NCBI lineage: Eukaryota > Metazoa > Nematoda > Chromadorea > Rhabditida > Rhabditidae > Mesorhabditis > Mesorhabditis spiculigera. Next base: position 1,209,178 of record CATQJA010002655.1, read on the forward strand.
ACTAGGCGCATACGAAAAAAAGAACGTTTCGGGCGCTCTGTCTCTCTCGCTCTCTCTCTCTTTCTCTCTCTCTCCCAATCTCCCCATTTTTGGCAAATGACCTACGCAAGTTGTAGAATTTTTGGCCCTGCGAAAGGCTTCCTCTGGTCATCCGCAATTTTTTTCATTTAATTAGGATGCCGGCGACGACTTTCCATCTAGTCAATCCTTCCCTCCTTCCTAATCCCCGGGCGTAGATGCACACTTTAGTACTTCGCGGTTCATTTTTTAGGGTTTCCGCTGGCCGTTGTCTCCAACCTTTTGCGCGCAACACACTCAAAACGGATAATCCCCCCTCCCCGGGCCTCAAATGATCCAAAATAATCCAAATTAGCCACCTTTTCACGCTCAACCCCGGGCTGGCGATGACCTCAAAGAGTTGATGTGGTCAGAATTTGGGTTCAGTGATTTTTGGAGGGGCTTTTGGGGGCTAGAAAATTTTGCGGACGTCGTGGAGCAATTCAGAATTCGTCGATTTTTTTGAAAGCCTTGTAGCAGCTCAGGATGCCAAAGTTTTGTTAGAAGATCGTCGAGCAGTTCAAATACGGAATTTTTTGGAAAGTCTTGGAGCAGTTCAGAAAACGCAAAATTTTCGAAAGATACAGTTGGGCCATTAAAAATTCGAAAAAAATTACTGATAAATTCCACAAAAATCTGGATTTGTTTATTAAGCCTTAAATTCTGCTTAAATTGATTTCCATAATCCGAGCAAAATCAGGTATCTTATTCAATTGTTATGATCCTTGGAAGATTCTGAAAACATTTAAATCCACGGATTTCTCAAAAAATCGGATTTTCTGGAGGTTTTAAAACCCTGAAAATCCGTTAAACATGATTTCCAACGTAATCCTAGCACCAAAAAAATCCGAAAAACTACTAAGAACACCTACAAACTACAAAAATTGAGCTCCAATAATTTTTCCGCGCTTTAAGAATCTCGTACCTTCTACGCCGATGACTATTTGTCACGGTTTTTTTCTCGCAACTCAGAACTCATTTTAAATATTAAATATTGAATTCGGGGCACAGAATACAGGCCAAAAAGCGCCGTCGACGGTACAATTTTGTCAGCCTAAACTAGGGGACACGGTGGCTGAGCTGAGAAATCTGGAAAATCTGGAATCCTGGAGTTTGCAGCGATGACTGATCACACTCGACAGACAACTTAGTATTGGAATGTAACGGAAAATTTTAATAAAATGTAAAGTTGGTGAGGTAAGATTGACATTTAGTTGTGCGGTTTGAAAATTGGAAAATGGAAAATTCTGTATTTTGCTATGGTAGAAATGGAAGTTGGGTCTCCTTTAAAGCTAGAGAAAGCGCGAGAGCGAGAGTGAGAGAGAGAGAGCCAAACAGAGAGAGAGAGAGAGAGAGAGAGAGAGAGAGAGAGAGTAAGCGGGGGATAAAGAAACAAAGCTAAAGTCAAGTTCGCACTCATTTCTCACTAACGCTGGAGGAAGAGAGAGGCAGAGAGAACACAGCCAAAATCACTTTTTCATACTCTATAATTTGAGGGTGGCTGTGAGGGTGGAGAGTTCCATCATTTACTGAATTTTGCCAGTCTACCCCCCAATTACTGTAGTTCCAGTGGAATCACTTTTCTCTTCTTTCCTATAGTCATTTTTTGGAGCCTGATTTTGTGGTTCGACTCGGGGTTTTGTTCGCGAGCTTATTTAGGGCTACAGTAGTCGGAACCCCGGGACCCGAATTTTGCGAGTTGTTGTCGGGTAAAGTAGAAAAAGAGACACGATATATAGCGAGGGAGAGAGACAGAGAGAAAGCGAGAGAGAGCAAGAGAGAGAAAGAGAGAGGGAGGAAGAGACAAAAAAGAGAGAGTGAGAGCGATAGAGAGCGAGAGAGAACTGATAGGAAATGTATTTTAAAGGTCTAGGCAAGTCAGCGCCTTTCTACCGTAGCCGCTAGAATCTTCAAAAAATCTGATCCAACATAGGTTAATCACCCCAAAATCCCTAGTTTACATGTATTATTGTCGTTGTTCGAATACCTATGCCAATGTGTGGGTGTTGCTCACGGCCACTTGGAGAGAATGATGTCAAAGGAGGTCTAGAGGGGGGAGTGTGTAGGAGGTGTGAGTGGGTGCAATGGCCGAAATTCATTGGCTTATGCTTGGATGGTTCGTGTGTCCGAAAGTCGAGGTGGGTAGAGGGGGTAGCTCCCCCTCCCCTTCTAACCTAGCGGAAGCATTCATTCCCGGCAACCAAAGATTGAGACCCCCCACGTGAAGTGTTTGAAATTTTCGCAAGGTGCAGCGTGGAGGATTAAAATAGCATAAAATAGACGATTTAAATTCGAGTGATGAAAACTAAAAAAATCGGAGTTAAAATGCCTGCTGTAGCCTGGTTACCGTCATCTTACATAAAGCTTACTGCGCTAATTTTCTAAATCTAAAAATTAAAAACGCATATGTACAAAAATATCACTAATAAGCTTAAAATTTATACTTATAAATAGTATAAATTGATTTATACTGGTTTTGACAATCCCAAATTCGAGAAATATTCGGTTTCTGAATTTTGCTTTTTTTGAAAAGCCACAAACCGCGTTAGAATAGTTTTTAAAGTAAACAACTATCTAGGCTGCTCTATTCAGGTTTTTTATTTAATTATTTAAACACTAAAAATTCCTACCATAACTCCATAAAGCAAAAAGCAAATTTTTTTAGATGTTTACCTGTTTTCCAAAGCCGGCATTAGATCCAAATATCACAAATAAATCCAAGAAATCACACGGCCCGCCCGGGAATCTAATTTGTTAATTTTTCAGTCCACCCGCATTAAAATTTCAGGCGCTTCGCGTCTCGTGTCTAAACTAGGGGGCAAAACATCCAAAATTGCCCTCGATAAGAGGGCGTAGCTTGGTAATTTTTGGTCTTTAGGCAGGGATTAGAGGATCTACTTTTTTGGGCTTTGATAGCTGAAAAATAAAAATCTAAAAAACGGAAAATATAAAAAATTTCGAAAATAATTTTACGTATTGCTGAGCGAATTTAAAATAATTTTTTTATTAACTTAAAAACAAGTTTAAAAAGTATATTTTCAAAGCAGGAACGGAACTCCTCTAGTTAAAATTCTAGACTCAACCTCCTAGCCGCCACCATTGTTAAGGAAAGGCTTTTTTGAGCTCTTTTTCAACCTCAACTTTGTCTAGTCTCCCCCACCTACATGGTCATCAGTATTCACCCGGAAAATTCTGAGAATCCACACATCCTTGATTTTTCCTGGTTTTCGATGCTTTTTGGTCAATTTCAACCCGACATAATTGGTTTGCGTCTCCCGGGGAGTCACACTCACTCGCTGATGACGATGTTCATCTACGCACTCGGCGTAGCTGGGTGTAATTACCCTCCTTTCATGCGAGGGTGGGGGTTGTTTAGGTCCAGTCTAGGATTGGGAGTGGTTTCCGCTTATGCTTGGGCTTGGGCTTGGGCTTAGGCTTAGGCCTAGACTTCGACTTATGCTTAGGCTTTACTTGGGCTTAGGCTTAGCTTAGGCCCAGGCTTAGACTAAGGTTAGGCTTAAGCTTAGGCCTAGGCCATCATCATCCGCTGTGTTTTTAGAAGTGTTGAAAAATGTGTGGGATCTGGGCTGGGTGGGAAGATGATGTCAGACAATGCGGATACACAAAATTACCCACTAGCCGGCCCCGGCCAGTCATTTCCACAATTGGGGATGGCCCTGGGCTGAAGGGAAAAAGAGCCGGAAGAGGGGGGAAAAGCCGAAAAGACCGAGAGACCCTAATTAGTTCGTTCCCACCCCCACCCCGCCCTCTTACGCACGTTTTTTCGGGTCTTTCCTCGGCGCTCGGCTGGGTCTTTTGGGCTTTTCCCTCTTTGCGCCTTCTTCCGGCCCCCTTTTTTAGCGCTTGCTCTCTCTTTCTCCCTCTCTGTCACATTTGCGAGGCATTCGTCGAAATATCCGGGGTCTCGAAAAAATGCCCCCGCACTAGGGCCCACCCCCTGGGCCACTAGGGGGGATAATGGAGGCTGACCCCCTCTTTAAAAGGTGTGACTGACGAATTCGGGATGGATTCTATAAGGAGTTGAAATCTTGGCTATTCATTGCTGCTGGGCAGTGCTATTTTTGGGGGTTTTGGGGCTAAAAATAGGGAATAGGTTTGGTAGTGAGATCTTTGAGCGTAGAACGGATTTTCGTGGGGTTAAAAAATTCTCTACTTTTTGAGCAACATTTAGAAAACTTTAACGAGCTTAATTACGTTGATATAATGCTGAAATGAAACTTAATAAGGTCGAGCATTTTAAAAATCGAAAAATTACGTTTTTACCCTTGGGAGGTCAAAAACACAATCTAAAAATCCAGAAAAATTGAGATAAAAAATTCCATACAAAATCACCACAAAAACACCACAACACCAAGGCAAATGCCGAAATTGTGACTAACCAAGGGCGTTGCGTGGTGGAAGAGTTGTAGGAAATGAGAGACAAGGAGGGCCGTTCAGACACCTGAGTGGCAAAAATATGCAGAGAAAAAGAAATAAATAAAAATGAAATTAACATTAAAATGACACCCAAAAACGAGCAGAAAAAAACAATCTTAAAACGAGTTTTAAAGGAGCTTGCAAGCCATGCTTTTTGATATATTAAAATAGAGTATTGTTGGTACAGGTAAAATTTAATAAGGAGAAGAAGCCGGATGAGATTCTGTCTGCTTTAAGCTTCAAAACCGGCTGTCAAAAACGGTGCGTAAGCCGGGAATTTGATGACCGATACTGCCGCGTCGGCAATACGGAGTTCCCAGGCTGGATCAGCAATTGCAATTTGAATATTGGCGGAACGTGCCGGGGGCAAAACCAGCAAATCTAGGGGATTTTCAAAACGATGACAACTCCGGTTGGTATTGGTGGAAAATATGGTATTTATGGATATGGAGAACTTAAAATTTACAATCTTATGTTTTAAAGCAGTTAAAAACCTTATTAAACTTTGAATCCTTGAAAACCGTTCTTAGAAAACTTAAAATGCTCTATGAAATTTTAGAATACTTTTAAAAAGTATAATCGGCGCCAAAAATCTTAAAAAGTTCTATGAATTTTGTAAATGTAAATATGAGGTAAGTACGAATTTTTAAATAAAGAAAACTGCAGGAAACACTCCCTTATAACCCCCAAAATTTGCAAAATAAAAATACTCACGACGCACTGTTTGCATAGCCGAAACGAGTGCGGGGGGGTAATAGTGGTCAATGGCCAAAAAGTGTCAAAAGGGTGGGCGGTTTAACAAAGAAAATTAAGCAAAGTATAGTTTAAAAAATACTGAGCTTAAAAATACTTAGAAATTTATAAAAATAAAAAATGGCTTTTTAGCGAGCTACCGTACCTCAAAGGACCACGGTAGAAGGCCAAAATGAGCCCCAGAAAACGTGTCAAAAATATGGCGGTAGAGCAAGGAAAATAAAATATTATAGAATTTGAAAGAATAAAAAGCTTTCAAAATACTTAGAAAATTTAGAAAATAAAAAATGGCTTTTTGACGAGCTACCGTACCCCCAAGTGACTACGAGAGAAGGTCCAGAAAAGTCCCAGAAAATGCAGGGCCCTTCCAGAAATGCAAGATCCACTACCGAGTGACCCTATTTTAGAAGGCGTCCACCCGGAAAAACCCGAAATCCCGCCCCTCCCACCTCCACCCCACCCCCCTTTTTTTGGTCCTCATCGCGGGTGGTCAGCTTCACCGTCATCCAGAGAGCATGCTAATCGAGTCAAAGGGGGCGTGGCCTGGGGCCCAAGAGAGGGCCAAAGGGGCCCCCGGCGGCTGTTTTTTGCCGTCGGGGCCCACGCGGGGCCTCTTCCGCTTTTCCGTCTTTTTGGCTTTTCGTTGAAACCAGACCCGGGTGGGGGGCGAGACCCAGAACCCAGAACCCAGAACGCGGGACGGGGTCGCGTCATCCAATTCATCTGGGCGCGGTGTGTGTGGGCCCTAATTTGGATATATGGAGAGGAGCAAGAGGAGGAGGGGAGCAAGAGAAGGAGGAGGAGGAGAAGGTTGAGTAGTTCCGTGTCCTTTATGGGTTCGGACATCGACCCGGATGGCTTGCAAATGAGAATACGTGTTCTGGGACGGGTTGGGTACAGAATTGGGACTAGAGATTGGTTTTGCAGGGGAGTGAGGGTGGAGCTACCGTATACCAAAGGGCTTAGGATTACGGTAGAAAGCTAAAAATGACAAAAGCAGCTTGAGCGGGGGCTAGATACGGTAGTTTCCTAAGCTTATTTTCTAAAATTCGGTCTGCAGTTTCAAAATTTTGCATTGAAGTTTCTGGATTCTAGAATTTCTAGTGACGACACGAGCGTGTAAACTGGAACATTTCGTAGCTGAGCATATTTTAAAGGGCTTGGCAAGGCACGGCTGTGGATTTCGCCGCGGCAGGCATCTTTTGATCGCGTAATTAATCGTCGTCATCAAAACGTTCAATAAGCTTGCTAGTTCCTTTAAAGGACCACGGAAGCCTAAAAATACCTATAGACAGCTTGACCCCTAAACCATTTCCGGTCCAAATTTCGAAATTTGAAATTTTCTCCTTCCCGAATGATTCACCTGAATGCTATGCATCCGGTGCATCCAGTTCCAGAGACCTGCTGATATGCCATTTCAAACAATACCCCCACTTGCATCTGCAAATTCCATATTTGCACACCAGCCATCTCCAACGATCTCCACCCACAACTTTTTCAGCTCAACTCCAACAGGGTCAACTGTGATCAAATATTGTGAATCGTAGATTCACACCCCCATCTGCTGGAAACGGCACAAAACGGCCCCCGCATTTGTCTCGCCGAGGCGAGAGGGAGAGAGCGAGAGAGAGAGAGAGAGAGAGAGAGACTTGGAAAAGCTTGTCGCGCGAGCTCGAATATTTCCCGCTTCACGTTTGCATAGCCGTAAACGCCCACCCTACCTTTTACCTTGCTCTCTCTCTCTCTCTCTCTCTCACTTTTTCTCTCCTTTTGCAATAATTTCCACGCTGTTGACCAAAAAGTCCGGGTTCACCTTGCTTGGCTAGACTAAATCTAGCCCCCCCCCCGGATTCCGTTCTTTCCTCTTTACGCCCCCAGCGAAATCTAAGGGCAACCCGAAAAATCCGGGGGGTCCTTAGGAGTTCGAATCCAAACTTTGGACGGCGGGCGTTGTGGGTGCATTGTGGCGAAGGTAATCCCCTCCCCTCCCGGGGCACCACCTAGAGTATGATGTCAAAACGTCAACACACCCACGGAATTAGCGAGTTGGCCATTCGAACTGGAAAAATTGGGAATTTAGTACACGATACACCTAATTACACCCTGGTACTGTAGACAGGAAGCGAATTGTAATTTTTGGTTTTCTTGGCCAGGAAACTAGCAATTTTTGGAGTACAGGGAATGTGTGTTGATACCGGCTCGAGAAAAAAAACGCTTGATAGTTCTTAAATAATACCATAGTTATCAAAAACTTATATGGATTTCATAACCACTAGAAAGAGCAAAAATATTAACTATTAGAATTTTTAGTTTTTATATTTTGCATAAATTATGTTAATTAGCTAATTAAAATTAATGTCATTTAAGGCTGTAAAAACTGTTGATTTTTATGTAAAGTTTGTTGGCAAAATTACGCAAAACTACGTTTGAAGTTTGAAACAGTAAGGAAAAACCCTTTGAGTCTCCAAAAAAAATTTGAATTTGGCGGATTTGCATAATTTATTTTTCAATTGTACGTAACTATAATTTATTAGTTCGTAAAAAGATCAAAATTGCGTTTTTCTTTATCTAAATCCTAGATGTTTGCTGTCTCCAACCAATCCCGGAAGCTACGCAACACTACACTTGTAATCCGACCCCCAAATTCCTTATTTTTTTGCCTTCCCTTGTTTTGATTACGTAACTGCTCTTCCAAATTCCCCCCAACACCTCTAAAGGCCAAAATCACGTGACCTCCGGCTTTTCACACCCCCAAAAATACGCCTAGATTCTAATTTTACACCCTTCAGCAACGCGGTGGTCAAATCTACGTAGCTGGGCGTTGAAATTTGAGCCCCTAGCTGGGGACGAGAGGTGACAAAGAGCAGCCCATTTTTTTTTAGAAAAAAAAACTAGAATATTTTTTGGGGTTGGCTTAGGCTTAGCTTAGGCTTGGCTTGGGCTTAGGCGTAGGCTTGGGATCAGCCTAGGCTTAGGAACAGGATTAGTCTTAGGTTTAGGCTCGGTCTTGGCTTGGCTTAAGCTTGGCTTGGTGTTGCTTAGCTTTTCTATACTTTTTAAGCTTTGCTTATCCTTTTGCATTTGTAGATCCATCTTTTTCACATTCTGACGTGACCTACGAAAATGACGATAATACGTTCCGTTCAAAATTGTGTGTGGGTGGATTTAATTGTGTGGACCCTTCATTGATCTCTGACACCCATTTCAGCACCAAACTGTTTACGAAAGTTTTAATAACCCGCCCAAGCCCCTGTATTCGAAAAGTTTTGTTGCTTGGCGATGGAACGTCATCGGCTTTCAAAAATGGACATCGTGGATAAAAAGGGAAAGAGAGAGAGAGAGAGAGATAGAGAGAGAGAGAGAGAGAGAGAGAGAGAGAGAGAGGGAAGACGTCAAACTCATCTCACCCCTCTCTATAATGAGGCCCCCCACCGGCCATCAACCCCCCGAAAAGTCCGCGAATTTTTGAGGAATAAGGTGTTGAATGGATTATAGCTTAAATTTGTTTTCTGCACTGCATAGAAGGTCAAAAATCGCTTCTTACCGTATCCAAGAATTTCGAAAACTACAGAAATTGATTTACCTGCGGAAAATCCGAAAATTGGTCAATTTAAAGGTTCAAATCCTTGTAGTTTTTGAAAAGTTATCGTATCTCATGGGGTACTGTAGCTACAAAAATAACGTTACCGTAAACTAGGCGTCGACTTTACTAAAGTAGGCAATCACCGTATCCCATGGAGTATTATGCTTTAAAAATCAAGTGGATTTGCGGGTATTTTGGTGTCAGAAAACCGAATGTGGAGTCTACCGTATTAGGCGACAGGAATAATCTCAATTCTCCGATTTTACTGCTTTTTGACAACTCGCGAGCTACCGTATGCAAGAGGATCCGAAAATTCTACTTGAATCTCGATTTTATGCGTCTCAGCGGCTAGCTTCCAGCTACCGTAACCCGCTAGCACTGCTTTCGCGGTCCCTTTAAAATACCGAGTACGTGCCATCCCAACCTGAAACCCGGAAACCAATTCTGCAAATTGCCCACATCAGGCTGTCCAGACGACTCGACCAGGTCAAAAGGTCAGTAGCAGACCCCCCGGCCCAAATTACCAATATCATCGTCCTTCAAAATTTCCCCCAAAACGTCATCCTCATCAAAATCTATTAAGCCATCCTCTCCCCCGCATCCACATCCAAACACAGGAGAGAGCAAGAGAGAGAGAGAGCGAGAGAGAGAGAACAAGACACAAAAGACATCTAATAGAAAAAAGGGTGATTAGCCGTCCTCTGGAACAGGGTCCCCAATAAGGCCCACTGGCCCTCGCCGCAAACCAAATTTTCTCACCCCCCGCCACCCCCGCCAGCGCGTAAAAAACGGAATAACAGGAGTGGGTCGTTGAGCTAATAATCGGCCCCCGGGTAGACGTGACGACCCGCTTCCGACCCGATACGTTTTTTGGGGTCTAATGATATTTAATTAGGTTGGATGATGGGGGTGATGATGAACGGGTCGAAGAACAATATTTTTGAGGTTAACGGAACACTTTTGGCGTGCGCGTCATTTGGAATCGGGTAGGCGTAGTATAACGAAAACATTGGGGTACTGTATCTAGGCGCTTTGAGGGGTAGAAAAGCTTTTTGAAGTGGTTTTGAAAATTATCGTAAAATTCCTGGAAAACGAGCCAATCCCACCTTGAATATGCAATTTTTCGCAAATTCTTTAACCGGAAGATAGGCGATATAAAAGCTAAAAATGGCCATTTCAAAACGTTAACGTTTCTAAGCGTAAATTGCAAAATTTTGAAAAAAATGTCATTTCATCATATGAGATCAACTTTAAAATCGCACCTTTCTTATTTTTTAGTTTTCAAATTTTCCTCTTTAAAGCTCAAAAATTACAATTGAAAAATTAATCTTGCCAAGTTCTTGAAATCGTCAGATTTATACAATATACAACTTAGCATAAAATAAGGATTTTAAGAAACCGGTTCAATTTGGGAAAATTTCGGTTTTAAATTTTAAATTTGAATTTTAGTAGTTTTTAAAGGCAGGGTGTACCAGTGTGTCAAAAAAAGCATTTACAAAGTTATCCTTGCCAAGCCCTTTAAGCCGCCAAGTTTCGTATGATACGCGAATTAGCAAAAATCGAAGCATCGATGCCAAATGCATCGAAAGATGTCTTCCATTCCTGCCACCCGAACTCTTGGCATATAGCCAATTTCCCCTGCAAAAATCCACAAAAGTTCAATCGGGTACCAAAGGAGAACGGAGAGAGCGCAATCAAATCGCCCCCCGGAATCAGCTTTTCCCGGGCCCGAAAGAGCATATTATAGAACAGAGCAATGGGGCAGGATAGAATATGTTATAAACGGGGCAATTTCTGGGGTATGTAAAGGTTAGAATGGAAAGGTTAGCTGCCTGTAACTTGCGGGTAGTAGGGTACTAACGGTCAACCTAGTGAATCGTCACCCCGGGGGTACTGTGTGATTCATATATTTTGAGTTATGCGCTAGCGTTTTGCGCGTTTTTAGTCAGCTTTCGGCCGTTAGCGGACTCGGAAACTTTATATAAGGGTTATAAAAAGAATCTTGTATCATAGATTTAGATTTAAATTGAAAATTAAAAATTGCAAAACCTAATAATTATGAAATATGCCATAATTACAAAATTCAATATAAAATCCTCGATAAACTATTCTAGTTTTTAAATTTGAAAATACCCGCGCATGAATGACGTCTGCAAAGCACGAATTTCAAAAATTATCCTTTTGAAATCATAAAATTTTGCTTGGTAAAATCACGAATTGAAATCCGGGAAAGCGTAAAAATACTTCAAGTTTTGAGCCTGTCGAAAATTAGCTCAAATTTTCAAGCTCTTTCAAAATGATCTGCGAGCCGCTTTGCACTATTTTACGCCTATTTTGAGCCTATTGATGCCAAAATCACTGCGTCCCGAGAACTTGTTGACCTCCCAAAAAGCCAAGTACGCATTTGTCAATACCTTTGTAAAGTTCAAAAAATGGAGCTCCGGGGGCGGCTCGTGCTCCTTATATACCCCCATTTTCCGGCTCGGTGCAAACAAGGATCATTAATTCGATCCGCTGGAATCATCGCAAATTGCTTGCTACGTAGATCGTGCTCCTTATTTTTTTTTGATGATTCTTTGGCCCCGGTAGGCTACGAGACGTTGCCGAGCCAATCCTATCTACCACTACTCGACCCGCACCCAGTCCGAGACAATACGTTTAGCGCGAGCTGGCCAGAGCTGTTTCTCTCTCTCGCTCTCTCAATCGTTTAACCCGGCCGTCCAGTTATTCTTTTCACTCACTGCAAAAATAATGGCCCGAAGCGCACAGCAGCGACTTTTGACTACGTCAATTTCCCAAATGACGTCGCCAAATTTGTCGCTGAAAACGTTTCACGTTTGCCTATTTTGGCTGGGTGCCTCGTTCTTCGGCCCTCAAAAATGATGTCGACGAACTATTCGTAAATGTTCCCCCCCGACGGGCCGGTAATTTGACTAGAGAAGCCGCGAACTTTTGGATTTTTTGGGCAAGTACGGAGTATAGCTACGTAGCTAAGTGGTTTAGAGATCGGATATATAAATGGGATTTATGGAAATAGATTAGAAAAATAGGATTTGCCAAAAGATCGCGAAAACGTGCAACTACGTGTCAAAACAAACACGGTAGGTCAGACGACTGTACCATAATTTAGGCTTAGGCCTAGGCTTAACTTAGGCTTAGCTGAGGCCTAGGTTAGGCTGGATCAGGTTGGGCTTAGGCTCGGCTTCGGATTAGGCTTAGGCTTGGGCCTAGGGCCCAGGTTCAGGCTTCCCGTAAGCTTAGACTTCGGCTTCGGACTTAGACCCAAGCTTCGTTGTAACAAGAAGGTAAAATATTACAAGTAATTTAATTATAGCTACAGTTAGAAGATTAGATTAAATTAATTAGATTATTAAGACTAGAGATTTTTAGATTTTCTAAAAGTATCTAAAGTCTTAAAGTCATTTAGCTCCATTTAAAATTTACAAATTGAATAAAACCAATAAAATCAGGCGTCTGCCATCCAGCAAATTAGTCGCCCTCTCGTGCTCGGAACGCCCTTATAAACCCGGCGGCGGTTCCATCCGATGCAAATTATCATGAATTACCACCGGATATTACTCTGCGTAATTCGTGCCCGGCTTCTCGCCCCAAAAAATGTTGCGACGGGCCGGAAAGTAGTGATGATAGCCGCGCCGGCTTCTTCTTACTCAACAACCACTATCCGGCCCAATTAACGTAAAAAAGCAGATGCTGCGTCGAGGTTTTTGCTCAGATCAACTAATTTACGACGTCAACTGACGTCTTAGAGCCTGTAGATTTTTGCAAAAAAATCATGAATAATTCTTACTGTAGTTTTCGTACAGTTCCCCGACTTCCGTTACACTCCGCCGACTTCAAAAGTCCAGCCCAGTGCACCCCACCTAACCCCTTCGAAATTCCCCATTTCCGCCTAAATATAGCATATCCCCCGAATTAGCTAAATTTAGAAAATGGGTACGGTCGTCCAGACCGCTTTTTATAACATTTTACGGCGCCCTCCCTATTTCCGAGGGCTGATTTGGGAACGCAACATGTGATTGATGAAGGGTACGGTAGTGAGCTTTGTTTTTTATGTTTTAGTCCCGGGATTTTAAAATCTTGACTTTTTAAAGGGGCCATGAAGGTAAATGAATCCTGCGCATTAATAAAAAATGAAAAGATGGAGTTCTGTTATGTTAGCCAATTAATTGAATAGAATTTTTTACTTCTAGATACCTTTAAAGGTGATGGTGGTGATTGCTTAATTATTTAAAATTCTAATCGATAACAAATATGCGGATCTTTTCTTTATTCGATCAGGCAAGCTAGCAAAGATTCTGTGAACTACTTGACAATCTGCGATGGTGTTATGACTTCCCGGTTCCTTTAAGCGCATCTAAATTTGTTTAGGAAGCGTGAATTATCAACTAGACTAATAAAACGCCCTGGATTTATATTTGCTGTTTAAAAAAGTCATGTATTCTTGTGTTATCCGTTCCTTTAAAATCCCGGTTTCGTAAATAAAGAAAACGCGGCATAAAACCATGTTAGATGAATCGGGCAGTCTAGCAGAGCTTCCTAGGTTTTTCTACCCTGAAAAGTTATGGATTTCTGCCTTCCCTATACCTTTAAACAGCGCGATTTTCCCGAAAAGCCGTCTAAACTGAACGGGTAAGCTAGCAAAGAGGCTGTGAAGTCCAGCCTAATCGGCTATGGATTTGTGACTTCCAGATACCTTTAGAAATTAATTTCTTGACCCTTCATTCCTATAACCCGATTTCCAAATCCAATTCAAGCCCCAAATTCTGCAAATCCAATCACGCATCTCTGTTTTGACCCAAGTCCTCTCTCTCTCTCTCTCTCTCTCTCTCTCCCTCTCGCTCTCTCTCTCTCTCTCTCTCTCTCTCTCTCTCTCTCTCGCTCTCTCCTCTCTCTAGTACAATCGTTCAGTTAATTGACCGGAACCCTTCGCAAGTCGTTTGTTCCGCCTTTTCCTGGGTGCATTATATCATTAATCGGGACCCCCTCTTCTGTTTCCTCTCCGTTCATTGGCCGGAAGAGAACACACGTAGCCACCCGAACCCCCGACCGGATAAGACGGAGGGCCCTGCAAAATCGGCGGGAAATTGGGTCAGGCTCGTCGATTGCTTATAAGTGGTAGATGGCGTCGTTTATTGAAGGGGTTTAGGCTTCGAAAATCTTTGGGTTTACGTAGATGTTGGTATTTGAGAATTAACGACTACGAGGCGCTACGTAGATTTCGCGTCATTTTCGGGAAGTTTTTCAAGTTGAAAGGCGGTTAGCGGGGTAATTAGAGCAAAAAAATAGGTTCGAGGAAAGTTGAGGAGCATGAGAACGTGAGAAATTTAATGTAAATTAAGAAATTACCGCATTTGTATTCTGGAAAATGTTTTCAAGGAACATGGAAGGCAAAACATTCTTCGAAATGTCAGAATTGGCTACTGCAGCGCTTTAAAATGTATAATTTAACGTATTAAAGTCATGAATAAGTCTCAAAAAAGCTACCATCGATTTTAAAGGGACTTGGAAGGCAAAAGGTTCCTGGAAAATTACTAGACTTGGCTACTGTAGTTTTGCTAAGAATTTAAAAAATTAAATCTAACGCATTGAAATTATGAACTGGCCTTACAAGGGAAGTGCACGACCGGCCCACGAGAAATCGACACGAGACATAGTGGATCTGATAGAATCGGACACGGGGATTCCGAATCTGTAACTTCTTCATAACTTTTTTCTCCGTTTTATTTAGCAAACTCTGATTACAGATTTGGAATCCCCGTATCCGATTCTATCAGATCGATTATGTCTCGTGTCGATTTCTCGCGGGCCGGTCGTGCACTTCCCTTGTTAGAAAGGCTTCAATCCATTTCAAAGGAGCTTGTAAGGAAGATTTTTTGATCAGAACAGCCTTTTCTAAAAAAATCGAAAAAGTCATTTTCATCTAATTTTGTTTTTAAAAAAATTAAAACTACTTTTTCTAAAAATTCAAAGCGCTATAAAAACCCAAAATTGCCTTGCGGGTCTGGAATCTAAAAATTCGCGGAATTCTGGATGCAATTAGATGAGCTGAATCTGGGTTCCGGGCCTGTGAGGCGGTAAATTCAATTATTCTCCGATCGGCTGCGGGCCGACCCGTCTTGAAATATAAGCGTATATAGACGAAAAATAAGTGAAATGTTTGTTTTTTGCCTTGGAAAACAAAACTCACGTCAAGGATAAATTCGATTAATTAAATTTTGGTAAAAATTGTTGTTTGCACTTGGATATAGCCTCAAAAAATAGCAACGTTTGTTCCAATCGAGATATGAGCACGAGTTCTGAGCTCCAGTTTAAACCCGGGATATCCATAAGAGGTTTTCTTCAGTTTTGTTAGATTCTTAGCGTGAGCCGTAGAATTTATCAAGATGAGCACGAGGTCAAAGCTCCTGCTCAAAAACCTAACATACCTCTAGTAAATTTTCATTTTGGATCCTTATAGATACGCCAATATAAGCACAAAAACTGAGCTCGTACTCAAAAACAAAACACGCATTCAAAAACGGTTCGTTAATACGATTAAACTAATTAAATTTTAACACGACAAAATCAGAAAATTAAAATCGTTAAAATGAGCTGGAACTCACACCTCTGTGCTCTGCGTGGTAATGATCGAGAGTCCATTCGCAGGATTACGGTATCCTCAGAACCCATATGCAACATGTGCGAATCGGCCCCTTTCTTCCGCTACACTCCTCTTCACACTGCCGACAGCACCCCCATGTAAAAAAGCTCATTTATTTCGCTCAGGCCAGCACCTCGGGATACGCGACAATCCGGTCGTCTACCGGGCATTAAATATACAGCAAATTCACATAAAATATACAAATATGTAAAGACATTTCAAAAATTCAATTTTCCACGCAACTACTGTAAGATGGTGGTGGGGGCATGTTTAGGTATTCATACGACAAAAGTGGCTGTTCCGCTGGCTTTGCCGGAGTCCGACTCATTACGAAGCCATCCCATAAACATTTTATAAGCACGTATAGCCCGATTATAGTTAGGGTACCGAATATAACAACCGCGAGGACCGGGAGGGTACCTTAAAAAGTTTAGAAATAGAGAAAAATATTTAGAAAATGTTACCTGCCACCTCTTCCCAAATAAAACCATTAAATTGAGGTTGTGCGGCGCTGTGAAAATTGAATTTAGCTGAAATTTGGGTTATTGATGAAAATTTCTCAAAGTCTAAGCTTAAGCCCAAGCCTAAGCCTGAGTTGAGCCTGAGCCTAAACTTAAGCCTAGACCTAAGCCTAAGCTAAGTCTACGCCTAAACCTAAGCTCAAACCTAGGCCTAAGCTTAAGCAAAGCCAAGCCAAGCCAAGCCTAAGCCGAAACCAAGCCTAAGCCTAAGCGTAAACTTGTAAGATTTTCCTCACCTAATTTTTGCGCCTTTTCAAATTCCAAAGCCGCCTGCGTTAAATATTCCGTCCATTCCTTGTATATCCTCATTTCCGCGGCCATCGTTTTATCATGAGCGGTGGTCACATTAAAATAATAACTTTCCAGGGCTGTCATCTGAAAAATATCAAAATTGTTTTGTACTTCTACAGAACCAACCAAATTCTCAGCCCAAAAGGTATCAAAACTTGGAGGGTATGTTTTCAGGGGGAGGTGTTTTGTGGTCACTCTAGAAATGTATAAAAATTAACAAATTACTTACCTTTCATTCCAAAAATCACTGACATCTTGGTAATATTTATAGCCAACTTTAGCTTTTTGAATTTTGTAATCACGATCAAAATCTGGAAATATATATATATAATCGATTAAAATATATAAAATAACGTTTAATGCTATAGATTTGGATTTAAGTATAATAAAATATATAGGTTTTTTGTTAAATTTAAACTTACTAATCCTCAAATAATTCCTATCCCGATCCCAAGGCTTCCAAGGACGATAGTGTCGACTCAAATCTTTTCCTTTAATAAAATCAGCAACAATTCCACTAAAAAATCTTAGATACAGCGCCACAGTACCCTCTACCGTACCTGTAAACCCTCTCGTTTTCCCAATCTTTAGGCGTAAATGGGCCGCGATGAATTCCCATCACGTAAATCTAAAAACGCGATTAAAATTAACCAATTAATTTACATAATCTTCAGAATGTGTAGGCCTCCTTTCCCTTGGAAACTGTTCATTTGTTAAGTTTTTAAACGCCATTCCTGTGTCCTGATATTCGTAGGAATACATGTAAACTTCAGAGCCAACCTAAAAAAAAATATATTTAATTAAATCTTATCTTATTCAATGTTTTATTTAATCCCTTACATCCACCAAATCATCAGCAATTTTGGCCGTCGACGCATAGAATGCCAAATCATCGAAAAATTCGATGGGTGTACGATCTGAGACTAATTACGATATCGAAGACTAAAAAATACGTTTGGAGTATTGTTCGAAACATCGTTTTGAGAATAGAATCGGGTCCTCGAATTTCATTTCGAAGCCCAGATGAGTACACGTTTCCTTTAGACGAGCCGGATGGCCCATCATAAATCTAAAAATTTAATCTTTAGCTTAAATCTCGAAATTCTGAAAGTTACCCTCCAGATTTCGATTCAGCAGACGTAGTGCCTATCAAAGTTCTTCTTTTCGTTCTTTTTAGATGATTTGCATAATCGGGAATATACTATAAACTACAGAATTACAGGAATTTATAGTACGCTTTATACCCCGTGACGCCCGTCTATCCCGGGACCATGAAAATCTTCGGTTTGGTCGTAGAGCGCCACTTGGGCCTGGAAAATTACTTAATTAAATTAAAGCATTTTGTTATGTTTAACTTTTATAGCTTATTATATAATTAACTATATCTAAAATTCGTTTTAGAACCATTTAAAGCCCCTTAGTGTCAACTTACAGCCAAAATATCTTGATACGTCTTATTCCGCATACAGTCCAAAATCGCCTCCACGTTCTCCTCCGTAATTTCCGTACTCCCGCGTAGTGACATAACCTTTCCATTATTGGGAAAAGGATTAAAGCATTTTACATGCTTCGCCACTGCTATACTCGCCTTTTCATTAATGCCTAAAAATCACCTAATTTGCATATAGCCATTTTTGCCGCATACGTTTGCTGATATCCGCTCCAAACATGGCCTTCGACGGGCTCATCATGATTGTTTGGTGGAAAAAGCCGACGAATTTTGGGCTGAGGGAGATCTAGATTTTAGGGGTAAAATGCGTAAAAATGAGTATGAACTTAGAATAAAAATTAGCATAAAAATTACCCATTCGACTAGGGTAGCTCCAGATGAATGGCCCATTAAAGTTACCCTCGAGGGGTCGCCACCAAAATTGGCAACTTCTTTTTGGATCCATTTGAGGTTGAAATGGATGTCTAAATGGAGAAAAATATTGATATAATGATATACAGAAAAATAAATTATACATAGTTACTTTCTTCGAAAAAATGATTTTAAAATAAGTTTTAAGTTTGAATTAAATTAAATTAAAACGTAAGGAAAAATTAATAGAAAAGTTATTACTTTATATAAAATCAAAACGTACATTTACATAAATAAATAAATTTAGAAATAGATGATTTAATTGAAAGCACAACGTTTTGTAATTACCTTGTAAATTCAAATTTCTATCAGCTGATGATTTAATTCCAGGCGATAAATTAAACCCGCCAAAGGAGCCAACTCTAAAAAATTCATAAAACATTTTTTAATTTTTAGTAATTACCTAAACGGTACCACCACAGCCACAATATTCCTCCCCTGTGCCACAAAATTATTGGCTACAGTTTCTTTCGGGAAAATCACCGGCGATTCAAAATTATAGTTTCCGCCATGAACCACCGCCACCACCGGACAGTTTTTCTGAAACACGCCAAAATACTGATAACGGGTCAATCGGGCAGGGGCAGCTGATTGAAGCTTTGAGCGAACAAAAATTTTACGGTTAAACGTAGTGTCAAGAGGAAAGTAGTGGAAAATGGGCTGAAAATCGATTTATGCGATGTTTCTTACTTTTAAGAGGCAATATTTGCTTGTAAAGACGTTCGTCCATAAACAGTCTTCGCCAATAGGACCGCCATCATCAGTTTTGTACGTTAAGCTGGAATTTAAGGCTTAGGCTTAGGCTTAGGATTCGGCTTACTGTAAAGTGTTTTTACTCAAGTTGGAGTTTCGATTCGGGACCAAGTGCATCTTGTGCAGAATTTTTTGCTGATACCGAATCCGTTTTCCAAATTTGCTGCGGACTTTTATTTAAAAAGTCAATTTTGTTGCAAATTAAGCTTGAAAAAGACAAAAATTCGGATCCTGGTCCACTATTCCCTCCATGGTTCTGGCTTGCCCAGGGGCCCTGAAGTACTCTGTCACAGCTCCGCTCCCGGTTGGCACCATGGTGCATTGGCAAATTACTCGCTTGCCAAGCGCAGGGCGGCGGTTCGGATCCCCGCCCTGCACCTTTCTTTTGCTTTTTGCATAAAAAAATTAATCTTTAAAAAAAAGCTTGTTTTAACTTTTAAGATGCTTGTCTAGCCAATCTCTAGCCAATTTTGAAGTTGAAATTGATCAGGAAAATCGAAAACGATAACGGGTTCTTGATTTTGGTGAAAAACCCTACCATAACTGCTGTATAACTTTCAAAATAAAAGTCCGCAGCAAATTTGGAAAGCGGATTCGGAATCAGCGAAAAATTCTGCACAAGATGCACTTGGTCCCGAATCGAAACTCCAACTTGAGTAAAAACACTTTACAGTTAGGCCTAGGCTTAGGCTTAGGCTCATGGTTTGGCTCAGACTTGGGCTTAGGCTTACGCTAAGATTTAAGCTTAGATTTAGGCTTATCTTTAGCTCTGACTTCAATAAAAATCTTAAATTTTATACAATCAAAAAATAAGCGAATTTGAAATGTCTTTCAAGCTATGGTGAAAACGTTTATTTTTGCTTACGGTGGATCCGCGACACAAGCTACACCATATTCCGTAGCATTCCAAATTCTGCTCCACGGCTTTACCGGAATAGCTTTTTTAAATCTATGAAAATGTTTTTAATAAAATTCCTAAATTTTAGATACCTATTAACACCTCCAGTATCCTCTGCAATTTTTATCCCCAAAAATGCGATCGTAGACTCGTTACTCGGAAAAGCAATCACTTCGGTCCCTCGAACTAGACCGGAACTGTAATTTGTAACTTTTTGTACTTTCCCATATCCAAAAACTTACCTGGTTTTTACAATAATTTCTTCAGGAGTCGTAAAAGGAAAGAAACAAATAAAACACGTTAGAAATAGCAATTTTCCAACCGAGACCATGTTTGAAAAATTTTGGAGAAGCGTGCCTGGCGGCCTAAAACTTGATAAGGTTGTTTTGTTGAAGCGTAAAGCGGAAGAATAGAAGTCAAACAACAACGTCTAGAACCTCCAGACAATTGGGGAAGAATCAGAAATCAAAAACGGAAGAGAGAGTCGTGAACTCCAGAAACGACCGGTCAAGGAGCCGCCCGGAAAAATTGCTGGAAGTGATAAGTTGTCAGCAGGGTATCAGGATGTAGTCAAAAAGGGCACAGGACGGTTGTCACAAAGTACAAATGGAGGTCGATATTAATTTAGAAAAAGCAAAGGGTTTTTATTAAAATGCACGTAACGACCAAATAAATGAGAAGTATGAAAATTGAGCAAAAATAGATAATGCTCGAATTTAGTTGGGAAGTAAGAAGGAAGAACAAAAGTAATGTAAGTAAATAACAAGCTTTTCGCTAAAAAACGGGTGGACATCGTATTTTAACGTATTAACCTATAATAATTGATTGGAGAGGTGTTAGGGGGTAGTGAGGAAAGACCCCCAATGAGTGCTCTCTGCCTGCTCGCTACCCTGTCCCCACTCGCCCCCCGTCTGGACCACCCCGATGCGCTAAGGGCTGAGTCTCTCCAACATCGTTACTTGTTTGATGTACCTTGTAATGGCCACTTCGGTGAGCCGGGAGGTGTCATGTTAGGGCTATCCGCAAGGATTAGCAATAATTTTTGCGGATAGGCCTCTCATGGGGCCTTCCGGCTGACCGAAGTCGCCTTACGGCGGTGGGTCAAACAAAAAAGTGTGGATAAGAATTTGAAAATTTTAGTTTCGCCTTGTCAAGGAACCAAGCATTATTTTATATATTTGTTATTGCTGTTTTTTATTTTTGTATTTGACCCTTCAATCACCCTATATTTCTAAATTCCGTTACCTAAAATTCGTCGGATTGCCAATATCCTCGGTCGTCAAAGCTGGACGTCAAAGCAAATGTATACTCCAAATTCAATCATTGCTATGTAGTTAAGAAACCCACATTGCTTATTTTAGGTTGATTTGCCTGCTTGACGGCGTGAGGGTTTTCGGTCAGCTTTGGCGCTATTTAACCGTCTAAAATTGTAAAATTAAGTGTATTAAATTAGGTTTATTATGCATTGCAATTGTGAAATAGTTTATATGCTATTCCTGGCATCAACCAGCGAGCCACCCGGTGATCTTGCTATTGATTCGTCAGAATTTGAAGGAGAAAGCTTGCCATTATCGGCCCACGCATTCAAAGGACCTTGTGGAGCAACTAAAAACATCACGAATTAACTAAATAAATTATCAAACGCACCATTATATTCCGGAATTCTCGGCGCACTAATAGGACTTGTTGCCAGATTCCCGGGTGTTTTACTCCACTTTAAAATTACGTTAAGAGCCAATGCAGACAAATTACCAGTCTCATACTCTGCCGAATTTGATCGCCATATGTTTTCACACTCCTCCGCAAGACCGATTCCAATCTCGTCATTTTGATCGACATTCATCACAGCCGCCAGCTTTCCACCGTTTCCTGTTGCATATCGTCCAATCCGACGGGCTTTTACTCTAAATCGAAATCGAATTTGAAAATCGAAAGGGCTTTTAAATAGAAAAACAATTTACTGATTCATACAGTATCTTTCTCATTGTGTCTCATGTTGCTGGCGATCTTTCAAAAAAATCCTAGACAATAGCTCTATTTTCTACAACACTGGCGATGGAAATGTCTTCGCGTGAGCCGACCTAACAATAAAAAGTAAGTTTTGATGATAGGAAGAGTGCGATTGGATTTAATTAATAATTTAATCCATTAATCTTATAGTAAATTAATATCATGGTTAATTAATTTTTTAATAACCAATGTGGGGCACAGAAAATCGCCATTAGATCGGTTCTGCTGCCACAACCTTCAAAACTGCCAATTCATTCATGTTTTTACGGAATTGTAACATATTATTAATATTATTATCTATCTTCTTATTATTAACGTATAACAAGAAGCCCAAAACATTTTTGTATGTTGAATCCTTCTGAACATTCCAAAAAGCTAGAGGTTTTTAGATTGAGCGAAACAAGTCTAAAAACTAAGCCGGAATCTTTTTTGGTTTTTTTTGCCTTCCTAGGCTCTTTAAAGCTTTTTAAATGGTGTGGTTGTTTCGCTACAAATTGCCCTCCTCTCCTCCTGATCCCGAAAAAGCGTGGCTAAATCCCGCTTCGAGGATTCTGAACACACAAGCTGGGCCATCTCCCCGGAGGGGGCGACATTTCGAGAGCCGATATTTGCATAGGTGAACGCCTCCCCTCCCGAGTCCTTTGTTGCCGCTCGACGCTTTTCGGCAATCAGCGCCGTTTTGCTGGGCTTTGCAAATTTTCGCGTATTTTGGAGTATAATTTACATATTTTACGGGAATTTATCGCTCTTGAGAGCAGAAAAAAATGAAAATTTAGTATTTAGAAGCTGAGCAATGACAAATAAATTTATGAAAATTTTGCCCCCTGATTTATCAACAATTTAACGGCTTAATTCTTCAATTTCCGCTCAAATTGGTGTTCTATTTGCCTATGTTTGATCCGTACCATTCCTCCTCCCTCCACCCCCTCCCCTGCACCCTTCAAACGGCTTATCAAAACGCGATGGGGGATAAGGGACCGAAAGCGAAATTTGCATATGTTCCCCCGTATGAGAGAGAGCAGGTGCTTATCGTCTTTCTCGCACTTCACACTTTCACAGCTTTCTGCGTTTAAATTCATTAAAATAGAGCATCTATCGCTTAGAAATTTGATCTCACTCTCTCGCTCTCTCTCGCTCTCCTTCTTTTTTGATCTCTCGCTCTTTCTCGCTATCTCTCCCCCTCTTTCTCTCAATATTAGGAGCCATTTCAGTCACTCACTCTCTCTCTCTCTCTCTCTCTTTCTCTCCCTCTTCCTCTTACCTCCATAAGATCTTTTTGAACCCTTGATTTTATGGCTATATAAATTTAGTACCCACCCCTCACCTCAAGTTTATACCTTTCTGAGTCACACTCCATTCTTTGAAGATTTTTCCAAAGATTACCAAGGAAATTTTATGCTTTCCGACTCAATATGCAGAAAATTCAAAATTGTTTTCCAGATGACACTCCTCGCATTCGCATCCCGCTCCTACAATTTCCCTGTCAGCTCCCGGCAGCGATATTCGGTGCAGGTGGACGAGCAGCAGTTACGGGATGAGCCGATATATTCGAGGATCGAGAAAGGTGGGGTGGATTTTGGGTTGTCAATGCTTTTAAAACGTAACGGAAATATCTTTTTTAAGAGAAAGCTATTTTGGGGAACTTCGTGCAAATTTGGCGGCATCTTTGAAAAGGAGATAGAGAGAGAGAGAGAGAGAGTGAGAGAGTGAGAGGGAGAAAGAGAGAGAGAGAGAGAGAGAGAGAGAGCGGGTGAGAACGATATTGAAACAACGAAAATATCGTCAATTTGTAGTATTCCATTCCTAAATTCACCAGATCGTGCTCCCCACTCTCTCAATCCATTCCCTAAAACGATAAGATGCATCATCTTGTTGGCCATCATGACTGTACCCTCCATTCGCCCTTCCCCCTCTGAAGCTCTGAAACCACTTCCCCCACCCACTAAAAAATCTGATATCACTATTCCAAAAAGCTTCTCCAGCTCTTGCTCGCTGGCTAATCGATATTATCTGGTTATAGGGGTCTGAGGAACGGTGTGGTCGTGACTAAATTTGTTGATAAGAATTATTCGCTGACTGTGGAATCGGGGGGTTTCTTAGTTTTTTCAGGGTTGACTGACGCATACATTTTGAGTTTTGGCCTGTTTTTCATAAAATTTTGAAGTTATTAGACGGAAAAGTACATTAATTATATAGATTTTTGTCTTCAAATATTGATCTCGTCTAGGTGGGCTTCTTCGCCTTCTTTTTCTTTCCCTTCTCTCCCTGCGATCCCTGCCTTATCGGACCATTTACGGTCTCTTCGATCGGCTTCTTCGATCCCCACGACCCTCTTTCCCCCTTGATATCATTTTCTGAAAAGAAGAAAGGCCAAGAAGAAGCCCTTCCAATCCTTTATTGGCTTTTCAAGCTTGCTCTTTCAGGCGTCTTTTCGGCGCCCCGAAAAAATCCATTTTAATGACCCAGACTATCGGGTTTCCGGTTGCTCCTCTGGGGCTCCTCAATTTCGGGCCTATTTTTGGCAATTTTGAAAGTATGCTGTGTGTTTCCAGGATATTATTAGCATATAAAATTGCTAGAGGGATAATGAAGGGATTGGGAATTTCTGAGGGGTAGATGACAAAGGATTTCCGGTGGCGGCAAGGTGGTCAGAAATTCCGGATTGTACGTTTTTCATATCGTTCTAATTCGCGAGCACTATTTCAAATAAATTCTGACATTATTTTACCTTCAATTCATTGAAGTTAACTTAAAAGCTGCTAGAGATTTTCAAAACAAATCATTTTGCTTTTTTTGATAAAACAAGATTTTCGATGAAAAAGCTAACGAAAAAATTCGGAATACAGAGATAAAAACCTTTAAATTGTTTATGGTTTGAATTTTTTCGCAACAGATTTTCCGCCTTTCCGCTTTTCCCCGAAGCGCTTGTCGTTTTGTTGTTGGCTGTATTTGCTCTGGGGTTTGTCTCGTGTTACCTGCACCAAAGTGCCGCGCGCGGTTCTCTCTCTCTCTCTCTCTCCCTATCTTCATTTTCCCAATTTGGGCCACAAAACGGCGGCCGGGTAAAGGGCCCAGTTGGCCAAACCCATTCCACTAAGCCCCGGCTGGCCCCAGGGCAAATGAGCACGATTATTGTTGCCAGAGGTGTGTTTGGTAAGCTAATCCACTCAACTGACCAGTCAATTCGCTTTAAAGGGTTTGTCAAGTTCTCGTCGAAAATATTATGAAAACCTACGGAATCCGAACCACTCCCCTCTATTCCGCTTTGTAGTCTTATTCCGGAACTTTGTGATATTTTTATGCCAATACTTTCCGCAATAATCCGCAAGATGCCGCCAGATTTCAAATAGTTTTGAAATCAAAATACTAAAAAAAAACTGTGAATTCCGAGCTGCTCCGCTGAAATCCGCCGAAATTTCGCCTAACTTCGTGATCCGATACATGAATATAATAAAATTCCGCGTATCTTCGCAAAGTCCGCTTTAGTTTGGCGAGGTTTTAACCTCTTAAAAACCGAAAATATGCAGTTTCCCCTTGCCGCCCACTTTCGGTCGATTTTGGCGTATCTTGATAGTAAAAAATGGATAAATACTTAAATTCCGAGACTTTCCGCTCAGGCGCCTGGTTTATACGGATTCCGCAGTTATTAAGGAATTTTGGCCATCAAATAGGCTAATTTGCTTCCTTGTAATTCTGTGGTGACTTCCTAGTTAAAAATAAATAAAAAATTTTCGTCCAAGTTCTAATAATTAAAAACTCCCAAAGCTATTTTTCAAGATCCGCCCAGTCACGCAAAAAAGCTGAATCATGTTTTGTCGAATCCGTCATCCCAAAACATCCGAAAATTATTGAATCGAGCAATTCAATTAGTTTCCGTTTTTAACCCTTTTTAAGTCGCCAAATAAATTCACCTGCCAAATCGGCGACTATAGCTTGCAACTCCAAGTCGTCTAGCCTCCCACCCTCCCCTCCAGCCCTCAATAATCAATATTCCTCCACTACATGATTTCAGATCCTCGTCAACGATTCAGTGTGCTCTCCTTTGACTGCAATTCCCTCCGGGACCATCAAAACAATATGGCCATCATGCAACCGTATAATAATAATTATGAAGCGCCGAAAAAAGCCAAGTAAAGATTTTCAAAATTAATATATGGATAGTATTTTCTAGAAATGACAAAATCTCGGCTTTATTGAAGGACTCGGAGCAGGAGAGCGTTAAGAAATATTTGGGGCCAACATTAATGGTAGGTTTTTTCGAAAAAAATGAGAAACAATCCTATTAGTGCGTGGATTCGGGTGTTGTGCAGCTGCTAAAAGTCGAGGACAATGGAAGAGAGCGGAAATGGCAGTTAATGAAGGTAATTCAATTTGATCTATGCCGCCTTCCAATCTAATTAGATTTTAAAATCTTAGCTAGCTATTAAAAAAAACTAGAGTTCAAAAGCCCCTTATTTTCTAATCCACCTAGCGAATGGGATTTCGTGGGTCTCGGCCCCGGCGCGACCATCCCACCCTTCTTCAACCATCCTCCCTCTCCCTCTCCCGTCTGCGACGTGGCTCAGTTGGCAGCGCGGCTGCCTCTGAGGCGTCAGGCCGAGTGATCGGATCCTTGGAATCGCGCGCATACTTTCCATCTTTTGCTTTTTGCCAATTCGTTTTGCTTTTTGATTTTTTTCCGCCGAACACTGGTTTATTCGCTGAATACCAAAGGGGCAAGCGTTTTGCGGGTTTTGATGCTTATTATTTGCTTACCCCTTGCAAAATTCCAACCGGAAAGCACAAAAAAGGTTTCAAAAAAATTAATTTTAAAAGAACCTGGACAAGAATCTAAGCTAAATTTTAATCGCTATTTTCTGTGTATACTTATATAATTTTCCAGCCCGGTTTGGTGATGTATATTCGAGAAAAACGCGGCTGTCCATCGCTACGACTTGTAGATCCAGTGGAAGAAGAACGTGCACGCGAATTGTGGAAACTCGAGTTGTAAGTGAACTTTAAATTGCTAAATTTAATTATTTTCGATGGGACAACTTCATCACCGAGAAGACGGCCAGCCAGTATCTGCTTACGCTACATAATATGGACGGCCAGACGTTTGGGCTGAATTTTTCGGATTTAAACGAGGCAGCGAGCTTTCAGCATTCGGTGGAGATGCAGAGGGAGAGTGGGTTAATTGAAACTAAATTTTTTTTTCGTTAATTCAAATCCATAAAATTAGTACGATTTTCTTTTTTTGTAAAATTTTAAAGCCTAAAATTTTTCATTATTTTGCTTAATAAAAAATCGTTGGGTGATGGTTAATTTTTAGTTCCATAAATTTAATGATTTTAAAGTTATAAAAATGCAATTTTTTTGGCTTCTAAATTTAATGATTTTTAGAACGAGCCAAAAAACGCGACAGCCACGTTGAACAAGCCATTGATGCGCCTATAAGATCCGCACCGGCCCCTCCAAAGATTCCCATGGTAACTCAATTTTAATATGCATTTTATGTATTTATATTTTTTGGAATTAAATATATTTTAAATAATGTTAAGTACCAATTTTCATGTATATTTTTAGTCCCTTTCTGATTCCAACAAATCGCAACAAGCCGAAAACATGCCCCCGGCGTCAATTACTGCGGTTGGAGTACTCCCCCTAGCCAAAGAAGAGAAAAAGAAGAAGAAAAAGGACTGTAAGTCCGAAAAATAATATAAAACAATTGTTTAGCTCTATTAAAAAAATTCCAAAATACTCTGCGTGGCAATGGGAAGAAAAAGAAGCGGCCAGCTTTGACGACCGAGGATATTGGCAATCCGACGAACTTTAGGTAACGGAATTTAGAAATTTAGGGTGATTGAAGGGTCAAATACAAAAATAAAAAATAGAAATAACAAATATATAAAATAATGCTTGGTTCCTTGACAAGGCGAAACTAAAATTTCCAAATTCTTATCCACACTTTTTGTTCGACCCGCCGCCGTAAGGCGACTTCGGTCAGACGGAAGGCCCCATGAGAGGCCTATCCGCAAAAATTATTGCTAATCCTTGAGGATAGCCCTAACATGACACCTCCCGGCTCACCGAAGTGGCCATTGAGGGTGCATCGAACTAGTAACGATGGTGAGACTCGGCCCTTAGCGCATCGGGGTGGTCCAGACGGGGGGCGAGTGGGGACAGGGTAGCGAGCAGGCAGAGAGCACTCATTGGGGGTCTTTTCCCACTACCCCCTAACACCGCTCCAAACAATTATTATAGGCCAATACGTTAAAATTCTATTTCAATCCTCCACTTTCTAGATACAGTTTTTTGGCGCTGAATTCGAATCTGCTGTCCGTTTTCGCCCCCAGATCTATGGTTGCTGAGAGATACGCGTTTTTCGACCAAACTTGCCTAGGTCACGCTAAAAAAGAACACTATCTAGTTTGGAAAGAGGCTGAAACGGCCTCTAATTTGTCTTGCTTTTACCTTCAATCTATGGTTTTGTGAAATGTCAGCGGTTTTAGCCAGCAACTTAGCTTCGGCAACATAACTAGACACAATAATAAAAATACGGTATAAATCGATATTTGTCTATTTATAATCTATTTAAAATCCCTTTCGATTTTCAAAATTTTAGAGTAAAAGCCCATGTCGGATTGGACGATATGCAACAGGAAACGGTGGAAAAGCTGGCGGCT
Organism: Mesorhabditis spiculigera; assembly: GCA_958295435.1. Classification (NCBI taxonomy): domain Eukaryota; kingdom Metazoa; phylum Nematoda; class Chromadorea; order Rhabditida; family Rhabditidae; genus Mesorhabditis; species Mesorhabditis spiculigera. The sequence continues at coordinate 1,237,668 of CATQJA010002655.1, forward strand.
GTGATGAATGTTGATCAAAATGACGAGATTGGAATGGGGATCTTGAGGAGAAATGTGAAAACACATGGCGATCAAATTCGGCAGAGTATGAGACTGGTAATTTGTCTGCATTGGCTCTTAACGTAATTTTAAAGTGGAGTAAAACACCCGGGAAACTGGCAACAAGTCCTATTGGTGCGCCGACAATCCCGGAATATAATGGTGGGTTTGAAAACGTTTTTAATAAATTTTTTATGATTTTAGTGACTTCACAAGATCCGTTGAATGCTTGGGCCGAAAATGGCAAACTTTCCTCCTCGAATTCTGATGAATCGATAGCAAGATCACCGGGTGGCTCGCTGGTTGATGCCAGGAATAGCATGTAATTTTTTTAATAATCTTAATATACAACAATTTGGTACATACATTATTTGATACGTTATTATACTAATTTGGTGCACCTAATTTTTTAATTTTAGAAGGTTAAACAGTGCTAAAGCCGGCCGAAAAACGCCTCACGCCGTCAAGCAAGCAAATCAACCTAAAATAAGCAACGTAGGTTAATAAACTATAAGTTGATGCTTTTTAATTTTGAGTATACGGATATAAAAATCACTATTAATGAGAAAGCCGAAATATATTCGTTTCGAAAACTTTTCAATATTAAAATCAATTTTTCTGCAATTTCAGGGATCCTCAAAACCCGACAACTTTGCCTACCCTTCCACCTCAACGATGAGCACGACTACTGTAATGAATACGGTAGCATCGTGGCAACGGCCCGCTGTGCAACAAGATGTCCCTCCTCCACCAACTCCGGCGAGGACGACAAGCCGGAAAGCTCAAGATTTTAAGGCTGAAAGGTAAGTAGTACTGCATTAAAAGGAATGCTATGGATTCCTATGGATTTTGACGCGCCGCGAAACGGAACGCGACGCGCGGCGCGGCACTTTCGCATCCACCACACGCAACGCGTACACCCGCCTTTTCCTAGCGTAATGGAGCACGGTAGTGTCAAATGCTTGAGCGTTGCGTGTTGCGGGTGCGGCAAAATCCATAACAATACCTTGCCGTCCCTTTAAACAAATTCTGACGCTTTCAGACCTCGCCTGTGGGATCGCGCACCTCCTAAAGAGTACCCAACCATTGCCAAGATTACGGTAGACCAGCCACCTTCACATAATGTGAGAATTTGCTTCTAAAATTTATGACTTCGCCCTAGATACCCGAGATTTCAACATCAGCTCCTCCTCCACCTGGACCTCCACCACCCCCGCCTCCATTGGTAAAAAACTATTTTATAGGTCTTAAAAAAAATGCATTTAGCCTACCGTAACCTCAGCCCCACCACCACCTCCACCTTTGCCTCCATCCACTCCGGCCCCGAAATTGATTATCGAAAAATCGGCTATTCCGAAGGCTACAGAATCGTCCGCTGGACAACCGGCGGATCTGATGGCGGTTTGTAATCTTTATTTAAAAGGATTGAACGCTATTTTAACGATTTAAAGCGCCTTAGGCTTAGGCCTAAGCTTAGGCCTAGGCTTCGTTAGCTTAAGCTTCAACTTTAAATTCTCATTTTCAGGCAATCCGCAACTTCTCCTCGAGCTCAGCCCTCAAAGCTGTGAGCCCGACCTCAGAAAAAGCGCCAACGACCCCGATCACCTCGCCAGGAGATTCCATTTTATTATCGATCCAGGAGCAATTAAGCAAAAGAAGATTTCAAATCGAATCGGAGACTGAATCTGAAGGTTTGAGACAATTTATTATGGCTGAAAAAGCGCGGTTTTTTAGATGAGTCTTCCGGTTCTGATTGGGAGGAGGACTGAAAATGGAGGGGAGGAAGGAGTGACTCAGTTTAACATTTGGCTTTATATTAGCATTTGCCGAATTTATAGGTGCAATAAATGTTTTGACAAGATAAAAACGGGAAGGACATTCGAAATTCCGTAATGCCAGAATGCCGACAACCAAAGACCGACAGATTAGATGTTGAAAAGCCATCGAGAAGACCGTAAAAAATTGACAACCAAGAATACCGACACAAAATGCGACAGATTAGATGGTGGCAAGAAATGATAGACATAAAAATGCCGACAATCAAGAATGCCGACAACAAACAAAAGTCAAATATAAATTAAATTCGTTTTATCTAGCATAATTTCACCCTTTTAACGCCGGAATCCTGATTGTCGATATTTTCGCTCGCGGTATTTTGGCTGTCGGCATTTTACCTCGTCGGCATTCTAGCTAAATCACTTAATATTGCTGTTGGGCGGGATAGTTGGTGTAAGCAGCATATTCAGGATAGAGAGAAATCTCGCTGGTGGCGGCGAGAGGGACCGAAGTCGGGGTCGGGCTCGACTTCTTGGCTGCGAACTTCGATTCAAAATACAGGAATAGGGCCAGAATAACGCGAATTAGCTGAAATATATTTTTTAAAGTCCGATTGCGCGAGGATACCTCGAATACCGTAGGCAGCAAAATCACCAGAATCAGCGCTGACTTGGCCTCGTACTAAAAGCGTGTCTAACGCAGATAGCTAACTTACAAGGTTGTCTTCCATCCGCATTTGCCGCAGGTACTGTATCTGCGCGCGGTCTATTTCCGGTTTCTCAAGGCAAACCACCACGTAGAGCAGCACGAACGATCCGATGAAGATTTCGACTATCTAAAAAGGTTTATCTCTAATTTTTCGTCGACGCCAAAAATCCACCGTCATCCCTTCCGTAACCCTTTAAAAGCCAAAAATAACAAACCCCGACAAGTAAAGTAGGAATCAACAAAGATCCCTTCTTCTTACAGGCCCCAACCAGGGACATGATCGTAAAAAGCAGATAAATGGCCGAGGCGACAGCAGCGATGATATGGAGATCAAGACGGTATGGCTGAGGTACGTTTCGATACTAATGACGGTCTCTTTAAACCTACCAGATCCATATCTCTCATGATTTTCCTTAAATCTGAACCATCACAGAAGTCGGGGACATTTTCGCCAGCGCATTTCCTAAAAAAGAAATCAATAAAAGTCATGGTTCTTTCGCACTAACGGGAGGGGAAGTTGTTTCTAAGGATCGGTTTTTCTAATCTAAGTAAAGTTTTCTTTTCTAAACGTTTCAATGCTATCCCGAAACGTCGAAACTCTAGAACTTTCTTAAACGACAAAAATATCCGATTTTCGAGAAAAAAGACCGAATTTCATTCAAAATTTCAAATTTTTAAATTTTTCACTATTTACTTAATTTTTATAGTCGATAAATAGTTATAATTTGTCAAAAAGTTTAAAAAATACTTCCCACTACGCTACAAGGCATTTCCTGAGCTGTAGCAAAAAGTTTGCCCCCCCCCCCCCCCCGAAAATGCAAAAGAACCAAATCTGATTACAAAGTTACTTACCAGGAATAGATGGCCAAAAAGATGTTGCTTCCCAACATGCTGATGCAGCTGAACAACACGGCCAGCGTGATCAGGATGTAACTTGCCTAGAACGTCGTAGAGCTTAGCTCACGGTAGATTTTACTTACGGCTAGGCAACCCATTTTTTAGGAATATTTGAATTGAATTGGAGTGAATTGGAGGGAATCGACAAACTGAAATGCTCCGCTTTCTCTCGCAGTCGAAATGTTTAGTCTTCAGAATTTAGTCATGACCCCCGTCAAAGGGCAAAACCTTCGCATCATTAAAATAAATTTTGAAATGACGGCCACGTCGTGCTAAAATTATTGCGTGATTAAATTCCGAGCATAACTTTGATATTTTGGCCTGTAACGACGAGACAAAATAAAGAAATATTTTCTTCGATCACGCAATTGATATGTAAACAGCGAAAACTCCGTGAAAATTCCGATTTTTCAATCTTGTTTTGCATTCCAAACACCTGTATTTCATTTGTAAAGCGGTAAACGTCTCACCAATACATTACAAAGCAAATTAATGAGTAAAACATCGCCAAATTACCTTCGCCAAATAGTTTTTGGTGGTTTTCGACCCGAAAGATGTTTGCCAGTTTTCTGAGAATAATCTCAAAAGATGCGCCAAACAATTCTGCATCGAATGATGTATTTTGTACTCAAGATATATCACCGTTTATCGGCGAAAAAGCGGGAAAAGACAAATGCTCGGTCCGCGCCCCCGACACGCCCCCCGACCTGGCCCACCCCAAAAACATAAGGGTCGACCCTCGGAGGGCAAGCGATTTGTTATTACTCAATGTATAATCCAATAAATTTGAACTGGGAGCCGAAATGACGCAGTTTTTTTCAGATTTAAATAGGGGAAATGTTTTAAACATTTTTTTGTAATTCCTAAGCGTAAATACTTTACAGATTTCTACTCACATATTAAAAAATGTCGATTTTTCAGCGAAAAATGGGCCCTAAACATTTTCGCGAATGTTGTTGGAGGTTTTGCACTTCAAAAATAGTTAAATTTTACGAATACCACTATTATAGTACTTTTTATTGCGTCACTAAGCATTCCAAGCGTTCCATTCCATTCCATTGTAATCGTTTATTTCAGGACGAAATGTTTGGCAAGCCGACCGTCGCGGGCTGTAGTGGTAGTATTGCAGTAATAATATAATTATACATAAATAGCTGAATTTCAACATTAAAATCATGTAAAAACAATAATAATAATCGCCATTTTATTGTGCCATCCCGGCCCTACCCTCAAACTTGGGTAATTGAACCGAAAAGGGGCGGAGCTTCGCGTGACCCCAAAAGGCAACAGGACCAGATGAACAACTCTTGCTTTCAGTGTCCGTGTCAGCTTCTAGCTGTTTTGATATTTCTGCGGGGTTCTTTGGCATTATCGGGGGGGGGGGACCAATTTTTTTTCTAAGGCTTGATTTTTTGGCATAGAGATAACGGAAATGTTTTTAAACTGTTTTTTCCCTTGTTCAAAAACCAAAAACTGTAAAGATTTCGATTAGAAAAACGTAAAAAAATATCGATTTTTCAACCAAAAGTGGCCAACTTCGACCAAAGTTTCTACCTTTTTTTGAAGCTTTTAGATAGTTTTTCTCGTTTCTAACTAAAAATACTTGTAAAATACTTCCTCTTAGGTTATTGCCTGGTTCTACATAATTTCTAGATTTCGTCCAAATTATCGCTTTGTATGGTTCGCTTTGTTTACATGGGCATTAAACTTTTCAGGGTTTTTCAGAGCGCAGGAGCAGGTAGCAAAGAACCCGAAAACTATTTTTACGAGCTATATTGCTGTGTTGCGGCGATTTTCGTGCTCTGCGGGGTGATCTGTTCGATTTACAAGCATTTTTTCCCTTTATTTATTTACTTTATTCCTTGCGTTTTCCAGGAATCCGGGGAAAGAAAATGAAAAAATTATTTTCGAAAAATTTACAAAAAAAGAGCAAAAAATCGGATTTCCAAAAAAATTCAAATAGATGCAAATTAGGATTTTCGAAAAATTTACAAAAAAGAGCCAAAAATGGGATTTTCGCAAACGAAAAAAAGAGAAAACGATCGGATTCTGGAAAAATTTCGTGGGACGAAGAGGAACAAAAAAAAATCGCGGGACGATGGGGCTAGTACTCTAAAGAATATTGATAGAACAAATAATTAAATTACTTTGATGCCGCGATGGTCCCGGTCCTTCCGCTTCGTCGTGTTCCTGCTGGCGTTTCCTTTCCTCGTACTTGCGGTTGTCCTCCTCCCATTTCCGGGTGCCCGGCCACCCCTCGGGCACCCGGTCCGTCATCAGTAATCTAAATTAAAGGTTTTGATTTGTTTTTGGCTATAAATTGCCCGACAGAGCGCAGAGCGGCTTCTAACAAGCCTGGGGATTTTGGGTCAAAAAAAAACTCATTTTTCAATTTTTCGAAATTCCCTCCACCTACCGTATCTCGGCTGCCCGTTATCCTACCGAGTTGTAAAGCATACCAAAATACTCGCCAGAGCAAGGCGAACATTTTGTTATATTTCACACACCTGTACGATGACGGGCAGCCGAGATACAAAAGTGGGGGGCGGTAAACGGCAGTATACGATATTTTGATCTCAAATTGTCTAAGGTTCTTATCCTCAACAACCAGTGGAAAAAGGCCGCTTCGCGGCCATTTTCCACTGGACCCCGTCTAGGAATCATGAATCTGAATACATTCTTCTTTTAGCCTGCGGCGCAAGAGTCTGAGTAATGACGCCATGATTTGGCCTGCGGCGCTAGAGCCAGCGTTCCGCTAGAACCTTTGAGCCTGCGGCGCTAGTTACTGCTTTTTCTCCAGGATCTGGCCTGCGGCGCGAGAGCCTGGGTTCAAGGACTTTCTCTTGGGCCTGCGGCGCTAGAGCGAGGGCCAGGCCTAAACCTCGCATACCGAGAGCCTAGAAATATGTTTAGTTGCTAAACCACCAAAAAGCAAAAAGTTAGATTTGCCCAGGATCCGAACCCACGATCATAGGCGTGGCAGGCCGGGCGTAAATCCACTACACCATGGGGTAGATGGGATCAGGCGGGGGGAAAGCCCTCTTCTGTTCCGGGGAAAGGGCGGGGAGGCAAAGAAAGGGCCGACCCAATGCCCCGGAAGGGAGGCCTTCTGGTCACTTTACAAAATTAAGTTTTTGAGTCTTAATCGGCAGAAAATTTGTAAAGATAATAAGATGCGCGTGATCCCCACTATTGAATACATAACTGGTCCAAATTTCAGCTCGAAATTCCAAATGCGAATCGAGTTATGCCCCGGACACCACGGCCAATGGCCCATTTTGTTAAGGATTTTCACTATTTTGCTTGTAAAACCGTTAAATGAAAGAATTTCGCAAAACAAAAAAAAGCGTGTCTGACAAATGTGGTTCTTCACCTTCATGCCAAAAATCAGCTCAAAATTCGGCCTCACGGCCGAGAAATCCTCATTACAGAAAACAGACATACTTTTCTCGCTTATAGGATAGGATAAAAAAAAACAATTTAAAAACGCAGCAGCTATTAATTTTATAAATTTAATAAAAATTCAAATAGCGCGTTAAAAAGAACTTTTTTAGAGAAAATCTAAACCGCGAAGATTAACGTTTTAAACTTTGTTTTTGGTTCTAAACAGGATGCAAAAGACTCTTGCAAACAATTTGAAAAGGTGAAATTCTTACTCAAAGCAGGCTTTTCGAAGCTCCCGGTTTCTCTCGTAGGTGGCGTGGTCCATGTCGCAGCGAGCCTAAACGCGGGATAATGCTACAACTTAGAAACTGACAATATTCCGCTCCACCGCCAGGTTCCGGTTGTGCGCCTGCGAGTCCTCGAGCATCGCCTTCAGGTCTTCCAGTTTCTTGTCCTGCCAGGATTGTAGAAAGTGAAGGCGTGGGTTCACTTCATCTCCCCCCCCCCCCACCCACAAGGTCCCAAAGGCTTCGATATTTACGAGATTTTTCGGGATTTGTTTGTGTTATTCGTCGGAGCATCAAAAAATAGACTAAAAGTCAATATATTGTAATATAAAACGGCTATAGCGAAAATAACAAATAAATTATAAAATGGGGTTACAGAAGACGGTTTTCGATATTTTCACTATTTTTTTGTGCCATCTGTTAGAGCATCAAAAATTGAAAAGAAGTCTTTATGGCAGCTCAAAAAATTCTATTATAGAATAGTTAAAGCAAAAATTATAGCAGAAACGCAGAATACCTCTAAAATGGGGTTAAAAAGCTAGTTTTCAGCTATTTCGCTATTTTTTTTGCGACATTTTCGATAGCTTCATTAGATTCATTCGGTCGAGAAATTTGAAAAATATCGTCAGAGTTTCAATTTTAGCCGAAAATAATGTAATATAAGATAGTTACCGCAAAAACCAGCAAAATCCAGATAACCCGTCAAAATCTATTTTAATTTAATTTTAATTTTATAAATCTAAAGGATTATTGGGAAAAATTCGTTTCTCCTCTTGACCGCCGCCTCCCTCCTGCTAATAGGGTAGTACCAAGGATCGTCCAATTTCATCTCATTCCGGCCCAAAGCCAGGTTTTTTGGCATTATCGGGGGGAGAACTTATCCAATAAATTTACATATTCCAGTAAAAAATACAAAAATATTGAATTTTCGACCAAAAATGTTTCAGATTTTTGCATAATTGAACAATCTGAAACTTTGACTTGAACAATACTTTTAAAATGTTATCTTTTAGATCTTACTTGGTTTAAAAATTTTGCCGAAGTTTTGCTTCATTGTTTTTAGCCGCTTACTATGATTATTGTATTAAATTATATCAGGTTACGAAGCATTTCTGGACTTAACCCCCCCGGTATTGCAAAAGCGCCCCAAGCCACCATAAAAGAAATGATGGGAAATAGGAAAATTCTGATTGTTTCCTAACAGACAGCAAACAATAAGAACTAACAAAATTTCAGAAAAAGTGAACCTAGTATCGAAAATGGCAATTTTTCGCAAATCTGATGGAGATGTGACCGTCTGGGGGACATTTACGTCTAACGACAGACAGACAGACAGACAGACAGACAGACAGAGAGACAGACAGCCAGACAGACAGACAATAGACAAACAAACATTATTCTTAAATATAAAGTAAAATAAGGCAAACCTGCTTCTCGAGCTTTTCCTTGGCCGCCTCCAGCTCTTCCTGGAAAAAGCAAATTAGTTTAAAGCCACACCTTGGGTATAAACCTGGTTCTTTTGCATTAGCGGTGGGGGGGGCAATTGTGATAAAGATATAGTTACTACGTCACTAGGCATATCTGGACTACTTTACTTTATCCTCCCCCAGCCGCAGGTCCCAAAATGTTTTTCGCTATAACTTTTTTATCTTACATTTATTTGGGCTGTAATTAAAACTTCTTATATTTTTTGATGCTCTATCGTATTGCTTAGCGAAAACCACGAAAAATGGTTGGAATTGTCGAACATTTTTGGGAGTTTCCCGTTGGGGTCAAAGTAAAGGCTAACCGAAAAGAGCCCCCCCCCCGCTAGTGCCAAAGAACCAAAAAAATTAAAAAGCCTACTTGCAGTCTAAATTGCTCTCGCATCGAAACCCTGCGCTCGTTCTAAAAAAGGTTTTAATATATAAATGTAAGAATTGAACTTACGTCCTGGTGCTGGTCGGCCATGTTGATGATGTTGTTGATGTTGTTGTTGCTGTTGTTGTCGTCGTTGAAGCGGATCTGCTATAAAATAATCATCAACAAATTATGCTAAGAAAGCTTTATTGTAATAATAGAGATGAAAAAGTTAACATTTTCATCAAAAATACAAAATATCGACTTTTCAACCCCAATAAATCAGCTATTTCGACGGAAATAGCACATGTGTTTTGGTAAAAGCCCAGATTTTTCGATCAATATATAACGGTTTTTTACATTACGTTTAATCATCCCTGAACCTAAAAACCTTAGAAATATTATTTAAAAATTCGATTTTAGGTTTTAGGTCAGGATTTAGGTTAAATTAAACGGACTTTTTGGACCTAAAATGATCTAAAATTTTGAATTTTACAAACATTTTCTAACGGTTTAAGAAGGGTTCCTATTTAAAATGTGACTACTATTGAAAGTTTTAGGACGTTCGGGGGATTAGAAGGAAAGGGTGTTGAGCTTAAGCTTAGGCTTAAACTTCGTCTTCGGCTTCGGCTTATATTAGGTCTGGCTTAGTCTTACGCTTAAGCTCAGGCTCAGCTCAGGCTTAGGTTTCGCTTAGGCTTAGGCTTATTATCAGGCTTCGGCTTAGTCTTCGGCTCAGAACAGGCTTAGGCTGAGATTAGGATCGGCTTAGGCTTGGGCTTAGATTCAGCGTGGATTAGGTTAGGCTTAGGCTTAGATTAGGCTTGGCGTAGGCTTAGACTCAGGCTTCGGCTTAAGTTTCGCTTTAAGCTTGGGCTTAGGTTAGGCTTAGGCTTGCTTGGCTTAGTCTTAGGCATTAGATTGCTTAGGCTTAGGCTGTGGCTTGGACTTAGGTTTAGGCTTAGGCTTAGGATTAGATTTAGATTGGGTGGCTTAGGGTTCGGCTTAGGCGCAGAGGGATAAAGGCAAGTCTTGGACCAGCCGTTTTATATAGACAGGTCCGGTGGGCGACTTCATCTATATTCAGTGTCGCTGTTTGGAGGGCTGTTATGGTCGGAAATTCCGGTTGATCCGTATTCAGTTGAGCCTTCCGGTTGATCGGTATTCAGTTGGGGGGCGCCGGGTTCATTCGATATTCCGTCGGGCTCTTAGATCGCGCGTTTCTCCGGCCGACAAACATCTTGCGAAATACCGACTGTATGAGTGGGTGGGAATAACATGTCAGCGTCTTCCCAATACGCTCGGCAGAAAAGGCGGCAAAAAGAACGATTTTTGAGGCAATAGCTGTAGCCTATAAGCTCACAAATTCTTAGTAACGTAATATTAAATGCCTCAATAGTGCTTCAGTAAATTTAACTATAAATGAAGTGAAACTAAAACATGAAACCCTAGAAATTTCTTTGTTGTTGCGCTTTTGGTGAAAAAATTGCGTTTTTTTATATTTCGCAATCAAAATTCGAAATTTTACGTTTAGGTCTAGTAAAAAATAGCCTAGAAACACTTAGAACAATGGAATTCTCGGCAAAAAAATTGGGGTTTCCCTCGATAATGGAGAAGAACCAAAAATTGAAATCAGAAATTGAGAAGCTGCTGTCAGAGACAGACAGAGATCATCTGCTGTATGTATCGCCCCTCTCCCCTCAACACGGGAACCCTTAGTTTAGGAGTTCTTCGGCTTAGTTTTGGGCATAGGCTTAGGCTTAGATTAGGCCTGGCTTCGTCTCAGACTTAGATTAGGCTTGGTTTAGGCTTCGATAACAAAAAAACCCTAGAAATTTCGTTGATTTTGCGATTTTGGTGGGAAATAGGCTTGGCTTAGGCTTAGTCTGAGGCTTACATTAGGCTTGGTTTAGGCTTATTAAGATTTGGCTTAGGCTTGCTTGGCTTAGTCTCAGGCTTAGATTAGGCTTCGGCTTAGGCTTCTATAACAAAAAACCCTAGAAATTGCTTTGATGTTGCAATTTTGGAGGAAAAACCTATTTTCAAATCTAAATTTTGAGTTTAGAATTTAGCGACAGTTCGAATATTTAATTTATAGTAGAAAAATGGAATCCTCGGAAAAACAAATTGGTTCCCCCCCCCCCGATAAGGCAAAAGAACGAAAAATCGAAGTAAGCATCTGAGAGTGGGAAGCTGCTGACAGGCGATTGCGAGGGAAGCTGAATCTGCCAGCTTGTTGTGAGAGCATCGTATTTCCCCCTAGATTCGATTTATATTCATTTCGATTGTTTTCGTCGTGTTTTCAACCTCAATATGGACACAAATATTTATAAAATTTGTTTTTAGTACCGGTGTACCCTTCTTCTACGACGATTACGTCAACAACAAATAGGTCGTCAACACGAATCGAGCCTAGCTTAGGCTTAGAATTAATGAGATGTCGGACGTAGACGAAAGCTTAGGCTTAGGCTTAGGCTGACTTAGGTTTAGGTTTGCAACCGATTGGCTTATGCTGTCCTTACCTCTTTAAATGGTTATCTAATGCATTACCAAGCACGAAAAAGCGGAGAATATGCCTGAATCGCGTTCAGCAAAGAGTTTTTCAAGGATTTCTATCTGAAATGAAATGTTAGCGTGCTGAAAATGGTCTCAAAAGATGCGCCAGACAATTCTGCATCGAATGGTGAGTTTTGTGCCTTAAATACACAGCTGTTTATGGGCGAAAAAGCGATAAAAGACAAATGCTCGGTCCGCGCCCCCGACACGCCCCCCGACCTGGCCCACCCCAAAAACATAAGGGTCGACCCTCGGAGGGCAAGCGATTTGTTATTACTCAATGTATAATCCAATAAATTTGAACTGGGAGCCGAAATGACGCAGTTTTTTTCAGATTTAAATAGGGGAAATGTTTTAAACATTTTTTTGTAATTCCTAAGCGTAAATACTTTACAGATTTCTACTCACATATTAAAAAATGTCGATTTTTCAGCGAAAAATGGGCCCTAAACATTTTCGCGAATGTTGTTGGAGGTTTTGCACTTCAAAAATAGTTAAATTTTACGAATACCACTATTATAGTACTTTTTATTGCGTCACTAAGCATTCCAAGCGTTCCATTCCATTCCATTGTAATCGTTTATTTCAGGACGAAATGTTTGGCAAGCCGACCGTCGCGGGCTGTAGTGGTAGTAAGGCAGTAATAATATAATTATACATAAATAGCTGAATTTCAACATTAAAATCATGTAAAAACAATAATAATAATCGCCATTTTATTGTGCCATCCCGGCCCTACCCTCAAACTTGGGTAATTGAACCGAAAGGGGGCGGGGCTTCGGGTGACCCCAAAAGGCAACAGGACCAGATGAACAACTCTTGCTTTCAGTGTCCGTGTCAGCTTCTAGCTGTTTTGATATTTCTGCGGGGTTCTTTGGCATTATCGGGGGACCAATTTTTTTTCTAAGGCTTGATTTTTTGGCATAGAGATAACGGAAATGTTTTTAAACTGTTTTTTCCCTTGTTCAAAAACCAAAAACTGTAAAGATTTCGATTAGAAAAACGTAAAAAAATATCGATTTTTCAACCAAAAGTGGCCAACTTCGACCAAAGTTTCTACCTTTTTTTTGAAGCTTTTAGATAGTTTTTCTCGTTTCTAACTAAAAATACTTGTAAAATACTTCCTCTTAGGTTATTGCCTGGTTCTACATAATTTCTAGATTTCGTCCAAATTATCGCTTTATATGGTGCGCCTTGTTTACATGGGCATTAAACTTTTCAGGGTTTTTTAGAGCGCAGGAGCAGGTAGCAAAAATCCCGAAAACTATTTTTTACGAGCTATATTGCTGTGTTGCGGCGATTTTCGTGATCTGCGGGGTGATCGGTTCGATTTACAAGCATTTTTTCCCTTTATTTATTTACTTTATTCTTTGCGCTTTCCAGTCTTCCGGGAAAAAAATGAAAAACAGATTTTCGAAAAATTTACAAAAAAAAGAGCAAAAGATCGGATTTTCAAAAAAAAAACCAAATAGATGAAAATTAGGATTTTCGAAAGATTTACAAAAAAAGAGCCAAAAAACGGATTTTCGCAAACGAAAAAAGAGAACACCATCGGATTCTCGAAAAATTCAAATGGAGGAAAATTTGGATTTTCGAAAAATTTACAAAAAAGAGCCAAAAATCGGATTTTCGCAAACGAAAAAAGAGAACACCATCGGATTCTCGAAAAATTCAAATGGAGGAAAATTAGGATTTTTGGAAAATTTACAAAAAAGAGCCAAAAATCGGATTTTCGCAAACGAAAAAAGAGAACACCATCGGATTCTCGAAAAATTCAAATGGAGGAAAATCTGGATTTTCGAAAAATTTACAAAAAAGAGCCAAAAATCGGATTTTCGCAAACGAAAAAAGAGAACACCATCGGATTCTCGAAAAATTCAAATGGAGGAAAATTAGGATTTTTCAAAAATTTACAAAAAAGAGCCAAAAATCGGATTTTCGCAAACGAAAAAAGAGAACACCATCGGATTCTCGAAAAATTCAAATGGAGGAAAATTAGGATTTTTGGAAAATTTACAAAAAAGAGCCAAAAATCGGATTTTCGCAAACGAAAAAGAGAACACCATCGGATTCTCGAAAAATTCAAATGGAGGAAAATTAGGATTTTTGGAAAATTTACAAAAAAGAGCCAAAAATCGGATTTTCGCAAACGAAAAAAGAGAACACCATTGGATTCTCGAAAAATTTCGTGGGACGAAGAGGAACAAAAAGAAATCGCGGGACGATGGGGCTAGTACTCTAAAGAATATTGATAGAACAAATAATTAAATTACTTTGATGCCGCGATGGTCCCGGTCCTCCCGCTTCGTCGTGTTCCTGCTGGCGTTTCCTTTCCTCGTACTTGCGGTTGTCCTCCTCCCATTTCCGGGTGCCCGGCCACCCCTCGGGCACCCGGTCCGTCATCAGTAATCTAAATTAAAGGTTTTGATTTGTTTTTGGCTATAAATTGCCCGACAGAGCGCAGAGCGGCTTCTAACAAGCCTGGGGATTTTGGGTCAAAAAAAAAATCATTTTTCAATTTTTCGAAATTCCCCTCCACCTACCGTATCTCGGCTGCCCGTTATCCTACCGGGTTGTAAAGCATACCAAAATACTCGCCAGAGCAAGGCGAACATTTTGTTATATTTCACACACCTGTACGATGACGGGCAGCCGAGATACAAAAGTGGGGGGGGGGGCGGTAAACTGCAGTCTACCATATTTTGATCTCAAATTGTCTAAGGTTCTTATCCTCAACAATAAAAAAACAATTTAAAAACGCAGCAGCTATTAATTTTATGAATTTAATAAAAATTCAAATAGCACGTTAAAAAGAACTTTTTTAGAGAAAATCTAAACCGCGAAGATTAACGTTTTAAACTTTTGTTTTTGGTTCTAAACAGGATGCAAAAGACTCTTGCAAACAATTTGAAAAGGTGAAATTCTTACTCAAAGCAGGCTTTTCGAAGCTCCCGGTTTCTCTCGTAGGTGGCGTGGTCCATGTCGCAGCGAGCCTAAACGCGGGATAATGCTACAACTTAGAAACTGACAATATTCCGCTCCACCGCCAGGTTCCGGTTGTGCGCCTGCGAGTCCTCGAGCATCGCCTTCACGTCTTCCAGTTTCTTGTCCTGCCAGGATTGTAGAAAGTGAAGGCGTGGGTTCACTTCATCTCCCCCCCCCCCCCCCCACCCAGAAGGTCCCAGACGCGTCGAATTTACGAGATTTTTCGGGATTTGTTTGTGTTATTCGTCGGAGCATCAAAAAATAGACTAAAAGTCAATATATTGTAATATAAAACGACTATAGCAAAAATAACAAATAAATTATAAAATGGGGTTACAAAAGACGGTTTTCGATATTTTCACTATTTTTTGTGCCATCTGTTAGAGCATCAAAAATTGAAAAGAAGTCTTTATGGCAGCTCAAAAAATTCTATTATAGAAAAGTTAAAGCAAAAATTATAGCAGAAACGCAGAATACCTCTAAAATGGGGTTAAAAAGCCAGTTTTCAGCATTTTCGCTATTTTTTGCGACATTTTCGATAGCTTCATTAGATTCATTCGGTCGAGAAATTTGAAAAATATCGTCAGAGTTTCAATTTTAGCCGAAAATAATGTAATATAAGATAGTTACCGCAAAAACCAGCAAAATCCAGATAACCCGTCAAAATCTATTTTAATTTAATTTTAATTTTATAAATCTAAAGGATTATTGGGAAAAATTCGTTTCTCCTCTTGACCGCCGCCTCCCTCCTGCTAATAGGGTAGTACCAAGGATCGTCCAATTTCATCTCATTCCGGCCCAAAGCCAGGTTTTTTGGCATTATCGGGGGGGAGAACTTATCCAATAAATTTACATATTCCAGTAAAAAATACAAAAATATTGAATTTTCGACCAAAAATGTTTCAGATTTTTGCTTAATTGAACAATCTGAAACTTTGACTTGAACAATACTTTTAAAATGTTATCTTTTAGATCTTACTTGGTTTAAAAATTTTGCCGAAGTTTTGCTTCATTGTTTTTAGCCGCTTACTATGATTATTGTATTAAATTATATCAGGTTACGAAGCATTTCTGGACTTAACCCCCCCCCCCCCCCGGTATTGCAAAAGCGCCCCAAGCCACCATAAAAGAAATGATGGGAAATAGGAAAATTCTGATTGTTTCCTAACAGACAGCAAACAATAAGAACTAACAAAATTTCAGAAAAAGTGAACCTAGTATCGAAAATGGCAATTTTTCGCAAATCTGATGGAGATGTGACCGTCTGGGGGACATTTACGTCTAACGACAGACAGACAGACAGACAGACAGGCAGACAGACAGAGAAATGAAGGAAGACAGACGGACAGAGAGACAGACAGACAACAGACAAAGAGAGACAGACAGACAGACAGACAGACAGACAACAGACAAACAAACATTATTCTTAAATATAAAGTAAAATAAGGCAAACCTGCTTCTCGAGCTTTTCCTTGGCCGCCTCCAGCTCTTCCTGGAAAAAGCAAATTAGTTTAAAGCCACAGCTTGGGTATAAACCTGGTTCTTTTGCATTAGCGGGGGGGCAATTGTGATAAAGATATAGTTACTACGTCACTAGGCATATCTGGACTACTTTACTTTATCCTCCCCCAGCCGCAGGTCCCAAAATGTTTTTCGCTATAACTTTTTTATCTTACATTTATTTGGGCTGTAATTAAAACTTCTTATATTTTTTGATGCTCTATCGTATTGCTTAGCGAAAACCACGAAAAATGGTTGGAATTGTCGAACATTTTTGGGAGTTTCCCGTTGGGGGCAAAGTAAAGGCTAACCGAAAGAGGCCCCCCCCGCTAGTGCCAAAGAACCAAAAAAATTAAAAAGCCTACTTGCAGTCTGAATTGCTCTCGCATCGAAACCCTGCGCTCGTTCTAAAAAAGGTTTTAATATATAAATGTAAGAATTGAACTTACGTCCTGGTGCTGGTCGGCCATGTTGATGATGTTGTTGATGTTGTTGTTGTCGTCGTTGAAGCGGATCTGCTATAAAATAATCATCAACAAATTATGCTAAGAAAGCTTTATTGTAATAATAGAGATGAAAAAGTTAACATTTTCATCAAAAATACAAAATATCGACTTTTCAACCCCAATAAATCAGCTATTTCGACGGAAATAGCACATGTGTTTTGGTAAAAGCCCAGATTTTTCGATCAATATATAACGGTTTTTTACATTACGTTTAATCATCCCTGAACCTAAAAACCTTCGAAATATTATTTAAAAATTCGATTTTAGGTTTTAGGTCAGGATTTAGGTTAAATTAAACGGACTTTTTGGACCTAAAATGATCTAAAATTTTGAATTTTACAAACATTTTCTAACGGTTTAAGAAGGGTTCCTATTTAAAATGTGACTACTATTGAAAGTTTTAGGACGTTCGGGGGATTAGAAGGAAAGGGTGTTGAGCTTAAGCTTAGGCTTAAACTTCGTCTTCGGCTTCGGCTTATATTAGGTCTGGCTTAGTCTTACGCTTAAGCTCAGGCTCAGCTCAGGCTTAGGTTTCGCTTAGGCTTAGGCTTATTATCAGGCTTCGGCTTAGTCTTCGGCTCAGAACAGGCTTAGGCTGAGATTAGGATCGGCTTAGGCTTGGGCTTAGATTCAGCGTGGATTAGGTTAGGCTTAGGCTTAGATTAGGCTTGGCGTAGGCTTAGACTCAGGCTTCGGCTTAAGTTTCGCTTTAAGCTTTGACTTAGGTTAGGCTTAGGCTTGCTTGGCTTAGTCTTAGGCATTAGATTGCTTAGGCTTAGGCTGTGGCTTGGACTTAGGTTTAGGCTTAGGCTTAGGATTAGATTTAGATTGGGTGGCTTAGGGTTCGGCTTAGGCGTAGAGGGATAAAGGCAAGTCTTGGACCAGTCGTTTTATATAGACAGGTCCGGTGGGCGACTTCATCTATATTCAGTGTCGCTGTTTGGAGGGCTGTTATGGTCGGAAATTCCGTTTGATCCGTCTTCAGTTGAGCCTTCCGGTTGATCGGTATTCAGTTGGGGGGCGCCGGGTTCATTCGATATTCCGTCGGGCTCTTAGATCGCGCGTTTCTCCGGCCGACAAACATCTTGCGAAATACCGACTGTATGAGTGGGTGGGAATAACATGTCAGCGTCTTCCCAATACGCTCGGCAGAAAAGGCGGCAAAAATAACGATTTTTGAGGCAATAGCGGTAGCCTATAAGCTCACAAATTCTTAGTAACGTAATCTTAAATGCCTCAATAGTGCTTCAGTAAATTTAACTATAAATGAAGTGAAACTAAAACATGAAACCCTAGAAATTTCTTTGTTGTTGCGCTTTTGGTGAAAAAATTGCGTTTTTTTATATTTCGCAATCAAAATTCGAAATTTTACGTTTAGGTCTAGTAAAAAAGAGCCAGAAACACGTAGAACAATGGAATTCTCGGCAAAAAATTGGGGTTTCCCTCGATAATGCAGAAGAACCAAAAATTGAAATCAGAAATTGAGAAGCTGCTGTCAGAGACAGACAGAGATCATCTGCTGTATGTATCGCCCCTCTCCCCTCAACACGGGAACCCTTAGTTTAGGAGTTCTTCGGCTTAGTTTTGGGCATAGGCTTAGGCTTAGATTAGGCCTGGCTTACATGTAGAGGTTGTCAGGTCACAAGCTCCAAACCGGCTGAAAATTGGTGGAAAAATCGAATAAAATACGGGGAACACGATGCGACAAAAATTATCTACTAATGGGCACTTTTGTTTAATAAACTTTTAATTTTAAGTAAGAAAAATGAAGGGAAAATGGACTTTCAGCGGATTAATCGGGCTGTCGGCCTCGGAATAAATGTTTCGATCGAATTGCCACGGAAAGTACAACACTCGGTACCTTCCCACACCCGGAAAAAAAATTATTTGAAAAAATTTTTCCACGAAAATTTTGACGACCCCTCGCATAGCTTTGGCCGCTAGGTGGGTTATCGGCTGCTTAAAATAGTTAGTTCTGACCCCGGGTGTTTAAAATTGAGCCCAAAGATTCCAGATTCCGATAATGACTGCTTGTTTACAATACCTGTACAAAAACTAATCTGTATAAACTATCCTGTCGATTTTTATGGGGTCGGAATAGGTAGGTAGGCCTTTTTTGCAAAACTTCCAAAATTTTGTAATTTCTTTTTTGTCGAGACGTCCGCTACTGATTAATAGGACCGACAAACATTATAAAAACTATTCTAGACGCGCTCCCTACAAATAAAAAGCAAAAACGGCAAAAAGCAAAAAAAAATAAAAAATGCGGGAACCGAACCCATGACCTTTGGCCTACTATTCCCCGCACCCTACCCCTACACCACCCGACCGACGGGCAAGGCCCCTTGGGGAGGCTTCAAGACCTCGGGCCTGCGCGCCCTGGTTCTGGCCAGGCTAGCTGCGATTCTAGGTGGGTTTTCCATACAAAAACTTAAAATTAAAAGTTTATTAAGCAAAAGTGCCCATTAGCAGATAATTTTTATCGGATCGTGTTCCCCGTATTTTATTCGATTTTTCCACCAATTTTCAGCCGGTTTGGAGCTTGTGACCTGACAACCTCTACATGTTAGGGTTTAGGTTCGGCTTAGGCTTAGGCTAGCTTGGCTTCGTCTCAGGCTTAGATTAGGCTTGGTTTAGGCTTCGATAACAAAAAACCCTAGAAATTTCGTTGATTTTGCGATTTTGGTGGGAAATAGGCTTGGCTTAGGCTTAGTCTGAGGCTTACATTAGGCTTGGTTTAGGCTTATTAAGATTTGGCTTAGGCTTGCTTGGCTTAGTCTCAGGCTTAGATTAGGCTTGGTTTAGGCTTCTATAACAAAAAACCCTAGAAATTGCTTTGATGTTGCAATTTTGGAGGAAAAACCTATTTTTCAAATCAAAATTTCGTGTTTAGAGTTTAGCGACACTTTGGATATTTAATTTATATTAGAAAAATGGAATCCTCGGAAAAAATTGGTTCCCCCCAGAGAATGCAAAAGAACCAAAAATCGAAGTAAGCATCTGAGAGTGGGAAGCTGCTGACAGGCGATTGCGAGGGAAGCTGAATCTGTCAGCTTGTTGTGAGAGAATAGTATTTATATTCATTTCGATTGTTTTCGTCGTGTTTTCAACCTCAATATGGACACAAATATTTATAAAATTTGTTTTTAGTACCGGTGTACCCTTCTTCTACGACGATTACGTCAACAACAAATAGGTCGTCAACACGAATCGAGCCTAGCTTAGGCTTAGAATTAATGAGGCTTAGGGTTAGGCTGAGGATTAGGCTAAAGCTTAGGCTTAGGCTTAGGCTGACCTAGGTTTAAGTTTGCAACCGATTGGCTTATGCTGTCCTTACCTCTTTAAATGGCTATCTAATGCATTACCAAGCACGAAAAAGCGGAGAATATGCCTGAATCGCGTTCAGCAAAGAGTTTTTCAAGAATTTCTATCTGAAATGAAATGTTAGCGTGCTGAAAATGGTCTCAAAAGATGCGTCAGGCAATTCTGCATCGAATGATGTATTTTGTAGTCGAGATATAACGCTATTTTTAGGCGAAAAAGCGAGAAAAGACAAATGCACTCTTGATTTCAGTGCCCTTACAAGCTTCTAGCTGTTTTGATGCTTCTGAAGTTCTTTGGCATTATCGGGGGGGATAAAATTTCTTTTCTAAGCCTCCATTTTTTCCGATAGAAATAAGGTAAAGGTTTTTAGACTGTTTTTCCCTATTTCCGTGACTGAAAACTTTCAAAATTTTTATCAACAAAACCGTAAAAATAAGGATTTAGCTGTAATGATTAAAAAATAATACTAAACACGCCTCAAAAATGCAGGAAGTACAGGGTATCCCAAAAAAATTCCCCCACCCCTAGCCGGCCGCAGACCTCGCCGATTTTTATGATTTAGGTATCTATCGAAAGTTCTCGAAGAGGCGAGTCCAGCAAGTCTCTTCGATTTTGGAAATGTCGGGATTTTTTGCTCGATTTTCGACATTTTTCATGCAAACTGGACACGCTTTTTTCGTCCAAAACGCAATTTATTCGGTTTAAGCGCCATCCTGGCCGTGTTTTCGCATACGGTTTTCAAAAAGCTGTCATTGGGCTGCCAGGAAAGGTGTAAAAATTCTTAAATTGCGCTTTTTCTAAAAAACCCTTAGGACAGAAAAATCAGAAAAGCCGCCCGTTTTGCAAAAAGATCAGTAAATACTAGGAAAATTTTTACATTTTGGGTGTCGAAAACACATGCTGGACTCGCCTTTCCGAGCACTTTCGATAGATACCTAAATCGTAAAAATCGGACCGGTCTGCGGCCGGCTAGGTGGGGGGGATTTTTTTGGGACACCCTGTATTATCGAAATGTATGAACGGCAAATAAATAAATTAAGAAAATTAAAACCAGCTAACCTCCCCCCCTACTAGTCCAGTACCAAAAGATTCTAGAAATCTTACAGGCGCAGGTGCAGACGATGGCCGAGCCGGGCAAGCCGACGATGCTCGAAGTCTTCTTAGTTGACTCCCCCTGGCCGTCTCCCAGCAAACTCGAGTAGAGGGGCATCGAGCGGCAAGACAGAGTTCGTTTGTAATTTATCTGGAAATCGATTTTTTGCGTTTTTTTCGGTCTTCTGAAACCGACCTTTGAGCATCGAAATGTTTGACTTCGTGGAGCTCGGACTTCAAGAGCTACTATGGCGTCTGGCCACTGATGACATGAATTATAAAAAGCGCCCTCAAAGCGAGCAAGCAAACTTGCTTTTTAAGCAAGTTATTAGGCCGGGCTAGGTTTTGCCGTGACTTTGGGCCAGCGAAACGTATAGCTGATGCGCTTGCGTCCCATGATAGGCTTGAACCGCTAGATTAAAGCAAAATTGAGCAGCCGGAACACCGGATAGCGATAAAAATATTGAAATAGAAACTAATTACGTTCAAATCGCTATCGTTATTGCGCCTTCTCCAAAATAACGTTGGTTCGCGCGGGGTGCTTGCAAAGTCCATTGATACCGGCAACCGTAGCATCGTGTAGCCCATTCTAAACTAAGTTTTCAACTCCTAACTACCTGAATAATCGTCCCAGCCTCCTCATATGGCGATCGGTGCCGGCTTGAACTCCTTCCGCACAGCTTTCCAGCGCCAAATTGTCGCCCTCAGAGGCATCTCTTGCTTCTTGCCATTCCCGTAGACGTTGGCATCCCTTTCCTTCAAATTTTTACCTAAAAAGTATCGGCGGAGGAGTATCACGAAAACGACTAACCGCCAAACATCCAAAAAACCGGCTTTGAAGTCAGATGCCGTCTTGCCGTCCATTTGTCCCATCCTTCCGGCCTATAAAAGAAAATATAGCGAAAGAATGGAGAAAACGAAGATGGGAAAAATCTCAAAATTATTTTAAAAAGGGCACCAAATTACGAGATAATAGTATTCCGGAAATTTGCGAGTCCGACCTGCTCCACCTTACGGCATAGTAGTGTTTCGGAATATGATGACGGTGTTTCGGAATTTTGCGAATTCGAAAACTCCGCCGATTAAGTTGAAGATTGTTTATTTAGTAAAAAACAGGTACGTTTTTTTCGTGTTTCGAGTGAATCTCGAGCGAATCTAAATTTACTTAATTCGGTCGCTTAGGCAGCCCCGCTGCGCTCATCCCTTCGTTCCGAAGCACGGGAACACGATTCGGCTCCCAGGACCGTTACTCTCAGTCCAGGTTTTAGCTTTGATCTAGCGTTTGATGCCTTTTTTCTAGAAGTGGAACGACGTCTGATACAAACAGAACACCGGAACGCGTTGGAACAAATCTCAGCACAAAAATCACGAATTTCGGATAAATTTTGGGATGCGCAGGTTTTATCAAAACTCATTGCGAAAAATCTTGTTTTTCTAGGAAAAGCTGCGCGAAAGCATGTCGTCAGGATCTCAACAAGGGATCCCAAGATCGGTCTCTGATTCTAGTAAGCTTTCCAAAGTTTTATTTGATCTTTGTCTTAGATGGTTTTGTCAAGAAGCCGTCACTCATCCAATCCTTCGAAAATCCTTTCCACACAATCGTGGTATTGGCCAATACAGATGAATTGAACGTGGGAACTGAGGTTTTTTAAAGCCAAACTTTAAAAGTCGCCTTATTTCCAGATTACCGACGAATTTGACACCCCGAGCGGCCCGTCATCGGCTCTTCAACTCGCAAAGGTTTCTTTTGCTTTTATTTTCATTTTTTAGATTGATCCTGATGGTCGAGTGGGCAAAAATGGACGTATACGAACTGGGGATATGCTTGTTGCGGTCGACGGAGATTCTGCCAATGGGGTGGGGAAAATACAGTGGAAATAAAGCTTTTCTTGTCTTCAGTTAACCCTTCTGAAAGCTAGTGCTCTTCTTTGCGAGCTTCGAACTCGCCCCGCGCCCACGTTGACGATTGATCGAACGATTGAATCGTTTCATGAGTATGTTTCGCCACTTTGCCAGTATTATAAAGAGAATTTTTAGGGCCGAAGCGAATGTGATCTCCCAAAAGAAGATGGCGCACTCTGTCCTCCAACAAGCCAATAGTCAAGCTGCCGGCTAGGCATTTACCATCACTATTGTCCGAAGTAGGCACAATACTCGTTAAAAACGTCTATTTTTAGAGCCAAACGGCTTCGGCTTCACGGTCACCGGCCGAGAAACGACACAAGGAGAGCGATTGTGTTATATTGGGAATCTGAAACCGGATGGCCCGGCTTTTGGTCAACTACGCTCTGGCGATAGGCTGATCAAGGTCTGCTCAACGATTTGCAGCTTGTATTTAACGATTTTAAGGTAAATGACGTGCCGACGGTTGAACTTCAACAAGCGGATATCGTTCGCCGATTGAAAGAAACGCCTGTTGGCGAAAGCGTCACTTTGGAAATCTCTAGAGTAAGTTCTCGCAATAAATTCAGAATTACGCTTTTTAGTTGGCAGAAACGAACGATGAAAATCAACCCCCGGCCTCGACAAGTACTGCAGCCATAGAAGTTGCTGAAAACGAAGCGGAAATCGTGGGGAAAGAAAGAAGTAGGAACATCACCAGCACGGAGATCTATTCACAAAGCCCGACTAGTCAACACTGCCAATGATATCAAGGTATAACGATAATCTTCTATTGTAATTTTGTAATCTTAGGAGTACTCGTTCGACATGCCGCCGTTGAATGATACTGGTTCTGCCAGGTTTTGGCTTTTCACTGAAAGCGCGTGTCTCGATCAAGGATGATGGGTCTCTCGGCGATTGCGGAATTTTTATCAAGGTAGTAACTTTTCCTTCCAAATTATACAATTTGTCGTTAGTAACTGGTCGGAGGAGCGGCGTGGAAAGATGGCGGGGCAGCACAGCACAGAGAAGGTACGTTTTTTTGTTAACATTCAGGCCGGATGGGACGAACGACGCGTGCGACGCAAGCGAATCTGCGGCCGTCAAATGCTGCCCTTCGCAGGTACTTATTTTGTTTCTGCGACTATGCCACTTTCAAAACTTGCAAATTCCCGGTTTCCAGGCCTGGCAAGACATTTCGTATCCAAATTTGAAAATTAATCGAAAAATTTGCATCCGCGCGATATATTTGGCCTGATTTCTGCCTTTTTTATATTTGGCGATGTCGAAAAGTTTGCTCGTGAGCGAATTTTGGTTCTTTAGACGCAAAAATGCACCAAATTAGGTTTTTGTATATTCTTTTTGACTAAAAAAGGAGTAGGTGCTGTAATTTTTAATGCCTTGCTTTTGTTTCCTGTGTTTATGGTTTAGCCTGGAAATAAACTTTGTTTTAGATGCCTTCGCAGCGCCACGAGGAGGACGACGGAAAAGAAAAAATTAAAGCTTAAAATACTTTTTTAATGTGTGATTAACTGATAAAAGATTATTCATGTACGCTTTTCGGATTTTATTACGGGTTTTAAGCCCATTGTATCTGTAACTGATTCTGGTGATCGAGTGGATTTAATTGAATTTTAGTTCGACTCAACGACAAGATAATGCCCGGCCAGCCGCTCAAGCCAATGTTGACGGGAGCCCTTGTGCGTTTATTCGGTTCTTTTACTTTACAACTTTTGATTAAATAATGTAAAAAAATATCGATTTTTCGACGCAAAAACGGCGTTTCAACCATTTTTGTGTTTTCAAACTAGGTAGCCCTTTTGAAATAAAGCTAAGTTTTATAAAAATACAATTGAAATGATTGCTCCTGCGTTATTGGGCCTAGCTGGACTTGTAATATGAAAAATTCGGTAAAAATTGACCAATTTTCCAGCTCAAGAAACCGAAGGCCCGGACGGCGGAGGAGCTTTTAGGCTCTCCGATTCTGATGGCGAACGAGGACATGGCCAAGGTACTGATCTTGATTCTTTTTGTAACCCTAGCCTTTTATGACTAGCTCAGCATAAATATTCTCTACATTAGGTTGACATTCTTTGACTTATTTTATGGTCCGGGTTCGATCCCACTCGCAACCAACTTTTTGCTTTTTGATAAAATTCTAGAAAGGGCGCATTAGAAGTCGCTGATTGGTTTTATTCTAGGTTGCTAAGCGTCTGGCCCTGAATTTGACGCCCCTTTTCGAGTCATGGCTTGAACTGAATTTTTTTATAAAATCTTGTGAAGGGGTTGTTAGCTTTTGCTTAACCATTATGCCACATTTTCAGGATGAGAAGATGACCGTCGAGTGCAACGACCTGCAGGCCCAGAAGGAGCAAGACAAGTTTACCGGCAAATTCAGCGATTTCGAGAAGGTAAATTTATTATTAATCAGTTTTATAAAATCGTGTGAATGGTGCAGTATTATTAGCTGTTGCTTAACTATTAAGCCCCATTTTCAGGTGGATGAGAAGTTCACCGGCGACAACGAGACCCACGTGGAAGAGAAGCCGCACAACCTGAAGAAGCTCGGCGAGGACAACAATTCGGTAAATTTATTATTGATCAACTCCTAAATAATGGTTCCTCTTAGCATTTCGGGTTATTTGATTTTGACCGGTTTTCTGACATTTTTGGGCAAAAACTCAGAAATTTTTGAGAATTTTCGTAACTAAAAAGTTGTTTGTATCAACGTTTTCATGTGTTTTACAGCCCAATTTTCCGAAGACGTTCTCCCACCTCGACTTTACTCCTTCGAACCGGGGTGAGGCCCAGAAGAAGAAGGTAAATCTTTGTCGCCTTGTTAACTCTTTGGCCTCTATGGCTAGTTGGGGGCATTTAAAGACAGTCGCGGTGGCAATCTTTTTCTATACCAAATTTTCAGCTGCTCCTCGACATCTCCCTCTCGCCGATTGTTGGTAACGCGAAGATGAGCCAAGCCGACGAACAGCATCCCAGCCAAGTAAATATTTTATGCCTTGATAACTCTTTGCCCTGCTAGCTAAATTCGGGTTCAACTTTTTGCTGTTGGCATATGGTAAATGGGGAGGTAGAATACGTGGGTAATTGGCGGTACACATATCATAACGGGGGGGGGCATTGAAAGTTTCCTAATAATTAAAATAGTTTTAAATATGGCTGTCGGGCTGTAAAAACTCTCTTATTATATTGTTCGTCGATCGATTGGGCTTTTCAAAATATCGCAAATTCTACCCGGCCCCCGCGTTTATGTATTTTTTTGTTGTTGGTAAAGAGCTGATGGTAGGCGGGTTGCTTGGCGGATGCATGAGCTAGGAAATGTCTTTTTTTCAGGCTCAAGCCGTCGACTTGCTCGAGGATTTGCCGGACCGGGTTACGTCGATCGAGGTGCGGTATTTTTTCGCGTTGTTTTTGGTTCTAGACTTCCGATTTAACTTGGCATTTTCAGCTGAACCGCTCGATGTCCGAGGCGGACTTCGTCGACTGGATCGACAATGACGACTCGTAAAAAAGGACAGAAATACATTTACATTGAGCATGTCAGGAGTACCCGTTTTTTTTGTTTGTATCTAGACCTTTTCTGCCAAAATTCCGCTTTTTTCACGTCGGTCATTCATATGCGGGGGTTTTTATTATGTAATGTTTAGATAAATCATTGTTGGCATTTGTGGCTCGGAATTTGAAGCTTTCGCGTCAGCGACCATCGTATCGATCGATCGACTGGTTTTTAGACCAATTCTGGCCGATTGCTGCTACTTAGGATAGCTGATTGGTTTTGTTCGAGTTTTTGAGCGTATGGCAGGAATTCAAATGGCAAAAATGGCTGTGTCATTGGAATTGTTCTGTTTTCGTTACAGCCAATTTTCGACCGGGCCCCCTTGGATTGCTGCAGGGGTTTTTGAGGGGGAATGAGTAGACGAGAGAGAGAGAGAGAGAGAGAGAGAGAGAGAGAGAGGCTTTACCATATTATAAAGTGAATTTTTAGGGCCGAAGCGAAGGTCGTCTCCCAAAAGAAGACCCCCGGCCTCGAAAGGCACTGCAGCGATAGAAGTTGCTGAAAAAGAAGCGGAAATCGTGGAAAAGAAAGAAGAAGGAACACCACCAGCACGGAGATCTATTCACAAAGCCCGACTAGTCAACACTTCCAATGATATCAAGGTATAACAATAACCTTCTATTGTAATTTTGTAATCTTAGGAGTACTGGTTCGACATTCCGCCGTTGAATGATTGGCCATACGCGACAAGTCATGTTCGGTAAGGAGTTTTCTATAGTATTCTATTGCTGTTTATCTCTTTAGATTGAGAGTTTTGCGACAAACTGTCGTCCTCTCATCAGGTGTCTCTTCTGATGGCTCGACTCACGTGACGCGATTCTCCCCAATTCCCATCGGCGGATTCTCCACCCCTCAAAGCGGCTGCTCCTGAATTGACAATGTATAGAAACTATTCCAATAAACAAAATTGTGTTTAGCATCGCGAAAAAGATGTGAGCACATCAACACGGCGCAGTGAGGTCGAAGAAGATCTGCAGCCTGATGCTGGGGCGTTTGATAGAGAGGCTCCTGGGCGGAAGGTAAAGATCAGACTCGAAAACTCATGCTCAAAATCGTTTAGTCGATGAGCGAGAAGAGAGGAATGGGCGCTACGATTGATCCCATCACTTCTACGACTTATCAGAAGATCAAGCATCAACGGCAAACTAGTGGTGAGTTGAAACAGTCTTTTTAATGTTAAAACTCACTTCTGGGTCTACGTTTGCGCCTGGGATGGCTATTTTTAGCTATTAGCAAATTTGGGACTGTTCGCACGGTAGTATTTGCTAAGTAACTTCCTGAAAGAATAAGCATCAAGTTGAACGAGGCATTAATATAACGAAATTAGCCATATAAAGTATTAGAACGTATTTTCTGCGTAAAACTAGTAGCATAGGTTCCATAAACTTGATGTTATATGCTTTTACCACAAACCCAGCGAATTGTACAACCTTTGCTAACTTCTCTATTTTCCTGTTTTAGCCCCAACATCTTCGGCTTCTCGTTCGTTCCGTCAGAATCGATCAGCATCGACGACAGCAGCCGCAAAAGCCCGTTCCGTATCTGTACATCCAAGACCGACAACATCCACTGATGGCGAAAGATCAGACACGAAACCTCCTAGAGACCCGGCTATTGATTACCTTGATGTTGGCCCTGGTGCGCTTTTTACTTCATTTTCGGATTTTTTCTCTTGGTTTGATGCTTATTACAAAGAATTGGATCAAATAAACCGCAAAATATCAATATTTAGGTGCGACAAGAAAAGTGTTGACGCGAATCTGGCCACATCTCAAATGCGTCCCGATGACCCACAAGCCCCACAAATGCTGCCCACCTCGTTGTCTACCGGCTTCAAGAACCCTTCCTTCAAACATGCAGTCGCTGGAGAAATTGGACCCTCGCAAGGCCTATCTCCCGTCATTGCTCAACGATTCGGAGCAGCTCGCATATCGGATAAACAGCAGAGAAGGAAAAGCATCGGCAGGTATGTAGAATCATTTCTATATAAATCTAATATTTCCCTGTGTTAGTACGATGAAAAGCTGGCTGCGGATCGGGGCTCGATCGCGGGAACGCCTGAAAAGGAACCTGCGCACCCTCACTTCTTGGCTCAACCAGGACAGGACTACGAAAATGTACTCACAAGCACTCCGCTGAATCGACGAGATTTCCGCCGGGATCAAGTACAATCGCAATACGATCCTGTATTTGCTGAGGTAAAATGCTGAGCGATTCCTTGTTTGCTTGTAACTACTAATTTGGTTGAGGTGACGGTTGTGACGATTCTCAGTTTTATAATATTTTGTGATAACACTCAGTTGCCTCATTTTACTAATTTCTGATGTCTGTAGTGCTCGACTAATAATTTGCAGCCCCAAACAATAACCTCTCCGACGAAGTCTGGCTTCAAAGTGGCCAACTCGACGTTCTATATGCATGCTAGGTATCGGAAGGCTTGGAAATCGGATTGAATTCTTCCCCGCCCGATCTTCCCCCACTTTTTGCATGTTGTGCATGTTCGGCTTGCTTTTTTCTAACCTTTTTTTGGATTTAAAAACGAGCAAGAACGTTTATATTTTGTGTTTTTAGAGATTCGACCACCGACAAAGACCGGGCCCCAGCTACCCCGAGCAAATTGCCGACAGCTATGAGCAACACCGCTGGCGCCCATATCTCTCTCAGGTAACGACTAAATTTCATTTATTTGGTTTATCAAAATAAGTAGAATCATGTGTTCGACACAAAATAGATTAAAATTTCCCTATAATATGTTGTAATTTTCAGGACTATGGCGCCACCTCCCCCACCACACAACAAAGGAATCGCTGGAGTCGCGTCCTGGACACCGCCAAAGGAAACTACGCCAAACGCCCATCCCCACCACCTTATTACGCAGTTTCCAGGTATCAAAAAGTATCGATATTTTTGATTTCCTTCTTTTCCTACCAGGGAGACGACCGGGGGGAATTTTTCATGCGCATAACACGCCGCACAACTGCCCCCGATGGGATCAGAAGCACCATCAAGACGCGGCGAACGACAACCAGCATCAACAACGAGCAATCGACCGCCGGCACCCACCTACTATGATGCATTCAACGCATGGTTCGCGTACTCGGGCGGATGAGCGTTTGGGGGCACGACCAAGTGTCCAGGTGAGCAAAAATTTGACCTTTGGTTGAAAAAAATTTGATTTGATCGTCGCTCTGCTCAACGCGCCTGACGTGGTTGCGTTCGGGTACGCGCAGGAAATCCGGGCGTTTGCGTTGCGTGTCGCGTATGCGTAAAAACTCCTAGACAAGACTTGTCCGCCCGTTTAAAATTATTACCTAGTGTCGCTTTTTGTTACATGCATGAGTATGGATTTTGTCGAACGTCGCGATCCACAACGCATTCGTCCGTCTGTTCCACTATGCATAAGAAAAACCGAGGCTGTGCGTTGCGTACCGCGGATGCGTCAAAATCCGAGCCACTTCTTGCCGGGCCCTTTAATCCGATTAGGAAGCGTCAGATTTTCCCAACTTCAAAAATCGCAAAACATATCTTTCTATGCCAACCTCCGTTTTTTCAGGCCGCTTTCGTTGGAGGGTTGCCCCACCCGCTTCTCCTAAACCCAACGCCCGAACGCGTGCTCCGCTCAATCAACCGCCAGCCGTCCGCGCCGCAAATCACGACTTCCAACGTCATTCTGCATTCCCCAACCAGGTATTTTCACGCTTTATTTTTAATATAATAATTCTATTTGTTTTTCTAGGCATCTTGGTCCCGCGCATCCCCCTATGCCACGACCGATTTCGCAGCACCAATCGACGCCGCCACAGCACAACATCATCAACAACAACCCCACGTCTTCCCCCTCCCGCCGCCTCCAGGACAGCCAATTTATTCAGGTATGAATTTGGTTTACAAAAAATCTATTTTTCTGTTTATTTTCAGACGCCCCGTATTTCGCTGGACAGTTTCGTCCGTCTCAGGCACAGCCAGCAAGAGCCCCGGACAGCTGGTTCTCCCATTTCTAACAACCCCCCAGCAACGCCTCTCGCTGCGCGCCAAGAAGCGCCAGCAACGCCGAGCCGTTCAGTCGGAATACGTGGATGCTCCGTTAAATGGTAACTTACTTTTATTATCTATCTCTAAGACATGAAAATAGGCGTTTTCTGCCTAAAACGGTAGTTTTTGAGCAAAGTCTTTCATTTTTGTAAATTTTTTTACGGTTTTTGGATAAACTTGGCTTGGTATGTAGCTAAAATTGAACTATTACTCAAAAACAAACAGCCCTGCGTTTTTATTAAGAATTTCTGGATCTGACCAAGAAGAAAAACACGATTTATAATATTACCGATTTTTATTCCAGCTTTCCCTCCAACATGGCGTTCAATTGCTCAACGAAACCCCTCCTACCTCTCGGCGACACTTTTACATAAAGACACGCTGGTAAGTTTTTTCCCCCGTTTTTAAAGCAATTTTTTATTTTTTAGCGAACAAGCCCGCGGGTATCGTCTCGGCTCTAGCCCGCCCTTCCTCAATTCAAAACTACTGTTCAATGCATCGATTATCTACGACTACGAAATATCACAACCAAACAAAGTGCCCTTGTCTTTCTCGCTTTTAAATATATCTATATCTATTTATTGCTTGGGCATGACAACTGCTTGTGATCCTCGTCTTTTCTCACTTTTCCATGCACTCCGCTGTATCTGCTATTTTTACCTTTTCGATTTCTGATCTTGCGAACAAACTTGCGTTTCCTCATTTGCTGACCATACTAGTATACTGGTCCACCTTTTCGCAAAAAGCATTTTCTTTTTAAAAACTAACTATATGAAATTCTCGTTCTCTTCTGCTGGCGCCTCTACTTGGATTGCGTCTTCCCATCGCTTGTGATTTTTATCCAAAAAAAAATGGAAGTTTTGAGGGAATAAAATATTCGTTTTTAAGAGGCAGAGCGGGCGTTTCCAGAGTTCTTGCGATGCGGAAGCGATGTGGTTATTCCATGAGCCGGGCCGACACCATCCAGACAACGACTGTAGGGCCAGTTAGCAGCGTTGATCCACTGCCCCAATGGGTTTTAGGCCGAATATTCCATGCACAGTCCGTAGTCTTTCTTTATAGTTTCTCGTTTTATAAAATTATGTTTTTAAACGGTTTTTACTTGTTCTAGTCCCCAAAAACTGAAGATTTTGACTAAAAAATAACGTAAAAAATACAGAATTTTGGTCGAAATCTTCACTTTACATGATTTGCTCTGTTCAATGGGCTCTCAACTTCACGATATAAGGAATTTACCTCCAAAAACATTGAACAATTGTCTGCACATCCGCGAATTTTGCGGCGGCGATCACCATATCCTATAGCCAAAGTAGCTGTGTCCTCTGTAATGCCGATTTCTCGGCCGTCAGGCCGAATTTTGCGCTGATTATTTCGACTCAATTTTTCAAGAGCTTTCGAATGGTGTAAAACCCATTACAATCCGATGCTTCTAGGGAAAGATATAGGGTTTTTCTTGATTCAACTCGGACTGGATTTTTCAAAGAAATAGCGCCATCTTAGCAACGAAGACCCTACAGCGAAAACCGATTGCAGATTCGGAATCAGCGCAAAAAATTACATATATAAAACGAAATTCTGATCGATGCTCTACGCTTGCGGAAAGATAAAGGGCTTTTTCTGTGAAAATTTATTCTTTACTTTTCCTAAAATACGTCATATCTCGGAAACGATAGGTTTGAGAGGAAAACGAGTTTCAGATTCGGATTCAGCGTAAAAACTGATCCTAAACAGTGGAGAATTGAGATAGTATTGTGATGTTTTAGTCTAGAATAATAGATTGCAAAAGGTATTAAGGGTAGATGCGGGGGCTTGTTGGGAAAGACCCCCTGTGAGCGTTCTCCGCCTGCTCTCTGCCCAATTGCGACTAGCCCCCCGTCTGGACCACCCCGACAATGTATCCGCGCCTCGTCGGGTTGGTCAGCAATCGGCCTTCGGTCCATCTTTTTTTTTAAGAAGACCGGGCCGCGGGATATAAGGGTCGCGCGAGCGGCCCTTATAACAAATTTTGGGTGCAGGCCGAATGCCATGGACGGGCGACCGTCTTTGGCGTTCGCGCCTCGCGCGTTGGCGAAGCCATCGCCAATTTTTTTGCTAAAATATAAAAATGTCGAGTAAATTAATATCGTAGTTTCCTAAGGCTAGGTTGATTGGAACAATTCGCGTAGCGTTGATCATCCGCCTATTACAGTTTTAAAAGTTTCGAAATTCATATAGCCTTCCACTCAGCCCTCGCCAATTTATTTTCTAAGTGTTTATAAAAACTACGATTTTCCCAAAATAAAAATTTTTCGTTTTTATTTAATTTTATTTCTAAATAGAAACCCTACCAACAAGGCGATTCATGGTTGTGTTGACCTTGGTGCTGTTTGGGGGTTGATTCTTGGAGTGTACTTGTAGTCCTGGCAGGCTGCCAAATACCAGGCCGGAAGCTGAGATCAGCACGAAGAGCACCGAGATCGAGTTTGGGCAGCGAGAGCTAAAAATGAATGAAACTCGGGAGTATTTCCGATTTTTCTGAGTTACTGTAAGAATTATATAAATTTTTTAATAAGTGTATCCTGTGCAGAGTTTAATGCACTATTAAATGAAGTTGATTGGTATTATTACTGAAAATAACTTTAAAAGAAAATAGAGGGTTACAACTTCCAGCAAACCGCTCATTTGAATAGCTCGATTTCCGGAGTTTCCAGGTGAAAAATAGACGCCTAAGGTTTGCTCGTCATTTCTCAAGTGGAGAGTTTGAGAATTCCGGCCGTCCCTTCCGTATCTGCTCCCTGCGTCCTCAAGCCGCCCTCCATCCTCAATTTTGACCGCTGGTGGGCCGGTCTGGTAAGTGAACCCCGTTTAGCCGTATTTCACGTAATTGAGGAGTATCATCCCGGAATTTTTCCAAATTATAATATAAACGACTTAAATAAAAGTTTATTAGTAGTAGGTTTAGAAATTTTCTTGTTTAAGAAGCACCCGGCCATGCCGCGCCCCTCTCCGTCTAGCTCGATGGAGGTACTCGTCGGCGCCGTGCAGGTTGGTACTATTTTGACCTTTTTGCGATTAATAAATGGATATAAATATCTCTGCATTTTATACAAAAGATTTTTCAGGCCCCGCCCGTCATCAAGGAGGCCGCCGCCGCCAGCGCCACATCTTCTGGCGACTCTCTGGTGGTCCACCTCGGCCTGGGCTTCAACATGTAGAATGTCGAGCATAGAAAGGATATTTTTAATTTTTGCTAGTCTTTTTTACGATCATTCTTAATAAACGGTGCTTTCTTGATTGATTTTTAACGGCTCTGGTGCGTTAGCGGGGGGGGTTGAATCCATATATAAGCCTTGGGCATCCCTTTAGGTGCGTTCAAAAACAGCTGGATCTCACAGCTTTTTTAAAGAAACCTTGAAAATCGTAGAAACGTACCTTACCAGTGCCTTTAAAATAAAACTGGAAGAAAAGCATAAAAAATACAATACTATAAAATAATTTGTAATTAAATTTGATCTAAATTCTAAAGCGACACCAAGAATTGGTCTCTTTTTTGATGAGAGTACCTTAAATCTCAATATTTGCATATGAGGCGCCGGTAAGACCATAGTTTACCCCCCCCCCCAGACGCCCCTTTTCTCTGCGCCCTCTCCCCCAGGCCTACTATCTCTTCACCTGCGCCCTCTCCCCCAGGCCTACTATCTCGCCTGGGGGTAAACTAGAGTTTAGCCGAGGCGCCAAAACTTGTTAAACCACTTTGAAACATCTTTGCGGAAACCTGCTCGAAAATTTGAGTCCCAAATGAAATTTGCGTACTACTTTGCATGAACGCACTTAACGTTCCCGGGCTAAAGGGGGGATGCAGGAAAAGTTGGCTCTCATTTTTCCTCGCTCCTCCTCTGCGATGGCTACCCGATCCTTGTCGGCCCCCAACATCACTTCCCCCGACGAGAAGCAGTACTTCATCGGCAAGTACCAGGTAAGCATGAACTTTTCTTAGCTTAGAAACTTCGTCTGATAGTGTACAAATTCACATTAAAACAGTTTTACATTTTTTATTACAGGACTCCCACCCGCCCAGCTTCCACGGCACACCCACGCGCTCGGTACAGGACGGCTCGAACGACTTCATGATCGAGAAGTGCATGGTGTCTAAGTTTTCCCTAGTGTTTTGGCTAAATAAATGGTCAGTAAAGCATTAAATTGGAGTTTCTAACGTCATAATTGAGTTATTATTATTTTTGAATTTTAAAGCTGCAGAAACTAAGTAAGTTGACAAAAAATTCCAAATTTTCTATATCGGCTCTGCAACGACCTAAAGAACTGTAAAAAGCATGTAGATGTAAGTACCCATTTTTGACCAAAATGTCGACTTTTTAA
This sequence comes from Mesorhabditis spiculigera, assembly GCA_958295435.1. Classification (NCBI taxonomy): domain Eukaryota; kingdom Metazoa; phylum Nematoda; class Chromadorea; order Rhabditida; family Rhabditidae; genus Mesorhabditis; species Mesorhabditis spiculigera. The sequence continues at coordinate 1,272,401 of CATQJA010002655.1, forward strand.
ACATTTTTCCAAATTTTATATAATTTTCGTGGTTAAAGTATAGGCTTATTTTACTAAAAACATTATGAAAATAATTTCTAGGAAGTTATGAGACATCTCTAAATCTATACAAAAAAATCCGGTTCTGGACTGTAAGTGGGGGGGAGGATTTCTAGCAGGGGGAACCACTTTCTGTTTTTTACTTTTTTGATGTTAGACTATGTGATTTTATAGTATTTTTGGTAGTTTTTTATTGCTATAAAGTTGCTAGCCTAATTACTAGTTTTTGATTAGACAAATTTGAGCTTTTTGGCAATTTTTGATACATTTTTGGAAAAGGTTAGATATTTTTTGTATTGTTTTCATATCTAAAAATTATGTAAAATGCTATAAAAATAGTTTGTATTTTGTCATATGGCCGTAGGGAATCGCAGGGAAAATTTGGTTCCCCGCCAGACCCCCCGCTAACAGTCCAGAACCAACCCCCCGATAATGCAAAAAAAACCAAAATCAATTTTGTAAAAAACTCGGATATTCCTAGGTGCTAGAAAGCCTGTAGAATACACCGAAAGCGGTAGATCAGAATTTTGCAGTCGATCGGCCACGCCACCCCTCGCCGCAACACGAACGCGACCGTTGACAGTGCTCCGTGGCCCGACACCCCGAGGCCGGTCAAGAAGTTCGAGGATACCGAGGACAACGTCAAGAAGTAAATCTAATAATTTTTCGTTCCGATTATTTTTGTATACTATCGAACTTTTACCCCGTGAATAAAGGTTTTGTCCGTGTAAATGACATTTTTATGCATGAATTTTTTTATTAATTTATTAATGCTTCGCGGACTAACTCCGATGGCCCTTCATGCTCATGCTCATTCATTGAGCATCAGTCGCAAATCTGCTAGAATACAAGGACGATCGAGCGCCGGGGTACTGTAATTAGATTGTTGAAAGAGTGTGATTGTTGACAAGAAATTCTCCTCCAAACCTTGCCAGCCCCTTTAAAGCACAAGTTTCCGGCTCCGTAAATAGGTGTATTCGTAGCGGTGCCTGCACGTGCGCTTTGAAAAATGATGAAGCGCTTCTACATATGGAAAACAGCCAATAAAACAGGCTGCAACCCCGTAAGAAACCCGATGTGAATAATCTTGCTGAAAAAATAAAATATCAAAAAACTTGCTCAACTTTAAAGCCGAATTTCCTTGTAATTTCGTCCGGCTGCAAGCTTGGCGTCAACTGGTGAATCATTTTGCGCCGTTTTTATTTGCGAGTCTTTGCCAGGCGTCCCAATTTGAAGCCAAAAATCGTTCCAGTGCGTTTTTGGCATTATTTATTTTTTTAATTTAATTCGTCTAGCGCGTTTTAAGAGGTGTTTGCGCTCGAAAAGTCTTTGCAAATGCAGATTATTGATGAAAACAACCAATTTTTCTTGCTTAATTTTCGTATGAAAAGGGAAAATTGACCTCTACCAGGTAACGTTGTAAGAATAATCGAATTTTATTTAGCTAACGTAATATTTGCGGTAGAGCCGTCCTGAATTTTCTTTTGCAAATTTAACACAAAATAAATATGTTTTTTTTTTGATTAAAAGAACATTTTCTTTTCCCAATTTCATAAATAAATAATAGCACTAGGATGTCCACTCTTTTCGTCATTTCGGCATTAAACAGCGGGTTACTAAGATACACAATGCTACGGGAAGCACACAATATTGTTAAATCAAAGCTTTATACATAGCAGCTGCTTTTTTGAGGGGTTTTCGGCCTCTCCGAATCTTTAGAAAATTCAGACTATACGATAAAGAATTTTCTTGTTATTTCTCTGGTTCCGTTTCCTTTCTAAAAATCGGACCAGCTGTAAAATTAAGCTCGAAAATTGTCAATTGCTAGAAAATCGCTTTAAAAGAAGCTTTTCCCACCCGCCCCGCCAGCCACATCTTTATTCATCGGCAAACAGGGCTGCGAAGAATCGATCAGCCGATACCAACGGTTATCGCTGATTCACGCGGGCCAACTCGAGCGCTATTGGCCAATATTCTGCAACGGGACGACCATTTATCGATATTTAGCGTATATAATTCAGGTTTATAACCTTTAATAATGACTTAGCATGCTTAGGCTTAGGCTTCGGTTTAGGCTTAGGCTTGGATTAGGCTTGGCTTAAGCTTGGGCTTAGACTTAAGCTTAGGCCTAGGTTTGGGCTTAGGCTTAGCCTAGGCTTAGGCGTAGGCTAAGGCTCAGTCTTAGGTTGGGCTTGGACTTAGGCTTAGGGTTGGACGTGGGCTTGGGCTTAGGCTTAGGTTTACGCTGAGACTTAGGCCTAGGCTTAGGTTTAGGCTTCAGGGCCGTAACAAACCCAAATTTCGGGGGGGGGGGGGCGACCCCAAAAATTTTTCACTAATATGACTAAAACTACAGCGCCGCAGGCAAAATTTTTGAAAACAAAGGGTTTATAACACTAAAACTAGTGTTAAAAATAGACAAAAACAGCGCCGCAGGCAAAAAATTTTTTGGAAAAATTAAATCATAAGGGTTCCCCCTTATGAACTTTTCGGCCTTCGGCCGATTTCGGGAGGGGGGGGGCGGCTCGCCCCCCTCGCCCCCCCCCCCCCCCCCTCTTACGGGCCTGTTAGGCTTAAGCTTCATAGGATAGGCTAGATTAGGCTTAGGTTCAAGCTTAGGCTTAAGCTTCGGCTCAGGTTTAGACTTAGGCCTAGCTTAAGCTTCGGATTAGGCTCAGGCTTAGGGGCTTAGGGGATTTTCAAGGTTTAAAAAAGTTACTAACTATTTAATTTTGTCAACCAGAATAATCCAAGTCAGAAAAATTACTTTAATTCAGGATGCGCGAATGAAAAAGCAATTTCTACTGATATTCCTGTTACTCTCCAGCTCAATACTAACATTTCTGGTATGGCCAAGTCTCGACGGACAGGTGGAAATTACTGGCGCTAAATATGAGAAAAGAGGGTAATTTATATCTTCAAAAACCCCAAATAAAAACGATTTTTAGGAATAGAACGATCATCTTGGCTTGGAACAAATTTTTTGACACTGACCCATTTCTAGGGGCAAAGGCGAACTGTCGGAGGGTAGGTTACATCGCGAGTACATATTAATTAATTTTCAATAAAATTTACCACGTCCGCGGCACGCAACGCGAGCGCTCGATTTTACATCTTTACGTAATCAATTGTCCTTTCAAGGCAGCCGCGAAGCGTGTGCGTTGCGCATCGCAGCGAAATTCTCTTGATAGCGGGTCCATAGCGCCCTGCCAATGCCTTTAAATCGGAGTTTCAAATATTCTACAGTAATTAAGACATGTATTATTTCAGGATAACTGTATTTTCACGGAAGATCGTAGCCAAGTCGTTATAGCCGATGTAGTGGCCTTCCATTCGAGGGATACGGTGGATCTCCCAAACCAAAAATACCGTAGTCCGGTAGGAAATAGCTTACGCTATATAAATTAGAGTTCCAGAACCAAATCTACCTCTTCTGGACGATGGAGGCAACGAAAAATGCGGGGAATTTTGGGTTTCCAAGTAATCTTCAAATTTCAGGGCTTTAAAAATTTATTTAGAAAACTATTTCAATCGCACAATGTCTACCTCACCAAGTGCTGATATCCCATTAACTTATTCAAGAAATAAATTTATTAAAAAGTAAGCTCATTCTCAAAACTTTCAGTTAAAAATTTTTCAGGTTAAATTCTTCAAATCCTTCTGCATATCCAAGTTTTCCTGATGCTATTATCTCCAATAAATCATCAGGCATTTTCGCGCTGATCTCAAACTGTGACTACGTGACAAACCACCGAACGGATGTGTTGGATGAGATTAGTCGGTAAGAAAAGTAGTGAAAATTTGTATGTTTTTCATTTATACCTTATTTTTACTACGAGTATTTTTAAATTATACTATTTTGTAAAAATACCTCTTTCAGTTTCTACCCCGTTGATCTCAAAGGCGCCTGCGCGCCCGATCTCAAATCCCGGCAATTTTGTCCGAAGCACACCGATTGTACGGATAGAATAAAAAGCGGTATTGAAGGTAAAAATCCACCCTATTACCGAAATTTTCTTAATTTTTTTTTAAGCTAAATATTTCCATTTTGTGATGGAAAACAGCGATTGTGATGGGTATATCACGGAAAAGACGTACAGTCGGCTGGGTTATAACTCAATTCCGATCGCAGCAATGCGGCAGATTTATGAAAAATCGTAGGAAATTCACATTTTTCAAGATGTAGAAAAATTCAGCTCACTTCCAAATTCTGCATTTATATTTTTGGATGATTTTGGGTCGGCTGAAGAGGTTGCGAGACATTTAAGGTATAGAAATTGGTTTTTAAAGGGACGGGAAAGCGAGGGCTATGGATTCCGCCGCGACGCAACACGCAACGCGCGCGTCGCTGGTGTGTCGCTACGCAACGCACGGACCAGCCCTACATTGCGTAGCGGATACCGCACATTCCGAGCGGTTATGCGATTTTCGCGTTGCGTGTCGCGTCGCACCTAAATCCATAGGAAATTTGAGTCTTCTTGGCCCCTTAAAACGACTATAACCTTAATTTAGATACCTCGAAAACAACTCAACAGCCTATAAACAATATTTCAAATGGCGAGAAGAATATCAGCAAGTACCATATGAGCAGGACTGGTGTGCGTTGTGTGCTTCTCTAGTTCGGCCGTCCTCTCCTCTTCTAGAAGAGAAGGTATCTCTTACGCTTTTGTAGTCTGTACTCTTCGTTTTTACAGATAATCCACGACGTTTACTCCGAATACATGACATGCCGCTACGATTCTGCGATTCCACTGCCCGGTCTCTACTTTCCGTGGCCAATCGATTTTCGTAGACATGGTTTCAAGATTTGGCTCCTTGGATTGCTAGCTATTGTTTTGTTGATGTTGGGATTTTACTACAAAAATTTGCTAAAACGGGGCATTGAATTTTGGGCGAGATCATTCAGAAATCGTCGTGAAGATATCGGGTTGCTATGATTGAAATTTTTGGGTTTTCTAATAAATCTATCAACTTCTGCCTTGAAAATACCTTTAAAACACAAAAAAGAGTTAAAGCAATGCAAAACTGTCTAAAGGAAGCGGCAAGGCTTGGTTAGAGATTTCCCGTAAATTCTGCCGCACCGCGACACGCAACGCGCGCGCCAGCCGGCCGCTACGAACGGTGCGTATTCGATTACGCAATAGAAAGACGATGCGTCGGTTCGGCGTCGCAGGCGCGGCAAAATCTATCTAAAAAAATAGATACAAAAATACCTTGACGGGCCCTTTAAACTGAAAAACCGGTAAAGCTCGAGAATACTGAGGTAACGGTTATGGGAAATAAATAACACGAATTCCGACCCACTAACAAAAGTCTCCCACTAATCTAAAATAATATTCTAATAATCTTACAACCCAGGAAGTTTCTTTGTTCCTCCTCCCCACCCCTCGTCCTCCCCAACAGCTTGAAATAGTGTCAAGAAGCGCAAGATGGGAGGGATGGAGGCGGTGCTTGTCAGAAATCCGATAGAAGTCTCTTCCGCCCAACCCTTCCCCCCTTCTAAGGCCCATTTCAAGATGGACCACACCCTCACTACACGCAGCCACTCAGCCTCAATTATTCTACACACACGACGAAATTGGCAATCTTTAGATTACTCCAATTTTTGCACACAAGCTTTATTTTTCTGACAATTCACCTGAAAACTGCTCCATTTTTGATCCGGTTTCAATCCGGTTCTTCCGCTTTTCCGTTCCACACCCTAATTCCGCTCCCTAGGAACTGAGAACGATAGCGTACACGGACTCTTCACAGCTTCTAGGCCATGTAGGCCAGGAGAAGCCACAGTCCCTGCTCTCGAGGATGGGCAGTCGACGACATCGCCGCTCAAAGGTAGGCGCTTGACCTTGGTTCTCAAAATCTAAACTCCTTCTCACCAATTCAACTGGCATTTTAAAACCAATTCATCAAATTTGAAAAATTCTACAGACTTTACAAGCTTTACTGACCTCCTAGAGTTAAAAAACGTAAAAAAACAAAACCTAATTAACTTCTAGAAACTGCAAAAATTACAAAAAAAGTAGCTATAGAACCCAAAAAAAGCAAAATTTCATTACAATACTAATTCCAATCGATTATCCACTTTCTATCGACTAGAAAACGTTTAGGTAATCCGCGTGGTCAATCTCGTAAAGCGGATCATCGCCTTCTTCTTTTCTCACGTGGGACTGTGTGCCTTGGTGAGTATCTCTCTCGACATGCCTAAAAATAAAAACCAACAGCAGTTCCGCTGGAATGAGTTGAGAGGGGGGATAAAGCTGGGGGGGAGAGCGGGTAGCTGCCATGCAAGCTGGCCCTCCACCAACGCCCGGAAATGCCCCCCGGGAATTCAGGGGGGAGACTCCGGGGGGATGCTTCACTCGCCCCTTGCTGTCTCTTGCCTTCTTTTATCCCAAAGCACAACCACTGAAAAGATACATGGCTTGGCCCCAACAAAAATCTTCCCTTCCCAGTCTCATCGATCCTTCTAGGGAAATGGGGGACGGGACGTGGTGGTGAGCTTTGGTTTTTAGGCAAAATCGGATCGAAAATTATGAAAACATTCCTGAGAAAGAAGGGAATAGACTGTAGAAGCTGAAAGTAAGGCCAACAGTATCAAAGCACCTAAATAGGGCCGTATCAAACCCGAAAAAACAAGGGAAAAACGGTACATCCCGAAACTATAGCCGACCACCCTTCAAAACCTAAATTCAAGTTTTGGGCGGCGGCGGCAGCAAAGGCCTAGAAAAAGGCGGCAAAGAAAAATTATAGATCCCGAAACTAAAGCCAACCGTACGCAAAAACCCAGATGAACGTTGCAAGCTAAAAAAACCAACAAGTGACACTTTTCTTCTAGGCTCTCGCTTACTCTAGCCTTGGACTCATCTTCAGAACTTTTAGTGCAACCTAAAACTGTTAAAAATTCCGAGAAAAAGAAAGTAATAAATTGTAGAGCTTCAAACGAAACCCACGCTAGTAGAAATCCTAGATAGACAGCAAAAACTAAAAAGAAAAAAAATACAATTAAAAGCTGACGATAAACGCTTTTCTTTTAGGTTGTCGCTTACTCTATGCTTGAAGCTTCAGAGCTTTTTTGGAACGAGCCTAAAATCAGTAAAACGTCTCTAAAATCAGCAAAAGCGAGAGCGTAACTCGAAATCTTGAAGCTGAAGTCAACGTTAGCAAAACCCCTAAATCCGGGTCGCCAAACTAAGAAGAAACATTAATGAAAACTAAGAAACTAACAAAAACAGCTTTTCTTCTAGGTTGTCGGCTACTCTAGCCTCGGAGCCTTCATCTTTCGAGCTGTCGAAGGCCCGCACGAGCTGAGAATCCAGAATCAGGTCTAAAAATAAGTAAAACTAGCAAATTCCGAAAAATCCAGGTAGCGGCCGAGCGCAAGAAAACGATTGACATCGCCTGGAACGCCACTTTCCGCGTAAATCGACTAAATGAAGAGCAATGGAAGAGGATTGTTCATACACAGGTAAGAAAGAGGTCCTCTAACATAAGCAAAAATTCCTAGGTAAACTCCTTCCGCGCAACCTGCTACAACGCTATTCGAAACGGCTATGATGGGAAAATGTTCACGCCGCAATGGACGTTACCTGGAGCTTTTATGTATTCCCTTACAATCATTACAACTATTGGTAACTAAACTAGATACTTTTAGAACATTAACCTTTACCTAGGCTACGGCAATACCTCAGCAAAAACACCCTTCGGAAAAGTGCTAACAATAATGTATGCAATCATCGGCATCCCACTCATGCTCCTCTTCTTGACAAATATTGGTGACGTGCTCGCAAAGGTCTGTCGAAAACCCTAAATTTAATCTCAAAAAAATTGCAGATCTTCCGTTTCCTCTATGCTCAAAGTATTCGACTGAAATTCAAGATCATATTGTGGCACAAGAAGCGGAAAGTAAGTTGGGAGACAGGCTTCATCACGGTTTCCGATTTTAGGCAGCAAAAATCCGGCGCGCAAACTCGCTAGTGAGTCGATTGACACGCGGCCATCGCGTCAAGGCTGATTCAAGCGTTGATTCGTTGGGGCATAATGGTAAGTGCTTCCAAGGAGGAGGAATGCTAAAGTTTCGGCAAAAAGGACGAAAAGCACGTAAGGAAAAGGTTTAGAAGTTTTCAAACTAACAAAAAACCTTGCTAAAAAGGTCTAATCCTAAATCCAAAACGAATGTGATCTAATGTAACTCAAACGACAAATAACCCGATTCCTAAAGAGTCGAAGATCCTAAATAATTGTAAAAAAGCTCAAAAATCTGAAAGAAACTGTAGAAGACTTTACTTTTTCAACCTAGAATACGTTGACGTACCTGTTATCAAGGAAATCAAGGAAAACAAGCTTTGCAAGCCTATACTACATTGGCGCGAGCGCTATGAAATCTTCAAGAACGCTGAAAAGTAGATGAAACCCTGGCAAAAACGTTAAAAAACGTTTGCAAATGATAATACTTCAATTTTCTAGTCGAATCAATATCGCTCTTTCTAAACGGGTCCTAAATAAAGCAAAAAAAGCTGAAATTCCCGCTTCATATGCAAAAAATCAAACTCTAAAAACCGAAACTACATTGGCGGGCCGGCTTGGAAAACCTAGAGATCCCTGAAAAGTAGCGAAAGCATTACTAAACAATTCTGGTCCTATTTCTAACACTAGAAAACTTCAATCTTACTAAAAGCCCCTCAAAAATATATCGAATGCTTACTAAAGAATCCTAAGCCCCCCTCTTACTAAACGAAAATTCTTCAATTTCACCAAAGTTATCAAAATCCCGCTTTATAAAAAGCAAGACATCCTAAATCAGATCAGATAAATCAAAAATCCCCCCCCCAAATTACCGAAAACCTAACTTTACAAACCTAGGCTACATCGGCGGGCCCGATGTGGAAGATCTTCTAACAGCCCAAGCGCAAATGGAGGAGTTAGAAGTGAAAGAAATTGTGCAGGTGAGCTTCAACTCCTTTCCTAAAAAAATATACCCAATTTAGCAACAACTCGACAAAATAACAGTTCCCCTGTCGCTCGTCTGCCTCACAATGCTCGCATATCTAATGCTGGGTACTAAAATCCATCCAAAAACAATCAATATACCTAGGAACAATGATTTTCCACTTCTGGGAAGGCTGGGAATTGATCGATAGCTTCTATTTTTGCTACATTTCACTTACAACTATTGGTAAGTACTAAAAAAAACTTTTTCAAGCGCTTTTTTAGGGTTTGGAGACAAGTTTCCTGGTGAATCTCTCAGCGACAAGGAAGATGCCAGGGTTTTTTCTGTGTCTAAAAACCAAAATCACTAATTCTAGAACAAACTCGTTATCACATCCATCTATTTGCTATTCGGCATGGCGCTACTCGCTATGTGCTTCAATTTGGCCCAAGAAGAGGTAGGGATTCCGTAAAAAAATCCTAGCTAATCAACAAAGTTAGGTGGCCAACAAGACGCGATGGCTCGCTTCCAAATTTCGCCGGCAGAAGAGCGAGGACGACGACTAAATGAAGATTATAAAGTATTTTTTAACACCATTTCATGTATTTGACCATCAAAATACACAGTGTCAGCCAAAAAAATTTATCAAACAACCGGAAACCCGTAATCAGCAAAAATGAGGTGAGATCATACAAAAAATCAGATACACAATGCCATAATAGAATTGTTTGAAAACACGAAAAACTAACGTAGAATATTTTTTTTCAGGTTAATGGAAAAGTTATATTTTTTGAGCAAATTTGGGGAGAGGAAGGAGAAACGATAACCCTTAATCTGAATACCCGTAAAGTTCAAAGACGAAGGCGATCACAGCTCCATCTCGTCGCCATCATCGTCGCCCATTGGTGTAGCAGCGCGGGGTTGTGGAGAGGCGATCGAATCCTAAATAACGTTTGTTGAGAATTTACGGGAATACAAACAGATGAAAGAACGATGGTAGACCTTCCGGATGGTGAGCTGGCCGGATTTTTGATACCGTCGCCAACATCAACAACGAGTGGGGTTTCAGCGCGCTGGGTAGAAGAGGGGCTCGTATCCTAAAGAACGTTTGTTGAGAATTTATGGGAATACAAACGGAAGACAGAACGATTGTAGACCTTCCTGATGGCGAGCTCTCAGGGTGCCTCAATTGAAACTGGATGGGCACCTAATAAATAAAATATGAAAATCAAAAAGGCACTAACCGGTGGGAATCGAGCATCGTCATCTGGTTCCTGGACGACCGCTTCTTGTGTATCGACGGTGACTTCTTCTTCAGAGACGTCCTGAATTAAAATAAAAAGTTTTTTCGCAAAAGAACTCACCGAGATGTCGAGGTCGCTCCGGGGGAAATCGTCGTAGAGTGCGAGGGCGCGCGGGTAGACCGGACCGTTGATCGGGCTAAAGCTAGATTTTTGGATGAAACTTTAAATTACCTCCGGGGAAGCGGCGTTCGAATCAGCTGTTCAGACTCCTCGTGGATGGACAGGCCGGAGGTGCTGGTGGTGCCGCATTGTGTCGAATCGAATGTACCGTCGAAACTGTCCGCGGGCTCCTAAAGAAGGTCTATTTGACAAAATAATGGAGGTTTACCTCGATTATCGGCTCAACGTTTTCGTCAGAATGGCTGCCCTCCGTCATGCCCATGGGATCATCGGCGCTGAAAAAAACCATATTAACCTGCTTTGAAACCACGAAATAAAACCCATTTTACACAGTTTTTAGGGATAATAAAACGCATATAAAGATCTAAAAATCATAAAAAATTTTCAAGAATAAAGTATACAATATAAATTTTCGACTTTTGGTCAAAATATCCAAAATTTTTCAACATCTTTTTTACAAGTTCTTAGGAATTCGAAGATACTAAGACCTTGTAAAAACTATAGTAAAAATTGTAGATATAGAGCCGGCTAAAAAAAATAGCTTCCCTCCTCCCTAACCGTCCAGTATGTACCTTTAACACAAGAATTTTCAAAACCAGTACAAAAAAAAACCCACAACTCGGCAGGCACATCTGGAAGTTGTCTTTCTTTGAGGTCGACACGTCCTATTCCGGTTGTGATGTTTTCCATCTTTCGCTTCGAACTCGGCTCGATTCCACCAGCGTCGTCATCCTAAATTCAAAATTAAATAACAATATTAAGGGCTATCTCGCTAGCGCTAGCCCTCAGACACTAAAGTTTCCTAGTTAGCCCCCCGGTCAAACCAGCTCATTTTCAAAGAATAGCCATGGCCGCCGCATATTTGGCATGCTGCCAAAGCTTCAAAACAATTAAAAGAATTCAATAAAAATAAAATTTTACATTATGATGGCGTTTCCGCGAATCGTGCTTCTTTTCTTCTTGCGAGCCCGTCATCAGTCCTGTACTTGAAGTCGACGGTGTAGAAATAGGTTGAAGACGTGTTGCGACTACAAAATCAAATTCATATAGAAGCTTCAGGAAGGCGGAAAACGTAAACGTTGAAAAACAAAGCAAATACCAACCAAGGCCAAGTATCTTAAAAAGAACTGCACACAGTACATGCCTAGATTACTAAAACGCTCAACAATAAACTTTTTCGATACGTTTCTGTAAAATTTTCTTATCGTTTTGATCGAATCGCTTTTCCCTGTACAAATTCTATGACGTAAGAGGCCAGTTTTCAATGGTCATTAGTGTCGCATTGTAACGCAACTTTTGCATTGTCTCGAGGAGTCTGGCAAATAAATCAAATAAAAATAATATATTTTTGCAAATAGTAATGAGAAATTATGATTCAAGTCGGGTCGTTTGTAGGGATTTGCCTTACTACTTATCCTAGTGGTTCTAACTTAGTCAGTAGTAGTTACAACTTCTAAAATGGGTAAAGCAACGGCTTTATCAAGCCATTTTTGTCAAACTCGGACTATATGGCTTTATATTGTCGCAAACGTTGCTTTTTTTGTTCAAGCAAACGCATTTTGGTCGGAAGAAGGTGCCGCTGCGAGTGGAACCGAAGCATCGGGGGAACGACGAAGGCGACGTGCAATTTATTGAGGGAAAGTTGCTTTTGGGCTTAATTTAGCCAGTTTTTTCTGAATTAAAAGGTCTAAAGGCGTTTTCAATCGACTTTTCAGGGGCTTTTAAGACCTAGAAAGTGGGATGGCGGATGGCGATGGTTATTTCAAAGGGAAACTGCTAGTTTTCAGGGGTTTTCGATGAAAATCAACAAAAAGGTTAGGAATTCAGATAAAAATTGTTCAGAAGCCGTTAACCGGTTGGAGTGGTAACTGAGTCAAATAGTGCCTTTTGAGTGGTAACTGAATCAAATAATGAATTACAAAAGTTCAGAGGACTTTAGGGAAAGATTTTTAGGGGGTTTGTAAGAATAAATAGGGAGAAACGTGAATGGAGGTGGGTTTCCAAGCTAAACAAGTCAGTTTTTGAGTTCTTTGAGCGTTAATTCGGCAAAACAGTTAATTGGAAAGCTTAGAAGAGTTTCGAATAGATCTTTTAAGGGGTTTTCTAACAACAAATAAGGAGAAAGCGTGATATTGAGGAGTTCAAAGTGGGATTTTGAAGGTAAACAACTGGGTTTTCAGGGGTTTTAAGTATAATATTCACAAATTCGTATAGAATAAGATTAGTTTTTTCAGCTACAATTCATAACCTTATTGAAGAGTGATGGGGACAAATTTAAATGGGGCCAGAGGGGGACGGGTGATGAGGGGCAGTCAGCCCCAGCCCTGGCACATGGCACACAACCGCCCACTACGATTCATCCTTTAATAAAAACGCGCACGAGAGGGGGCGAGGGGGCTAGGCTACGGGGCGCTCCAATACCCCTCGCGTAATGCATTGTTAAGCTAAGGGGTGCTATCATTTCCACTTTCAACTGGCTATAACTTTTTTCTGAGAAGATTTCATAATCTACTTGAGTGTACAGAAAAATAGAACAGCTTCTGCTCTATCTTTTGGTCAAGGTTTCCTGAAAATCGTACACGGCAATCGGGCGCCCGGTCGGTTTGCGGTTGGAAAAATGAGGTACCTAAGACAACGGGTATCATAGGGAAGCTAAATGTTCGTGCATAGCGCCCCAATTGCAATTTTTGATAGACTATAGACTAGCAACTATCCAATAAACTGCAAAATCGCATCACCTTGACATCTACATCAGGCTTCAATAGAAAGTTAGCTAAAATTTTCAACTGGCTATAAACCTTTTTTATTGGCTGTTCTGGAATCTGCTTGAAAGCTAGGAACACAGAACAAACATCGCATACATATATCAACATCGCTCTATCTACCGCAACCAGTTTTAGAATGTCGTAGCGTTGATTTTAACAGCGGTCGATTTGGATATATGCACGAGTCCGCTGTTTTTCTTCATCCATTCTGCGCGAAAGAAAGTGATAGCATGCTTCTTGATCCGTCTAGAGTCATGACATTCCACTAGGAACATTTTCCACAAAAAAGCAAAACGAAAATGCGGAGGTCTGCGAACCCGGGAACCGAACCCGCGTCCCCTGTCTCGGGGCTGAACCGCCGCCTTAGACCACTACACCACGCCCCTCCCACCCCTCCCGTGCGCGCTCTGAAAGGCCGTGCGCCCATGGGTTCGGTCCAGATGGTTCAAGGGAAAGGGCGTACTGTACGTGTTTTTCGCGTGTTTAAAAACAAAAATCACTAATTCTAGAACAAACACGTTATTACATCCATCTATTTGCTATTCGGCATGGCCCTACTCGCTATGTGCTTCAATTTGGCCCAAGAAGAGGTGGGGATTCCGTGAAAATTCGAGCTAATCAATCAAAGTTAGGTGGCCAACAAGACACGATGGCTCGCTTCCAAATTTCGCCGGCAGAAGAGCGAGGACGACGACTAAATGAAGATTATAAAGTATTTTTTAACACCATTTCATGTATTTGACCATCAAAATACACAGTGTCTGCCAAAAATTTTTATCATGCAACCGGAAACCCGTAATCAGCAAAAAATGTGGTGACATCATACAAAAAATTAGATACACAATGCCATAATAAAATTGTTTGAAAACACGAAAAACTAACGTAGAATATTTTTTTGTTCAGGTTAATCGGAAAGTTATATTTTTTGAGCAGAGAGGAAGAAGAAACGATAACCCGTCATCTGAATACCCGTGAAGTTCAAAGACGAAGGCGATCACAGCTCCATCTCGTCGCCATCATCGTCGCCCATTGGTGTAGTAGCGCGGGGTTGTGGCGAAGAGACACTCGCATCCTAAATAATGTGTATGAAAATAAAAAAAGCACTAACCGTAGGGAATTGAGCATCGTCAGCTGGTTCTTCGACTCTTCCTTCTTGTGGAACATCGTCCGTGACGAGTTCTTCGTCGGAAAGTTCCTGAATTAAAATAAAATAATTTTCGCAAAATAACTCACTGAAATCTCGACCTCGCTGCGCGGGAAGTTGCGGTAGAGGGCGAGGGCGCCCGGCTGGACCTGACCGTTGCTCGGGCTAAAGTTAGTTTTTGGGTAAAGGTCAGTTAACCGGTGGGAGCAAGAAATAACGGGGGTGGGAACCATTTTCCCTATCGGCCCTGTTGTGCCAATTGAAGCATACCATCGGATAGTGCGTCAAAAATATACTAGGAAAATTAATTTCGGCCCGAAAAAATGTAATTTAAACTCGTTATCAAAGCAACAAGGCTATCGGAGAGATTTACTAAGAGATTTAATTCCAGCCCGAATTCATTTATAATAAATTAGTTATTAAAACAACAAAACCATCGGCTGGTCATGAAGTATACAATAAGATGATCATCATTTTCCGTGTTTTCAGCTTTGTCGGGATTACATTAGTGCCATCGGATAGAGCGTCGAAAATTATACTGAGAGATAGAATTACAGCCCGAAATACCACAATTTAAAAGTATTACTTTATCAAGCTAGAAAGTTTCATCACTTAAAATCGTTAAAAATGAGGTTTTTTGGACTGAAAACAAATCTTTTAGGATAATTTTCGGCGCTCTATCCGATGGCGTTTTTAAAATAGTAGGATATTCTTCACAAATACAAAAAATGTTCCCACACCCGTTATTTGTCTACCCGTTAAGCAAGCTTTACCGATTTTTGGAAGAAACTTTAAATTACCTCCATGGAAAAGGTGGTTGTGGCGATCGAATCAGCCCTTCGAAAGCTTGGTGGATGGAGAGACCGGAGGAGCTGGTGGTGCAGCATTGTGTCGAATCGAATGTACCGTCGAAACTGTCCGCGGGCTCCTAAAGAAGGTTTATTTGACAAAATAATGTTATATTATGTTTATTATCAAAAATAATTTTTATATTTTTAATTACCTCGATAATAGGCTCAACGGCCTCGTCTGAACTGCTCTCGTCGGTCGGATCCCCGTCCATTTCCATCAGATCATCGGCACTGAAAAAAACGGATAAACCTGCTTGGAAACCTTGAAATCAAGCGAAATATTTACAAGAAGAGGGTCATTTTTGCCCAAAATGGTCATTTGACGAAATATAACTCATTTTACATTATTTTAGGAATAATAAAAAATTAAAGATTTTAAAAATCATACAAAATTCCAGGAATAAAGTACACAACATAAAATTTTTCCGTTTCTTGGTCAAAATACCGGCAATACCAATTTTTTTTAATATTTTTGAGAATTTCCTAGCAATCCGAAGATACTAAAACAGTAAAAAAACTACATTAACAATTGTGAATATATAGCGGGCACAAAAATCAATTGCCCTCCTCCAGCAGTAGAAAAAAACCCACAATTGATCAGATACGTCTGGAAGTTGTCTTTCTTCGAGGTCGACTCGTCCCAGCCCCCATGTGATATTCTCCAGCTTTCGCTTGGAGATCGGCTCCACCCCATCGCTATCTTCATCCTAAATTGAAAGTTAAATAATAACTCGCCAGCGCTCGGCCTCAGCCGACGTTAAGCGACCTTTGCCAAGTTTTCTAGTTAAACCACCTCATTTTCAAAGAATAACCATGGGCGCCGCATATTTGGCATGCTGCCAAGGCTTCAAAACAACTAAAATCAGCTTTAGGAAGCACTTTTTCACGGCTACGCGCGCTCCAGTGGACGGACAAGGTGGGGCCGCCAACACAAAACGAAAGCAACGAGGCTAACCACGAGTGTTGTCCCCCCCTCCCTCCCCCCAAAAAAAAATTCAATAAAAAAAAATTTACATCATGATGGCGTTTTCGCGAATCGTGCTTCTTTTCTTCTTGTGAGCCCGTCATCAGTCCTGTACTTGAAGCCGACGGTGTAGAAATATGTTGAAGACTTGTTGCGACTACAAAATCAAATTCATTTAGAAGCATCAAGAAGGCGGAAAAGGTAAATTTTGAAAACAAAAACCAAAACCAAGCTCAAGTTAACTAAAAAAAGAACGGCATAGAGTACATGGCTATATTACTAAAAACGCTAACACAATAAACGGTGCTAATGCAATTAGGGGGGGCAGTCCGAAATTGGCAGTAAGGGATGATGAGGCGCTCCGCTTAAGCTACATAGCTTTCAGCTTCACCTAGGCTTAACTACCTTAACTAAGCCTAACTTAGGTTTAGGCGTCGGTTAAGCCCAAGCGAGGCTAGCTTGAGCTTCAAATTGCTTTACGAGGTCAAAATGGGCAAAGCAACGGTTTTATCAAGCCCTTTTTGGGCTTTTCTAAAAATAAATAGGGAGAAAAGAGAATGGAGGTGGGTTTCCAAGCTAAACAAGTCAGTTTTTTTTTGAGTGCCCTGAGCGTTAATTCAGCAAAATAGTCAACTAGAAAGTTTAAAAGAGTTTATAATAGTTCTATTGAGGCGTTTTCTAAGAACAAATATAGAGAAGGGAGGGTCTGGATGATTTCAAAGTGGGAATTTGAAGGTAAACAACTGGATTTTCGAGGGGTTTTAGTAGAAATGTATAAATTCGTATAGAAAAGGTATAGAATAGGATTATTTTGTTTAGATACAATTCATAGGCGTTTTAGATTGAGGACAAATTGAAATGGGGCCAGAGGGGGGAGGCGAAGAGGGGCCGCCAGCCAGCCCTGGCAGATGGGTTCTAGAATAGTCGACGCTATTTGGGGGCTAGAGAAAAGGGAAAGTTCGAGAAGATACGAGAGGGCGCCGACAGGACACTATGGGAATGGAGAGGGGAGAGACCGGGGAAAAAGAGGCTATGGGGATCGCGAAGCTTCCCGAATGGTTGCCCTGTTTATTCCTGCTGCTAGGTCGCATGCACTTGCCATTTGGCGAGCCGAAATTTTGGGCGTAGGTTCGGGGAGGTGAACTTGGGTAGTTGGAGTTGAAGGTAAACAACAACAAGTCAGTCACCCGGGCTAGATTTTTTAAATTTTGGCCTTAGTTAGTTTCTAGGTTCATTTTTTAAAGTTTTCCCATTAAATGGAAGCTAGTTAAAATACTCTTGAAGCTTTTAGAAGTTTTAAACTTATTTGAAGTCCAGAAAATCCTCGAAATTACCTGGAAACCTTGACTTTCGACCGTTTTCTACCTTTTTTGGCTTTCTAGACTTGGTAGAAGTAAACAAAAACCGCGTAAAAAGTCGATTTTGTAAATATTTTTGGGTTAAAGAGCCTCTAGGTTTATTTAAAAGTTTCTAACAATGAATGTAAGGTAATAAATATAATTTTTAAGTTTTTGGAAACTTATCCACTCTTTTGCGATCCCTCTACACCCCGAATTTACCTTAAAAAAATCGAAATTTAGCATTTTCTGATCATCTAAAGCTCCAATTTTTCAGCTTTTGTGCCTCTAAATTTGCTATATCTCTGTAGATGTTTCTATCAAAATCCAACGCGTTTCGCACCAAATCCACAGCCCATAAAAATATTTATTAAAGCTGACGCTCAATTCAATTAATTTACGTTAACATCAAGGATCACCGTGCAATTCGGGGGGACGGAAAATGGAAGAGAGATGTAATATAAGAAGTAATAATATAATAGACAGAAATCCAATTAAAAATTTGAAGTGACGGATGGGAGATTCGAGATTGGAAATAGAATGTTTGTGGGGAGGAAGAGAAGGGATGCGGGCGGGCTAAACTGCAGCCCCCAACCGACTTTCGCCCACTGTAGCTCGGCTCCCCGTTTTTCTACAGGCGTGTAAGGTAAACCAAATTGTTCGTCTCGCTTTTGCGAGTATTTTGGTATACTTTACAACCCGGTAACTAAACCGGAAATCAAGATAGAAAGGTTGAACGCCGGCCGGAAGTGATCTGCAGCCTTACCAAAGAAAAATAGCGAAATTTGGGTATTGTGGGATGGAAATGAGCAATTGTAGGGGGCAGACACTGCGAAATGGCACTTCGGTGAAGAAGGGATACGCTAATAGTTTGGTTTTTGGCTTATAGTTAGGGTCTGGCCGGGGGGAAGCGAATAGACATTAATGGGGGTACCCGATTGCATAGCAAAGAAAGATGCAGAGTTGTTAACAAATGAAAATCAATTGAAAAAGTCAGGGGATCTTAATTAAAGTCCTTCGACTCGTTCGCGTCGTCGGCCGAGTGCAGCTTCAAGTTCGGAGAGATGTGGGGTGGGCGGGGCAACGGATTGGACACGAGTTGTTTCCGAGCTGAAATTGGGGTATGGTTTTTAGGCTTAGGTGGCTTAGGTGGCTTAGGCTTAGGTTTAGGCGTAGCTTAGGCGTAGCTTAGGCGTAGCTTAGGCTTACGCTTCGGTTTAGGCTTAGGCTCAGGCATAGGCATAGGCTTACGCTTAGCTTGAGCTTAGCTTGAGCTTAGCTTGGGCTTAGCTTGAGCCTAGCTTGAGCTTAGCTTGGGCTTAGCTTAGGTTTTCTATTTAAAACTAACCGTTTTGGTGGTGGTGGAGGAGCTTTTTTAGCCAATGGTGTCGTAGCAGTGGCCAAAACCGGGGTAGTTCTAGCTGGAGGAGCCGGCTTCTCAGCAACAGGTGGGGGCCCCATCGATTTTGGTGGAGTCACAGGCGTTGGTATCGCGGTGAATGAGCTCGGCCTTGAGTCCTGAAATTGAATTTTGAGCTCGAGCTTCTGAAGTATGAGTGTTTTCATGGCATTTCGGACTTACCGGCTGCATCTGGGTTGAGGCTCGCTTCTGAATGGTTCCATAGGTTGCCGAGATAGTTGGGGGAGGAGCCGGGAAGCTGTCTTCATCGCTGTCAACTTCATCGTCAGCCGGTGACCCTGTTGAAGGCGTCGATTGGGAGGGAGCACGACGTAGGAGATGTTCAGGGGCCCTCTTGATCGTCCCGGTCAGGTCGTCGTTCTGAAATCGGTTTTGTTTGTCGTTATTTATATTGCTCTAGATTTTTTGGCACTTTTCTCTTAACTGGGGGAGCGGGGGTAATTCACAATTTTTAGGTATTATGGTCAAAAATGTATGAAAATGGACGGGATCGATCAAAATTGTCATATCTTCCATACGTTTTTGATAATTTCCTGGCAATAAACACCAACAAAAACACGCAATAACCCTCCCCCCCCCGGTAACAACTCAGTCCCAATCTCTTTACTTACATCAAACATGCTCCTCGAAGCACGCTCCGGAGTCGGAGTTGGAGCGGCAGATGAGGTGGCGGAAATGGAAGTAGATGGCTGTATAGAGACACAGGGTGACGGTTGGCGCTGGATAACCTGGACCTGAAAATCTATCGTAATCGAATAGAGTAGAATTTACCACCTTATGTTGAGGAGATGATGCATTATTGTAGAACTGAGGTGAGCTCGTTCCCCTCGTGGAGCTAGAGATCGACGATTCAGCTCGGACCATTTCGCGGTCATTCAGCTTCTTTTCTTCTTGTTTCCGGTAGGCAACAGCGGAGACCCAGTTTTGATAGATGTCGGCGCCATTCTACAGATTAGGTATATATACGGTTAAAACTATTCAGTTACCTTTGCGATTCTGAGAGCAGTAACCCATCTTCTATACGTAGCCTCATCCTCACAACATAAATATTTAATGTATGAAGAGCGCTTGATTTGGAGCGCCGTCAGCTTGATGCAAATGCACCACTCCGTCGGGGCCTTGTACTTCTTCTTCCAATCAAACCCAGAGTAGACTTGATATGAATGGAAATTCATCAGGCATTCCATATCTTTTGAGGATCTAAAATACAAAAATAAATATATATACTGTAGAAATAGTACATTTAGTTTTCGCTTTCTACTCACTTTTTGCCCTTTGGCGACTGATACAATCCACTATTCCTCAACACCAAAAACTGCTTCTTCCAGCTCTTCCTCCCATCCGCTTTCACCAACAGCTGACCCTCAAGTTGTGGAGGAATCACGGGAGTACGAGAGAAAAATTCCTTAACAAAAATATGCAAATTTTGAGTCTAAAAATTACCGCCACGAAGTTGTGCTTGACTTCCCGGGGCCAGCTCTCCCCAGCGGGCACATTCATCAAATCTTTGGTCCTTTCAGTGACCAGATAATTCTCCGGACGATCGACGAAGGGGTATTTATCCGAGCGCCGCACGAACCACAGTTTATTCGGGGATTCGTGGACCCAGAGTTGGATGTTTTCGACCATGTTTTCGTGATCTTCGTAGATGCGCTCTGGAAAAGCTTGGTTTTTTCAATCCTTAGAACTAAAAAACACAAAACCAATTTTTATAACATTTTATGAAGTCACCGCTAAGACTCCCCCCGGCCCCCGCTAAGAGTCCAGTAAAAAACTTACTTATTCTCAAATCCGGAAATTCCTCAACAATACAATGGTCCTCGTGGAGGATCATATTGTGTTTGAGCGAGATTTGGCGCATTGTCTAGATTATTTTATATATCAAAAATTAAGACAATAATGATACCTCAGCAACGGTCCAGCCATCATCAACAAGGAGTTGTAGCGGCTGGCCAACCTCGACGAAGAACTTGACAAAGATGCGGGTGATGTTGGCTTTTTTGATCTTTTCCAGGGCTTCGCGGATTTTTTGGGCTTTGAGCTCTTCGGGGGAGAGGTTTTGCTCGGTGGCGAGGTGTTGGTGGGGTGAGACCTGGAAAATAGGCTTATTTTTGCGTGTTTTCTTAATTTTTAAACTTTTGTGCTTCAATTTTTGGAATTTTAAGGCTTTTAATACTTCATTTATAGCCTTTAAATTTGATGAATGGTAGTTGTCGATTATCGAGGGGGGGGGGGTGTCTTGCGATATTTTAGTGAGAATTTTACGCATTTTCGATCTTTCAAGCTTTTAAAGCTTGTGTTTAGATTCTAAGCCACATTTTCGGCATTTGTCTTTTATGGGGGGTTCTCTTTTGCTAGCGCGAGATTCTCTTGCTCATCTTTGCACTGGTCTTGCTTTTCGAAGCTTTAGAACGGAGAAAACCGATTTTTGAACGGAGACTTAATTTTTATTTTTAGGTATTTTCATAATTAATCTAAAATGCAAAACGGGGATCTGGCCCCTTTTGAGTCTGATCTAGGGTATTGGATGACCCGTCTCGCCTTGGAAGAGCCGTCATCGCTTGCTCAACGCCCCGACACCCGATTCCCAGGCTTTGATTTTGGCCGCTAGGGGTCTGGCCCGATGTCAATCAAGAATGCCACCTACTCCCGCTGGGCAAACATCACACGCCCCTGAGCAAGAGCATCAAGAGCGTTTTTTAAATTAAAGGGAAGCCACGGTGAAGCTACACGCTAAACATCGAAATTATAGGGATTTTTCGATATTTTCGTTATTTTCTCGAATTTTTTGCAACCCATTCGATCGAGCATCAAAAAAATATACTAAAAGTTTTTGCTTTAGCTCAAACTATTGTAATATAAAAAATATTGGCAAAAACAAAAGTAAATCTTGAAAATCGGGTTAAGCGGCTGTTTTTCGACACTCTGGCCATTATCACTTTCATATTTCTGAAGCAAGCCTTTTATCTTTTGGATTTTAGCGAGTTTATATATCGATTTGAAGCCAAATCATTACCTTCTACTGCCAATAAATTTTTTGATACGTGTTGGTAAAAATTAGAGGGTGAACAACAGGAATAATAACTGAAATTTGGGCTTTCATATTCCTCGCAATCCATTTTCCGGAAACGCAATCCCCTGATCAAAGAGCTCCATTCTTCAGAGCAGACGTGCGATGAACATGCGGCAATACATTCGACAGAGCGTCGAAAAATATGCTCAGAGTTTTGTTTGTAAAAAACAATGCAAAAAAGTGGCTAGGTCGACCCCAACACCCTCCCCCCCTCCAGTGGTGATGCCCGGCCCGCACCATTTTTGGGGCCCCTTTTGGGGCCTCTTTTGCCTTTTTGGTTATATTCATCCAAAATCATATTGATTACTCCTGATTTATCTTGAAACTCGAGTTTTTGATGGATTTATCCCCAAAAAAGGAATTTAGGTAGAAACTTTTCCGTTTTAACGGGTTTATAGATGGGTTTGAAGACAAATCACCACCTTCCTACAGCCAATAAATTTGTTTTAACGTGTTATAAAAATTAGAGGGTGAACTACAGTAACAATAACTGAAAACCAGGATGTTTTTAGGTACTCATATTTCTCAGGGAAGCTTTTGATTTCTCTTTTGGGTTTCAGCGGACTTATAGATGGATTTGAAGCCGAATTAACTATCTTCTACGGCCAGTAAATTTTTTGAACGTTTAATTGCATTGCTCGTAAAAATTAGAGGACGAAATACAGTCATAATAACGGAAGGCCCGGGCGTTTTTGGATGTTCATATTTCTCAATTAAGCCATTTTCCGGAAATGGAATCCCCTGATCAAAGAGCTCCATTCTTTAGAGCAGCCGGGTGGTACACATGGGGCAATACATTCGACAGGGCATTGGAAGATATGCTAAGAGTTTGTTTGTAAAAAAGAAATGCAAAAAAGTGGTAAGGTCGACCGAAACACCCTTCCCCCCCCCCTCCAGTGGTGGTCCCCTGCGGCCGCCACCCTTTTTGGGGCCCCTTCCCTTTCCACCCACCGCGGGTAGGGTGTGGCTCAGTGGTAGTTCGTCGGCCGCTGAGCCTTGATGACGCTGGTTCAGTATCGTCATCACGTTCAACTCGCCTTTTGCTTTTTCTTTTCATCCAGTTCTTTTGCTTTTTGGTTACGTTCCTCCAAAATCATATTGATTACGCCCGATTTATCTTGAAGCTCGAGTTTTTGATGGATTTGTCCCCAAAAAAAGAGATTTAGGTAGAAATTCTTGCGTTTTAGCGGATTTATAGATGGGTTTGAAGCGAAATAACTATCTTCTACCACCGATAAATTTTTTGACACATTTAATTTAATTAATTTTAAAAATGCGAGGTTGAACTACAGTAATAATAAAACCGGAATGTTTTGAGTTTTTTATTCTATTTATTTATCTATTTTCCGGAAATGCAATCCCTTGATCAAAGCGCCCTTGTCTTCAGAGCAGCCGGGTGGTGCACATGTTCCCCCTCCAGCAGCTGACCAAATACATGCTCCATATTTTGGGCCCTAAGGCTTAGGACCCAGGGGCCACTCGTTGAAGGGCCCCCTGTCCATTTCCTGGGTGCTATTTGAGGGGGTTCATCTGCTGTCAGCCCCAATCCCTCCTCAACAATGGGCTGGGGTGGTGTGGGGGGTGGTGTGGTGCCAATATGGTGCTGTTTTGGGCCCTTTTGGGCCCTTTCTATTTGGCCCTGGGCCCTAGGCTAATTGTTAATTGCGATGCTAATAGATCTAGATAATTTTGTGAGGCTTGCCTGGGTTGGTGATGGCGTATTGAGAGAATCACGGCAACTGTCGGCTGAGGAGACGTTTGAGCCGTGGAAACTGGAATTTAAAACTTCAAATTTTACCAAGATTTATTTTATAACGTTTTAAATAATTTAAATAATTTATAATACGATTTTCTTCAAAAAATATTTACCGATGATGGCTATTCGTCGAAGAGCCCTCTCCATAGGCTGAATCTCCATCTGGGGAGCTGCAGGATGAGGGAGGACCAGCTGTCACCTGAAAAATAGACTTCAATATAGTTTTCGACATTAACTACAATTTTTTTATTAGCTTTAAAAGTATTGGAAAATTAGTAATCTAGTTTCTGAAGTCGAAAAATTGTCATTTTTTTAGAAAATCTATTTTTTAGGATTTTTAGATGATTTTGAAGGGTAACAGAATAAACATACCATTTTTACAAAAACTTTAAATGCTTTTTAGATTATTATAAAAAGTTCTACAGTGCTCCACGACCTAAAGAATCTACTATTTGCCTCTCCTAATGCATGACCTCCATATTGCCCACCCAAGGGGGTCGTCCAGAGATTATCCTAATCCCAACCCAGCGCTACAATGGACAATACCACCTCATCCGGTCTGCCAATACGCAAAATCTTACCCTATTCCTCTGCTCGGCAACTTCAACGCGTACGGGGTGAACCACTGGGCGAGGTTGCACGGGTGGTAGATGACCATTGTGCTGAAAAAGGGTTTGTAAAATGGTTTTAGCCTCATTTCTGCACTTTCCATCGAAAACTTACCTTTATCCGGTCATCTGAATTACTTGGCGAAATTGTCGGGATTCCAAGAAGTAGCTGATCACCCTTAGAACTGGCCAGGTCCGTCTCCAACGCGTTCAGCTCCTCGATGAGCGCATCAAGCTCCCAGTTTGCTGAATCTAGAAAAAAGGGCTTATTACCGGTTCCAAATAATTTTTAGATATTTTTATTTATGCTAATTTACACTAATTAGCCATCCGATCTCCGCTCATTTTGTTATTATACCTCTGGCCGAGCGTTGGCGCTCAAATTCGAGCATTATCGCGCTGTTCCGGTAATGGGGCTGGGTCATACTGTATTTTCGACGACTAAAAATTAGACGGAAATTGAGCATGAGATATGAAACTGGATGAGAAAGAGAATATTGGATTTTGGGCAACATGTAGGTTGGTGGGGGGAGGGAGTGGGGTGCTGAGTCCCAGATGTTGTAGAGGTATTGGATGGACTGGGCAAACAAGAGAATTTGATATAGGGGTACCTGGGAGCCAAAAATTGGTGTCATGCTCCTTTTAAAGGAGGTGGGGGAGGAAAATCTATTAAAAACCATGGAACTCAAAATTTCGTCGGATTTTTGTGTTTTTCAGGGGCTACTGAAACCATTTGAAGAACCTGAGAAGGCAAAAATGTATTGGAAAATAAGGAAATTGAGATGCTTAGGGGGGTACAGTAATTTTTAAGGGACTTTTGAAGCCAAAATCGACAACCCAATAAGACCAAATATGCTATCAAAACCTCTTTAAAGGTCTCGGCAACGCAAAATCCATAGGAAACATCAGGAATTGGATTCGCTAAGAAATTTTTTGAGCTATTTCAACGCTATTTTTATTTTTAAAGGCCCAAAAAACGTGAAAAATCTATAGCCCAAAAACACGAATAGCGGCAAAGACAAGGCAAGCGGAACGGAATTGACTAAATGACCGTGTGGAGCAGCCGGCAGGCGGGACCTGTCCCTCCTCCCTCTTGCTCTACCTAGTGGTCAGGTCGTAAACCACAGGGTACCAGGGATGGGTACAACAAGAGTTGATAGAATGAGAGAGAGAGAGAGACCGAGTGACATACAAAAAGGGGGTATGTACCGGGAAAGAGAAGACAACGGGATGGTGGGTGGGAAGAAGGACAGCTGTTCCAATTGGTACAAATAGGTGCAGCCTGCTCGGTGGGTATATCTTAGAGGGGGCGGGAGTATTCATTAAAGATGGATGCCGGGGCTCGGTAACGGCATTAGGAACGGGATTCTAAAAAATTGGGCAATTAGAGGGATTGGAAGGTCTTAAAAAGCGAAAATTTACAAAAAAACGGGTTTTTTCGGTTTCAGCTATTAACGCAGGATTTGCATGCTTCAAAGGTCCTTTAAAAACCGGAAATTCCTATAAGTCTTAAGTGCGACCAGCATTAACGCCGAACACGTTAAAATGCCTCTATAAATACACACATTTCCAGAATTGAGTAAAACTGGGCATGCACGAGAGAGAAGAGAGAGAGTAAGGGAGAGAGGGAGCACGAAAGTGAGATGGTCAAATAAGGTGAGAGAGAGCAAGAAAACCCTATTTTCTACAATATTGACTCCTCCAATCCAAAAAAACAGGACACCCATTAGTCGCGCTCCCCAATTTGCTCCACCCCATGTTATTGGGGGCTGGAGACAAATTTGCATAAGGGTTGCGCAACGACGCGTGTCGCCCTTCTGCCTGCTCCACTTGATATCGAACGGGCCAGGTCAATTGATCCCCGAAAAAAGCTGGGGCTCAAAAGGCAATCACTATGAGCAGGAGCTAAATAAGGAGCTTCAGCTCAACGTACCCATTGGATGCAGCGGATTATGATTGGAATATAGGGGATGTTGAGGTCGAAAACAGGAATTTATTTTTGTGGGATCTGCTACCCTCTCAATTGCCCCTATCATCTCCTGCGGAATGGATTATCATCTTTACGACTATCCAAAATTTACAGCCTTTGATAAGAGGGTAGGGGGGGGGGGAGGGGGGGGGGGGGGGGGGGGGGGGGGGGGGGGGAGGGGGGAGAGAAGAGAGAGAGACAGACGGGTGCAATATCGCAAAATATCCAAGCCATTCGCTCATAGACTGGAATTTCGAGTCCAAAAAGCACTTCTCAGAGCCCCAAAAATATTTGTAATAAAATCGTAACTACTCTCAAGGCTAAAATAACTAATTTAGGCGTCCCAGCACGAAGCGTCGTCCAAACACAACACCCCTGAAAGCTGATAGTCAAGCCGATAAAAAAGCACCTTCCCCCAGGCTCGATGTCGGCAAACAAATTTCAGCTTTTGCCCGCGTTTTCCCGCCGTTTTCCCGCCAGAAATTGTATAGCAAAGGCGTTCTCCGATAAATAAGCAAGCTAATCAAGGGTGGGAAAGAGAGAGGAGAGAGAGAGAGAGAAAGATAAAGAGAAAGAGAAAGAGAAAAAACACAATTTCTAGCCCTATTTTACGAGAGGTGATAAATAAAAGCGCTCCCCGCCTCTTACGCCTATTAAAAAATCCGATTTCCTCCTCTCAGTACAGCGTAAGGAGGTGTATTTTGGAATGAGGATTAGCGAGGGGGAGATGATCGTACCCTGAGCACGCAAAAAGCAGTTTATTGTGGCTGCGGGTGGCTTGCAAAAAGTGGTGTTTCCCAAGGTATGCTAAGAAATCGCTTCCTAGGGCTTTTTCAGAGGTTGCTCGGCGCCAAAGAGTGCAAATATGGATTTAATGAGGTGTGGAAAGGAATCGGATTTGATAGAAAAATCTTAGAGAAAATAGAAAATATGTTTTTTGATCTTCTAAAGGCTTCCGGTGGAGTTAAAATGTTGATATTTTTGGTGATATCAATGGAAATCGAGAAAGAAAAGTTTCAAAAATGAAAGTAAAAGATGACTCAGCCTATGGAAATCGCTATGGGAGAAAACAAAAAACGGATTGGCAAGGAAAAAGAACCGGTTTTGTAAGGCTTAGGCTTAGGCTTAGGCAGGGTTAGTAAGGCTTAGGTGGTTGGGCTGGGGCTAGGCTTGGGCGGGGCTTGGGGGGGGGGGGCGGGCGGCAGGCGGCTGGCTTAGGGGGGAGGTTAAGAAACCCATTTTCGGGACCAGAAAAGAAGAAACAAACAATAGCTGTTCTTATTTCTCTTATCTAAAACTCTTGCCAATCCAAAATTGTGAGCAAGCGATAGGCCGATCGAGAAGGGACAGCAAGAAGTGTTTGAGCACCAGGGTTAAGCCCTAGCGGCTCGAATAAACATACTATAAGGGGGTGGGTGGGTGGGTGTCCAGCTGGGCCACTCCCCTTCCTTCTAGCAGTCTTATATTCCACAACACAACTTCCTATTTCATCGCCCCCGGGGCGATCGTATGCAAATTCGGGGGGGGAAGGGTGTAAACAATGTGCCAAACAGGGTGCTTTGTGTCCGGCAACGGGCAATATGTCTTGACTGGTCATTGAAATGCGCACAGGGCCGACACGGTGTTGAATAATTCGTAATTTGGATACGAGAGGCCGGTTTAAATTGGTTTTTGATTTATGGCACAGTCTGGGGGTTGAAATTTGCATATTTTGTCTAAAAATTGGCCAAAAAACAAAAAGCCGAATTTTAATTTTTTAAAGGAAATTTAAAAGTTACATGAGACGAAATCCATCGGAATTTTCGCCTTGCTAATGTCTTTAAAAAACCTGAACCGTCGGAATTGTCAAATTTATCCACTTTTTTACCAGAAAATCAAAAAATTTCGAGAAAACTGACTTTATTTTTGCAGGATCTATACAAATTTTGCCTTCAATGGTCCTTTTGAAATACGTTTGAGCCCTAAAACATGATTTTTAATTTTAGAAAAAAAATTTACAGAAAGACAAAAAGTCCTAATAGAAGTTAGCAGAGCTGGAGTAAGCGCGATTTTCCCGGAAAATAAAGTTAAATCCTGACTTCAACAACCCTTTAAAACCAAAATTAACCAATTTTTAAAATTTGGGACGCTCTGAAAGTATCATAATCCCCCCAAACCCAACCACTTGGCCCCCATCCAAAACCATCAACAATGTGAGCAAGAGTGGCGGCAAGGGCGGGGGGGGGGCTAAATGCCCGGAAGCGTCTAATCCCCCACTATAATAGGGCCCCATCCCAAATATAGGCAAAGGTCTGGCGGGTGTGGGAGAGCCACAGAGAATGGGCTAAGGGTCAAACGGTCATATGCCAAAAATCACAGATGGCCAGCAGCCGAGGGGGGGTAGCAAAGGTCTTTTGTGTTTTGAAGAGGGATGAAGAGGCGGTCACCCATGAAATACCATCCCTTCCGAGCCTGTATCCAAAATTTAAAAAATCGCTGCTAGCTTACCGCTGGCTTCCGCCATGGATTTTAGGACTTTAAAGGTCCGGACAAGGCATAGCTATGGATTTTTTTCTGTCTAGGGATTCGCTAAAAATTTTTTGGAGTTCTAGTGACGGTTGCGTTACGTATCGCGGTCCCGAAAAACCTTTAATAAACTATCCATTCGCTGCTAGTCGATTTTTAGTGGATTTTTTGTTTTAAAGGGCCACGCAAGGCTAGACGGACCTAGTCCCCCGCGACACGCAAGGCGCGGTCGGAATTTCATTGCGTAGTGGATCAGAAAAACCTGAGCAGGTTCGAGCTGCGGTCGCGTTGCGTTCCATGGTCGAGAGGAGAGTGAGAGAGAGAGTGAGCGAGAGTGGGCGAGAGAGCGAGCAGGAGAGACGGAGGCAAAAAATCCATACCAAAATCTGTAGCGATGCTTTGTCAATCCCTTTAAAGTTAGTTTTTGAGCGTCAACTACCAAAACTGACAGATGGCAAACGTGTTGCTCTAAAGGAGCGCCTTTTGTGATTCCAAGAGGACCAAGAAAGCAGTCACCCATGAAATAGCATCCCATCCCGAGCCTGTAGATGCATAGGCAAAATCCGCCGGCCTGTTGGCGGTTGGTTTTGGAAATGGGGAGGATTGGATTGGAGGACGAGACCGGGGGCATGGGGGATCGGGATTGGGGCAGTTTGTACAACTGCCCGTATCCTGTCTCTATTGTCTTGTTGTTTCGGCTTGTCCCCAAGTTTAGAGGAGCAGCTCCCGGAAATTTGAGAGGGGTTTTGGGCTGGAAAACGGAAAAAGCAAAAAAAGTGGTCGTTTAGAGCCAATTTCCTCTTTGCCTGATTTATATGGTCTATTTTTATGTAGATTTTAACGCTTTAAAGGCCAGTGAAGACAAATTTCATTTTTTTAGACGTCCTAAGCCCTTTAAGCCCGCAAAAACACACGCAAAATTCTCTAAGTTCACTCAAAAGTGCAAGAACTGATGCTCAAACCGCGATTTAGAGTTCTGACGAGCCAAAAGCTCCAAACGTTGCCGGGTGATTAGTGGTATGTTGTGGTGGGTGGGGGGATGGAACTCGGACTCCCCCCGGGGGAGCGGGAGGGATAAAAAGGGGGAGGAGGAGATTTGGGTAGTGGATGGATTGAGGGGAATGGATGGATAGATAGATAGAAAGAGGATGGATGAATGTGTGTGGTTGGGAACATGTGTAACATGTTGATCGAGGTTTTGCCAGAGCCGCCAGAGGGGGGAGCACAGATTGGATGCGCGGGGAGCACGAGCTTACGGGATATAAAAGTTTGGGGGTGGTGGAGCTAGTGCAAGTTGGGTATTGTAGTTTTAAAGGGGCTGGTAAGTCTATTTTAGCCTGGAATTTTTAAAGGCATTAACAAGTGAAACTCCATAGAGATTTAGGCGTTTTCGGCTTACCAGCTCCTTTAAAACGTCGAAGATAAACATAAAAAATTCGTTAAATATTTTTAAAGGCGCTAGGAAGTCAAAATTCACCGCTCTTTTCGCTCCTGGGATAAATTTTCACCTTTTTAGCCCCTTTAAAATCAGTGAAATTTTGTTATTAAGATATTAAAATATAGTAATAAAGTATTAGACAATACTAAATACATAAAATAAAGCACTACTATAAGTAAAGTAAGTGCGCGAGTGACCCATCCCCCCTCTTATGCCAGAAATCCTTGAAGACCCGTGGCGCGGGTAAATGACAGGCGTCACTCTCTCTCTCTCTCTCTCTCTCCCCTCTCTCTCTCTCTCTCTCTCTCTCTCTCTCTCCTCTCTCTCTCTCTCTCTCTCTCTCTCTCTCTCTCTCTTGCTCCCTCCCTCTCTCCAACTCTTCAACGACATCGTAAAATCCTGAGAAAGGCAAGGGATTCGGAAAGAAGACGGAAAGGCCCAGGTCTCTATCGTCGTCAAGAAGAGCTCGCGTTTCCGGAATTGAGGCCAAAAGGGGAAATTATGCAGTGAAAGGGGACTTGATTTCAGCTTTTGGGGGCTGAATTTCATGACAGGAAAAGCTAAAAATAGGGTGTTATGAAGACGGAGGAGCTGGAAAAACGTAGGTGCAAAAAAATCTAGATAATTTGGGGTTTAAAGGGACTTGGAAGTCAAACTTCGGCAGGTTTTCCGATTTTTAAAAATGCCGAAACGACAATAAAGTTTTCCTAGACGTATGAAGCTTAAAAATGCGATTTCTACCGTAATCAAGGCCGAATATCCATTTTTAATGCCAAAATTTGAGACACAAAGCCAAAAATGGCCTAAATTTACTAGATAGCCCCAATTTTTCTCTTCTAGATCCATTATCCTCAAGATCTCTATCTCATAGAGATCCCCAAAATCGATAACAAAGTAATAAGAGCAAATTAGCTGCGGGCGTCTTTAGGTGTCAAGTGGACGATCGCATCTCTAAAACCAGAAGAACTGGCACCCCCTCCACAACAGCTCGGCGAGGTGATTTGTGGACGGCCATCAAAACCGACGACTTCGCCCACCTAATTCCATTATAACGGAGTGAAACGGAATGGAAAGGAAAGGGGAACTTGCTAAGGGATTTGGTGATTTTATGGTATGGAAAAAAATAGGGGTAGCGAGTTTTGGTGAAATTCTAAGAAATTGAGGGAGAGAGAGAGTGAGAGAGACAGGATGACAGTAAAAGCGAGGGAGAGTTTTGGAGAAATTCTAAGAAATTGAGCGAGTGGGAGAGAGAGAGAGAGAGAGAGAGAGAGAGAGAGAGAGAGGGAGAGAGGGAGAGAGAAGTTGGCGCTCAGGCATCACAGACGTAGGCTTTGGCTTAGCTTAGGCTTAGCTTAGGCTTAGCTTAGGCTTAGCTTAGGCTTAGCTTAGGCTTAGCTTAGGCTAGCCAGGCTTGGCAGCTTAGGCTTAGCTTAGGCTAGCTTAGGCTTAGCTAGGCTAGGCTTAGCTTAGGCTTAGCTTAGGCTTAGCTTAGGCTTAGCTTAGGCTTAGCTTAGGCTTAGCTTAGGCTTAGCTTAGGCTTAGCTTAGGCTTAAGCTGAAGCTCCAAATCTTGAGCATGAGGTCTCCTAAACCCAAATGACCAAATTTCAACCCTCGAGGCGGAATGAAGCGTTCGATGAGATGAGCTCCAGGCCCGAGCGCGCAAATTTGATCCGACTGGATTTCCCCCGATTCTCCCTCCGGCCGAGTCACGCCTAATTTCGGGTGGGCCATCCTCCCATTCTTGTCCTCCAACTCTAAAAGAGCACCAGATCGAGTTTTAGCAAGTCAGGAAATGACTATCACTGTTCTCAAGGGGGGTGTTCTCTAGTAGTAAACGCAGCTGGGAAAGTTGTAGTGATAACGAAAAGTGGGCGGTTTTAGGGAGTTCAAGGGTTAGGGGTTTGGGCTAGAATAGCTTTTTGCAACGTGACATCGCGTATTTAGTTTTAAAGGGACTGGAAAGCCATGATTATTCCTACTTTACCTTATATAGAGAGCTCCAGTGCTATTTCGAGCTTCCAATATTAATTAATTTTTTTTGCATTAATATTTTATTGTGAGTTTAAAGGGACTAGAAAGTTAAAATCTATATTGCCGAAGATTAGCAATGTTCCAGCTGGTGCTATTGATGCATTAATGGAACAAAAACTGCTTAAAATAGGAGAACAGGTGGCCCCGTTTGGTACACTCTCCGCTGACTAGGAAAAAATTAGCCGTTTTTCCGGCTTATGCATTAATGGTATAAAAACTAAGGCAACAGGTGGCCAGTTTTGGCAGACTTTTGGGTCTATAGAAAAAATGGTCTACCATAACCCTATTTTTTCCAGTACATGCATTAATGCCACAAAAACAAGGCGAAACAGGTGGTCAGCGCCAAACCAAAAAATAGATCTACAGTAATTCAAGGTTTTTCTAGAAAATAATGAGGTTTTGGCCAGCGAAAAGCACACGTGTTTTCGATCAGCTGGCCGTGCAGGAAGAGCAGGAGGTTTTGCTATTGGAACGAGTAGAATGGCGCTGTTTCGGCAAAAGACAGACTGAGTCAGGCCCCAAAATAATGGATGGCTATGGGTGGCCAGGTGGGGGTGGATAAGGGAGGAAGAGAAAAGAGCAAGAGGTCGGGTATAGGGCATTGCGCAAGTATAGCCAGGTGCACACCACTAGACTGCTAGAACCCTGCATCAAAAACATCAAATCAATGGCTTGGAAAAGCCGGTAGGGGAGCAAGGGCTCAAAAAGCTGCATTTTGGGTTTCAAAGCTGTACTTTAGTTGAATAGTCGAATTTTAGAATTTTAAGAATTTTATTTGAATTTATTTTTTGCATCATTTAAAAAGTATTAAAAATTCCGGGAAAATCATAATAAATCCACCCGCCAAAACCGCAGCTTATTACGCCGCCTCAAATCTGTGACGCGCCTTGAGAACTTTACGGCCCCCGCCAGCTGTTCGCCTCGATGCTCGATTCGTTTCTTATCAGGAATTTCCAGGAAAATCCGATTAGTAATCCCGCCCAAAAATATAGAAAAAAGCGCTTAAAACCACGCCAAAACAGCTAATAATTTTTAATAAATCCCCGAAATCGGGTTGCTAAGGAATTTGCATTATTTCGGAAGAATCGGATGACACGTGCCTATTGGAACAAAAGGAATAATGCAACGGAAGGCCAGGGCGAGGGCGAGGCGGGCCAAAACGCAAAAATTGAATTTTTATGGTAGATAAAATTCAGAATCAGGTTTTATATTCAATTTTTTGAATATTAATCGCTTTGGCCTTCAAAAAAAGTAAGAAAACAGACCTTTAATATTATTCATCGAATATCGGACGGTGTCGATCGGGGGTTTTGGCGGGACGGCTGGTGGGGCTCGTTGTCGAACTTCGACATTCGCTGAGTCGTCTTGCATCTGGAAATAGTGGTATAGAAAAACCGATAAAAAAGAGAGAGAGAGAGAGAGATAACGTGAGAGAGAACGTGAGAGAGAGCGAGAGAGACAGAGAGAGACAGAGAGAGAGTTGGGAGAGAGATAACGTGAGAGAGAGAGAGAGAGAGAGAGAGAGAGAGAAATAATGTGTTGAGAAAATGAGACAACTAGTTAAAAATGTATAAAATCTCGGTTCTAACGAAAGAGGGACAGAGATAGAGCGAGAGAGCGCCAGAGTGTGAGAGTGTGAGAGCCAGAACCAGAGTGAGAAAGGGAGAGAAAGAGAGAGGGAGAGAGAGAGAGATAGAACGTGAGAGCGAGAG
This sequence comes from Mesorhabditis spiculigera, assembly GCA_958295435.1. Taxonomy (NCBI): domain Eukaryota; kingdom Metazoa; phylum Nematoda; class Chromadorea; order Rhabditida; family Rhabditidae; genus Mesorhabditis; species Mesorhabditis spiculigera. The sequence goes on from CATQJA010002655.1 coordinate 1,306,365, forward strand.
TGACAAATAGAGAAATAACTAGAAAAAATAAGCTGTTAGAAAATATAAAATCCCAAGCCCAAAAAAGTTTCTTTAGCAACAAGAGAAATGAGACTAGGCTAGTTGCCAAGGCCCCCTCCTCAGATCCAATTTCAGTAACCAAGACCTAAACAAAAAGCGGCGGACATCCCTAAAAAATGAGGCCCCAAATTCAGCCTTCCCGGCTTCTCCTAGCCGAAGAAAACTTGTGAAGCCGGGGGTACATTAGCAGGTGGAAGGCTGGATATTTGCGCAGAGCATGGGGTTGGAGGTGGGTAGTGTATGTCGGGGGAGCATTGTTCTCAACCAAAGGCATCTAGGGGGAGGTAGAGCATGGGTCGGCTCAGATGACAGGGCTTCTTCTACTGGCTCAGGACAGCTTAGCAACGATTCTGGAGGCGTTTCTTTGTAGATGGATTCTGAGGAGTACGAACGGATACGGGGGCTACAGGTGTATAAAAATAGCAGAATTATACTAAAAAATTCGATTGAAAGCGAAAAATTCGTTTTAAAGGACCCTTGAAGTCGGTTCTAAGAATTCTGAGGTTTTACGCATTCATACAGACAGATTTAATAAGTGGAAATTGTCTCGAGGGGCGAGGTGTACGTAAGGCTACGTAGCTACAGGTCAAAAAGGCGTAAAAAGGTCAAGGCCGGCATTTTCGTACTTTTAAAGGACCATTGAAGAAGCACGATAATGCGCATTTTTATGCAATAATAGATATCCTTTTAAAGCGTCTATTTAAGCCATAAAAAGAAAAGTACGGAGTGATGCCTGAAAACACACCTGAAAACTCGAGAAACATGCCAAAATCGAGTTTTTAAGGGCCAGGAAAGTGATGATTTAAAAGCTAATGCTAAAAACGCATCAATAGACAGCAATCAAAAAATATTTTACAAACTAGAAAAAGCAAGGAAAACTTTAAAAATCAGGCACAAATCAAAATTCCAGACGTTGACGGAATTCGCCCACCAGGCCAATGGATTCAAATGAGGCCCCGTAAATCAATGGTGCATCCATGGTGTGGGTGGGAGAGAGAGAGAGAGAGAAAGAAAGAGCGAGAGCGAGAGAGAGCGACAGCATATCAAGAGATCTTTGCTATCTACCACCACAATCTCCTCCATGACCACCCATCCAGCCCACCCCCCAGCCTGACCAACCGCCATATGCCTATTAACGGGGAGGGCTGGCGTGTGACTGGTACAAGTATATGGCCAAAAAGTGTGGGAACAATTGAAATCTATGAAAAAATTTAAATAAACGAAATTATAGGTTTTTTGGGCCATTTTGAGGCTTGAAAATCGATGTAATCTCAAAAATTTGCGAAAAATTATGCTTTTTGATACTCTTTTAGAGTAGAAAATAGTTTTTTAAATCATAGATAACGTTAAAAACTGCATAATTTTAAACAATAGTTATGAATCCACAAAAATCACCCCAAACAGAACCCCAAGAAATTCCTGAACGCCCGCCTTGGAATTTTTATGACCCAACCTACCCAGTCAGCCGGCCGAGCTGATTGGATCGGTGCAGCTGGATGGAGGAGCAAGAGGCGGAAGAGGAGCAAGAGGTTGAGGAGGAGGAGGTGGGAAACGCCCTATCTAATTCCCCTTAATCGCCTCGGCGCTCTGTTTCTTTCCGGCGTGCCGAACAAGGTCATCTTCTTAGCCCCGCCCTCAACTACCACCACATACCAATTTAGAGAAATTGGTTGTGATCAGGAAAATTGAGGTCGAGTTTGAGAATCAATCATATCTTTTTATGATAATAACAGCTTAAGACCGAAAAATAACATTATTTCCAAAGCCAAAAACACCTTCCCGAAAGCTGTTTTCAGCTGAATGGACCCGTCGGGCACTCTATCATCACATATGAAAGCCCCCGACACCTCTCTCTTTGAGAGCTGAGGTTTCTGTTTGATGGAAAGTGTGAATTGGGAATTTGTCGCGCCGCGGAGTGAAAGTCATGAATTTTGGAACGGACCGGGCGTCGAGAATTTCGCATTCCAAATCGGGAGACTGGGGGGTGTCGGGGAGGACAAGGGGGATTATCATCGGGGGTTTCAAGGGTGAGAGGATGATTGATGGACTATATGAATGGTTTAAAGGGACTTGACTTTAAAGGCAAAAATCTGTAATTCATAGACCGCTGGAAGGTTACCAAGACTTAAATGGGGATTAAGAATACATTCCTGATTTTTTCCCTTCAGGGTTCCTTTAAAAGCACCTAAACCTTGTTTTTATGTATGAGCATAGATTCTTTAAGAGTCAAAATGGACTTTTTAAAGGGCTTGGAAAGAGAAAAATTCATTTACGGCAGTGAACTTCGGCCAGGCAGGCTAGCAAATGTCTTTCAGAGCAAAAACTGCCGTTTTAAAGGTGCTAAGAAGCCTAATGCTACAGATTTTTGCTTTCAGTGTGCCTTTAAAGAAACATAACGTTAAAATTTAGCGACAAATTTAATAAATCAGAAGAAAATCGTTACGTAAGATGCCGTTCGTACGAGTGTACGTGGTGCGTGTTTCCGCGTGTGTCCTTGTACCAGCCAAAACACAATACAGGCCCTCCCGATCGACGAGTCAGCATCAGGAACGGCCTCTTGCTCAACCCCCGGCCACTCACCGGCTGCTGGCCCTCCCCATTTCTCATCGGGGGTAGCTAGGAAAACTTTTGGAATGAGACATCATTGCGGTAGACAAGTTTTTGTTGGGGCTGACGTTGCAAAATTATGAGTCAAGAGGAGTGCGGGTCTTAAAGGGAGAATGACATGTAAAAACGAGGAAGAGGTCGAAAGGTTAGAGCTGGAGCTTTTAATCGGATGATTTTGCTGGTTTTTCACGCCTAAAGGTAAAAAAATAGATTTTTTGGTAAAAATTCACGAATGTCTAACTGTCCTGCTCCCTTTAACCATCCAAACGTTTTTAAAATGAGCATGAGCTATCCTGCAGACTTCAGGGGACAGTGCCGGCAAGATTTTTCACGCATAAAGGTTAGCAAAAATCGAGTCTAAGCTCCAAATAGCGGAATTTAGGGCCGTCAATTTCGAATTTTTATGGCTCGTGCTCAAAGCCTCCATTTATATACATCGCTCTCAAAATATAAACCCAAAAAATGCAAATATAATCCCCGAAAAGCGAGCCCCGTGATGCCAACAGCCCCCGAGGGCCGATCATTTGATGGGTGCCGATATCGCCTTCGTGCCATTCCTTCGATCTGTGTCTGTTTGTCTGTTTCTCTTTCTGTTTCTCGGTCTGTTTCCCCCTATGTCTATCTATCTGTCCACATCCAAAAGGCACACCGCTGTCCGTCAGGGGCCGTATGTTTTCGATTTACAACCGGAATTGCAACCGACCCGCCCCAAGTCTTGGGGCGAAAAGACCCGGAGGGCACACGGAAATGTGCGAATGGGGCCAGAAGCCGCAGGATGGGAAGAAAAATGGGATCAACATGTGGCCGGCTAAAGGGTACGCTCATTACTGGGAGGTCGGCACGGTCAACACGTCGTAATGTGTGTTTTAAAGGGACTTGGAAGGCAAAAACGGGAAACCCTAAGCATTGTAGAACAATTTGTGACTTCACTAGCCTTTTAAAACACGTCAAATTCCTCAAAAATTTTAATATCGGTTTTTAAAGGGACGTGCAGGGCATAAAAGTGAAAGCCATGGCGCTACCACGTAGTTCTCGGCTTTACAAAGCCGGTCGCAACCGGAAATGACAGTAAAAACCGGAAAACAGAACGAAAAATTTCAGAAATTCAGAAAATTAGGACAAATACAGTACACCCCAAAATTTTGCCTGCCCAATCCCTTTAAATAGTGAGAAAACGGTTCCACTATACAAATCAAGAAATATAAGCAAAGAGCCTCCTCGATCACAGCTTAAAGTGTCGAGTAGGGAGGTTGATTGTAGAGAGGCGTGTGCATAGGTGTATGTCGTTGTGTTGTGTGTAGGTGGGGGGGGGGGGGGGGTGGCGCGTGCATGTGGTTGAGAGGATCAGAATCACTTGAACACGCCTTTCTGCACAACGCGACATGGTCAGAGAGAGAGAGAGAGAGAGAGAGAGAGAGAGAGCGACAGTCGAACAAACACAAACAGAATATATCGAGAAGGGGTATGACATGGACACCCGCATGGACTGTTGGGATTATGAGAGCGCATGGTGATCATAAATTTGCATGAAGTTTGTGGATTAAAGGGGCTGACATGGAAAAGCGAGAGAGAGCGAGACAGAAAGCGAAAGAGAAAAAGAGAGAGAGAGAGAGCGAAAAGGACGTAGCAAAATAGCTATCTGCGCATTAATAGAATTCTATAAGCAGTGCAGTGAAAAGCAGAATTCTAGGAAAACGCATCCAATCTAATAAAAAGCATTAAAATTTATCAAATCCCAAAAATTCAAATTCCCGGAAATGGTGCCCCGAGATCGCTGGCACCCCCCGCGGCGCGGCGAGAGGGTGAAGCCGTTGGGGTGCAAATAGGTGTATTGAGGACAAAGGGACGGAGACATGTCCGATGACACACAAAAGCCCCGCCTCAAGAGAGAACAGAAGGGACGACGACGCATTCCGCCCCGTTCATAATCGTAATTTGATACCCCCGGGCCGACAAATAGAGGAACACCACCGGCCAAAAGTGGGATTGAGAGACATCCTAACGGCAGGCAGACAGATTTAAAATTTTTGGGCGGATTTTGGCGATTTAAAAATGAGAAAAATAGTTTTATCGACAGAGAAAAATGCCCAAAGGGTTTTTGCTAGCTTGCCTTGATTTTTAGAGCTTTAAAGGGACCGGCAAGGTACAAAAAAACACCAAAATTCAAACTCTGCTATCCTATCTCGTATGCAAATAATACAGAGCGGACGTTTGTTTACAGTTTACGCCCTACCGTAAACAGTACAGAACCGGAAATGTCGAGGAGGAGGTTAGGAGCTTGGTACCAAAACAATTAGCACTCAAAAATATGAGTGTTTTTAAGGGAAATAAAAGCTTCGGCTTAGCTTAGGCTTAGTCTTTCGCTTAGGCTTGGGCTTAGGCTTGGGCTTAGGCTTCAGACTAGACAGGTATGCGAATGGTCCCCAAATGCCCTTACTTTCGAGTCAAATGAAGCGGCTGGAGGGTTTGAAGTGCGGGTTGTTCAAAGGGGGCAAACCATAGTTTAGAGGTATCAAATGTGGCCATTTGGGAGAGAGACAGAGAGAGAGCGAGCGAGAGAGAAATGGTGCTCCTGTCCCCGCAGCAAGGGGCAATTGGCAGCCGCCCAGCGCGATGGTTGGAGGGTGGGTGCTAGCACACACTAGGGTGATAATGGCCGGATGTAAGACCTACACTCACTCCATCCACCCAACACTAGCGATATCTGGGTCTAGAGAGCTCGATTCGAATGAAAAATGAATTTGGAAGGGTCGGGAAGGTTTTAAAGGGTTTGTTAAGTAAAATCCACAGAGCTATGTCAAAATTGAATTTTTTAAAGGATTATGATGTTCAAAATCTATCTAAAACTTCAAAAAAATGGTTTGTAATCGGTTCTTCGGCATTTATATGGACAATTTAGCATTTTAGAGGCTCTGGCACGCTGCCAAAAATTCAAAAATTAGTCTAAGGCTCGAAAATCTTTTTGTCATCTTTTTTTGATCAAGTTATGGTAATTTAAATAAACAGTTCGACAACGTAAGGAGTAAAAATCGTACTGAATCCACCTAGTTTTCTTGAAATCCTGAGATTTTGGCCTTGAGATACTACGCGGGAGGAGTCAATGATGGATTGTAGGGATTTGGGCATAGTAATTTCGAGTTTCGAGGTCAGTTTCTGGATGTAAAAGACGTAAGAAATAGCTAGAGAGGGAGAGAGACAGACTGTAGGAGAGAGAGCAAGAAATTCAGAAAAATTAGCTATAGTCATGCTCAAGCTATCGAGCAACCTAATTCTCCAAATAGTGGCAATTGGCCAATTCCAAGGAGGTCCTAGCGTAACGGGTGGTAATAGGAAGGGGATGGTGCTAAGGGGAAGATAATGAGGACGAGGACTGCGTGTCTGTTCTCACTCACTCTCTCTCTCTCTCTCTCTCTCTCTCTCTCCCTCATTGTGGATTTGTGTGTGTTGTAAAGGGCAAAGACACCCCATCCCACCACTGTCCAATCCCTTTAGTCTCCTCCTCCTTCTCTTTCTCTTGCTCCTCCCCCTCCTCCCGAAATCATAAATGGAGCGTGAAGCGCCCCGAACTGAAGGGGGGATCGCCAAATTGCGCGCCGCACTCCGCGGGGTGAGCACCAGGTATGCAATTTGGGCCCCAGACTCCCCCCGATTTGTCCCCCAAAATTCACGAGGTGGGGGCTGTGTACAAAGGATGGGTGCGTAGCGCGAGCCAGTGGATTTGAGGGTCAAATGGGTAGCGTAGCGGAATTTGGAGCAAGAGGTGGGCGAGTGTTTTGGTTGGGTTAAAGGGTTCGAAATCGGGTCCAAAATGGTAGGAAAATTTACAAATTAAAATATTAAATTTCTGGGTTACTGTGGAACCTTCAAAATTTGAAACACTCGATACAGTATCCTGCCATGCCTTTCAAAAATTATTTAGACCTCTAAGAGCCTTGAATTTGGTAAATTATAGAATTGGCAGTCTGCCAAGAAACTTCAGAAGTTGAATTTTTACTTCCCGGGCCCTTTAAAGGACCTGTGAAGGTTGAAATTAAATGGAAAGTTGCCAAAAACCAACAAAACGTCGAATTTTTGACTTCAAGTTCCCTTTAAAGGTTGTTCGAGGCCTTTTTAAGCAAAAATCTAAAACATCTCAAAATTTGTTGTCAAAATTGCCAAAAGTTGTCAAAATTGCATAAGAGTAAAATTTCCTTCACAGGCCCTTTAAAAGGCTTGTAAAGGCAACTTTCTACCCTAGATCTAGACTAAGCTAAAAATTCCCACTACTACCACCTTTTTTCAAGGGTCTAAGCCTGGAAAATCCAATTTATTTTACGCTCTAAGCTTGTTCTCCTTTTTCTTATCCTTCTTCTACTCCAAGATTCCGGACAAACGCATCACTCCCCCTCCCCCCTCCCCTCTCGTGCTCACCCACCCTTTGCTACATTTTCCAAATGGCTGGCCCCTTTGTGCCAATGCCGTCGGCCCGGCCAAATCGAATAAACGACCCGCACCCCCCCTGCCCGCCCATCCTCACTGCTTTGACTTTTTGAGCACCACCAAAAGCTGCCGCTCCCCTGCGATGCCTCTTTGGGGCTGGTTTCGAGGCCTCCCACCACTAAATTATTCAATGGAACCAACGAGTCGGTCCCGACTGACTGGAAAAGGGTTTTCGGGGGGAGCACGAGCTGGGGGAGGCTGTAAAAAACGGAAGAGAGAGAGACAGAGTGACAGTGAGTGGAGGCCACACCAAACAGATTGATTGCGCTGCTTGATCTGCCAAATATTTTGGTTCTCAAGGACGATACTTTGGGGAGGAGGAGCTGGAGGTTGAGCTTCAGGGGGAAAAGCAGGCTTTTGGTGACAAGGGGGTAAGGGTTACTCATTTTAGGGGGTTTTAGGTGAAGTCGGAGTTTTCGAAATATTGAAAAGCCGGAGAGCGCTAGCTAGAGCGAGAAAGCGAGAGAGAGAGAGAGGGAGAGAGAGTGAATGAGAGAGAGAGTGAGAGAGAGAACGGAGAGCAATAAATTTTTTGTTTCAACGGCATTTTAGCATTTTTTAAACCTTCTAAACAAAGCCAAAACTATAGAAAAAGCGAAAGAAAATGAGCTCGAGAACGAGAACGAGCACGAGAACGAAAGACCATCGCAGAAACCGAAAAATCTCGCGCTCAAAATTTGCTCCTGCACGCGCAAATCCGCGCGGCAAAACGGCAAGATCGTCTCGAGATAAAGATCAAAACGAAAGCGAGAAAGAGAGAGCGAGAGAGAGAGAGAGAGAGAGAGAGAGAGAGCGAGAGAGAGAGAGAGTGCGGGACGGTGCCGCTGGCTAGAGAATGAGAAGAAAAACTAGCCCTATTGAAACACTCCTCCCGCCCCAAATATGATCCGATTGTCGTGCTCAAAAAAGGCGTGCGAGCGCGAACAACCGGACTACAAAAAGCCCCCCCCCAATAATCGATGGGATGCCATGGGGGTTTGAACGATGGAACGAGCCACGCAATGTTAGCCATAAAATGAGCACTTTTTAGGGGAGAACGAGTAGAGGGGAAGGAGTGGATAGAGACGGGAAAATGGCAGTAGAATGGCTGGGATGGGAACTGTTTTCGAGGGAAAGAAATGGAGAATCCGCGCTCAATCCAATAAATCTATCTACAGGGGGAATGGCCGACATGGGAGGCGGACATTTGGAGGAGAAATGGAAATTTTTCGGGTAGCCTGGACCGGGTACGGTATAAAAGGCAACATTTAGTTTTTAGAAATTTTTTTTGGGATTTTAAGGGAGCGTTGAAGCCTAGAAAATTAACTCTAGATTGTCAAGAACCTGGCAGTTCTCGAAAAAAACCAAAAAATTACGCGAGGGAAATGACTTTAAAATCCCCTTAAAATCCGATTTTGTCAAGTTTATGTCTAAAACTACTGTAATTTCAAAAATACGGCTTTAAGAGTGGATTTTTAAGTAGGTAACTTTTTAAAGGCGCGTAGAAGTCAAAAACTGTTGATTTATTACCAAAAAATACAGGAATTTGACAAAAACCATTTTTTAAATTGAATTCGAGGTTTGTCATGGTTTTAAAGGAATGTAGAAGCCAAAAATCTATACAAGAATGCCTATGCAAAACGCAAAACAATTGCGCTAATAAAATTAGTGGCAAAAGAATTGGCATAGACCCAAAGTCGAGCAATCCATAACCTAGCCTTCCCAGCCCTGTTAACAAAATCACAACCCGCGCGGCACCCCAAAAATCAAGGTTAAGGGCCCATTTCCCCGGGCGACCCTTAGGGCCCAATGGGACATAACGGGGGGGCCCTAAGCAGGGCTGTGTGACCCCGAGAGAGAACCCCCTAATCGAATAGTGTATCTCTTGTGCAATAGAGGGCCCAACCCCTTGGAAAGAAAGAGAGCAAGAGGGAGAAGAATAGGATGAGGGCGGGGGGTATAGAGCGCATATGGCGACTTGTCACCGCGCGGAGGCCGAGCTCTAGCCAGCTAGCTAGCTAGAGCTCCACCCCCTGCTAAAAGCTGTTGTCTTGGACTTGGGGTTCGTTTTTTAAGGCTTAAAGTGATTTCTAAAATTCAGAAAACTTTTTGGGGGTTTAAAGGGACACGGAAGCCGAAATTATCCTTCTAAAATTACTGAGAAACGCTCGAAAGGCTAAATAAAGATTCTAAAACAATTTAGATACACCTAAGATTCAAAATTGCTTATTTAAATCGGCTAGAATCCAAAGAAAAAATTTTTAGAAGATTTTCTCTGAGTTTAAAAGTTGTAGTAAATTTTTACAAAGCTTATAGAGATATTGTAAAGCTAAATATATTTTATTTCCTTTTCAAGGTATCTGCGAATTTTAAAATAGAGCGAAAATCTTCAGAAACAAATGTAATTTGTAAATTTTATTTGCCTAAACCCATCCAGATGTTGAAAAACATGCTATATAGCACAATTTCGCAATCCAAACACGTCTGTCTCACTATGATTCGCATGGCGATTGAATGTGAGTCACAGAATACGCCATATAAGGAAAAATATAGCAGCGGAACCATTGAAATAAACAGCCTGCAAAAGGGAAAAAACAATTTTATTTTTATTAGCAAAAATCGGCTATATGTGAAACTAAAAATTCCCCTTAAAATATGCAACTTTTAGAGCGAGTGGAACGTCGGATTCCGGGGGTTCTGGATGATTTGAGGGGAGGGAGATGCCCGGGAGGGCACATTTGAGTCTGACATGGCGAACGGCGCCGGTCTCTCAATGCCCCAGGGAGTCGTGTGTCGACATTGGAATCAGTATTCCAACGGAATTCCGGGGAGGGCAAACGGATATATATGTGATTTTGGGGCTCCGGAAGTTCCGTACTGCCTAAAAAGCAAAAAGCAAAAAATTTTCTTCCGGCGGAATTGAACCCGGGTCGGTCGCCTGGTTGTGTAGAGCTTAACCAATTGACTAAGCCGCCAAAAGACTAAAATTCTACCACAACCGCGAGACATCTCGAAAATCACTTTAAAAAGCAAAAAACAAAATTTGTCGCACCGAGGAATCGAACCCCGACCCTCGGCCTAGTAACCTAGCTCCTTACCAATTAACCATGGCAAAAATTCGAAAATATATCAAAATCCCTTAAAAAATGCCATCTTGATCGCGGCCGAGTGGCCGGGGTGCATTATTGTTTACACTGGGGTGGGTGGTGAAGCCAAGGGCAAGGACGGAAAGGAAGGGAAGAAGCAGTCCGTGAGAAGACCCGAACACACAGAAGAAGACCAAGAAGATGAAGAAGACGCGGAAAGGGACCCGCATCGTCATCATGGGGAACACGCATTCCGGATCTCTCAAAAAGGGGGATGGGTGGGGTGGAGTAGAAGGAGGGAAAGACTGGTCTCTGGAGATGACCACGGTCAATTGGAAGGCTCGAGACTGTTGAAGGGCCATTAGTATGTGGATGAGGGAAGGGCAAAAGCGAATTTAGAGAGGTTTAAAGGGATTGGGAAGGTTGGAAAAGGCTAAATCCATACGATAAAAAATTGAAAAAATGTTGTCCAGCAGAAACGATGCAGGGGCAAGCTAGCAGAGGTCCTTGAGGATAAAACTGAAAGGCAAACGAGCAGAGATCATTTGCCTCTCCACGAAGGCAAACTAGCAGAGATCCTTTGGGACGTAACATCAAGGGCACACTAGCAGAAACCATTTGAGAAGCTCTGAAATCACGGCCGCTTAAAAGGCCTAGAAATCCGGTATTCCGGGGCGATACTATACCCAAAAATGGTGTCTTTTACCATGAAAGACCTCTATTCGCCGCACCATATGCTAAACAAGCAAAAAAACGCAGGGCAAAGGACATGGGCAGGGCATGGTAGGGCAGGGGGCTTGTCAAACATAATCGATGTCTTCTTCTTGGTCTTCTTCTTGCCCAGGTCGATTCCTTTCGTACATTCAAAGAACCCCCCCCCCCTTTCCCTTCCTAACACATGTCCTGTATGTTGACACTAGGGGGGAAGGGGTTGGTGCAGCTCGAAAACGCGCTCAGATCAGGGGCTGCGCTAGGCCGGGGCGGTTGACGTGAATTTTGGGTCATAAAAATTGGGGTTTATAGGAAGATTGGGCATGGTTTTTGGTGGCGAAGCTAAAAAAAAGCGATTTGAGGCTAAATCCGGTCTGTAGGTCCTTTTAAGGAACCACGGAAAGGATTTCGGAAGGAAATATTCGGAATTTCGGCCACTTAGAGATATTTTAAAGGCACCGGCAAGTCAAATCCACCGCTCTAAAATTTTTTGGCAAATCGCCATGGTTCAGCAAATAATTTTCATTAAAACATAAGTGTCTGAATGGTCGAAAAATTGTCTAAACTTAGAATTCGAGCAGGATTTTGGCTTTTTAAAGGTACTATAAAGGCAAATTAATTTTTCTGAGTTTTCTAGGCCAAAATCTAGAGCTGACTATGCTTTCCAAATACCTTTAAAACAAAGCCAACCTCGTAAAATACCACTATCCCAGCGGCTTGGTACTAAAAATCGGCTCTCTGCAATCGGGCAAAAAGGAGGGGACGGGCCCGGCCAATTCAATAAGTTGAAAAGCATTTGCCCTCTCTCCCTCTGCCTTCGAAACGACCCTACTCCTCCCCCTCCCTGCTCTTCCTCATGCTCACCGTTGCATGCCCCAATATTTTTTTACGAGCTGCAAAGGGGGTGGGGGAACGTTTGATTTAGGGTAAAAGGTATGGAATGGGGGGGGGTTGCTTGTGCCTTTAGAACACCAAAAAATGAAAAATTTTTTCGAGTTTTTCGATTTATATGAATTTCCTGTTTATTCGGAGACTACGAGTGACACCAATCGACGCGCCTTAACGAGTTGAATTCAAATATGCAAATTACATAAAAATTGGCGGCGAAGAACGCTAGAAAAGTCGGAAAAACTAGGTCCAGATCCCGAACAATCAAACAGAAATCGCTGAAAATCACGAAATTCCGCTAAAAAACGTCAACATTGGCCCAAGATTCCACTGGAATCCTCCTTCCGGAGCTCCCAGTGTCACCAGAGCCAGTTTAAAATCAACCAACGACATCAAAAGGGCCCTTCTTTCCCGGGTCGGGGGTCCCGGGAAGATCCCCCCGCGTCAACCAATTTGAAGGCGTCTTGCAAAAATGCGGGGGCAAAAACGGGGCAAGACAAAAAGAGCGACAAAGGGCCCAAAACCACGCTAGGGCCCACCCATCTCTTCGATGTCGACCACAGGGTGGGAAGGGCCAAGAAAAACGGGCCCCACGAAATCTCGGGGCCACGAGAAATGGGCACAATTATGCGTCTCTCAAGGGGCGGGAAGGGCCCCCTCTTCTGGCCCTGGAGGATACGCAACCCTCAAAAACATACGCACAAACAAACGGAATCTGGAGAGAGAGCGAGAGAGTGAGAGAGAGAGCGAGCGAGAGAGCAACAAACGCAGTTTGAGCAAAGAGAGCAACAAACGTAGACTGGTCTTGGCATTTTGAGTGGTTTGGAAAAACAAAAGGGCCCCTCAGCGGGGGTGGCGGCTAGCGGGAATTTTTAGAGATTTCTGGCTGAAAAACGGGTTTTATGAGTTTTTAAAGGGGTTGTGAAGTCAAAATTCATTGGATTATTTTTTGGCAAATCGTCAGATTTTTTATAATTTTTGTTTAATTTTAATCTCAATAATTCAATAATACCATGGCTGCCAGGTTTCCAAACTGATTTCTTAAGCTATTTGGCTTCCTAGGGCCTTTCAGCAGTCGTAAAAATAAAAATTTACCTTCTTGACGCGTTTCCATATAGATTTTTGGCTTCCAGGTCCCTTTAACACAATTTACAACACCCGAAATTCCAATTTATAGCTGACCAGCGCCCAAAACCCGCTTCGCGGGCCTTGGGCGCTGGAATGCGGCCTTTGCATGAAAAGTTTGAATTTCTGATAGCTCGGGTCCTGCGGACCCCCCCCGCCCCGACCACACGCGCGAGTGCAACTGGCTAGAATGAGGAAATTTGTATTTTTTCACATTATGCAAATTAGCCTGCCCGGACCCTCAAAAATCAATAAAACGGGCTTTAACTTTGTAAACTTGAATTTTACCGGGATTCTGAAAACGCCATCGGAAAGCGGAAGGCCGATTCCCCCGGGTGACGGAGAATTAGGGCATTTTGGACACGGGAAGGCCCTCAAATCGGGCCTCGAAACTGACCTCCGCACACACACACAGACAAAGATACGCGACCAAATTATATAAGGTAGGATAAGTTGCGAGAACAAATTTTTAGCTATTTCGGGATTAATTTATTTAAATTTTGAATCCAAATGATCAGCAGGATTAGCAAATGTTCCTTTAGGATCAGCCTGCTTGTTCTTCGGATCAAGATCCCCCTAGGGGGGATCAGCACCCCCTAAATCCCATCCAGCTGTGCCCATTTCCCCCCTGGCCCATCTTTCTTTCCAGCTTTCTTTCCTCTCTACTTTCCATCCTCGTCCACTGACATGCAATAGGACAAGATTTGCATCCAGAAAAAGAGGGAGCAAGAGGAGAAGTAACGAGGACAGAAACGGAATTGAGGGAGGGTGAGGATTGATAGGATTTCGGGGGGTTGCTAATTGAATTTAATGGGATAATATCGCGTGTTTGAGGAAGAGCAGCTGGAGCTCCAGAAGCTGGGGTGATACGAGTTTTAAAGGGACAGGGACGGCAGGAACCATAGCGGAAGGAGAAACTTTTCGAAATTGTCAATAACCTTCAAAAAGCCTTCTAAACTTCTAAAAGTTTTAAAGGAACAGAGAAGGCAAAAAATCCACAGGATAAATCTTTAATTTTGGTATTAAAGTGCATTCTGATTTCTAAAGGGCTTACAAGGCAAAATCCATAGCAATATTCCTAAAATTTGGATCTAGAAAACTTTTCAAACTGCCAAAAGCACAAAAAACCCGATTTTCGGCTTTTTAAAGGAACCAGGAAGGCAAAATCTACCTCCGACTTTCATAAATTTGGTTGCGCATTTCCCAAAAAGTTCTAAAATGACAATTATCGCACAAAATTGTAGCTTAAAATCAATTTTTGAAAACTTTAAGGCACGCCAAAGCCGAAATCCATAACAAAATCCTAAAATTTAGGATTTTTCACAACTTGGCACTTTTCCAAAAACACAAAAATGACAATTATCCCGAAAAATTTGAGCCTCAAAGCAAATTTCACATTTTAACGGATTTCTAAGGCCAAAATCCATTAAAAAAACTCCAAATTCCAGGTTTTTAACGACTTGGCGACCTCCCAAAAACAAATTAGAGCATCAGCGCCCGGTAGTCTCACAGCTGGTGGAAATTCGCCTTCCTCCGGAATCCGGCAAAAAACCGGCCTTGGCTCGGTCTCCCCCCTCAAAAAAACCAAAGGTAAACTGGGTGTGCCGCTAATGACCTGAAGGGGGTAGCAGATGGGAGGAGGAGCAACAGCGGGAGGAGGAGCAAGAGCGGACCAGAGACCTTTTTACTAGAGGTCTCTAATCTGTGAGGGAGGGGGTTGTCCTCATCCTTGTCGCTTCTCCTTACCCCTGGTCGTGCTCCTCTTTGAAAAAAGGGCGGCTTTTGGATATCTGGGTTGACAGCTGTCTGAGGAGTTGGGGTTGGAAAGAGGATTGAAGAGTAGTCTTGTCAGCTAGATTGGAAGAGGCTATCAATTTCCGTTCCCGCCGCAATCCTCACAAAAAAAGAGGAGAACGAGGGAGGAGGGGAGGGCTAAGTGGGCGAATCAGAAGAGGAGCAAGAGCTACCTACCACCGACTGGGGTGTTTTAAAGGGCCTGGCAAGTCAAAATCTATCACCTAGAGTCGCCATTAGCTAATTTTAAAGGGGCTGTGAAGTCAGAAATCCATAACCCTAAATTACGAAAGTTGTCGATTTCCACTTGCAGCTCCCTTTAGAACAAAATTGCGGTGTTTCGAGGCAAAATTTTAAGTTATAAATCAGCTTCAAAGCCGATTAGCTGCTTTTGGCTTTTTAAAGGGGCCCGCAACGCAAAATCCATAGCTTGAAATCTCTATATATGAAAGTTTTGACTTCCCAATCCCTTTGAACTTTCCTTCAAGTCATCTAAAACGTTATTAAAACATATAGTCCTTCAATATAATCAATATCACTCAGAAATTCTGCCAGGCAGCCGGGTGTCTGAACTACAAAAACAATAAGCCGACGCCCTTATCTGGCGGTGAGAAGCAATCGAATGGCAGGACAGGCAATTATTATTCTACACCCGAGACCGGAAAAGAGGCGATGCAAACAGAAGGGAGTGGCTGTAAATGGCTGATGTCATCGACTTATCGGCTTTTCTGGGCATCTGTCTTTTGGAGCAGGTATACGGCTACTAGGAAATATGTTGAAAGAGTACTTAAAAATCATAAATAACTTCAATTTCCTTTTCTAGAGTTTTAAGGTAGAAATTTGGATTCTCCATAAAAAATGGATCTGGAAAATGCTATCACAAGTAGAAGCCTGATTTTAAAGGACCATTGAAGTCAAAAAATTGACCGATTTTATGGATTCTATCGAAATCAAGGTTATTCAGTAGTTTCTTGATAAAAATTTGGGAGCAACATAAAAAATGGGTCCGGAAACTGGTGTCACATGCCTCAACATAATTTTAAAGGACCATTGAAGTCAAACAATATATCAAATCTGTATGGATTCTATGGAAATGCAACTTTTAAAGGCCCATTGAAGCCAACAACCCTAGAAATTCAAATTCCCTTGAAACTATACGATCATTACGCCCGAAGCAAATGCTAAGCTGTTGCTCGAATGGGAGTGAATGTGTGGAATGGAGTGGAGTGGAAAAGGGAAGGATGGTTCTCACAAGAGGCCCATGCATATGCAAGATGTGGCCTGGGGGGCATCAAGGCGGAGGGATGGTAAGGAATTGTGTGGATTCACGACAAGAGAATGATTGTATGGATGGACATCGGCAGGGGAGAGAGAGAGAGAGATAGATAGATAGATAGACAGAGAGAGAGAGGGAGAGAGAATGGCTGATGGCGGGGCTGATGAATCAGATACTCGGCCACTATTGCCAGCCTGGGATGACTGTCGTGGCCGCAGGGTATTTTTGTAAAAAATCGGGAATTGAGGGAGAGAGTGAGAGAAGATAGAGAGAGAGAGAGGGGGAGAGAGAGAGAATGACAGAGAGAGTGAAGGAGTGGAGAGAAAGTGAAGATCGGTCTTCCGGGTTTCACAAAGAGGCGCTGCTAGCTTGCTAGCCGGAAAAAAATGTAGTGGATTTTGCATAATTTAATTCCAATTTTTAGCGGAAAAATCTCGAATTCTACCGTAATCCCGAGGCCACGGTAGTTTGAAAAATTTCAGAATTTGGTAGCATGGAGTAACCAAATTCGAATAGAATGATGAATTCTCGTTGCCTGTTCCCACATCTGTTAGGTAAAGAAAGCGATAGAGCGAGAGAGAGACAGAGCGAGAGAGAGAGAGAGCCCGCCCATAGCCAGAGAAAAAGACATATAGACCAAGATATATGGTCCCCTGCCGGATTGGTGTTTGGCACGGGAAACCCAAGGCATAGGGGGGGATGAAAATGAGGTCGTACGGGGTATTTGTGTGGAATCGGGGGTAAAGGGGGAAGAGGGTACGACAGCTCTCTGGGTGAGTCAGGTTGAGTGATGGGGCCTGTTGGGGTTGGGGTAGGCTAGCTGCTAGCTGGTGGCTCAACGCGTTCGTTTCCTGGCAGATCGGTTGAATGGCCGTGGGGTATGGGCGATATTCGGGCGGGCGCGCGTGCTTGTCTGCTGCAGGTATCGGTGGCCGAAAAATTATTATCGAGGGCTAGGGGGATTATGGGTGTAACAGGTTTTCGCGGTCCGATTTTGAAGCCCTGTCAAAACATGGAATTTGCCATGAAAGGTAAAGCACAGTAATCGGCGCATTAATGATAAATCCATAGACCATAAAAACAACAAAAATTCCAAAAAATCTCAGATTACACTACCCTGGATCGGCTAGTAAATTCGTAACTAGCCAGCCTTACACTACACGACACACCAGATGGCCACGTTTTTGGGCCATGCGGTTGTGGCGGGATGAAAAATTGCTGGGCGGATTTTTTGAGTGGTTTTCGGGCACAATAATGCGTTTGTAAAACATATTAGCTACTTTACAACACCCAAAAGTTGATAAAATCGATTTTAAAGGAGCCGGGAAGTCTGAAATCCATAGCTTCCGGTGGTCAAAACCAATAAAATACGCTTAAATCTATTTTCATGACTCTTAGAAGCTTGAAGTCGACGAAATTTAAATTACGTAACCTTTCTAAAATCGTCAAAAACAAGGAATTTTGTTTTAAAGGTACCTGCAACCCAGAAATCCATAGCTCTTTAGCCCTGGGGGAGAAGCCAAAAGTATTCTTTTAGCTATTTTAATGAAATGGTGCCTTAAGCACATATTCCAGCAACTTGCTCGTGGTTATGAGTCCCACCCAATTTCTGCGAGTTGCCCTCCCCACCAGCCCCCGTGCCCCTTATTCCCATTATGGAGTGGTGGCACCCCATGAATTCTGAATGTATCCGCCCCATACACGCAACCCACAAAAGCCCATCACAACCACCATCCTTCAAATGAATTTCGGGGAAGAAGAGGAGGAGCACGAGGAGGAGTGGTACTCATCGAATTTGGAGGGATGTGGAAAGACAATGAATTCTGATGTTCCGTTGGATTTCTATGGCCGGAGAGTTGAAAGGGCGTTCAGGGTGTGCTTCGGAATCTCGGTAGAGAGGGTGAGAACGAAAGAGAGAGAGAGAGAGAGAGAGAGAGAGAGAGAGAGAGAGCAAGAGATAGGGAGAGAAAGACTGGGAGAGAGGGCGAAGGCGAGGGCGAAAGCGAGGGCAAGAGAGTGATAGAGAGAGCGACAGAGAGAGAAGAGAGTGCGAGAGCGAGCGAGAGAGAGAGAGAGAGAGAGAGAGAGAGAGAGAGAGTGAGAGAGATGGTAGGTACAAATTTTGAGATACTTAAAATCATTCAAGATTCATAAAATTTAAATTTAACTTACAGGTAACTCCGCAACCTCAGCAACCTCCGTAACACACTCCGAAACCGCCGACACACTAATCGCGCGCCGTGCCGGAGAGCCCAGTTCGTAGTCCTGATAGTCTTCCGGGCTACAAAATTCGATTTCTGGATTTCTAGGACTACTTACACTCTCCCAGCCGCGCAACAATACTCCACTTCTTCTTGATTTCGCGGAAGTGCTGATCTTCTTCTTCCAATTAAACTCGGAAGTGTTTCTTCACGGATTTTGGCGGCTTTTTCGGCGGACGAGAGGACGGAGGTCAGGTAGAGGATGCTGAAAAACGAACTATGAGTTTTAAAGCTAGTTAAAACGTCAACAAATGCTGAAAAAATTTTTGTTGGTTCCGAAGATCTATTTGTAATTTTTGTCTATCTTACACAGTATTAAGGGCTAAATATCAAAAATGACAAATGCCAAAAGGCCCCGGAAGACAGCCCGGAAAATTGGGCTAATTGCCCGGTATTTGCGTATGAGACGTGGGCCCCGAAACGATCCACCATTCTTCACCCCCCCCCCCCGCGCCGCGATGGGTAATCCATGCCATCAGTCCCTTTCTTCCTTTCGATTCCTCCTCGTTTCAGGACCCACCCCCACGCAGATACCCCCAATTTAGAGGCGAGGGCACGATTTTAGGAGGGCCCCGGAAATGGGCGAAGCGGCCCGACCGGGGCTTAAAATGGGTGGAATTAGCTTGGGCATAAGGGTTGAGCGTTCGGGTATTTGGGTATCGGAATTTTAAAAGGCATTCAAAGGCTAAAATACGAAAAAGACGATAAACTGGATAATACGGAATTTTCATTAGATTCAACTGTTTCTGAGCTTCAAAAAATCATAAAAATACAAATTTTAGAAAATACAAAATTCCCAAAAGTAAAAAATTAAAAAAATTACGTTAAACCAGCTATGCGAAATCCATTAATTAAAAATATTTTAGATCTATTACTTGCGAGAAACAGAAAAATTCGAAAAAAAAATTGCATAGAGTGTTATACGATTCAAATCGGAAATGCGAAAAATTGGTGTAAAATAAAATAGATTAGCCAAAAAACCTAAAAAGAAATTCACAAAATCAAAGAAATTAGAAATAAAAATTTGATATATACTGATGCTAAATTGATAACAGAATAAATTAAATAATGGGACGATTGCCAAGTCAAAATAAAATTATTCTTGTGATAAAACAAATCAAATAATTAGCCCAGAACACCCAAATCCAAAATCAATCACTGTCGTGCTTGGGCCCCAGGGGGGGGCCCTTTGTCTTTAGGGCCCACCGAGAGGTGCGTGGCAACGATTTGGGGGTAGAGGAGGGGGCCAATATTCAGCCGAATGCACCCACCTGTCCTCACTATAGGGCCAAGCCGACGCTATAGGGCCTAACCTACCAGCCAGCCCGCACCAACAACATTATCTACAGGTATTTAGCTATGCAAATAAGGGGGGTGGGGACCCAGGGGAGGGCCAAAATGGGGGCTTTTTGTAGCTTGTAGTGGCAAAAAATTACGGAAAAATAGTCGGAGATAATTTCGAAAGGTCCGTTAAAGACTTGTCTAGAAGATCCAGACTAGAAAAATTTGTTCAGCTAATACATCGTGGGTTTGAGCCTTAATGGGAGGGTATGTGCTTACTTTTTAGGGCAATAAAGTCCTGGATTCTGTTTTAAAGGGACGTTAAAGGCAAATTTGCAAAAATCGCCCTCCATTAGTGCTTCGTACGTTCTAGCATTAATGATAAGTTTTAACTAAGATATGTTCCGTCTGAAAATGGCCGGGATTCGGTTTTAAAGGGAGGGTGACTACAAAACTTTCCGAAAAACAAGTCTGGAAGCAAAATCGACTTTAAAAATCCAAAAAATGTAGGCCATGCACTAATGAAAAGCTAAAAATGCCATAAATCGCGACAAGCTGGTGCACTCTCTCACTGTCTCTTACACTCTCTCTTTCTCGTTCTCTCTATCTCTCTCCCCCCTCTCTCTCTATCCATATCGCTTTCTCTGTCGCGCTTTCTCTGTCTCTCTCACTATCTCCCTCTCTCTCTCTCTATCTCTCTCGCTCTCTCTCTTTCTCTCTCTTTCTCTCGCTCTCTCTGTTTCTCTCGCTCACTCTCTCTTTCTCGGTCTCTCTCGCGCTCTATATCTTTCTCAATAATAATGTAAAAATATAAAAATTCAAAAATTAAGCCAGTGCTGCTTGTAGGCATCCCAGAGACACTGATGTACTACCCAAGATGGATGTTGTTGCTTGGGGGGCGTCTGGCAGCATAGCTACTAGTCATAATTGGTGGTGGGGGGGATAATCAAATAATTTTGGGGGGGCTTTGGATGGCAGTAGAGGAGGGGGGGGGGGAGGGGAGGGTAGGAGAGGACCATTTCCCCCCTCCAGTCACCAACTGGATAAACACGCCTAATTTGGGGAGGGCAGGGGAGAGGGCCATGGTATAGAATTCAGAGAGGGGTACTAACAAGTGTTAGAGGGGATTTTGGATGAAAATCTGAGCAATAGAAGGTCATGAATGGTTTTATTAGGACGGATGCCTTAAAAACTACTACAGAATCTCTCTCTCTCTCTCTCTCGCTCTCTCTCTCCCTGTCTCTCGCTTTCTCTCCCTTTATCTCTCTCTCCCTCTCACTATCTCTCTCTGTCTATCTTTTTCTCTTACTCTCTCAGTTTCTCGCGCTCTCTCTCTTTCTCTTTCTCTCTTTCTTACTCTCTCTTACTCTCTCTCTTTCCCTCGCTCTCTCCCCTCTCTCTCTCTCTCTCTCTCTCTCTCACTCTCTCTCTCCTCATTTGCATCCCCTGAAGCCGAGCCAATCAGCTCCCCGATTTCGAGGATCGGTGGGGGTGGTTGTGGTGGTGGAGGTCAAGTGGTGACTGACTGACTGGGTGACATAAGGCTCTTTTCCCTAACCAATTCCCTTCGTTCCTTCCGGGCTGCCAAAACACTTCTCGAGCCTCGGAGGGAGAAGCAGGAGGCTGATTTTAATTTCTTAGGCGGCTAGGGAATGTTCAAACAAGCTAATTAGCGGAGCATGAACTTTTTCTAGGGTGAGATTGAGCCGTATTCCGTTACTGTATTATCGCTACCGTAATCTAGCAAAATATACGGTAATCAGTCACTTAAAAATTCTCTAAGCTTCACCCAACCGGAAATTCAGCGTAATCCGACTCGGGTGAAAGCTTTCGGAGGGTGAGAGGGATGAGAGAGGTCATGTAGATGGATAAGCAAACATTAGCCAGATCGACGAATCACAATTAGAAGCCGCTTCCGAATCGACAAACAACATCACACCGTGCAAATAGCACTTTCCCTTCCCTTCCTTTCCCTTCCTTTCCCCCTTTTCCCTTTCCATCATACCATTTTTCCGCCGGCTCCTCATCACTATCGCTACATTCCTCCGTGTCCGTCAGAGTGTAATCTGGAAAGGGGCGGAATTAAATATGAGAAAAACTGTACGATTTTTACGTGATCGTATGGTCAAATTATATCTTAAAAAACTGAGTAAAACAGCTAAAACCCCCGAAAATTATAGAATTCAAAAAAATTCATTTCAAATTTTTCCGTCTCCGTCGCAGCGTAATCTAGAAAGAGACGGAATTTTCAGGAAAAAATATTATGCGATTTTTAGGGCCGCCGTATGGCCAATTTCTTCTTAAAACTCACTAAAAGTTTCTAAAATTCCTTAAAAACAGAGTAAATTTACAAAATCCATTAAAAAACACCATAACATATGATGACCATCAAAATTAAATATTAAAAATAATTTAAAAACCCTTAAAAAATAAATCTCAAAAATTACCATTTGTAGTTTCTAGTTCCGGCATCTCCTCATCTAGGCTAGGATCGTTTAGAGGCTCGACGGCCATTCTAAATATACAAAATAACAAAATAAAGACGCTCGAAAAGGACAAAAATCGACATTAATAAAAGATCGTAAATTATTTGTCGAAAAATACAGATTGAGCAACTTATTTACGATCAAAAATGCAAATTTTGGGGGATGACCGCTTATCAATCAATCATATGCACACGAGAGGTATTAGAGTGTTCTTATCAATTTGCATACCAGAAAACGCGGAATATGCAGAGTTAGTGATTTAACAAATTAAGCCCAGAACCAAGGATCTAGAAAATCTTAAGAGTAACATATCAAAGTGCAAAGCGGAATGGCGCGAAGTGGTAGCAAGCTAGCCATAGAAAGAGCTAGAGATAGAGAGAGAGAGAGGGAGAGAGAGAGAGAGAGAGAGAGAAAGGGAGAGAGAGAGACCGAGAACCCCCGTGCCTGCAACGTCTTTGCATATATTAGCGCTGATTAGGCGGGACGGAGGCGCGACGGCCCCGTCCGTCTTCTTCATCTGCTGCCAAAACACACTTCCCGCCCTTCCTCCAGCTTTTCGTCGAGCTTTTCCTTGTGCTTTTCCATTGGAACCCTTATTCAGGGGCTTCAACTCCTCCGCTCCTTGCCTCCCGCTAATGACGGTCAGCGGGGGGCACAGAGCCACGAAAAAGAAGGGTGAAAAGCCGTCAGAAGCCGCCACCTGGATGCGTTGGCTTATTAGTCAGGGGTTTGTGGTGGGGGCAGAACTTGCTATAGTAGTGGTAGTATTGGTAATTTTATCGCGTTTTTGGGGGTTAAATTTGGCTTCACGATTCTTTTAAAACCGCAAAAAGCGCTTTTTTCACGAGAAAAGTTGAAAATCTCGTAAATTACCGAGAATTTCCATTTTAAATTACGAAAACTAGGACAACATTAATAGAAAAATAATAATTATATAGAAACGAATCAAACAACCCGACAATCAGAGCCCAGAGGGAGAAAATGAAAAAACGCGGGGCGGATCGGGTCGACGGGGAGGGGAACGGTGGACAGGATGAGTCAGAAGACAAGAAAGACCCTCAGGGTGTAGAAACGAGAGAACGGGAGAGAGAGCGAGAGAGTGAGAGAGAGAGCGAGAGAGAGAGGGGGAGAGAGAGCGGGAGAGCCTGAAAGAGGGCCATATAGGGGAATCAAACGGAATGAGGCGTGTGAAATGATGGTCTGATCGGCAACACAGACAGTGGAAAGTCGAAGTTTACGAGTTTTGTGCAGGGAATTTAGGCTTTCTTGTCCCTTTAGAAGCTAGAAATCACTTGGCAATATCCCTATAGTACCCTAAAATAGTAGTGTAGTGTAGTGGATCAGATTTTCGGGTTACCTTAGCCTTGTTAGGCCCTTTAAAAGCAGAAACTCAAGCGTCTCGCTCACTTTAGAAGTACGGTGGCTGCAAGATGTTTAAAAAATAACAAAATTCGGCTTCCAAGTACCCTTAGCTCTACTGTAACTAGTAGCGCACCAAATAGGACGCGTGAAATCGTAACCCCCAGGGGGTGTAAAGGGTATTGGCTCGTAGCCGGCTGGGGTGCCAGCTAGTTAGAGGCCCAGAGAAAGATGATGAGGACCGATTGGAAGGCAGAAGAAGAGTAGAAGAAGCCTCTGTTCACATCCCGGCCAAAAGGGCAATTGCATTCCGAAACTGAGAAGAAGCATTGGAAGGAAGAGGAGGAGCCTTTGGGGACATTGGTCTCTCTCTCTGTCTATCTCTCTCTCTCTCTCTCTCTCTCTCTCTCTCTCTCTCTCTCTCTCTCTCCCTCTCTCCCTTCAGGGCAATGGTGCCACACCAATTCCTCACCCCCTCCCATAATCTTCTTCGTCTTTTTCCTCTTTCCTAAAAGTCGCGCCCCACCATCGTATAGCCTGGAGGATGGTGGTAGAAGGGAAAAATTGGATGCTATCGAAATAATAACCAAGCTATCCACTAGGGGTCCTAATTAATGAAGCTGGCATGAGGTTATGGGGTGGAAAAACGTAAAAAACGTACTATATTGGGAATTTTTGGGTTTACTACAGTACTTTTATTTGTCACTCTTGCGGTTTTACTGTATCCCTACCGTTACGGCTATACGTTAATGACAGAGAGAGAGGGCGAGAAAAAGAGAGAAAGAGAGAGAGAGAGAGAGAGAGAGAGAGAGAGAGAGCAAGCAAGAGAAAGAGCGAAAGAGAGCGATACAGCGAGAGAGAGATAGAGAACGAGTTAAAGATAGCTAGGATGAAAGTGAGTGAGAGAGATAGACGAAAGAGAGATAAAGAGCGAGCGAGAGAAAGAAACAAATTCGTTAATTTTCCAGTTCCGTACTGTACTCAACGCCTTGAAAACAACCACTAAAAACATTTATTGCAAAAACTCTTGTAAAACTAAAAATCTCTCAAAAATTACAGTAAAATCTCGGGGTTACAATCGCAAGGGGGAATCCGATGGAATTGGGGCAGGGGGTAACGGTAAGTGAACAAATTAAAGCGAAACATAATGAGAAATTAGGAAAAAGATGGACGAGTGGGGAGAGCGGAAAAAGTGACGGATTCCAGGTTTTAGGCCAAAAACCAATCAGGCGGATGTGGGGCGGGGGAAATTGAAGGCGGGTGAAAAGTTGTCGAACTCACAAAAAGAGTTGACCTTCTTGAGACGGTAAAAAAAGTGCGGTGGAAATGGCAATGTTTAAAGAATGGCAAGGAATTGTCGTGGAAAATTGGGAATACGGTATTTAAAGATCGCGGGAAGGGAGAGATGGCTATGGATTATGCCTTGAGGGGTCTTTAAAGCAGCCAATAACGGAAATGGAAGGAAGACTCGCACCTAGGGAGTGAGGGGGAGACGGAGAGAGAGGAAGAGAGAGGAATGAGAGAGGCAGAGAGAGAGAGAGAGAAGCGAGAGAGGCGAGAGAGGTGAGAGTGGGCAAGAAGGAAAACAAAATCGTAACGATAATTAGAACGATTACGGTATAGAGATAATGACAGAAATATAGAAGCAGGAGGACGAGAACAAGCACGAGACTGAGAACGAAGATGCGAGAGGACGAGAACTAGGATGAGAACGAGAATAAGAACGTGAACGCGGATTTAGAAGGGGTAGAGAGTGAGAGCGAGGGAAAGAGAGAGATAGAGTGCGATAGAGAACTTTCGCAATAGAGCGAAAGAGAGAGAGCGAGAGAGAGAGATAGAGAGAGAGAAAGAGAGAGAGAGCGAGAAAGAGAGGAAGAGTGATTGAGAGAGAGGGGAGGGAGAGAGCGAGTGAGTGAGATTGAGAGAGCTCTAGTGATTCAGAGCCATCTAGTGTTCCTCAGCAACCAGAAGCTGACCAAATCCATGGCCGCGGAGGCGGTTGCGAGCCGGTCCAACCTCCGACATCTCGATCGGGGCAACGTCACTGGAATTCAACACTTTTTTGCAACTACATGATGTAACCAAAAACCCGAAAAATCACTCACTTTTCCGGGGCAATCCTCCGTCCCTTAAAGCGCTTTCCGATGCAGAACAGCGCTCCAACCATCAGCCAAAAGAACAGCATGGCATACTCCATCGCCTGCATGTGCGCCCTCAGCATCCCCGGCCAGGTCGGCAGCACTAGATTTAACTTCAACTCTCCTTTAAAAGACTAAAAGACCGATCAAGTGAAAGGTGGCGACGACACGATCCCCGACACTGCAGTGGTAGATACCAGAGGCGCGAGTCTAAAAAAAAATATTTTTAAATATTTTTAGAGGCGATTACCGTCAGATTCTGAAGCCGCAGCCTCCCGTGCTCGTAGTGCTTCTTGTTCTGCTCTACAAAATTGTGGTAATAACGACACTTTCTTACCCAGCTCAGCTCCATTTTTGGTCCAGACAACTCGGGCTCCCCATCTGAGGGCTTGGGTCGGGCTGACCAGAGTGTAATAATCGTCCTGAAAAGTTCAGTTTAATTTGATGGCGTAATTGGATGAGCGGGATTATGGATTTTGGCTTGCTAGCGCCTCTAAAGGGACCAAAAAGTTCGTTTTTGTAGCTCGGAGCTTTTTGGAAGTTCTACAAAAATCTGGCTAACTGTCAAATTCGAAAATTCTCGCTGAAGTTCGCTGCCTCGCGTCTTTAAAGGGACTAGCAAGGCAGGGCTATGGACTCCGCGTCACCCGCGACACGCAACGCGCCGTCATTAACCCGCCGTAATCGATTTTACTATGGAAAATCGGGCGAACGCGCTGTGCGTTTTAGAAAAAGCTATGGAATTGCCTTGCCAGTCCCTTTAAACGGCAGGAAGTGGCCCTTGTAACATGTTTAACCGATTACGCAATGGAAACCCATCGCAGAGACATAGCAAATCCATAACCTCGGCTTCCAAGTTCCTTTAAAACTCCTTAAACCCACCTCCATCGCATAAATCGTCACATCCGAATTGAGCTTGACCTTCTCCAGCCTCTCCGACAATAGCCCAATCGGTGCGAAGATGTTTTCAAGAGCATACACCAGGACGGCCGGCACCAGGAATGAGACGAGTACTGTAAGGACTAAATTATCGTGATGACTACGATGACTCCTAGCTACGATGACCGTATACGCGATGAAGTTCGCAAAATAACTCACTAATAAACGCGACCCAAGCACTACAAAATTCGGTACGATCATTGTTTAGCTTGCAGCGGAAGGGCATGCTAAAAGCAAATTTTCATAAACTGAATTAATTTGGTTTTTGGAAGGTTAATAAAGGTTAATAAAATAAAAAGTTAATTGTTCAATAAAACTGTGTATTAATTGAATTAAATATAGAAAATATTAAAATCAATAGCATCAATGAAAAGCTAGGATGAATAAATATGCTTTATTATTCAAGAAAAGAAGCAGGAGAGGTTGTTGTTGTCTTTGAGAAAGCAAAAAAAATGGAAAATAAAATACGAGACGAGCCGCGAAGATGACGATCGGAATATATGAAGGGGAGGAATATATGTGACGACTGTCTGGCTGTCTCTCTCTCACTCTCCCCCGCTCTCTCTCCCTCTCTCTCACCGTCTACTCCCCGATCGAGTGGTGGTATGCGCAATGGAGTCGTTTTTCTGGTTTGCCTCGCGATCGGCGGGGCCAAAAACATGGTGGTGACTCAGTGGGGCTCCTCCTTTCCTGGTGCTCCTTGTTTTTCTATGATTCTCTGTTTCTCTGTTTGCCTGTCTCTCTCACTCTCCCTCTCGCTCTCTCTCGCTCTCTCTGACTTGCTCTGTATCGCGCCTCTCCACCAGACACTCCGACCCTATTTTGCACTTAATGCCATTAACCGCCCGGCTCATCTCAACTGATTTATTGGCCCGTTGGCAGCGTGCCAGCCGGGGTGTAAACATGCAAATTGCCCGCCAAAAGTCTCCACTCGGTCTCAGAGGCTCTCGGTGGGAAGTTGGGGAGCACTGTGATGGTGGACCGGGCGGTAGTGGCTGGAAATATTCAAATTATGAGGGGTGACCGGGCTGTTAGGGCCCCTTTAAAAGTATCCTATCACTTCCAGGGTATCATCCAAAACGGAAATTGCAGAGGCACGATCTCTCGGGTTGCGTGTAGCGGGTAGGTAGCGCTACGCGTTGCGAGTCGCTGGAAAGCTTGGCGCTACGCGTAACGTGCATCCGCGGGAGCGAGTAGCGCTACGCGTCGCGTGCCGCGGGGAAGGTCAGCGCTAGGTGCTGCGGGTCGCGGTACAGGTTGGCGCTATGCGTTGTGTGTCGTGATGCTGCGCGTTGCGTATCGCGGCAGAACCGGAGCTACGCGTTGCGTGTCACTGGCGAGGTCCGCGCCACGCGTCACCTGTCGCTGCCATGGCAGGACCCCCCGTGATGCCCGTCATCGCGGATTGGCCCTTTAAAAGAGCTGGAAAACATCTAGGTACGAAACCCACTAAACCTTGATGTCACTCTCCCTTTAAGTAACTGCTATCTTTCAATGATTTTGGCAAATAGCCAAAACTCTAGAAATCGCTTTTAAAGGTACCAGGAACCCAAACACCCTCCAGAAACGTACACAGAACTGATGCGTCGCTCCTCCCCTCGACGCTCAACCTTGCAAAAACGGCGCGGCAGCTGCTTCCACCAATTTCCGGCCTCTTCCCAGCGAGCTTTCGGGATGAAGCCTAAAGTTATTTAAGGAAAAATTCAAAAATATCTACTTACAACTCTGCTTTACACCAACATACGCAACGACGACAGCGGCAAACGCAATGATGTACCATTCGTACCCACTCTCGACCAAGGCTAAAAAATCGACAATTTTTTGTAATTTTCAGGAATTAAAGGAATTGGTAATCTAAATAAAAGCGCAAAATTGACTTGTAGCGTAAAATTCCATTGTGATACTGTAGCTGATCATTGGATCATTTGGACCTATACGGAATGAATTCGTGGCCGTGCATGCGTAGCCACCGTAGTCGTAGCGCTAAAAATGGGATTTAACTTTTTGGATTTTCAAAGCTAGGCTAACGGAACAAATCAATTAAATTTATAGATTCTTGGCTTACATTTGCCTTCAAAATCGTCAGAATCCGGCCATCTTTCGACAAATTGAAATGATGAGGACTTGGAAGGGCTGAATTTTACATAAAATTATTATTCAAAGTCTCGAAACCTATAATATAAATTGGATTTAAAAAATATTATAACTTAAGAATTTATATTTTAGTTTAGTCGCTTTTTTACCTAGTTTCAAGCCGCTTTTGTACCATGTATGCTTCGGCGGCGGATAGCCATAAGACGGGCAAATCAACTCCAGAGGTTTTGTCTAAAAAAATCCGGCCCTAAATCCTTTAAAATCAAGTTAAAACCAAAATAATCGGTAGTGTCTGCGTCCATTTAAACTTAGTGGGCTCTTCCGGTATCTCAGTAATGTTGTCCATGTGTTGAACGTAGAAAAATGGCTTAGCTAAATCTCAAAAATCAAACTATCGCGGTAAACTACCGTAAATCTGTTGCGTAGCCTCAAAGCGTGTATTGTTGTCGTCAATCAGGATGCACTTGTACTCCCCGAGCTGAACATATACGTAACGGCGAGGTACAGTAGCTACGCGAGGATACCTGATTACTAGTGGCGTTGGGGAAGTCGAGGAAGGCCTTGGAGCCGTTGATGAAGCCGGGGTGAAGGCGATTTTCGCCAATGTGGAGGAAATTTGCGTCGTGAAGTTTTGCCGGGGAGTCGATTTCGCACCTGAAATCAATGAAATCATGCTCAAAACCAAGCTAAGCTTAAGCCTAAGTCTAAGCTAAGCCTGAGTCTAAGCATAAACTAAGCTCAAGCCCAAGCGAAGCTCAAGCCTAAACCTAAGCTAAGCGGAAGCTAAGCCTGAAAAACCTACCAAAGCGGCGTTATAACCCCGCTCAAAGCCCCAGCCAGCGTCGAGATGTAGCCTGAAAACTAGCTGAATTCAAAATCCTCAAAAATACCTTGAGTTTCGAAAATCGCGACTCCTTTTTGAGCTTCTTTTCCTCCTTCTTCTTCCGCTTCTCCTCGGCCATTCGCTCCTCGTATTGGAAGAGATTGACTTGCATCGTGTTGCGCCGAGACATCAGCCGAATGAGCAAGGAGTGCTAAATAGGGTCAAAAATTTAATTTAATTTTTAGGCTATTTCAATATGTTTTAGGTTTTTTTTATATGATTAAATTTTATTAAAAAACACACCAATGCAGACATAATAGATGAGCATAAGGTTTTGAACCTGAAATAAGAAGTGTCTTGAAATGCTTGGTTTAGGCTTAGGCGTAGGCTTAGGCTTAGACTTCGCTTAGGCTTAGGCTTTGCTTAGACTTCGGCTTTAGCTTGAGCTTTGGCGTAGGCGTAGGCTTTGCGTATGCTTAGGCTTATTAGGCTTAGGCTTAGGCTTAAGCTTCGCTTAAGCTTAGACATAGGCTTCGGCTTAGGCGTAGGCTTAGGCGTAGGCTTAGGCGTAGGCTTAGGCGTAGGCTTAGGCGTAGGCTTAGGCTTAGGAACCAATGGCTAGCGGAAAGGATGACATGACAAAATGACTGAAACCTCGAGGATCAGGAAAATGTGTAAAATTGATGAGTCACACCTTGTACAGCGAAAATATTATCGGAAATTTGATCGAAAAATCTGGGACGGGGGGTTGACGTCTTGAATTAATGTGGCATACAGAGGAGCGAGGGGGAAACCCGCGACGGGTGGCTGAGAATCAACATCCAGTTATGGATTATTGGAAGAAGAAGAAAGACAGGGGACCGTGTGGTCACAGAAGCTACGATCCAAAAAACAAAACGATTGCGAAATGCCGCTTTAGATTCAGCGTCAGAACCCTCCTAGTAACCCTGAAAAAAATAACCGTAAAACTTGATTTTACAGCTTCAAAACGCCTACGCATTAATAGATGCACCCAAAGCGGCACCATCTCGGATTTACGAAACTTGTACAAAGCGAATTACCAAAAAAAAAACTTTGAAAGGCCACCGTCCATCTCGGCGCCGGCGACGGCCTCCTTTCCCCTCATAGCCGTCTTACCTCTCCTAGACCCCCAAGCGCCGGTGGTTCAGTGGTAGAATGCGCGCCTCCCACGCGTGTGACCCGGGTTCGATTCCCGGCCGGCGCAATGTCTTTTGCTTTTTGGATATGTGGTACCTAATGCCCTTCTGAATGGCGGGAACTACTTATTTTTGCCAAAATCATCTATATTAAGGCTCAAAATGCCCCTCCTACCTTGTTCTTCAGCCTGACTTCCTGCTCTTTGCCCTGCAAGATCTGCAGCAATTCCTGCTTCTCTTGCTCGAGGCGTTGGGCGGCTTGGACGGCCGGCGCAAAACTTTTTGCTTTTTGGAAATCTGATGTATTAGGACTTATCGATGATCTTGAAATGCTGATTTTGCCATTTTATAGCCTTATTACAGCTGCCGTCTGGGTCCTGGCCTTTCAGGTTTTTTGACGGCCTCCTCAAAGACTATTACCGGAACACTCAATGCCATTTCATTTGCTGTCGGTGTGTACTCCAGAATTTTACAGCTTGTGGCTGAAAAAGGGCGATGCGGATGTGGTTGAAAATTTATTCAACTTCCAGTCGAACGGGGTGTGCGATTCTGCTCAAGAGCTTTCTCTTCGAAAAAGGCCATATATTTATTCGTAACGCCTGACGGTAACCCACATAAGATATGCACATTCTATGACACAATACGACACGATATTCACATAAGATATTCACATTCTATGCCACAACACGACACGCGAAATTAATGTGACTTGGGGGATGGGATAGCTAGTGCTTGTTGTCGGGGATACGGTCAGTATTCTTGCAGTCGATGCCCTCAGAGCTGCCCTGCGTGATACCATACTCCTTGTTTGGGGCGCCGTACTTCTTCGACACCTAAACACTTATTTAAGGAGAACTATAATAATTATGAACCTGGGAGCCGTTTTTCGTCTCCTTGTTGGAGATGTTGTTGAACTCCTCCTCGTCCGTGTTCATCTGCGTCTTCACCTCGTTCGGGAACACCGGGTAGGAATTGACGGCACGATTTTTGTTCTAATATTTATTGAAGGAGAACTATGGAAATTATTAACCTGGTTGTTGCCCTTGAGGCCCATGGACTTCAGGTCGTCGCGCCCGGAAACCATGAATGTTTTGTTGCCGTCTTCAGCTCCTAGGGTCGGCGGGTGGATCATGTTCAGGTTCGCCACGGCAGCCGTAGAGACTTTTTGCGGAGTGGGCATAAACGGCTGGAAAATGTTAACTGGACCGGAAATATGTATCAACAACGTTTCTCATATGGCCTCAAGCTCTACAGCTGTCCCAAAAACACAACCGCAGCAATCCGCAGTCATGTCCGATTTTTACGCTTTAGGTATCCATCGAAAGCTTTCGACGAGCTGAGAAAATTTGTTCCTCCGATTTATGAAATCCCCGAATCTCGAAGTTAGAAAGATTTTACAAAATTTTGAAAATTCCAAAACTTGACGGTTTTGGGCAGTTTCCATCCATTTTTGACCAAAATCCCAAATTTTCGAAAATTTTAGTGGCATTTTTATTTTTAAAACTGTGGAAAATCCTATAAAAACGGGTTGTATTGATTATATCGTACCTAATTACTGGGAAAAATGTGGTCCCCCCACCCCCGCTAAGACTGCAGAACCAAATTTTCTAAAAAACGCCCAAAACTACCGACAATCATTGGGGGCAACCCTCCGGGCCGCAAGATGGGGCTCAGGGCAATTGGAGGCCGCGGGATCGAGTCCTCGCCATAGAAATCGGGCGTATGTTGGTACATCGCGGAATATATGACTAAGCAGCACCCGAATTTTTGCGGCAGATCCGGAACTGAGCCTAACTCCGCATGCAACTTTCGGTATCTAACTCAAATTTATGAAAATCAGGAAATGTGTCTCCGGGCGAGACTTCGACTTTTTTACCTCATTTTTTTTACTTACTGACGTCCTTACGTTCTTTTTCTAAAACGCTGATGTTTTCATGCTAATTAGATTATTTTGATATATACCTGTTTCAAAATTTTCTTGCAAATTTTCTAAGGTTTTTCTGCCTCTTACGACTTCTCTTCAGGGATAGGACGGTGTGGTCGAGTGGTAAAGTTCGGGCCTCCCATGCGTGTGACCCGAGTTCGATTCCCGCCCTAGGCAATCTTTTGCTTTTTGAAGAGTTTTTCTCGCTTCTTAAGATGAAAAATTTACACTTTTTCTCGTTTATCAAGCGCTTAAGCTTAGGCTTAGGCCGGTGCTCTCTCCTCTCACTCCCTCTCTATCGCTCTCACTCTCTCTCGCTCTCTTTCTGTCTCTTTCTCGCTCTCTCTCGCTCTCTCGCTCTCTCTCACTCTCTCTCCCTCTCTCTCCCTCTCTCTGTCTCTCGCTCTCTTTCTGTCTTTTTCTCTCTCTTTCTTGCTCGCTCGCTCTCTCTCCCGCCCTCCCTCCCTCTCTCTTACTCTCTTTCTCTCTCTTTCTCGCTCGCTCTCTCGCTCTCTCTCACTCACTCCCTCTCTTTCTCTCTCTTTCTCCGTGCCTACTGTAAAATCGATAAAAAGACAAAAACTTTACTTACTAAATTTCCGAGGCTTACATAGGAAAATAACCGTAGCAGACAGTGATCAATACTCGTAAAAGTCAAAAGCACTCATTGGAATGGACCCCAAAAAAGGAAAAATTATTAACCCAAAACTAGAAATCTCACATATAAAAATCAGGAATGGATTTTATTGTTTGAACCCCATTCGGAACGAAAAATTCTAGATTTTCCCTAAAAAAGACCATTTCGAAACTATAAACTCTAATTTTTGTCAGACAATACTAAAGAACAAGAGTTTACAACTTCGTTTTAAAAAAGAAGAGCAAAAAAATCGATATACAATTAATACAAAGCAAGAAGAGGGTTTGGGCTGACGCCGAAGCTGCTGTTTTCGATCACCTCGCCGGGATGTTCTTTCCCATCATTGTCTAAAAATTTTGCTTTAAACAGAATTCCAATTATTTAAATTAAAAAATGACATTTCTTGTCCCAAGCCTACTGTACTTCCAAGACTCACCACGAAAGGATCGGCGTTGAATTGGGCAGTGGTGTAGGTCTGCGTGATCGTCGTGTAGCCGCCCATCTCCATTATTTGCTTTTGTAGTCTATCGATTGTCTGAAATCAGGGATGGGTTAAGCGGAAGCTACAGTATCCCGAACCTTACAAAAACCAAAAATTCAAAAAATCTAATTTTTATTTTTTGGAACCGCCGCGTAGAAGCTTTCGGGCCGGCCTTGGCCTTACCAGCATGCCCTTCCCCTCTTAGCCTTCTCCCCTCTCCCAAACCCCCAAGCGCCGGTGGTTCAGTGGTAGAATGCGCGCCTCCCACGCGTGTGACCCGGGTTCGATTCCCGGCCGGCGCAATCTTTTTTGCTTTTTGGATATGTGGTACCTAATGCCCTTCGGAATGGTGGGAACTACTTATTTTTGCCAAAATCATCTATATTAAGGCTCAAAATTCCCCCCTACCTCGTCCTTTAGCCTGGCTTCCTGCTCTTTGCACTGCAAGATCTGCAGCAATTCCTGCTTCTCTTGCTCGAGGCGTTGGGCGGCTTGGACGGCCTGCTCCTCGCGGGCCTTGCGCTGTTTGCGCGACTTTTTGGCGGCCTCGTTGTTGCGATCCCGTTTTTGGCGGTACCTAAAAATCGGGTTTAATAGGGGTCGATAATTCGCGCTCGCTGCAAACTATCGGTTGAATTTTTCTGGGTTTTAAGTCAAAAAATTTAGCCAAAAATGATAGCGAAATTAGGAATGGACCGGAAAGTATAAATTTTTCATAGAAAATCATTTTAGCCTCAAAATAACCTGGTATTTTAGCCTACAAAATTTTTAAACCTTCCAAAACATTCCAAATTCCCTAAGCAGCGAGCTAGCCTTAAAACCTGAACTCCGGCAAACCTGGGCCCCTTGAAAAAAAACTCCAAAAGGGCCAAGATGTGGGCATTGTTCAGCGTTTGATGTTTGTAGTGTAGTGACGGGTCGAGTGGGCGACGCAACGGAGCCGGATTACGGTAGCGAATACGGTAGGTCGGTGGTCCCGGAGGTGCGTTGTCGACGACGTGACGATCCTATCGACGCGCGCTGTACTTACCTGTGCTCATCTTCAGGGTTCTCGTATTTGGGGCGAGAGCTGGGGGATGATTCTTCAGATGAGTCCGTTTTCACCGGCATATAGCCGGCCATCGGGGTACCGTAGGCCATGGTACTGGAAAAGTTGTATTTTGTAGTTTTGATATTTTTTTAGGAGATTTAGCCTTTTTAGGGTTTAAGAGGCTGGGTGGGCCCCCGTAAATCGAAAGCCCATTCTCATTACTGCGCGTTCTTACATTTCTGAGCGTCATTTACGTTGAGGAAGGCAGCATACAGTATCGTACAGTAACGTACAGCTTTCGACAGTGGCGTACGGTCCAGTACTGTACAGTAAATTTCAGCCCCCGTACAGTTCCGTACAATAACGTACAATGGCATACTATAGCGGCTAGTAGCGCACAGTTGCGTACATCAATGTACTATATTGCAGCGTACGGTAGCGGACAGTACTGGGCAGTACAGTAGCGTAATGTAACGCACTAGAACGTATAATAACGGACAGTAACATGCAGTAACGTTAGTCTAAATGTTGACCCAATTATGCTAATCCTTGAGGTTCCCCCTCCTTCCCGCACTCGGCCCCCCGGGTGACCTGGCCCCTGGCAAACTGCCACTACCACCACACTCCAAACAGATACTATCAACGCTACAATATTTTGAATTTAGTTATAAACAAGTATTTTTATTATTTATCTGCAACATTAACTTAGTAAAATTCCGGATAGCTGAAAAGGGTAATCCGATACTGTAGGTCAGCCAATTGCACGCAAAAATATTACTTAGGATTAAAAAATCCAAAACAGCGCTAATTCTCGGCTTATAGATTCATTCTAAAATTATTAAAAATTGGAGAAGTTTTGATTTAACGCTTGATAGTGGCCACGGTATCCCTAGAAATTACAGTAACCCTGAAAACCTTGAACCTCTCGGGAAAGCCATTTTTCGATCATTTCAACAATTTTTAGGCTAATTTCAACGTTATTAAATAATGAGCATGTCATTGTAAAAATCTTAAAATCCAATGCCTTTAGCCACCACTGTAACCTAATTAATTACAGTACCCAAAAAACAACACTTACTTGTGAAAGGGATATAAATAAGGCGTCTGGGTGGCTTCGTAGCACGGATAAGCTGGTAGCATGTTCATAGTTGTATTGCGTAGCCGGGGGGTATAGTATTGCGGGAATACTTTGCCTGAGGCGTTGCGCAATAACTGATCATTCAGGACAGCTTGCCCGGGGGCACTGTTGACCTAGCGAGGGATCGAGAGACGCAGAGATACAGAGATACAGGTAATTACCCTGAAAAAGGGGTGTGGTATGTGGAGAGAGTGGGAAAGGAGAGAGAGTCATAGACAGCTGGCCCCGCCCCCTAACACTGCTGGATGCCATTGGTAGTCGGGAGTGAGAGAAGAGAGAGAGAGAGAGAGAGAGAGAGAGAGAGAGAGTGCGCGAGATTAGGGTCATCGACCCCTCGGGGCATATGGCGCAATCGATATTTGATCTGGCCCTCATCACACCTGACGCGAGGGATGTAGCCCCGGGGCATGGTGGTTACAAGGCGGCGGTGTCCTTCAAAGAAAATCAAAATAACTACATAAAAATAAGCAAAACGCAAAAGACAAAAAGTTTGACGCGCACGGGAGGCGAACCAGTGGCCTCAGATTCGTAGAAAACAGCGCTAGCCACCCATCTATCCTTTACAGGCAAAGCTACTAGCTAGTTTAACAATTGAAATTGGAATGGAATTAAAATGAAGTGAAATTAAATGGAAAATCAAAATTGAAAAAGTAGATCGCGACCGGAATCGAACCGGCGAGCGCAGATAGCGCCAAAAATAGCATGAAAATAGCGAAAATAGCACCAGCTAATCGCCTACAGCTACCTCAGGCTAGCTAAAAAACGTGTCTAAAGCCTAAGCAACAAAAATGTAAAATAAAAATGTCCCTTGCCGCCAGGAATCGAAACCCCCACCTCAGATGGACACAAAATAGCACTAGCTAATCGACCAGAGCTGCCTAGGTAAAGCTATCACTCGCTTGTAAGCCCTAGCATACCTTGGCGCTCGAATCCTCGAGTCTAGATCTACAAAGCACTGTCATTAACAAATTATTTCGGTGATTAATGCCAGCAATTGATACCACTAGCGCTAATACTAATAATAATAAAAGCGCTATCTGATGTCACCACCGAGAAGCCGTTTGCAGCATCCCACTCGATGTGCGCTTACCTGAAATATCGCGGTTTCCGGTTGGACTCATGCCTCACCTAAGCTTGGCTTGTTGTTACTTTGTGAAAAAGGTGTTTAGCCTCCTCTTATACTTACCTTAACTCACTGGAAACGACCTACTTTTTCGTCGAATCGCCGGCGACAAATCTCGAAAAAGACATAGGCGATTGTAACTTCTGCTCAACCACACCCAAGAGGCAATTAAATTAACTTCCAACCTTCATTTTCTCTTCTGAAGTAGCTTCTCGTCGCGTGGCCGATGCTTGCAGCCGCGTGTGCACCCTATATGACTGAACCTCTTCGCAAAATTTCCCCCAAAAACCTACATTTTGCCAACCGAAACCTCATTTTCAAACGAGGTTTCCATCATAATTGTTTTCTTCTTCTTTGCTTCATCTAGAAAATATCAAACATAAACTTGAGGGAAGTATTCGGAGTGCGGCGTCGGTTTTCTTCGAAAACAAGTTGCTAACTTCTTTTCAGAAAATACCAGAATTACGTTTAAACGTCCTACTGGCAGTTTTTCGTTAGCAAAATGGAAACCAGCTGACCTTTAAAAAACTTGTGATTGCAAAAGCAATTGAATTAAGTAGAAAACATCGCTTCTCAACCTCATCGGCCTTTCCTAGCTTTAACTTCTTGGCCATAGACTTTATTAACTAACTTTTTTGTGTAAATCACTTGTTCAATCACAAGTTTTCAAGACGATCTAGCTTCCAATTAATAGAAAATAGCTGGTAGTACATTTGCACCTAGATTGTGGCTAAGTTCGCACGGAACGGCGGCCTGTGGCGGCGCGTTTTCGATCGCTGAAAAAGTTTCCCAATGTTTTTTGGCCTAAAAACTAAATAAAACCTCGTATCTTTATTGTTCCTTGTAGATAATTGTTAGATTATTATTACTAAGACTTTTTTGTGCATCTTTCTATGGTTTTAGCCCGACAAAGAACTACAAACACCAAGCTAAGGCTCTGCTTGCGGGCAAAACCTGATACCTTTTCGCGATAAAAAGTAGGAATGAAGAAATTGCCTCACTTTCGATTGATGTAACAATTTAGCTTCTTTATTATTTCTTTTAAACCGCTGATCGATTATTATTCAGACAAATCTAACGACATCTAGCGAAGGGCGGCAGCCGTCGGGCGAAAAACCGTTTTTCCCCATTTTACCACTGTAATGAATTTATCGCCCGATATCGGACCGGTTTTTCCTAGCTTTAGATTCTCCGATACCGACTTCAATAACTGACTTCTATTTGCCAATCACTTTTGCAATCACAAGGTTTTCGAGGCTATCTAGTACGGATAGTCCTTTTCACCTAGTTACGTAAATTGGCACGGAACGGAAAGCCTGTCGCGTCGCGTTTCCGGCCGCTGAAAAACCTTTCCACCTTTTTTTGGCCTAAAATTTTAATAAAACCTTGTTTCTTTATGATTTCTTTTATATAATTATTAGATTATTGTTAATAAAACTTGTTTGCGCATCTTTTGATATCTTTGGCCCTCACAGAACTACAAAAAACCAAGCTAATGCGCGGCTTGTAGGCAAAACGGCTCAAGTCTAGGAAACCCCCCAGCCGACTTTTCAACTTTTCTACCTTCCTTATTTTTATTTTTCGCTATTTTTTTCGACTGAACTGCAATGTAGTCTTACTAATTAGCCTACGGCGAACATTTTGGTATACGTTAGAGCTCGCTAGCACAAAGGGGGACCGAGATACAAAAGTTGGTGCCGGCTGGGGAGGGGGGTTTCTAGACTCTTACCCATGAAACTTATTTATCTTAATCTTTAACTTAATTTACGATTTTCCTGCTTTCCATATATGCATTTTGTTTTCTTGCGACATTTACTTAATCTTTTGATTCCAGGAACGCCCGACTGGCCGGGAAGGATGTGAAGGATGCGGCTGAAGATGACGAGTTCGGCACGACGAAGATGCGAAAAAGGTAAATTATGAGGGCCAGTCTGCCTGAGGCATGCTGTTAATCATAATCTGAGTGTTCCGTATCTCACTCGCGTTCTTTCGCTCTCTTTCTCATTGAGGGTCACAGCTGGGGTCCATTTTGTCACCTCTCTGGGCCCCTCACCTCCCGCCAAATGGCGACCAAAATCATCAAAACTGGGGAATAGAAAATGGGGTAACATATAGAATCCGCGATAAAATAACCAATCCAGCAGTTTTCCGTGAAATCCGCCCATTTTCCCAGCGCACCCAATAAACGGGCCACGGTTAGTGCCCCCCGATGCATTCGTAACGGCCTCACCCCTTTAATGGCCTACCAAACAATGCTCCCTACACCCACAGCTACCGTACCGAATAGGGTGTTCTTTAGAAAGTGATGCTCAGAAATCGCTGTGAATAATAGGATGCCCCACCTGCGCAGAACCGGGGAAAATTTAAAAATAGCTTCGGGACCCGCTCTCCAGGTTTGGGAGAGAGATGCGATAATGCGACGTAAATATACCCCCCAGCACGCAACGTGTCAGCCGCGATGAAGCTATAGTTTTTCATCGATGGGCAATGAAATACAGGCCTTCGTGTTGTTTGGGGTACCGCGGAAATCAACAAAGATTTATTATTCTTACCTTAAAACGCAAGAAAAAAGTTTTTTGACTCCACCTGACACAGCATTATCAAAGTAGTAGCGTCGGATAGTCCTTAATGTTTAAAAAGGGTTGGGATGCTGACCATCGTCTGGCAAAAATGAGATAACCAATTTTAGGAGCCGGACGATCGATCGACGGACGAGGGTACGAACGAGCCAACACCTTCATTGCCGTTTCGCGGTTAGTCGTTTATCTAGTTACTTCCCCGCCCGTGTTTTTCAGGTCTGGGACGGATGAAACGCGTGAAGGAAGCGATGGCGAAGGCGACCGTCAGCCAGCACCTCCAATATGGTTTTGCGGTTAGTCGTTTCTCAAACTACTTCTCCGCCCCTATTTTTCAGACACTCGTGGGAAGATTTCGACTGGAGACGGCGAGCGATGGAGGCGACAATTGGAGCTGGCAAATGGACGAACGTCTTCAAATCGGCCCACTCCAATGAGATGAGGATGCTGCTCGATTTGAAGGTACTTCCGCTAATTTCTGGAGCGCTAAAAATTCTCTAAAAACTCTAAAAATTGCGTTTTATATGGGAAAACTTCGATTTTTGCATCTTTTGGGGGGAAGGACCACGCCGCCTGCACTATTTCACCCTCTTCTCGCACAAAAAATTCGCCTTGTTTTAGTAATGGTCTTCTTATTGTCGTTTCCAATTCATTCAGTGGATTTTCAGATAGCGCAAGCACGTGAAGACCGGGCAACGCTGGAACCGAAGGGAACACTTCAGAAATGGTACTTTTTCTTTTTTCATAACATTCAGGCTCGATGGGACCACGCGAGCGACGAGGAATCTGCGGCCCTCAAATGCAGCCCTTTTGCAGGTACTTATTTTGTTTCTGCGACTATGACACTTTCAAAACTTGCAAATTCCCGGTTTCCAGGCCTGGCAAGACATTTCGTATCCAAATTTGAAAATTAATCGCAAAATTTGCATCGGCGCGCTGTATTTGGCCTAATTTCTGCCTTTTTTTATATTTGGCGATGTCGAAAAGTATATTTTTTTTGTGTATTCTTTTTGACTAAAAAAGCGAGTAGGTGCTGTAATTTTTAATGCCTTGCTTTTGTTTCCCGTTTTTATATTTTCGCGTGGAAATAAACTGTGTTTTAGATGCCTTCGCAGCGCCACGAGGAGGACGACGAAAATGAAAAAATTAAAGCTTAAAATACTTTTTTTAATGTGTGATTAACCGATAAACATTATTCATGTACGCTTTTCGGATTTTATTACGGGTTTTAAGCCCATTGTATCTGTAACTGATTCTGGTGATCGAGTGGATTTAATTGAATTTTAGTTCTTCTCAACGACGAATAATGCCCGGCCAGCCTCTGATGCCAATGTTAACGGGAGCTCTGGTGCGTTTATTCGGTTCTTTTACTTTACAACTTTTGATTAAATAATGCAAAAAAGTATCGATTTTTCGACGCAAAAAACGGCGTTTCAACGATTTTTATGTTTTCAAATTAGGTAGTCCTTTTGAAATAAAGCTAAGTTTTTGAAAAATACAATTTAAATAATTGCTCCTGCGTTATTGGGCCTAGCTGGACTTGTAATATGAAAAATTCGGTAAAAATTAACCAATTTTCCAGCACAAGAAAACGAAGGCCCGGACGGCGGAGGAGCTCCTCGGCTCTCCGATCCTCATGACGGATGTGGACACGGTCAAGGTACTGATCTTGATTCTTTTTGTAACGCTAGCCTTTTATGACTAGCTCAGCATAATTATTCTCTCCATGAACTTGGCATTCTTTGACTGATTTTATGGTCCGGGTTCGATCCCACTCGCAACCAACTTTTTGCGTTTTGATAAAATTCTAGAAAGGGCGCATTAGAAGTAGCTGATTGGTTTTATTCTAGGTTGCTAAGCGTCTGGCCCTGAATTTGACGCCCCCTTTTCGAGTAATGGCTTGGATTGAATTTTTTTTATAAAATCGTGTGAAGGGGTTGTTGGCTTTTGCTTAACCATGATGTACCCCATTTTCAGGGCGAGGAGATGGCCGTCGAGAAGACGCAGCGCAAGGAGGCTGCCAAGAAGCCGTCGCCCGGCAACATTTCGGCGATGAGTGTGAACGAGCCCGAGGTGGTAAATTTATTATTAATCAGAGTTTTATAAAATAGTGTGAAGGGTGCAGTATTATTAGCTGTTGCTTAACTATTATGCCCCATTTTCAGGTTGAGAAGAAGCTGATCGACGAGAACGCGCCTGCCAAGGGGTTCAACGTCAATCCCGATGAGGTAAATTTATTATTGATCAACTCCTAAATAATGGTTCCTCTTAGCATTTCGGGTTGTTTGATTTTGACCGGTTTTCTGACATTTTTGGGCAAAAACTCAGAAATTTTCGATAATTTTTGTAACTAAATAGTTGTTTGTATAAACGTTTTCATGTCTTTTACAGCCCAATTTTCAGAAAACGTTCGCCAACCTCAACTTTACGCCTCCGAGCTGGGGTGAGGCCGAGAAGAAGAAGGTAAATCTTTGTCGCCTTGTTAACTCTTTGGCCTCTATGGCTAGATGGGGGATTTAAAGACAGTCGCTGTGGCAATCTTTTTCTATACCAAATTTTCAGCTGCTCCTCGACATCTCCCTCTCGCCGATTGTTGGTAACGCGAAGATGAGCCAGCGCGACGAAGAGCATCCCAACCAAGTAAATATTTTATGCCTTGATAACTCTTTGCCCTGCTAGCTAAATTCGGGTTCAACTTTTTGCTGTTGGCATATGGTAAATGGGGAGGTAGAATACGTGGGTAATTGGCGGTACACATATCATAACGGGGGGGCAGTGAAAGTTTCCTAATAATTAAAATAGTTTTAAATATGGCTTTCGGGCTGTAAAAACTCTCTTATTATATTGTTCGTCGATCGATTGGGCTCTTCAAAATGTCGCAAATTCTAGCCGGCCCCCGCGTTTATGTATTTTTTTTTTGTTGAGCTGATCGTAGGCGGCGGATGGCGGATGCATGAGCTAGGAAATGTCTTTTTTTTTCAGCCTGCCGTGATGGAGCCGCTGGGCGACGACGAAGACCTGCCGGAGCAGTTCGGCGGTTTGGAGGTGCGGTATTTTTTTCGCGTTGTTTTTGGTTCTAGACTTCCGATTTAACTTGGCATTTTCAGCTCAACCGCTCGATGTCCGAGGCGGACTTCGTCGACTGGATCGACAATGACGACTCGTAAAAAAAGGACAGAAATACATTTATTAAATACATGTCAGGAGTACCCGTTTTTTTGTTTGTATCATCCCCTTTACTGCCAAAATTCCGCTTTTATCACGTCGGTCATTCATATGCGGGGGTTTTTATTATGTAATGTTCAGATAAATCATTGTTGGCATTTGTGGCTCGGAATTTGAAGTTTTCGCGTCAGCGACCATCGTATCGATCGATCGACTTGTTTTTAGGCCAATTCTGGCCGATTGCTGCTATTTAGGATAGCTGATTGGTTTTGTTCGAGTTTTTGAGCGTATGGCACGAATTCAAATGGCAAAAATGGTTGTGTCATTGGAATTGTTCTGTTTTCGTTACAGCCAATTTTCGACCGGGCCCCCTTGGATTGCTGCAGGGGTTTTTTTTGGAGGGGGAAGGAGTAGACGAGAGACATGAAATGTGGTTCGTATTTAGTGTCCCAAAAGAAACGACAAGACAAGAAGCGGCGCAAAGAGGGCCCAACGGAACAGGCGATGAACGGCAAGGGGGTAAAAGAAGCCCCCGGCGGCGCTGTAAACCGGGATGCGATGGAGCGGCGAAATGGCCAATCAATCCTCTTTTCTAGAGTATCATCAAGGCTCTAGACCTAAACCTGGGTCGCGACGCGAACACTTTTTGCCGCCAAAAACCGCTCATTTAAGCCCAAATTGGTAGAAGAATGTGTCTGTCTTGTATTTTTCTAAGATTTCCAGCTGATTTTAAGGTTTTTTAGGCTAAATAGTGTTGTAGATTGGGTTTTCTTTTATTAAAACCTTCACAACCAAATCCATCTTATCACAACAAAGGCTTTATTGGGGAGAGCGATGAGCAGGGGAGGGAAAAACGGTTTAAAGTACAGAAATATTCCCAGCAGCTGTCCATAGGATTTCTTGATGTGCTGGATTATGCCGATGGGGGAAGAAAATGAACATTTAAATGTTTTAAACGATTTATAAAAACAATAAGTAGTGGGAGATTGTCATCAGGCAGTGGTTTTGGTATAATTTCTACTTTAGCTTACGGAAGCTTAGGTCGGGCAAGTCTAAGCCTAAGCCTAGCCCAAGCCGAAGACGCTAATTTGCGGTAATGAAAGTTGAGGGCGACTAGAAGACGTCTGGGGCAACGTGCGCAAGCGTACTATTGACGACCGGGCCACCGTATCCCACTTATTAGACTCCATTTTTTTGGGGGAAACTGAAAGATACCGGAGAGTTGCGACATTTCCCCAAAATGGTATAATCACAGGTGATTTTGTAGAAGATTTTTTATTTTTCAGATTTAGATAGTTAGAAAATGGCCTTTTTGAAAGGTGACGTTTAAATGACGGATTGGCGGAAGGGCTCTCGGTTCATCGAATAGTCGACGGGCGTCTGCGCCATGTAGCTGGTCGGTCCCTGGAGGTTGAGCATGATTTGTAGGATAGGATTAGGATTTATGAGTATACTATTTGTATTTTTTAAGAGAAAATCAGCCAAAAATTCTATGTTTTATATTTTTCGAAGGGCTTGAAAGACAGGCTAAATTTTGAGGATGACGTGACACGCAACGCACGTTTTCGCCTTACGTGCAGCGTGTATATTTTTGCTTTTGAAGCCGCCTAGATCCATTTTGATACCTGAGTGTAAGTCACTTCCGGTTGCAACTGGCGGTACTGATTGCCATACATATCCTGCGGCATTTGGGTCACTAGTGGACTCTAAAAAAAACTCATACATGTCGTAAAACTTTCAAAGCATA
The DNA here is from genome assembly GCA_958295435.1 of Mesorhabditis spiculigera. NCBI lineage: Eukaryota > Metazoa > Nematoda > Chromadorea > Rhabditida > Rhabditidae > Mesorhabditis > Mesorhabditis spiculigera. Next base: position 1,350,729 of record CATQJA010002655.1, read on the forward strand.
AAAATCAAAAAGTTTTGCCGCGCCTGGGATCGAACCCGGGTGTTGCGGGCTAGAAGCTAGAGCTCAACCACCTGGCTATCGGTATCGGGTCGTAAATATCCGCCTCAAAACCAAATTTCCCAGTTCTTACCTGCGAAACGTTGTACTGCTGGACGGCCGGGCTGGCCGAGATGGGTCGCTGCGAGAATTGGCTGAATGCGGGGGTTAATACAGGGTTAAGAGGCGCGCAACGTACTCGTTGGGGTTGTAGGGCGGGTATGATTGGGGGAACGTTTGTTGTTGGGGCTGGATGTTGGCCTGGTGGTGGCCCCAGACTTGTGATGGGGGCCGGGAGCGGATACGCTTCCGGTCGTCGTCACGCATCTGGAATTGTTTTATAAGAATCGGCTGGGGAGCGCGTGACGTGACGCGTACGCACGCACGCACGCACGCACGCTTTTTCATTGCGTAATGATTCGCGGGCGCGATACGTGACGCGTACGCACACTTTTTAATTGTGCGATGAATTCATAATATAATCATAGCGGTCGCGCTGCTTGCGGTTTGCGCGTCAAATACCCAGGCACCCAGGAAATCCATATCCCAGAAAAGGATCTTATCGCGTATTTTAAAGGGGTTAGGAAGGTTGTCTCATTATTCTCTCTCTCACTCTTCTCTCTCTCTCTCTCTCTCTCTCTCTCTCTCTCTCTCTCTCTCTCTCTAACCCCCAGGTAAACCCAGAAAATCGATGAGTGCACATGCATGCATTTTCGGGTACGCGGCGCGGGTGATGCAAGAGGGGCGCAAAGGCCCGTATGCAAATTTAGAGGGGGTTCTGCTGCAGAAGTCCCCCCTTGCTGGCTCTCGCGGGAGGGAGACATAAGCAAACAAAACACGGCAAGTGTTCCCACAGAACGGCCAAAGCCGCCTGGGCCGGAAATTGAGGGCGGAATGGCTCGTAGTTGCACCACTTTTTCGAGCAGGTCAGGGAGATGGTAATGGGGGGGGGGAGCGGGGTTCAAGGGATGGGAAAGGGATGGGGGCTATGGATTTTGACTTCCGGCAAGGCGCAAAGCTAGATTTGCTCGATCGTCTTGAATGGGTCGATTAGGGTTGGGCTTAGGCTTAGGCTTAGGCTTAGACTTCGCTTTGTCTCAACTTTAACTTTAATCCGACTTGAAGCTTTGAATTCAGCATTGACTTAAGCTTATAATTAAGCTTAAACTTTACTTTCTGTTTATTTGCCAACCACGCACAGCAAAACTTACATTATTGACGCAGACAAACCAGATGGCGCCAATCACCAGCGCCAACAGCAACACGCCGCCGAGAAGAATCGCGAATATCACAATTACCTGGAAATAGATAGAATATTCATTTATTGTAATTATTTGATCGTTGTTTATATCGATTTTCATACCTGATAATTATAATGTGTCCCCTGGTAGGCCATGGTGAATTGGTGGAAAAGGTGGGGGGAAGAGATTCGGTTTAGGTCACCACGGTTGCGGTGGGGATTGGTCTACAAAAATTGTGTATAAAATAGAAAATATCAATCGATAAAAAGTATAACAAAATCGTTGAAAAATTTTAGATCGAAAAAGAAAAACGAACATTTTGGTGTGATAAAATTGACAAGAGAAATTGTAAAACAAAAATTAAAGCACCGATTAATGCACCAGTGGAATCCAACAACTTTATAAGCTTTCTGAAACCGGTTAAAGGACCCTTGAAGCCAAAATCTGCTTTGCCAAGTTGTCAAACGCAAAACTACGCGAGTTTTGGCAGATTTTTTGACTTCCCAACCCCTTTAAAAGCTGTAAAGCCTATAGGGAGGCAAAAAATCAGCATAGCTATCAACTACAAGTTACCGCATCTCGATAATTGGCTAATAAAGCCCAAAACTGTCCGGTCGACACCGTAAAATCGTGCAAAACGGCGGGGTGCTGATGGTGTGGCCCCAAGGGGGGTGGCCGTTGGGGTCCCGTATGGAATGGTGGATTGGTGCATGAAGGGGTGGGGGAAATTCTCTCCCTCTCTCTCGCTCTCTTTCTGTCCCTCTCTCTCTTTCTCTCACTTCTTCTCCACTTTCCACAAGCCTCCCCCACAGGGCGGGTGGCTCCAAAGTCAACAGAACCACCACAAACACTGCATCCCCCAGGGCTGTCCTCCCTTTTCCTTCTTCTTCTGCTTCTTCTGCTTCTTCTTCTTCTACACCAACCAGCCAGGCCACCAGGCTTCATGATAAGCCTGGAGGCGTCTTCGCGGCCGGCTGAAGCCTCTTGAACCGCCGCGCGGCGCTGGGGCTGAACTGCTTGAAGTTGATGGGGGTGTGTTTTAGGGTCTAGCGGCCGAATTGCTTGATAAATTCCTTAAAAACCAGCTGGAAGACCGGCAATAGGGCCCTAAAATACTTGTTAAAAGCTTTGGAAAGCAAAATTGTTTAGTTTTAGGTTTGGCAAAAAGCGAGACGTTATTAGACGTCGTTTCGACTTCTCAATCCCTTGAAAAGTACGGTATCCCTCGAGTACGTCAAATTACTAAAAAAATCATAAAATTGGCATTGAAAAACTAGCTAAACTATTTAGAAAATAGCAAAAATAGCTGCAAAAGTTTTTAGCTCCAACAAGACGTTTTCATACCTCGATTTGACTGCCCAGTCCCTTTAAATGCAAGGCAACCCTACAGTACCTCAAAATTTATCCAAATTCCACTTGAAAACACCGCCAAAAATCGATGGGACTGTAAAGAACAGGGCAGGGCATCGCGCCAAAGTGCGCACCCCAGCCATTCATACAGTCGGCCCGAATGTCTGTCTCTTCTGTGACTGTAGGCCCGGGCCCATGACGGACAAATATTGACCGCGCCCTTCTTTTTCTTCTTGGTCTTCTTGTTCTGCTTCGGCCTCAAAAACAAGTGTCCCGCGCCGGGTGTGATGGCGATGCCGATGGATGCTTGATGCCGGGGGATTGGGTTTTTAATTTTGGGTTTTGGGCTTTGATTTGAAGGTTTTTATGAAGGGTAAGTAAGCACTGCCTAAGCCTAAGCCAAGCCTAAGCAAAGCCTAAGCCTAATCCCTCTAACCCCCGACTCTCACATCCCAGGACCACCACCGGTGATTTGAGCGGCTCAAGGAAACGCTCATTGAGAGGGAGAGAGAGAGAGAGAGAGAGAGAGAGAGAGAGAGAGAGAGAGCGAACACGCCATATGGTGCTGAGTATCAACAAAACAACTCGACAATCCCTCCCCGCTCGCCCCAAGAGGCCCGACGACGAGGCTGGGAACCAAGAGACGGACGGGCGGCCAACGCCGGTTCCAAAAGTTTAGTATCATATCCAGATTTCGGAGCGTTTTTGGGCGTAATTCGGAAAGTTTCGTAGCGTTTTGAGGTTTGGTTGGTTAGCCGAGGAGAAAGCTAGAAACGCTGAAAAAGCCGGCTTAGGCTTAGAGTTAGGCTTACAAGGAGTGGTTTTTGAGTGTCATTGGCAAATCCCTTCGCGACCTAGCTCATTCGATAGAGAATTGAATTCTGAACAACCTCTCGTTGTTCATTTTTGCAAAACGCCTTTCCCTGATTTTATAAAATTTAAAAACTTTAAATGGAATTGGGCCAACTGTCGGTTCGGCGCATCAAAATCATGCCGGGCCCGCTCTAGGGGAACAGGCCTTCAGCGCAACCCCCTCAGCATCAGCCGTGGCGCAGTGGCTAACGCGGCTGTATTCCAAAAATTTTTTTTGCATCTTTTGCAAGTTCGGTTCTTGTAGATGTAATTTGTTTTGCTTTTTGTATTATAAGTTGCCCTAGTATTTTTAAACAGGTTGCACCTTCAATTTAGAGGACTCACACTAACCTGGATCATAATATTTGTTTTTTTGTTGTAAATTTTCCTGAATGCGCGCAGAGCAGCCAACGTTGTAATAAGTATTATTTTAAATCAATTAACTTATCAAAACGTCTGCAAACGTTTTTAATAATAAAAAGCAAAACAAATTTTCTAGCAAGGAACCGAACTTTCCACAAAGATGCAAAAAATTTTTGAAGGCGGAAGCCTTAACCACTAGGCCACGTCCCATGATGAGAGGGGGAGGCGGAGAGAGCTCATCTCCTAGGGGGGGCTCCCTAGGCTGGCCGCGCCAGACGGGGTACGGAAAATTCCATTTAAAGTTTTTAAATTTTATAAAATCAGGGAAAGGCGTTTTGCAAAAATGAACAACGAGAGGTTGTTCAGAATTCAATTCTCTATCGAATGAACTAGGTCGCTAAGGGATTTGCCAATGACACTCAAAAACCACTCCTTGTTAGGCTTGGCTTGGGCTTAGGCTTAGGCTTAGGCTTCGTCTTCGCTTAGGTCTAGGCTCTGGCTTAGGCTTAGGCTTAGGATTAGTCTGGGCTTAAGCTTAGGAATTCAACATTTGGCTTGAAAATTGCAGGAATTTTTGACAGACTTCCAAACAGTTTATAGTACAGTTTCGGAAGAATTGCAATATTTTCGCGCTGTTTCTAAGTTCCGTTCGACACCTCTAGACGCTTGGCCATTTACCCAAGAGTATGCCCAAGTTGCATGACCCAGCGCCCCATTCCCCCCATCTACCCCCATCCACCCGAGGACCACCCACAGCGAATTCCTGCGGGTGGTGAGCGCAAATAGAGCGCTACCACACCACAAAGACAAGATGGGGATTAGCGAGAATTATGGATCCCGCACAACCCACCATCTGCTACTACCATTTATCCACTATATCGTATGGGTCAGGGGCCGGGGAATAAAAAATCGCCAAAATTAAAATTTTCAGGCTTTTTAAAAATTTCTTTGGGCTACGGTAACCTGAGATAAAACAATAATCAAGAGAAATTAGCATCAAAAAAAATAAGAAGCTGATAAACTATAATACATAATTTTCAGTCCATTTTGATTTGACGTACGAACAAAAAAAAACCTTATTTTATGGAAAAATTGGGGATAAAAAATCAAAAATTGTTAAAACTACAGTAACGCAAAAAATATGCTTGTAAAAAGTTGATAGTAATAATTAGCACAAAAAACTATAATACATCGCATTTTGGAGGAATTCATAGGGACCTAGGCAGCTAAAAATTCAAAACTTCTCTCGAACTCTGCCAAAATTGTCGAGTTTTTCTCTAAAATTTCTTATTTTCAAAGTTTTAGCAATTACAGTAACCATTAACAATATATTTTAATAAGCAGCGTATAAAAATAAACAAAACGAGATAGTTCTAAAGTTATGTCAAGATACCTATCAGCTGAAAAGCTCCAAAAGCCCCCTCCATCCAAAACCGTGACTCATCCAAAATCCCCGAAAATATACAATCCACAATCTGTTGCAAGTATGACTGACTATACAATGAAATCTTCGAGCGGCTGGCATCGGGCCCCGAATCGGAAACGCCCGATACCCCCCACGCTGAATCACATGAGAATCCAGGAAAACGGCCCCGGAAATCGATGCCACCCAAATCGAGGGCCTCATGTCTTAAGAATGGCCGCCCATGGTTCGTATCACAACTATCAAGCCCGAGGAAAGCAGGAAAATACAGCCCCCCCCCCCTCTCCACCCCATCATGCCCAAAAGCGATAAGAAGGCTGAAGCCTCTACACTCAGCACCTCTTTACACCCCTCTCCCTATCCACTCGGCACCGGCCATTCCACTCCCAATCACAAACATATTATTATTCGGGGCGGTGGGGCGGGTGAAAATTTATGCATATTTGGGGGTGTGTATTTGATTTAATAAGGTTGAAAAGTTGCTATAAATAGAAAAATCGATACTTTTAAAGGTTAAAAACTAAAAAAAAACAGACAGCTGAAGCCACTACGACCCAAAATTAGTTATAAAATGAACCTTTCTTAGAGATAAAGGTATATTAAGTATACTAAAGAAGATTTATACCCTAAAAAGTCGGGAAACCTTAAGGTATGGCGAGTGAAAAAGCTTATCAAGTGACTGGCCAAGCCGAGCTTGGATTGTTTTGTCCAAAAAAATGAGTCAGAGATTAGGCGGAAAGTGCGGAGGTGCAGGGTAGTAGGTGCCAGGAACGAGCTAGAAAGGTATTATTGATTTAACTATGATAAAACGTATATAATTCTGGTATACCCTTTAATACTGTGTAGCAAAAGCTATTAAAGCCTTGATTGACCTTCTAAAATGTATAAAAATTAGAAAATATACGTTATATGAGTATTACTACGATTACTAAAGGTATAATACTGAAAACGAGAAGCCTAGCTGGTGCTGGTGATGCCGAATCGTTTTCTATAGCCTTCGAGCGGAGACGTTGACTCACAGGTCCCGCCGCGGCTTCGTGCCAGAACCAGTGAAAACGATTTTCGGTAATTGAAATTCCGTGGATTCCACCCTACGACCTCCAGTTTCAGCGAATACAATCGTAGAATACTAATAAGAAAGTATTCTAGGAATTTCGAAACGATCAAGCTCCTTAAAATTCCTAATAACTTTCACGGTACGATTTTCCAGATGACGCACTTCAAGTTATCTCAAAAATTTTAACACCCCAGCTTAATTGCCCTAGATACTGTACCTCGAACTCCCGGCTTTTCCCCTCAGCTTTTCCCACCCTGCTGCCAATTTGCCAAAACCCCGATCTCTCCCTCCAATTTCTCCGCGAGTCACGTTTTCACGTGCACAGACCTCTCCAATCCCAAACCATCTGTATTCGGTTCCCGGTCCAGGGCCATCATTCTCATGCTCCTCTAACTCCTTCTCCCCCCCCTGCCCCCCAAAAAAGAAAGGGAGCCCCAGGTCCGCTAGAATCAAGGGAAGTCGAGCCCCTTACGGGGTGCATGCGTTTTGTCTGCCGGGCAGCTGTGTTACAACCCGGGGGGCCCCTCGGCCTCCCGAGGGGTTGGGTTCGAGCTCACAGCCAAATCACCCCAAGAGAACAGAGAAAAGGAGCAAGAGGTCGCAGTCGTTCTCTAAAAGATGCTCTCGTTCTCTTGTGGGCCTGGGTTTTGCTGGGCTCAAGCCCCTTCTCATGAGTCGCTTCTTCTTGCCCCGAGATCTAATCGATTGGATAGGGAGGGCCGTTCAGGCTGAGCACCTCCTGCTCGAAAAAAATGAGGCTGGGCCGAGAACAGCCCCATCAATTCATTGGAAGGGGAAGAAGGGGAGGAGGAGGTTCGGGGGGAAGGAGGATGAGGTGCGGAACGAATCGTTTTGGACCCGGAACGCTTTTTGGGTGAGGGGAATTCCGGGTGGAGGATGGAATGGGGTCTTTGAAAGGTGATAATGGAGTTCAGGAAGTGTCGAGGTAATGCTTATTTCCGCTTTACACCTAAATAGCTTAAATTCCAAGAAAAAGCTTCAAAATTCAGCGTAAATTTCAGGAAATTACCCCTCAAAAACTACTGTGCACCCCAAATTATCAAAACTGATCGAATACGGACTTTAAAAGTATATTAATAACGCTTATATAAAGCTTTTACACTTAAATTCACAGAATCATACCTAATTATGCAAAATTCAGCGTAATATTCTCGAAAAACTACCTAGAAAATTGGAATCTTACCTCAATCGGCTGAAATAGGTATTAAAATAACGCTTATATGACGTTTTTTACCTAAATACTTCAGCCCTGATCTCAATTCTTGAAAATCCAACCTAACTTTCTGGACTTTACTTCCGCGAAACTACTCTGGACCCAAAATCCCCCACATTCCAATCAAATCCACATTTCGACAGTCCTTCTTCCTTCCTTTTTTCGAACCTCCTTCCCACGCTTTGATAAATAGAGAAGACTACTACTTACCAACCGACTTCACCCGCTTCTGAAGACCAATTCAACCCCCACCTGAAAAAAACTAGCGAGTTTGACCCCAACGCTATCCCCGACCCCAGGCAGGCAGGCGGCTGTCGATCCTGTTGACGCAGGCCCCCAGACGACTTCTTCTTCTTCGTTCCCTACCTCTCCTTTTTCCCTCTACCCAATCCCGAAAAGCGGAAAAGCAGTGCCTCTCCCCTACCTCCTTGTCAATCAGCATGCTTATTAACACAAAAGCAGAAAAAGCGGCGAACAGCCCCATTTGTCATCTTCTTTTTGATACAGCCTATGGAACACGACTAGACATTGACTTCCGCGAAGATCGAATTTCCGGAAAAAAGCTTGAAGAACGGCTTCCCCTGGAAAGAGAAATGATGCTTCCCCTGAGGGAATTTGGCCTTGGCGATTTGCCAAACAACACCTCATTCCCCCCTTATCAGCTACAATGAAGCCACTGTTCTCGAAGAAGCGGCCAGACTGCCCGGGCTCCACGGCTATAATACAACTTGGAATGCTTTATTTGGTTTTTTCGTCTATTTTTGTTCCTTATGAACGCGTCTCCAAGATTTTTATGATTCAAAATAGAGGTAATGTGCTAGTAGTGTTACTGTGAAAACTGCTATGTCATAAATTATGATTTAGCAAAATGCTACATCTCTTTACTCCGCTTTTTTATAGCCTTAGTTATGGTTCATCAAAACGCTGCTTTATTTCCGGATTTCAAATTTAGTAACAAAAATCGCTAAAACAGTGTGAAAATGCGTTTTTCTACGATTTACAAAGCGCTACTTACCTTCCTGATAGCAAATTTATTAAGGAAAACCTGAAAAAACGGTACGACATTGGCGTTTTTGCGATTTACAAAACGCTACGCCGTTTCCGCGTATCAAATTTAGTGAACAAAATCCGAAAAATCGTTCAATCAGAGCGAACATGACGATTTTCAAATTTTACGAGCTTTCCAAAGGATTCTCCAACTTCTAGACATTTACTAACCTCGCTGAAACTACGAAGAATTCCCCCATTACAATCCATCATTGGTCAGTAGCCACTCTACAAGAATGCAAAACTCGCCGAATATCTACCCAACGCAACCCCCCGGGGTGCAACCGAACCCTTCTACCCTCCCCAAGTTCCTAAGTGATGTTCGCTGTTTCATCGGTAAGGGCCCCTACGGCTTCTTCTCTTCTTCAGCTTCTTCTAGAGCAAGGGGGTTTTGAGCATCAGCATGAGGATCGGGTGCCCCGGTTGGTCGGTCTGGCATGGATCGACTTACCCTTTACAGCGAGGAGCCTCGGACGATGAAGGGGGGAAAGAGGCGGATCCCGTCACAGCTCCCAACCGGCAAACGGCTCAAACGGCCTTCTCCTTCCTATCACTTTGCTGCTTTGCCGGGGGACCCAGCCTTTCTTCGTTTCTGCCTCTGGGTTCAAGCTTTATACTTACTTTTATTTTGGTTTTATCCCTATTTGGTTACTTTTATAATCTTATAAAACGTTAATTTATACTGATACGTTCTAGAAAAGTTTGAAACTATTATTGTAGGTGTCTAGAAGTTGTAACATTATCTGGCGCTTCAAAACCTTTCTTCTCTACCTGGCTTCGAGCTTTGTATACTTCTTTTTGGTTTCGTTTCATCCCTTTTTAGATTCTTTTATAGCATTACAGAGTTTAGTTACCATTTATATTTTCTATCCAACTTTTGAAATTATTGTTGCACGTTTTAGAAATCGTAAAAAATCTGAAGCTTCATAACTTTTCCGTTTGTTGAGCGTTTTTGTATAACCTATCCTACATTTCGGTCCCCAACTTTACGATCTTCTGAAATTTTTGAGCAAAGTCAGATTACGCGAAAAAGCTTTTCGTTTTCTTTGTTTTGCTAGATAAACTTCAAATTTTGGCTTTTACCCGAATAGGCTTATCTCGAATTCAAGCGCCGATTTTCTCTTTTATAACTTTTAAACCGAATGCTACAGCTCGATACTCTTTACTAACGACATAAGCCGCGCCTTCCCATAAGCACCACTACTACAGCTGCGCTACCCCGCTACTTTTTATGATCCATACACACCAGCGTAAAACTAGCCAACTGCCTCCGCTTACACACCCCATCCTTCCAACTTTTACACACATCCCATCTCTTGTACTCCTTTGTACGAACCGATCAAAATCGTGCTCCCCAATTTTTCACACGCAACTTCCAAATCACCCCCTGAGAATTTACGGTCTCTCAAACGGTCCCATGCCCTTTTCGGAAGCTCTATATCGAGGAAATCCCTTCCCCTCCCTCACCTTCCTTCCGAATCACCAGATAAGATATAAAGATTAACCAGACGGGGCCTCCCATTTACGCAAAACGGTGGCTCATATCTATCAATTCTACGCGTTGTCGTTGCTTTTTCAAGGATCACGCGTGGGACCCCGATCTATTTTAGCTCTATACCTCTGGCGGGTGGGCCGGTCACCTCAACCCATTCCATCCATCCCCCCCCCTCGATATCGTAAGCTTGGATGTGTCCTGAGCTCTCAACAAATAATGATGGCGGCTTGACATGGGAAGAGCCGAGGGCGCGAGAGCCCCAGACAATTTTTAGGCTAGCCAGATCGGCGCGCGCGGGGGTGGTCCAAAATTTTTGGGTGCGAGGCGGCGTACTTTTGGCATTTTTCGATTTAGGGTTGCCTTTATTGATACTTGATAATGAATATTGATATCGAAAAGCTAGGATAGAGACTTTAGAAACTACTTCCGAAAGTGTACGATGTGATTTATCTTAGTTTTGTTTTCTTGGTTCTGGAAAATCACTATTTCGATCGAAATCGTTAACCTTTAGCAACCATTTTCCAACGCCTAGCCTTTGTTTACATTTTATGAATACTCGAAAAACATCCTTTTATCGAAAATTTTCTTGAAAATGAACTTTATAAACCCTTTTCAAACGCGGATTTTTCTAAATTTGCCCTAATTTTATTACGACTTACAATTCATTTTTGCTAGGAAAAGGCTAGAAAGGTCCTCTAGAAGCCATTTTCCGTTTGAAACCTTCAAAATCTTCAACTAAACATAGAAAACCCTCTATTTATCATTTTCTAGGGCTAAAAATACGAACCCGACTCTCCAAATTCCACCTAACCTAATCTATATCCTTTTTTCAGAACCCAATCCCAACCTATCCATCCTGCAATCCACCATCCCAGCTTTTCCCCCCGGCTTTTCCCATCCCCCAAGGGGCGACCCCAGGCTTTTCGTGAGAAAAAAAAAGACAGGCTGTTCGGCAGGAGCGACGACGGCCGAGACAGGCGTTTGCCACAATCATGCAATTGTCGCACCACCTGACGCTATCGCGGGGACCCCGGCTGAACTTCCTGCCTCCTCTTTCCTCCTCTACATATTGTCCCAGATGGCTTCTCCTCCTCTTCCTCAACAACCCGCCACTTCTCAAACACTTCCGCTACCTTGTTGTCGTGTCAGGGGCGGCTTTTTAAAGGGATTGTCGGGGAAGGGGTATGTTTTTCGCTTGATTTTTGGGGCTAGCTTTAGGTGAAGCTTCAATTTTGGCTCTCAAGACTCTAGATAGCGGCTTCCCTATCTGACATTTCAAAACTCGTGCCTTTCCCTGGCGACCTGGCGACCCCGATCAGACATTTCCCCCAGCTGACTCTGACTGACTATTTTTGTCCTTCCACCCCACTGGCCGGAAGCTATACAGTGATGAAACCTTTTCCCCCGCGTCAATTCCGCCCAGATTAAAACCCCCCATCTACGTCAGCACTTATCATTTGGCTTTTCAAAACCACAACTTTTGATAGGAGCTTTGATAACCCGATTTTGCCTTATAAACTAAACAAACTTCTCCAAACTTTTCACCTCTCCTTGCACCCCCCGGTATCTTTGCCACTTTTACGGGCGCGAGCAAGCTGAACCTTGCTTCGTTCACCTTAGTCACGAGGGCCCCCATTTCGGGCAAGGGGGGTTTGACGCGCACGGCCGTCTACCGCTCATTTATGACCTTTTATCAGGGGACCAAAAGACTGGCGGCAACGCTTTGACAAATTCCAATCAATTCTGTTCCTCGAAAATTCGCGCTATCGATTCGATCAGGCTGGTAAGTTGTTGAATGACGAATGTGTTCCGATTCGGCCAATTTGGCGGGGTCGACAGAACTGTAATCAGCCAAATGCGTCACAAACCCCGGTTAAGCCATGTGATTTAGACCCCCAAAATGTCAGCCCCTTATCCGAACCATTCCGCTTCCTGCCATTTTCAACTAGGCTACATTCTCGCCTTTCTACTAATTGATTAGACCCTCGGTATGTCACCAGATACTATCGATCTCCAACAAAAGATTTTCCCTTTTCGTTAAAAAGAATTAAATTGAACGGCGTTCCCCTCTTCTAATTGAAGACCTCCGTTTCAAAATGTCCCCTACAATTCGCGAAAAATAGGCTAGACATCCCCGGAGCCCCATTATTAGCGTGAGTGGCAGGTGGCGTAGTAGGGCCTCCCACCAAGCTTCTTCTCCTCCCAATTCAATATCCCCTTAGCTACCCGGGGCTTCCCGTTTTAGAATCTAACAGCGACCCGTCGAGACATATTCCATTTTTCAAAACGATGTGAATTTTTGCGAGTTATAGTAGTTTTCGGGCCGCGCAGGGCGCTATTAGAGGATTTGTGAATCTAAGGCGTCTATTATAAGCTTCTCCAATTCTAAATAAACAATTTTATTACAATTTTAAAAAGTTTATTTCAATTTTTGGTCTAACCAGTTCTTCGAAGGACTGACACGCCAACGAGAGGCGCCAAACGACAGGGGGAAGCCAAAGGCCTGCGGCCAACATTTTTCTTTTTCGGGCTTTCCCGTTTTTCAACTGTTTTGGCTTGTTCTATAGTTATTGTAAGTTTTTTATTTCTATTTCGTTATTTTTAGCAATATCTTGGGTAAACGCGCATTCTAGCACCACCCCGCGACAGCAATACTTTTGGCTTCCGCCCATGTTTCCTCCCCCCTTATCTCAAAGCTAATCAATACCCCAGCACTTCGAGAGTTTCCCCACAAATTGAGGCCAGACTCCCCGCGATGCCCCAAGCGCACATTTGAGTTGCGCGCCCTACCGTAGCCAGTTGCCCTGCGGTTCTAATGCTGACGATTCGGAAAGGTTGTAGTTGCTAGCCTAACCCCAATAGCCCCACGCAGTGTGGCCCTTGCCCACCCCTCAATGCCTATTCCTTCTTATCTCTCAGCCATTTCCACCCTCACTACCCAAGATAGCATCCAAAATGAACCCTAAATCCACTTTCCCCAGTTTCGGCCCATTTTTCTGACGTGCCGCGAAAAATTCGTGTCAATATTGCATATCGATTTCCGATTTTGGCGTCCTCCGGTTTCGTCATGCTATTTTCTTTTTTTCAGATCCCAAATAGACCGGATTACACTGGGTAAAACTTCATTGGCGTTGTGATGGAGGACGCGCACGCCAAGAACTCGGAAGAGGTGTGTCTTGCTTTTGAAATATTTTGCCCTTTGCCTTTGGCCTTGACAAAACTTTTCTGACTTTTCGCTTGCTTGCGCATTCTCAAAAACGGCTAATTAGGTTTTAGAGATGTTCGACATCGATTTACAAGCAATTTCTTGTTTTCAGGTCTTGAAGTTCTTCGGGACTGGCCAAGACGGTTTATCAGAAGACCAGGTCGACAAGCTCCGTGAGAAATATGGCCCTAACGGTAATTTTTAATCTCTTGTGTTTCCTTTCGTCAAAACTATAACCGTCTGTCTCGCGCCTTACGATAAAGACAAGCCAGTAGCCTTTTCTATTTGCTTTTTTTGGGCGGCTGATCGGCTGCCGGGTAAAAGTGATGGGAAGTGGATCTTGGAGTGCGTCATGTTGTGTTTGATTAAAAGAAGGCTGGATGCATTGACAGGGGCGATCGCTCTCTATTTGTTCACCCACACGGCTTTCCGAAATTAACGACGGGGGAAAATGGTGATGGGATGAAAATAAATTTGCGATTTTAGAATTGCCTGCTGAGGAGGGCAAGACGATCTGGGAGCTGATTGTTGAGCAATTCGAAGATTTGCTGGTCCGAATTCTCCTGCTCGCTGCCATCATTTCATTCGTAAGCTATCTGGAATTTGCGCAACTATTTCCATCTAGGTCCTCGCTCTTTTTGAAGAGCATGAAGACCAAACTGCCGCCGTCACAGCCTTTGTTGAACCATTCGTCATCTTGCTTATCCTTATTGCCAACGCCACTGTCGGAGTCTGGCAAGAAAGGAATGCCGAATCTGCGATCGAAGCCCTCAAGGAGTATGAACCCGAAATGGCCAAGGTCGTCCGAGCCGGCAAGCACGGCATCCAGATGATTCGAGCAAGGGAATTGGTGCCTGGCGACTTAGTTGAAGTATCAGGTTGGTTTTTAAACAATGTCACTGATGTTGGTGTCCGGCATCGACACTGACGATTGTTTTGAAAGACAAATGATGATTTTCTTTTTAGTTGGTGACAAGATCCCAGCCGATCTTCGACTCGTCAAGATCTATTCCACCACCATCCGTATCGATCAATCTATCCTCACTGGTGAATCCGTCTCCGTCATCAAGCACACCGATGCCGTCCCCGACCCTCGCGCCGTCAACCAGGACAAGAAGAACTGCCTGTTCTCTGGAACCAACGTCGCATCCGGAAAGGCCCGCGGTATCGTCTTCGGCACTGGCTTGAGCACCGAAATCGGAAAGATCCGTACCGAAATGTGCGAGACCGAATCTGACAAGACCCCGCTGCAGCAAAAGCTCGACGAGTTCGGAGAGCAGCTGTCCAAGGTTATCTCCATCATTTGCATTGCTGTCTGGGCCATCAACATCGGACACTTCAACGACCCTGCCCATGGTGGATCGTGGCTCAAGGGCGCCATTTACTACTTCAAGATTGCCGTTGCCCTGGCTGTCGCTGCTATCCCTGAAGGTATATTTTTCTCTAAAACTGCGTGTTTCCGCTTTGTATACCTGTAATGCTGCTCTGAAACTGAAACCCGAATTTCTTATCAATTCAAGAGGATATTTGGTTTTTTAGGTCTTCCGGCTGTCATCACCACCTGCCTTGCCCTCGGAACTCGTCGTATGGCCAAAGAAGAACGCCATCGTCCGTTCTCTGCCCTCCGTCGAGACCCTTGGTTGCACATCCGTCATCTGCTCTGACAAGACCGGAACCCTGACCACCAACCAAATGTCCGTCTCCAAGATGTTCGTCGTTGCCAATGCCGCCGGTGAAAACATCAACTTCACCGAATTCACCATCTCTGGCTCCACCTACGAACCTTCCGGCAAGGTCTACCAGAACGGCCGCGAGGTTTGTGCAATATCTTGTGAGCTTCAATCATGACTTTTAGATCAACCCCGCTAGCAACGAATTCGAGGCACTCACCGAAATGGCCACCATCTGCTCCATGTGCAACGATTCGGCTGTTGATTACAACGAGGTAAAAAAAATCGTGATAACAAAGTTTACGACGTTCTTTCAGACGAAGCGTGCCTACGAAAAGGTCGGTGAAGCCACTGAGACTGCCCTGGTCGTGTTGGCCGAGAAGATGAACGTCTACGGCACCTCCAAGCAAGGCCTGAGCCCTCGTGATCTCGGAAACGTCTGCAACCGTGTCATCCAGCAGAAGTGGAGGAAGGAGTTCACCCTCGAATTCTCCCGTGATCGCAAGTCGATGTCTTCTTACTGCCTGCCCACGTCCGGCGGATCTGGCGCCAAGATGTTCGTCAAGGGAGCCCCTGAGGGAGTGCTCGGCCGCTGCACACACGTTCGCGTCAACGGCGAGAAGGTTAATAATCTATACTATACACTGTCGGACCTAATTTTGGCTCCACCCTATTTTTCGAGGTTTTCTCGTAGAGGAACTGATCGGCGCGTGCGTACAATTTGAGGCGTATCACAATGCCCATGCTTACAATATGAGGCGTATCACAATAAAAAAACATCCGGTGAAGCCAAAATTATGTCCGGCAGCGTATATCTGTAAAAATTGTTCTATTATCACCTTCAACGTTGTTTTTAGGTACCGATGACCCAGTCGATGATGCAGAAGATTGTCGATCAGTGCATCCAGTACGGTACTGGCCGTGATACTCTTCGTTGCTTGGCCCTTGGAACCATCGATGCCCCAGTTTCCCACTCGAGCATGAACCTCGAAGACGCTACCCAGTTCGTGAAGTATGAGCGTGACATCACCTTCGTCGGTGTTGTTGGCATGTTGGACCCGCCCAGGACTGAGGTATCTTTTCGGCCGCTATTAGGTTTTTTGGATCTCTCCAATACAACGCATGTGTTTTTTGTAACGTGTATTTCGGCCTCTTCCTTCATAGAATGTACAATCAATGAATGCTTTAGGTCATGGATTCGATCAAGAACTGCCGTCACGCCGGAATCCGTGTCATCATGATCACCGGTGACAACAAGAACACCGCCGAGGCGATTGGCCGTCGCATTGGACTCTTCGGAGAGGATGAGGACACCACCGGAAAGTCGTACACCGGACGCGAATTCGACGATCTGCCCCCGGAGCAGCAATCTGATGCTTGCCGTCGTGCAAAGCTGTTCGCCCGTGTCGAGCCTGCCCACAAGTCCAAGATCGTCGAGTACCTCCAGAGCCAGGGCGAGATCACCGCCATGACTGGTGACGGTGTCAACGATGCCCCCGCCTTGAAGAAGGCCGAGATTGGTATCTCCATGGGGTCAGTTTATTGTTACTAACTTGAATATCTGAATGGTGCCACGGTTTTGCGGCTGATCTCGTTTTTACTTATCCATCGCCTTGGAATCTCCTGCCCAGGCATACGTGGCGGAGTCTGAAGCGTTGGGTGCAAAATGTGGAAGCCCTTTTTGCCAACTGGTTTAGACGCAGATCAATTCCGCAAAACTTGAGATGCTTTTCTGAATCAAAATTATCGAGCACATTTTACCCCATTCTTTCCAGATCCGGAACCGCTGTCGCCAAGTCCGCTTCCGAGATGGTGTTGGCTGACGACAACTTCAGCTCCATCGTCTCTGCCGTTGAGGAAGGACGTGCCATCTACAACAACATGAAGCAGTTCATCCGTTACCTCATCTCTTCCAACGTCGGAGAAGTCGTCTCCATCTTTATGGTCGCCGCTCTTGGTATCCCCGAGGCCTTGATCCCCGTCCAGCTCCTCTGGGTATGAGCTCCTGCTTTTACAATCACTGAATTTGTTTAGGTCAACCTTGTCACTGACGGTCTTCCGGCCACCGCCCTCGGCTTCAACCCGCCCGACCTTGACATCATGGACCGCCCGCCCCGATCTGCCACCGAGGGCCTCATCTCCAAGTGGCTCTTCTTCCGTTATCTGGCTGTCGGAAGTAAGCACTGAATTGCCCTTTTTATATGTTGTGTTTAGCCTATGTCGGTATTGCCACGGTTGGAGCCTCCATGTGGTGGTTCTTGCTGTACGAGGATGGACCCCAGATCTCCTACTACCAGGTAGGCCTTTTCACATAGTTTCATTAAACTTGTTTCTTTTTAGGTCACCCACTGGATGCGATGCGAGATTGAGCCTGAGAACTTTGCCGACTTGGACTGCGCCGTTTTCGAGGACAACCACCCGAACGCGATGGCCCTGTCTGTGCTTGTCACGATCGAGATGTTGAACGCCATCAACTCGTTAGTGATCTCGGTTTGGCACCTAATTATTTTTAGGCTGTCTGAGAATCAGTCGATCCTGGTGATGCCCCCGTGGACGAACATCTGGTTGTGCGGAGCCATCGCTCTTTCGATGTCGCTTCACTTCGTCATTCTCTACGTCGACATCCTCGCCACTATCTTCCAGGTATTAAATTTTTCAAATTCTCATTTATCGTCCTTTTTCAGATCACGCCTTTGAACGTGGTTGAATGGGTAGCGGTGCTCAAGATTTCTCTGCCGGTGTTGTTGCTCGATGAGATTCTGAAGTTCATCGCCCGCAACTACATCGACGGTGGGTTGCTGGACGAAAGTGGCGAATCTGTCCGCAAGCCCAAGTCAACGGTTGCCCAAATTCGGGCGGCCCTAGGCTTTGTGGCACTTTTGTTGCTCACATGCGCGTACTTCGCCTGGATGTTCGGCGGCCACGCGGAACAGTTCGCCCACGCCTTCGCGGGCCCGCTCGTCGACCCCTCTGTCCCTCATGGCGGCGAACTCTAATCGTTTCCCCATTCCCCCAATGTTGCTCAGTGTGCATGGGATCCTGTGGTTCCGCTTGTGTAAGACCGCTAAAATTACTATCTATCTAAACACATACGTTTACTAAATTCTTGCTCCGCAATGTTTCTAGGCATCAATTTCGTTTTTGACAAAATAGATATAATTTTGCGGGTCTTACCCTCGTGGCCCCTGGAGTCCACTGCAAATCCAGTCGAACCCCTTGAATGTGATACCCTGATTTCATCACTCGCTCTCACACAACGTTTTTGGGCAACCTCATTCTTGTTAACCGCTGTTCTGTGTTTCCTTTTTTCGGGATGGTTCATTCGGGAGTGCCGTGGGTTCTTCATTTTCCGCCCTTACCAATTGTCCCAGTCTTTCCAGACGCCTGTCAAATTTTAAAATTCGCCAGCCGGCTAAATTATTTGTGGCTTTCCCTTTTCCCCCCTGGAATACGCCCTCTACGGGTTTAGATGGAACTTTTTGTTGCGGGTGGCCTGCCATTCATTTGGCGCCCATCCGTAAGTCTCTTTTTCTCTCGAGGTCTGATTGATCTAACCGTTCCTGGCTATCTATATGTGAATAATTATCCTCCGCCCCCCTCTGTCCCCCCACCGTAAGGTTTTTATCGCGGTAAAATGTGATTGTTTTTTTTCTTCAGTGTATTCTCTAATAAATTTAGTCGTTTTTTAATGACCTCTATCACTCAAACCTGGAATACGTTCTCCCCAAATTAACAGCAAGCAACCCGCTGCAAGTTTTTCGTGGGTTTTATCAAGGGCGTCGAGACCATCGTCGAGGTGAGTGGTCGATCAGCTGTTGTGTCATGATGTCGTGTTCGTCCTCTGGCTTCACTGTCCTAATTTCCACGCGTCCTTTCCGTCGTTTGGATGAGAGTAGTACCTATGCACGATCATATACTAATGTTTTAGTTACGTATTAGTCAGTCGCACCTGGCTTTTAGCCAATATGCCGGTATTGAAGTCCGAATGGCTTTTTGGATTTGATTGATTTGATTTCAAGGAAATCTATTTTCCCAATAGCCCAAAAAGTCTTCCGACTTTCAGCCGCGCGCACCAAGCACCATAGTGCCTCGCAAGCTTCACCACCAAATCAAATGCATTGCTTTTTAGTTGCGCCAAAGGACAAGAGGGATTAAATTTTCTTCGAAACATCATCATTCTGAAAAGAAAACTACGCCAGCGAAGAACAACAACGCCGAACGGAGGAATACCCCCTACATCACCAAACCAAATTCCCAGCGTCTCGTTTTCTCCCTTTCTTTCGAGGTTTTTTTTTGCTTCTCGACATATTGTGTCACACACGTGTAACCGTAGTGCCTAGATAGGGGTCAGCTATAGCCATAAGCTATCCAAAAGACGATATTTTGTTGCCTTACTCAATCATTTGACACGGATAATGTCCCCCGCCCCGGATTTTTAAATTTTCTTTGCAAGAAAAAGCCCTACCACTCCGCCCAATTGAAGCATAGTCTATCACCCACCGTTTTGCAATTTTTTTTGGATTATATTCCTGGTTCTCAAGCGCATCCGCCTCAATGAATTTGTCTCTCTATTTCTCTATAATCTCTTTACTGCTCCCCTATTTTGCACTACACTATACAGTACCCCCGATATTGAACCGCATAGGCTATTCATATGTACCGCTACACAAAAAAAACAAGACAAGAATCATTATACCCTTACATCGAGTCCTTTTTGAGTTTAGTTTTGAGCCAGTTCTGGTGAACCTTCCCCGCCCTCCCCACCCTCAAAAGCTGCTGTCCTTTGGCTTCGTCCCAGCATCAGCGAGCCGTCCGCCCATTTCTTTCTCTCTATCTCTACTCTCTCTCTTGCTCTCGCTCACTCTCTCTAGGCTTTTCCGAATTTGGCGACCGACCACTTCTCAACTTCTAGCGCCCCACCTCCATCCATTTTGGGCCCAGGGCTCCCTTCCTAAAAGCCCCCGTCCTCCATCACGAACTCGTCCTCCCCATTGTCGCCCCCTCCTCTTTTTACTCTCGTTCTCTCGGTTATCCAATGGGTGTGCCAATCTTGATAAAAAGTTTTTAAATGTTGCGAATGAACTACACATTATTGTGCCACTAACTATCTTTTCTGGCGTTAATTTATAGGTTTTCAGTTTCTTCCGCATCCTTTCCTTATTTTTAGCGCTCTTAAAACCAAAAAATACGCTGAATTCTTTTGTGGGATAAAAACTTTTGCGCAAGATCCAATTGTTCTAATTATATAGAGAAGTAGTGTTTCCAAAATGATATTGTAAAACGACCTCCGCGCGGCGCGTCTCATTCGGGTTGTGCGGGGTTGCGTAATTGCCAAGAAATGGTTGTGCAAAAAGAAACGATTTCGGTCGAGTGCAAAAGGTTGAAGCTCACGCTCAATCATCCGCCTCGTATATAACGGGAAGCGCCTATTCACGCCGGATTAAAGAGGCGCACACGTAGTATTGTAGAGGATTCGCTAAAACCCTTATATTCTTTTCGTTTTTAGTTCTATTTTTTTCGATGTTGAAATATAACCTGTCTTTTATTTCACCCCTACAGCACAATCGTTTGATCTTGAGGTTCAGCAACTTGAGAACGACTTCATGACGTTGAACTCAAGGTGACTCTCCTGGGCGCAAAAAAGTACAGCCTCCTTCTCTTCCTTTTAAGCTAAAATCCTTGCAAATTTGGCATGTCTTCTCCGTTATCAAGCTGTACCCCTTCCTATTTGGCTATTGATTACACGCTGGCTGGGCATCGCCCTCGCCGATTTTTCCAACGGCGACAGCCCGGTGTCGTTTCTCCATCCTTCCCCCATCAGCTATTTACTTTACGGGCTTTTGGCCAAATAATCGAGGGAGAATTGGTAGAGTTGGATTGGATCTGTTGCAACCGTGTCACTTTTCGCCTAAAAACTCGGCTTCCATTTGTACATTTGTAGAAATTTTGGCTTTCCAGAGTTGTGCTTCGTATGGATTTTTCAGTTTTGTGTTGTGTTCTCGATGCAGAGCAGCTAATAAGCTACAATTGATACACAAAACGTAATTTTCGGCTAAAATCTCGCCTACAATTTGTAGAAATTTTGGACTTTCAGGGTTCTACCCTTCGATTCATCTCGATTTTTGGCATTTCTATAGTCTTTCCGGTGTAGAGCAGCCCCAAATTTGCTAGACGAAATGAAAACTGACATTTTGTGTAAAAAATTTGCTACAGTGTTTAGAAATTTTGGATTTCAGGGTTTTAGCTCGGGATTCATCTCTTTTTTTTTAGCTTGCCTGTTGTTTTCTCGATGTAGAACAGCTCAAAAGCTACAAAATGCTTCGTATAACGTACTTTTGACCCACAAAATCAGCTCCGACGTGGAGAAAATTTTGATTTCCAGGTCTCTAGCTCCAGCTTCATCTCCATTTTAGCTTTTCTATTGTTTTGACGATGTAGAGCAGCTCAATAGCCAGAAATTCATACACAAGACTTGTCTTTTCCTTTCTAAGAATTGGCGGAAGTTTATAGAAATTTCGGATTTTCGAGGTTCTACCTCTCGATTTATGTAGATTTTGGCTTTTATAGTCTTCTCCTTGTAGGGCAGCCGAAGAGCTACAAAATAAACATAGAACCTACTTTCAGCCTAAAAACTTTGCTTTAATTTGTCGAAATTTGGATCTTGTTTAGGGGGTTTGCCTCATCATTCATATAGATTTTAGTCCTTCTCAATTGTTTTCTCGATCTAGACCAGCTCAAAAGCTACAAAATGATACAAAAAAAACGTCCATCCTCGTGTCTTCATTTCCTAAAAGTTTCTTTAGTTCAAATCGAACGTGTCATTCCAATTCTACTCAAGACGGGGGATGTTTCATCGGCCGTCCGGGCCGGGGGGGCTTTTGTTACGAGTGGGGCTTCTCCTCTGAACCGCGAGCAATTATATTCGGGGGTGCGCCATGACAACGTTGCATCGGCATTTTCTACCAACCCCAGCAGCCGGACGGCTAGCCCCAACCAACCAACCAGCCATATTCAGCTATTCCTCCTCCTCCTCTTCCACCAGCCCATACCAACCGATCGAATGCAAATAAGCCCTTTAGTCGTCGAAATCGGGCGGGGGCAAAAACCCCGCTGGCTTCTCCCCGGATCGATCTCCTGCCATTCAACGGAAATCCACTAAAAAAATGGTCTTTCAATAGACAAAGGCAAACTTTTTTCCGCTTTCAAGGTATTTTCGATTCTTTATCGTAAATTCGTTTTATTCTTACGATCTTTTGCACGAAAATTGCTACAAAAACTTCGTATTGCTATTTTGGAGACGACGAAACCAATTTTTTTCCTCGAGAAAACGATTTCTCAGTACGTTTTTGGCGATTGTATTTTGTTACTTTTCGATTCTTTAGTGTAATATAGTTTTTATTGTGATAAGCTTTTACGTAGATTTCGCTTTAACGTTTTTTATTGCTATTTTGGACATGATGAATCTAATTTCTCGACAAAAACTATTCCCCAAAATTTTTGGAACGATTGCTTCTTGCTATTTTGGTTCGACTATAGTACTCAACTCTTGGAAATTAATTTATTGTTACGATCTCTCTAAATAGTTTCCGCTTTTCGCGTTTTTCTGCTATTTTCGACACGGCGAATCGACTTTCCCCGACAAAAACTCTGTCTCGGCACGTTGTCAATGACAAATTGAGCCAAAATATCTTTCGGAAATGTTTCAATTCTTTACTCTAAACTTTTATAACCCCATTTTCCTAGAATCGACTTTTTAGAGCATATTTTACCTTTGAAAAATCCCAAAAAATTATCATAAAAAGCGCAACTGACCGACTGACACAATCCTTTCTCTCCTCTTCCTCTCCTCCAGGTCAAGATAATCTGCGGCCTTTTTTATGTTTAGACGGGATGGGCGTATGACCTTCATTGTTGGGGGACTTCCTTTTCTTTTTAGCTTTTTTGACCTTGCTGCTCTCCTCCGGAGCGGGTGCTAATAGTGGATGGGGAGGTCCATCTTCTTGACCCTTTTTTGGCTTTCTCCCCCCGGTCTAAACCTTTTGACAAAATGGTCCCAACAACATTTGCTTGTTGCCAGCCGTCCCGCCAGAGTCTCACACTTTTATAACTCCTTTCCCACAATGATCTTGCGTCGATCATTCTTTGCATCGACTTTGCTACTCTGTGAACTTTCGCTTTGTTGCAGAAATTTACTTTTTTGATTTAGGGAAGCGAAAGCTGGATGAACAGAACGCTTCTCCGCTACATAGCGCCCAGACGGAAGGAAGGGGTGATAAATATAGTAAGTTTCACCCCAATTTTCAAAAATTTATCTCGAATTTCAGATCCTCGTGCTACTCTTCATCTTTGGACTCGTCCAATATTATAACACCAAGTCTTCCGTTAACAAAGCAGACCCAAATTTGGTAAGAAACCTACAAATTTACAATTCTGAATTTCAGCAAGCCCGAGGCATCCGATATCAACGGCCAAACTATGCGGGCCACCGAGAAGGTGCCGGCGAGAACGGACGAGCGGTCCTCTTGACCGGAGACGAAAAAGAAGCTGGCGAAAAGGACATGAAGGAATGGTTTATGAATGTGCATGCCAGGTATTCGCTCATTCCGCCCTTCAAATTGAGCCTGACCTTTTCAGCGATAAGATCTCGTTAGATCGAAGTTTGCCGGACGTGAGACGGGAAGAGTGCCGGAGATTGACCTATGATTATGACAATCTGCCGGATGCATCGGTACGTTTGAAAAGTATTTTAAATTTCTGCTATTTTAGGTAGTGATCATCTTCACGGATGAAGCCTGGACGCCGTTGATGCGAACGGTGCATTCCGTAGTCAACAGGAGCCCAAGTAAACTGCTCAAAGAAGTGATTTTGCTAGATGATAACTCGCAGCGAGGTTTGGAAATGGAAATTTTTTAAACCTTTTTGTTTTAGAAGAACTAAAGGCAAATTTGGACGAGTATGTGACGCGTTTTGACGGGCTCGTCAAGGTGATTAGAAGCGACGTAAGGCTCGGCTTGATTCGCGCGAAATTATTAGGAGGTAAAAGGCTAAAAATACGAAAAATGTTACAATTTTAGGAAAACACGCAACAGGCGAGATTGTGGTTTTTCTCGATTCGCATTGTGAGGCTACAAAAGGATGGTAGGAAGCGAAGAAAATTGAAAATCTGGTTTTTTCAGGCTTGAGCCGATCGCTGCTCGAATCAAGGAGAAGCCGACAGCCGTTGTTTGTCCGATTATCGACTATATTGACGCGAAAACGATGGCATATTCAGGTAAGACTAATCTATTAGTTTTTTAGCGCCTTTTTCGGTTAAAATTCTTGTAAAGAGTGCTATTTTTTACTTTCCCAGGCGATCCCTATGCGACATCCGTCGGCGGCTTCTCCTGGGCCCTCCATTTCACCTGGGAGGGAATGCCGGAAGTCGAGAAAAATCGCAGAACATCGGATACACAGGAGATCCGGTAAGTGCGGAACCCTGGTTCCTATTTATTGCCCTTTTTATAGTTCTCCAACAATGGCCGGCGGCCTGCTCGCTGCAAATCGGAATTACTTCTTCGAAGTGGGCGGCTACGACGAGGAGATGGACATTTGGGGCGGAGAAAATCTGGAGATTTCTTTTAGAGTTAGTTTAATTTTAAATTTAATTAATCTATTAATTTTTCAGGTTTGGATGTGCGGCGGTTCGATCGAATTTCTGCCATGCTCTCATGTTGGTCACATTTTCCGGGCTGGCCATCCGTATAACATGACCGGGCGCGGAGGTAGGTGAAACGAGAAAAAAAGCTACTTAAAAATTAGAGTTTACTTTTAAATAAGATTTTTCAAATTAAAGCTACAAGCTTATTTAAAATTTAAAACAAATTTTTAAAGTTAAAACAGCTAAATCCGTTCAGGAAATAAAGATGTGCATGGCACAAATTCGAAGCGTTTGGCTGAAGTCTGGATGGACGACTACAAGCGCTTATACTACTTACACCGCCCGGATCTAAAAGTGAATACATTCCCAAAATATAGAAACCAGCTACGATTTAGCACAAAGACGTCGGCGAGCTGAAATCGCGACGGGAATTGAGGGAACGATTGAACTGCCAGTCCTTCAAGTGGTACCTCGACAACATCATCCCCGGGAAATTCATCCTGGATGAAGATGTGCATTCCTACGGAAATGTTTGTTTGTATTTTGTAGCTTTAATTTGGTTTTTAGGCATTTACACGAGTGGGCGGGATCGAGATGTGCCTGGACACGCTGCAGCGGGATGAGAAAATGCCCCAATTGTTGGGAATTTATCACTGCCAATCGGGTGGCAGTTCGGCACAGGTTTGAATTTAATTAAAAAGAAAGTAAGGCTTAAATTCATATCATAATTAGACAGAAAAATAGCAAAAAAATGACTTCAGGTTTTCTCATACTCCAAGCAAAACCACCTCCGCCGTGAAAACAATTGCGCCCGCGTGGAAAAGGGCGGCCGTGAATCAACGGGACGGGTCAGAATGCAGCCCTGCTCCTCTGGCTCGGCCTCCACTTGGACTGTTAAAGTGAGCATGAGGTCGTTTTTCAAAAAATCATTTTTTAGGAAGGACAAATCACGGAGGACGGATCTGGCCTTTGCCTAACGACAAAGGGGCTCAAGGCCGGCGATGACGTCATTGTTGCAGCGTACGTTTTTCAGCACTTTTCAAAATTTTACCTTTTTCTTTAGTTGCGACAAAATGGACCCCCATCAATTGTGGACGTTCCGTAACCCATAAGCCGGCTTCTCCCTCTTGTTCTAGTCAGTCTATCCCAAGTTTTATTACCAAAAAACTGCTACACATTCCGAAGCAATACTAGTCTCACTGTTTCTTTCTTGCGGGTTCCCCTCTCCGGATGCACTTATTTATTATTATACCTTCTTATATTGTGATAATTTTCTAATAACTGGGTTTTTATATGGCGTTTCTGTGATAGAGAAAATATGGGGTCACATTTATTGTTGATTTGATAAATTATTCGGTTTATTTAGAGTTTACAAAGAGATACGAAATAACACGGATCTTTCGCATTATCTGGGGGGAGATCGCGGAGGTTTTCTAAACGATTTTTACTATTCCTAAAAGTAAAAACTTTGCAAATATTTCTTAAAAATACAAAAATATAGATCTTTCGACAAACACATCGCGGTTTTTAACCAAAATTTCCACTTTTTGAAGAATTTTGAAAATTTTTAGATAGCTTTTCTAGTTGAAGTATAGTACTTCCTATAAACTTACTAGGCATTTCTAGGCTTCTTTTTGTTTTCTAGAATAGGTGAGGCTAAAGGTCAGTCACATTCTGTTTTCTAGGAAAATTCTGCCCCCCCGATAACGCAAAAGAACCGATCACGCACTCGTACTGATTACAGCTTTTTTAAAGCTAAACACTTTTCCTCAAGCTTCACCTGTGCGCCCTCAAGTTCAAAAGGTTACTGCCCCCTACAGACTACAGCTGCCTGTGCTAGCAGCGGGATTTTGGCTGGGGGAAGGGCGGTTGTGGTCTATAGAACAGGCGGGCTGTTTCGGGGGTGGGCTAGCAGGCACGGCGTGCGGTCGCGTTGCGTCTCAAGCCATCTCTTGGCGTCGTTTTTTGAGCGGCTCGTGCACATGGGGGGACGCCATCCCCCCCCAAGAGGACGCGGGGCCACCAACACCTTACTCAACATTTCCTCGGCTTCACCCTAAAGCCCGCGTATTTTGAAAGATTTTTAACCGTAAATAGGTAGTACCTGCTTTGACCTTTGCCCGTCATCGAGGACCTCATAGCTTCACGCCTCTGGGAAACCTGCGAAAGCGCTCTCGAACAACAATCGAAAAATCGATGTTTTGCAGGTTTGGCGGTTTTTATGAAAATTTGGGTTGGCTACTAGCTCCTGAAAGCTCAGCAAATTCATTATTACTCATCAGATATTAGGAATTAAAGAATAGAATTCGATACCCTACGAAACGTAGTAGATTTTTTCTATCCCTACGTCTTCTAGCGATTCCACCTCGTTTATTTCCGCTTTTTCGACGATTTTGGGTACTTACAAGGCTTTTTAAAAGCTTGTTCTTTGCGTATTAGGGAATATAATTGTATGCCTTACGAAACGTAGTAGATTTTATTCTGTCCCTGCATTTTTTAGCGATTCTACCTCGTTCATTACCGCTTTTTCGGCGATTGTGGATACTTAAAAACCCATTTTAACAATTTTTGTTTAGGTATCCATCCATTTTTCCCCTCCATTTCATCACATTGCATAATTTGCAACCTAGCACCCGCCGCGCCCCCGGAAATTTGCAAAAACCCCCTACTTTTTCGAACAAACCCCCCGACCAGGTGCTTTTTCAAGCGGAAATTGCTGGTTGCTTCTTGGTGTTGGAGACGTGACAAAATTGGGCGCGACCAGGCGGGGCTTCAGAAATCCGCAACAGGCTGTTTTGACTCTCCTCCTCCCCCGCACCGGGAATTGGATTCATCTCTCTACGAATTTTTCTTATTATCATTCTGTGTTTGAAAATCAACTTGTCTCCATGTCTTTTTTAGTATTTTTAAGTTTTTCGAACCTATAACCCCCAAATTTTTGCAGGTACACTTCGAGCTGGGGTCGTTTACCGCTTTAGGAAGCTGAGATGCTTGGGCCAGAAATTCCGCGCCGAAAAACGAGACGCCTTGCCGCGATCAACGCTCAGAGGAAAAACATGATTCTATCAGCCATGAACAACAACTCGCCGCCACCGCTCCACAGAAGGTTGGTGCTCAAACGCTGGTGCTCAAGGCATCGGTGATCAGCCCTGGAAAGGCACAAACATTATCCCTGTTCTCGCGGATCAGGGGTTCTAATTTATTTTGCACTTGAAACCTATAGAGGACAGCGCCGGATTATCCCCCCTTCCCCTGAAAAGTGCACATCCAGAAAGAATTCATCTGGAAACACCTGGAAAATGGCAATTCCTATCGCTAGTATCTAATGAG
The DNA here is from genome assembly GCA_958295435.1 of Mesorhabditis spiculigera. Lineage (NCBI taxonomy): Eukaryota > Metazoa > Nematoda > Chromadorea > Rhabditida > Rhabditidae > Mesorhabditis > Mesorhabditis spiculigera. Next base: position 1,378,669 of record CATQJA010002655.1, read on the forward strand.
CCCGTTCAGAAAACGCGTCCTGGAAGACTCGAACCAAAATCAGAAGATCACCAACTTCTTCCCGACGCGTAAGAGCAGCCGGAAGACCGGAAAGCAGCTGGAGGAAGAGGAGAATCGCCATCTCAGGGACGCCATCTATTCCTGCTGCAACGAAAAGCTTTTAGATGTCTACAGTTGCCCGGTAAGTTCGGTTCTAGGTCAATTCGACCCTGCTGAGTTCAAAATCATCACAATCATAACTAAAAATGGCATTTAAATGGTGAAAAATAAATTTTGAAATAAGGCCGGCCCAAAATTGAAAATTTTCGTAACTTTTCCTTGTAGATTAAAGGCCGTGGCATCCGCGCCGGGACCTCCTTCAAGAAGAACGAGTTCGTCGTCGAGTATCGAGGTAGAAACCTAAAAAACCGCTCAGCTTCATCCCCGAAATTCAGGTGACATGATTGACTATCAAGAAGCGAAAGAACGGGAGAAAGAATACGCGCTCAACCCGATGCTTGGCTCTTACATGTATTTCTTCGAATACAAGGTAGGATGAGAAATATTTAAAGAAATACTTAGTATGATAAAGAATAGAAAAATAGTTATTTCCGCTTTAGAACAAGAAATGGTGCATTGACGCTACTGGTGAATCAAAGTATAAAGGCCGCTTGATAAACCACTCGTACTTGAAGCCGAATTTGAGGACCAAGGTAGAAGACTTTCCTTGCGAGTTGAATCCTATGTTCTTCTACAGGTCGTTGAAGTCGGCGGGCGGCATCACCTGATCCTCGTCGCCAAGCGGGACATCATGGAGGGGGAAGAGCTGCTGTACGACTACGGTGACCGTGATCCGCAAAATATCGCCCATTCGCCGTGGCTGGTCGAGTCCTAACCACGCGTTTGTACAAAATTTACTTATTTACCGCGGAAAGTGCTAGCTGAAAAACTGTAGCATGAAAAATTGACCAAAAATCGTGATTTTGGCGCTACAGTAGGACAGTAGATAGCACTTTTTCGCAAGAACCCATCGACACATTGCTTTTCTTACGAAGATGCCCTGATCTCACTTGTTTTTTTTTGTCGCGTTGTTTCTTATGTACAGCAAAAATGGCCAATTTGATCTGAAGGATTGTCGCCCCGAAAGATGCCTTACAATCTGTACCCTCCCCCACGCTTGGCCTTTCTCTATCAGGGCCTTCTTTTTTTTTGCAAATCCAGGTTACACCGACCCATCGGACGAATATATACTCAAGGCCCCCCGTACCCTTCCTCAATACGTCCTTCCAAATGTCTCTTCGCTTTCCCTTTCACTACCAATTACACCTCTAAAGTGCTTTCCAGATTTTAGCAAGTACCCCTCATCCTCCAGTACCCTCACTTTTGTTTTTTTTTGTACCCCCGAAACGGATGCTAACTCATATACTGCGCCTTGACACCCCACCGACTAACTACTTCCGCCCAAAAAACGGATAGGCAGATTTGCCTCGTGATACGCTGGATTTTGGCTCAGATATTGTTTATTTTTGTTATCTTGTGACGTGAAAGCGATTGTGGTTTCTCGAAAAGTATGCAATTCGGGCAATTCTCTCTGCAAAAAGGTTCTGGGCTGTTAGCGCGGAGAAGGCACTTTTTGTAACGGTTTTTGATTGCTAGAAAGTTACAGAAAAACTATTAAAATGTAAAAAATTCCAAAATTTGACCTATTTTGGTCATTTTTCTTTCATTTTTGACCTAAAGTGACAAATTTCTATGCATTTTATATTGTTTAGATCTAAAAACTATGTAAAGTTCTTTTTATAACTCAAAATTCGAAAATGTTGGCCTTTTTTGGTCATTTTTCATAAGTTTTTGACAAAAAGACACAAATTTTCGAAAAATTTTAGATTTTTTGTGTCTAAAGACTATGCAAAATCTTATGAAAATCGTCTACATTTTGCTTAGGCACCGTGGAGAATTTGGGAAATGGGAATTGCCCCCCTAACAGTCCAGGACCTGCAAAATCACGCCTTGCCTCCACGTCACTCGTTAACAATTACTGCCTTACCTCCGTGTCCCCAACCCCTGGTATTTATTTCTGTATATATATCCACGCTCCGTGCTCATATCTGACCTACCGAAATACCCCAAATCTACCCTACAAAACTACTTGCCTCGAAATGAACATCAGTACCCTCCCACCCCCTCACCGAAATCACTCTTAACCCGGACCCTAGGCATTTGCGGTGATGAAACCAAGTTTACCCCATTTTTAACGTGGCCTTTTTTGTCTCTAAAACAATCGAAAGCTTGCAATCGACAACAACTCCATCCAATTCTACCCGATTTTTAATTTGCCGATCTCCCCCTCAAATAATCCCGTTTTCTCAACATTCAACCATTCACGACTTTAACTCACTGAAATCCCCAACCGCTTTCAGAAGTGCCCTCCCAATCCTCATCATCATCACCCTCCTCATCATCGTTTTTGTACGTTGTCGTGTTGTACTGCCTTTCCGATATTGCGGATTATACCAAAACAGAAACGATTTGGCCTTGTTCATTCTATTATCTTCCAATTTTCCTTGATTATTTTTGGTTTGAGTGCGGTTTAACTCCCCCCCCCCTTTTGTTATCTCGACTGCCTGTTATTGTACAGGTGTGTAAAGTATACCAAAATGTTCGCCTTGTTCTGGCGAGTATTTTGGTATACTTTACAAGCCGGTGGGATCACGGGAAGCCGAGATACGGTCTGTGTAAACTGCACTCAACCCTATTTTTCCATTGACCATTCCATATCGGTCGCGCGGGAATTGGGAGGAAAAGATAGCCTGTGGGCATTTGTGAAGTGCCGCTGACTGCCAGGTGGTCAACCGCTAATCCCCGTGCCTATAATTCTCATTTGCCTACCCTCCATATGCAATCCCAATGCCTTCAAAACACCAATTTCTTACAAGTATAAACGATATTCATGTAAAACCCCTCGTTTACTAAACATTGGAAATACATACCAAAACATCTCTCACTGCCACTAGCTACAACTTTGGGCGCTAATTCGGAAGGGGCCACTTTGGTTTCCCCAAAACTTGCGTAGTTTTTCATTCTGACTCCGAATAACTACATTGTGAAGCGTCAAAGCTTGATTATGTCTTAGAAAATTCGTTTGAAACACTTTACTTTTACTTTCACACTTGATTCTCGCTCTTTTCGGCGCCGTTTTTCTGCTATATAACGTATTCGGAAACTTAAGTCGGGTATAGTCATTGTCAGGCTTGCCTATAGCTGTGACTCAAAACCCTGTCAAAAGCTATTTCCGGATGTTTTGCCGTTTCATCCGATTATTAGTACACCAGAGTTGCAAAAGACGTCAGTTGGAGCGCGGCGTACTTTTCACCCTGCCAAGTCAACAGGTTTAGATTGGTTTTTCTAATACAAAAGAAAGTTTCCAAGCTTCGTAATGTGGTTATTCGGAATCAGCGCGAAAAACTACGCCAGAATCAATCCATTTTTTCATTTGGAGCACAAAGTTGACTTTTCAGAGTGCTGATCAAAAGTTCAGATAAGCTTTTTCATATCCCGCCTATTTTCAGATGAGCGACGATGTGATTTTGCATTTGGTAGTCGTTGGCTTTCATCACAAAAAGGGTAGCCAGGTGAGAATTTATAAGCTAAAATGACTACCAAATCAGATCGAATACGTCTTTCCACCATTCGAGAAGGAAGAGCCGACCAAATTGCCCCAAGAATGGTCGAATCTTCCGTCATTAGCCCTACCAGACGGTGCTCATAATATTGTCAGCGGTATAATACGCTTTAAAACGATACGCTCTTTGTTTTAGATGTAGTATATTTCCTTCTCCCCTCAAGAGACGATCCGGCCAAGGTTGTCTACGGAATTTCTTGTTATCGGCAAATCGAATCGGCGGTAAGTTGCTGATAAAACCTCTTGATTTTGATCCTGTTTCAGCACCTCGTTGCCAAAACCGACGATGTGACGAGAAACACCGTCCTGAAAAGCGTCTGTGTCATCTCGACAGTCCCGCTGTTTGGCTGCTTGAAGCTGAAAATCAGCCTCCTCACCGAGGCTTACTTCAACGAGCGCGACTTTTCACAGGTATGTGTATAGGCCTTCTCTAAATCAAGCCATTTTTAGATTGACGTCCTCGCCCAAATGTACCAAAATTTGCTAGATGTCTATGAGCGAGAACATATTGCTGGCGATGCGGCGGTGATGGGTTCGTTGCTGAAATAGCTTCTCTATAGTGATTCTTTAGATATTTCCACCCGAGAACTCGTCCAACGCTTTCGCCATTCTATAATAGTGCTATTTAAACTTCTATTGCTTGAAAAACGGGTAAGGATTTACCACGGTAACGAATTCTCCCAATTTAGGTAATATTCAGTGCGTTTCCGGTCCAGCTTCTCGGTGATACGATGCTAGCGCTTGCTTCTTTATGTCCAAGTAGGTCGCTAAAAATCGTTCTGATAAATTTCGGTCTCAAGGAGTTGTTGAAGAAGGTTTGCTATATTCTGGAACTCCCCCACACCAGGAGCCAGAGCCCGAGAAAGTGCAAGAGGAGGAAGAGGAGCCGAAAATTGTAGGTTTACAACAGAAAAATGAAAAAAAAACGTAAATACATAAAACGTAAAAAAAACGTTTAGGAAGTCGGTGTTGAAGCTTCTACCTCCCAACCAGAATTGACAGACCCACTCGCTGACGTTAAAGATGGCTTTGGCTTCCCCTTGAGTATCTTCACAACGGTAAGCTTCAAACTCACGCTATTTTACTATTTTCTAGGGAAATTTGTTCCATCCCTACGCCAGTATCAACTTTCTCGACACCATCCGCTCGACGGCGATCCGCGGCTACACCATCGGCGTCACAAATCAAGTATTTCTGCAGCGGAAGGGCATTGCTGATGTTGTAATCACGGTATTTTACAAAAATCGTATTCAAATCAGCTTCAGATTGACGACAAGAACTTCCCCAACATCGATATACGGGATCCAGAACTCCGTCGTGTTGTAAGTGGCCTCGCTTGCTTCAGATAACCCAATTTTCAGCTCAAACTGACGAATCTCGACGCCAGATTTGGCGACTATCTGCTGAAATCGGTGGAGCAGAATTACCTCGAAGAAAGCGGTACCTATTTCCCTAAAAACTTTATTTCCTTCAATTTTCAGCTTGGCAAGGCAGTGACGAATGGGTACGACTCCAATTCAAGAACTATCTGATTTCGCTAGCATTTGCCGCTCGATCTGGCAATTTGGTAAGTTTTAGTTATTGACTAGATTACAAAATTCAGGAAAAACACACAGATTTCTTCCCACCGTTCGTGGCGGCGTGGATGGAAACGAATAACTATCGAATACTAGCCCAATGCACACCCGAGTTATCAGCAGGCGAAGAAGGGTAAGTAATGCGCTGTTAGAAATACACAAAAGTCGAAAAACCTTACAAAATCTTGGTTTAATCAACGGAATATAGACATGTCGGCGCCACTCTACCGCCTCGTGAAATAGGCATGATGATTGGAAATGCGATCAAAAGCAGTAAGTGGCGAGGATCGGAAATGGAAACATAAATCTTTAGATCCAAAATTAAATTCGTTTGTGAGCTGGTTCAAAGCGGCGGCCACGAGCGCTGCATCGCAAATGTCTGCTGCTGGCGAAGTAAGTGGCGAAACACATCAAAAATACAAAGTTTCAGATGCCGAACTCTAATTCCAACTTTTATTTGGAAGAGGCGCAAGAAGCAAAAGAAATTGTCGAAAAGCCAGCAGCTACAACATCAGAACCCGAACAAAAGCCGTAGCCTTTATTTACCCTTATAAGTTTGTCATTTGCCATTTTCTATGCATTTCCCTCCATCTGCTACACTGAGCTTTTGAGCTTTTATAACCTCGGCCATTCTTCTACGAAATGATTCTCGTCCTTGAACCGGTGATATTGCTCTGTCCATATCTTTCACCCTAAATCGCGCTCCGTCTCTACCTAATTTCTATTTTCAAACTTATTATTCCACTCACTTACTCGCGATGAAATGTCGATGTAACAATAAAATTTATTCAACTAAGCGGGGCGCAAGGCGCCAAAAGAATAGGCAATCATGAGAACAATAAGTGAAGAATTTAAAGTGAACAACGATCAAAGTAAACGGCGTCGGCAATTTTGAGCACCGCAGCAGCAGGCGATACGCATCGGCTTGGCGACGTCGGTTTCATAATTGTAGTCCATGCGTAGCTCCTGAAATGTGAGAATCAGATATTTGGTTTAGACGGTCGGAAGGTGAGAAAAACGAAAACAGACAAACCTCGCCGGCTTTGATGAAGCTTTTCGTGTAAAAGGAGATTGACGGCAGGCGCAAGTCGTGCGTCTCGATGAACGTGAATTGGGTCCGCACGTTCGGATCGCAGCAGTGGTTGAGGAACCTGAAAAAAGGGGTGATTCATCGGAAAAAACTGCAGAATCTGCCAGTATATCGAAAATTAAAGATAGGTAAGATAGTAAACGCCGCCTCCAACCCTCACCTGCCAATATTTCCGCGTTCCTTGGCATCCGTGATGAAAAGAAAATCGTCGCCAAAATATTTTTCGATTCGATCGCGATCCCAGCCACGTACGGCGTCGGCTAAAACAAGTATACTTAAAAACGTATCCAAGCTACCTGGAGCCGAAGCTGGCGCGACGTCAGCTGGCTGTTCAGGCTGCTCCGGCGGCACGCTTCCGTCAATTCTTTGTCGTTTCCTGCCGCCTCCTTCTGGAGAATTGTCGCCCGATTGATAACCATCCGAGCTAAAAAAGGGGTTAGTAAAATAACGCGTTAAAATAAAAACGTTAGTGGAAATGGTACTTTCCCATTATCGAGGGGGCGAAACTTTTTGTATAAGTCTAGTTTTAATGTATAGTTTTAGTAGCGTTTTCAGCAATACGTAACTATATTTCAACAAGAAAAACTATCTAAATACTTTAAAAAATCAAAAATTTGGTAAAAAATCGACCATTTTCCGTCGAAAATCGGTATTTTTGATATTTTTTAATATAATTTGGTGATGTTTTCGCATTTAATAATAGTAAAAAACCGTTTAGAAACGCATCGCACTATTTATATATTTGAAAAATTAGATCCTAAGAAAATATTTTGTCCCCTCCCCCCGCTAATGAGAAAGAACCGAGTACAGTAGCGTAACCAAATCCCTACTCGACGGAAGGCGCATCATCTGCACGTCCATCCGCTTCTTGGCCCCCCAAATCGGCCATCCCGAGGTCTTCTAGGAAATCGATGCCTCCGTTCAGCTTCAAGTCATCGACAGTGTCGATCAAGTCCAGATCCGCGTAGTACTCGTCGCCCCGTTTCAACTCCTCGGCCAGCGTGTCGCTGAGGATGGCGCCGGCGTAGTTGCAAATAAACGTTCTAAATTTGCCTAACAGTTGAATTGAATGCGCTAACCCCTCGGGCAAGTCGCACAGCGTCCGCACTCCCCATCCGCATTCCGCCGTCCGGAACAGGTGCAGCGGCACCATGATCGGCTGCTGGGCGACTCGATTGTGACATCTACCAAATTAAAATACATTAATCTAATGATTTATGATCAACATTTTCCTGGAGCAACCGCAAAACTGGTTGCACTCGTAGATGCCCGAGTAGATGACGTCGTAGAGTCGACGGTGGTCATAGCCGCGATTTTTTGGGTCTTGCGGTCGAATTCCGGCCGCCAGTCGCTCCACAGATTCTTGCGTCAAAATTCGGCACTCGCAGCGTTCCGAATCCGCGCAGTCGCCTGGAATTTGGGAACTTGTCACCTACGAAAAGCTTACCAGTACACGTACATCCGCTGCACCATTCCCTATTTAGCGTCGTGATGACAACGGCGTCATTTTCAGCAAAGCGCTCGCCCGAGTATTTGATCTGCAAACAATGTGTTGCGGAAGCAAGAAAAGAAAGTCTTTTGATTGAATTACGCGATGCCTGTACGGCGCACCCCTTTGCACTACGCCCTGTGTGCGCCCTCCCCGTCCCCCGGCACAACCCCATTTCTGTGCGTGTCTTTTTTCACTCTTCCACTCCGCCCGTCTTGTCTGGCTGCTTGTATTATTTTAGGCTATTGCCGTTATCGTAAATAAATACTTTGTTCTCTCTTCTTTCGTCCAAATCAATTCAGGTGTCAAACGACTCTCTCGCAAGGTATCCCCTTGGATTGAGCCAGCATTCAAGAACTCACGCACACCCACACCTACAACAATTGGCGAGCAAGGATTCGAGCCCGAATTGAAGAATGGCCGACGACCCCGAGCTCAAGGACGTGCTCAAGCAGCTCGCCGCCGCGAACCAGCAGATGACCGCTGTCATGGTCGCCGGGCAAGAGCGAGAAGCCAAGCTCATGGCTGAGCTCGAGCGGATCCGCGCCGAGGTCCAAACGCACACGGACTCGGTTAGCGAAGATTCAAGCCAAAGCCAAAGGCCTCTGAATGCAGTCGAGTTGGGCGCTCTAGCCACTCGCATAAGTCGATTCGAGTATGACCCGTCCCAGGGGATTACGTTCGAAAAATGGCATGAGCGGTTCACAAACCTCATCGCCACCGAATCGCGCATCTCGGAGGAGAACAAAAGCATCTTGTTCTCGGGATGTTGGATGCCAAATCCTATGGCTTGCTGGCGGATCATGCTCGACCCAAAGAGCTGGCCTCCATCGCATACGACGACATCGTCAAGCATTTGACTGAGATGTTTGGAGAAAAGCTGTCGCTTTTCAGTCGACGTTTCCTCGCCTTTCGCGTAGCGAAAGAGCACGATGAGGATATGCGATCCTACGCCGCTCGCGTCAACAAACTATACGAGCAAGGTCGCGTCAAGGAAATGAAGGAAGATGAAGAAAAGTGTTTACTTTTCGTTGCTGGACTGTCAGACCAGGCACATCGCGACATCCGCAAGAAATTGATCCGTATTCTTGAGTCAAAGAATGACGTGAAACTGGATGATCTGCTGCGCGAGTGTGACCTGCAGACGAGCCTGAACATGGATGTTGTGGTCGAACAGCATGCCAATGTCAACCGTATCCAGCAGTCGGGATACCGAAAGACTTGGAACAAGGGCCCAAAGCCTACCTCTAGCAATGGTGGCCCAAAGCCTTGTGATACCAATGATCGGCCCCGTGGAGACAAGCGTAATGATGTGTGCCATCATTGTGGAAAGCGAGGACACTGGGCAAATGAGTGTCGCTCAGATTCTGGAAACCGTGGAGGTAATTTTTTCCAAGCAAGGAAAACAAAACCACCGGAACAAGGACTGGAAACCGAAGGTGAACCAGGTTGTGCAAATCAATGCTATTGATTCGACGCGCAAGGACGTCGAGATTTCAATCGGAAACAACCATTTCACGCTACAATTGGATACTGGCGCTGCAGTAACGATTATTGACGAGGCTGTGTGGCATCAGTTGAATCGCCCACCACTTACGCCGTCGGATATTCAACTACGAGCTGCCAACGGTAGTCGAATTGACGTGAAAGGACTGTTTGAAACCCGCTTTGAAGTGAAAGGCATTGAGGGACATGGCCGTTGCTTTGTCACCAAAGACATTCGGTTGATGGGGCTTGATTGGATCAATCAGCTGCCACAATTCGCATCCTGTTTCGATGAATTGTGTGTCAATAAGGTTCAAGTGAAGCAATCAAGGCTGGAAAAGGAACTTGTTGAAAAATACCCAAGTGTATTTACGGATGGTCTAGGCTTATGCACTGTTGCTAAGGCTGAATTGCAGCTAAAAGCCGATGCACAGCCAATTTTTCTGCCATTCCGACGTGTCGCATTCTCGATGGAATCAGCCATTGAAAAGGAAATTGAACGTCTCGTTGATTTGACTGTTTTGAAACCAGTCACTTACAGCGAATGGGCGGCTCCGGTCGTTCCAGTCAAGAAGAAGGACGGTTCATTGCGACTTTGCGGTGATTTTTCTACCGGCTTGAATGATGCGTTGCAAGATTACCATCATCCTCTTCCCACAGCGGAAGAAATTTTCACCAAGCTCAACGGTGGACAAGTGTTTTCCCAGATTGACTTGAAGGATGCTTATTTACAAGTCGAGGTTGAGGCTTCTAGCCAAGAATACCTGACAATCAACACACACAAGGGACTTTATCAGTATCAACGACTGATATTCGGTGTGAAAACAGCCCCCGGTATTTTCCAGAAAATTGTGGATAATTTGATCGCAGGCTTGGACGGTACCGCTGCCTACCTGGATGATCTGTTGATCACCGGCCGGAACCAGGAGGAGCATGACGACAGGGTACGTCAGTTGTTTGAGCGAATCGCAAAGTTCGGATTGCGCGTCAAAATGGAAAAGTGCACGTTCGGCCAGGCTTCGGTAAAGTATCTTGGCTTCATTCTGGATGCCCAAGGCCGAAGACCCGATGGCGAACGCACGGCTGCGATAGCAAATATGCCACGACCTACCTGCCTCAAAGAAGTTGAAAGCTTTTTGGGCATGGTTTCGTTCTACCAGTCTTTTATTCCTCGTATGCGACAGTTGCGCGCCCCGCTTGACGAGTTGAAGAGAAAAGACGCAAAGTTTCTCTGGCGTGAGGACTGCGAACGAGCGTTCCAGTCGCTCAAGGAAATTGTCATTTCCGATTTGTTACTCTGTCACTATGACGCCAAGTTGCCGATCGTCGTCGCCGCTGATGCCAGTGAGCAAGGCCTTGGGGCAGTCATTACCCACCGATTCGCTGATGGAACTGAAAAAGCAATCGCACATGCTAGCAGAGCATTGACTGTGGCAGAGAAGAACTATAGCCAGATTGAAAAAGAAGGCTTAGCCCTCGTATTCGCAATTCGGCGCTTCCACAGATACATCTACGGAAGGCGTTTTGTATTACTGACGGATCATAAGCCCCTTTTACCAATATACGGGTCGAAAAAAGGAATCCCACAACACACCGCAAACCGTTTGCAAAGGTGGTGTTTGCAATTGAACAACTACGATTTTTCTATTGAATATCGTAACACGACCAAGTTTGGTCAAGCGGATGCCCTTTCCCGTCTGATTCCGCCAAAATCGGATCCTGAAGAAGATGTCGTGATTTCGCAGATAGAAATCGACATTTCAGCCGTTTTTGAGGATAAATTGAGCCAAATCCCAGTTTCACACAAGGAAATTGCTGAGCAAACTGAACAGGATTATTCACTCAGCGACGTGATTGACTCTCTGAAAAGTGGTTCTTTTCCAGACTGTTTGCCAGGCTCGTCACTGTACGCCTACAAAAGTCTTGTAAATAACTTGTCAATTCACCGAGGCTGTTTGTTTCTGAAAGAGCGAGTTGTTGTGCCGAAAAAGGCTACAATCGCGAATCCTGAAAATGCTTCATGAAGGTCACCCGGGCCAAACGAGAATGAAATTGCTCGCAAAGCAATATGTGTACTGGATTGGCATGGATTCAGACATCGATCGCATCGTGAAAGAATGCGAAGGCTGTCAGAAAGCCCAGAAGATGCCTGTAAAAAGTGAATTGACTCCCTGGCCTACCCCAAATCGTCCAATGGAGCGCGTGCATATTGATTATGCCGGTCCGATCGATCAAAAAATGTATTTGATCGTTGTCGACGCTTACTCAAGATGGCCTGAAATCTTTGAGTGTAAGGTGGCAACAAGCCGAGTGACGATTGCCCAGTTGAGAGATGTTTTCTCCAGGTTCGGAGATCCGGAAACGCTCGTTTCGGATAACGGAACTCAATTCACTTCCAAGGAGTTTGAAGATTTCTGTAAGGAACGTGGAATTACCCATATTCGCACGCCGCCGTTCCATCCCCAGTCGAACGGTTTGGCCGAACGTTTCGTCGATACCTTCAAGCGCGCTTTGAGCAAAGCCGCTGGTTCGACTAACGCTGAAACTTTGCAAATATTTCTGCGAACTTATCGGTCCACCCCTTGCCCATCTTCACCAGAACAGCTATCTCCGGCTGAAAGGTTTATCGGGGAGAAAGCTTGTTACTCCCATTGCTCGCTTGCGTCTGCCCCAGAGCAACAGCAATACTAGTGCGAATCTCATCTTTCCGAAGGGGGAGAAGATGAAGATGGTTGAACAGTACAACCGGAAGCACGGCGCAAAGAAGCGTTCCTACGAAATCGACCAGACTGTCTGGGTCCGAGATTATAAAATACCTAGCAAACCTGTCTGGGTGGAAGGACGTATTTCTAAATTGTGTGGAAAGTCCATGTACGAGGTTGAAACTACCTCTGGAGTCGTTTGGCGTCGACATGCCAACCAGCTACGGGCTCGATTCGTTCGAGACGTACTCGATGATATCCTGGAAGAGTTCGATCTTGCCAGCGATGATAAAGTCAATGTGCAGGACACTGCTCCACCTCTTGACAAGCCTCTCGAGAAGTCAGCCGCATCATCCGCCAAAACTCCTACATTGATTCCCCTTGCACCTGTTCCGAATGTTCCCCATCCCACCGCTCACCGGCCGACAACAACACCAAAGTCGCCACCGAAGTCGCATCCACGATCGCCGGCAAGATCACCAGCCGTGCCGCGACGACCTCAAGTTGAACCGCCCGAAATCGCTGCTCAATACCCGCGATTTGAACAACTCGATGACGTTGTTCAACAACCACAAGGACGCGACGACGAACCTGAAGTTCGTCAACAAGATCAAGCACAACCTGTGAAGAAGACAAAGAAGACTGATGCCCTTGGACCGATCTTTCACCACAAGCGCATCCGGAAGCCGCCGTCGCGATATCAAGATTGAAGTGCCGTCAACGTCGTCTCTGTCAAGCTCAACTTCATCATCAAGTCAAGCTCTTCATTCAAGGAGGAAGATGTTGCGGAAGCAAGAAAAGAAAGTCTTTTGATTGAATTACGCGATGCCTGTACGGCGCACCCCTTTGCACTACGCCCTGTGTGCGCCCTCCCCGTCCCCCGGCACAACCCCATTTCTGTGCGTGTCTTTTTTCACTCTTCCACTCCGCCCGTCTTGTCTGGCTGCTTGTATTATTTTAGGCTATTGCCGTTATCGTAAATAAATACTTTGTTCTCTCTTCTTTCGTCCAAATCAATTCAGGTGTCAAACGACTCTCTCGCAAGGTATCCCCTTGGATTGAGCCAGCATTCAAGAACTCACGCACACCCACACCTACAACACAATGGATATACATGATCGTAAAGTTGGAAAAAAATGGCGTTTCTGAAGTATTTACAGGGGTATACCTAGATTTTTTTATAATGGAAATGTTTCTAAATTGCTTATCGCTATTCCTAAACATAAAAACTTTACAAAATTTAATTAAAAAATTTAATTTTATGTCGCAAAATCAATTTTTGGGGCCAAAAATGACGAAATTTTCGACTTTTCCAAACGTTTTTCTAACTTTTTAAAAAGTTTTTCCGATTCAAATAGGCTTAAATTTTGCTTAAAACAATGTGAAAAACACTTTATAGTTGATTACTATCTCCACCAGGGCCGACAGGAAAAAAGTTGGTCCCCCCCCCCCCCGGGAATACACAAGAACCCGATAGGTTCCTTTTGTTCCCGGCGCCGTTACCGCGAAATACCCAGAAAATAAAGGGCAGAACCCACCTTCGGCACCGGCTCGTCATCAACGGAGTTGATGGCAGGGATGGCGTATTGTTCAACTCCCAGCGAAAAGTCGGCCATCACTTGGTATTGCGGATCAGCCTTCGCCATGTACGACTCGCGCACATTGATGTCGTAAGTGAAATTGTCGATGGTCAGCTCGGCGCCGGTCAGCTGAAAAAGGGGCTTAATAATAGTGTAATTTTCCGTACCCGGAGGAACGTTGCAATATCCTCGATGCGTCTCATCGAACGACCGCAGGGTGCTGTGTACTGGATGCTATACTCCGGCTTGCGCTGGCGGCCTCTCCCGCCCGTTTTCACCGACTTCGGCCAGCGTACGACTTTCTAAACACGTATGTCAATTCATTGTCGGCTAGCCCGGAAAACCATTAGAATCTCGAAAAGCCCATTCTAGAATTTTGATAATCTCCAATTTTTGCATACGCTAGTCCAGGCTTAAGATTCTAAGTTGAAATTCGAAGCATTTCAAAATCCGTGATTCTTATTTTCGCTTCCGATAAGCAATCAAGCGCTCACCTCTCGGCGCCATCCGAACAGCAATGGAATGTAGAAGGGGCTAAGGCCGGCAAGAGTTTCCGGCAAGTCCGCCGAAACCTAAACGTCCCGGTTGGATAAAGATTCACAAACTTACTTGAAGACAATCGGCGTCACAAGTGTGGGGGCAGAGTTGCGTAGTCGCCGATGTGCTCGGGGTCAACGTCTCGTATATCAGCTAAAAACAGAAGTGAACATTTGGCGTCTTCCAGAAAGCTATCACCTTTGCTTGGTTCTTCTTTTTGATTTCCAGCTCACGCGAGGCCGCAGCTTCCTTGCTGGTTCCGATTGGGCCGGTCGCGTTGCCATGTGTCGTTTTTCGAGACTAAGGGAATATTAGAATCGGGATCACCTATAGCACTCTTTAAAAATGCAGAATATCGGATTTCAAAATCTCTAAATTTTCAGAGGCTGAACGCCTAGGCCATGGCTTTAGTTCTTCGAAAATTCTAGATTTTCAAAATTCAAGATGCCGAAAATTTTAGATTCTCAAAATTCCAAATTCGCATTCCAGAAAATTCGAGATGGTCAAAAGAGGGCCCAAAAAGTTGATACCGTCATAACGCGTTTCGTCTTTTCCGTGCCAGAGAACGTGGCGGTGGTCGGCACTGCGTTTTCCAGCATATTCAAATGGCGATGACGTCCAGGGTCAGGCAGCAATCCTTGCTCCTAGAAACAAGCCAATGACATTGAAAAATATCGGGATAAAAACCAATAAATAAACCTCACCACGATCAGCAGTCGGTTGGAGCCGCGGTAGATGCGCTCGTCGGTGTGAAAGTGAGCGTGACATGGGCTGGCGACACAGTTTGCGCCAACGCCCATCTAAATGTGCATAAATGAACCAAGCAATATAAATAAAAAAGCATGAATCACACCATTCACGTACCGTTCGCTCCAACGGTGGGAAACGCAGCGTGCACATGTGTCGATCAATCGCAAGCAGAATAGCCGACCATCGATCACGATTTCTAAAATACCGATAGATATAATAGATCCGAGGATTACCTCGTGCGACAAGCAAGTCTTTTGTGGATGTCCGTTTTTTTGAACGACGCCAAGTTCCATTCAGGGTAGGACTTGAAATACATGTCGACGAATTCTCGCTTCTTTTGGTTCTGCCTAAATACGGTGATACAACAAGCAAACGCTTTTGGCGGACCTGATGAAGCTCGACGCCATCATTTTGTCCAAAACGCCGTTAGAAATCGGCTGGCAACACATGGGCTGTATGTCGGCTCCAGAAACGTATTCGTCAAAGTCGTCGTCAAAAAAGATCTGAAAAAAAAAGATGATAGACAAAGATGCGCTACCAGGAACTGCATCTTGTGGTCCCGTCCCGGCCGATTTGAGATGACGCCGGAATAGTAGTTCTCGACGCGGTCACGTTTCGAGGGTGCCCTGGCATATGGATGCGTAATCTAAATGTCGGTGCAAAATCCCGAGTCGTAACTGGCTCTGGTGCATTAGCGGGGGGGGGGATACTCTATAGGTTCTCTTCGCTCCAGCTTTTCAAATTACATTAATTTGCGCCGCCGTAATCAAAACTTTGAATCTATTTTATGGCCGAATATCGAACGGAATCACCAGAATTTCGGAAAACCTCGCCAAAAAATCGAAAAATCTGGGAAAATGCCTTCCCCTACGCTAAAGGACCAGAACTCTGCAAATTACCTTTGCACAAACGCGTAGGCCCTCAGAAAAGAGGGTGTGTACACCCGGCTGGTTGAGTGCCAGATCGGCCACCTCGATGACTTGCTAAAAACAACGTTCGCAACCCAGAATCATTTTTACCCGATTGCCATCGCCAAAATTGATCAGGTAGGAGTGGAGAGGAAGCTGAAGTGAAAAATTACGTCATATGAATCCCAGAAATTTACCCGTATTTCATCAACAACGGCTGTTTCGAACGGACAACCATCACGGGGCTCCCTTCTTGCCAACACCGTTTGGCCAATCGCCAGCTCGCGGAGCGACGTCAATGTGGCTTTCGCGCCCTCCTAAATAGAATACAAATTTTTGTTGGCAGAAAATTACCTGATCGAACACGGCCAGGTGACTGCGCTCCTGGTTAACTCTTCTTATTTCCTTCTCGTTCTAGGAAAATAGCTCCCTCTGAAATCCGTTGAAATGACAAACCTGTTGCCTCTCAGACGGTGTACTGGGTGGGCCAAGCTCGTCGCCCGCCATTTCCATCCTATGAATGACCGCCCGTTGAGCATTTGCCGAAATTTCCGCCTAAACAGTCAGTTTAACTCGCGAACTCTGGAGCCTACCAGTGCAGTAAGTTCTGAATTCATCTTTTCCAGTTCTTGCATTGACTTGTTGAAAGCATATCGCAAGCTGGCGTGCGCGTTTTTTTCTTCTTCAGCGGTGATTGCCAGTTTTCTAAATTGCAAAGTTCGACCAGCAGCCAGCAACTCGCCTAATTTTCGCATCAAGGCTGGAAGTGGAAGGGAGATTCGCAGGGACGAAATATTGACAGCCTTCTTCAAAAAGAGCGCCCAACTGAAGAACATCATCAAATAAGCTCTCCAGCATACCAAACGCACTTCCGATTCAGACATTTCGTGGTAGGAAACAGCTTGCCAGTCGATATCCAGCGGCCACTGCTCCATTTCCGCTTTGACAACAAGTAGAACGAAAGCCAAGCCAAGTGGGGTGATGAATACATTTTCCACCAAACATGGCGGAGACACCTTGGAGTCCCCTCGCCGGCCCAGGTAATTCTTACATTCCTAAAAAAACCTATATGTCACTCAATAAACAATTACCGCGATCATTGCCACGTCGACATCAACATGAGCAATGATGGTTTCGAGGGACACCTCTTTACTATTCCGATCTAAAATCCTCATTTTGGTACTCCATCAAAAAAATACCTTCCCAAATTTTTAGGATGATACCCATCAGGACTCGTCTTTTGTCGAGAAACCGGCTTTCCTAAAAACTCTTTTCCTGCCGAATCGCTTTCTCCATACCGCAATCTCTTCTACGCTTTTTCCCAGCGCATATAGCTCGAGGCAAGCTTCCGGTTCGGATTCGATTCCGGTGAAAAGTGTTTGTGGCAGCTGAAAATCCGGTTAAAATATGAGGTTGCAAGCGTCTACCCGATGTGGGAATCTTGAAAACGACGGAGCACCGGCGTCGGTCGAATCGAGCCAGGCAATCTCGCAATTCAAGACCCATTCGAAGAACACGTCGCATCTCTAGAATTTACACGTTATTCACGATTGGCACAATCCTCACATTGAGAATGATCGTGCGCATCTCTTCGGAGGTCTCCATTTGGACGTCGGCCTCTTCGTTACGGGCTTTCCGCAGCTCGACAACTTCAGCGGCCTAGCAAAACGATTTTTAGTTTTAAAAGATCCATACCGTTGGCAGCAGAAAAGGTGCGGGTTCGTCACTTGCATCCATTTCATAATCAAGATCGGCGAAATGGCTTCCCATTGGAGCCATTGCTTTCCCAGTCATCGAGGCGCGTAACCTATAAATGTTTTTAATCGGACCGGAAAACCTGGGCTGGTACCAAAACGCGAAAACTACCTATAAGTTTTAGGACCCCTAACTAAAAGCCCAAAAATTCACTTTTTCTATTTTTTGCGCGAAAAAGTTTTTAGCATTTATCGTGCAGAAAACGCTAAAATATCGATTTAAAGGTCATTTCTGAACTCATGCCATTTTGCGTCATATGAGTGTTTGAAACGTCGAATTTGGTAGAAAAAATCGCCGAAAATATGGTTTTGAAGATCATCGGGAAAATTGCGTTATATGGTCACTAAACCGATTTTGGATTTTTATATACCAAAATGCTCAGCAGTTCGAGCTGGTTCAGGATCAGTTGAAAAAACTGTTGGGAAACACTTCTGGAGCGAGTTATAACACTTGAAAGTTGGCGAGTGTCGTATATGGTCACTAAACGGATTTTCGATTTTTATATGTCAAAATGCTCAGCAGGCCGAGCTGATTCTAGAACAGCTGAAAAAACTTTTGGGAAAAATCTCTGTCGCGAGATATCTAGCTTACAAACCGTCCATTCGGCCCCTGAAGTAGTACGTAGTACACCAAAATACGCCAACTGTACATCGGAAAGAAACGGAATGGTGGAGAATTGCCGTTTCATGGGTAAAAAAATACATTGTCAGGCAAGGTGGGCCGTCGCTTCGGATGGGCTGCCGCTCCACTCTTTCGAAATGGGGGCGCCCCCGGCCGCTTCGCCGGCCTTGGCGCCCCCATTTCGAAACCCTGTACGAGCTCGCACCCATCCGAAGCGACTAGGCCCCGGGGTGGCACGAAGCCTTATTTTTAGGCTCAGATCGGGTGTGTAGTTTCATGCCAAACCCATTTCGAACCCAACCATTTTTCGCAACACCGAAAACTGACTCGCCGGGCCGACAAAGTTATGTAGTGGGCCGGGGTGACGCCAAACTTTGTAGTGGGATATCTCGCTCCAGAAGTATTTCCCAAAGGTTTTTTCAACTGTTCTAGAATCAGCTCGGCCTGCTGAGCATTTTAACATGGAAAAATCGAAAATCCGTTTAGTGACCATATACGACACTTGCCAACTTTCAAGTGTTATAACTCGCTCCAGAAGTGTTTCCCAATAGTTTTTTCAACTGATCCTGAACCAGCTCGAACTGCTGAGCATTTTGACATATAAAAATTCAAAATCGGTTTAGTGACCATATAACGCAATTTAGCCAGATCATCACCCAAAATTGCATATTTCGACACTGATCGCGCCGTTTCCTTTAGACGTCAATCAACTATAAGAATTCAGTAGTGGTCTCTGCCCGTCTGAAGCCAAAGATAACTTGAAGGGGAAAGGTGAAAACTTTTAGGGGTCCTAAAACTTAAAGATGAAGAAATAAGTCTTTTGGTTATAGGTAGGACGTAAACCTTTTCTAAAGGCTTTTTTTTGGACGACTAGGCATGTTTCGGCAGGGATGAAACAACTTTTTAGCGACTTTAGGCTATCCTTAACAAATTAGTAAAGTTGTGATGCCGGCGAAAATCATCGGGAAATTTATAATCGGGCTTAAAGGTTTAAAAAGTTTTGGTGGTCTGAATCACTACTAAGACTTATAGGGGTCTGTCGGCGTACTAAAACTTATAATTAGGGGTCCTAAATTTTTTTTGGGGAAGTACTATAACTTTGAAGCCTTTTTTAACCATTTTAGAGAGTTATTTAGAGAATTTTCGAAACGTGATTCGATAGAAGGCGTTTTTCAAATCTTTTCATATGTACGATGGTTATTTGTAGCGTAGACCCTTCGAGTTACAGCTCTGGGTAACAAACAGCTTTTAGGGGTCCTAAAAAAGTTTTAGGGGTCCTAATGAAAGTTACAGGGGTCCTAAAATCGGTTTGGTACCAGCCCAGCTCTGTATCCTTTTTTATAACCGAAATTAACAATATGAGCGATTATGCGGACTGAAATGGATCCGGCAGTAAAACCTGTGGTAGTCTTGCAACCGGCCATTGCTTACAGCTTTTATTCTTCATAAAATGCGGGAACAGAAGAAATTCCTATCGACTCAAAAATGTGTGAGGCCAAAACTCCTAAGCCTTATAACTTTAAAAATAAACCTAAACTTAAAAAAGCTATCTCAAACTGTGTAGAGAAAAATGAATTCAAAAAGTATCAAAACATAAGGATTCTTTATTGGCGACTTTGTGAAGTGGTATTTCGGAGGGCTAACTTGCTCATTGGGTTTTCAATATCAAGTCGGTTTGAAAAAGTTATAAGAAAAAAGTTTCTGGCCCCCGCTACACCCGGGCCTTCCCGGCGCTGCACGGTACTAATCGACGGTTCCTTACAGCAAACGAAACAATTGAGGTTGGAAGGCATCTTTTTTTAAGGCGTGGCTCATGCTAAAGTCGTATAAAGTCCTATAGGAGGTTCTGATCAAGTTTCATAGTGTTTTGATGATCATAGCTACCAAAAACCTTACTAAACTTTATTTTAATTTAATACTAGGCAGACATAGGCTAAATTAAAAAAAAATTCGCCTTGCTCCCCCGCTAACATGGAAGCACCATATTCTGAATCCCCTTCGTCTACTCTATCTTATCCATATTTTTGCAAAGCGATTTGTTTAGCTTTTTGTTTTTAACTATTTGTTTTTACACGCAGTACTTTTGTATTCCGTTTATTTTTTAGGCTTCGCCAGTGCGAGTTGTACAATCAAGGTCACGGTAACAAAAATCTTATTCAAATCCGCTTCAGATTGACGACAAGAACTTCCCCAACATCGATATACGGGATCCAGAACTCCGTCGTGTTGTAAGTGGCCTCGCTTGCTTCAGATAACCCAATTTTCAGCTCAAACTGACGAATCTCGACGCCAGATTTGGCGACTATCTGCTGAAATCGGTGGAGCAGAATTACCTCGAAGAAAGCGGTACCTATTTCCCTAAAAACTTTATTTCCTTCAATTTTCAGCTTGGCAAGGCAGTGACGAATGGGTACGACTCCAATTCAAGAACTATCTGATTTCGCTAGCATTTGCCGCTCGATCTGGCAATTTGGTAAGTTTTAGTTATTGACTAGATTACAAAATTCAGGAAAAACACACAGATTTCTTCCCACCGTTCGTGGCGGCGTGGATGGAAACGAATAACTATCGAATACTAGCCCAATGCAAGGCACCCGAGTTATCAGCAGGCGAAGAAGGGTAAGTAATGCGCTGTTAGAAATACACAAAAGTCGAAAAACCTTACAAAATCTTGGTTTAATCAACGGAATATAGACATGTCGGCGCCACTCTACCGCCTCGTGAAATAGGCATGATGATTGGAAATGCGATCAAAAGCAGTAAGTGGCGAGGATCGGAAATGGAAACATAAATCTTTAGATCCAAAATTAAATTCGTTTGTGAGCTGGTTCAAAGCGGCGGCCACGAGCGCTGCATCGCAAATGTCTGCTGCTGGCGAAGTAAGTGGCGAAACACATCAAAAACACAATGTTTCAGATGCCGAACTCTAATTCCAACTTTTATTTGGAAGAGGCGCAAGAAGCAAAAGAAATTGTCGAAAAGCCAGTAGCTACAACGTCAGAACCGGAAAAAAAGCCGTAGTCTTTACGTATCCTTTTAAGTTTGTCATTTGCCATTTTCTATGCATTTCCCTCCATCTGCTACACTGAGCTTTTGAGCTTTTATAACCTCGGCCATTCTTCTACGAAATGATTCTCGTCCTTGAGCCGGTGATATTGCTCTGTCCATATCTTTGACCCTAAATCGCGCTCCGTCTGTACCTAATTTCTCAATTTTCAAACTTATTATTCCACTCACTTACTCACCACAAACTCAAATAGTGTATTGTATGTAATGAATAAAGTTTTGACTACATCAGTGAGAGTTGAGACTTCTGCACTATTTCAGTCCAAAGTTTGTGAGGGCGAGGAGCCGCAGGGCTAGTTTTTATCTTGATAGTCGCTTTTGGTCGTCTGCAGTCTCTCATCCTTCAGCTTATCTCTAAAAAGACAGTCCGTCGTCTGCTCCGTCTCTTCTTGCTATGGACTTTGTCCTTGTTTACCCCCCTTCCACCCCGAAAACTACGCCTCCCGATGGTCCACCTGCAGGTCAACTTGTTTTTTTACTCTTTCTTGGAGGTTTTGGTGCTTTTTCTGGGGCCATGAATTTTGCGCAACTCCATGGTAACGAATTTTCGGCAACTACAAACTACGTCTGCGTCTCTCCGTTTCCCCTATCTCTCGAGTTGCCGAAAATTCGTTGCGCAAAATTCATGGTCCCCTTTTTCTTGGCTAGAAAAGACGCATAATTGCTGCCTGAAAGCGTAAAATGTAATCGTGCAACGTTCCCTGATTTCTGCTTCAAACTTTATAGTCTCTTGTCTCCTTTTGACTTTTCCCTCCTGCCTAGGGTTTTGCCATTCGTTGTGTTTTCCATATCATTTCCTGCTTCAAACTGCCATTCCAACGCTCATAACTCCTTTTCAGATGCGCCCCTCACTTATCTGCTCATTTCGTAGAACAACATCCGCCCTCAATGTAGTCAACGGGCAATGGAAAACTACGCATTACACTATCAAGGTATTTTCAAACGCCCTTTTAACTTATGCTTTCTAGCCCCGCGACAAAGATCCTCGATGGAAGGATGTCTCGATGGAACGCGAGGGTGACAACTATGATGTAGTGATCGTTGGCGGCGGTAATAGCTTTAAATCATCCTAAAATACTTTTTCTAGGGCCATCTGGACTGTCGGCTGCTATTCGTTTGCGGCAGTTGGCTGAAAAGGAAGGCAAAGGTTGCCTACCACAGTTTATTGTAAAGCTTGCATTTAGATGTGCGTGTCTGTGTCGTCGAGAAGGCTGCCGAACTGGGTGCGCACACTCTTTCGGGAGCTGTCATTGAGACGAGAGCCCTCGATGAATTGCTCCCGAATTGGAAAGAAATGGATTCGCCTATCAAGCAGAAAGTCACGGTAATTCTGTTGAGGCGAAGCTTTCACGTTTCATTTCTAGTCCGAATCTATCGCAATCCTCACCGAAACGGGCCGCATTCCAGTGCCTGTCTTCCCGGGCGTTCCGCTATACAATGTTGGTATGTTTCTGAAAGTTATTCGAAATATTATCTTGTTCAGGAAATTATGTCGTGCGTCTTGGCCATGTTGTGAAATGGTTGGGACAAGTGGCTGAAGACGCTGGCGTCGAAATTTACCCCGGATATGCCGCTTCGGAGGTAAACTAGTTGAAAGAAATTTTCATTATTCTTTAGGTTCTCTACAATGAAGATGGTAGTGTCCGAGGTATCGCCACAAATGATGTTGGTATCGCTAAAGATGGCTCACCCAAGGTGAGAAAGTTCCTTTTTCATGAGAAACGTGTTTAGGAGGGCTTTCAACGCGGAATGGAGCTCAACGCGAAATGCACGATTTTCGCCGAGGGCTGTCGCGGCCATTTGACTAAGCAGGTATTGTGGTGCTTAGATAATAAAGCATTTCTGTGTTTAGGTGCTCGACAAATTTAATTTGCGGAACTCGCCGATGTCGTTTGGCATTGGTATCAAGGAACTTTGGGAGATCGATCCGAAGAATCATCAGCCCGGCTACGTGGAACACACGCTGGGATATCCATTGGTCCGTTTTATAGAGCTCTTGATTTAGAAATGTCATATTAATAAAAATGGTCCCTTTATCACAGTTATTTTTAGCATTGTGATTGTGATTTTATTGCTTTCACTTCCATTCTCATTTGTGTTTTTAGGCTGTCGACACGTATGGAGGATCCTTCCTCTACCATCTGGAGGATAATGGTCAGCCACTCGTAGCGCTCGGCTTCATTCTTGCGTTGGATTACAAGAACCCCTATCTCAATCCATACCAGGTAGACATTTCTCAACCCCAGTTACCTCTAATCCAGGAATTCCAAAAGTACAAGCGTCACCCATCTATCAAGAAACATTTGGAAGGTGGACAACGTATCGGATATGGTGGCCGAGCGATTAACGAAGGCGGCTATCAAAGCGTCCCCAAGCTTTCATTCCCAGGTATATCTCTCTATGATAAATCTCTAAAAAGCAATTGTTTAGGTGGCTGCCTTGTCGGCTGCACTGCCAGTTTGCTGAATGTTGCCAAGCTGAAGGGAACTCACGTTGCAATGAAGAGTGGGATTGTTGCTGCTGAAAGTATCTACAAGGAGATTGTGGCAAATCCTGAGGCTGAAAGTGAGAAATGTCTTTTTGGGTGTAAAACGAGGTTTTATAGGTATTGAGCCGAAGGCGTATCCGAAAGAGCTCGACAATACCTATGTGATGAAAGAGTTGAAGGCAACAAGGAATGTCCGACCATCATTCAATACCTCTTTGGGTAATCTCTATTAATATACCCATTTATAATTTTACTTTTCTAGGTTATTGGGGAGGACTGGCCTACAGTGGCCTCTTCTACGTCATTGGGCGTGGTATGGAGCCCTGGACTCTCCATCATGGCAAGCCGGATCATGAGAAGATTATTGCAAAAGATCAGGCAAAGGTACGATCCCTTCTACTTTTGATAAAATTCGGTTTAGCCGATCGCATACGATACGAAGGCCGATAACAAGCTGACGTTCGATCTGCTGAATTCGGTCTCGTTGACTGGAACGAATCATGAAGAAAATCAGCCTAGTCATTTGACTTTGAAGGTTCGTATTAGTTTCGTTCTTTATTTTTGATTTTTTTTCAGGATGACAGCGTGCCGGTCGATGTCAATTTGAAGAAATACGACGGGCCGGAAGCTCGCTTCTGTCCTGCTGGTAGGCACCGTCTCCTATTTTCATTTGTTTACCTATTTTCTTAGGTGTCTACGAATTCGTTCCATCCGAAGGTAATGCCGATCAGATGCGGCTCCAAATCAATGCTCAAAACTGCATTCACTGCAAGACGTGTGACATTAAGGTAGTTTCTGCTAATCGAGTTTCACACCCTTATTTAGGATCCGACACAGAACATCAACTGGGTGACGCCGCAGGGAGGCGAGGGCCCCAAATACGATGGAATGTAATGTGCAGATTGTGCAGTGCAGGTTCCTAGCATGGTAGAATATTTTCTTGACTCGTTTCCTTGTTTGTGAATTGTGTAAAAAATTTTCCGGGGTTTACAAAGGGTTACATGTATATTTCCTTGATGTTCGGCTCGGAATAAAGATTTATTCATTTGACATCAACTCGCATGTTGCGGATCGAATGTTTCCGCATTCGCCCGGTTGAGCTTGATCTTGCGCAGTCGGCATCGACAAGTTGGAGCCAGGCACAGCTTGTTTGGCCTGAAATCCGGCGGGAAGAAAAGTTTTGAAAAAATTTTGGCTGGTATTTCTTTATCCTATGAATTCTATGACTTGTTCGCTTTCTGATTCTACTATAACCACGTCTTATGAGGCTGGCGACATATTTTGGACTCTATACTTTTTTAGGCATTTTAGATCGGCAAACAATACTAATCTTATCTGAGTAATACTAATTACTCATGCTCAATTTAATTTAGCGCTACAAATTTCAAAGTTTAAACTAGACCGTCGCGTGCGGCCGAAGTCGTTGTAGAAGAAGCGGTAGATGGAGATGAGGCGACGCGTCTTTGGGACCGACTCGCAGCAGCTGCTCCCACCCAGGGCTCGCCATCAGCTTTCCGGTAGAATGCGAGCGACGCTGGCAAAGAAGAAGCCTGTAGGTACCTACTGATTACTTCTTACTAATTAAAAAAGAAAAACTTTCCTATCAAGTTACTTGGTCAGCCGACGGCTACGACAGCAGTTGCGGGAACGTGGCGCTTCTCGGGAGCAGTCGTCGTCGAGGAGGCCAGCAACGCGTCTTCATGTGGCCGTCAAAGAAGCACGCTGGGGTCTACTAGGGGAGATCAAGGCCCTTTAGACCTGGGCCGACAGGGAAATCACTTCCTGTGGCCCGATAGTGTCAGAATGAGGTGAGAAAATGCTGAATATCGGTCCTACAGAGGAGCTCAAATCTCTGTAGACCCCGGCATAGAAAAACCTGAGGTGGATGATGGCGGACAGGGGTATCACTTCCTGTGCAACCCGACAGTAAAAGATATGCCATGTAGAGGGTTCTACAGGGGGAGATCAAGTCCATGTAGCACCCGGCAGTGCAGAAAAGACTGTCGTGGATGAGGGCGCATAGGGGCACGACTTCCTGTGGCCCGACAGTGCGACAACGCGTTGAGGAAAGGCCGAAAGGCGGGCCCACAGGGCAGGAAAGGTCCGTTTAGACCCCGGTAGTGGGTATTTTAGACTTGTTGGAACCCCGTTATATAATGCGTGATACGCAAGAGCATAGAGCAACATATTTCCAAATGGTAAGTTTGATTTATTAGGCTAGCCACATATTTTAGACCTTATATCTTTTTACTATTTTTAGACCAAGCAATATGCCGAGAAACTTAGTAATATTAATAAATCTGTGTTCAATGGAAATTTAGCCCTAGGACTTTGAAAATATTCAAACTGGACCGTCGCGAGCGGCCGAAGTCGTTGAGGCAAGGCAGAAGCGGCGACAGATCTGCTCCAGAGGCAGGAGCAGCACGACCGCCAAGCAGAAGGGGCTCATTCCTCGTCCCGGCATCACCTCAGACACGATTCGAGCGAGGCTGGAAAAATAGTAAGATTTTCGGTAAATACTGATTACTTCTTCATACTGATTTAGTTGAATACTTTCCTATCATGGGTCAGCCGGCCAGTACGACAAAAGTTGCGGAAACACGCGGCGCTTCACGGCGGGCAGTCGTCGTCGTGCAGGCCAACAACGCGTCTTCGTGGGGCCGGCCGAGCGTGAAGGGGTCTACCAGGGGAGATCAAGTCCCTGTAGACCTGGGCCGACAGGGGCATGACTTCCTGTGGCCCGACGATAGCAGAATGAGGTGAGAAAATGCGGAATCGCGGGTCTACAGGGGAGGCCAAGTCCCGGTAGACCGCGGCTGTCGAAAAACCTGTCGTGGTTGAGGGCAGACAGGGACATCACTTCCTGAGCTACCCGACAGTAGACGATCTGCCATGTAGAAGGTTCTACGAAGGGGGATCAAGTCCCTGTAGAGACCCGGCAGTGGAGTACGACAAAATGTGGTTGAGGGCGCACCGGGAAATTACTTCCGGAGGCCCGACACTCCGAGAACGAGATTAAGAAATGTCGAATATTGGGCTGGCAGGGCAGACAGAGCTCCTGTAGACCACGGCAGTCGCTTTTTGACTCGTCAAAATCCGGCTAAGTGTTAAGTAGGGCTCGGAGCACGATATTTCCAAATAGTGAGTTTGATATACGAGGCTCCCACATATTTTAGTTGTCAAAATTTTGCTTATAAGCATGTTTTTCGCTTACTTTAGACTTATTTTGCTGCGATAAAAGTGTTGCGGGAAATTTTGGTTATGCTCGAGAAGTGATGTTCCGGGATTAAAAAGCTATCGCCATAAACCCAGGCATACGCGCTGGGTACAACCATTAAAAATAATATTTTAGATTAAATTTCACCTTAGTGATACCAGCGTGAAAAGAATCAAACTAGACCGTCGCGAGCGGCCGAAGTCGATGTAGAAGTGGCGGTCGAGGCACAGGAGGCGGCGCGTCTTCCTCCAGGGCGAGCCGCACGATCGGGTGGCAGCAGCGGCTCCCGTCCCAGTTGGCCAGCCGGCCCGTCGTCAGCCTTCAGATCGGAGGAGCAACGCTAGAAAAGAATAAGATTTTCGATACGTACTGATTATATCTTCATAACTGATTTAGTGAAAAACTTTCCTATCATGGGTCAGCCGACGGCTACGACAGAAGGTTGCGGGGAAACGTGGCGCTTCTCGGCGGGCAGATCGTCGTCGAGCAGTGGCCATCAGTGCATCTTCCTGTAGCCGTCAAAGAAGCGCGAAGGGGTCTACCAGGGGAGATCAAGTCCCTGTAGACCTGGGCCAACAGGGACATCACTTCCTGTGACCCGACCGTGGAGGTGAGAAAAGCGGAATAGCGGGCGCGGAGAGGACATCAACTGGGTGTAGAAGCCTGTCGTGGATGGACTCTTTCCGGTGCGACCCGAAGGTAGAAGATCTGCCATGTAGAGAGATCTACAGGGGTGATAAAGTCCCTGTAGATCCCGGCAGTGAAAACAAACTGTCGTGGATGAGGGCACACGGGGACATTACTTCCGGTGGCCCGACAGTATCAGGATCAGGTAAGCGGGTGCCGAAGCGGCAGTAGCTTTTTTTGGACTCGTTCTACCCCCTTTATTTTTATAACTACATTTTAAATAAGGCGATGTACTCCGACTGGCAGATATTTATATCTGGTATTTTTTATTGACGAGGTAAGTCACATATTTTATGATTTTAGGTTTTGCGCATCTACGATGCCCTACTCGAATTGTGATTTCTCAAAAATGTCATGGATGTGGACTTATCTGGTATCCGGGTCCGGGTACCCGGTTATGAACGGGTAGTTGGTGCGACCGGGTCCGGCCGCGTACCCGGGCGAGCGGGTAATGGACTGAGCCGGCCCGAGCGGGTACCTGGTCGACCGGGTAGTTGGGGCGAGCGGGTCAGCAGCCGGGTACCCGGACCCAGACGCCAGATCACAACTCTAAATGGGCACTGTGTTAGCCCTATGTTAAATAATTAATGACTAAACTCCAGATACCCCCCTCCCCCCAGCCGACCCCCACCTACCGTATCTCGGCTCCCTGTTTATCTACAGGTGTGTGAAGTATACCAAAATACTCGCCACAGCAAGACGAACATTCTGGTATACTTTACACACCTGTAGATGAACAGGGAGTCGAGATACAAAAGTTGGGTGCCGGTTGGGGGGTTATCTGGAGTCTTACCCGATTTTAATCATACGATCTTTAAAAGGTTCAAACTGGACCGTCGCGTACTGCCGTAGTCGTTGTAGAAGAGGCGGGCGAAGCAGAAGTCGTCGCACTTCCTTCTCCATGTCCGACCGGCAACAGCGACTCCATCCCGGGCTCGTCATCAGCAGCCATCTTGTCGCACATCTTGATGAAGGCGCGCACCGCCGATTCTAAAAAAGAAATATTGGGATATTTAATTTGCATAAAGTTTTTAAAATCCAGCCATATTTGCATAAGTATTTACCCTTTGATCCATATATGGGGGTCGGGCAGGCAGGCAGGAGGGGCCGCCGGATGATGGGCCGTCGGGCGAGGCGACTGATTAGCTAGGGGGACATTTGAGAAAATCGGCCCAACCGGAACTTCCGGTCAATGCTAATTTATTCCATTTTTTCATCTCCACCTCGGGTTTTAGTTTAATCGTTTTAAAAGTAGGTCCTCCAGGGTACCCTAGTTTTTCTTTGTTAGAGTTGCACAAAAGGATTAAACGTGTTCTTTCTGCCCTTTGTCTTTTTTCCCCTCTTGGCTGATTCTGTCTTCATTGCCTTTTCTGCTTGTTTCCAATAGAGCTTAGATTATAGAGGTTTTGCCCGCCCGGGGTCACACTATAGCAACCCAACGGCCGAGCGAATAGGCTGGGCATCCGCGTTTTAGGCGGCGATCGGCATTACGCGAGGGAATTGGCGCGACTGCCCAAGAAAGAAAAGAAAATTGCTCTTTTTATAAGATGTTTTTGGCGTTTTCAAAGTAAAATAGTCTCACGAATTGCAGAAATGTCGCGCGCGTCACGCTTTTCTTTCTTTCTGATGTCCTCACCGTGCTCTTCACCTCTTTATCCGGTTTTTTTCAGGTATGCTTGGGGCAAGGCGGCTGATCTCGTCATCACATCGTTTGAAAAGCACCTCCTACCTGGAATGGCCATTGCCCACGGGACAGGCGAGTATTTACGCATTATGAAACCATTTTTGTTTGGGTTATATTAATGAAAATTGCAATATAATTGTCGTTTTCTTTTCAGAACAGCTCCATCCGCTTCTCCCAGCATCTAAAAGGCATCGAGAAGCATTGGAAACGCCACATTGACCCGACGTTGGCCCCAATTCGGCATCGGGATCAGATAAAGTTGGTCTTTTATAGACTTTTCGGTGCTTTTCGGCCTACTGAGTTCTTAAAGATTGGTTTAAACCACGTCGTAGGCGAAAAAAAATCTAATTTTAGCGGCATATCAAGCTCAGCAATCCTAATACTTTTACGTGGCTTTTACGGCGAAAAATAGGCGGTATTCCTATAATATTTCGTTTAGGTATATCCTGGCGATGTTTCCGTATCCATCGGGCCGTCTTCACATGGGCCATATGCGAGTGTACACACTTTCCGATGTTCTCGCACGATATTATCGGCTGGCCGGATATGAGGTAGTCCTTTCGATGATATACTTTACCTGTGTTCGGCACTAACTAGGGCGTTAGACCAGAAGGCACGAAATACGAGTGCTTTGATGCCATTTTTACAATACTTTCCGTCTAAAAATAATTAATAGTAATATTTAGGTGATTCATCCGATCGGCTGGGATGCATTTGGACTTCCGGCGGAGAATGCAGCTCGCGAGCGGAGAATAGATCCGGGCGAATGGACAGAAACGTTTGTTTGATTTCGAATAATATCTTACCTTGCTGTTTTTTTTCAGAAACATTTCCTCGATGCGCGCCCAACTCGAATCGACGGGAGTCCACTTCGATTGGGAAAGAGAAATCAAGACGTGTGATTCGCAATACTACAGGTAGTAGACGCCACTCTTTTCAATAGAATATTCTTTCCTTTTAGATGGAACCAGTGGATCTTTCTGAAGCTATACGAGAAAGGACTCGTCAAACGCCAATTGTCCGAGGTAAAAACAATGATAGGTTCTTTAGGATTCGCGGGGGGGGACCAGCTTTTTTCCGCCTCACCCGAATTTTTTTATCATATAACGGGCGCGTTTCTAAATTATTATTAACTATTCCTAAGCATAGAAACTATACCGATTTTAATTGGAAAAAAATTGAATTTTAGCTCGATAATTTGGATTTTTTTGATTTCGAAGAATGCCCACATTTCCGACTTTTTCAAACATTTTTCGAACTGTTTGAGTTTTTCGATTTTAAATATAGTAAAATCACTTTATTTTTGATTACTAGGCCGCGAAAGCAGGAAAAAAAAATTGATCCCCCCGCGTATCCTAAAGAACCGAATGATTTATTTGATTTCGATCACGGAAAAATTGTGAATTGCGACGTCGTTTTCCTGGAATTTCCGCCAGAAAATGCGACGAGGGCTGCAATACATGTGGTTTTAAGGTAAACTGGGATCCGGTCGATGGGACAGTGCTGGCCGACGAACAAATTGATGCTGATGGGAAAAGCTGGAGAAGTGGAGCGGTGGCTGAGAAGAGGACGTTGAGGCAGTGGATGATTGAGACGCCCAAGTATGCAAAGGTATCTGCTTACTATCATTCACTCTGTTAATGATGTTTTTTCAGAGACTCTCCGATGGACTGCTCGACTTGGCGCCCCAATGGAAAGACGTGGCCCTAATACAGAGCAACTGGATCGGAAAATGCGATGTCTATCGCTTTCTCTTCCCAACCATCGTCAGTTTTTATCCTGCGATAATCAGTAAGGAAAAGAAAATCCAGCAGGATGTGCCAAGAAAAAGACGATCCTCTCGCTTTCCAGCGTGCCCGCTCGACGAGCTGAGGAGATATCTTCTCTCCGATTTTCAAAATTCCCGGATTTTTATGACCTTTTCCAACATTTTTGCGAAATTGGTTGAATCTGCGATGCTTTTCCCCATGCAATGCTTTTAACAAAAACCCCAGTTTCCAAATTCTACATTTTTTCTGGCAGCCCATGGCCGGCTTTTTGAAAAGCATTTCAGAAAACACAGCTTGAATGAGAATGAAGCAGATTAAGTTGAGTTTTTGCACAAAATGGCGGAATTTACGCCCAAAATACGATGAAAATCTGGTTAAAAATCGGGAATTTGAAAATCGGAGGGAAGGTCTCCTCAGCTCGTCGAGAGCTTTCATAGATACCTAAATCGTTAAAATCGAACATCACTGCCGACCGCTAGAGGGGGGTCTTTCTTGGGACGCCCTGTATAAACCGCCGAACCGTCGCCCTGGCTGGCTTTTCTCAAAGGCCTTTCAAACAGCCGCCGCATGGCTGCCACAATACGCTAAAATTCCGAACCATGGTGTTTTTTGAAAATTTCTCATCTGAAATTCAGCTGTTTTGCAAAAAAAAACGTATAAAATATAGCAAAACTAATTGGTCGTCGTTTTCTGGCGACATCTGTTTTTTTTTGCTTCCTCCCGAACGCTGTTTGGCAAATTCACTGCGTAAAATACGGCATTACATCTCTGAATTTCAGGGCCACTCCCCCGCCGCGTCGCAGGATGGCCAACGCGTGGATTTGCGTCTACGAGATCCACGGAAGCTCGGATCGGCAGCTTTCTTCATCCTCGGTCCCGAGCATCCACTGGCCGACAAGGAAAACAAGGACTCCACGCGGCCGTGTCGGTTATTTGCCTGTTTCTCGGGGGCAATCAGCCGGAGATCGTCTATGGGGCATCCGGAAACCAATTTGTTTAGGATTTTCGAGATTCTAGTGGGTTTTCGTTCTTCCCGATTTTCGAAATTCCCGAATTCGATGCTCGATTTGCTCAATTTTTCGTGCCGGCGCTACACGCTTTTTTTCAAAAAAATCTGAATCTAGTCAGCTTAAGAGCCATTGCAGCTGGGTTTTCTCCTTCGCTTTCAAAAGGCTGTCGTCGTCTGCTGTCGAAAAAAGCATGAAAATTTATAAAGCGCGGTTTTGTAAGAAAAAATTGGGATTTTGAAATCTTGGGATTGGGATCTGGCGCCCTATATTTCTTGCTCCTTTTGCTGGCTCAGCCTATTTTATCAAAAAGCAGCTAGAACCCGCTCAAAACTACGATAAATGTTAAAAAAGCGGTAAAAATGGCCCGTTTTTTGCAGATCGTCTACCGTTTGACGTGTTGAATGGAGTGACGGGATGCGCACTTCCTCTCCTCGTCGTCCCCACAAAACTCCTCCAACTCGCCGAACATTTCATGGAATCTAGATTGGCCGATCCGAAGGTGTGCAGCACCAAATTTTGAGGATTTTCCTCGGTTTTGACGAGGCTCACCTGAGAATCGGCTTAAAAAGCGATATTTATACGCGTATCTGAAAGAGGAAACCGGCAATCTTTCGAAAATTGGCTTTCGACGATTCAAATCTCTAAAATTTACGTGTTTCAGGCGTATATAGAATTTAATTTGAGTTGCTTTTCTCTTTTTGTGGGAATGTTGAGGGGAAATACTTTGGAAATGTCTGAATTCTGGAGGATTTGGGCTCTACAGGGGGCCCCAAAAAAGGGCCGCCTCTAGCGGTGCGCAGTGATGTCCGATTTTAACGATTTAGGTATCTACGAAAGCGCTCGACGAGCTGAGGAGATTCTCCGATTTGTGAAATTCCCGATTTGTATAAGATTTACTAAAAATTTCGCGAAATTGGCTGCATTTTCGATGCTTTTCCCGTGTAAGGGTGTTTAACAAAGACCCAATTTTCGAAATGCTGACATCTTTGCTGGTAGTCTAAGTTCGGCATTTTGAAGGGCATTTGAGAATACACAGCTGGGATGGGACGGAAGCCGGTTAAATTAAGTTTTGGCGGAAAATTGCGTAATTCGCGGCCAAAAAAATCGGACATCGCTGCGCACCGCTAGAGGGGGTGATTTTTTTGAGGTTTCCTGTATTTTGTGTGTGTTTCAGATCGACGCTGAATGGAGCGCAGAGCTGGGCATGGAGCTGGATGCTCCACGGAAAACGATGGAGCTGAGCGTGGAAGATGCGGTGGAGATTGCAAAGGTAGCCGTCCAGTAGCGTACACAAAGATATCCGTGTTGTTTTGTTCAGTTTGGCGGCTACGGCGGCTACGTGACGTCTCGAATCCATCGTGACTGGGTCGTATCCCGTCAACGGACATGGGGAACACCCATTCCAATGGTACATTTTTGGCTGAAGTCTAGGAAACGAGGAAAAATTGAAATTTGGCAAATGTCGCTCAAAAAACAACTTTTCGTGGTGTAGAAAAAGCTTTGATTCATTTTAAAATCTTCAAACATTTTTTTTGCAAGTTTCTAGCCAAATGGCGAAGTAAAATCCAGGTTTTTTTTTTGCAAAACCGTCAAAACCACTCAAAAAATTGGGCCAAAAATGGTTTAATCATTTCGCATGTCTATCGAATTTCTCGAGTTATTGCCAATTTTTGGCATCTTTTAATGGTGTTCTTTGAGGCGTTGAGCGTTGATGGTCGACAGGCAGCCCCTCTATCGACCTCACAACTTCCGGTTCTTCAGGGCATCCATCCCGGAACTCCCTTCAAACATCCACTGTACGTTCATTAAATACATTCATTTTTCTGCCTTTTTTCAGACTTCCGGACGGCGAGGGAATTCTCGAACGGGACACTCTCGACACTTTCTTCGATTCGTCATGGTCTGTCACAAGTCAATGCAACGAAAAGTCGACAGACTGTTGAGACGTCGGGCATCCAAAGTTGCCGATTCGCAGCAATAGGCGGTTTTTCATGGCTTTTCTAACGTTATTATAGTGGCTTAATGATAGCTTGCACTCGCAGGGCATAAATTACCGCGCGGTCCGGGCCTTGTTTCGCTTGAGAAGCTATACTATCCCTCTCAATAAGGTTTTGCTTCGAGTTTTCATGCAGATCCCTGTCTTTCCCTACCTTGAAAACATGACAAGCTTCATTTGCACTCGGAAAAAGGTGCACAGATCCACTGCCGAAAATCCGGCTCAAATTTTTTGCATCGATTGGCATCACTAAGACCTTGGTCTAAGCAAATTTTTAGTTGAAAACATGGCTAAATTAAAAAGTTATAGACATTAAAGGGCACGTTCAGGGACGTTTTTTTGGAAAAAGCAAAGATTTTTGCCGCGGCCGGGGGTCGAACCCGGGTCCCCCGCTCGGGAGGCGCGGATGGATACCAGTCAGCCACAGCTACAACCTGGCGAGAGAGCGAGGGGCGCCCGACGCCGCAAAGGAGGGAAATTGTCTGTCACAGCACGGGCAGGTAGTGCGCGCGGTCCCTACGTCCATAGGGTGTACACGTTGGGACGAGTACACGGCCCCTCCCTGAACGTGCGCTTTAAACTGGTTTCTTCAGACGCGAGCGGGGGTTTTGGGGGCGCTTACGCGAGGGAAAGCGTCGATGGTAGCGCCGCGGCGGCTCGTCACCCTGACGGACGCCGGCCCATTTTGCTCCAGCCCTTTAAAGCCCAAGCGCCCCACCAGCTAATTGGATCGGGTTTTTGATCGTGTTCTCTACTTCAGACCACGTTTTATATGTTTCTGTTTTATTGTCCCGAGTACTAGGCACATTATCGTCACCGGCCGGAAACTAAAGCCGTATCATTGTAACCGGGTAGAATTACCGTTTGTTTCTCACTCAAAAAAGGCCGCGAAATCCCAAAAAACCAGTGTCCGAGTGGTAATTAAGGTCCTAAGGGCCCTAATTCTCCATAAACTACTATAAAAACGTTACAAAAGCCATGAAAATCTGGTATTACTTTCAATTTACAACTTCAGCCACCCGACGTCCTCAAAAGTCCGCCGACTTTTCCACAGAAAACCAACAAATCTTCGGTTTTATATTAATCATAGATTCGCGATTATTTTTCATCGTTTCCAGGTATTTCCTGCGATATCTCGACCCTCGCAATACCGACAAACTGGTCGACTGGGAGAAGGCGAAACGGGCCATGCCGATTGATGTCTATGTTGGAGGCATTGAACATGGTACGGCCATTTGATGCGTCGCGCTCGCGTGGCGTCAGCGGGGGCGGCCGCGACGCGTCCACCCGGCTGTTTCACCCTTTGACGCTTCGCGGTCGCGCTTCGTGTCCTTTAGCTAGGAAAATCAGACACGCCCAATTATCGCGTTGGGGTCGCTGTTCGTTTCCGGAAAGCCAAGTCTAAGAACCTGACACGCAACGCGGTCGCGACGCGTCCACCCGGACACTTTGGGCGACCTCCCAAATATAACTTTATTTTTCAGCAGCCCTGCACATGTTCTACGCCCGGTTCATGGCGCATTTCCTGTGGGATATTGGTGTTTGCCCGGTTCGCGAGCCATTCGACAATCTCATCCCGCAGGGCATCGTTCGCGCCAAGTACGGTATCACCACGTCTTTACGGCCCGGATTTTGCACCGGAAAAGTGACCGGAAGTGCTCCGGATTTTGGCTGGAAATCAAGCCGAAACAGCGGGATTCGCGCCAGATTCTTATATAGATCATTCTTTCGACAACGGCCACCGTGGCGACCGAATCTGACCGGATCCTGCCGGCTGACACGCCATCAAGGACCGAGGAATCTTAGCCGTATCCCGTTGACTTCCGGTCTATTTCCGGTCCCTTTCCGTGCGAAATCCAGCCCAGAATTACCCCGATATAATCCCCCCTTTTTGCAGGACATTCGTGGTGCGGGACAGCGGCCGTTTCTTGAAAGCCGAAGATGTCGAAGAGGATAGCTCAAAACCGGGCCAACTACACGAAAAAGACACCGGAAAGCCCGTGGACGCGCTGTACGCAAAGATGAGCAAGAGCAAACACAATGGCGTCGATCCCATACAGGTATAACTCGTCGGTTTAATGGCGTCGCGGCCACGAAATTACATGGTGTGTACACATTCCCCCTTTTGCAGGCTCTAACCGATGACGGCATCGATTTAACGCGTCTGCAGCTGCTCTACGCGGCCCGGCCGCGGTCCGTCATCGACTGGGGCGAATTTGGTACGCTGTTTACGACGGGGTAATCGGTTACGACATGAAATACGCCCCCCCCCGCCCGCCAGAATCGATTACGCGATGAAATTTGGCGCTGGTTTTCGGATTTTTTGGCTGAAATCTGCCAGAAATCTCCGGCCACCGATTGATTACGCGTTGGGGTTAGGGCCGGCGGTGTTTTGTGAATGCCCGGTAATTTTGTGGAATTTCAGATACGCGCGGCCTGCTCAAGTGGCTGGACCGTGTGTCCCGCGTCGTCAGCACGTACATTAACGGACGGAGAGGCGCCTCAAAACAACCCGAAAATGACGGCCAAAAAGAGGAAGAGAGCGTGGATGAGCAACGCGTACGCCTTCTCCACATGACGGCCGTCAAAAATGTAGCGTAATTTTCGTGGTTTTCGTGTTATTTTTGATTTTTTTAGGCGACCTGGAACCTGGACGAGTTGCAGCTGCATCGACAGGCCCTATGCGATCTGATGACCCTCACCAATGGATTGAATGTACGTTTTTGGGGGTTTTTCAAAAAAAAAGATATGAGGATAATTCACTTACGACATCTATTTGGCTCCGGCTACGCCAGAAAATTGTCGGGTTTTTGGAAAATTTGTGATTGAACCCGAAAAAACCTGGGCCACAATTCGATTTTTCAGGAACTGAGCGAGTCGACGTTCTCAAGAAGCCGCGAAGCCGAGAGGGCGCTCCGTTCTCTTCTCGTCATGATGCAGGCATGTCGGCTAGGGATTTGCGATCAGAATCAGATTCTGATAGTTTCCCCCGGCTGGAAGAATCGCTAGCCAGTGAAAGGACTATCGGAACGGAATGACACTACTACCATTTGAAAGCCCGGGAAAAGCCGAGTAATCTCACAGCTTCAATTCCGCAGTTTCCGAAGTTTTTCGCTGTCCTGATTCCCTTCGGTTTTCCGTAATTTTTAAAATTATAAGGCCCAGAATTATTTGGCACTTCAAGAAACGGCGAAAAGTGTTGCAAATTTTCATTAGCGAATACAACAAATAGCGAATTTTCGACCTAAACTGTAACTAAAAAATTTTTCTGGTTTCCAGGCGCTTTTTTGATTATTTTCTACCCGAAATATAGTTAGAACATTGC
Source organism: Mesorhabditis spiculigera (assembly GCA_958295435.1). Classification (NCBI taxonomy): domain Eukaryota; kingdom Metazoa; phylum Nematoda; class Chromadorea; order Rhabditida; family Rhabditidae; genus Mesorhabditis; species Mesorhabditis spiculigera. Next base: position 1,416,066 of record CATQJA010002655.1, read on the forward strand.
TAAAACCCTTACTATTCTGTCACTAGGCATTTCGGGAATTTGAGGGAAAATTCGATCCTCCCGATAATGCGAAAGCACCTGAAAAGCATAAAACTTGAGGAATCGGGGCTTTTCGTGGGCTTTCCGGTGGTGTTAAGCCCATTCCGTTCCAATACTCCGTCTCCCTGTCGCTATCTCCCTCCCTCCCTCTCTCTCTCTCACTCTCTCACACGCTCTCTCTCTCCCTCTCTTTCATTCTCTCTCCCTCTCCCTCTCGCTCTCTCGCTCTCTCACGCTCTCACTCTCTCGCTCTCTCTCTCTCCCTCTCTCGCCTTTCATTTTATACTAAATTTTTCAGGTATTCGCCCCATCAGCGGCCACGGAGCTGTGGGCAGGGATGCATACAGTAGAATGGATCGAGCGAGTCAACAGAAAGGGACAACGAATAGAGGAACAGCCATGGCCCGAACCCGATCCGGATACCCACATCGACTTCTTTCTCAAGGTATCATTCCTGTTTTTGCTTTCCTAAATGGTCTCTGCTACCTTTCCATAGGGGTTTGGCTTTCCGCCAATCCTCCCTGCTAGCTTGCCCTGCTAAAAGGGACTTTTGCCGGATTTTTATTCGATTACGCCATGATATGGGCTCGAATCGGGCCGATTTTTCCACAAGCGTCTCTGCTAGCTTGCCCGTGCCCCTCTCAGCTTCGTTAGTGGCCTCTGCCAGTTTGCCAGGGGGGTTGGCTTTTCCACAAATGCTTTCTGCTAGCATACCCATTTAAAAGGATCTTTTTGACCATTGTTGATCTTTGAGGATTTTTGCAAACTATGGGGCAAGATTGCAGAGGTCTTTGGGGAAATTGAGGCGATAAGCGCGGTTTTTGTACCAACTTCATTGCGTAACCGGTTGAATTTTTGGCTGGCGAGGTAGCACAGAGAATTTGCGGAAATCTGGGTGTCTGGGGCAGGCTAGCCGGGGCACTTTCTGGAAAATTGGCGGCCGATAGCGACTGGTTTAGACGAATGACGTGACCTAATCGGTTTCTTTTGCTGGCGAGCTAGCATAAAGCATTTACGGAACCCCCTCGGCAGTCTGGCAGGCTAACAGAGGCAATTTGGGACCGGGTTTTCGATTAATTGCCGATTTTTTTATGTATTTCCCCTTTCCAGATGCACGGGCAGAAATTCGACTCGACGACCCATGAATGGAAGGAAATGGCTTCAATATCTTCGGAAGAAGCTCTCCATCTGAAGCGACAATCCCTTCAACAATCTCCACAACACTCCGATCACTGGCTAGCCACCAATTTTGCCGTTAGTTTTTGGCCCGAATTTTGAATTGAAAGGCACCGGCAAGCCAGGACGCTATGGATCTTTGCTGGATTTTACCGGGGGCTGGACTGTTGACGGGGGGGAGTAATCTAAAAGATTGGAAATTTTAATTTTAGATGTTTTTCACAGTTTTCCTGCTTTTGGACAAAAAAACCAGAAATTTTTACCGCGGCGCGAAACGCGCACGCATCGCTACTGTAAAAAGCTCGTAATCGATCACCCAATAGAATTCAGGCGTTCCCCGCAAAATCTTTATGGAATCCATAAAAAGGGAAAGTCCATAGACCCATGCCTTGCCGGTGCCTTTAAAATCAGAATTTACGCTTTTTGTCTGCTATTTTTTCTATTTTTAAAACTTTTTCAGAAGCTCGAGTCGATGGGACACCGCATTGTGCCGATCTCGCGTCGATATCGCCAGGGTCAGTTCATCTTCTCAGCATATTTACAGCTTCCGATCGGTCCGATCGATAATTAACCGCTTGCGAACCGGTTACGGGATTTTGTGGCGTACCTAATCCGTTTTTCCAGGCATCTTCTACGAGCTGACAATCGACGTCATCCCCCCAATTGCCCGCGCCGACTTCAAGGAGGTCATCAAGCAGCAGGGGGTACGATCTTTACCGATTTCCGCAATTTTCCTCCGCTAGCCTGCCCTCAATTTTGCTGCAATTTTTCAAAAATTATCGCTGCTAGTTTGCCCTTGGAAATTCGGGAAGTTCCAAGAATCTATTTCGGGATTTTATTTCGTATTTCGGAATTTAACGCAACGTAATTTAGAAAGTTGGCTTTTTAGTCTTTATAATTATTCTATTGAGGTTATTGTGTCCTTTTCAGCATTCGCGTGCCAAACAGAAGAAATGTCGGCAACAGCAGCACAAACACCATAAAACGGCCGCCTAATCGACGCGCCCCCATTTTTCATGTTTCGCTCCAGAATTTCCAATCGATTACGATCTCTAATTGCTCATCTCCCCGTTTCGTCATTTGTTGTAGGTTGTAGTGGCTAGAGTTCTTAGTTGTTACTCGTTGTTTTTGTGTTCTTCGAATAAACGCGTGAAATGACAACACCGAACCACCGTACCCCGGCCATCCATCCGGAGGATTACTGTGTAATTGAGCGATATCTAGCCGAGATTATTTGAGAAATTGGGTCCCAGTTAGCTAATTCTTTCTAGGCTAGTTTTTTTGCGCTGATTTCGAATATAACCAAATCATATTAGTAAAACACAATTATAGAGGATGGTATTCTTAGAATAGAGAACGTTTAGATATGAGAATGGAATTGCAAACAAATTTATAGATCTTCTAGATAATTAGGGGATATGCGTTAGGGGGGAAAGTTTGAGAACAACAAAAGTTAATAGGGGCAAAAAATTTTAGGGTATTAACAACGTGATTTAGGAGGAATTGTTAGTATTGCGAAAGTTGGGGCAATGCGAGTGTGTGTGGGCATGTTCGCCGGTCGCCCCGCAAACAAAGCATCGCAGGCGGAAGAGCACCGGGCACCTGGAATGACAATAATTCCGGGATTATTCCAGGATGTGCACTCACGTCACGGCGCCGGCTTGATTCTGGGCCTTGTGCCCGCGCCACGGACCGATGGACGCGCACTCGAGGGAGAAGTTGCGGCTTGAAGCTGCTTTGTGAGCCTAAAACTAACTTGGAAACTTAAATAGGGGGGACTGACCTTGCCATAGCAAAAAAAGCAGACGTCGTGGAGGTGCATTATGCCCTGAGCAGAGGGTACGGGCTCGCGCTTTTGAATCTGCTCCCAAAGCTTTTCGGACTCGTTCTTGAATCGGTTTGGCTGGGATATGAAAATTATAAAGTTATTGCAGATACACATACCGGAGGGCAGATGTCGATGTCGGTTTCTGAGAAAAAGCGGAAGGTGGGCTGATGGGGAGGTCCGTGAAAACGGAAAGCCTGTACGGCCTGCTTGTGCTGTAATTTTAAATAAACAATTCATCTCAATACTAACCCGCTCCTCCTCCTTGCGATGCTCTTCAAAAATCGCTGCGAAGCGGCTCATCTTTCAACTGAAAAAGGATTATTAAAATTTGCTCGTAAATTGATGAAATAAGAATACGATACCTTTATAAAACAATATTAATAACAGCGTGGCTACAAAATACGGCTGTTTACGGGCCCTAGGAAACGTCGCGTGTACAACGTCGGAATAGCGCGGGCTGGGGAGGCGCGCGAAGTTCAAGGTGAGAGGATTTTGTTTAATTGTTTTTAATTGTTTTTAGGAGAGTATTACGCCCCGCTTGGCGATGATGAAGATGCTGGTGTTGAGATTTGCCTGAAGTTAGCGGGCGAAGTACGAGAAATCTTTTTTATAAAGCTTTAGTTGGTTTAGGTTTCGTGAGACGTCGATGGAACTAGGAGAGATTTCGAAAGCTGGCCCATCTAAGGTTCTAAAGCCTGAAAGTGTCTAAGACCATTTTTCAGGAGGCTCCGCGCCAAATGCACCATTTTCGGCGACGGTTTTTGCGGTTATTCGGCTAAGCAGGGATTTTATCGTATTAAACATACTGTTTTTTCGATTTGAGGGCTTCGTCGGCTTCTATTGAGAAGGCCTGCGCGGCTTCTACATGAAGCCGAAGCTAATTCATTTTAGGTAATTCTTCACTGCCATTTAGTAGTTATCATCCGATTCGGCCCCCACATATTTTGCCGGACTGCTCACCGGAAAACATGTTTGATATCCGGAATGAGCTTTGAATTGGTGGATCCGCCCCGGGGAGCATCACCCATCAAAAGCCCTTTATGAAGCCGCCCATCATTTACGGGGGGCGGCCAGGGATGTCCACATTTTCCACAAGTTCCGCGCCGGAGGTTCTGGGGGGTAGAGTTTAGTTTGTATAGTAATTTTGTGGATGACTGTTTTTCTCATAGGTATGACTTTATTTGAAGTGATATACATTTTTGGGCGTCTTGGTTTTTTATAAAGCTTTTGTAGCTTCCCGGACCAGGTTTTTGAGATTTTTCGGTGGGTAGGGTTTAGCTTGGTATAGTTTTTGGGGCTGAATCTGATTTTTAGAGATATATCTTTTCCAAATATACGTTTTTTGAGCGTCTATGCTTTTCCTAGAAGCTTTTTCAAGCTTTCCCTCACCCATAACCACATTTTTCACAAGTTCCGACGAGTTTTGTAGCGTTATTCAGTTTTGTAGGGGTTTTTCAGGCGACTATTTAGTGCAAAGCGTTGCGTTTTATGTTTCAATTTCTCAAATGGAGGATTTTGAGCGGCTATGATTTTCCTAGAAGCGTTTATGGCTTTTCCCTCAAACATACATAAGTTTCCGCAACTTCCGGTGGATTTTGAGGGGCATAGTTTAGTTTAGTAAAGTTTTTGGGGCTAAATTTTTTTTTAACGATATAGCTTTCCGAATTTACGTTTTTTAGCATCTTGCCTTTTACCAGAAGCTTTTCTGCACTTTTTATGGACCCATACACACTTTTCAACAACTTTCGGTGGCTTTTCGGTGGTAGAGTTCAGTTTACTAAAGTAATTTTAGAGGCCAATCTTTCTCCAATATGGCTTTTTGAGCGACTATCCTTTTCCCAGAAGCTTTTCCAAGCTTTCCCCCTCACTCCCACCCACCCTCTACACACTACGCAACAATGCGTAGTATATGAGATCGTGCTCCTTTTCGGGGATGTGTTTCCACCCTCCAAGATGTCCCCCCATCATCTCATCTCGATATCTTCTTCTTGTTCTTGTTGGCCGGGTTGGTTGGCGTGTGCCAACGATCTGCTGCGACCCCCCAATAAGTGCCGTTGAATTGCCCACTCCAGAGCGCAATATATCCTCCGGAATCACGGCCACCACCTCGCCACATTTCTTCCGCTATTTTTCTGCTCACCCAAACACCCTCGCTTTGGCACTATTCTGTTTTCAGGGGAGGAAAAAAACTACGCAACGGAAAATCAGAGCAATCTAGGTCTCAATAGTTATTTTTTAATAGTTTTGCGCATAGTTTTTCCAGAATTTAACAACGAAACGGCCTAGGATTTTCGAAAAGCAAAATTTTAGGTTTTACCATGAATTTTAATTGCGTTTTCATATAATACTCTAAAAGCTTTTTCGTGTTTAGATGTCTAGAAATTTAAGAAACACGCTAGGATACATTAAAACCCTCGTAAGAATAGGGTGATTGCGAAGATGACGATTTTGCCTCATCCGTAAATAGAAAAGTACCGATTTTTACGAGTTTCTAGGCTACTAAAAACAAGAAACAAGAGTTTTTAGGCGTTATTTTCGCTATAAAATTTGTGGGACGGTTTGGTAGAAGTAAAGAATAATTTGGGATCGATTTTATAGCCTTTAGAGGAAGGAAATTGGGTTAAATAGGATTTTCCTCCCCGAAAAATGGAAAAGTACCAGTTTTGAGGAGTTTTATAGGTTACAAAACACGTCGAAAAAAGTTGATTGGGCTATTTTTCTAATTATCTAATCTTGGAGAAGCTCTATAAAATAATATTACAATTTGTTATGGAGATAGTAGGACGAAAATTTGAGTTAAAGACGGTTTTCCTCCCCTCAAAATAGAACAGTACCCGTTTTTAGGAGCTTTATAGGCTTTATAAAGGTTTTTTGGGTTTCTTTTTCGTTATAAAATCATGGGCAAAACTATAAGAAACGATATTACAATTTATTATTGAGATGGTAGGCCAAAAATTTGAGCTAAAGAAGGTTTTCCCAACCCTCAAAATCAAACAATACCCGCTTTTAAGGGGTTTATTGGCTCCTAAAAACCCAAAAAAAAGTTTTTTCAGGCGTGTTTTCCCTCGTTTGGTGGTCGTCTTGGTGGTCGACATGCACTTCCATAGGTGAGGAATGGGATTCTTCTAGAGGGGACACATCCCATCCACCGGCGTCCCTCCACGGCCTCGTTGTTGCCCGGGGTTGCTTCCGATGCTCTTCCATTGCCCCCGTCCATCCCCCCTTCCGATTCCATTCCATTCCGCTTCTTCTTTTCCCCGCTTTTTATTCTTTTTATTCTTTTTCTATTCCTACTAGGACTCTCTCTGCAAGGGCCGCTAAAACACTGTCCATTTTTTGGGGGCAACCATGGCCCGCCAAAACTTGGACTAGCCAACTACCGCAAAAAAACCTTATGGCCGCCCATATTGAGGCAAATGTGTATTCGCACTTTAAAAGGTGATTCATGGGTTTTGAGACATATTTTAGAGCAGTTTAAAGGGGCTGGCAAGACAGGATCTGGGTTTTTGGCTATGGATTCCTATGGATTTTGTCGCGCTTCTACTCTTTATTATTTATTTAATTTGTAAAACATGGAAAAGCTACTTAAAAATTTTCAATACTTTAATTTTCAGGAAATATTGGGTTTGACGCGCCTAAATTTATTTTTTTTGTCGATAGAATCGGCAAAATATGCATGAAAATTAGCTATTTTATTGAATTTCTGATTTTTTGAAGCTTGGAAACGCTAATCAGAAAATTTAGCAAAAATGTAGCTTTGCTATGACGTAATCGAGTAGGAATCCATAGCTACCCTCGTGCCTTGCCGGCCCCTTTAATATACCGCAACCGATTTCACCTCCACTTTTCTAGCCATCAAGCCATCCGCCTAAACCCGCCGAAAGCCCGAAGAAAGCGTGGACTCCGCGTTTCAGGTATGATCTTTCGCCCCGAACCCCCCCCCCGTTAATTCATCGCGTAAATTGGTGTCCAACGGAAAGCTTTTGCCCCCGCCGGAAACCTAATAAAACCACCGGAATCACCCGAAATTTGGGGTTTTCGTTGATTTCTACTATTTTCTAAAGCTGAAAATTTGGAAAATGGAGGGTGAGTAGTATTTTTTGGATTGAGAAAGCTACTAGTCGAAAAAGCAGAAAGTTTTGCCACGGCTGGGGTCGAACCCGGGTGGTTTGGGTGAGAAGCGGGAACTTTAGCAATTGTTCACATGAATGGGCGTGGTTTTTCTGTGTATTTACGATGTTTTTAGTAAAAGAAAAAAATTTGCAGCGTCTGGGAGTCGAAATCGGATAGTTTGGGTGAGAAACGAAAGTTTAGACAATTTATCATGGAGATCGGCGTGGGTTTTACCCCGTTTTTGACATTTATCGGTTTCAGAAATAGTTAAAAAAATTTCCAGTCGGCGGGAGTCGAACCCGGACCATCTGGGCGAGAAACTAGAGCTTTTTACCAGTTGACCAAGCGCTTTTTCGCGAACCTTTTAAGGCTTTAAGCTGAAAATCGTCTAAAACCCGGAAAGTGTTCCAGTTTTGGGGTGTCTGCCTTTCCTAGGAGCATCCGCCTCATCATATGGGTTGTTGGGATTCTTCTGGAATGCATGGGGCAGTCCCCCTCCTCTTGACTTGCCGAGTTTTTAGCGATAGATAGATAGAAAAGATGTGTCAATGTGGATAGAGTGGTGTTGAGCGGCGATATTTTGAAGAGTATCTCCCATCCTCTTCATTCCATTCCATTCCATTCCCATCGACACTGGCAAAACTCGGGGCCATTCATTCGCCTTTTTTGGATGAATTAACTATTGGTATTTAATTAGGCCCCCTCGACGATCGCCCGCGACTCGCCACCCTTTTTGCTGACCGACAGAAGCAATCCTCCACGCAGGTTTGTGAGAAAAATCAGGAGTTCTTTTGCGTTTTCGGGGGAGGCAACTTTTTAATAATTGCGTCTTTTTTCTGAAAGAAACCTTTGTAGAAGCTTTTTTTACTATTTCTAGGTGTAAAAACGACGAAATTTTGCTGAAAATGTGACTTTTCGACCAAGATTTCAAAATTTTCTTAAATTTTCTAGATAGTTTTTGCACTTGAAATATAGTTAAACTAAGAAAAAAACACTATTAAAATACTTAGTATTTTTTGACTATACAAAACTTGACAAGTTCTTGTAAAAAATTGTGATCTTCGACCAAAATCTCAAATTTTCAAAAGATTTTTGAAGTTTCGAGATCGTTTTTGCACTTGGAACTGACCTAGATTGACTAAAGACACGATGGAAATACTTTAAATTACGTTACCAGGTATTTCTGAATTAGCCCCCCCCCCCGATAACGCGAAAGCTCCAAATCGGGAAAAGCAGTGAGCCGACAGCAATTTTTGCAAGCAACGCCAAAATCTGACATCATTTTTGACCCCTGGCAATAAAAATAAATCGAAAAATGGCGGGCTTCTCACTGGAGTCGCTGATTCCGGTTCTGGTACCCCAAAGCCGTCCATTATACCGTCGAAATTTAAGATGCTCGCCTCGCAAATTGGTGGTGCCGGTCATCGACAACGGCACAGCGACATTGCCGCTCAAGGTAGAGAAATTGGAGGAGTTTTCGGGCATTTAGTAAATAAAATCATAGAGCGGGGCTCGGATGAGAGAATAATACAAAGTTTGTAGAGTTCATTTGCTAGATTTTGCATTAATAGACTGATACCTCTAGAAAAGTGTGAAATCGGATTCTAGCGGAATTTTTGTTGTAGTAATCGGCACAGTTGCAGTGACAGTTTAAGCAATTTGGTATATTTTTCAAGTTTGCTAGGTATATTAACGCGTTGATAAGCATAGAAAAGTTAAAATCAGGTTCTAGAGAAATTTTGATGGAATTACTAGGATTTCGAAAAGTCTATTAGCGAAAAGCGGCAAACGGGATGTCACTTTTCATCAGTTTTGAAGTTATCTAGCCAAATTTTGAGCATTAATTGACACATAGCTCTTTAAAAGTCACACTTTCAAGCGATCTTTACAAAAGTGATCTTTTAAAATCTCAAAAACCACATTCCCACGCCAAATTCCCGGTTTTTTCAGAAACGTCTTCGATCCTCCGGGAAAATGGCGCCGAGCTGTACAGGTTGGCCATTTCATTTTCAGCCACCAGAGGGGGTCTGACTACAATTTTGATCGAATCAACCTTCTCCCCGCATTTCACCTGGCTTTTCCCCCTAATTCTGGGCCCCTGGCATCAAAAATTCCCTTTCTTAGACCCGGTGGTTATAACATTGAGAAAGGGTTTCAGATATTGCTTTAAATTTCTCTATTTCTCTCTCTCTCTCTCTGTCTCTCTCTCTCTCTCTCTCTCTCCCTCTCTCACTCTCAAATTGCTCTACCGTCTCAGAAATTAGCGACACCTTTGATAATTGCCCGCCGGATTGGATTCGAGAGACTTTTGCCACCCCGGGCTTTGGCCACAACGGCTCATGCTCCAATCGTTGCCGGCGATTTTGTACATTTAGCTCGTGCTTAGGCCTAAATGTGGGCTTTTCCTTTGGTTCAAACTTACTCTTTTGTCAAAGTAAAAAATTAAAAATTTTTTTATTGATTGATAAAAATTGATAAAAATCATTACAATAGTTAACTGGCTTAGAAATTTCTACTAGAATATTCAAATTATTAAAAGATTTAAACTATATTTTCTTTAAAAATTGAATTTGTTTAGTTTATTCAAGTTTCTAGGCCTCTAAAAATCAAAAACCCATTTCCTTTTCCCAATTACCTAATTTCCGTATAAATTCTATTGAAAGACGAAAATTCCAAGTTTTTAGACCCTATTTCCGCATATTCGTTTTTTCTCATGTATTTGCGCTTGCTCTCTGCACCACCGTGTTCAAAAAAGCCCGAAAATTTGAACGTTGTCTTGTTTGTGAATGGTGATGGTGGTCATAATGGCTAGATATCAAGAGAAATGAGGAAGGGCAAAAGCAGCCTATTCCACACATTATTTATTGATGGATTTATATGTCGTGGAACCGCCCCCGAGGCTTCAATGTCACCAGATGTCCCTTCAGTTCCTTGAAACATGACAGAAATCGGGGCTAACAAATTATTCATGGCAATCCGCGGAGCGTGAATCAACGAATGGAAATTGCAAGCTGAATCTGAGCTTAAGTTTCGGCTTATCCAGCTTTGTTTGACTGAATTCTCGGCCACAGAAACGATTTTCTGAATATTTCCGTCATTTTCCCCGCAAAAAAAGCCGAAACTAGTAGCTTTTCAAAATCTGAAACAACCATTTTAATAAGTTTTTGAAGAGCTTTCGAATGGTGTAAAAATCATTACGATCCGATGCTTCTAGAGAAAGATATAGGGTTTTTCTTGATTCAACGCGGACTGGATTTTTCAAAGAAATGGCGCGATCTGAGCAACGAAGACCCTACAGCGAAAACCGATTGCAGATTCGGAATCAGCGCAAAAAATTACATATACAAAACGAAATTGCGATCGATTCTCTACGCTTGCGGAAAGATAAAGGGCTTTTTCTGTGAAAATCTATTCTACGTTTTTCCTAAAATACGTCATATCTCGGAAATGATAGGTTTGAGAGGAAAACGAGTTTCAGATTCGGATTCAGCGTAAAAAACTGATCCTAAACAGTGAAGAATTGAGATATTATTGTGATGTTTTAGTCTATAATAATTGATTGCAAAAGGTATTCAGGGTGGGTGCGAGGGCTTGTTGGGAAAGACCCCCTGTGAGCGCTCTCCGCCTGCTCTCTGCCCAATTGCGACTAGCCCCCCGTCTGGACCACCCCGACAATGTATCCGCGCCTCGTCGGGTTGGTCGGCAATCGGCCTTCGGTCCATCTTTTTTTTAAGAAGACCGGGCCGCGGGATAAAAGGGTCGCGCGAGCGGCCCTTATAACAAATTTTGGGTGCAGGCCGAATGCCATCGACGGGCAACCGTCTTTGGCGTCCGCGCCTCGCGCGTTGGCGAAGCCCTCGCAAATTTTTTTCTGAAAATGAAAAGCGGCAAGTAAATTAATTTTATAGTTTGATAATTTAGGCTGATTTAAACAATTGGTGCAGCGTCGATCTTCTGGCTACAAAACCGGGGTTCTTCTTTTCCGGAGCCGATTATTTTGCTTTTCGACCAAAGTTTCGGCTACAATATACATTTCCGAAAACAAGAAAAACCCATTTCCGCTATAATATAGGCTTCCTAATTCATGCCTTCTACCTGCAGCGCTCCATTCTATCAGCTTGAAAATCCGGAAGGAACCCTGTAATCCTATATGCCCCCAGCTTCTGGCTGAATTACAAAGGAGCTATACCCAAAAGAATTCCCCATTTTCTGTGTATGGCTTCCGGTTCCTGTATATTTTTTTCAGATGTTCTGCTGCGAGAGTTTGGCCGAATTCTCGAGAAACGGGGGAGGCGGATTTTAGGAATCAGCGGGGATTATTTTTGGATTTTCTGCGTCCGCAGGGGGATTCTTGCGGGAGATTACCGGTGTTTGGCTGATGTTTTGGGGTGCCCTTTTAGTAGTGGAATATAGATTTTATTAAATTTTATACAGTAAGATTGCGAAAATCAATAAGATATAGTTTATAGATTTTCGAAACACTGATTTCTGCCGTTTTTTCGTGTATCTGAAGGTTTTGGGTACTGGACTGTTGGGGGGGGCGGGGCGTTTCCTAGGACTGTTGGCGGGGGGGCGTTTTCCTAGGAATCCGGACGACGCTATAGATATAAACCATTTTTATACAATTTTATACATTTCTAGTCATAACTAGCGCATTGAAAAGTATAAAATATTTGAAAAATTAGAAATTTTTAGACAAAAGTAGATATTTTTATTATTTCATGGCAATCAAAACTACTAATAATCTATAAAAATGCAGCCTATGTTATTTCCGCTAAAAATCTCCCCCCGCTAACAGCCCAGTACCAGTTTTCCTACACGACGCAAGGATCCATATTTGCACCCGGAAATGCAATCTATTGCGATTTGTGAGCTATTTTCGTAAAAGTACAAAGTACAAACGACATAAAATCACGCGTCGTCAGCTTGATCAACCTAAAAAATCTTTCCCCCTTATTGTAATTTACTGATGCGCGCAAAAATGAGCGTGACGTGTGCGGGGAAAGGCATCTAATTAGAAGCTGTGTTCGGATGGACGAGCCCGATGAAGAGAATTGTATTTGGGGGGTAAATGGATGGATCCCCCCAGCTCGGATTATCTCCTTTCCGAAACACCACTCTAAACGCTTTCTAGATTTGCGTGGGAGTATCGAAACGGAATGGTTTTTGTGGCATGTTAAAGCCCTCCAAAAGCGCTACAGATTGAGTTTTTTGGATTTTGAAGACTTTTGTCATATTCGACCGTAATTTTCAATTTTGTATTTGAGTTGGCGGATTTTGTAAAAAATATGCGGCTCAGGCTAAAATAGGATTTAATTAGGGATTTAAAAATAGGTTTTACTCAGTTTCTCGAGCGCTTTCGAATGGTTTAAAATCATTTTGACCTCATGCTCCTCAGAAAAATTGGGAAAAATCTGAGTTTGAGCTTTCCAAAAACTACTAAAAAAGTTCCAAATTTTTCAATAGCTTTTTAACGTTCAATAAAAACCGTGTAAAAACTTTTCCGATCTGGTGCTCCTCCGAAAACTAGTTTGAACTTTCTAAAAATCGCTGAAAACCATAAATTTGAACTTTTCCAATGCACTTTTTAAAGTATTTTTGCTCAATTTTTCAAGAACTTTGAGCGTTTTAAGAACCATTCCAACCTCATGCTCCTTTAAAAAGTTATAAAGCTTTTTGTATAAACTCTAAAAATATTTCTACAATTGCCTTCCATACCTTTATTGTATCGTAAGTCTGGTGGGTGGTGCTCAATACCCAATGAGAATGACAGAAAATGAGGCGTGTAGTAAGAGGGATATAGAGGGATTAATGGGGGGTCGATTGTTGGTGAGGAGGAGGTCGGATTTGCCTTTTGGTTCGCTTTCCTTCCCTGAGCCTGGCTACCGGGCAACCACAGCCTTTTATCCGCCCTTCACAAACCCCTCCTCTCACTCACCCAAATCACCCATCCCGGCCGCCCGTTTTGCCCGTATTCACGTTTTGATTTTACATCATTTATTTTACAAAATTTCATAGTTTTTAAAGTTTCTAATGCTTGTTTTTCGATAGCTTTAGCTATGAAAAGTAGCTATTCCAAGCTTTTTAATTTTGTAGATATTTTTTGGCTATTAAAACTAGCCATTTTGATTTTTTTAAAATTGTTTAAACAATTCCGATGAATTGTGGTAACTTTTTTAGCGTTAGATAATTTCTAAACTTGATTTTTCTAGCTTGAAATGAGCCATTTTTTCGTTTTAACATTCACCTGCGCCAACTTTTTCAAGCTATACAATTTCAAATTGAATTTTATTCGAAAAATAGGCCGTTTAATCGTATTTTCCTCATCTTTTCACGTTTATTTTAAGTTATAGAATTTATTAAAGGGGTGTGCAAGGCATTCCCAGAATTTTTCCGCAACTCTGTTACATTACACGTCATTGCTTCAAGTTTCGGAAAGTTTCGGAAAATTCGAGAGAAAATCCATACCGCTACAAAATCCATATCCATACCTTCCCAGCCCCTTGACAATCGCAACCACTATACGATTCGGTCCCCCAGATTTCAATCGTCCAGCTTTACACCCCAAAATTGTAACCGCTTCTGGTTTTTGTTTTCCTTTCCGGTGGGATATGGCGGGCCTCGGGCCCCTCCTTCCCTCTTCCCTTCCCCCCCTGCCTCCCCCCCCAGGGCTACAAATTTGAAATTGCCATGGTGCCCCCGGGGTAATTAATCGGATTTCTTCTGTGAAGCAGTCCCCCCACACACCAAGGCATATTGTTCGCAGATTTTCAATTATTATAAGGTTATTATAATGTTATTACAAAGGGTTAGCAAGATCTGTCTATTGCCTTTGACTGACTTTAGTGGGTTTTCAATGTGTACTTTGATTTTGAGAAAGGCTGAGGCTAGGCTTAGGTTTAGGCTGGGGCTTAGGCTTAGGACAGGGTTAGGCCTAAGCTTAGGTTTAGGCTTACCTTAGGCCGATGCCTAGGCTTTGGCTGAGGCTTAACTTAGGCTTAGGCTCAGGCTTAGGCTTAGGCTTAGGCTTTGGCTTATACTTAGGCTTTGGCTTGGGCACAGGCTTGGGCTTAGGCTTACCTACTTCTCTCTTTACCTTTATATTCGAAAATTGCCTTCTTCAATTTGGTCCAATTTTCAATCTTTTAAGGCTTGCCCCACAAAGCCAAATTGGTGGAGCGGCCTAGGCCGCCCACAAAGAGCAGCCAACCACAAGCCGAGCACCCCGAAAACAGCTTGACAGCTTTTTCAAAAGCCGCTTCAACCCCTCGATTTCCTCGATTCGATTTCCCTTAATTCCCCATCTACCAACGAAACCACGGGCCCAAAATGAACACGGTGGTGATCCAGAGTTCAGGTGTGTTGTCTGCTGCTCCTTTTTCATGTGCTTTTCCTAATTTTTAAAGTGATGGCCACATCGCATGGCATTCATCGGCTGAATCGGCATAAGGCGGCGCAACAGCGTCTCTTCCACATCCCCGCATCTGAACGGCTTGCCCTCGTCGCCAGGAATAGAATGACTAAGTGCTGGGAGTTGTAGTTTGTAGTTTGTGTTTGCTTGGGGTTCATAAAAATCTGAAAATTCGGTGCTCGGCCGCAGGTCGGCCGGTAGTTGGCCTTGTTGTTCAAGAGTCTGTCCCCCTTTGGAAGGACAGCTACCCGGTTAGTACAATGGTAAAGTTGTCGCTTCTTAATCTCACGACGAGGGTTCGAATTCCCTGGCTCCCTAAGCTTTTTGCTTTTTTCTCATAAGTTTTCTATCACTTTTCTATAACTCTAGACTCCAAGTTAGATTCTAAATTTTTTATCTACCTTCCAAATCCTCACCTAAACCAATTTTCTTACCCCCACCCAGCGAAGGCTGTAAATTTCCACCCGCCACCCCCTTTGGATGTTGCCATAGTATTCCGGCGTACTACCCCCTACGACACGATTTCCACTAGCCACCCCAGCTGTACTAATTACGGCTCAAGATCCAGGGGGAAATTTTGAAACCATAAGCTTATTTTAATGTTTACCCTTTCTAGAAAAGCCCTGAAAAGCGAGGATGATCTGGAAGAGCCGAATTCCACTGAAGATATGCCTTTTATTGAGCAGACGTCAGCAAGATTTGCAAATGTATTTGAAGGAATACGGTAGTTTCGTAATTCTGTGTATTTAGCCTGTAATGGGTATCGTTGTGGACAACCCACAAGTCGAACAATTTCTGCGGCTAAACGTCGGCGGGCAACGGTTTATGCTGAGGAAGGAAACGGCGATTAACCGGAATGTTGGTAAGTGAAAGTTTCCATTAGTAAATAAACATAATAAAAAGTTTAAAATAATTTAAAACCTTAATTTTTCTAAACCTCAAAAGTTAAGTTAAAGTTAATTATACCTAAATTTCAACGTAAATAATTCATAGAGCTAGTTTGGACTGCTAAAGGCTTGTTCTAATAAACACAATAAAAATATTAAAACAGAAATTTTACTTAATTGGCTATAAAATTAAAATAGTTCATGTCGATTTTTATTTCATAAAAACAACTTCTGATTGATACCTACCGGACAATAAAAGTAAAGGAAAAAATTAAAACACTAAAATTAATTGTCTAAACGTTCACAAGTATTTTTTTTGCAATTTAATTAATTTAATTTAATTCAATTTAAGTAAATTTGAATCCTTGAGGGCGCCTCTCCTGGCTGGCATCTGTAGACCACGACGAGAGAATGACGCTGGCAGATGCCTACTTTGCCTCCACTTCCGAATATTACTTCGAACGTGCCCCATCCCTATTCCACGTTGTTTTCCAATTCTATTTAACTGGTAGGGCTGGATTTTATGGTCTGTAGTCTAGAGTTTGTAGGCCAAATCCATCAACCTTCCCATTTATGCCCAAATGATATTCTGGACGAGCTGGATTGGTGGGGCGTCGAGCCTGAGGCTCATTTGGCGCCTTGTTGTTGCCAGGAGGATGAGGTAAATCTTTTAATTTAGTTAAATTTGTTCATATTTAAGTCACACGATTACAAATTCTACCGAAATTGGTGTATAAATTTTTCTATTTCATAATTTTTCAAACTTTTAAATTTGTTTTTATTCAATTTAAAAAACGTGAAATTGCATTATTTTCGTTTAATCATAATTAACTAGTTATTTTTAGCAAGATCACGATTCGCTGGATTCGATCTCGAGCACCGAAGAACGCGCCAACATCTTCAAGCACCTCCGCTTCGGCAACACCCGAAAACAGATGTGGGATCTGATGGAAGAGCCGACTAGGTATCAAAATTAAGCTTATAACTCCCTCCTAATATACCTCGTACGATAGAACGTTCAATTCTCGACAAGATAAGCGTCGTAAAAAATAGGAATTAATACAGTAACCCAGAAAAATCCGAATTACGTCCGATTTTCATCCTTTTGCAGCTCTCGCTACGCCCAAATCTTCGCCACGATCTCGGTGCTCTTCGTGCTGATCTCAATATCCGGTCTGGTACTTGGCAGCCTCCCAGAATTACAAGTACACTCCAAGAATCAACCCCCAAACAGCACCAAGGTCAACACAACCATGAATCGCCTTGTTGGTAGGGTTTTGGCTTAGTTAAAACTCAACGGAAGCGAAAAAAATTTTATATTGGGAAAATCGCAGTTATTATAAACTTTTAGGAAAAAAATGGCGGGGCTGGGAAGAGGGCGAGGTGAATTTTGAAACTTTTTAAGCTGTAACATAGCCAAAACTTTGAGCAAACAGCAAAGAATCGAACCCTAGTCTTGTGGCCGAAAAATCCACGCCGTACCAATTGCTGCAAATCAGCGTAAATTATCAAACTATACAATTAATTTACTTGTCCCTTTCCGAATTTTCAGAAAAAAATTTGCGAGGGCTTCGCCCCCCAATGCAAAGCGCGAGAGCCAAAGACGGTTGTCCGTCGATGGAACTCGGCCTTGTACCAAAATTATTAAAGGGCCGCTCGCGCGACCCTTTTATCCCGCGGCCGGGTCTTCTTAAAAAAAAAGAATCCGTGGACCCATTGCCGACCAACCCGACGAGGCGCGGATACATTGTCGGGGTGGTCCAGACGGGGGGCTAGTCGCAATTGGGCAGAGAGCAGGCGGAGAGCGCTCACAGGGGGTCTTTCCCAACAAGCCCTCACACCCACCCTGAATACCTTTCGCAGTCAATTATTATAGACTAAAACATCACAATAATATCTCAATTCTTCACTGTTTAGGATCAGTTTTTTACGCTGAATCCGAATCTGAAACTCGTTTTCCTCTCAAACCTATCGTTTCCGAGATACGACGCCGTTTCGCAAGGACATCGAAAAGATTTGCGCAGAAAAAGCCCTCTATCTTTCCAGAAACGTAGGCGCGCATTTCGTTTATATATGTAATTTTGCGCTGATCGAATTGCAACGGCGCTTAGGGTTGTCGCTAAGACTCGTGCCATTTCTTTGAAAAATCCAGTCCGAGTTGAATGAAGAAAAGCCCTATATCTTTCCCTAGAAGCATCGGATCGTAATGATTTTTACACCATTCGAAAGCTCTTCAAAAACTGAGTAGAACCGTTGTTTTAATTTGCTAAAATATCAGCTTTCAGGCAAACTTTTTCAGATGGCACCCTGGCGCCGATCGAAAAGGAGCCCCATCCCTATTTGCAACAAATGGAATATATTTGCATTGTTTGGTTTATTTTTGAATATGGTGGGTTGGATTTTCAGCCTTAGAATCGATAAAAACTATGTAAAAACGTTAGGCGAGAAACTAGAAACTTTTTTCAGGCCTGAAAATGCTGGTGGCGGCGGATCGTCGTAAAATTTTCTTCCAACTGCTCAACCTTATTGATCTGTTTGCTATTTTGCCATTCCTCATCGAAATGATGCTCATGATTTTCGGCATCAGCACCGAGCAGCTCAGGGATTTGAAGGTAAGTTAATTTTGACGTAACGGCGCCTGAAACACCTGAAAACGGCGATTCGAAGCTCAAAATGCCGAAAAATCGGACTTATAGAGGAAAGTCAACTTTTAAAATGTGCTATGTTGATCAGTTATGTTTTATAAACTCTATTTTATTAAACTATAACAAGCTAGCGGTTTAATGGGATAGTTACAACTTCAATCCAGCGCTTTTTTCCGTGGATTTGAAGACCATTTTGTTAAAAAGGACTGATTTTGAGCTATATTCTACTATGCGTTCTAAAGCATGTTTAGTTCAAAAAGATCGATTCTTGCACCAAATTGACCTTTCAAAAGCTCTATTTTACTAAATCATACTCTTAAGGTATCTTTAATTGAACTAGAAAAAGCTCAAGATATAACAAAGTATTTATTACAATTTTCTACCCATTTTCCAGGGCGCCTTCCTCGTGATCCGTATCCTGCGTGTTTTGCGCGTGATCCGCGTGCTCAAATTGGGGCGCTACAGCTCCGGCTTGCAAATGTTCGGCAAAACCCTTAAGGTATCATCTAGACAAGTTTCCAATATAGATTAACAACTTCTTTCCCAGGCATCATTCCGTCAACTCGGCATGATGGCCATGGTCGTGCTCACCGGGGTCATCTTCTTCTCGACGCTTGTCTACTTTTTGGAGAAGGACGAACCGAACTCGGGCTTTTATTCGATACCCGCGGCCTGTTGGTGGTAAGTCGGAAAAGTGCAGCAAAACCTTGATTTTAACTACTTTATCGTTATTTTATCGTTTTAATTTTGCACCGAAAATTTTGAAAAATTAAGTTTTAAGCTTAAAAAGTTATTTTTCAAACCTAAAATCGCTAAGGGAAGCGCTAAGATACTAAAATAAGTTTTGCTTCAATTAAATTATTGCTAATAGATCTGAAAAGAAAGAAATAATCTGCATTTTGTAAAGTTTTCAGCGTTAAAAATACGAAGTTTAGACGTAAAAACAACTTTATAAGCTTTTATACGCTTTCTTAATTTGTAAAAAAACCCAAAATTGCTAAGAGATGCGATAAAACACTAAAATAAACTTAATAAGCGCGAAAAGAAGAGGAAAACCTGAACTTTACAAAAAATTTTCGTCAAAAATGGCTAGTCTTACCCGGAAAGCCATAAAAATGAAAACCTTTGAAGCTTTTGCAACTTTTCTACAACTTTCTGAGCTTAAAAATTATATTTAAAGTTCAAAATCTATAGGAAAGTAGCTAAAATACAAAAATACTTCTTATTCAGGTGTATTGTCACGATGACCACCGTTGGTAAGCTAGAAAACGTTGTCAAGTGCCGGTTTTAAGACCCTAAAGATTTCGGTTAATTTCAAATCCACCAAAATTGTTTCAGGATATGGAGATCTGACCCCGACTACAGTTCGTGAGTTTTTATAAAGTCCATTTAAAATTCAAAGGTTTAAAAAAGAAGAAAATATCGCGATTTTCAGCCGGAAAGCTGGTGGCGACGGGGGCGATCGCATGTGGAGTGCTCGTTCTCGCGCTTCCCATCACCATTATTGTGGGTTTAATTGGATTTTATGTATCATTAAGAACTAAAGTTGTTTTATTACTAAGAACTATTAAAAAATATGCAAAACTAAAAATTTTAGGTGGACAACTTCATGAAAGTGGCTGAGGGTGAGCGAGAAGGGGCCAGACGACCATTTAGAAGGCTTCATCCGGCTGCTGCGTAAGTTTCTATAAAAATATAATATATTTCAATTTATCTATATTCATTTATGACTAATTTTATCTTATTTCTAGCCCCCGACCGTCCACCACCCAAATCGAAACCCGAAAAAAGATGCAATCAACGACGGAAGACACAATTTGCTAAGATCGCACAGACTAAAGATGATTTCCAAATTGATAAATTGTATTTTGCCCCTTTTGTATTTTGTAAATCGCAAGTCACTGCTCGTTTTAGAAAGCTGATTCTCCTGATGAGCCAAGGAGACCGAACTGACCTATTGCTTAGACTTCCTATTTAGCATACGACTGCTCAACATTTACCCGGAGATTGAGCAGTTGGCTAGATTCGGAACGTTAGGCGTCATTTCATCTGATTCGAGATGAAGAACAGTCGTGCCCCTCCCCCGCTGCCCGGCCCCGCGAGCGGCACTTCATCGGCAGCGAAGGTATCTTGTGTGCCTGAAAAGTCGAAAAATAGGGGCTTCTCTGTTAAAGGGCACGTTCAGGGACGTTTTTTGAAAAAAAGCAAAGGTATTTGCCGCGGCCGGGGGTCGAGCCCGGGCCTCCCGCTCGGGAGGCGCGGACGGATACCAGTCAGCCACAGACAACCTGGCGAGGGGACAAGGGGCGTCCCACGCCGCAAAGGAGGGGAATGGCCTGTCACAGCACGGGTAGGCCGTGCGCGCGGTCCCTACGTCCATAGGGTGTACACGTTGGGACGAGTACACGGCCCCTCCCTGAACGTGCGCTTTAACCGGCGAAACCAATAGTATTTAGCACAGTTTTTAGATAAAAAGTGTTATAAAAACTACAAAATTTTTTTAAAACTTTGGCTTTTGATGAAAATGTATGAAAATGGTCACATAAGCCTAACATTTCGAATTTTCCAAATTTCTTCGAGATTTCTTAACTTTTGGCAGTCAAAAATAGTCAAAATAATATAAATTACTCTATTTCTTATTAACTTGTAGGATAGGCGGAAAAATAAGATTCAGCTTCCTCCGTTAACAGGAGAGTACCGGAAAAGAATAGCTGATCTCTGGAAATTGAAGAAATTCTGGAAAATTTGTTAAAATATGTTTTATAACTTTCTAGGAATCAAAATTAATAATAACACTACAAAAATACACAATTTGTTGCTAACAGGCTGGTATGGGCGGAATCTAAATAATGAATTGCTGACTTGGTAATCATCTCCTTCAGGAGCCTGGCAAGCTGAGAAACTACCAGCCGATTCGGCCGAGCTTCCTCTACAGGACCAGCGGAGCCTCCTCCAAAACCAACAACGACATCGTCGTCCTCGAGCAGGCCTTGTTCGCGGACTCCGAAGCCCTCGCCACTGGTACGTAGACCGTAATAAAGAAGGTGTTTCGAAACCGTCTTTACTATCCAAAACCTGAAAATGTCGCAAAAAACTATTAAAAATACTAAATAGCGATTTATCGACCAAAATTTCAAATGTTTAAGCGTTTTTTTTTGTTTGATAATAGCTAATTTAGTTTTATACTATTTTTTAGTAGTTCTTGATTGCTAGAACGTTACAACAAAGATTTATGAAAAATTCTTGAAAAGTCGAAGAAAATCTTGGCTTTTTGCTGTCATTTTTATACGTTTTTCACCAAAAAGTCAAAAATTTTCGAAAATGTATCTTATCGACGGAATGATATTCCTAATTCAGCCCCGGCATCTCGCCCCCCCGGTGACCAGCATGCGCGCCTGCCTCTTGCAGCGTCTTCCCGCGGTATGTGGTTTCCTATCGATTTCTATGTTCATTTACAGGAGCAGCGCAAAGCCTTCGACAAAGAATTCCCCGCCAACCCGAACCCCGTCGTCGTCACCCACAGCTCGTCGACCGGTGACAACAACTTCAAGCACGATACTTGTCAGCTCCACAAGAAGAATTAAAATTCTCTTATTTTCAATGTCTAGATGCTTTCAAGCTAGATTGTCTAGATATTTAATCTATGCCAGCGATCGGGATAAAGAATCTGAAAGAAAAGACTACCGGGCTGTGCATGGAATATTCGGCCTAAAAACACATGGGGGCAGTTGGTGAACACTGCTAAGCCCTACAGTGGTTGTCTGGATGGATTGTTCGGCCCCGGCTCCGGCTCTTGGAATAACCCGGCCGCATCCACGACGCAAGAACTCTGGAAACACCCGCTCTCGCTCTTTCTATAAGCTACTAAAAACAACGTAAATTTTATTTCCTCAAGTCTCGGGGGGCGGGGGGCGTTTAGAGGTCAAAACTTCAGAATTCAGTCAAAATGGCAAGCCCTTAGCAGGCACAATCCAAACAGGGGGATACTAAAAGATAAGCAGCATTCAATATAGTTAATTCTTCGCAAAGATAATAATTTTTTCAAAAAGGTGGACCAGAATACTATAATTGTCAGAAAATGAAGAAACACAACGCTGAGAATGATCACATGCAGTTGTTATAGGCATAAACTACAAGTGAGAAAAACAAGGGCACCTTGTCTGGTTTGTGGTATATCCGTAGTCGTAGCGTCGCGTTTCTTCCACTGTAGAAAGATATGGGCGGGCCGTTGGAGAGACGAGACGCGGGGGCTTGTTCTCTAAAAATAAAGGTAGCTTTAGAAATAGAGGATAGCGTCTACCTCGTGTCAGTGTGGCCGAGCGGGAGGAAGGGCTGATAGAGCGGTTGCCGCTGATGGTGGAAGTCGATTTGAACGCCACGTTCGAGGGATCGCTGGAAAATAAAAATAGATAAAACAGGCTAGAGCTCCTTTCTGATCTCTCAAAACAGCAAAACAGCTTTTTTATCAAGTCCAGACATTGCTATTAATCTAACCGGAAGAACGTTAGTAGGGAATTCAGCAAGTTTTAACTTCTAACCTAACTCCTAAGTTCTCCTAGCGCTACAATAGCTCCCTCAACCAAGATCATAATTACAAAATCAACAAACGAAAAGAATCTATGAGAATTTTACCTCAGCAAATACCGGATTCCGATTGTACCGCGTCCCAGCGCAAATCTCGACGATTCAGCGGAGTGCTTGTGAGTACAGATTCGTAGTCTTGTCCTGGTTGTGCCACGAAGTAAGGTTGCGCAGGTTCCTTTTCAGGAGATTGTTCCCGAGACCGAGCCCCGATCCGCAGCCAGCTTTTCATCGTACTGAAACAGGAAATATTAGATCTATATAGAAATGATGCTACATACTTGGCGATGCTTTTCCTTCTCTGCTGTTTATCCGATGTTCGTGCCGCTCCAAATCGTTGAGCAATGACGGGTGATAGATCCTGTGACGGGCCAATTTCTCCAGCGACGGCATGTTTGAAGGAAGGGTTCTTGAAGCCGGTTGACAACGAGGTGGGCAGCAGTTGTGGGGCTTGTGGGTCATCTGGGCGCATTTGAGAAGTGGCCAGATTCGCGTCAACACTTTTCGAGCGACGGCGGGCAGTCGTCGCACCTAAAGATCGAAATTTTAAAGTTTATTTACTTCAATAATTTAGATGAAGCTGAACCAAATAAAAATCAGAGAAAAACAAAAAGAAAAAAGCGCACCAGGGTCAACATCAAGATAATCAATAGCCGGATCTCGCGGAGGATTGGTGTCTGTTCTTTCGCCATCAGTGGATGTTGTCGGTCTTGGATGTACAGATACGGAACGGGCTTTTGCTGCTGCTCTCGTCGATGCTGATCGATTCTGGCGGAACGATCGAGAAGCCGAAGATGTTGGGGCTAAAACAGGAAAATGGGGTAGTTAGCAAATGTTGCATGATTCGCACGGTTGTTGTAAAAGCATATAAAAACAAGTTTATTGACCTATCAATCTCATTTTGCCTACCAAATATGTTCTAATACCTTAGATGGCTAATTTCGTTGTATCAATAGCTCGTTCAACTTCATGCTTATTCTGCAAAAAGTTACTTAGCAAATACTTCCGTGCAAATAGTCCCAAATTCGCTAATTGCCAAAAATAGGCATCCAAAGCGCAAACGTAGACCCAGAAATAAGTCCCAACGTTTCAACATAATCTGTTTCATCTCACCACTAGTTTGCCGTTAATGATTGATCTTCTGATATGTCGTAGAATTGATCGGATCAATCGTCTTCCGCCCAGGAGCCTCTCGATCGAAAGCGCCAGCATCAGGCTGCAGATCTTCTTCGACCTCGCTGCGCCGTGTAGAGGTACTCGCGTAGCTGGCGTCTCTTTCGTGATGCTAAACACAATTTTGCTTGTTTAAATCGTTTAACTACATTGTTGATTGAAAAGAAGCCGCTTTGAGGCGTGGATGGGCCGCCGATGAGAATGGTAGAATCTGGGCCGTCTACCGTAACGCGAGTTGAGCCATCAGGAGAAACATCCGACGAGAGGACGACGATTTGTCGCAACACTCGCAATCTAAAAAAGACAAATTTCAGTACGAGTTATAATAAACTCTTTACCGAACATGACTCGTCGTATGCCCAATCCTTTTCAATTCCTTTGTCACTGCTTCGCTGGCATCAGCGTTCTTTTCGAATTTTCGAAGATCAATGTCCTAAAATTCCAAATTAAAGGCAGAGAATCAATCTTATACTTCAATCGAAATCAGCTGATCATCAACCAACAATCGTCCATCTTTCCACGCGGCTCCTCCAACCAGTAACTGAAAACATAATTGAAGTATTCGAAAACTAAAGTTACTTTTTTGATGAAAATTCCACAATCGCGCCGGGATCCATCGTCTTTGATTGAGACTCGAGCTTTCAAGGAAAGACCAAGCCCCGCAGAGCCAGTATCATTCAGCGGAATGTCGAACGAATACTCCTAAGATTACAAAATTACAATAGAAGGTTCTTGTTATACCTTGATATCATTGGAAGTGTTCACTAGACGGGCTTTGTGAATAGATCTCGGTGCTGGTGGTGTTCCTTCTTCTTTCTTTTCAACAATTTCTTCTTTTTCAGCAACTTCTATGGCTGCAGTGCTTGTCGATGCCGGGGGTTGATTTTCGTCGTTCGCTTCCGCCAACTAAAAAGCGTAATTTGCAGTTTATTGTGAGAACTTACTCTAGAGATTTCCAAAGTGACGCTTTCGCCAACAGGCGTTTCCTTCAATCTGCGAACAATATCGGCTTGTTGAAGTTCAACCGTAGGCACGTCATTTACCTTAAAATCGTTAAATACTAGCCGCAAACCGTTGAGCAGACCTTGATCAGCCTATCGCCAGAGCGTAATTGGCCAAAAGCCGGGCCATCCGGTTTCACATTCCCAATATAACGCAATCGCTCTCCTTTTGTCGTTTCTCGGCCGGTGACCGTGAAGCCGAAACCGTTTGGCTCTAAAAATAGAGGGTTTTAACGAGGGATTGTGCCTACTTCGGACAATGGTGATGGTAAATGTTTGGCCGACAGCTTGACTATTTGCCTGTTGAAGGGCAGAGAGTGCCATCTTCTTTTGGGAGATCACCTTCGCTTCGGCTCTAAAATTCTCTTTATAATGATAGTATAGTGGCGAAACATACTCATGAAACGATTGAATCGTTCGATCAATCGTCAATGTGGGCGCAGGGCGAGTTCGGAGCTCGTAAAGAAGAGCACGAGCTTTCAGAAGGGTTAACTGAAGAGAAGAAAACATTTATTACAACTCTATTTGGCCCATCCCATTAGCAGAATGCCCATCAATAGCAACAATCATATCCCCAGTTCGTATTCGTCCATCTTTGCCCACTCGACCATCAGAATCAATCTAAAAAATGAAAAATAAAAGCAAAAAGGCTGTTGAAAACCTTTGTGATTTCAAAAGCCGAAGAGGGAGTCGCTCGGGGAGTGTCAAATTCGTCGGTAATCTGGAAATAAGGCGAGTTTTAAAGTTTGCTTTCGAATAACCTCAATCCCGACGTCCAATTCATCTGTATTGGCCAATATCACGATTGTGTGCAAAGGATTTTCGATGGATTGGATCAGTGAAGGTTTCTTGACAAAGCCATCTAAGGAAAGGATAAAATAAAACTTTGGAAAGCTTACTCGAATCAGACACAGATCTTGGGATCCCCGGTTGAGATCCTGACGACATGCTATCACGCAGCTTTTCCTAGAAAAAACAAGATTTTTGGCAACCAAGTTTTGATAAAACCTGGGCATCCCAAAATTTATCCGAAATTCGTGATTTTCGTGCAGAAATTCGTATCCCATCCCAAAATGTCTCCGAGATTCGTCCCAACGCGTTCCGGTGTTCTGTTTGTATGGGAGTGTTCTAGAAAAAAAAGGCATCAAACGCTAGATCAAAGCTAAAACCTGGACTCAGAGTAACGGTCCTGGGAGCCGAATCGAGTTCCCGTGTTGGAACGAAGGGATGAGCGCAGCGGGGCGGCCTAAGCGATCGAATTAAGTAAATTGAGATTCGCTCGAGATTCACTCGAAAAACGAAAAAACGTACCTGTTGTTACTTAAAAAACAATCTTCATTTTTAATCGGCGGAGCTTTCGAAGTCGCAAAATTCCGAAACACCATCATCATTTTCCGAAACACTACTATGTCGTAAGGTGGAGCCGGTCGGACTCACAAATTTCCGAAACACTGTTGCTGACGAGAGAAACGAAGTGCTAAAATCTCATTGCTTTGCCCATCTTCGTTTCTTCATTCCTTCGCTATATTTTCTTTTATAGGCCGGAAGGATGGGACAAATGGACGGCAAGACGGCACCTGACTTCAAAGCCGGTTTTTTGGATGTTTGGCGGTTAGTCGTTTTCGTGATACTCCTCCGCCGATTCTTTTTAGGTAAAAATTCGAATGAAAGTGAGGCCAACGTCGACGGGAATAGCAAGAAGCGAGAGATGACTCTGAGGGCGACAATTTGGCGCTGGGAAGCTGTGCGGAAGGAGTCAAGTCGGTGCCGATGAGGAGGAATGGAAGATGATGCAGGTAGTAAGTGTTGATAACTTAGTTTAGAAAAGACTACGCGATGCTACGATTGTCGGTACTTTGCAAACTGCGCGCGAATCAAGACGCGATTTGGGGAGGCTGAGTTTATGAACGATAACGAAAGTTCTTCAAATCGAACGATTTAAACGCAGGTAGTTTCTATTCTAGTTTTTGGGTAGAAAGATTTTTATAGATTTATTTAGTCCGACTGCTCAATTTAGATTTATTTGAGCGTTACAAGCCTAGCTTGCGGCGCAAGTGCTCGCAGCTAGACGTTTTGCGGGCCCAAAGTCTCGTCAAAACCTAGCCCGGCATAAAAGTTTGCTTGAAAAGCAAGTTTTTGCTTAATTTTATGTGAGCAGGCGTTTTTTATAATTCATTAATTATCAGTAATCAGACGCCATTAAAAACTTTATTTACAGAACGATAACTACAAAAAATTTAGACAGTTGCATTACAAGAGATTAGTTTATTTCCTTCGTTGGGCTTCTACTTGTCGGCGTTGCCTTTCGGGGAGGGCCAGGGGCTGTCGCAGTGCACGTAGGGCGTGTCGGGCGTCGTCGGCTTGGAAGCCATCGGCTGCACCTCGTTCTGTAAAATTTGTAAAATATTTTGGTACTGGACTGGTAGCGGGGGGGGGGGAGCGGGCTGGTTTTTTTTATTTGCCGCTCATACCTCTTGCTCATACATATTGCATTTTTGTGGGGTTTTGAGTAGTTTTTGATCACTAGGATCTAGCACAAATTTACTAGGAGCCAATTTGAAAATCTATATTTTGTTTAAAATTTCAAGCTCAATCAAATGAGCTATTTCATCTAGCAAAAGTCCGAAATTCCACCATTTTTTATCCAAATCGTTGTTGATTTTTGGAGTTTGATGATTAGAAACTGTATTAATACACTTTAGATACCGCAGGAGTGACCTTTTTCGGGGATTTGAATCTATGCTACGAAAATGATTTTTCTTGTTCCTGGGTATCGAAATGTGTAAGGACACAGAAGCAACCATAAAATCCACCACCTGTGCCTTCTTCTGAGGAGTGCGAGGCTCGGCAAGCGTCGACGTCGTCGGGGCGGGGGAAGCGGCCATCGTCATCTCGAATTTGCCGAAATAGGCGCCCTGAAATCAGGTGGATAAAGTAACGGGGGAAGCTAAGAGTCCCAATATGGTTCTTTCGCATTATCGGGGTGGGGGGGGGGCTTTCCCACAAGACCAGAAGAGTCTTAAAATAATATATTAAAATCATTTTAATCGCCATTAAATAAAAAAATAGTTGATTTAGAAAATGCGATAACCATGTATTTTCGCATTATTATTTTTTAAGTCTTGAGTAAAATTTGTATTTTGTATGTTTGGTAATAGTAAAAACATTTTAAAATACACGCTCTATTTGGGTTAGAAAAAATTTAGAAATAGCTAGAATGAAAAACCCACAAAATTTTCAGCGGTCAATGGGACCTTCTTCGAGTTGTCCTTCTGCGGGAGCCCAACCATCTGCCCAGAATATCGGAACGTATGACAAGCCAGATCCCCATTTTCTTCTGATACGCGGAACGCATTCAAATGAAGTATTTAGCAAAACGTTGAGTCTTGAATTAGACTTTTCGTAAGTTCAGGAATGCCTAGTAACGTAATAATAAGTGTTAAAATTATGTTATTGGCAAAATTTAACTATATTTGAAGCGAAAAACCATCAAAAAAACTTGTAAAGACTTTTTTGGTGCCATTTTGGTGGAAAAACCGATATTTTTACATTTTTTAACCAAAATTTGTAAAGCGTTACCGCTTAAAGAATAGTAAAAACGGTTTAAAAACACTTTCTCTATTTATATTTGAAAAACCTTCGTCATGGCCGCCTCCATAGCAAATTTATTAAAATGCTACATCAAATACTTTCTCTTTAACCGGCCGCGAATTCCGAAACACTACTGTCGTTAGTTGGAGCCGATCGCACTCGCAAATTTCCGAAACACTACCTTGTTTGTGCCTTGCGGACCCTAAAAAATAATTTGAGTTTTGCAGGTTATTCGATTATTCAGGTGTTGAAAACTTAGTTTAGAATGGATTACGCGATGCTACGGTTGCCGGTATCAATGGACTTTGCAAGCACCCCGCGCGAACCAACGTTATTTTGGAGAAGGCGCAATAACGAACGCGATTTGAACGTAAGTGGCTTCTATTTCAATATTTTTGTTGCTATCCGGTGTTCCCGCTGCTCAATTTCACTGTAGTTTAGCGTTTCAAGCCACTCTAAACTCGAAATTTGGATTGAAAAAAATAATTTTTTCCACCAAAATTGCGGCTAGAAAAATTTTTCAAGGGTTTTTTTGTCGACCGTATCTGGGAAGGGGCTGGCTTGTTATTTCACCACCATCCATCCACTCATACAGTCGGTATTTCGCAAGATGTTGGTCGGCCGGAGAAACGCGCGATCCAAGAGCCCGACGGAATATCGAATGAACCTAGAGCCCCCCCAACTGAATACCGATCAACCGGAAGGCTCAACTGAATACGGATCAAACGGAATTTCCGACCATAACAGCCCTCCAAACAGCGACACTGAATATAGATGAAGCCGCTCGCCGGCCATATTTATATAAAGCGGCTAGTCCAAAACTTCACTTTACCCCTCTACGCCTAAGCCGAACCCTAAGCCATGGCCTAATCTAAGCCTAATCCTAAGCCTAAACCTAAGTCCAAGCCACAGCCTAAGCCTAAGCAATCTAATGCCTAAGACTAAGCCAAGCAAGCCTAAGCCTAACCTAAGCCCAAGCTTAAGGCGAAATTCAAATGAGCGGTTTGCTGGAAGTTGAAACCCTCTATTTTCTTTTGAAGTTATTTTCAGTAATAATACCAATCAACTTCATTTAATAGTGCATTAAACTCTGCACAGGATACACTTATTAAAAAATTATATAATTCTTACAGTAACTCAGAAAAATCCGAAATACGCCCGATTTCCATTTATTTTCTATGCCCGAATCTTCGCCACGATATCGGTCGGTGCTCTTCGTGCTGATCTCAGCTTCCGGCCTGGTACTTGTTCCAATCAACCTAGATTAGGAAACTACGATATTAATTTACTTGGCATTTTCATATTTTAGAAAAAAATTGGCGAGGGCTACGCCAACGCGCGAGGCGCGGACGCCAAAGACGGTTGCCCGTCGATGGCATTCGGCCTGCACCCAAAATTTGTTATAAGGGCCGCTCGCGCGACCCTTTTATCCCGCCGCCCGAGGGTCTTAAAAAAAAAGCACCCAGGCTGATTGC
This sequence comes from Mesorhabditis spiculigera, assembly GCA_958295435.1. Lineage (NCBI taxonomy): Eukaryota > Metazoa > Nematoda > Chromadorea > Rhabditida > Rhabditidae > Mesorhabditis > Mesorhabditis spiculigera. The sequence continues at coordinate 1,445,986 of CATQJA010002655.1, forward strand.
AGACCAACCCGACGAGGCGCGGATACATTGTCGGGGTGGTCCAGACGGGGGGCTAGTCGCAATTGGGCAGAGAGCAGGCGGAGAGCGCTCACAGGGGGGTCTTTCCCAACAAGCCCTCGCACCCATCCTGAATACCTTTTGCAATCCATTATTATAGACTAAAACATCACAATACTATCTCAATTCTCTACTGTTTAGGATCAGTTTTTTACGCTGAATCCGAATCTGAAACTCGTTTTCCTCTCAAACCTATCGTTTCCGAGATATGACGTATTTTAGGAAAAACAAAGGATAAATTTTCACAGCAAAAGCCCTTTATCTTTCCGCAAGCGTAGAGCATCGATCAGAATTTTGTTTTATATATGAAATTTTTTGCGCTGATTCCGAATCTGCAATCGGTTTTCGCTGTAGGGTCTTCGTTGCTAAGATCGCGCCATTTCTTTGAAAAATCCAGTCCGAGTTGAATCAAGAGAAACCCTATATCTTTCCCTAGAAGCATCCGATCGTAATGATTTTTACACCATTCGAAAGCTCTTGAAAAATTGAGTCGAAATAGTCAGCGCCAAATTCGGCCTGGCGGCCGAGAAATCGGCATTACAGAGGACACACCCACTTTGTCTATAGGATATGGTGCTCGCCGCCGCAAAATTCACGGATGTGCCGACAATTTTTTAATGATTTTGGAGATGGATTGCTTATATCGTGAAGTTTAGAGCCCATTGAACAGAGCAAATTATGTAAAGTGAAGATTTCGACGAAAATTCTGTATTTTTTACGTTATTTTTTAGTCAAAATCTTCAGTTTTTGGGGACTAGAACAAGTAAAAACCGTTTAAAAACATAATTTTATAAAACGAGAAACTATAAAGAAAGACTACGGACTGTGCATGGAATATTCGGCCTAAAACCCATTGGGGCAGTGGATCAACGCTGCTAACTGGCCCTACAGTCGTTATCTGGATGGTGTCAACCCGGCTCATGGAATAACCACATCGCGTCCGCATCGCAAGAAAACTGGAAACGCCCGCTCTGCCTTTTAAAAACGAATATTTTATTCCCTCAAAACTTCCATTTTTTTAATAAAAATCACAAGCGATGGGAAGCCACAATCCAACTAGGGGCGCCAGCAGAAGAGAACGAGAATTTCATATAGTTAGTTTTTAAAAAGACAATACTTTTTGCGAAAAGGTAGACCAGTATACTAGTATGGTCAGAAAATGAGGAAACGCAACTCTAAGTCAATAACGTTTGTTCGCAAGATCAAAAAGCGAAAAAGTAAAAATAGCAGATACAGCGGAGTGCATGGAAAAGCGAGAAAAGACGAGGATCAAAAGCAGTTGTCATGCCCAAGCAATAAATAAATATATATTTAAAAGCGAGAAAGACAAGGGCACTTTGTTTGGTTGTGATATTTCGTAGTCGTAGATAACCGATGCATTGAACCGTAGTCGCAGCAGTGAATTGAGGAAGGGCGGGCTAGAGCCGAGCAGATACCCGTGGGCTTCTTCGCTAATAAATAAAAATTGAACGCCATGTTGGAGGGAAAGCTGGAATAAAAATCGGTAATATTATAAATCGTGTTTTTCTTCTTGTTCAGATTCAGAAATTCTGAATAAAAACGCAGTGCTTTTTGTTTTTGAGTAATAGTTCAATTTTAGCTACATACCAAGCCAAGTTTATCCAAAAACCGTAAAAACATTTCAAAAATGAAAGACTTTGCTCAAAAACTACCGTTTTAGGCAGAAAAACCCCCTATTTTCATGTTTAATAGATAAATAATAAAAGTAACTTACCATTTAACGGAGCGTCGACGTATTCGGACTGAACGGCTCGGCGTTGTTGGCGCTTCTTGGCGCGCAGCGAGAGGCGTTGCTGAGGGTTGTTAGAAATGGGAGAACCAGCTGTCCGGGGCTCTTGCTCGCTGTGCCTCGGACGGACAATTTCTGCAACCTAAAAACGCTTTTATTCGGCATCAAGCCCTCTATATTATCGCATATTTCAGAAGCAGTCGGCTGTGAGATCCAAAATTGACAGAGCAAATCATGTTAAGTGAAGATTTCGACGAAAAACAGTTATTTATATTCGAAAAATACCCCCCTTCTCCTGGCCCCCCGATAATGCCAAAGAACCCCAGAAGCATCAAAACAGATAGATACTTGTACGGACACTGAAAGCAAGAGTTGTTCATCTGGTCCTGTTGCCTTTTGGGGTCACCCGAAGCTCCGCCCCTTTTCGGTTCAATTACCCAAGTTTGAGGGTAGATCCCGGATGACACAATGAAATGATGATTATTCTTCTTGTTTTCGCGTGAAATTAGCATCTTACTTAATCCTAAACGATTCCCGATAGCAGCAATTGATTTATAATTATTATTAATACATTGTCCTTAAATTAAAATTATTTAAAATTATACTTTTTCATCCATGAAAAACTTTGATAAAAGCTCTTCGAATAGGCCGATTTCCATAATTTTTGAACTATTATATTCAGTCTCAAATCCCCTGTCTTATGGCGTATATTTAGAACGGGTAGGATGTAACATCCCGAATTTTACCAGCTAAAATATCGGCGACGGCCATAAATAAATAAAATAAAAATGCTAGCATACTAACACTCTTAATATCAATATCAAATCATAATTAAAAACCCGGAAACTCACAATCCAAAATGTGCTCAAATTTTCGGCATGAACCCGCTTTCCCATTTCCAGATAATTATTACGGCCTACAATCGACAATATTAGTTGGCCCCACTGTGGGTCGACCCTTATGTTTTTGGGGTGGGCCAGGTCGGGGGGCGTGTCGGGGGCGCGGACCGAACATTTCCCTTTTCTCGCTTTTTCGCCTAAAAATAGCGTTATTTCTCGACTACAAAATACATCATTCGATGCAGAATTGTTTGGCGCATCTTTTGAGACCATTTTCAGCACGCTAACATTTTATTTCAGATAGAAATCCTTGAAAAACTCTTTGCTGAACGCGATTCAGGCATGTTCTCCGCTTTTTCGTGCTTGGTAATGCATTAGATAACCATTTAAAGAGGTAAGGACAGCATAAGCCAATCGGTTGCAAACCTAAGCCTAAGTCAGCCTAAGCTTAAGCCTAAGCTTTGGTCTATTCCTCAGCCTAAACCGACATCTCATTAATTCTAAGCCTAAGCTAGGCTCGATTCGTGTTGACGACCTATTTGTTGTTGACGTAATCGTCGTAGAAGAAGGGTACACCGGTACTAAAAACAAATTTTATAAATATTTGTGTCCATATTGAGGTTGAAAACACGACGAAAACAATCGAAATGAATATAAATACGATGCTCTCACAACAAGCTGGCAGATTCAGCTTCCCTCGCAATCGCCTGTCAGCAGCTTCCCACTCTCAGATGCTTACTTCGATTTTTGGTTCTTTTGCATTATCGGGGGGACCAATTTTTTCGAGGATTCCATTTTTCTAATATAAATTAAATATTCAAAGTGTCGCTAAACTCTAAACCCGAAATTTTGATTTGAAAAATAGGTTTTTCCTCCAAAATTGCAACATCAAAGCAATTTCTAGGGTTTTTTTGTTATAGAAGCCTAAGCCAAATCTTAATAAGCCTAAACCAAGCCTAATCTAGGCCTCAGACTAAACCTAAACCAAGCCTATTTCCCACCAAAATCGCAAAATCAAAGAAATTTCTAGGGTTTTTTTTGTTATCGAAGCCTAAACCAAGCCTAATCTAAGCCTGAGACGAAGCCAAGTTAGCCTAAGCCTAAGCCGAACCTAAACCCTAAGCCAAGCCTAATCTAAGCCTAAGCCTAGGCGCAAGACTAAGCCGAAGAACTCCTAAACTAAGGGTTCCCGTGTTGAGGGGAGAGGGGCGATACATACAGCAGATGATCTCTGTCTGTCTCTGACAGCAGCTTCTCAATTTCAGATTTCAATTGTTGGTTCTTCTGCATTATCGGGGGGGGGAACCAATTTTTTTCCGAGAATTTCATTGTTCTAAGTGCTTCTAGGCTCTTTTTTACTCGACCTAAACGTAACATTTAGAATTTTGATTGCGAAATATAAAAAAAACGCAAATTTTTTTACCAAAAGCGCAATAACAAAAAAATTTTTAGGGTTTTATGTTATATTTTCATTTCAAATATAGTTAAATTTACTGAAGCACTATTGAGGCATTTAATATTACGTTACTAAGAATTTGTGAGCTTATAGGCTACCGCTATTGCCTCAAAAATCGTTATTTTTGCCGCCTTTTTGCCGAGCGTATTGGGAAGACGCTGGCATGTTATTCTCATCCACTCATACAGTCGGTATTTCGCAAGATGTTTGTCGGCCGGAGAAACGCGCGATCCAAGAGCCCGACGGAATATCGAATGAACCTAGCGCCCCCCCCAACTGAATACCGATCAACCGGAAGGCTCAACTGAATACGGATCAAACGGAATTTCCGACCATAACAGCCCTCCAAACAGCGACACTGAATATAGATCAAGCCGCTCGCCGGCCATATTTATATAAAGCGGCTAGTCCAAAACTTCACTTTACCCCTCTACGCCTAAGCCGAACCCTAAGCCACCCAATCTAAATCTAATCCTAAGCCTAAACCTAAGTCCAAGCCACAGCCTAAGCCTAAGCAATCTGATGCCTAAGACTAAGCCAAGCAAGCCTAAGCCTAACCTAAGCCCAAGCTTAAGGCGAAGCTTAAGCCGAAGCCTGAGTCTAAGCCTACGCCAAGCCTAATCCATGCTGAATCTAAGCCCAAGCCTAAGCCTAAACCTGAGCCGAAGACTAAGCCGAAGCCTGATAATAAGCCTAAACCTAAGCGAAACCTAAGCCTGAGCTGAGCCTAAGCTTAAGCGTAAGACTAAGCCAGACCTAATATAAGCCGAAGCGGAAGACGAAGTCTAAGCCTAAGCTTAAGCTCAACACCCTTTCCTTCTAATCCCCGGAACGTCCTAAAACTTTCAATAGTAGTCACATTTTAAATAGAAAACTTGTTTAAACCGTTAGAAAATGTTTGTGAAATTCAAAATTTTAGATCATTTGAGGTCCAAAAAGTCCGTTTAATTTAACCTAAATCCTGACCTAAAACCTAAAATCGAATTTTTAAATAATATTTCTAAGGTTTTTAGGTTCAGGGATGATTAAACGTAATGTAAAAAAAACCGTTATCTATTGATCGAAAAATCTGGGCTTTTACCAAAACACATGTGCTATTTCCGTCGAAATAGCTGATTTATTGGGGTTGAAAAATCGATATTTTGTCTTTTTGATGAAAATGTAAACTTTTTCATCTCTATTATTACAATAAAGCTTTCTTAGCATAATGTGTTGATGATTATTTTATAGCAAATCCGCTTCAACGTCGACAACAACAGCAACAACAACAACATCAACAACATCTTCAACATGGCCGACCAGCACCAGGACGTAAGTTCAATTCTTACATTTATATATTAAAACCTTTTTTTAGAACGAGCGCAGGGTTTCGATGCGAGAGCAATTCAGACTGCAAGTAGGCTTTTCAATTTTTTTGGTTCTTTGGCACTAGCGGGGGGGACCTCTTTTCGGTTAGCCTTTACTTTGCCCCCAACGGGAAACTCCCAAAAATATTCAAGAATTCCAGCCATTTTTTGTGGTTTTCGCTAAGCCATACGATAGAGCATCAAAGAATATAAGAAAATTTTTAATTACAGCCCAAATAAATGTAAGATAAAAAAGTTATAGCGAAAAACATTTTGGGACCTGCGGCTGGGGGAGGATAAAGTAAAGTAGTCCAGATATGCCTAGTGACGTAGTAACTATATCTTTATCACAATTGCCCCCCCCCCGCTAATGCAAAAGAACCAGATTTATACCCAAGCTGTCTCTTTAAACTAATTTGCTTTTTCCAGGAACAGCTCGAGGAGGCCAAGGAAAAGCTCGAGAAGCAGGTTTGCCTTATTTTACCTTATGTTTAAGAATATTGTTTTTTTTGTCTGTTGTCTGTCTGTCTGGCTGTCTGTCTCTCTGTTTGTCTGTCTGTCTGTCTGTCTGTCTGTCTGTCTCTGTATGTCTGTCTGTCTCTCTGTCCGTCTGTCTTCCTTCGTTTCTGTCTGTCTGTCTGTCTGTCTCTCTGTCATTAGATGCAAATGTCCCCCAGACGGCCACATGTCCATCAGATTTGCGAAAAATTGCGATTTTCGATACTAGGTTAACTTTTTCTGAAATTTTGTTAGTTCTTATTGTTTGCTGTCTGTTAGGAAACAATTAGGCTTTTCCGGAAGTGGGCGGAAGCGAGCTTTTCCTATTTCCCATCATTTCTTTTATGGTGGCTTGGGGCGCTTTTGCAATACCGGGGGGGGGGGGGTTAAGTCCAGAAATGCTTCGTAACCTGATATAATTTAATACAATAATCATAGTAAGCAGCTAAATACAATGAAGCAAAACTTCGGCAAAACTTTTAAACCAAGTAAGATCTAAAAGATAACATTTTAAAAGTATTGTTCAAGTCAAAGTTTCAAATTGTTCAATTAAGCAAAAACCAGGGTTGAAAAGCCGCTTCGCGTCTTTTCGACCCTGGCCCCCGTCTAGCGTCATAATATGCTTCATTTTGCATAATTCTCGCGAATTCCGATGACAAAAAAATGAAAATCTCTCCCTCCGCCCATTATATAGGCTCGCACCATTTCCGGCATATGCTAATTGATTCCTAACAAAGTGGGTACTCCATTTTCTAACAAAAACTTAATTTTAACGTCGAAAATAGCATAATTTGCAAAATCTGATGTGTGTGCAGTCATCTCAGTGCCAGCACGCACCTAATGACGTATCATACGTTGCTTAAAACCCTTTCCCTCTCGAGATATCCTCCGGACACCCTGACGGAAGTTGCATGCAAAGTGGCACACACACACAAACACACAGACACTATTTTTTTATATATAGTAGGATCTGAAACATTACCGAAATCCCGGTTTTACGATATTCAAAAAGACCAAAATGACAAGATTGATTGTCCACCAGCCCTGGCGTATAAATAGTGTAAATTGCAAAATGAAAGCACTAGAAATGGGGGGAGGAAGTCGATATATATAAATAACAAATATCACAGAACCTGCATAGAGGGGGAGACACGTAACGGGAGGAGAGAGAGGGAGAGATGAGAGGAATAGAGAAATCCACAGAAATGTTCAAATCAGAAATCCCTAGTCTTCTTTTTGGGAAGAGACCGTTCTAACTAACACAACATTTTTTCACAACGATCCTTCAATTGCAGTATGGTTTTGTAAAGCTTTTTTTGGGGAGTGAAAAGCTGTAGTTGTACTTCGTAGTCTGGGTGTAGATTTAGAGCTCATCCTTCTCGTCGCCTCCATCGAAACCTTGTTCACCACCAGCACCTTCACCACCGGCTCCCTGAAAATTGAAGGATGGGTTTTTATAGAAAAAGAGAATAATATTTTCATCTGTAAATCAGGGTACTGGTTTGTTAGCGGGGGTGCGGATCTTTAGAAATTGGTATTTTTTGAAGCTTTTCATCGCGATTCGATGGAGCGCCAAAAATATGCATCCGATTATATCTAATTCAGTTATAGTAAAAAAGACTAAACTTTAACCCCCCCGCTAACGAACTAGAACCAAAATACGCGATTTTTCCTCTTTTGTTTCAGCGCGATTTTATAGAGCATTAAAAATTATACTAAACTTTTTAATTAGAGCTGAAAATATTATACTGTATGAAAGTTGGAGTAAAAGATATTGGCTCGAAAGCCCTCCCCCCCGTTAACGACCCAGTACCGAAAATGGCCCTTCAAAACCCCCAACTCCTCACCTGGTACAGCTTGGAGACGATCGGCTGCACCTTGCCCTCAAGCTCCTGCTTGTGCTCCTTCAATTCCTCCACAGTAGCCTCCTTATTGGCATCAAGCCAAGAAATGGCCTCATCAACAGCCTCCTCAATCGTCTTCTTGTCATCCTCCTCCAGCTTCCCTCCCAGCTTCTCCTTGTCGTTGATCTGCGTCTTCAGGGAGTAAGCATATGACTCGAGCTCATTTCTCGCTTCAACAAGCTCCTTCACTTTCTTGTCATCCTCCGCAAACTTCTCAGCATCATTGATCATTCTCTCGATATCTTCAGGAGACAATCGATTGGCATCATTGGTAATCGTGATCTTATTCTTGTTGCCAGTTCCCTTATCTTCAGCTCCAACATGAAGAATTCCATTGACATCAATCTCAAAAGTTACTTCAATTTGAGGGACACCACGAGGAGCTGGAGGAATTCCAGTGAGGTCGAACTTGCCGAGCTCGTGGTTATCCTTTGTCATTGGTCGTTCTCCTTCAAATACTCGAATGGTAACTGTTGGTTGATTATCAGCAGCCGTGGAGAAAACTTGAGATTTCTTTGTTGGAATGACAGTATTGCGGGGGATAAGCTTTGTCATCACTCCTCCAACAGTCTCAATTCCCATTGTCAATGGATTGACATCAAGGAGGACAATATCTCCAGTATTTTCTTCTCCAGAAATAACTCCAGCCTGTACAGCAGCACCATATGCCACAGCTTCATCAGGGTTAATACCACGAGATGGCTCCTTTCCATTGAAGAATTCTTTGATCAACTGTTGAACCTTTGGAATACGAGTCGATCCTCCGACCAACACAATCTCGTGCACTTCCTCCTTCTTCAGGTCAGAATCTTCCAAAACCTTTTGAACCGGCTTGAGCGTGGCGCGGAAGAGGTCCATGTTCAACTCCTCGAACTTGGCGCGGGTCAAAGTTTCGGAGAAATCTTCTCCATCCAGCATTGATTCGACCTCAACCTTGACTTGATGTTGAGTAGAAAGCGCCCTCTTCGCCTTTTCGCATTCACGACGCAGTTTCTGCACGGCACGCGCGTCTTTCCGGATGTCTTTTCCGGTCTTTTTCTTGTACAGCTTGATGAAGTATTCCATAACGCGTTGATCAAAGTCTTCTCCTCCCAAGTGGGTATCTCCGTTTGTGGCGAGCACCTGTAAACAAAGACATTAGATTTTCTAAATTTGGCTAGCCGCTTGACCTCCAGAGAGCCAGATGAAAATTCGATATTATTGTGACTGTAGGTGTTTTTACATTATCCGGGGCGGGGCAACTGTTTCCTAATCAATTTCTAGACGTAAAAAGCTTCCAAAATCGATAAAAATACAAGAATGTCGATTTGTTCGAGCCATCAAATTTTCCATAATTTTTAGATACTTTTTGCACTTGAAATTCTTGAATTTGCTAAAACAATATAAAATTCTAGTATGTCATTAATGCCCCCCCCGATAATGCAAAAGCACCCTACTGTAAATAACGCTATTTGCTATCATAATGTCGAAATTTCGAAGCTTCAATACGTTGATATTTTTGCAGCGCAATTTGGGTTTTTAAGGGAAATTTGCTGGTATAAATTTCGAAATTCTGGAATTTCGACATTATGATTTTCTGGAATTTTGCAAGTATTTTTAAATCATATAATTTTTCAAAAAAATTGTAAATTGAATTCATGCCCACCTCAAATACTCCATTGTCAATGGTGAGCATCGACACGTCGAAGGTACCACCTCCAAGATCGAATACGAGAATGTTGCGCTCTCCGTCCTTCTTGTCCAATCCGTAGGCAATTGCGGCAGCCGTCGGCTCATTAATGATACGGACGACGTTCAATCCGGCGATCACCCCGGCGTCCTTTGTGGCTTGACGTTGAGCATCGTTGAAATAGGCGGGCACAGTCACGACGGCGTGCTTCACTTCCTTGCCTGAAAAACGTTAATTTAGTTTTGGTTTTCTATCTCGTTCTCCAAAAACTGGAGTTTTACCTCGTAAAATCAGCAATTTGAATGCTATTTTCCAATTTTTTGGTCGGAAAATCGGGTATCAAAATGCTTAATGATACAAAAAACTCGGCTAGTTTTCTCGCGGTTTTAAGAGCTTTCGATAGCTCCCTAAATCGCCAAAATCCGCCCTTTCTCCGGCCCGCTAGGACGGAATCCCTTTTTCCGACCCCCTATACTTTTAAATACGCAACAGACACCCTTATCTTATCACTAAACCCTCTCTTTGTTTAGCGAACACCCCCAAAAGACCTCTAGAACCCAAAAGGAATACTCACCCAAGTACGACTCGGCAATCTCCTTCATCTTGACGAGCACCATAGCCGAGATCTCCTCCGGGGTGAACTGCTTGTCCTCCTTGCCAACCTTGACTTGCACGGACGGCTTGTTGCTCTTGTCGAGAACCTTGAACGGCCACAGCTTGATGTCATCCTGGACCGTTTTGTCGTTGTAGTCGCGGCCGACAAGACGCTTCACGTCGAAGATCGTGTTTTCTGGGTTGATCGTCAGCTGGTTCTTAGCGGCATCTCCGATAAGTCGTTCTCCAGATTCTCCAGAGAAAGCGACGTATGAGGGTGTGATACGGTTTCCTTGGTCGTTGGCGATGATTTCGACACGTCCATTTTTGAAGACACCCACGCAAGAGTAAGTCGTTCCCAGATCGATACCGATGATCGTTCCGTATTTGTCCTGAAATAAGCTCATCAAACTATTTCCTAAAATTTGCAATTACGCACTATTTCAATGGATCGCTCTTCACGTAAGAAAAACCCAAAATATTGTGGTATTTTTTAAAATCAAGTTTTTAGAGCGAACTAAATTTGCCTCTAAAGATGAAAATGAAAAAGTAGCATTTATAAAACCATTTTGTAAATCCACAATTTCGCAATTTTGTTGAAAAGCCATAGTTTGCCGTTTTAAATTCGAAAATCAAGAAAAACTATTTTTTTATCAACTAAATTCGTGCAGAAATAAAAATTGAAAATTTCTAATTCGCTATTTTTTTAAAGCTTGATTTTACTTGTTCAGGTTCGAAAATATTGATGTAGAATTTTAAAAAATGGGAACTGTTTATGAACTACCGTATCCCAAAAATATTTAAAAACTTAGAATTCATAAAGCTAGCCTAGATACCTATTTTTATCTTTATAAAAAGCTAGAAAATCGAATTTTTCTTGCATGAAGAAATTCTATATTTAATCTTTCGAAGTCGACCCACCTTCTTCTCCTCCTCGGCAATTGTGCTGTAGGCAAAGAGGGCGACGAGCCCGAGGGCCAATATCGTCTTCATCTCGTCACTTTAGTGAGACTCGAGTAAGTATCGATTCTGAAAATCAGAAAACGTCAATTGGGATATCCGAATAATTCTCGGAAGGATAAGGGGAAGAAGTATGTGGTGGGTCTGCCGTGGGGCCTATCTGGGGCTTATATATTGGCGGGCGGAGCTAGGAAGAGACGTGCCGGGCGTTGATTGGCTCGCGTGGCCCTTTCAATGCGTTCTATTGGCCCGGGTATGGGCTAGGGGGACGTGTGCTAGTGCCGCGACAAACTACATAGTAACGCTCTGGAAAAGCCTGGAGAAGGGGTGGGGCTTCGAGAGGTTATTCGGTTCTTATGGCTGACGTGGATTTCTGGGGGCAATTTCATTGCGAGGACCACCCACTGATGAAAGCTGTCTGTTTCCGGTTTCGAAATTTCCTGAAAAAATTTGGTTTTTACACAAATTTAACTAAACCATCGCCAATCTATATTTTTCAAATTTTTAGAAACTTTTTAGCATCAAAAACGAGTACAACTTTTCATTGTTTACCATTTACCAATCCAAACCCAAACGTAATCGTATATCTTTACCCCAACCAAGCAGTATATCTCATGTAAACAATTTATTTGTAAACACACGCAAAAAACACCCGTCTTTCTCAATTATCACAAAGCTGCTGTGTGTATCACATAGTATAAATAGCATTAGAATAAGGCAACATCACATACAACTCACAACAAGGTTAATGTTTGTTAGAAATACTTCTTGAACGACCAGCGTTGGGATTCTTTGTTGTCGACACAATCATCGAAGTAGAGATCGCCACCCGATTCGACACCGCCAACATCCAGACAGAGCCCCGAATCGCGGTGCATTATTGGGCCGTCCTAAAAAAGAATATTTGTATTTGTAATTAAGATAATTAAGTTACCTTCTCATGAGCAAATTCGATGGGACGATCATCCAAACAAAATTGGATCAAAGCCTTCCGTTTCTTGATGCCATGTTCTTTCGGGCCGACTTGTAGACAGGTTGCTTCACGTCTGACTTCATCTGCTCGACTGTAGGAAAATGCTTGGGATGATGAGCCGCCGCCTTGACACGAGAACACGCCCAGGATGATCGTGCCCTGAAAACAGTAATTACGCCATGAAATGTCGATTCTTTCGCATTATCGAGGAGGCCCACGTTTTTTGTATAAGTCTAAAAAAAACATAGCAACTTCATAGGGAGTATTTCATTCGTGTCCTTAGGCGAAGATAATCAAATTTCATTAGCAAAACTATCAAAACGGATAAAAATTTTTCAAAAAATCGGATTTTCGTCGAAAACCTTCCATTTTTGATCGAAAAACGCTTAGGAATAGGAAAAATAGTTTAGAAAGGCCTCCGCTACTTTTGTTTGAAAAATTGGATGGTAAAAAGAGATTATTCTTCCGACATCAAATAAGGACTGAAATGCTTTTGACCTTGTTCTCCAGCCTTTGCAACGTATCCAAGCAGAGATCCCCATTTCGGACGTTTCCATAGGCGACGACGTCCTCGTCGGGTACAAATTTCTGCGGGATCACGTTGTCTAGGAACCTAAAAGAAAGATTACTATCAGTATACGCTAATGAAAATACCATTTAAAAGAATGACATTGAAGCCGTTCTCGCAAATCTTTCCTTGACTGGAGATCTCCCACGTCCTGCGTCTAAACGGAATTTTCAATGAAAGAAAGCAACGCTTTATGCTTACCTGAAGACCCATTCGATGTACATAGAATAGACGTTTGTAGTCATCCATCCACACTTCAGCCAGTCGCTTCGAATTTGTGCCATGGACATCTTTATTTCCTAGAAGAAATACCGTTTTTACGTCAACTCGGGCGAACCATTGCGTCCAGTCATATCGTAAGGATGCCCAGAACGGAAGATATGACCAACATGAGAGCACGGATGAATCTCTATCGAGCCGCCACACATCCACACCTAAACCTGGTTTTTTATATTTGATGTCTTTCATACCCGGAATGAAATTTCCAGATTTTCGCCGCCCCACACATCCATTTCCTCATCATACGCTCCGACTTCGAAGAAATATTTGCGATCAACAGCAAATAAGCCGCCGGCCATGGTTGGTGAACTGAAAAGAAAAAGTTTTTAAAAACAGTTGTCTTTACCGAATGATATCCGTTTCAGGATTTTTTCTTCTTTCCACTTCGCTTTTCGGCAAGGGCCCCATGCTATAATGAAGAGACCACCAGAAAGTTCCAATGCCTAAATCGTGCATTAGTTTCTTTTATCAATTCGCAATACCTCCAGCCGAACCGCCCATGTAAGCCATCGTTGTATCCGAAATCGAGTCGATCACCGGGCAAATAACGGCCGTTCGTTCTTCGGCAATTCTAGCCAACAATGGCTCAAGCCTAAACACAATAATCGCAAGTTATTGGATCGTACCAGCCAGAATTTGCCTCGCAATGCGAATCCAGAAAAACGAGCACATCTCCACGCGCCTCGCGAGCACCTCGTACTTTTGCGCGAATCAAGCCGAGACGTTCCTTAACAGCGTTTTTGCAGCATCTAGCAAACTACCTTGCTGCGAACCAACTTCACCAGGGCACCGAAACGTTCAAGATGCTTCTCCAGCTTCTCGCCGAGCTCGGCTATAAAAAAAAATCGACAAAGCTTCCAATCACTTACGCAAATGACTGTTGTCATCAACGAGAACCACTTCTAGCAGCAATTCGGGAGGGCTACGATTGATGACGGAATGCACAGTTCGTAGCAGTGCGGAATAAGACTCGTCCGTGAAGATGATCACTACCTAAAAAAGAAATGACGCGTGAATTTGGTTTTACCGATGTGGAGGGAAGTGAAGAGATGGTATATTCCAGTCTTTTACATTCCTTGCTTCTTGAATCCGGTATCGATCGATCCAACGAAATCGCGTCAGAGGCGAGGATATTCATGAACCACGTCTTTTGAAGCTCTTCTGCTTTTAGCTTATCATCGCCTAAAAATTTTTTGGTAGTAATGATACGGTTTTAGACCTTGCAAGTGAACGCCATCGCCGTTCTCGCCAGCACCTTCTCGATGCTTTGAATAGTCGGGAATCTCATGGAATCCCTAAAAAAGTAAATTACAACGATTTAAAACTAATACCCGATCAACAATGTCCCTCGAGAATCGTGTCCGGCCTCCCGAGCGAGAATTGGACGCAAGAGCACTAAATAAATAATATATGGTTTTTCTAATAGAATACCTGATAAAGAAATAGCCGGCAACAAGGCAGAAAAGGACCTTTACGAGACGGCTTTTGTTCCGGACTGTGAAGAGGCCCCTTACCCACCGCATCTGAAAAAATGATGTTAAAGCGAAAAGGTTAAAACTGTTGTTGAAAGTGGAGAAGGAAGGAAGTAAGGCGAGGAAGATGGTGGTTTCTCATGTCCTACGCGGGTCACCCGTTCTCTCTCTAGGGAACAATAGAATGGAGTGTGGCCGAATTGCAGTCGAAAGGTGAGTAGTGCAACCCACGTTTCGCCCCTATGAAGTGTTTCTCAGAAACACTAGCGTCAGTATAGCAGAAAAAGTTAGAAACCCAACAAATATAGCTACAAACGTACCAGAAAAGTGCCAGAACTTAACTATGGGCGCAAATTCTTTGACAAATCAAAAAGAAAACAAAAAGCAGCGGAAATAACGGATAAAATTTAACGATGCCCTATATAAAGTGATTCCCAAGCGATAGGAGAAGTGCTTCCGATGAATTTTCCTACAAGCGCATCAAAAGAGGAGCCAGGAAATGTGTGGCAGCGTGTGGATTTCGATCCGAGGTTGCCACATCGCGGCCTATGCATACATTGCGTGTGGAACAGATCGTCAACTACTCATCAATAGACTAGCAATATCGAAGAAGTCGAGCAACCCCAAAAAAGGGGAATCGATACGTTTCCGGCCTCCAAAGAAAGTTTTTCAATTTCAAGCAGCGGGTCAGAGAGGGGCAAAGAAACGCGCGAATAAAGGGAATCTATTGGAGATAAGAATGAGGTCTAATAAAACTCCTCACACCATACAGCTAAACAACCATGGCCATGGCGAAGGCCGGCTACGGCATAATTCAAATGACGTAGCGTCGTAACGAGTATCATAACGTACCACCTCGTTTGCCAAAAATTTAGCATATAATAAATTCTCAGCAAAATAAAAGTTTTAACGTTTAATTTGGATTTTATCGTTTTCAGCGTACTTTTTTACCC
Source organism: Mesorhabditis spiculigera (assembly GCA_958295435.1). Classification (NCBI taxonomy): domain Eukaryota; kingdom Metazoa; phylum Nematoda; class Chromadorea; order Rhabditida; family Rhabditidae; genus Mesorhabditis; species Mesorhabditis spiculigera. Next base: position 1,461,304 of record CATQJA010002655.1, read on the forward strand.
AGGTCCCGAAATTTTGGTGTTTCCTGGATGAATTTCACCAAAATTTGCTTTTATCTCGAGAATCTGACGTCATGGGTAATAAACTAGCTCATTTTCAGAATCAGCACAAAAAAAATCGGCTGTTTTGGATACCCTAGCAGTCCCGGATGTGGCAAAACATCGCTTAAATCCCCAAGGTTTGTCATTTCGGGATGGCTTTTCAGTGCATGATGGGTCGATCCAGGCCGTACCCTTGACCTTGCAGTCCCCATCGGCTCTCTATTCCTCTCATAAGATGCATAGAGACCCTAGATTCTACCAACTGGTCATTCTCAAACGCGAATAAAGAACGCCGGAAGGATTCGTGAAAAGCTGTAACGAATTCGTGAAATCGTTTCAGCGAATGGTGTTAATGCAGTTGGGGGGGCAGTCCAAAATCGGTAGCAAGGGGTTACGAGGCGCTCCGCTTAAAGGGATAGGGGCGGCATAAGTCAATCGATTACACGCGGGAAAGAAAATGTCTCTGCGCCTCTCCCCTAGGCGCCCTCTCTCGCCGCTGCATCTGTTGAACCCCCCTCCCCAAAGGGGGGTTCAACAGATGCCGTCCTCATCTCTTTAAGCTGCTTGGTTTTCAGCTTAAGCCTAGGCTTAACTTAGCTTTAACTAAGCCTAGCTTACCTTGAGCTTCAAATTGACTTACGAGGTTATGTATGGGTTAGCTTAAAATTAAGTTTAGCTTGGCTCAAGCTAAGCTCAGGCTTCGTTTGTATGAAGCTAAGCCTAGGCTTAGGCTTAGCTTTGCTTTCCAGAAGCTTCGAGTTTAAAAAACGGCATTTAGAACGTCACGTAGACAAAATCCAGACTCGCCCCCCAAGTATTCGCACCCAGCGAATGAGGATCAACGCGGTAAATGGATAAGCGAATGAGCGGTAAAAACGAATGCTTGATAGGAGAGTAGCTAATTTATCCAAACAGCGAATTTGGGGAAGTATTGCCGAAAACCATCCTAAAACAAGGGTACTTTTCAAATAGGCGGGGGGGGGACGATTTAGGCGGGGGGCAATCTGCATCTCTGCGCCCGCCGTACTCTCAAGGCACCCCCTCTGCCTATAGGCCCACTTCCCCCCCCGGCTATTTGAATTGTACCAAAACAAGAAAATCTATGCATAAAAGCTATAAAAAACTTATTTATTTGCCATTGTTTAGTTTTACACTAAAAAAATGCCGCAAAAAGCTTGAGCAACCCGAACTTTGTGAGCCTTTTCCTATTCAGCTGTCGGTAGTCTTGCTGCGGAATGCCGTACTACGTAGAGAAGTTTTTTTTAGTTTTCAAAGTTTGGGATAATGCATATTACTTCCGCCCCATTCCCATTAGTGTTGGGAAATTTGCTCGGCTCGAAAACCGATTTCCGTGCAGACAAACAAACGTAGACCCCCCTCGAAACGCAATTTAAATCGGCTGTTAAAATTCGAAATTTCACTTTTTTTAATTTTTAAAAGCTTATGGTATGCAAAAAGTGTCGCCGGTATCGATGTATTCAGTTTGGCGATCCGATGCTTTGTTCTTTTTTTAATCCGGAAAAGGACCCCAAAAGAGTCGTATGGTGGGGTACCTCAAACCGATTACTATATTTACATATATTTACTACTCTTCTGTTGCTAGCGTTTTTACTTTACTTTACTATTTAATGGATAAAAAAGCTATAATTTAAAATTCAATGGAATGGAAACATCGTGGCTCCGCCGGTGACAGCTTCGAACCGTTATTCTCTACCTATTTCCGAAACTTGCCGATTAATCAGGGGTTAAAATAATATAGAATATTATTTTTACGGTCATACGTAAGCTATCAATTTGGTATGCCTACACGTACTATATGGATTTTCTCAAAGATTAAATGGATGATTTGGTGAATAAAATTTAATTTCGTTTGCGCAAAGTTTTTGCTTAAATTCCGCTACCCATGTTTAATCCATTTTACATAAAATCAATTTTTGCAACATTATGTCGATCGATTATCTGGGATTCAAAGTCATCCATTAATGACTCGAATGCTTATGATTGCCCGGGGGCAATTCCCGCTGACCTGGCAGACGGCACTCTATGGTTGCAGATCCCAAAAATAAAATAACGATTTCAAAACTAAAAAGTGTCTGCCGCCGCCTAATTTTCGATTCTAAACCCGTTTCTGACCTTTATTTACACGTTCCATTCCATAAAACCATTTTTTGGGCGACAACCATAAACCCTAAATTTCCCGATGATCGTTCATCTATCCGAAGACGCGGCCTTCATCGATCAGGAAACTTTTCATCCCAATGAAACAATCCGTGCTCAAAAAAAAAATGAGCAGTCCCCGCTTCCAACATCAATGGTCAAACGATACACCCTCCTACGCGCGGATCTCCCACTGCAACTTCTCAACGATAAGACGTTTTTGTAATTGTCCAGATCTCGCCCTTTTGCTCGCCGCCTCGAAGTCGATCACGGAAATTAATTCCAAGCCGCCCCTCTTATATTCTCGTCTGATAGCGCTTGCATTCCTTAGTTTAATATCTCGGTAGCTAAAATCACTGAAAATTCTGGGTTTGAAATTTTTAACCGGAAGTACACTAAAAAGTTGCGCCAGTCGTTTTTTTTTGGGGGAGGGGAGGGGTTGCCTAGTATTTCCAAGCGATTTTGGGGCTCGGCAAAAGGGGTTGCACGCATTGTAGTTTGTGTGCCTTGACCGCATGGCCTTACGCCATCCAATCCTTTCCGATTTCACTTTTTCGTCTTCTTTTTTTCCTGCCTTGCTTCTATTTGCCCATATTTTCTTCAAATTTAATTTTCAGATTTCAGGCATGAATCCGAATAGGGCCAAAGAAACCCACGATTTCAACAAGTACGTGGCCGAAAGCCTTCCGCCGACCCGCGTTTTCCTTGAAGTATGAATTTTGTTTGTTAATTATTCTTTTTATTAGCAACGCCTTCCGTCAGCGGATTTGGGTCCAGCTGCTCCGATGTCTCACCATGACGTGTTCCATTCCACGGGTAGTGTTATCTTCCTCGACGTTAATCCAAATTTAGGGCACGAGTATTGCACATACTCGGACATCACACGCACTCAACACGCTGAGCGAAAGCGCCCCGGCACCATCGTGGAGCCGCCGCCCCCCAAACGTTTCTTGGGCAACAATGGGCCGTTTGATGGTTTGCAAGACGATAAGGCTCGGGGAAACTCACAGCTAACGGTAACTATTTTGTATGGACTCTCAAATTTCTTAGATCTCCCAGAGCATTGCTGGTCCAAGCGGTTCGTCTGGTATTCTCAAGACCTTCCGCCGCATCAACAAAACCGCGCCGGTAGGTGATGAAATGTTGCTGACTACATTTTTTAGAGTCCGGACTCTTCAACGACCACTCGCGCCCACATCGACGGAATTCTTCGGGAGGCCGATGAACATGTTAGTGCCCGTACAAAGCGTCAGACCAAGCACTTGCCACGTGAACACTGGCCCATCCCCCACTAAATTTGTTGTTTCCCCCACTTGTTTTTTCTCTTACATCTAGCTTTTATTTGTTGGTGAATTAAATTCTTGTCTGTCTCGTCCTGGTACATGTTTGATCGTCAGAGATTGCCGCGGCATGCGTGGTTCCAACGTCTCCATTTCAGGATGAGAACCTGGCTCATGTTGAGACCTACTACGAATATCGGCCGTCGAAGCTAAAAGCGGGCCTTTCTCATCCAGACAGTGTCGTCGAGACTGCTACTCTGAGCAGTGTATCGCCACCTAACATCGCGTATATCCATCAGATCCCCGATTCGGTCGGTCTTCTTTCGAGTTTCCTGAAATTTTGCAAAACCTGCGAAGTTATATTGATCGTTGAATTCTATAGGTGATTGACAATGGGCTTATTTCGTCGCTACAGCTCGAATCCATGATCTATGCTTGCCAAAGCCATGAAACTAAATTGCCAAATGGCGAGCGTGCCGGATATTTGATAGGTACGCAATTTCCCTTTCCCGAAAATCTCTTCCCCGACTTTCCCGAAAATGTCTTTGTTAGGTGACGGTGCCGGTGTTGGAAAAGGGCGAACGATTGCGGCAATGATCATGGAGAATTATCGAAATGGGCGCAAACGCTCAATTTGGCTTTCCGTCAGCAATGATCTGCGTTTTGACTCGTCACGTGACTTGCAAGATATCGGCGCTCGAAAAATCCAGGTTTGTGCCAAATCTCAGAGCAAAATCTAAATATTTGAAGGCAAAAATTGGAATTTAAAATCGGCTGATTTGATTTGAAACTCAGTGGACGAGTTCAAATCAAATCCCGAGGATTTGGTTATGCTTCCGGTCCTTAATCAAACTGCAGGGAGATGTCGGCATGCAAAACATAAGAAAAGCGATGGTCGAGTGCCGCGAACCGGAAATGACCTGGAAGATTATAGCATCCGCTTAATGAGCTAAAAGTCCACAACAAATTGATTTGATCTGAAGTGCTGAAACCTTAGTCAAATAAAATCGGCAGATTTAATCCGGCGCATGCAAATCAGATTAGAGATTTTCATAATACCTTCACGAATCAGAACCAATGTTTTAGGTTCATCAACTAACCAAACTGAAATATGCTCCGATCAATAGCGCGGAGAATGGCAAGATCAAGAAGGTATCCCTGCGCTGTAAGCTGATAATTTGTTATTAGGGTGTGATATTTGCCACTTATACATCTTTACTTGGCGAATGTCGTACAGGCAACTATCCCGATTACCGCACACGCATGCAACAGCTGATCCGTTGGTTTGGCGAGGTCAGCCATTTATTGAAATCCGCTTTATAAATACCATAGGACTATGATGGTTTAATCGTTTTTGATGAATGTCACAAAGCAAAAAACCTGATCCCGGCTGGCGCTGGCGGGAAGCCGACAAAGACGGGAAAGCTGGTACTAGAGCTGCAAGAATCTCTGCCGAACGCGCGTATTGTCTATGCTTCGGCAACGGGAGCTTCAGGTTACTTTTTCTCTGCTGTATTTATTGCAGTCTAGAGCCTCGAAATATGGCATACATGAGTCGTCTCGGTCTTTGGGGAAAAGGAACAACGTTTCCAAATTTCTTCTCCTTCTTGAATGTTATCGAGAGGCGTGGATTGGGAGCAATGGAGATTGTGGCAATGGAAATGAAGGTGAAGCAAAAGAATCAAAGAATTTGAACTGTAATCAATTAAAAATCGCTAAAAATGAGGTTTTTGGACTGAAATCTTCGTATAATTTTCGACGCTCTACCCGATGTCGTTTTCAAAATAGCAGGATATTCTTTATAAATACAAAAATTTTTTTGCACCCCCGTTATTTGTCCCCCCCCGTTAAGCAACCTATACCGAAAATGTTATCAAACTCGTTTTCTTAGAGTCGCGGTCTCTACCTGGCCAGGCAACTATCGTTCCGAGGTGTTTCCTTCAAAACTATGAGGGTACCACTAACCGAGGAATATGCTAGGGTATTTTAACAGCTTTATAACACAGTATTTATGGTTTCAGCTCTATGATGAATCGGTGAAACTTTGGATGGAAGTTAAGCGACAATTTCAAGTAAATCGGCCATTAATCGAAATATTCATACTCTATATTCTAGATAGCCGCTCAGCAACTTCCAGAAGAACAACGACATAACATGAAGCTGATTTGGGGTCAATTCTGGGCCTGTCATCAACGATTCTTCAAATATCTTTGTATCGCTTTTAAGGTGATTTCGAGATTGCGCCGAAAATGTTTGTATTGTTAGGTGGAAGCATGCGTCCAACTTTGTGATGAAGCGATGGCTGATGGGAAATGTATTGTCATTGGTCTACAATCAACTGGCGATGCTCGTACGAAAGAATTGGTCGAAGACGGCGTTGAGATTACGGAATTCGTCTCGACTGCAAAGTAAAAAGCATCCGCGCTCCTTGCATATTGTTATTTAGGCGTGTTTTGCAAGAATTGATCATACGCTATTTCCCTGATTCCATGGATGGTTCGGAGGATGAGGATCCGCTCAAATATTTTGAGTTTGGGCGCAGACGAAGCAAGAAGAAGACTGCAAAGCTTCCCTGGGATGCTTTGAATGGAAAAACGTAATCAATTAAATCCAAATCAATTCGAGATTTTACCTATTTATTCAGGGCAACAAATGGAAACGGCGCTGTGAAAAAGCCAAATGGTTCTGCAGAGTGTACAGACTCGACTGGTGGAAGTGAATCTGATGCTGAAGCCTCGTCCGACATTTCTGTATCAAGCGCTAATCTTTCCGACTTTACGGATACAGAAGTGAAACATGGTAGAAACTAGGATTTGTTCATTGTAAGCTCATATTCTCTAGATGACGCAAATTGGGAAAAGAAGCTGCAACAAGAGGCTTTATCATCCGGATCTGAGAGAGACGAAACAACTGATCCAGTAGGCTCTTATTCATTAGCTTTTTATAGATACTTTTGAGCTTGAGCCAAGCTATGCTTAGACTTCGTTTGTATGAAGTTAGGCCTAGGCTTCGGCTGAGCTTAGCTTTTCCAGAGCCGTCGAGAAAAAAACGGCATTTGAAGCGGCTTGTAGTTAAAATCCGGGCTGCCCCCCCCAAGTGCATTAGTACCGAATAAAGAGACTATTGTGATTTTTCAGGATGATATGGATTCGATCACCCATGTTGATGCGATCGCCCCATTCCCGGAAGACACTGAATCATCTGACGACGAGGAATATGAAGAAGATTCGTCTGTCTTCTTCAATCCCTTCGAATTCGACTATTGCAACGGTAAACAGTGAAATGAATTAAATTGAAATGAAAACAGTGAAATAAATGAATGAATGAATTAAATTAATTAAGTAATATTAAATTAAATTAAAATATGACCTTCCAACGCCGATTTAGAAATTCCTTACGAAAATCGTCAGCGTCGAAAACAATTGGTACACTCGAAAGTCAGGGACCCGCTAAAAGAACTGAAACGTAGCAGGTACCATCCCCCAAAAAAATTTAAATATTTTTTTTTGTAGGGATAAACGCGAACGGCGTCTTGCGAACAAACGACTAGCCCGCAAGAAGCAAAGGAAACGCCGCGAGCTCGATTCGATGCGAAAAAGGAATGAACTCGCAAAACAAGCAGCAGCGAATCCGAGCGCATCCGAATTTATGAAATCGACTAAACTCTGTGATGATTCTTACTATGATTCTCTTGATGTGAAGGTAGAAATCGGCTTGTTAATGAAGTGTCTACATTCATTTAGAATAAGCTGCTCGCCAAAGTGGAAGAATTGGGAAAGGATCTGCCGGCGAACACCCTCGATCATCTGATCAATCGACTCGGAGGGCCAGATAATGTTGCTGAGGTAAGGACATGGCCAAAACGGTAAAGGTTGCTTAACGGGGGGGGGGGACAAACAACGGGGGTGGAAACAATTTGTGTATTTATAAAGAATTTCCTGCTATTTTGAAAACGCCATCGGTTAGAGCGCCGAAAATTATATTAAGCTTGTTTAATCTCAGTCCAAAAAAACCCATTTTTAACGATTTTTAATTGCTTATTTTTTAGCATAATAAAGTAATAATTTTAAATTGTGGTATTTCCGCTCAAATTAAATCTCTTAGTATAATTGTTGACGCTGTATCCAATGACATGCTTGAATTGGCACGACAGGTCCCTACAGGCAAAAATGGTTTCCACCCCCGTTATTTCTCCCCCCGTTAAGCAAGTTTTACCGCCAAAACTTGCATTTCTGGTTATAGATGACCGGTCGTCGCTATCGCATCATTCAAACAGAGAGCGGAGAAATTACACACCAACGCAGAAATGACAAAACGGATGTGGCGCTCGGTTCGACAGCATTTCCATTTTCTATCTTCTTCTTTAGAATTGATCAATATGGAGGAGAAGGAGAATTTCATGAGCGGACGAAAGAAAGTGGCCATCATCTCGGAAGTGGCTTCTTCCGGAATTTCTCTACAGGTTATACAGTCATTTCCGCGTTGATACGTTTGTTTCTAGGCCGACAAGCGGGCGATTAACCAATTGCCGCGTGTACACATCACCCTCGAATTGCCATGGTCGGCCGATAAGGCTATTCAACAATTCGGTATTTCTTAGAAGATTTCCTACCAATTTTAATATCAGGTCGTACTCATCGTTCGAATCAAGTCGTCGCGCCGGAATATATATTCTTGATTTCGGAATTGGCTGGAGAACAGAGGTTTTGATTTTTATTTCACCATGAGAACGAGAAGCTTCTTAGGTTCGCCTCAACAGTGGCTAAACGTTTGGAGCTGCTCGGCGCCCTCACGCATGGTGATCGCCGTGCCACAGAAACGCGCGATTTAAGCAAGTTCAATCTTGACACGAAATACGGACGGATGGCACTGGATAGTACGTTGAGGTGCGTTTCACAAGTTTGAAACTAAATATCTGCCCGGTAAAGGTTGCTTAACGGGGGGGGGGGGGGGTGAGAAATAACGGGGTGGAAACCATTTGTCCTATAGGGACTTGTCGTGCCAATTCAAGCATGCCATCGGACAGAGCCTCGAAAAATTATACTAAGAGATTTAATTTCACCCCGAAATACCACAATTTAAAATTATTACTTTGTTAAGCTAAAAAGTTTAATCAATTAAAAATGGCTAACAATGAGGTTTTTGGACTGAAATCTTCGTATAATTTTCGACGCTCTATCCGTTGTCGTTTTCAAAATAGCAGGATATTCTTTATATATACAAAAATTGTTTCCACCCCCGTGATTTGCCCCCCCCCCCGTTAAGCAACCTTTACCCTCTGACTTTAGGTCTATTACTGGCGCGCTACGACCTCCATTGCTGCCGGAGCCAGACAATTATACGCCGGGACCTTTCTTTAGAGGTTTTCAAAGTTTTTTGGTCTGTAATTAGTTTCCAATTCAGATATGTGCATCTACCTTGAAAGTGTGGGTGTGCTCGCTCTTTCAAATGGTGTCTACATTGTTGACAAGTAAGGAAGACTCGTTTTTCTTAATATCTTTTTGCAGGGAGGGCCAAAAAATCTCCAAGTTCCTGAATCGAATCCTTGGCCTGCCCGTGTACGCTCAAAGCGCCCTCTTCTCCTATTTCTCGGATATTTTGGAGGAACTTGTGCACAAAGCGAAACAGGATGGAACCTTCGATCTCGGCATCATGGGTTTGTTCAAAATGGCTATTCCGTTCAAAATAAAATCTTTTAGATCTAAGTTCCGGGGATCATGTTCAAAAACAAGACACCCGGACATATGATGGCGTTTATTCGAACGGCAAATTCCACGTTGAGCTGCACAAGCTTTCGGTGGATCGTGGATGCAGCTGGACAGAAGCCATCGAGATTTCCAGCAGCCACAAATTGCCTGAAGTAATTGAAACTTACATCTTGAAATATGATTTACAGGATGGCTTTTACTCAACATCCGAATCAACTCGAGGAACGCCATGCTGTGTCCTCGTCTATACTTTGGCTAGCCGCAGATTAACGGATACCGATAGGTATTAGAAATACTGTGATTTCAACGCTCTCATTTTAGAATCTACGCTGTGACAAGGCCTTCAACGGGTCGATCGACACGTCTAGAAACGCTTGCCGAAATCAAGAAAAAGTATGTCAAAATCGAATTGCCGAAAGCCGAGGAAATGTGGAAGAAGCAATATGATGGTGAGTATGACCTACAAACAACAACCAATAAACCAACAAACAAACATGCATCCGCTTTAGCCTCTGCAAAGCAATGTCAACATCAATTCTTGTTCGGAAGCTGCCGGAATCAAGACGAGAACCACAGCTTCTGCGAATATGGTCGGCGGCTTCGAACATATTTCGTGCTGGCTGGCATGGTTCTCTCGATTTGGCCACTTCTCGAAGAGATCAGCCCACAAACAACACAATCCAACTTGGCGTCGTCTCGAATTCAGGTAGAGAAATAGATCAAGATCAAGCGCGAGATAAATGAGAACATTTAGCATATATTCTTCAGGTTGTCCGTGTATGCACTGATGAGGATCAGAAAATCGTTGGTGTCCTGATTCTGCCGAGCAATGTGCGCAAGCTGATGGCTAAGATTGCTGAATACTCGACAAGCTCCCAGGCAATTGGTAAGTCTTTTTTGAATTACCAGCATATTATTGCTAGACCATCGAAAAGAGAAGAAGCAAAATGGAACGAGCGACACGTCGAGCAACAGCAGCCCCGGAGCGGCCAAAGCCGACGAGCAGCCGGACAATAAGCCGAAAAAGACCGAAACTCCGCCTCCCAAGTAAATTTTATTGTTATTACTTGTTTTACGATGTACATTGCTGTAAATTGAAAAGTTGAAAAGAGCTACATACTAACTGTTGACTAATTGCGTTTTGTTTTCTGCCTTTTGGAAGCAATTAACCCCTTTTCTAACATTTTATCGAGTTTCCTAAAGCTCGAGAGAGCAGTTGTGAAAATATCGTTGATGGTTGTTAGTTTAATACATGCCAAAAACTATTTGTTATTATCCCCCCAGTTGTATAATGCTTTTCCTTCTTTTTTGTTGATTTTTATGAGCGGGTTAAACGCGCAAAAAATATAGTCTTCGCTGCCGGTGCTCCCCCCCCTCCCCCGTTTTTCACTTTGATTATCGTTATGTGCTTCTTTCTAATAAATTGAAGAGTTTTGAGATGACAGCAAACAGCAGAAAGAACAATGCCATTTTCAGGGGCGTCATCATTCTTTAGGGAAATAGGTGCTTGGAGAAGCGGTGGACGACTGCCTTGTGGATTGTTTGTGCGCGGGATTAAGGATTGTGGCGTCGGGCGTCTGCCGCTCGGAAGTGACTGCCATGAAGCGCCCATTCTCACGAGAAGCCGATTTTTAAGAGGCAAATTATAGGATTTTCGTTGTTTATTAAAGCAGCTTGTGAAAAGCTAGTAAGTTCTGAAAGTTTCAAGTCTTTCGAGACGCTATAGAATAAATAAGTCTTTCTTTCAGGCGATGACTATACAATTAGTCACAGCCGCATGCCGGACCTTGACCAGTATCGGAGTGTTCTGTGTTCGGTCATTCCTCCCCTCCCCTTCCAACCTTCCCCCCCGTTCCTTTCAGAGACCTGTATAGGTGTGGGCGGAAGGCCTGTTTTATCGATTGCTCTTGGACCGGTCACCTCAGCCCTGGAATCGACCGGGACCACACCCTAGAATGAGTATTTAGACTAGGTTTTGACTTTCTATTGGTTTTCGCGGGTTTCTGGGGAGTTGGAAACAATCTGAACATGACTCATTGCAATTTTGAGCTGATTTTCGCTTCCAATTTTGACTAAAATTGTTTATTAAAAGCAAGAGGCTTGTATTTTGAGTATATAAATGATTCACTAACCGTAAAATGACCAAAATAAGCTAAATTTGGAGAATAATAGATCTATATTTGCAGATTTTCGCCCAAATCTCGATCCTTTCATGACAGCTGGATCCCTTTTTTGGTGCCAGCTGTGCGCGGTTCGTGCTCTTTGCGCTTTCAAAACACTAAACAAACTGCCGAATTGTTTGAATTAGGATTATATTAGTATTTCGTAGCTTTTAAAAGTTTAATTTTATTTCTATAGGTTATCCTTCAATATGTCTATTTCTTTTTCTGGTTCCGACGTTTCCAGTTATTTTCCTGATCACTTTTTTCTGCTATTTTTCTTTAGTTTTCTCTTCTGTCTACCCAATTTTCAGTGATGGGCTCCACTGAAGAAGCCACGAACCCAGTAGACAACATTGTCGAACGGAAACAATGCATTATAGAGTGAGCACCAACTTCCGCGCCTAAAATAACCACTTTTTCTAGTCGTATCGACGCGATCCAGAAAAAGAAACAAGTATTGCTGGAGAAGCTTAAGATGTTGAAAGAGGTTTGTAAAAAAATAGCTATAAAAGTAGAGGATTTCAGATGGGAAAGCCGGATATGGTGCAATTATGTCTGAGCGCTTACGATACGCTTGACGAGCAGGAAAAATCGTACATGGAATTGTTGGTTGATGTAGTGGTGAGTGGGTTAAAACTGTATATAAGTTTTTTTTAACAGGAAATTCATCAAAATGCGACCGAGGACTTTGCAAAGGAGCCGTTGCCATTGATGGTTGAATCAAAGGACGATGATAATTGTTAGTTTTTAACTTAATAGCTTAATTTTGACTATTTAACTGATTTAACAGTTAGATTTCACCGTTTTCTATTTAAAACACATTACAGTAAACCTGTCGATCGAAGAAATGAAGCAACAAATCGCCGACATTCAACAGAAAACGATCGATGCGGCCATTTATCAACAAAAACTTCAGAAGGAATTAGGGTCCCAGCGCGATAATGTAAGTTTATAACTTTTTATCAAGTGTTTGATGATTTTCAGCAATCCTCATTCAGCCAAATACAAAGCAAGCTGAACAAAGATTCAAAGGAAAATGCGAGATCGGCCTATAAAGATTTGGAATCGATGAAAGTTAGAGGTAACTTTTTTATTTTAGCTTTTAAAACAAGGATTTAGTATTCGGAGAGCGCCAAGAAAACGACAGAAAACAAAAGCAGCTGGAGCGGATGCGGAAGAAGATCTCGGAGAAGGAGGAGAAGGGAGAAGCTGAGGAGAAGCCGGTTGAAGCCGAGGATGGAGACAAATCGGCCGAGGATTTGGTGAAGGAGAGGAGGAAGCACGTCGAGGAATTGGTCAAGGTTCAGAGGGAACAGTGGGTTTTGCAGCCAATTTAAATTTATAACGCGTATCTAGTCAAATTAAGCTTTTTAAACCTCAAACAAATTTCGAAAATTTTTCAAAATCTATTTTTCGATATTTAATGTAGTTTTAAACATATATTTTAGACTCAGGAGGAAACGATTAGTTTTGTAGGTACAAATTTTTGATTGATACCTTTTTCAACCTCTAACTTTTAGCAAAGTTCATTTTTTTGCGAAATTTTGGCGCAACTAATTTTTTTAAATAGTTTTTCTAGTAGTTTTAAACGCAGTTTAAAGTGTTTTTTTATAGTTTTACGCCCAGAAATAGCGCGCATTGCCATTGTCCCCCTGATCGATTGATTAGTGCGTATGTGTGTCCTCCCGTCCTGGTGGTTGTCTGTGGCTTTACACCCGGACATTTGGGCCCGTCATCCGCCTGGTCGTCTCCTCTCTCTTTTCTCGAGCACCGCCGATCCGATTTCATCATCCGATTCCTGCCACGGCTTTTGATCCTCTTTTTATGAGCGGCATCATGTCTGGGGGTGGTCCCGTAGCGGTGACTTTAAAAAGTAAAAATCGCGGATGAAGGTTTAGAAGTCGAAAAGCGTTTTGTTTCGGTTTAGTATTTATAAAATCCGTTGTTACTGCTAGATAGAAAAGCTAAATATAACTCAAACTTTGTTTTAACTGCGTTCATCGTATTTTTTAAGGCGAATTCCTAGAGTCGTTTAGGGGGTAGTCCCGCCACGCTGACTTTTAGAGCCCCTGAACTCCTTGAAATTGAGCTTTAGAGCCATTTTTTGTAAAAAAAAAACGGAAATAGAACGTTCAATACCTATTAAATTTCGATTTAAAACTTTGGAAAACTTTAAAACCCAAAAACACCTATTTCCAGACAAAGCAAAGTGTCGGATCGTCTTCGTTCCGGGCTGGAGGCCCTCGGCGAGCGCCGCAAGCAGATGGAGACCATCCACAATATGCTCGAGCGCATCAAGCAGTTGGATAAGGTTTTGAAAACAAACAAAAAATATTAGCATTATTTTCAGGAAATCAGCGAGGCCCCGAGTACTTCCACGACTGATGTTGGGAGCTTCAATGTGGTAAGTCAAAAAACGGCGATTACGATCATTTTCCCGAAAAATCAAAAAATTTCGCAGCGGACGGATTTGAACTCGGGTGTTGCTGGTGGGAGGCGAGAGCTTTACCAATTTACCAAGTGGAAATTCGCTTATTTTGCTAAAAACATAGATTTTTTGAGATAATTAGTTTTTTTGTACAAACGGGCGCCAGGCGAATAGTTTTTCACGAAAACCTAGATTTTTAGTTGCTGTTTTCAGCAATATTTTTAGGTTTAACAACAAATATGACGTTTGTTTGGTTTGAACAACGAAAAAATCCCGATTTTTCAGGATAAAGATATCGATCCGATGGAACAACTCGAAAATACGTACGCCGATGCTCAAAGCAAGTTAATGTAAGTTTATCTATTTACTATTAAATGCGGTATCACCCCCAAGATTTCCCCCAGGTGCCAAAAAGTGACAAATGGTGACCCCGGCGGGCCCCCCTAAAACTAATTCTTTATCTCGCTGCCGGGGGCCTAGCAGTCTAGCAGAAGGCCCTCGTATTGCAGGAGGGGGGAGGGTGTAAAGTGTGGTTGGATGTGCAGATCGGAAAGGAAAAGAGAGAACTCTGTTGCTGACGGATGGACAGGTGTTCGGCTAGCAAAAAGGGAGGGAGGCAAGCTATATGGTGCCCCCTTGAAAGGCGATCTGCCCCCCAGGAATTGAGCTGATTGACAGAAGACAGAAGGAAAGACAGACAGACAGACAGACCCCGCCTGTTCGGGCGCTCAGCCAGGGTGAGCAGTTGCTCCCCTTGGACGAGCACCATTTCTAGGCCTAGGCGGCACCTATTAACGCGGCTGTTCCGCCCGCGAATCTGCTTGGGTGGTCGTGAGCAATTGGCAAAAGATGAAGCTCGGCGTTCCGGGCGTTTTTGAGGAAAAGCAAAAAGTTTCCGAGGTATGGGGAATCGAACCCGGACCTCGATCTTGGAAATCGAGAGCTTTACCAATATACCAAACAGTCAACCTGGCCTGTAGAGTGGAAGGCCCTTTTGAAGGGTGCGGGAAGTTTGCTGCCACGGCCGGACTAATGCGTTTCAAAAAATCAAAAAATTTAAAAATTAAATTTTTAGGAATCTCTCCTCCATCCGCGAACGCCTTGAACAATATCAACAAAGCATTAAGGATAAACAAAGTAGGTTTTAAAATGAAAGCAACGCTAAAATATGAATATTTTAATCAATGCCGATTTCCAGACGAAAATGCCGAAGAAGCCGAGCAGGCGGCAAAATTCCTCGATTCCCTCTCAATTTCCAACGACGAGCCCCAGGTTGGCCCGGCATGAATTCGTGAATATCCCTGAAAATTTGTCCCAGAAGTTTGATTTCCGTTTTGCTCCTCAATTCACTGTGTCTTTCAAGTGGTGATAATTTGTCCTGTATCTGCGATATGTTTTTTTGATAAACTTTAAAAGGCATGGAGTGAAATGAAATACATTGAAGGAATGAGCGAGTGAAAATTAACAATTTGCGACTAACAATTTTATTTGGAGTTTGTAGTGGTCTAGCATTTTCGTATTCTTCAATCCTACAGTATCCAGGAGAATATATGTTAATTAGCATGAGAGAGCAACGGTTGTGCATCTCTCAGGTTCATTAACGGAACGGAGAAGCCGGGTCCCAGCCCCCGGGGCTAATGGCCGGGTTTGGCGTGTTGTGGTCTCTATCTGTGTCGTTATGGCTTTTGGAAGGTCTCGTAATATTTTCCATAACAATACTGGAATCCAATCTTCAAATTGAATCGTATAGTCCGTATTTTGTACCGAAATATAGCCAATTTCGACCATAATCTCTAGAAAGACGATGAACTCACGTCGGTGGTGCGGAATCTTTTTGAGGACTCTATGGCAAGGTAGGCTGCTTTTAGGGTTTGAATACTGTAAATAGCTTTAAAATACACTTTCTGAGCTTCGTGCCAAAAAGCAAAAAGTTTTGTCACGATCGGGATTCGAACCTTGACCCCGCGTGCGGCAAGCAAGCGCAAAACCAACACACCAGATGGCAACCGGGAATGGAGTTTCGGATCGTGCTTTTGACACACTGGGCCAAATTTCCCCGCTTTTGGTCGATTTTCGATCCGATTTTCGCAATCAAAATACCCAATTTTTGTCGGGCCTATTTTTAATCTTCAAAATTAATTATAAATCGCTAGAAAAAGCCTAATCCGGGCCTTAACGGCTTTCAAAAAGCTTATTACGCGGCTGTCTTTTGCGCATTTAATCCAGTCTCAAGGTACAAGCTACAAACTACAGGTTTCTAAACCACAGAATGCATTTTTTTAACTCCTTAAAACAGCATTTTTCAGTCAGCGCTCCACCGTTAAAGACACGTACGCCAACGAGTTCGCCAAGATCCACCGTACGCTCGCGGAGCACAGCGTAGCCCTGGCCGAGATTCGGCAAAAGGTATGGATTGTATAGGGGGATGAAGAGGAGGGGGGAGGCTTTTTGGAAAATGGGAGAGGAGGGGTGGAGGGGGCGGGGAGAAGCCGTGCACGGCACAAATTGCATTAAGTGGTATTAGAGGCGGCGTGGTGGTGGAGGAGGGGTTGCTCTTCGTCCGTGTGTTTTTGGCCTTATGGTAGTTTTGAAAGATTGTCGATTGGAGTGTCTCGTAGTCAGTTGGTCTGTTAGTCCTTCTAGCTCATTTTCCGTATCTCTAGCTCGCTCTCTCATGTCCTCCCTATCGCTCGCGGTCCTACTCCCTCTCACCCAAGCTCGCGCAAGCTCGCGCAAGCTCGCTCTGTTCTCACTCTCTCTCTCTCTCTCTCTCTCTCTCTCACTATTTCTCGGTCTCGCACTCTCCCTCTCTCTCTCTTCATCTCTCGCTCGCTTTCTCACCCGCTCTTTCTAGCTTTCCCTCGCTGCGGTCGATTAATGCGACTGTATGGCCTTCCCTGCTCTCTCTCTCTCTCGCCCCCACTCTCTCTAGCTTTCTCTCCCGTTCAATCTATTAGTGCGACTATCGGACGTGTATTCGATCACTCTCTCTCTCTCTCTCTCTCTCTCTCTCTCTCGCTCTCTCGCTCTGTCTCTCTCCCCTCATATTCAAAGTAGTCTTCTGATATCCCTCTCCCCCTCTTCTTCCCATCCTCTCCTTGGTAAGGCCCTAATTTGGGGGTAAGGGGTGTTGTAGAGAGGAGCAAGAGAGAGCTCTTCCTCCCCCTTCTCGTCGTCTGCCCTCTCTGTGCTCTAACCCCTCTAAACCCCACCCTCCGTCCCTAAAATGTATATATTCATTGAATGAGCGCCAGTGGGTCTGTCTCTTTTGCAGAAAATGGGGGGAAGAGAATGTAGACGAAGAAGGCGGGGTCCCTTAGCTGGCACACACTACATTATGAATTGAATTGATTCCCCTCTTTTGATGCCTTTTGTCGAGTCTCCTAGTCACTGCTTCCTCTCAGGCTTCTTCTTCGGCTTCTCCCTCTTGGTCGTCGCTGTGGCCCTCAAAAAAGGGGGACAGCCGGGGGCCCCGAATCGAATTCGAACCTTTTCCCGGTTGGTCCTTTTTGGAGGGGCAGAGCAGCAGCCTGAGGCCCCCCCTCACCTCCCCTTCTCAGCTCGTTGCCGAGGAGACGAACGCCGTCCTGGGGTTGGGCAACAACTTCTACGCTTTCTCTTCTGCTAGCTAGTACGTAAAACTAAACAATCCCTGACCTCTACCTACTATTTTAGAAAATTTCTGCTTGAATTCACTATTTTGAGGTGAGTGCCTGAAACTCAACCCCGGAAACTTGCCATAAGCGGAAACACCTTATTTCCGGTTTATAGAGGTCCAGTGGGTGTTAGTATACAAATATAGCAGGTGGGCTAAGGTTTTATGCTTTTTTGGGCTCAAAAATTGACAAAAGAGAGCTTCTTCTTCTTCCCCTCGAATAGGCCCTAATGAACGGGACGGGAGGCGATTTTTGGGCTTTTTCCTCTGATTCTCTATCTACGCGTCTAGTGCTTCCCTCTCTTTCTCTCTCCTCTCTCTCTCTCTCTCTCTCTCTCTCTCTCTCTCTCCATCCCTTAGACTAATATCGGGTTTTGAGGGCAGATATGTCTGATGCTTCTCCTCCTCCCCTTTTCCCCGTCAAACACGCAACTTGCGCAAAATAGCCGGGCGTCTTGAAGGTGGAAATGTCGAGGAGGATATTGATATTTTGGCTAGGGCTGCCGAGGCGAATGGCTCGAATTTTTGATTTCCATGGTTTTCGGGGTTCTATGATTTTTTTATTAGATCCATAAAGTAAAATGGACTTTAAAAATACCTTAGAAATTCATTAGGCCAGTTTTTGGGCAAAAAGCAAAAATTCGGTCGCACGTAGGAGTCGAACCCTGGCCTTGAGATTGGGAGGCAAAAGTGCTATCCAGTAGGCCAAGACTACCGATGTCGGAAGGGAGGGGAAGGGGTAGATGAAGGGTGGGTGGGGTGACCTGAGGGTTAGAGACGAACTAGCGAGATATTTTCGATTTTTTACTAAATTTACGTTTTAAATTTTAATAAGTAAATTTTCGGGGCCCCAGCTGCCAGTAGCATCTAATTAGGGCCCTATCGCTCAATTTCACTAGCATTTTGTGTGTATGGCGATGTGTATGGGGGTGTATGCGGGGTGAAGTGGACGGGGGGATTCGAGCTCGGCCCTGGCTAAGGCCAAGCTATGGCCAAGAGGAGGAAGAGGAGAAGGGGAGGAGGAGGAGGGGCCCAGGCCCGCCCTCCATCGGCATCCGCCCTCCTCCTCTTTTCTCGTTCTCTCTCTCTCATTCTCCTCCCTCCCTTTCCACTCGGCTTCTGGCCCAGCCCTTCCACTTGGCCCTTCCCCCGTCCAGCTCAGTCTAATGCCCTAAGGGCACTACCAGACCCCCCAAATCATTCCACTCGACACCTATCGACCTGCAAGAGATATATTTCTATCCCTATGTATTAGATATTTTGCTATCTATATTTATTTAGCTACTCCAGCCCGAGCCAATCGACTCTCTTTCCGAGACGATCCGCTCTCGTCCTCCCCATGCTCTCAGGGCATTTTCCGCGATACTCCTACGTCTGGCTGACGGGCATCAGGTTCCGAAGCTGGCCAATTATGTAGATTCATTTCTGCGTGGTTCTGAGGAGGTAGGTCGATTTGCTGGCGGGGAGTCTGGAATCTGGCTTGTTAAAAACCTTAAAAAATTTATTTTTAGATTTTAGGCAATTTTTTACAAACCTAGGGCCATGAATTCCGTTTCAATATTATAATTTTAAATTTCTATTGTCTTTCTAAAATTGATGAAGATTTTTAAGGTTTCTATGCATTTCAAGCTTTGCAAATTTCCGTTCCGATACTATAAACGACCTTTTCTATCGTATTTCAAGAAATATTACGTCTATAAGGTATTATCAGTGTTTTAGTAGGTAAATTTGCTTAAATCCCTAGAATCTGCCGTTGAAATACAATACATAAAATACATTTTTTCATATTTTTTTTGAGAAATTGTTTATTTCTAAAGTATTTTTAGGGTATTTCTGCCTATAAAGTACTACAAAAATTAGAATTGAAACCCTACAAAGTTTCCAAAATATTTTCCTAATAAGGATTCCTCCACTTTGTCTAGACTTTTGTCCGATTTCAGCTGTCTAAAAACCCCCCCTAATCCCCCACCAGACCACTCTCTTTTTGTTGTTTACAAAAACGAGCTGTCCCCGATTTTCCAATCTAAAGCCAGATTCCAATCAATCCTATCCACGCACTGGTTTTGTCGTCTTTTATTTTTGTTGGGAGTTTCTAAAAATCATGCGATCTCGCCGGTTAAGTGAATGCTTTGCCACAGTCTTAAAAATGCGGTAAGCTGGGTGAAGGTTCGCTTAAGCCGGAGAGATTGGCTTCTTCTCCACAAATCAGCAAAAAGGGCTTCAGAAAGTACGGTAATCCTGAAAATTTCGAAAAATTCTATTTTTTTAGACTTGAAATCTTGAAAAATTACTCTGAAACCCATTGTCGTTGTAAAACTGTAGTTTTGTGTATTATTTGAAACCTATGCGGCAAATATAGTAATTCAGTGATTTTCTAAAAATTTCCAAAATCCGAAAAATCTCGAAAAATCAATTTTTTAGTTTTCTTCGGATTTCGGGGATTTTTAGGCCAATCCTTTTTTGTAAACTGTAGTTTTGGTCTCATAATCATGATTCAATGTATTTTTAACGCTCCAGAGCAAAAAGAAAAATTCCCCACCCCGGGGATCGAACCCGGATACTACGCCTGACAACCTAGCGCTTTACCAATCAGCCATGGCCCAGCGGGCGCCAAAATTCACTAAATTCTCAATTTTTAAGGAGAATCGGTAGCTCCTGCAGCAAGCCGTCTTTACTAGGAGCGTAAAAAGGCTTTCTTAGGCCAGTTCGGCCCCTTTTTAGAGCTCCTCGGTTGACGAAGACGAAGATGAGAACGAGGAAGACGATGAAGATGAAGATGAGATGATCGGATCTCTTATTCTAGCCAATCCACAGGTGGGCCACACATCTGGAGATGCGAGAGAGACACCTAGACTGGCTCGCTCTCTCTCTCTCTCTCTCGCTCTCTCTAAAAAGTTATGGGCCCGTTTCCCATCGGCTCAGATCCAAAACGACAAACTTCCCGTCCCCCCCGTTGGCCCCCACATCTTCTTGCAAAAAGCTACACACATCTCGGGACAAAAAGAGAGTAGGAGAGAGTGAAAGAGAGAGAGAGAGAGAGAGAGAGAGAGAGAGAGAGAGAGAGAGAGTGAGAGAGACTAGGGTCCACCCCCCATGGCTTTCAATCTTCGTAAAGTCACCCAGGGGAACGGAACGCCCCGGTCGAGTCGTTGAGTAGTTTCCGGAAATGTGTAAACTGGGTGGGAGAGTGATTAAGAACCGGTTTAAAAATGCATTAAAAATGTTTAAAACGGTAAATTAGATGTATTTTGCCTTTTTAGCAATTTCGTAGGTTTTAATTAATTTTAACGCATGCTTTTTAAGATACCTTAAAAGCCGCAAATTGAAAACAAAAAGCAAAAAATTTTACCCCGAACGGAATTGAACCCGGGTAATTTTCTGATTAACCTAGAACACTAACATTATGCCACAGTTCAACTTTATCTTTAATGAATCGATGCCCCAGAAACATACCTGTCTACCCATTTTTTTCGAGAATAAATTCACTTTCAAGGATCCCCTTTCAAAAAAAAGTCCTCTCGAGAAAAGGGGAGAACATTGAAAGAGGGGGTTCAATTCCTCCTCCTTTCCCCGGGCCAACAGGATTTTTTGCGACTGGATCTATTAAATTACCCGGGGGGTAGAGGCCGCTCGGGATGGGACATTCCTTTTTTGAGTATAGATGGGGAATTCGGAGTTTTAAGGGAAGTCTTGAAGCTTGAGCATAAGCTAGCTCCGAGCCACTTACGTCAAAATACTAAAAAAATTTTGAGTTCGAAATAGAAATTTTTACAAAAATCAAATTAAACTCGCTGAAAAATGACTTTAGATAGTCGAAGCAGCCCGAAAAGAGCTGGCCTCTCCCCAAGAAAAGGAGAGAAAAGAAAGAACCCTCAATCGAGTACGCCTACAACTTGACGAGAAGGAGAATGAGGAGCACGAGCCGGACACGGCTGGAATTGAGGCGATCATGGCGATTGTTTGCTCGCAAATCAGACAGTTGATGGGGTCGATGGAGGAGGTTGATGCTGAGGGGATTGAGAGGTGAGACTGGCTTAAAAACACAGCTTTTGAAAGTTTAAGAACCTTCTACTCGCCTTAACAATAATTTTCTGATTTTGGTCCAGAAGTTAAGAAAAGCGCAAAAATTTCGGGTCCTGCCAGGCTGGGCCCCCTTCCCCTCTTTGGACCCGCCACCCTCCAATCCCCACAAAAGCTTTAGCGCAGTCGGCAGGGCGTTAGACTGCCAATCCATGGCTCAAAAGTTCGAATCCTGTCGCCAGCGTCCCTTTTGCTTTTTGCCCCAAAACCTCCTCCGAGTACACCTTTCCTCTTTACACCCCCTCTACACCCTTTGGCCGGTAACCCGAGTCGTCTTTTAGGCAGTAAAAGAATAAGATTGGGGGCTCGGAGTGAATGCACAGTCGGGCCTTACAACGAGGGGGTCCTCGTGCTCATTTCTGGCTGTGTCTACCCGTAAAGTGTAATCTGTTGTGGAATGGAGAGAGAGAGAGGGGGATGAGAGAGAGAGAGAGAGAGAGAGAGAGAGAGAGAGAGAGACTATATGGCTGGCTGCGGCGTCCATATGCATCAATAATGATGCATCAAATGTCATTTTTGTGGGGGGAGATGTGGGACGCTCTACCCTCAATATATATACTTCCCATACGGCCCAACACATTGACGTCCCCCTCCCCTCGGAGCCGGACGGTCTCTGAATGCCGACAAAAAGTGATGAGCTCAGATGTGGGCCACGGGGTGTTTAAAGGGCACGGGAAGTCAGGAAAATTGGCCAAAAAAATTGAAGAATCGCTCTAATCTGTCTTGAACATTTAAATCTAAGGAATCTGCAGAACTATTTAAAAGTATGCAAAATAAAACGAATTTCGAATTGCCAGAAAATCGAAATTCACAAAATTTGGACATTTGTGAATTTTTTGCGGTAAAATTGAGGTTTTAGTCGTTTAAAAAGCTACCGTATGCTAATTTTTGCTGTTTAAAGGTAACGTAAAAAGCAAAATTGAAAATCTTACGCTTTTACGAAAATCTAGATTTTTATTTTGTTTGTTTTGGGACCCAAATTGCGCGAAAATTTGTATTTTTAAATGATTTTTGGTTTCTGTGTGTGTACTGTACGTAGATTTATCCATTTTAAATCTTGAGGCATCTTACTACCTTCTAGATTTAAAAAAAGAATTTTCTATTTTTCAGGATTTCCACGACAATCCTATCGACAATCCTCCAATGGTCCTCATCAACGTTATCAAAAAAGATCTCAGAAGACATCAGAATGCAACTTGGTACTCCCTAAAAATTGTCCCAATTACAGTAATCCTTTAGAGCCGCTAATTACCGATAGTCTGGCCGAATTCACCGGACAACCAGCAAACACATGCGCCGAAAATCTGCTCTACGTTTTGTCGGAAATGGTCTACAATGAATTGGCTTTTTACAAATTGCTGCACTCGTTGCATAATTTGACCGATTCGCCTAATGAATAAAGAATGGAGATAAAGAATTTAATAACATTTGATCCATAGTTTAAAATTTAAATACAATAAAAATGTTTTAATACACTAAATATGAATAAAAAACATAAAATCGGAAGATGATACCTAAAAGAACCGAGAAACAGAGCAATAAATGAAAATAAAAACCAGAATTAAAATTTACAAACCATAAAATTTGCGTTTTAGAATTTAAAATGACCTCAATATATTTAAATTATAATTAAAATATTAAAAACAATGGATATTAGTAAAGCCAATCGACATTGTGGTTATATTTCACCGGAAAACCGCCAGAAAAAAAGTAGAGCAGCGTAATAAAAACTTAGAAAATTCAGAAAAATCGCTGTTATAATTTTTCCATTTTTGAATGTTTAGCTTCTATTTCAAACGCCTAAATACGTTAATTCTATCGAAAAAGGTGTCGTAATTGGATAGGCAGTCGGGCAGAACGGCGCAAAAAAGTGTGGAGAATGGGGTTGAAGGGGGTTGCTGCGGGGACCCACCTGAGCGACGAGGCCGTAGGTAAATGGACCTCCCAGGTATTTACCGGCTAAGAAATATATTAAACTACATTTGGAATAATTTTTGGAATAATCCTTAATCTGCTAAATAATACTTAAAAAGTACCGTTACTTTAACAGTAGCATCTTTTATTTATAATTATTTTTTATATTTTTCTCCTTCAAGGTATGTTTTAAATAACTTGAATTTAAATTTATTTGAATCCAGAATGTTGAATGAGTAGCCGACTAGCCCCCCGTCTGGCCCACCCCGCTGACAAAAGTGCACGTAGATTTTCCTCTTGTCGCTTGACAATTGAAACACTTGTACGACTTCGGTCGGTCAGGCGGTTTCATGCCAGGGCTATCCGCATGGATTTGCCTCACAAATTTTTGCGGATAGCCCTGGCATGGGGCCGTCCGACCGGCTGAAGTCACGGTAACGTGTCAAGCCACCAAGCCCCCAAATTTGTAAAAGTAATAGAAAGAAACAGAAGATTCACTATAATATATACGAATTAGACTAAAATTACTATTATTTCTATTAATAGCAATTTTACTTTTACCGTTGAAGCACCTCCGATTAAGCGTAGATTTTGGTACAAAGGCACAACATTTATAAAAACATACAATTTTACATTAGATTTTTCTATAACTTAGTAAATTCACAGAAATCCTGAAAGTTTTTGACTTGAACACCCCGTTAAAATACAGCTTCAAGCATGGAACAATGGCTCTATAATTAATGCCCCCGATTTATTCTGTGGAAACCAATACAAAGCTCAAATTTTTTAACTTCAACGGCCCTTTAGAATTAAATTTAAAGCATGTGACACGGTTTTCATATCCAAATTTTGGCCAGAACCTGAATTTAACGTTTAAATAGCTTATTAAATGGTAATTTTTGTCATTTTTGTGTACATCTTATTACCATGATTTTAAATATATTTATTTCCTCAGCCAAGGTAAATATAAACAAGCAGCAATGTACAATTTTTATTTTTCGGCAATCTTGAGGAATCACACGGTTTGCACGACCTGCACGAAATCCGAGAAATCGACCGGGTCTAAAAAATTATCAAAAAATGAAAATTTGGCCGCTTTTCAACCTCTTTCCATCGAATTCACTTCGCTCTTTTCCCGCCAAACATCCGAAGTGGGGATTCGCGTTGAGGATCCTGAAAATAACTTTGATTATATATGATATATCTCCTACTCTCTATCTCGCTCTCTCTCGCTGTCTCTCGCTCTCCCTCTCTCTCTCTCTCTCTCTCTCTCTATCTCTCTCTCCTCTCACACACACTCACTTTCTCTCTCTCTCTCTCTCTCTCTCTCTCTCTCTCTCTCTCACTCTCTCTCTCTCTCCTCTCACACTCGCCTCTCTCTCTCGCTCTCTCTATCTCTCTCCGCTCTCTCTCTCTCTGTCTCTGCATCTTCCCCCCTCTCTCTCTCTCTCTCTCTCTCTCTCTCTCTCTCTATCTCTCTCCCCTCACACACACTCACTTCCTCTCTCTCCTCTCCCCTCTCTCTCTCTCTCTCCTCTCACACCCCCTCTCTCTCTCCTCTCTCTATCTCTCTCCGCTCTCTCTCTCTCTGTCTCTGCATCTTCCCCCCTCTCTCTCTCTCTACTCTCTCTCTCTCTCTCATACGATGTTACCTCTTCGTGTCCACTGACCACCGTCACATGTTCCGGCTCGATGATTGGTTCTTTTATTTCGATGGCCTGAAAGTTCTTTCCATTAATATACTATAAAATTGATTTCTACGCTCCGAAAAAATCAGTTTCAGTATCGGCGCGTATTTTCAACGCTCGTACGCTAAAACGCTAGTATCTGATCAGCTATTACTTTGTGGTAGGAAAAGGTTTCAGCTTCCGATCGAGCGCAAAAAAAAGGATCCTCGGAAATGGGGACCTGGGCTATTTTGTAATGCATTAGTTTATAATCTCTCTCTAAGGTGTCTCTCGCTCTCTCACGTCTTCTCTCTCTCTCTCTCTCTCTCTCTCTCTCTCTGTCTCTACAATCTATAATGTGTGGGGGCAGTGAGGAAAGAAGAATTCGTGCTCTCTGAGTGCTCGCTCCCAAATCCCGACTAGCCCCCCGTCTGGCCCACCCCGCTGACAAAAGTGCACGTAGATTTTCCTCTTGTCGCTTGACAATTGAAACACTTGTACGACTTCGGTCGGTCAGGCGGTTTCATGCCAGGGCTATCCGCATGGATTTGCCTCACAAATTTTTGCGGATAGCCCTGGCATGGGGCCGTCCGACCGGCTGAAGTCACGGTAACGTGTCAAGCCACCAAGCCCCCAAATTTGTAAAAGTAATAGAAAGAAACAGAAGATTCACTATAATATATACGAATTAGACTAAAATTACTATTATTTCTATTAATAGCAATTTTACTTTTACCGTTGAAGCACCTCCGATTAAGCGTAGATTTTGGTACAAAGGCACAACATTTATAAAAACATACAATTTTACATTAGATTTTTCTATAACTTAGTAAATTCACAGAAATCCTGAAAGTTTTTGACTTGAACACCCCGTTAAAATACAGCTTCAAGCATGGAACAATGGCTCTATAATTAATGCCCCGATTTATTCTGTGGAAACCAATACAAAGCTCAAATTTTTTAACTTCAACGGCCCTTTAGAATTAAATTTAAAGCATGTGACACGGTTTTCATATCCAAATTTTGGCCAGAACCTGAATTTAACGTTTAAATAGCTTATTAAATGGTAATTTTTGTCATTTTTGTGTACATCTTATTACCATGATT